>JASFYC010000320.1:1390523-2781046 GCA_030412335.1 Botrylloides violaceus
AGCTTCTCCAACAAGAGCAAGAACACGCCGCGAGACATATAAAACTATGGATATAATTTATATCAAAAGTAGCGTTATATATTTGTGCAATTTTCAATCCCGTAAATATATACATTGGACATTGTTTTCAAACTATTATTTCGTACAAAAAAAAATCGTGACAAAACAGGAATGTTACGGGTTATTTTGAAGACTTACAGTATAGGTGCCAAGAGGAGACATCTCTAACATTTACGTCTCGAAAGGGTTTTATCAGATGAAACATTTCAGCCGTTGAACAGATAACATAATGCATACTGTTGACGTTGTATATCACAATTGAGTTTCGTTCATCTTTTAGACTGTATTTTCAAAATTGTAGATCGGTCGGAATTGAAAGTTTTTTCAAATCCGATTGTAATTTCTAATTATGCTGTGGGTATTTGATTGACATTCACCCATTCATAACAAAAGGTGATCAAAATTCCATTGTCGTTGTACTTTTATTGTGGTACAACGCAACCGAAATTTAAGTTACGTCAGCCGCTAATTTGATTCCTTCCCATAACTCGAAAACGACAGCAGTGTCTGCATTGAAATTTTATCCACAGAAAGGACGATAATATCTATATTATGGATTAGAGACAGATAGATTTCCACAAGAAATGACATCATCCTCTGCAATATGTGAGAATTGTTTTTGGACTCAACTATTTATCATGTATTTATGATGCCAAACCGAAAACCCACGAGATAAGTTTACACGAATTCGCGAAGGCAATGCTTACAGTCGCTACACACAAAGAAATATACTGAATAGAATCGTCTATTTGATAAACTATAGCCCCACAAGCCTAAAATATCAGTTTCATTCTTTGATCTCTATAGCTTCCACTAGTATCTTACGTTCAAATGTCAGAAATGCTGGCGACAAAAACAAAGCTAAATTATTTCAGCTTATGGGTCGCTTAAGACGAATTAAGCTATGTTCCACTGCGACGAAGGCTAGTAATAACGTCTCAATCGAGTGTCACTGTTGAGTGTGGGGGCCCCAACGAAAGCCAATGGGCAGTGAACCAAACTAATAGTGTGTACGACAGAAGCATTTGGCATCATCACCCGCAAGAGATCATTAGATTTCGCAATCTGAGTGCCGCCGTCTTACATTTCTCGGACTGCATTACCCATTAATCACGCCATTGCCGTAAATGCAATTTGTCTTAATAGATTACTGTGATTGAAGCAATTCATTTTAGGTAAGGCGATTAATACGATCGTGCTACTGACTAACCAGGCAGAACCATTCAGACGACAATGACGATTCATCGATATTTTCATAACGAAACACCCACATCGATGTTCCGTTGTTTCAGGTCCACCTAACCAACTTGCTTCCACACAGAACCAACAGCGCGCAAAAATTGAATACAATAGACACGCTGGATCCATTTTGTATATAGGACACAGTGATATACAGTAGAGTAGGTAAAGCTAACCCAGCTGATAAGCCGGCCTATAGTAATATCAAGTTCGCATTCTTGCATATATTCAATACGATCTGGAAATCTGAATCTAAAAATGATCGAATTCATAGCAATTATCAGATTATCTCTACGCGTCGTTTCAAAGTTCGCAGAAATTTTCCTCCAAGTCAAGTAGATGGCGTAATTATGTACATTACATGAATAAATGTGTCTACATACAGCTGGATATAAAATTTCGAAATACATAAAAGACCACTTCTCATTTGCGTCTGATGAATTAGTTTTGATTGACTAAACATCATCTACTGAGTCATAATGGAAGAATAACAATTTCGACGTGCATATACGCAAGATCATTTGCGTAGTCTTGGCGGACGATTCAAATAGTAATAAATATAATAAGTCATCAGGTGAAGGAGCAGACCTCCGAAAGCTTGTGCATTATATTCCAATAAACTGGACTGGACGTTAAATCTGTGGTGACTTATTATATTTAATACCTATATTCGAAATTTGTATTCTGATCGTCAATAACCGTGGTATATATATGTCATTCTCTGTAACTGGAATTCAGCAAAAGCAGAGATCTACAGTCGTTAGCATTATTAGGCCCGAAACGGACTTTACTCATGAACCTACGAATCACCAAATCAACATATATTGCGATATATACATCATTTATGCAGTAAACAAATCGTGTAGCCTTGCGCTCTTTCATATTAATTGCAGTTTGGCATTGTTCCATTTCTCCGTCCGTATAATATAGGCAAAGTCCGTATATAGGCAAACAAACAAAACGCATATATTGCACTGTGCACAATACAAGTCAGTTTGTCAAGTCAACTTGCGAATCATCAAGGTTAGTCAAGTTCGGTGCAATACGGTAAAATGAATGCTGTTTGTTAAAATAGGAAGTCAACGACTCCAAAAATATCCGATCAACAACGATATTTGCAGGGCCATTCCCCAGTTTACATTCATAGCTTAACCACACTCGAAAATCGAGCAGTTCCTGTATTTTTGCTGATTACAGATCACACTGAAGAATTCAGTTCTTATTGACGCGATTTTCACACGATATCATAAAATAATCAACTAAAATAATTCGAAGTAGCACTCGAATAGGCATAAAACGGAGCCTTGTTGGCCCGACATCACCATTTGGTGCATTGAGCAGGCGATTAACCAGTGCGTCGCGATCGATATCATAATTCGCTATAGTCACAGCACACAGTTATCGCAGCTACTGTACACAGTGTACAGTCGTACCTGTACGATTAGCAGGCCTAGACATCAGAGTAGATCTCTATGTTCAGCGTTTCACCCTCGGAAAAGGTGTGTAATCTGATGCCGATTATCGCAAAAATACGAATAACGGTCTCGCAGCCGGGACGATATCAATCGACCCATTATTTTATGTCATATCATATTTACACCGCATTAATTTTAATTAATTTTAATAATGCATATTCTATAGATTTCATCATGATGATAACCGAATACGTAAAGCTAGGTTCTACTTATCTCCGAGCGCGAATGCATAAGCGAAGTCTTATCATTGGCCTAATTTCGCTGGGTGTACTTCTCAGTTTCAGTGTCACGGTCACGTATTATCAAGCAAGATTGGACAGGTAGGTAAAGCACCACGGGAAATTTTTCGTGTCGATCCGCGAATTGAGCAGACTCACCGTACACAGGTGACGAAAAAGTAGAAATGTACTCGTGTAACCTGACTCCATTGTAGTCACGCAGATTGCTTTAAAATAGACGTATGCCGACGTGCTGAGGGACTCTCACACTCGTACTAGCTACGTCACAGATCCGCGTTGAGGGATCCTACGCGTTGCTGTCGCGTGAGTCGCTCAGCGAGTAGGCATGCGTGGGTTCTGAAGCAATCTGCGTGAATACAGTATACACAAAAATCTACATTAAAAAGTATATGAACTGTTTTCACGGCATTTTGCGCAGTCACTCATCAAACCATATCGTATATATATATATATCTAATTTCTAATTATATACAACTAGTGAGTAGTGGATAAAAGTACATTCTACAGAATACCTGATCACAAATATATATTGTATGAAATATAGTGTTGATAAAAAAAACTACCATAATAAATCCCATTCTATCCAAAGCATATAGCTTACATCTTACTAGTAAGAAGCGCACCATCAATGTGACTGAACTATATATAATTGTACTGTACTGTATATACAACTCACGTCTATGCTGATCTATAGCAAGCGACTAGTATCCTGAACTACTTAAATTTGTATATAGAGTAGTAATTGGTTACTTACGTTAAGCTGTGAACTTTTACTTTAGTAGATTAGGAAGGAAGTACTTATTCTTCAACAGCAGCGGTCATTCAGAATTATTCTAACGCCGTGCAATATATTCAGATTTGGCGACGAAATCGCCAGTCTCCGTGATTCCATGGAGACGATATCTGCTCACCAGCAGCACCTAATGAAAAGGAAGAAAAGATCAATCCTAGATGGCAGAAGAACTGCTGGCGGCTCGTTAGGAGACTCCGAGTTGGTATTGGGAATGAATGGCGGCAATGGTTCTCGCATTAGTACGTATATATTTCGTGTTACACAGACCCCGGGATTGGGCGAGTTGCATGCAAATAATCTAGAAGAGACATTAATCCATAAAAGCGGTTGAACTGCGTGAATTTGCCAGAAAAGGATGCTCTTGTGTGCCTGCTGCCTATAGCGATGGATAGGCTATATGATTGTATTCAGGTTTAGCAGCACGATAGATTCTTCAAACCTACTGTATGATGGTTTGATGTCCTTGCTCTTCGTCTGGCAGTTCTATTCCATGATTTTGGAATTCGGTATTCGATTCGATTGATATCATAAGATTTGATATTAGCTACTATTCGATTTTGGTCAGCCGTCGTTACGGCAAGGAAATTTTCATTTTAACCTGATATCATGTACATTGGCAGACATACAATGGGCAGTTAAATATTTGTATATTTCATATTCATATAAAGCACAATACTTGCTGATTTGATATGCGTGCATATAAGCTATACAGTACATATCGTATATCATGAAACCAAGTTTGTACTCAAATAGTGGCCGCCTATGGCGTCGCGTACACAAGATGGGGACGAAGAGACTGCCGCGGAAGAGCTGAGATACTTTATCATGGTAACTATCTTATAATTTCCATCACAACTCTTGTTACGAAATTGTCTGTTTTCAACCAGGTTACACTGCAACTACGCTCTACACTCAGACTGGCGGAGGTGCTAATTACTTGTGCCTTCATTCCAATATCACATACCCTCAAGGCGGATATCAGGATGGATTTCAAGGTGGGTGTTCAAATTATGCCGACGACTTTTCTTAATTTGAGCACACATTGCAAATCTGTGTCTATGCTCTGCAGGCGCGTCACATATCTACGGAGTTGAATATCGCGATAGCTCCTCGTCATGGATCAACAGCATCATCGATGCAGACGGGACGACGGAAGGCGGTCTAGTTTACCTTCACACAGTTCCCTGCGCGGTCTGTATTGCTCGTTTCAGGGTGACCCAAGTAAGATATTCGTGAATTGACCCCGAAGCTTTGTAGCTTGTCCGACGATCATTTTTGGTCTAAGGGTCATTTATTTTTGGTTTCGCGTTCAGGTTATGATCCCCGGCAGAGACACTTGCCCGGATAAATGGCATATGGAATATCAAGGCTACATAATGGCTGGAGCTACTGGAGACAAGCATCCCTCGGAGTTTATATGTGTCGACAAAAGACCTCAAGTCGTGCCGAACACACAAGGATCACAAGGCAGCGGACATCTACATGTGGTCGAAACACAGTGTGCGTCTTTGGTTTGCGAACCCTATATTGCGGGACGAGAAATATCTTGCGTCGTGTGCTCCATTTGAGTGAAAATGACCACTGATTGTGATAGGCCTACATCGAGTTATCAATCCTGCTTCAATTTCTGTTGATTTACGTCAGGATTCATATGAAGGCAATGTAAATCCAGGGGATAACCATGGTTACTGCAGTACACACACACATTTAACGCCATACCTTGGTTACTAGGCTATATATATATTAAAAAAGTGATTAGGCCTAGTGAATGGACTTGTGTGAATTGTAAACAAGGTTATTCTCGTCAAACTGTATCTAATCAGATATGAGACCTCCCGCTGTCGGCCTGGGAATAACGCAGGAACAACAGACATTTTGGATAAAAACGTGAGCATAACAGGCATGGGCCTAGTGCAACCGCAAGAGCTATACAATCTAGGCTATATCAATAGACAAAGGCCCGACACGGTCATGTTTCGCCCACCTGCTTCGCACAGATTGACAGATAACATAATAGGCGGCCTAATGTTTACCCCCGTCCCGCGATCTACCATTGCCTACTGGCTGATTACAAGAAAGCGATTTACAGAAGCGTTTGTAAACTGGCCCGTTTTGAGAAACAAACGCCATGGTAGATCCGTTATCTCGAAGCTAACATCCACCACCTATACCAACCAGGCTTCAGCAAGCCTAGTGCTGAAAAACTATATATATTTGAGAAACTCAAATGTGGAATATAATCGTGACTCACCTTCGTCCTTTCGACAATTCCAAAAGGTACGATCCCATCACTCAGCAGGGCTTGACTGTGCATTCTTCTACTCCATGTAGGCTACAGATCAGAATTAGCCCTACACTGTACAGTAAGGTTAGGACTTGGGATATCTAAAATGGAGAAATGTTATCTGCGTCATCCGTGGTGGCGTGGAAAGATGCTAATTACGCTACATTTGTGTCGGTTTCTCGCCGTACGCAGCGACTAACGCGGCGTAATCAGCGATTTTCAGATTAGAGATCTATAGCAGGAGCGACGAATCACTGCTGAATCCATGTTAGTTTAATCCGAGCACTAACACGTCCATCCACCATCCGCCGACGCCCGTAGTCATCTTTTCGCAATTTCCCGCCACATTACAGACACTAGGTGACGTACGCATGCGCCCTACTTGACATTTTTACAAAATCTAGCGGCAAATCGCGCGAAATGCCGACTATCGATGCGTACAGATCGTTTTTTCCTTACGTACAGCGGCAAGCGACCCGATGTCGCTCTATCCAACGTAAATGGGCGCATGCAGTTGAAACATGAGTGCTCAATAACGTAACGAAGTGTCGCATACCAGAGATCGACCGATTCATCGGCTTCACCGAAATTGGTGTCGGACGCCTTCGAGGCCGATATTCATGTTCTGATATTGGTACCACCCATCTGGCAGGCATCATATCAGCCATGGAAAATCCATCGCCGTATCAGTCGATGTCCAACGACAGATCGCCACTGAGCCAATATATCTCAGGGGGCATTGCTGTCTAAAAGTTGCAGCTTTATTCAACAAGAAATCTTCCGGCACAAAAATTATATAAATTTGCCAGCCAGGCATGTACAAACATTCATGAAGTGGAAATTGACAGAAACTCAAGTTGTTGCAGCAGCACGATCCTCTGATATAGCGTCTGGTTGTTTCATTGAGCTGTCCGAGATCTGCTGTACTTTTTCAATCAATTCAGAGTTACCTAGTAAATCAAAAGGCGGTACACACTGCCCGATATCAAGTTGGTACAGCTTTTTCAATGCGAATTTAGCCGCATCCATTTCTGCCTTAATTACAGATTCAGCAGCAGATTCGACCAAAAACTTTTCATCAGAAAAAAGCGCGATATAAAACACTGGCCAAACTGAATTCACACCAGCCTGCTTAGTCAAACGAACTTCAGGCGGGGCTAATCCTCTAGAGGTAAACTCATGAAGCAGTTCTTTCATTGGGTCCTTAGGTTTCCATATGTCATGTACAATGTCCTTATCTAGAAGATCTGTGACGACAAAGTCATTTAAAAATCTGGCAGCTTCTAACCGCCCACCAGGCCCATGCAAAATAGCAGCCACACTAGCCAAAAAACATCGCTTCAAAGTATAGGCGTCGATTGTGGTTAACGGAGTCTGGATCAAATCTTGATAGCCCAGATTTTTAGCGATATGTGAAAGTAGGTGCTCTGAAATTAAGTAATTTTGGAGACTCTCAGCACAATTGTGTCCAATTTTTGGAAAGGCCTCTTTAATATAGAGTTCAATAAATTCAGTGGAAAAATTTAGTCCATTTTCATACAATTCTTGATTATTCTGAGGACCCGACTCATCTTGCAACGGTTCCATAAACACAGTTCTGATCGTGTCTGCATAAACTTCGACGTTCAATCGATGAGCGAATGCTCTTAATTCAGCATCGTAATCCCAGTTCAATTGATTACACCTCGGTCCAGCTTCCATTTCGCCTTCCAACTCTGCTTTGCGCTTCATAAGATACAGCCATTGTACTTTCCACCCAGGTACGTTTTCCTTTCCGACTAGATATGGAAATACCCACGGGTTGCCATGGTGCTTTGAATTTTCGTGAGCTTGAGCTACATGGTCAATATGAAAAGAAGTCCTGGGTAAATTTGCGGCTCTTGCAAACACCCCATCGACCATGAGTTTGCGTCTCGCCGCTGAAAAAATCCCACGAAAAGACATCATGCCTTATTAGAATCACTCGTTTTGATCCCAGAGCAGCAAACTTGCTTGATATGTGAATACTTTTCACAACATTCACGAAGGCGCTCGATCGCTTGTAAGCACTTTGATTCTTGAAAGAAATTTTTCTCTAGGCAGCTCTGTATGTCGCAAGCATATTTCTGACACAGATCTTTTTTAGGCATAAATGGTGAATAAACTTAAATTTAAACACCTAAAAACCAAAAAAGAATGTTACATAAATAAAATCAAGAGGGTGGCATGCAAATGAAAACATTGTGTCATAAGAATCATTGGTAGATGAAATATAAGACTTGATTATAATTACTCACATCACGGGTGTCTATGTGGAGTTTTCAAGTGGCAAAATTACTTTTCAGTCAGTCACATAAATACGGTAGGCAGATCAGAAAAGCCTGTGGGCATAAGTCTGGCTTTTATATTTTCAAAATCAACTGATAACGCAGTACAATATTTGATGAAATATCGAGATAAAAACTGGCCACATGCAACAAACAGAATTCTGGTGCACACATGGTCAAAATCGACCACTGCAACAGACAATTCAATGTAAACTGCCCCAATATATTCAATTCAAAGCTAATGTGGAAGCATGGTTAGCCGTCTTAACACACCATTACTATATTTGCAGAAAGACATCTTACAGAGCAAGCGAAGGCAGCAGTCCACGCCTACATAACATTAATTAAACTTCATATTCATTCATTCATGCATATTCAAAATGCTTTAAAACAGAATGTTTCAAAACCAGCCCCTATCGTTTTGTGTACAAGTCTCAGATTTTCAATGTAATAAATGTCTGCTTGGCAATGTTCTACCAATTTTTTTCGAGTCTAGTATAGCTTGCAATTTTCAGCGTCCTTCGCTGCTTCCCTCTTCACTGTGATGTCTATATTCTGGTTTAAGCTCCCACATATTCTTGTGCGGATTTTTGATGTTGTAATTCCCAATTTCTCTCATAATTTCTTTCAAGTACGACTGAAATGGAATGCACCGACTAATTGTAAGAAATAGAGAGAGACGTGTTGATGCAATTACAACTAGGCCTACAACTGGATACTGCCAGTGTTGTATCCAACTCCGAGATCCTGAGTCACAAGTTGAGTCGGAGTCTTTATAAAAAAATATAATTATATCCGAGTCACAAAAGACCTTCAAGTCAAGGCCTAGGCTGTCGAGTCGTTAAACTCTATTGACTTGAGTCGGGTTAATTGATCAGAATCACACCTCTGGGCGACACTAACCTAATCGGTAAGCTCACAGGGGAATACTCAATTCCTCATACTTACAATCGGCTGTCTTGTAACTTTCCCAAGATCTTGAATAGTATAATACTGATGTTTCTCGAAAGCTTTGAAAAGCATATCCATAACAACTTCCTTCTCTTCACGGGATCTTTTCCCATCTTCCTTTCTCCTTTTTTCATTCTCAGCCTGCAAAACAGATACAAGTCCATTTATTGTTTATTCCCATTGAATCCAAGATGAATTTCCAACAATGAAAGACTTACCGCTTCTTTAATTTGAGAGACTGGTTTGAAATTATTTCTGACGGCACCACTTAGTTGTTGTACAGTTCTTGTAGGTTTAGTAGCCGATAAGATTTGAGACATCTTCAACTGCATATATTTTTGTCCACCTTGCGGCATGCAATCAGCCTTTTGCACTACGCACCCTTCGATAGATCGCTTCTCCAAGCCTGAGAAAAGGAAAATTATTAGTTATCAGTAATCTAGGGAGCTAGGGACGAATATCTGATTGGTTGCTTGGTGCTTTTGGAGGGAACCTGTGGTCAATGGCTAAATTTAAAGATGACGATATTCGTGATGGGGCTTCCATACACAATGCCTGGACTGCGGAAAAATTCAGACGAGCGTCATCACTCATCACCGAGACGATACGTAAGGTCATCACACATAGAACTCACCTCCAGGGCCGACAGACTGTGAAAAGACGGCAAGCGTCTGATTTCCCATTCCTTGCATAGAAAATTTATGATCGACTGGAATCGGTGGAGCACCGTCAGAAGAAGCAGCATCAGCTTTGGCCAAGGCCTCATCCAACGAAAAGGTTACTTGAGATCTGCCATAGTTGCTACCAGAGAAAGAAATGGCCGATTAATTAACCAATAAAGTCACATTGAACTTGCTAAATATAAGCAATACCTTTGAATTTTCATTTTTCCAACCGGTCCACCTTTTCCTTCCATCCATTTTGTTGCCACATATTTCGGCACTTTGACTAACCACAGAGAATGTTTGGCACCGGAACAATCCAATTCTGGAATGCCACCATCTTTCTCTGTCATATCAGTTAATGGCCAGGGAAAGGGCCTGATGTTTTATAGTGAAATCAACTTCTACCAATAACAATATTATGGCTTAATAATTACGAGTAAGGTATCTAAAAAACAAGAATATGATTCGGTGAAAAACAGAAACTTTGAAGGAATAATTCAACAATCAATACATTAGATTTGTGAAATCTCAGAATTCCAGATCCTATTCTCACTAAGGACATGACTTGCAAGAACTTTTCAAGAAGGTTAGTGCTCGACTGCTCGTTACACGAAAGTGGCTATGATCAGCATTTTCATGGGCCTTGCTTAAAGTGAGTTCACCCTTCGTCACTTGCTATACAACAAAATGAGCCAGCATGCTTCAAATGATAACAAAAAAAGACTATAAAGTCCATCGTCCATCATGGCATCTTCTCAACGCCGCCGTTTTCTACGTACGTTTGTAACTGGTTGCTCCGCATGATTTCCGTTTAAACGGACCTCATTCAAATCGATCGATATCGGATTATAACAAGATGGGCATTTTTTATCTTGTTCTGGTACATGTCGGAAGTAGGTGCTGGCGCAGTAGTTATGAATTCGACATTGACAGCTCGGACACTGGTGTCCTCTCAATACCATGTTTCTACAAATGCCGCAGTATTTAATGACGTCAGCAAATTGATTTTTCAAATATGGCTCGAGTTCTAATATTGTTCGGGGACTGAGGAAGATTATTCCTTCTTTCTCTCCGATCCATCGCTGGTTCGTCAGTTTCATAAGGAGCACCTAAAATATGAAACAACTGAAGATCCACTAGGGTTAGAGTGTTGGTGCAATATGCCTTAGCTCAGCATTCACACTGTGGATGTGTAACCAGCTGAAAAGCAGCAGAATTGAGTTCAAATATGGTTTGGTCATATAAAAGCAATAGCATGCGATTCAAACCACTGTGGCTACCCGATCACAAAGACTTGAAAAAGAAAAAATCGGAAACCTACAAAACTGTACCAATCTATTCTACAATATAGTCGTACAGAATCACCTATACTACAATCCCAATGAAACAGACACACTGACCTCTACATCGGACATGGAGATATTCTTTTGTGGTAGGTCATCAATCAAGTTGAGTACATCAGTCGATGAAACGGTTCCTTCCTCTGATGCAATCACACTATCCACAATCCGTCGAAAAATCTCAATTTCAACTTTTGAGAAATATCCACCAACAGCCAGATGGTTAATATCATGATCAGTGATACTGATAAGCGCATAAACATCAGATCCATCATCCTCATCGATGCCTTTTCGTATCTCCAAATGAAAGGGTTGTATTTGTCTATTGATCAATGTAATGAACGACTGTATTTCGTGTTCGTTTGCATCTTCTTCAGCCATCTCGTAGGATTTTTCTAACAGTATTTTACACTCTTGATTGTTCAATACCCCCCTTTGCATAATGGATTGCAAAAAATATCGGTGAACGTCGGAGTAGGACGGCATCATGCAAATTTGGTTAAATCAGCCTCAGCCTATCTAAGACAATCTGGAAAATGTGAAAAATGATGTTATGGTAACATAGTAAATTTTGGACCGACTAGATATAAGTAGGCCTACCGGTACTATTACAGATACAACGATACAATTCCTACGCATTAGGGATATGCATATTCAATCAAATATTTGGAATCGAATCATTTGCAGGCAATTTCAAACTGTGTTCAATAGCGTCACCTAGTGTTTGACGTCTTTTTTATGGTAGTTTAGTGGACTTTGCTAGAAGATTTGCGACAAAAATGTTGAATTGAATTACTCGACAGATATTGCTAAAATGTTATTCCCCTCTTGAAAAGAACACTGGAGTACAATATTCCTCTTGATGTGTTAAGTGTACACCATGATCTTTTAGCATAAATGTGTAAGAGGTGGTGATTTGTTGATTGTATTGTATTCGGAATCGCAAATGATTCAATTTGCCCATCCCTACTACGCATGCATTGTATATCACATATATTATATATATATATATTTTCCGGATCTAATATGACAGATTTACAAGATATGAACACAGGCTATGATTTCACCATTTAAATTTAAGTTGATATGCCCTTGAACTAATAGTGGCAGTTCATGGATTTAAAGGGAGGCGGGACGCATCGTTGGTTAAGGGATAAATTGGCATGTAACTGCCAAATATGGAGGTTGCCAAAATTCTTGAGTAGAATTTAATAAAAGCTGCCTCCTGTTACATAACATGAAACTTTATATCCAATCCATTTCATCCAGCAAGCGCTAGATTTGAAGTATGTTCAGGGATTATATATACATAAAAATAATATAATATCTGAATTAATGGGCTTGGGAACAATACTGTAATTGGTAAAAACACATTAGCCTACACAGTGGCAGTACGTGGAACATTATTCAATAGTCTTGGCTATCAATTGCAATATTTCAAGCGAGCAGAGTAATAAGAACATTGGTAGATTTGCTGTACCGGTAGTCCCATACTAAAAGAGCGCGCAGGCATTGTGCAAAATGATACAACTATCAACATGATTGGTGGGGGGTGGGGGGGACTTTGACTAAGACAGACAGCTCTTTTGGCGGTTTTCAGTATAATAAATTACGTAGGCTATGCAGTGGTATCCCATATATAACTCTCGTGTTATTTATGGAAAAGCATATTAATAATGTGTAAGGAGCGGATCTCCGAAAGCTTGTGAATCATATTCCAAGAAACTTGACTGGACATTAAATCTGTGGCAACTTATTATATTTATTTCGGTACTATTTGGATCGTCCTCCATCGGCTCCACTATTTTTTGTAAGGTAGTAAGAAAGATACTGTACCTTACATAATTATAGGCCTAAAAACTAGATATTAAAGATTAATAATAATATTTCACATATCCCGACATAATTCAGGTCGGTGCAACGCAGGGGACACCACCTTAAATCTTCGTTGAAAAATGTTGTGGGCAGTTCCATAGAACCATAAAAACATTCTCACTGACAACTTGCAAGGTTGTAAATCCTGCAGTGCCTGAAACGTATTAAAAAAAAGCTCACAGTAAGACCATGGAGGTCTGCCACCATTGACATACAAAACATAAGAAAACCCATCGCATGGTTTGCCGTTGATAATATAATATGATTTAAGATAATTCCATCTTTTAAAGTTCAATCCAAGATAAAAACGTATGGCCGACGAATTCGTAGCAAGCACGTGAAGATAGACTGCTTTTATAGAAGCTTGCGGACAACCTGAAATCATTTCCATCATAAATTTTTGAAAAAGCCTTGAAGCTACGCCTATACGTCGATAATACGGATGTACGCCTAAACTCAATACATATGCGACTGGTGTGTCGGGACCAAACGATGAAGCTAGGATATCCGAGCCTTGCTCTGTCGTGACTTGGCATTTGCATTTTACTTCAGCGATAAGCATCCCCACGATTTTTCCATTTGAAACTGCGGCAAGAGAGAAAAACCTGCTGTCGGACGTAATTAACGAAAACCAGTAATGCGGATAGTCCAGCGGAAAACAATATTTGCAAAGACTCTTGATTTCATCGATGTCACTTGTGTCTAAAAATCGAAAGCCGATCGGAAACTGTCCGATCTTATTCCGAACTTTTAAATCAGTGGGTATGATAATATCCATGTTCTTTATTAACTTCCAGAAAATTTATGAACTTTATAACAAGTTATAGATCGTAATCATCTGAAAATCACATAAAAGCAAACGAATCAGTAAATATTCTAAATACATTGTGGCAGGTTGCAGGTCACGGAAGGTCACGATACGTCCAGTGTTCAAATCACAACTGCATCACGCCAAAGAATCCAAATAGAAAGATGTGTATCTGTAGCTTCCTCGGTAGAAGCTAGAGATGGGGCGCTTGACACTTAAGATAGCTGCCCGGCTCTTTTGCGATCTCCTTACCCAGATAGTAGGCCTATTATGCAGATCCTGCATGCATGATATAATACACAACAGAAATGTGTGTAAATGCAGCATAAAGCAATTAAAAACATAAAGAAGCATCGTCCTACTCCTATAGCCTGCAGAGCTGGAAATTTGTTGAACATTTCGTTTATGTACCAAATAAATGTGATCACAGTGCCACAAAAGGTCGGAGCTTAAGTCTACCCTCTCCGTCCGCACATTATTGAAATAGATGGAGGTTACCGGACCAATCACCAGCTACAACCGTACTTGCTAATACAGGATGATACTTCACACTTAAAATTGCATTTGATCCTTCGACACAGTTTTTAGAACTTTTTGTCGAATTCAAAATTTTGCTGATCAGTGAAGCATCTTTAAACTTATAAAAATATACAGAACCATCATAAGAACCAGACACAACAATTTTTCCGTCGCAAGAAATATCCATCCCCACGGCAAAACCCTGCACTACATGATTATCGTACCTCACATATTTATCCAACTTGTAAGGCCGATGAGCGCTGAATCGAGCGATATAATCCCCATTAGTTTGCGCTAAAAATGAACCACCACTTGGGTGAACACATAATTTCGGGCAGGTAAATTTCTCATGAAAAATTTGATCTGAAATTTTAGCTCCTGATTCAAAGTCACACACAACAATTGAGTGACTAGCAGACGCTCGACTTACGGCATCGGTAGTTGTTATAAAATGATTTGTACCATGCAACACCGCAATATCAAGAATATTTCCAAATTTGACACCATAATTCGTAATGCGCTTACAGCTTCGCAGATCATATGACGCAAGAAAGGAATTTTCACCACCAACAAGTACAATATTATCATTATTAGGCCAATATTGAACCACTGTCGGTACCTCTGGGACAGAAAAGGATGACGTAACCTTACCATCATTCAAAAAATCCATTTCACTTACATCCTTAGCAAAATTACACGATAATATTTGTTTACAAGTCCTAGACCAAACAATGTCCTTTACTTGAGCCCTAGTGTCCAAAGAAGACCACACGTTTTCCAATTTTCCGATGCAATCATATAATTCAATACCTTTACCTGCAACACAAGCAAGCAAATGACTGTGTTTTTTACACCATTCTACTTTCCATATCGGTCCAGCATCAGAGACCTTGACAGATGTGAAAAGTCTCCGGGAAGGGGCGTAGTTCTTTGAATGAAGTCTACTTTGATAAATTGTTTCATTTGCCAAAAATATATCTTTGTTGAAAGAGCAATACCGTTTAACAGGCATTGAAGAATCTGCATTGTGCGCGATATTTCTCTTCCTCTTGGAAACATAAGGTCGGACCGATTGCAATTTTGGAATACCAGCCATTTTCAGACTTGCTGATGATTTTCTTTGTGTTTCGGCTTTTTCCGCTCTGGTTTGTTGGCTTCATCAGAAGAACTGGCTGAATCTACTTCGTCAACACCGTTGCAATCACCTATTCCGTTACTACAGTCGTTCTTTTCTTTCAAAACAAGTTCAGTGAGAACGTCGTTGCTCAATTTTTGAAGTTGTTGTAATTTCGCTAGAAACGAATTCCCTCCGCTCTCTACAGACAAATGCTTGGTCTTTCCGTCCCTGTAAACTAACTCGGCGGAAACTTCCTCCATTACAATGCGCAAGGACAAAGCTGACAGCGTACGTACGCACCAAGACGTGGATATGTCGGATGTCGGATAATTTTTCACGATTCGGGCTCCCCGCTTTCGGCCACACGACGGATCATAGAGGTCAACATTGAAATAGAGAACTTCGGTCATCCGTGCAGCCAGGATGCTAGCAACATTTATTGGAACTCAGTTTACAACAACATGAGATAAGAATTAATTCACAGCTACTATCAAGCCATTTGACCGTAGCTACGTCAAACACACCGTCCAATCCCCTCTTCCCCGAAACCACAGTCGTCTCACCTCTCGACCGCTACACTGATCAAGGCCAGTGGTCTAGGCAAGCGGCAGCAAGTCCCCTCACTACAAAAACGGTGTATACATAAGTACCTGTTTGTATCATAGCCATACCTACAGTGTAAGTAGCTATTATATATATATTGTTACAATTTTCAGAACATAGAGAGAACAAGTTATAGAATAGACAAACTTACAATATAAACTCTGAATAAAATTTCACAAAAACACAACCAAAAATTTCATAACATTTCATAACAAGAAAATTCAAGGAATTCATTTTTTCGAAAGCATATCAGATCTGTCCAACAATTGTTCAATTCTGGCATCAGACAAATCAAACTTATCACCAGTTTCCTCCACCGTGCTGCAATAAATATCATGGTCATTTTCATATTTAAACTCTCAGGGTTTGATGAACTTACCCAGAAGACTTTGACGATTCCAGAAGCTGGAGCAGTTCTTCAGGGTTGATTGTATTCTGTGATGTTAGTTCTTGCTCTAAGTTTCCTTTGAATAACGCCTGAAAAATGAATATACAACAATAAAACTCAATAATCATTAACATCATGCTATACAGTAGCCTGCATCTTTCGTCAATATTTTGGTGCTGCGATATTGCTGTGCAGGTATTCATACTAGTGGATGAAAGGAAGGATGATTCCCATACTATACACAGTTGAGGAAATAATATTACCACACCACGTAGCACATAGCAGACAATATCAATATACAGGCTTGGATGTAATAATAAGCTACCTTATGCATGATGAGTTTTTCAAGCGTTAATTTCTTCGAAGCTCGTTCGACAATTTGTTCATCAACTGTTCCAGATGTAACGAGTCGGTAAACCAGAACAGGTTTTTCTTGTCCAATTCTATGACACCGGTCCTGGGCCTGTGCATCATTTTGGGGGTTCTGCAAGAAAATTTGAATTCACCACAGATTTAACGTCGACCCGTGGTTTATTGACAACTACAACATTCATAAGCTTTTGAAACTCTTTCATCAGGTCAAGATTCTATTTATACAGCACAGTGTACAGTTATGAAGCCGTGGACTTACCCAATCAGAATCATATAGAATCACTGTATCAGCCGCTGTCAAATTGATTCCTAGACCACCAGCTCTCGTTGACAAGAGGAAAACAAACACATCAGGGTCGTTTGTAAAATTATTCATCTGTAAAAATATATAATCACAAATTGTGAAACGGCTTCATTATTGACCAATGGCAAATACATACGCTCGCAACACGATCGTCTCTTCTCATCTGGCCATCAATTCTCACATTCCTGAATCCTCTCAAGAAGCAGTAATCTTCCAGAATATCTAACATCTTTGTCATTTGACTAAATATGAGAACCTTCGGAAAGGAAACGATAGACAGATGAATTTTCTGAGTATCATAAGAAATGAAACACTAATCAACCTCACTTTATGTCCTCGTTCCTTCAGCCTTAGAAGAAGTTTATCAAGAATCATCATTTTTCCGGAACATGAGATCATTTCTTCACCAATCTAGGAAAGAATAGTAATGTGTAGACGGGCTAAGTTGTGACAAGGCCTTTGTCAAGCACCTTCTGGCTGAGTTTGCATGTTTACACCATGCGTAAAGGATGAAATTATTACATTTCCCAGCAGCTGAACCAGTCTAAGTCCAATAAATAAACTCAGTCCCGTCAATATAAATCATGCTTACACTTTCTTCACTTTCGCATGGATCTTCAATCAGATACGGATGATTACAGCATTTTCGAAGTTGCATTATGATGTTGCTCATTGAAAAATGTTTCATGGCCGACTCGCGAACCCGGTCACTCGGCTTATCCTCAGTATCTGTCAACATAACATATCCACATTAAAAAAATTCACCACTGAGGGCTTGTAGGCATCAGAAATATCCTCTAGCATAAATATAAACGAGAGATTTAGATGCGAGTGTTACTTACTGGCAAGTTTGACCTTTGAGTCTCGTTCAGGCTGCGTTGCTTCTATCAACTCTTGACTGTTTCGTTGTTGGGCAATTACATCCGGACTTGCCACACCAGCTGTTGTGGTGTAATACTGAAACACACACAACATGCTGTAGATCCATATCCTGGGTACTTTCCTCATCTACTGATTTGCGCCACATTTCAATTGGTAAAAATTGAATTTAACAATACAAGGTTCTTTAATACAACTTGAACTTCTGAAGAAGTGCAGGTAGATGCTTGAGAACCAGACCGAGAGAAAATGAAAAATTCAAAAAGTCAGAATACCTCTTTTTGCGTAACAAGTTCCTTAATCGACCGATTCACCAACGCACGATAAAATCTCTCTTGTTTCGACATAAGACGAGCGTACACAACGATTTCCTTTTTTGCCGGCAGTTGAAGATCAACATCACTTTTCATTCGACGAAGAAGGAACGGCATCAAAATCTTAAAGAACACACTGACAATAATCGAATTTCAGTGCAAACAAAATGAACCGGTTACCTTATGAACGATGAGAAGTAATTTTTGATTTTTTTGTAGTTTTCCTATATCAAACCAAGTCTCAAACCTAAAACGAATAGAACCCAACATTTACAAATAAACATACAGTACATTTAAAGTGCTTCCATCTCTAGAAAAAATTTGACACACCATACCTATTACATAGAATGCCTTGGGGAATGGTCACAGGGGGCATAGGGAAGCAATTTTCTGCCTCGCTAGGTTTACAGCTCCGGACCGAATCTGTATCGAAGTGATAATGCAAACTTCAATCTGGTGTACGAGCAAGATAGTTCATACCAACACATTCTTGGCCTAGTAGTGACAGACAAACTATCTTTTTTTCTCTCTCTGTGTCATCAGTCATGTAGCATATAAATAGACTATTGAACTTTCTCACGTTTCTAAATCATCGAAGACTTCTGGCAGCAGAAAATTAAGCAGCGACCACAGCTCTGACAGGTTATTCTGTAGCGGCGTTCCCGTCAACAGCAACTTCTGCTGCGACTAAAAGACGATCATGTTAGTAGCGGCATATGGGTTACAAATATTCTAGTATCATACTTGAATCAGTCTCAGTTCCTTCAACAGTTTACATTTAAGATTCTTTATACGATGACCTTCATCAAGGACCATGTAGCTCCATCTGTGCATCTGGTCAAGGCAAGTAATAATACTGTATATTTAATATAGATAGCTGACATCCCACAATACACATTGGCCAAGTAGGCTGCATAAATCCAATGACTTAGGGATGAAGTACAGCATGATTAAAATACAACAAAATTACACTTATAAAGTACGGAATCTAGCGAACAGTATTGTCGAAAAATTACACCTGCACGTTACCTGTAATACACGATGGTCACGGAGCAGGATATCATATGTGGTGATAACAACAGGTCTTGTCTTGAAACGTTTTCCACGTTGGAACATGCAAAGACTCAAGGTTTCCCGTTCAGGACCGGTACCATGGTAAAGGAGCAGTGGAATCTATAAACAAATGATAAAAAATTATAAATCCATAAAAAATCTGTATGTATAATAATGTATAATACAAACCTTCGGTGCAAATCTACGAAATTCTTGAAACCAATTTTGAATAGTTGACATCGGAGCACAGATCAAGAAAGGTCCTTTGATTCCGACTTCGACCAGCTTTGCAATAATCGAAATGCATTGAATAGTCTTTCCTAAGCCCATCTCATCTGCAAGGATGCTATTTTCGCCGTTCTCTAACAAGATCTACGACAAAATATGGTATTATATGGTAAATACGGTAGTTTTGCTTTGGCAAACAGCGTGGTGTGGCGCCCAAAATGCACCAAATACTAAGAATTCAGTTTTGGATATCGGGTTCAACACTCACACCCTTAAACATATATGAAAGTTATATGCTTTCTCTAACAATTTGTTACCTTGAGCCATTCATATCCAGTGATTTGGTATTTTCTCAAAGCTCCCCCAGTAAAAAGCTTGGGCTGAGCGGCATTAATTTCTAAATCTTTGAAGTACCTATAAATAATCAATCCAAATTTGACTTATAGTATTGTATATCTCTTGAAAATTCTTTGGGCAATTAAACTGCTAAACAAAATATCACATCCGCGTGGTTTGGGCTTATTCACTAGAGAATTGGCAGATAGTAACACAACAGATACAGACTGGTTGAATAATTAACATAACTGATCAAATTGAATATAAAAGCAACCTGATTCCATTCTTCTCCGTAAGCAAGCTGGTCTGTGCATTTTTACGTGAATATCCCGGCAGATAGAACTTCTCATCCAGCAGAGAGCCACCTTGTGGCATTACATACTCTTGACTCTGCGACTCGTCGCCTGCGTTATACGACTCTACAACTGCACAGAAATCAGTGAATTAGAGAGATTTCTGGCTTGGCGTCTTGGAATAAAAGAGGAACTGATGATATCGTACCAGATTCGATATCGATTGCAAATATCCAATCATCGTAAGCATCACTCCAGCCAACATAGTGAATGAGGTACGTCCAGTCACCATCATCTGTAGGACATCTGTCTAATATTTTTGCTTTGTACAATCTTCCAGCCGGACCTTGTCCCCACTTTATCTTTACGACATCTCCTACATTTGAGACAAAGATAATTTAATCCATCTGAGAAAAACAATAATATATAATCAGAATGACCAAGTAGTCTAGCACACCTACCCACAGAATACTTTTCTTTAGTATAATTTGCAGATTCAACAATAGCTTTGGGATCTTTGTCTTGGTTTTCAGAAGCGACTGTATCTTCCTTCTTTTCAGAACCTTTCTTGTCGTATGACTTTTCCTCTGCACTTCCTTCTTGAATTTCCTTCGAGAGAAGAGATTTATTAGTGCGTGAAATGAGTAGAAAAAACTGACTGTGAAGTATTTGGTCTGTCAAGTTCTTGATGAAGTAGCAGTACGGCCAACTCAGTCATGTTCCACATGTGGGCGGCTCCGCTGATCGAACCACTCATGATTTAGTAGTGATTAACCCTCCCCCTTGGTCCAGGACTTGAGGCTGGCTGTGTGTGGCAAACTAAGTAAACTGACCTCCTCGTCCTCATCACCATCCTCGTCACTCTCTTCCTTAAACGATCTCTTGCATCTCGATGTTCTTGTTGATCGTCTTAACTCAACAACTGGAGTACAAATTTCCGCTTCACTTTCTGAAGAGCTTTCCCCCGCTTCTTCCTCCTCTTCCATCTCATCAATAGTGGGCATGGTGGATTGGATCGGTTTCTTGGAAGAGGGTTTCAAAGTGGATGAATCCAACAATTTCCATGGATTACATTCCTGGTTGATTGATGGTGCATCAGAAGATTCAATAGCAGTGCTTGTTTCTGTGTTTGAGCTAGCTCCAAATATATCAACATTTGCAGTGGGCTTCTTTGGAGCAATATCTTCGTTGGTATTATCTTCAGGTATTGACGTTGCTCCAGCTGGTGACTCTGTATTGTTATCAGGTATCACTTTACCCCTTTTCCCTCTTCTTCTAGCTTTTGGACAAGGCCTGAAAAAGATAGGCTAAGTATCATGAAGCTCCCAGCCCTTCTACTGTATACGTTAGGCTCATTACTCTGCTGAGCCAGCATGGCCCACCAACATCGGTGTTCATTTACTGCTTGGGAAGCGAATGGCGTGCCATGGAGTTAATGAAACAGACATAATACATATCTTGACAAAAGCACGGATCTATGTTAAAAATAATCATGAGATTCATTGATTTAACAACATCTGCAAGGCCTGTCTTGTTTTTTACCTTTCCGATTTCCGTCGCAATGACTCTCTTCTTTCGCCACCGAGTATGCATGAATCGAGATGTTCATTTATTTTGCTTTCTTTTACCATTCTGCCACATATCGGGCATGGCACTGTAACAAAAATTTTGGAAGTACGAGATTGGCCATTTCAAGCACCCACTTTCAATACAGGAAGAAGAAGTCTATCTATCAATTTTATGAAATTACAAAATATATTTTAAGCATATGCTCACGCTGCATGTCAAAAGCCTTACCTTCAATAGAGTTCACTGGTATTGTGGACATCACCATTCCATCGGGCTCCGAAAAAAGTGTTAGCCCACTGTCGGTTGATTCTACTTTATTCATATAATTGTCAATAACAGTGGTCTCCTCATCACTTGACACCTTCTGCATTTCATTTGGATTCAACAACACAGGATCTAGAATATCTTGCGTCTTTTTAGAAAAAAAAGTCAATTCTGCATCACAACATTCCTCGTTCATTGTAAAATCTGGCATTGACAGAACAACATCTTCTCTATTAATGACAACATCAGTCTGATTGAGATGTTCAAACGTCAAAGACACTTGATTTAACTTGTCGATAGTTAGTTTGCATTGTTGGATATCCTGATCAGCACCAATGGAGTCGAAGTCAATACTTTTTTTACACTTAGAAAATCTTTCCCACTGTCCATGTTTCAGAGAAACAGGTGTGACGTCATCACATACTCCGAAGTCATCAAAATACCCAGAATTGCATGGACTAATGTTGATTTTGGCTTTTTCTGACAAACTTTTACACTCGACACTGCTGGCTTCTGAGACAACTTTCCCCAGCACGTCACTCATAACATTCTCTACATCAGTACTAAGGTCATTCTCTGCAATGCATCGGTCTTTAGATTGATTTCCTAAATCTCCTTCAGCATCAATTTCATCTAATATATATCTGATGGCATTGGCTACATCAGCATTAACATCAGTCTCAAGATTATCGATGTTAGAGCCAGAGGCTACATCCTCCACATATAACGGTTGAGATCGGTGTGGAACTGGTACGGTAATCTTAGTGCTTACACCGTCTTTCAACACCATTTTTGTCTTGCTGTAGCCTTTTGAATCCCAGCTCAAAATTTCATCACTTTTCTTAGAATGTGATTCTACAATGGCGCACACCTCCTTTTCTAGTAGAGGGTCCGGTATGATTTCTTTTGATAGGATGCTAGCCTTCTTTACAAGATGGCTGACTACGACAGCTACACGAAAACATGGTTTTTCTCCGAAAAAGACTTGATTCTCTTCAGATTCAAGGAAGCTTTTGTATGATATAGGGATATCTTGACATTTCTTTCCGTAATCTTTCCTAATCTTTGCTTCAATTTTCTAAACGCAACAATACTATCAGTAATTTCGACAGATAAGACGAGACAAATACATGGCACGAAAGGATTTAGCCTACCAGTAAATTTTGGCTCATTACCGTCAATTTTGCTTTCCGTTTTTTCAAAGCTGCCTCGGCTCGTTTTTTCTCTTTCTTTTGTTGCTCAGTTATGACCGACAAGAGCGAATTGGCATAGAAATTACTTCGTTTTAGGAGAGCTTTTAACATATTGATACTGGCTCTCTTCTTTTCTTTAGCTTCAGTTTTCTTTCTCTTAAAACATAAGGAATGATTAAATTGCACGAAAGGCGGCACTTGAAAGAATCACTTGACGTCGCTTTTTACGGGCAAAATACAGTCGATACTGGTACTATGTATATTACAGTTGCATTGGTAAGTTAGGCTACAGCAGGCGATTCTCATGTTGGTACCGGTACCGGCATCGGTACTTACTTTCTTGACTTCTGCAGCAAAATCATATTCTTCGTCATGTTCCTTGCGCTTCCGTTTACGAGAACTTATTTTTGCGCTCATATCGCAAAGAAGAAAATGGTAATTTAGTTTGGTAAACTAGCAAGAAAGCCTGCGGCAAGAGCAGTTCTGATCAGAAGGCAGAAGGCAATCGCGCGCGAAATTTGTCGTCCGCTAGCTACCTGATCACGTGACGTGAAGCAAAACATAACGAAAGAGAGAGATATTGTAGAGATTATTTCCACCTGAACAGTTCGCGAAATCTTATACTTGACACCCTGGGCTACGGTAAAACAATGTAACAGAAGTGTCAACTCCTTTTTCGCCCACCAGCGAGCGGTAAGCAGACATCGTTAGGTTTTGAACAATCAAATCAGTCAATACCTAACCACAGCCTCTCTCTAGATATATAGAGGCTATGCCCGAACTGCCGATATTTTATCGACTACGCGGTTGTATGCGAACCTGGGGTGGCATCATCGAATGTAATCGATTGTATTCGATGGTGGCACATTGCCTCCAAAGCACGGGAAACCCTGTATTTACCAAGGTAGTGAATTTGTCAATTTATCCCTAAAATACCAAACTTCAATCATAGTCTTCTGCAGTGACGTAGGAGAGATTTTCGTGAATGTATTGTAATTTAAATTGAACGAAAACAAAGAAAGAACCAAAATGTCAGGCCTTCGTATTATCGAGCCACCACCGGAATGAAATACTGCAAAGAAAGATCATCAAGTAGAAGAAAAAACTGCACCGTCGCTTTATTGACAATATCTAAAAGAAAATTCAAGTTAAATTGGATAAATATAAATATGAATATGTTTACATACTGCATATGACTCTTTCAGGATTTACCAATTGTCCAGCAAGAAATTGCAAGAATTTTTTTATATCAATTGTCACTGTTGCAAATTCATCTGCAGGCCACGAATATCGGTGAGATACGCTCTGCATCTGCTGGTCTTCTTCACCTATATCCGGTACCTCGAGGTCTTCAAATCTAGCAATTCACGTGATAATATCATGGAAAGTCGTTAACATAGCATCCAATTTGGTTATAGTTGGAATGTCGTAAATATCCTGTTACAATACCTTGTTTTAACCGTGACTAGGTTAGTTTCAACTTGCATAATCATGTCTCCTTGTTGATTTGCTCCGAGGGTTAAATACGCGCTGATATTTTTCATTTTCTCTGCGATGGTCTTCACCTGCAAGCACATAATAATATTCAGACTACCTAGCTTGACAGTTCCAATATTTCAAGCAACCATGGCTGGTAGTATAACACATACGATGATACAATTTGCCACTATCAGAGTACGTGAATCATTGGTAAAATGTGCCTTACCGTTTTCAATGGAGGCATGTATATGGTGACATGATAGTTCGGCATATTAGGCTCCGTATAATCTCCCCAGCTCCGACGTGGAATGATAGTAACAGGTATGTCGTGGGTGACTGTTCTTGAATCGCTGGCCAGTGAGGGCTAGAAAATTTTTGATTTGAAATATATTAAAAACTGCTAAGAACCGCAAATGATTGCAGTTCAAGCAACGAATACACTAGACAAAGGAAATTTTAAAATAATTTGTAGCCATATGGGAAATACGGAAGAACAAGACTGGCTACTTTACAATGAATTCCTTGATTACCAAATCAATCTCCATTGACAAACACGGCCCTTGCTTCTTAGTCAATCGAATTTGCAGACTCTTTGCTGATTGTGCAGACTTTAGTGCTCTGCTCAGATTTTCCGTTGCATACTCAAGAAAAATTTCATTGAAATCTTTACTAACGCCTTCCATTTGATATTCGTCAAAAAAATTCTCCTGATATATATACAAAATTTTACGACAACCATGTCCATATAGTGTAGCCAATAGCAGCTGATCAGACATAGATAAAAAATATAGTGTCATTCCAAATTTAACGTCCAGCCTCAGCTTATCACTTATTTGGTAATGAGTTATAATAATAATAATATAATAATAATACAATATGTTTAACTAGACGAATTTCTGATTCTAAACACTAGACTGACAAGGATACTCAGTTTCCCACTAAATATCGACAAATTGTTGATAACCAACCTGTTTGATATCGCACCACATACTGACACCTTGACTTGAGACTTGATCCGGTAGTATGAAATATAATTTTTCGATCGTAAATCGTAAAGTACATTTTTTCGCTAGCTTTGCAATTGTAGTTACCACTCCTTCAAAAGAAGATACAGTATGGTGCTTGCTTGGTCAATATAATAAATCCCAAAGTCACACTCACTTGTAAGATGGTGAATACATCCAATATCAACAACTTTAGCACGGAATCTCATGCTGTTTGCTTAACGATTGAAGCGTTCACGTAACAAAATTTGTAAACCAATCAACGTTCTAGTAGGCATACCCTCTACCCCTAGAACAGCCGACTCCTGTATCTGGACGCTGCAACAGATCGAGCTGACTGAACAGTTTACCGATATTTCCCGCTTTTCTCTGCTCCGGGGATTCCCGAATCAGATGTGAGCGCTAACTAGAGGCTTGATACTTGAATCTACAAAGATCACTAGTGGGCGTTTTAATGAGCACTGATGATTAAGTGCAGACAGCAATGAAGATGAAACATACCGAAACCTGAAAGTACGCAATAAAGAGGTGCAGACCTAAGAGAAAGCTTTATCGCAGTCGTGAAATTTCGAACTGACCAGTCCATTGCCCTGCTACTGAGAAAATTACATCGACCCCCTCCATAACTTCCTGTACAGTAGCTATCGGCTACAATTCAGCTCAAAACATCGGAATATCCCAAGCCCACACCTTTCTGGTCCCTGCCACTCACAGTAACTCTCCAATAAAATTGAAAAACAGCGGCACAAAATTTCAGTTGACAGTGCTTCCATTGATATGACGTCACCTAAATGAAGAATGACCAAACAATACGGAATTGTAATAAAGAAAAGCAAGTAGCGTAGAAATCCACTAATGGTGCTGCACTCTACATGACGTTCGTTAACTTTCAACTGGGCAACAAAATGTACAGCCTAAGTCAATACATATCGCTCTAACATAAGCACATATATAACAATAATATAATAACGCAGCAGCTCTAACCTATCAACCTGCGGACAATAAGCCTACACTGTGTGTCCACCTCTACGGCAGTGAATTGTTTTGTTATGTTATCGAAGGTTTGTAGTCTCAAAAAGATCCCGAAATATTCATATGCAAGTGTCAAACCAAGAAATCTCCAAGCTCCATACAAGAAAGAACTTCGGCCCCAACTCATTGTATGCCAGATATTTCTGGACGCGAAGACGGGCCGGACCTCGCAAGTCAAGAATTGTAGACAAGAGATCACTTGGGGCCTTCATCCATTGCACGCACGCCAGAAAAATTCTTGGCGCGAAGACGAGCCTTATTATTCAAACGACTTTAGTCAAATTTTGAAGCGAATCGGATATTCACAACCATGCACACTCACAAATCTTTCAGATAAAAGACTATGATCGCACAGGGGAGGAGGGCGTGCATTACTCTAAAAACATTAAAAAATTCGGCAAATATACAGCTTTAGACATCAGGCAAGGAGAATTTGTATTTCTACGGCTACGCTACAACATAATCTAAGTCAGAGCAACTTCCCGCAAGCAGGAAATCGGAAGACTATTATTCACTTGGGAGGATATCAAAATCAGCTACTGCATAAATAATAAATTAATATTTCAATCACAAGAACCAAAAATGAACCGTGCCGGATTGTCTTTCCAGATTATTTATATACGGACGAGAAATTTGAGAAGCATGTGCATAAAAAGCGACGAAAAAAAACAACAAAAAAACGCATCTTAAACGATACGAATCCGCATCCCAAGCAAAAACAAAAATTTGTCTAGGACAGGCTGTGTAATTCCATGTTTGAAGGTGGCAAAATGCACTCCGCCAGATGTACCCTACATAATTTCTACATGAACGTCATCAGGAATGCGTCATATTATAGGCGCGGTCGGCATTACCTGAGACTGAAAGTTGGCTGAAAATTCAATTTGGGGTCCGAGCGGGCATCACAAGTCACACAAAATGATAGGCAATAAATCATAATCACACGCATTGTGGGCGTAACTTGACGAAATATGAGGCACAACTTAACGTTGAAGCTGCGCCTAACAAA
Source organism: Botrylloides violaceus (assembly GCA_030412335.1). Taxonomy (NCBI): domain Eukaryota; kingdom Metazoa; phylum Chordata; class Ascidiacea; order Stolidobranchia; family Styelidae; genus Botrylloides; species Botrylloides violaceus. The sequence goes on from JASFYC010000320.1 coordinate 1,418,515, forward strand.
AATTCAAACAAAATTGGTATGCCATATAATTGGGCTGAAGTACTCTTAGAAATTGAGTTCGACATGCCTGACATCTGCAACAAAGCATCACAACGTAAGCCCTTCCCCACCAAGTGTTAATTCAATTCGATGCCTTTTTGCGATTCGCCGTTATTGCCAACTAAGCTGAAATCGAAAGGTAATGCGTTGAAAATGGCAATTGAATACATGAATTATGTCGTCACAAATCTTGTTAAATTACTCTCTCGTTTCGCCAAAACGTGTGCATTATTCTCTCGTTTTATTTTTTGCAATTCACCGTGCGTCGGTAACACAGACACTGAACTTCATGACACAGACGCGGGACAACAAAACTACCAGTGGCCCACCGAGGCTCGCGACGGGCAATCTGAAATCGACACGGACGGAAAAAGTCATTATTTGTTCAAAAAATCTTGCTCATGACGTAACAAAGCTTTTTGAAGTGGACGTCATTCCGCCGCTTTTCCCAAAACTCGAGCTGTAATGACCACTTGAAAAGGTGTTATATGAAGTTTGTGCATTGGCGCTACCGTGCGATAGCATATTTCTTGATCCATTAGACGTAGACGGAGATGAAGATCGCAAGTTACTTCTCCCCGGCACTTCCATGCATTTACCCTTCGAAATTTCCATCAAATCGATGAGTTCTTTGAGCGGCTCAAGATCTTTATTATCCAAGAGTTCAAATTCTCGAACCAGCAAGACGAAATGCATGAAAATGATATTTAAATGTCCGTGCATGCCGAGCTTGTGAAGATGCGTGAAATGAGCCGAATACATATGAGACAGGACGTGGAAAAGAAAACGGAGAACTTTCGAGATATCCGCATAAAATGATTCGCCGAAAGTTTGCGCTGAAAAAGATAAAGACCAAAATTTCAATCCCCGAAGGCAACAGGGCTGGAGGACAACATTCCATTTCGTCGTGTGTATGTTTCTGCAGGATAAACAGCAAGTTGTAAATGCTGATATCACTACTAGGCCACTACTTTCAAGTGAATGATCTGCATGCGCATATTGGACAAGTAGGCCCTGAAGGACCCGGTAGCCTATCCAAGTAGTAAGTCGCCGCCGCGCAGGCCGTCTAATGCAATAGCTACAGATAGCATATTTAAAGTCTTTGGCATAACGCGTCTGGGACTTGAACCCATGACGTATGTGGCCGCAGTAAACCTCACCACTACACCACCTAGGCGGCATGAGATATTACTCGTGAGGCACAAGGTCACAAGACACCACAATCAAAGCATTGTGTTTATCGCGGAAGGGTACATCTTATTTAACAGCGCTGCAATAGCTGACATGACATGAAATTACTGTATAAACGCAAGCCTCGAGCTTAGGTTCCAAATCAAGAAACCATTAATCTGTCTAGACGGACGTAGGTAATGACGCTTACCAGCGAGGGATCAAATTGTGAGCCTAAATATGGGTATCTAACAAAAATGATAAAAAAAAAGTTAGAAAAAGCGTGTGCTGGTTAACAAACACATTCTTTTTGCGATTTAGCGAACGACTAGTCTTCCTAGAAATATCTGCACGTAACAAACCGAGTAGTTTGAGAGAAATCGGTGATTCATTGCAAGGTAAGTAGACGCAGCTAGATCGCATTACCGCCACACTAATTAGGACGCCGACGAAAGTCGTGGAAAAAACTGAAATTGCGCTACCTTTCAGCGAAAATCCAATTTTTCTCGCTCTATTAGGGTTTCCGTTCCGCGGTCTCAAGAAACTAGTTATCGCATTCAACGGCGAATTCTCATTCACTATCAATTGCGAGCCACCCAATGAAGTGGTCTCAAGAAACCTGAATGAGGCCAACAAGCAGTGATCAAATGCAAAGCAGAATATGTAGCAAAACGGGAGGCTTTTCGTTCACGATGCTGCATTTATAACGCTACCCAACCCAATGAAACCGCCAAGGAGAAGGTCGTTATACAAGAATTTTACAGATTCTGTTTGGGAAGGAAATCCTCTCGTATTACGGCAACAGTGATCGATCACAACTCGAAATAGGGCCGCACTCAATGAACAAAGATCGAGTTCAAATGAGGCTATATATGCACAGTATGCAGACAAGAATCCCTTTTACATGCCAACCATTTGAAACCACGATGTTACTTACACGTAAGACACAATCGCGAGACACATTAAACTAGAAATTTGCATCAATTTTCACTAAATTGTACTCACCATATTTGGTGGGGAATAATTTCTCATTGCTGACACATTTCTGACAGTAAGTCATTACGTAATCAATATATTGTGGTGCCGTGCATTTGAGTTTTTTCCCTCTGTCATCTAGCCATAGATATTGTCTAAAAATACCAGACGATTAGTAAAATTAGAGCAAAACAAGATCTGTTGACGTAAACCCTTACATTTGACCGGCACCTTGCATAGTTGGACACGTATCAGCTGTACAGAACTCGGACATCGTACCATACTCGAGATTAATGTTGTGAAATAACGAAATCACTGAAATTAAAAAAAATTATGAACAAACCATTGTAAACCTGGAGGGGGGGGGCGGAAAGTTAGCATATGAGATATACTATGTTAAGCCTTTGTCGTACATCTAAAGCAGGCGGTGGATAATGATACACTGGAACAAGTGAAAGAAGAACGCTGGGAAATGGTCTGAGGGTGGCTAACATAGAGATAGAGATAGGGATAGAGAGCTGCCATATGATAAACACAATATACAATAATCGTACTTCGTCTTACACCACCTTCCCGGAGATGATGACGCAGACAATGATCTATCTGTGCAAAGCTTTTAGGACGAATGGCCTTCCCGCCGACACCCTTCTCATTACTCGGGGCAACGGGTATCGAAGCCCAGGGAAATTTCGAGAAATTGGCGAGCCGGCAAGCATGGCACGTACACCAAGCAAGGTGCTGTATTGTATCTTCGCCTGCTAAATGTCTGGCCATGGGTATGAAAACATGACTTAGATTCTTGGAGAAACAATAAAAACCCAAGGTATGGAAAACAAACAAACTGCGTTTGTCTTGGACTACATCTTGGTGTACTAACGCAGTCAATGGAAATACATTGTACCGTGGCCTGAAAAGAAAAATTCCAAAACGTGATACTTTGCAAATATTTTTCCGTTTGGGTCTTATCCAAACAAACAAATATATTATATCTCCCGTGACGTGCGAATATCGAGTCGATAAAACCAGGTGCAGATAGCAATAAAGATTGATCAATCGGCAGCGGATCACGAAATAACTTTGGAACGGCCGGGAAGAAAATCACAGAAAATTCCTGGACCAAAAAAAAAAATTGGATGCTTAGTCCAAAAAACCTAAAGAGTTCTTCTTAGTTTGGCAATCTACAATGCGTACAGCAATCACTCGGTTTTCTCATTAGATTCAAACGCATCAATTTTAACAAGTTTTAAAGCTTAGCAAAGCAGTTGAATAGTATAAATAGGCATAGCTTCCCAGAAAATCTCGGTCAATTTTGTCACGCTACGGAAACATTCGTCGTTGAAGTCCATTTTAATTAAATGGATTACCCGTGCGGTCCTGCGATACCGAATCGTCACAGCGACTGAATTCGCAATGCGCAAAAAAGCAGAGGAACGGGTGACTTGTGAGAGACGCAGAGAGAGAGAGAGAGAGAGAGAGAGAGAGAGAGAGAGAGGAAGCTGCAATTCACAAACCACGCAGCAAAGAACAAGTTTGTCAACAATACGGGGCAGTAAAAAACAGGACGAAAATCGTTTTGACTAACACACACCTGGCATACCTATGCGCCATTGGCATTAAACTACTAAGCGCCAAGTTGAACAGTGCGCGTTGCATTGAAATGCTTATGAATAATGGATGGAACTGCGACGGCGACTACGTATATGCAAAGTAGGACGACTATAATCGATGAACTAATATCATTTCATGCGGGCTTACCAGCTCGCTTTAATTAGCGAACCTTCGTAAGGGCATGGATCAGGCAGATGATCACAACACCATAGTTCATCGTAACTTGTGATCATGAAGCTACCAATACAGGCCAAGAGTGTATGACACAAATATCATGGGTTTAAATTACAGTACAAATGAAGAAGGTGCATGCATCATCCATGAGTCACTAACGAGTCCCTATAGCGGTGATTTTTTTGAACGGCTAACGCATTTTCACATCCGTCATAGCGCTAAAATATAACTTTACGCGAAGTACAGTCCGGTAGAGGCGTAGTTACACAGCGTGCGAAAATGTTCTGACGCCATGCTTGTGCGAGCCGGTGTTGCGGTCACAATACAGTATATAATTATATACATGGTGTTGTTGGATCGTGGTTTCACATCTGCAGGGCGCATATCTAAGGACCAATTTACAATTTCTAAACGGCCCACAATGCGAGTAAAATGGATAGCATGCAACTTGAGATTAAGACAGTAGCGAGAATCCAACCCATAAACGTATACGGAAGAACGCAAAACGGGTCGAACGCGACCATACGCCAAGAGTTTCCGCATCGCATATGGTTTGTTGAGTGCTCTGTTGTAACAATGTCTAATCGGCCCATTCATCGAGTCTACAATAGAATCAGAGAATCAAACAGACGTCGAACGAACTGCTACGTAATTAGATACTTGGAAACTCCATGGGAAAGAAAGCCAAATAGACAAGATACGTAACATGATACAATTTCCACCGTGTAATGTCATTCATCACAGATTATTTCAAGAAATTTATCACTTTTTCATAGATTACACCATTACGTAATCTCCATGAGCGTAGGTAAGCTGGTAAAACTGTAAATTCATTAATATATTGTATATAAAAGAACCATATTTGCCGATAATCTCCGACGTGGTATTTTCGATTTCAATACAAGCAGCACTGCGATATAACATGACGATGTGCGCTAGGAAATTAGTCATGTTTTTGCAACGAGAAACGGACAGCCTTAAAGCAATTGTGCAAAACTGTCACATCCTTGAATCACATCCTTCAATGTAACTCTGCCGGCTACATATCAGTTATAGCAACATGATAACCTCATCACATATTTCAATGCAATTACAACAGTCAAACCAGGCTTCCTTTACAAAATCAGATTTTAAAATCCAACAAACGGCCCTATATATTGATTTGCTACATCGTCAGTTGACACAACCCTTGATCATATTTTCAATGGAAACCCAGCTTCCCTAACAACCCAGGACGCGGCTACTAGAATGAGGAAGAACGTTGCAGCCCAACAGGGGGGGCTCATAATCTTTTTACAACCACTCATGATGCTTTAGCCACACATCCACTCGATAGGCTATACTTTGCTAACACGTTGAGACTATTATCACTGGTAGTACCAGATAAAGCACAAAACCGACAGAAAGCATTTTGTTGGCAACACATAACTACTATATTCACCACATTGTAAGGGGTTATAATCCGCCAGTTTTTGAGTAACCATTCAAAAATGCGTAGCTTCCTACAAATTACATCACCGCCCAAAAGTATTCGTCGAAATCATCGAAAAGACCGCAAAACAAAAGAAAAGGCGGATATTCAGGAAGCACCGACACAAAAGAACAAGCTGATAAGCAATTGTGTTTCACTCCTGTTGTGGTGAACATTGCGGCACAACCTTTTGTGAGTTTCGAAAGATAAGTAACTCATACAAGCGACAACCATACAAGGAGCAGAGCACAGTAGTTAGGAGAAAGTCACCACAGATACTGTTTTCCCCATGAATCGTAACGAAAACGTCATATTTTGAATAAAATCAGCGTCATTCCTCGAGGCGATTCAAAAAAATGATGCAACGCTTAATCAAGTGTGTTTTACCTCAAACTTACGAAAGTGTAGGATGATGAATAGCCAAGATTGAATTATAGATACCTTGCGTTGCAACCCATTCTCTTTGGTCAATTTTTGGCGGTAAATGAACCACTTGATACAGGCTGATGTTCTCTGGCGTTGGACGAATTAGTTCTGGATTCAGGTAGGGCTGGTCTTCTTTTACTACTGGCTTTGGTTTCTTGCTTTTTCTGTAAGAAAAACAGATATAGATGCTTTAAAATGATAAAGACCATTGCTACAAACACACAAAGTAAGGTAGGGCAATTGAGCTCAGTCTGAGCAACCGTTTTCATACAGCCAGCCGTGCTAAAACGACTTAAATAGGCATAGGCGGTCGCCTGGGTTTTCAACAACTAAGCAACTGATTAGTGTCAAAATATTATAAGCCTACGTTTAGAGACAGCTGCAGTTATACGCCGATGGAATATATCCATCTCTAACCAGGTGAGGTTATGTAACAAGTCAACGCAGACGGTGTTGTATATCATAAGGGAACTTTGTCATTAAATCCCATGAGATTAAACTGTATTTTGGTACCAGTTACAGTTGTTCACAGCATCCATAATACTTATCCTCTACACATCACCTTATAGACTACACACAGTACAGTTACGAGACCAAAGAGGGTTTCCTAGGAGAGCAATACCAACTCGAACGGCACAAATGCTAAGAAACAGTAACAAGAAGTCCCTAGTAAATAGATCTGAAACTGTATTCACGCTACACCTTTTTACCTGATCTTAAAAGCAAACCTTTCCATTGTAACTTCCTTAAGCAACTGTCAATTGAACGCATATCTCATCTTGTTGATATCAACGTAGGCCAGCTGCCGCTGCTAATGCAATAAAGCAACTAAAGCACAGCATCACGCGATGAAACAAACGCGCTGAGTCAACCAGCACAGGATAATCCCGCGTTTGTGTGAATAATGAAGCTACAGAAATTACACGTATCGAACCATCCGAAGCGTAATATGCAGACCTTCCGTGAAATCCTGCGTCAGCAAGAAATCAATACGGATGTAGAATGCCACAAGAACCCACACAGAGACATGAAGACGAATTTTAATCAACGCCGGCGACCTTGCCGCGGTAAATTAATCTATTCAAGGCAAACAGAGAAAATAAAAAAAAGCCTAGGACGCGTTCAAGTCAACGTCAATAGCGAGGTAAAACAGGCATTCAGTCATTTGTACACAGTGTGCGCGGTAGATGGTTATGGCCTGTTTAGGTCTTCGAGCCCAATGTTCCGTCAAAGTAAGCAGACGGGAACAACTGTAGGACGCCAGCATCAAGGATCAACCGTGACAGTTCAAAAGGTTTCAACAGGCGTCTGCGAACCTCTGACACCAAAAATGAGTCAGTCGAGTACCCCCACAGTGCTTATCATATTCAGAAAAGCACAATAGCCGCATTTATGTGACTTGATTTTTCCCCCAAACACATCAAATGATACCATTTTAACAGCATGATGATATGGATGTATTTTATGGTCTGATAAAAAATATAATCCGCAGGTGCTCACGAAAATGCGATACGTCATCGATACGTAAGGTCTGCCATTATTACGTCATTACACACCTCTGACGTCTTACCAAAGTAATCCAAGCAGTCGATGATGTCAACCATCCACCCTAGTTTGCTATTAGTCAAAAAGTACTGTGTCAACAAAAAGCAAACAGCAGATCGAGTGACAATAGGACAAGAGGTGGCGTGATGTGTCGCGTCATATGACTGACTGGCGTTGTAAAAGCCGTAGGCAAATTGTGCAGTTGTCTCAAAAACTAACGTAAAATATAACGATCATGTTTTCACTTATGACTAAGTAATTTTAAGTGGGTTGTGAAGTGTAGAATTTCTAAACATTAAGTTGGAAAAAGAAATGCGTAAAGGAGCTAATAAGAATTACACAATAATGAGAAATGACGCGTTTGTCCAACAGGTCAAAGTAATTTGTCCAATTTAGTTCATTTTTCTAATCTAGCGGTTTCCCGTTTCATTGATGTATTCGTAAACAAGACTTTAATTTCGCCGATTCAGGTTTTCCCGCCGTAGCAAGTACGGACAAAGAGAGCCAATGTGGTCTCAAGTTCATGACTAACTGTTCTCAACTGTTTAGGACGAAACACTTTAAATGGTCGCAGAGATATGTTTTCACAGAGCACTGAACTTGGTCTGAGCGTGGAGCTCACATAAATGCCATAAATGTCAACCTCACGCTGGCTTTATGTGCTAGTAGCAAGAGCATAAAACTCAAACCTATAAGTTGATCATGTAGCTTGCACCGTGGTTGGAGCTAAGATATAGCACAAATGAAACATATGACGAGGTATAGGATGTAGGTGGGCGAAGTAGACTAAGAAGTACTTGACTCAGAATCACTCCTCCTACTAATTCAAATCGGCTGGATCACGGCTCAAAGGACGAGTAAATACCCAAGGTACTTATTGTTGAATTGTCTATATTACGACGAGCAAGAGGAATCGAAAATTTAGATTTCTTCATTTCAACTGAGCTGGCTCAATTTACTAAAGTCAGCTAGGCGAGTCCAATCAGCATCTGAGCAGATGAATGTTTGTGGGGTGCGTTTCCAGTATGATCTATATTTTAGGCTGTTTAAAATATAGACCAGAGAAGACGAACGAAAAATATGGATATCGTCATCGTAACTCGGATTGTTCATCTCGCAAAAAGGAGCAGGGTGACTTTTAACTGCATTTGAGCAGATTAACGTCGTGGTAGTTACATATTACCGTATTTAATCACCCAACGACAACGCACAGGCAATAATCACGAGACGTAACTGTAACCGTGTCAAACACATAATGCGTATTACACAGAGACAGCAAAAAGCGCCCGTCTCCATGATTTATTAAGCAAATATCGCCTCCGCTCTTTATTTACGATAAGTATACGACCCACACCCGACAGGCAATCTCAATTCAATTGTTAACGAGCGACACCAGGATTTCATTGAATCGTAACAACTGTAAAATTTGCTATCTCCTTCAAAAGGAGTTACAACAAAGGAACAACTAACACCGCGGTCCTTAATTTCGAGCGATACCTACGATAAATACGCATCACTGTTGTGTAATCACCACCTCCTACTCTGCCAGATCGACTTGCAATAATACCAGCCGGGTTGCAAATATAAAACGTCTCAAACCCTCGCTATAATGAGTTGGACTGTGTATCATAGTATTCATATCCAGACAATAGCAAAGTAGTCCTTGTCTCCACAACACGATACGTAGAGACTCGTGATATTTATCACGTCTTGATAACTTACCGCGGTTTGCTCTTTTTCACGTTATTGTTATTATACCCGTTCTTTTTAATTTTATCACTTTGAGGCGACAGGATTTGCAGCAGTTGATCCAACATTGTCATTAGCGTAGCTGATAACTCCCGACTAACACAGATATCAGTATTCCGCTGTAGCACGGTTTTGGATTTAATATAACCACCCGACTTAATACTAACGACCGTTAGGTTGTCTAGATTCACTGCACACAAAAATATACAGAAATAAAATCTAGCTGTGCGGATGTAGCGCAGCATACGCTTTCCGGGGCGATCTCAAACACCTGAGAACGACCTATAGCAGTATAGCACAAGCTATCCAACTATCTTATGTGAATATGCACAAAGATAGCAGTTATCCAAAGTATATGCACACTGTCTCAAACTGTACCGACTACAACTCCAATTTATTTAAAGAGCACTGATACAAATTCAGGAACCAGCGCTGCTACAGACAACCGCTAGCAAACCGCACGAAACCTACTGATGCTCTATGGAAGAGGTACGTACGAGCACGCTTTGAATAAGACCGAAGAAAAAAAGAAATGCCTTCTCTCAGCACGCCACGATCGAACGATATTGAGAAAAAAGAGTCAGTCAGTCAGTCGCTCTTCGCCTGCTATTCATCATACGACAGAGCTAGCTAGCCGTAGCAGAGGATTTATATCACAAGGAGTAAATAAAGTCTGTTTACCAAATAACACAAGACACACCACGCTAGTTTCTCCTGGCTTAAAGCGAATATGTGGTGCCTCAATATCCTATCACCAAGCATCAGCAGATGATAATCATAATTGGTTTACTCATTACTGAGTCTACCTTTTACGAAAATATCCATTTGCTATCGTCTATCACCAATGTCATTAGCTTTGTAACCTTGTATAGACAAGCGTGAAATGCTGTCTGACTCTCAAGGGCAGTTGGAATTTTTACGCGTTTCAGTTAGAATTTCCACTGTTACTGACCTCTGTATGCGAACAAGCGAAAAACACTGCACAGTATTTCCGTCAACGTTATTCGTTTACGCTTATAACCATAATGGCATTCTGCTTCTGCACAACCAATCAAGTCTCATTGGCACGCCAAATCAGTCGAACTCACACTTGGCTGCTCTCGGTAAATGGTTTATTTCGCGATTGTATATTGAAGTACAGGATATATTTAAAGCCTCTAGCTATCAATACGCTAGCAATTAATATGCTTCGAGAATAAAAATGGCCGAGTTGATCGCGCCGATGGTAGAAAACATGATTACCACTAGTCCAAACAATTGAAAAAGCGGGTCACCTGAGTCGGCGTCATTATCTCGACAAGCGCTATCATATTTCAGTAAATAGCAATGTTTTGATGTCTCAAAGATGATTTGGGATGATTTTTATTATGGGATGTAACCTCTCATGAAAAAGAGCTCGTAAAGCAGAAAGTCAATGTCAACTAGGCTAAAAACAGACGACACAATCTACTGTCAACGCCTTCTGCCGTCACAAAGCTTGCTAAAAAAGTCATCCAATGCAAACACTATGACACATATGACAACACAAAGGCGTCCGAATAGCGACTCATGATATAACGCTGAATGATGGAGAACAAAACAACAACCACGCTCGCTCACGGCTGTTTCGTGTCTAGCACTGAGACGGACGTCCTACCTTGATATTCAAACTATTAATCCAGATTTACTTTGCTTTAACTTATTGTCGTTTTGAATTAGTGGGGTTTTCAACTACCTCGATCATGTACGTTAGCTCAATGCCTTATAATAGTAGGAAGCCTATGCAATCTCGATATTTTCGGTCTATTGCGCAAATCGAAATCACAACCACAAAACTCCGACATACCCTGATACGGATTGCCAAGCATACAGGAACGGATAACAATATTAAAAGTCTTTGGCTTGACTCGGTCGGGAATCGAGCCCGGACCTGCCAATTAAACACGGCGGGCGTATATCGAGGTATACGTTATCCCCGTTAGCCAATATTAATCACCACTCATCAACCTCTCGGCGATAGTCAAACACCCAACATCCGCACTTCACTCATCATCGAGTATATTCCCCCAACTGTCTGTATGCACATCTGCCTATCTCTCATTAAAAACACTTGGCGTATTTATTTGCTTTACGGCCGCAATGACAGTAGATCCGTTTCTCCTATTGCACAAATTTCTACAATACCACCAAGTCATACCATTTCAACATTAGGCCAACAAGAATTGATTCGCAACGGCCACGAAATCATAAGAGGAGATCATGCGCAGAGCACGGTTAGTGCAGTCAACCCCAGCAAAATTACGATATCATCAACACAGATTCGTTCCGAAACGTGACATCGTGTGACAAATGCGCAGCTAACCTCGAAACGAGATTCTCCTCGCAGTAACGGCTCACTAGGTAAAGATACCATACTCTAAACTAGGCGTTAAAAGAGACCGGTGGTGAGAATAAGCTGATGGCTTTAATCTTAATTAAAGAACACTGAAATTTTTCCAACAGCAGGAGCACCAAATTTGTCGGCGAATTCAAGCCATCGTTTTACTTTCACCACAAATCCCCTTCAAGGCCTGATCAGTTTGGGATAAATATACGTCAACCACAGGGTGGAATATTTCTCGCAATTTTTGAAGCGCGACCGACTGCGTGATCCGCGTTTTCAAAATCAAGCGCTGAACTCAAAATATTGTTGACTGCTTTTCACAGCAAAACACCTCGACTGAAGAAACCAAGCCTCTCTGACACCAACCTCTCCGTTATTTACACGTAAAGTCACAGCAGCTGTTTGCTGGCGACGGTAATGAACTATCGATAAACGTCGATGAGTCGTCGCAACGTCATCGCGATCAACAGCAGGTAGATATTCAGAACATAATTGCGGTTTGCGTACAACATCTGCCTGTTTCCCGAAATTCGCACGATCTTGATCTGAAGTGATATGCGGATACGCCTACAGTTCAGCCGGGCACAGATATTAAATTCACAATGTGAAAGTCGTCTCTTGTAAGATATAATCAAGCAAAACAATATCAAATTGAGTCGTCTATGATATGATATGATGATATTAGGCATAGTACATTGATAGCAGGTATCCTTCCTCACTTATTGCACTACCGTTGCACATCCATTCAATAGCTGCACACTTGCACAATACTGGATTTCATCCATCCATCATCGTCAATAGCAAACAATTTCCTGTTACTTGCGATAGATCAAGCACAAGTTGCGATGATGTCATGCTCAACTAAACCTTCCACTATATCAACCTCTTTACTGTGATATCACATTTATCGGGAATTTCTATTATAATGCAAGAGTCCTTTCTCATCACGTGATTAACCATTTAATTGACGTCACCGACAAAATGATTGATGCTGTAATTAAGATAAACGATATTGCTTTTTCCAAAGAAATTTTTCTGCAAGGTTAACACAAAACAAGACTGATGTCGCCCGCACTGCGAAATCGTCACGACGAAAAACACTATTCCTTATCTAGCCCAGCTTTTGGCAGCCTTTACAAATGACGGATAGCCATCTAGTATCGAAAATGTACCATTTTTTGTTTGTAAGCCCACAAAGATAGTAAGCGTTCCTTCGAGGCATTTTTTCGTCAAATTGCGCTATCTCTTACAGAAATTTATTTAAGTCGGATTAATTAAGCTTTAGTTCGTGATACTGTTCAATCAACGCGAATCATCTTCACGGATGGTATAGTCTCAAAAAGAGCGTTGACGATATCGTATCTGCAAGACTTCACTGATATAAAGCAGCAATAAAAAGCATTTGGGCTTACTCAAATCAAATGGATTAATTAAGTAGTTGGCCATGTGCACGACGCCGTTAATTGGATTGCAAAATACAACGCCACGTGACATTCCTATCGATTACGATCGATTCAAACTATATTGTATTATTGGTTTGCGACAAAGTTCTCGCATTTTGACTGAGACCGGTCTCATTCGGCCCGTGCATACCTCCTATGTCAGCGAACCCCCTGCTTATCCGAGGTATGCTTAATTTTGAGGCGTTTGCCGTGCACTCTTATACCGATTCCCACCGACTAAACTACATCATTATCAACTTATCAAAACATTGCATCGAGTATTTTGTCCTGTATTGAAGTAACATTTATGGTTCTGACTACCCGTATTCCCCGGAATATCCCGTACTTCATCACTTTCAATTACCGAAGCAAGGCACATGAAGCTTGTGACGCAGTCAAGGTCACTGGCAGATTCTGACTACTGCATTCTCACAGATCCACCCGCCAACCGTAATACATCACTCTTTATACTAAAAGCATCGCATCCCATCCGGCATAAAGCAATAGGGTCTGTATGAACATACAGTAGGTGCACAGCATTTTGATGAGACTGAGTCAAGGTCAGGTTTAAGTGTGACTTACTTAATCTACACAAGACACGTTCAGGTATCGGATCAGTCAATGCCAAAAACTATGCCAAAATCCTGACGCTCTAGTTTCAATGAGACGGATCATTACTGCTGGTTTCAATACCTATGTTGACAAATATTAGAACTGCCATTGACGACCATCTGTTAATTGAGTACAAAAAATTGCACAGTTCAACGTCAATCTAATTAGAAAGCTCGCACGTATCCGTTGGATCCCTAAACACACAAATTAGGGCATGTATTCGAAACCTACATACCTCTGGAGTCAATTTAGCCATCTGTGGCGAACGGTACCTCACCGCACAGCTAGAAAATCGTGGATGATGGGCTAAAATGCATTCTAACGCTGAACAAGATGAATACACGCGGTCTATATACCTATCTTTAAGTTTGTAGCTGACAGGAGGTACCTTGTCCAACGCTAGAAATGCTCCACGCTAATGCTGCTAAAACGCATTTTAGACTCAACACGGTGAGTAATACGAGCTCTACCTACTGTATCATCAATTTAGTTTTTAGCTAATGTGATCATGGCAAATCTCATTGGTTGTAGCCAGAAAACCGCATCTAGTGCTTGCTTGCTGCTTAAATAGGTCTACAGTGTAGTAGTGTATATATTATAGAGAATAAAAGTGGTGTGCGAGCTAAAATTGGCGTTTATAGCTGACTATCAATACTATGGCATTCCCATCACATGGATTCACATGACGTCTCAACAACCCCCGCAGGGAAACAACAGTCACGACATTCAGAAAAATCAAATGACCTAACGATGATAACGCCATGCACGTTGAGTTTGTTGCAATATTTACACCCGAGTATGAATCAGTACGGTACGCTCATTAATTTAGCCATAAACAAGCACATGTACATGTAGGCACGACGATCGTAACAGAGACTGCGTTTGTGAGCCAAGCACAATCAATGATTCCACTATCGCGAGATTCGGGTACACCTCACTGCGTGTGTTAATTTGTAATAATGAGCGCTCCAGCGGAAACCTACCGAAAATCTGCCCTATATTAATATTGTATATATATATATATATTGTATATTGTAAATATTGTCCGTAATCATTATGGAAAGTGTTTCAATTATGTCCGAATTAAAATTCTGTTCATTTCAACCAGTTTCTCTTCGTTTGTAAAGCATGGGATGTGAAAATGCAAAGAAGTGAATAGGAATTGAGATATCGACCGAATCGTGTACCGTGACGTGGATACTCTTTAAATATAATTATAGTATTTCCGATTTTTGCAGCTTAATTAGTTTCTTATCGTCCGAAAGCGCGGGGGTTGAAAACGCCAAGCCTATCTTCGCGGGCGAGCGGGAGGAGTACTGGAGTGAGGCCAGGATTCGTTCCTGAAGGGCGAATGCGGGCGGAGTAATGCCTTAGCAATGCGGCGTCGACGTATGCGCGAAAATTTCAAAATGCCAAATATTGAGGCGGAAGCCTTTCCGTCAAGGGGGCGTAACCTCTCTTACACCCCTTTGGCGATGTGGATAACCATCAAGTGCGGAAAATGGGCAACGCGATTCGCGTCTAACAATTACAACGCCGCCTGTCCATGCATGGCCTAGTCCATGATGTAGAATATTCACTTCTCAAAACGCTTGCTAATCACATTTTTAGACATTAAGCAAAACATTTCAGTTCTAAGACGATTTGATTACGTTAAGTCAGACTTATCCGATTTGAAATCGAGGATATACCAACAAATAAGCCCAATCAGTATTATATCAAAATAAAAACTAAATCATCTTTCTCGAAATAGCCCGATTCTAAAAACTTCGCATCGCCGTAGGCAGTCTACCTTTGTCGAATCTAATTGCGACAGTGCAACTCAACTCTCAAACTTGAAGGAGAAATTCAAAATGGGAGTAGAGAACGGCAATAGTCATAATAAAACCGCACGTAACTACGATATTGATTAAAATTCCCCGCTGAGTACAGGTTAGGACTTCTATCCAATAACGTTGATAATGAGCGCAATTGCTGAATGATTATTTGGCCGTTTGAAGAGACTACTGTAGAACTGGGTTTTTGTGTTTTGCTACATAGTGCATTTACACCCAGACAGACACTTTTTAGGCATGCAGCTTTGAGCTTCTTGCTTCAGCCCAGAATAAATAAATGCAGTCATCATGGTAAGGCAGAGTGGCTAACCCTACTTAGACTGCCTCTTTACCAACAACATGGATGGGATTTTAGGTGTTAAAATTTCTTGTGTTTGGGTTACTAATGAAGGGTTTCCATATCAAGAGTGATGACGCATATTCCCAACCGAAACAAAACAGTCAAAATCAACACCGCTCCGTCATACTGCTTGAGAATTTTCCTAAAATAACACGGGCAATAGTACACGGGATGAAACTGAATCCCCAGAGACGCCGTAACGGTCTGGATCACACGCAAAACAAAACGGCTGAAGTTACAAATAGGCAATTAAACAGCTTGGCAGTGTCGCGATGAACACAAATCACGCCACGATAAAGGGTTGGACCAAGAGCACAATAAATATCCAGTCAAAGTCTAGAAGTCGATAGGCTGCTGAACGCGGCATAAATCAACGTCCGCTGTTGCGGTGTATTATATACTGGACAAAGCAGTCGCCAAAACAATAACCTGTGGTGAATACCCGCTGATTGCCACAAAGAACAATCAAGGAGGTAATGATCTGATGTCACTTGGAGACCGACAAAGACTCCCACACAGTCACTTTTGTACTATTTGAAACGCTGTGATCACGACCACTACGATTCTCGCATAGAATCTTATGTAAAAAAATCAATATTTATCAGACAAAATCAATGATAATCTAGCAAAAACAGTAGAAATCGATCGAAACGTTAAAAAATCAATGTCACTAACAACTAATTTTCGTTAAAAGGCACGTCTAGCTGTGTAAGCTCCATCTGATCACTATACACAATCATTTCCGATTCAAAACATACAGGTTAGATGAAGAATATAGAGTGGGGGTGATGACGGTCAATCAATTGGTATCGCAAAGGTTTAGCGCCCGGCCTTCGCGTATTGAGAATTTTTAACATTCACAAGATTTCAGAGCCCCGCTTCTTCAATACAGCCAAATACTGTCTAATCTGCCATTATTGGAGAAGGCGACACTTGAGCCTTATCAATATGAATAGTAGACATCGTGTTACAACGCCCAACGAATATAATCTAACATCCTGTTGATAACGCATTCCGCGATATCTTTTACAAATCGTGTATAGCAAAGTGCTGACAACAAAAGTATTAGGTCAATACGGGCGACTAGGCAAGGTTTATACGGAACATGAACTAATTTCGATTCTCGCCGAGACAAGAATTGACAGTTTAGTTAGGTTCAATTCCTGGAATATCATATTGTTGTCTGCATAACAAGAAACATACTTGAGCCCCTGACGTGCAGCAGACTCCCTTCACGCCAACACCGCATGCATTCACAGCATTCCAAGCTTACATAATATGCGACGCACTCGAGTTTCGTTTGGCAGACAAGGACGACGCATGAAGCATCTAATCAACATAATCGACCTATAAGATGCGATAACCTACCGCGGACCGGTTTCCTGTATTTGATGATTGCTATTAATCAAACAAGCATTGCAGATTCCATCGAAACCATGCGTATAAGGGGAATCCCCGAATGCTAATTGCAATTCTAGAAAGGTTTTCAACAGAGTCTCAAGTGTTTGGTCGGACCACCATCGACGCAATTTGCTTTCTCCGAGTTTCAATAAAATGTCTGTTTAGTTCTAACCAATATCTTCGCATTAGAATTCGTTAGGGTAAACCGCGATTTCCACCGGAGTCCTTACAACTGCAAGTCCTGTAGGCCATTCTTAGATGGTGCATGACCTACTCTAGGTAACTAAAGTAGGCCATGGATGGTGATAGAGAGAAAGAGACCCACAGCTATTGGAAATAGCATACAGAAATAGTTATTTCCATATTCCCAGTATAACTTATCCGATACCATGTTGATTTAGCCGTACATTAATACGACCATGTTAATTTTTGGCATGACATCTCCCGATTTAAAGGTTTAAAAAGGTCGGCAACGGAAGACTCAAGAGTTTGACAGCGTCTGTAAGACCTTGTGACAGAGAGCGTTGAAAACTAATGGGGCCACAAAGCACAAAATTAATCAACCCCCTAAGACCTCGCCTTTTCAATGATGTAGTAATGCCGGTTCAATTTAGCGGCACCCACGGCGAGCAGGAGTGGCAAATTAACCAGCACGGCACGAGGGAATCTTTATCACCACAGAACGCAACCCACCACCTTACGCCAGCAAAATGGAATTTCACACATACTATCAACAATTTACCGCCAAAATGCGTTCAGTGGCGTAATGGTTGTATAAATACCACTCAATATTTGCATTACTCCGCCAGCGCTTTCAAACCAATAGGAACGCTCCGCGCTGAGACGTCACAAAGAGTATTATAGGTGGGTTTTGAAGTCACGGCCTGGTGAAGCCAAGCCCTCTGTCACTTTTACTTTTCATCATCTCAATGCGTGCACGTTCCGTTAATTTCAGTACAATGTGAAACGTCTATTAATAACTGGGTTTATATAGATTTGACAGTTGAGGTGTGTCATGGCATGGCGATATTAACCCGACGTTGTTCAATACAGCCGTAAACAAAAGGTAGAACGCTGGCTTGGTGAGGATGAAGCAAGCGTGATGTGGTTTTTCTCGGGCGTTGGATTCTGAGCAAAAGGAGATACTAGTATTCTAGGAATCGCTCCCCACAAACAGTATTTCTGGAAAGTTCAAAGTTTAGACAACACCAAAATTGCTACCATCAGCAGGATAGTTCTGCCCGTTTCGCCGAAAATCTCAAGCGTTATTCCTGGTGCAACTGTCCTGACGGATAGGACAGTCGACAGCGGCAGTCGGACCATGGCCTACTTCAGTAGAGTAGGCCATGTTCGGACCCAGACGAATTCAAAGTTCTTGCCGGAAATCAACACTAATCTGTTCGGTTGAATCGGAAAGCAACTAGGTTATTGATGTCCGAGTCAATAGCCTTATATATGACACCTAGCCGCGATTACCAATTGTGGGTAAACGCGAGAGGCTGCCAATATCCTCATCAACGTATAGTGATGATCGTAAGTCGATATGGAATCGCGGCCATTGCGGTTAAGTGGATATATACAGCCAACGTTAACCAATTCGCGTTACATCGTTGGGCGTGCCTTAACCCGCAACAGCGGTCACGGGGTTGTGCGCTATCAAGAATCACTTACGAAAGCGCCACACCTTTTTCCATCACTATTCAATTGAATATCATAAAATTTCTCTTGATAAAAAGAATATGTCATTTCCTCAGGGTGGATAATGATTACGCCGTGTACGTTACGGGTACTCAAGCAATCAAATCTTATCATATCTGTATTTTATCCAAGATATCAACCTATTCAATCTACCATATGCAGCATCAGCAACGTGCAGGATAAAGGCGAGCCACCATACCAATATCGGTCGACAGCAATGAACTACGAGCGTGCTTGCGACACCTGCTTGAGAGTTATGGTTACAGTCCAGCGGCGTGAACAGGAGACTTCCTTAGACCGGTTACCGCAGTCAGTGACCAAAATAATCAGTGTACTATTCAAAATCTGCCTTGTCTAAAAGAGATAGGCCGCAGCATGGAACACGCAACCGCGAAACGCCGATGTTCTAGCAATCGCGTTGTGGAAAATGAGATGCGGATATCCTGCATCATATTTCTTGCACAGGATTCATTGTGATGCAAACCGCAGCCATAGGAAGGCGTATCCGCATCGCAACCTCTGCATATTTCCAAAACGATTGCGCACACGCACGTGTCGGTAACCTTTGAAATGGATCGCGTAAGCGGACACCGAAGCTATCAGTTTCGCGTACTCATCCTATCGTCGCAAAAAAACGTGCAGATTAAACACTACTGACATCACATACGGTCAACCACACGAGGGCGCCATGTCACCCCATCATAACATCGTTTCCGTTGATAAAGTCGCACAAAGAATTCTGACGGCATGCTTGTTTCTGTCGATCGCTGAAACCTCTATTTAAGTATTGACTTAAGATTTCAGTTGAAGCAAACGTTCCATCAAGTCGGAGTCGGAACGTACACGCTTGAAGGGTCGCAAATAACCAAGACAATTCATTACATTGAACGTTTCAATGGCGTTTCTGTCACCACACCAATATTAGTTTTCAAAAAACATGAGCGCAAGTCAACGAAAGATACTGCGTCAATTGATGTCAAAAGATGTTGTTCAAAAGCAACTACCTCTCAAGGCTTCACGTGACACGAGACTATCGAATGTCCCGCTAGCAGTTCGCAGAATACCATTGTATGGAGCGTCACAGGTAACCAACCGAGTGCCGTAAGTAGGGGTACATCGTAAATAAGCCAGACGCAGGCATGGAAATAAATAACCGCACCTCTAGTTTTAAGCGACCGCAACTACGTCACGTACATGTGTGACGTCACACCTAGTTAACGAAGGAAAAAATTCTAATCTATCGGGAAGCTTGTCCCATCAGAATCCACCGTGTAAATTCAGATCACGCGCAGAGGCGGTTAAACCAACTGTTCCTCACTGCTTTCAACAGCTTATGCGCATAATCATCCAATCACACAGGTTTTTAATCAACCCACGCAATCACGAGTCCAATTAGTCTTGATTGTTGATATTATGTATCTGAATCCAATTAGCTAACCAACAATCACCGCTCCCCACGTCACTAGGGCCAGAGAGGTAACCGGGTTTCGATTCCCGACCGAGTCTAACCAAATTAGTATTGGTTCCTCTGCTTCCCAGTGAGTATCGCGGGGCGTGCGATAGGGTTGTGATAGTGATCCCGGCTATCAAACGGAAATATCGAGATCGCGCACAGAAATTTAGCAGTAGAAAAAACCGCAACTTCGAAACAAAATAAGTCAAGCAAATTGCATTAAATGAGAGCTGCGTTATCTGCATTCATCGAAGCCATTTTCTCAAATTTAGTAACCTTCAGCTGGAAGACAAATAGACAAATATTCAAGATTATAGCATTTTTCATTCTTGGGATAACTGAAACTGCACGGGTGC
This sequence comes from Botrylloides violaceus, assembly GCA_030412335.1. Taxonomy (NCBI): domain Eukaryota; kingdom Metazoa; phylum Chordata; class Ascidiacea; order Stolidobranchia; family Styelidae; genus Botrylloides; species Botrylloides violaceus. The sequence goes on from JASFYC010000320.1 coordinate 1,439,171, forward strand.
GGCATGTTCAAATACCGCCAAGTCACGCATATCAAAATGCTCATTAAAGCAAGACCCAACACGAAAACTCACATTCTACATTTAGCGGGACCGAAGTACTTTACGAGGGGTGACGTCACAAATTTCGAGTGATACGTGACGTCACGCGTTATGATATCAGAGATTCCGTTCGAAAGCAGGATACAAAGCTGGCACCTATGAATTAGAAGCGTGGACGCACAGCGCAGGCATTTCAATGAGACGATACGTCAATCCATTTGGCAAAATAGATCTTCGCTAATAACGAGTTCTAGCGATATGGACCTGATTCACCTAAACTCCATCAAAATCAATTTTCCGTACAATCATCTACAGAAATCTAGAGCGACGGGAGTCTTTGATGTCAACATAAACGTGTAACGACTGACGACATTTTCCCGCATGCACCTTAGCAATTGGAAAACCAAGTACCGGTCAGCGAGACGCATGGGCAACCCCCAACACACACATATTTCCATTCAGTTTCAACAGGGATTGGTTGATCGAACCATGGCTAACTTCAGTATTTCGAACTACTAAATGAGTACTTGGAACTTGAGTAGGTCATGATGGAGTTCAGAGTCAAAATCTCCCTCCGTATAGAGATGATATACTTACTCTCTGGCCGTGGCAACTCAGACCAACTTGGAAGTTACAACCAAATAGATTAATGCAGCCAAGTATTCAGACAAACGATTCACAAAATTAATCTGGAAAACATGGCGCCATTTCATATCGCACCGTCGCCGAAAGGGTAAAAGTGCATCATCTTTAATGACTCACAATTGTTAAGGAATACCACCTTTATACGCTGACATTATTTAAAACATAATTGCCCCAATGTAAACAAAGTCATACAGCAAATACTTCACCAGATCATGCTTACAAGCGACACGCCTATTTAAACAACGAAAGATCATAACAACGATCTAAACGTCATAGTATGCATATAAACCACTCTGATTGTTACACAACAAAGGCAATTTTGAACTTTTCTGCCTAGGATCACAAAAAGTTTATATCATAACGGGTGTGGCTCCTCGGTGATGCAACACCGAGTCCATAAGACAAGCAAACACCGGTGAAAATTTTTATTTCGCATCGAGCTTCGGAAAGCAGCAAATCCCACCGTTTGGCTAACATCCACGGGTGGAAAATTAGGAAGCTCCTTCGTAAGAAATTACGCGCGTCAAGGGAAATCGAATGTAGCCTTGCATCGATGCTGTGTTGTTGCGTGGCGATTAAATTTATAAGCTTTCTCGCGGGAAATGGTAATGAGCTTCCCGGGTAATTGACATCTCTGTAGCGCTAATTCCTATCAGTGTGCGACTGTGCGTTGCCTCCCGTACAACAAGCTCGAGGCAGTGCGGAATGCAGGCAGGCATGACAAGTACATATTCTCTGCTTCCACTAGGCTGACGCGCGGGAGATCGCAAGTTAGCAATATTGGATAACCCAACCTCCACACAATTCCAATAATTTTGAAGACTCAACTCCGTGGCCATCAAATCATAAAAGTATATATAATTTGACATTTGGTTATCTGCTTCATTCAATGACCATCTATAGGTAAGCTAGGTGTGGAATTAACACCAACATCAAGTGAAGAATTTCTGTTGCTTTCTGTTGCTAAGCCTACAGAAAATCACCTCGTGTTTCGTGAAATATGTTCAAATATTGACGACACATGATAATGGATAAACGATTCCGTCGATGTAGCAACACCTCACGTTCGAAACTCAATCACTAGAATTTGTTTATGCCGACACAGCTTACATAGTATGACCTGCTAGCGACAGGACGCCAATTAATCTTTACTTATGCTAGCCTTTCGTATGTTGCGCAAGATAAGCGTAATCAAAGATGAGATCGGCATTGATGATTTAGATTTAACATACCGATATAGCACACGAGCGCGCTCGCTACGAAGATCGTATCATTGAACAATGGAGTTATGACGCAATGAATTCCGTAACGCTTCAATGAAGCTTGGTAACATTCTGAGCACAACTGCAAGACCTCGTTATGGGCGACTTTCGCCATCAATTCCGGGAGCCCATCACGCAAATCCTACACAAATACCAATAGGAGAGTCGAATAATATTACTAACGATAGACTTAATGTTACGCAATACGCAAGGAGCCACGTCACGTAGCATTCTGTGCAAAATGCAGTTCTGAGGGACAATCTCGCAAATGCCACACTGTCCCGTGTGAATAGAATTCTGTCATTACTAAGCGCCTAGTGACTGATCACAGGAAAGCCAAATTATACAGTGTGAGTGCTGTTCAAATGCAGTTGGAATGCATTTGAAATAACAATGTGAGCCAAGGATTAGAGTCTTGACAAGACAGGATATGAAAAACAAGAGAAAGGCGGCTACTGCGAACCGATCCAAAATTCATGACATCGCCAAAGCCTGCCACCAAAGTACGGCATCTATATTGCGCAGTGGGAAATCTACTAACACGTCGCATAGCGTAAGATACTAATAATTCGCAATATCATGACTATGTATGTAGTTATACCGACGAGCACCCATCGGCCATCGCGTGTTTCTGGATGCCAAACCTGTTTAAGTCTTAAAATTTACCTCATATAAATCCATATAAAAAGTGACACCAAAATTTACGGCGTAAATAACTTCGAAAACAACAAAAAATACCAATGTCGGCAAATAACGTGCAGCGCTAAGACTCGCGGTTTGTCCATTTACGGGGCTATAAGCACCGAAGTCATCCGTGCAGAAAGATATTGCGAATGCTATTAATATACAAGTCAACAAGTAAGCGCAATATATCCGGGCGTGTATAGGCGTTTAAAACCTTGGTATTGCATACATATCCTTATAAATCCGGGTTCAAAGAAGGTATTGGATGACTTTCCGGTCAACAACGCGATCTTAAAGTAGCTGCGTTCCAGTCGTGTTAGGGAAGATTTCATTTAGTCTGCGAGATGCGCGCGGCGTTTACCATTCTGCAAAATATATTTTCTTTTATCAAACCAACAGCACGCAACCCAAAGTTTGTTACGTTTCATGATGTACGGTGGTGTAGAGGTGTGTACGCTGGGTCGCTAACACAAACGTGATAGGGCGGAAACCCTCAATTTCCAGAATGTCTATAATTTTTCTACTTGCCCGGTTTCCACTAATAAGTACTGTTTAAAAAATCAATTTGCGGGTCATACGTGAGCAATTACGTCACGATCCGCATCGGCGAAGCAATTCAATTCGAGGAAATGCTCCCGAGTATTGATTGCATCACCCCGCACAAAATAGACTGTGAAATGAGGTAGGTATGTCATAAGCACGACTTCGCAATCCGAATGGAACGACGATAGTCAATCAAGGTACCTTCGCCACCACTCCATGTCTATGCAGGAGGGAATATCGTTAAGAATTAGACCAAATATACAGAATATATAGACTAGTAGGTACCGTAAAAGAGACATTGCATTACACAGCCACGATGTACCTCCCTCGAAAATGACATTATGTCAAGACCAATTTGCCCATGCTAGTGCCGCCGACGTTCTTACGAATCCGCACTTATGACACCGCGCAAAGACGACCAATCAACGCTAAACACGTAAATAATGGAAAAGATGCCTTACAACGTTGAGCGATTACGTCTGATATCAAGCACGACTATTCTTTCGTGGATTAAGACTAAAGGGGAGTACGTGTCAGGTTACGCCAGTAGCGTTACGAATACTTTAATGAAGAACAGCTCAAGTATTCTAAGAATTCAACACAGACCACGACACCAACATGACGATGATTAAGAATTCGAGTCAAAGCACGAACTAGCCCGTAAATTAGAAACACTATGACGTACATCCGTCGTGACGTAGATCTAACTATAGATGCATATTTTTAGGGAAATATTTCGAAAGCAAGATGATGATATGAATTACAAATTACAATTTGGATGTTCTTTTATTCATGCCCTTCCTATTGTGACTGTTTGTGGCCTTGGAAACGGCAACGGACACCGCTTGTTTGAGATAGAGGATTTAGTGCGATAACTCAGATTCCAACACGGTTCTCTCCCATAGAATGCGGGAGACAGTTGTCGTCAACGCCAGGTTTATGTTACTGGACCACGGCACCCCCTATCGGCAAGACAGGAATTCAGAAAACAACCACAAAAATTCATCTCTAGATGACAATCGAAGGTGTACGTCCGGCACATTTGCCGAGACAAGCGACCGACGTCCGATACTAACGCGGGGCTTCAAAATCAATACTTTTTAGGGTTGCTTAATATTTGTCTTAGTATACACTATCATTTCCCACGAGCACGTGCGCGCATTCAGATTCCAACACTACCGGCGACTATCATCTGCGCTCGCGACAGTTCAAGTTCACACGTCGCCGCATATAAAATTTCCCACGGATGCGGGTTTTTTCCGAGAGGGGACCTTCCCACTTTACGGCTTCCCCCCGTTTTCCAGCCATACATCTAGGACTATACTGATATTCTAATCAAGGCAACTTATATTACTAACCGGCAGCAGAAGAAAAACAAATCAATCGCCATTTCATCCGTATCAACGACACTCATGATGGCAGCAGTTTCCAAAGCAATAATCCGCATGGCCGTCACATCGGATAAGCTCAAAGCTATCCCGGGTAGGCGGAGGCTACTGTCCTACAAACTTATAGTTTCCTAATTCTGCACACATAAACGCAGGAAGCAGAAATGAAACACAATGTACAACGTTGCAATAGGCACAAGAATTTACGCATTCTCTGTTTTCAAGTCGCTAGTTTCGGCAACTGCAAGTACAGCGCTTATACAAGGATATTGACCTAGTCGAGCATAGCTTCACAGCAGATCATAAAAATCCATATTTCACGATTTGTTTACAGCAGAGACGTAAAAATATACAGAGTCTAGCCCATTGGGCAAATCATTCGAGAAACAGTAAATTACAATCAGCGAGGCCGAAGCCAAGAAGACTGACTCTCCATCACACACGCACGGGTTGGCAGACTTACGGGTTGTATAGACTACAACGCCAGCCCTTAACCGCTCCCTTCAGGTGTTGGTATATATCGTAAAGATCAAGAATCTGGTCGCACAGTTATTCATTAACTACCCGCCATTTGACCATTGTAAACCGTGGCATTTTGGTGACTTGGGACATCCCCTTCATGAACAACAGCGAGAAACGAGACATGCAAAGTGAGTGCAGTCCTGACTGAAGTTACTGCCTCGACAATGTCATGAGACTCAGTACTCAAGACTACTGAAATGGCACCCATTGTATACATATGCACACCAAGGTCGGAAAGCTAAGTTCTATTCGTAAGGTCAGCCTGCCATCACTCCGCTATAAGCTGTCTGTCTTCCCCGTGAGAGCAAATAATCCTTCACCTCACTTTGCAGAGTGGTGGTCGGCTTACATGTCATACGTCTCCTGGGATTAGAAAACGTGATAACCACGCCTCGTATGAAAAATAATGCGTTTGAAGCGAATAAGTCCCTCTCATTTACTTAACCTCAGCCCAAGTTGGTCATAACTTAACAGGTTTCACAATATATCTGCCTGAAACGTACGGTAACGCGCCTGAGGTAAATGCCTCCCTAGCCCCCTGCCAATTCCTTAGCGAAAGTATCTCGTAGGCTAACTAAACACAATTATGAGGAGCCGTACATCTGCTTTAAAAGGTGCTTACAAGTTCCCTACGCAGTACTAACGCTAGTATCACCGGTTCCATAGCATTCCAAACCCAGTAAGTGTACATATAAATATCAATACTACCTGTTGGTATTGGCATTACATTCCAGCAAAGCACAGCAAAAGGCAAGCGTAAGCGACGTCATTACATGCTTGTACAAATAACAAAGTCCTTATTACAATCATACCAGTCGTTGTATTGTGCTAGAACCTTTCACAGTCATTTAGCATACTTGGTCGTTTCTTAGGCGTCTAAAACTGAAACTTAACTGAATACAATATCGACTCGATCTATCATTCTTCTAAAACTGGACGAAAGCAACGAAGAGGTGTATTGATATGTTCATTGTCGCTTGTTTACGAGGTCAATAAACGACAAGTATGCGATACGCCCAATTCAATCGGGATTTGGTTTCTTTTACTTAATCCCACGACGATTTCGGTATTCGCTATATCATACCGTAGCCGTCCGATGCGATCAATATGAGATTAGACGGCTGCTTCGCTAACGGCCCTAAGTTACCCTGAATCGATCTGAGCCGAAACGACTAAATACGTCTCCTGTCTTGATTGGAATTTCCCTTCTAGAAAACGCAAACCACACTGACTGCGATTAACTACAAAGTTGTACAATGTCGATAGGTACACGGCTAACGCATTGTCTCATCAAAAATTCAACGGGTGTTCCGTGTTCACATCTGCAAGGCGTGAATTGCTAAACTTGTCCAAACCGATTTCCTTTAGAAAATATATTGCGTAGACAAACTACGGTTACGATGCAGTTTCGGCAATTACGCAATGATGACGCGGCACTCAGGTCGCATGCTGCGTCCTATCGCAGGCTAGTTCACAGATATATCTGCAATCCCGCATACAATCGCTACGCATTAGCACTACACGTCTTCATCCCTTGAGAAAATATCGCAGACTGGCGATGGCAACGCTGTACCTTCCGCACGCTTGTAAGCGATCAGACTTTGAAGGCCTTCACTGCGTCTGCCTTGATCGAATCGCCTCGGATTAAGCGAGTAATTTCGGGATCATAATCAACATCATAAAAGAGCGCACCATGCATTCACTCAACCAATTTTCATTTTTCAATCATTGGATCGGTCATTGGTTTACAGATAACCTGGATAATGATAATAATGCCATGTTTACTACGACGTTTACGTTGGACTACGGCTGGCCACATGTGACTATTTGAGATGTGAACAATTCTGGTGCTCCTAGTGATCGACAGTGCTCAATGTAGTAAATGCTTGCCCGAAAATGGGCCAACTGCTAAGTCCGGGTGGTCTTTCTATCGCAGCCCGCCGCTGAAGACCGGTAACGCGCGTGCGCAAGTGAAATTCAAGCAATTCGCACGCATGCGATAGAAATTCCGAGAAGCTATTCTGGTCTTGCGTGCCACTGCAAGAGTGCAAAAACAACATTATTAAGCTACCGCAATCGCATGAGCAATCATCTCGTGGTATTAAATAGAATTTCTTATTTGCTATATCTCAGACTGTCCCGCATCAGAACGCGCCGTGTTGATTTGAGATGCCCAAAAGATATCCCGGATACTTGAATATTTGACAACACTTAGCTCGTAAAATAAAACTTAAGACTTAAGAGCTCATAGACGACTTCGCCGCATATGAAACGACGCCGACGACACATCTTTCCAACAAGATATGGACAAATATGTTTCCCGAATAACAAGCTCTTAGTTCGGGTATATTGGGGCATATTTATATCCCGGTGACGGTGACTTCCAAAAACGCACCATTTCAACGCAACATTGCGTGACAACAAAGGATCGTATACAGAGAAATTCGTCAAGCTGTAAAAATTGGCGCAAAATTGGTCTCGACCAAACTCTTTACGATGCGCATTCAAGCGTATAAAAACTCTATTTCCCATCCTGCGGTTAAGTCTGTGTTCAAACCTGATTTAGGAGGCACTGAGCGATGAAATATAAACCTTCCAAAAACTTGGATCACGAGAGCTTGCGTCTACCAGTCCAATACAGGTAGGTATCCCTATCCAATCTTACGCAAAAAACAGGTTCCACAGGTAAAATACACAGCCCCCTTCTTTCATAGCATGCTGGTTATTCGGAAACGCTACAAGCTGATGTGAATTGATATTATATACAAATTGTACACTCACTTGTGTGACGAAGAGTTGTGAATCGTCAGCTTCCGTAACTTCGAATCACGTGACGAGGAGCGAGAATGGAGGACGAAAAATCCACGCATAATTCCGTTATTTTATAAACTATGCCTATTAGTTTGGCGGTAAACTGTATAAATAAAGTTTCACTGTTAAATCCTTCATACACCGTCACATGCCGTAAACGCAGGAAAGCACCACACGTTCTCCCTCTGCGCTATCTCTATTGAGTCTCATAGGTATAACGCAGTCGGGACTCGAGACGTATGTGTACAGTGAGTCTATGAGGCTGGATGAGCACAAGCAGTTTCCGACGTGGAAGACAGTTCCTGACCAAAAGCAGCGCGAACTATAAGCTAAGCACGCATGCGTACAGGAAGGCAGCCTGACATAACGAACCCAGCTCTGCAAGTACGCAGTTTCTATAGAAATCTCAATTTCAAATACCTCCAAAGTTAGCTAAACCACAACGGCACGTCCGCCGATTGAATTGGCCATAATTACGACAATCCGATCCAATCTCTGAAAATCATCGTATTTTTTGTCCTCCATACAATTTTAACATCGATCAATCGTGTGAAATTAAAGACGCTATTAATAGACAAATCAAGAGATAAAAAAGCAGTGCCGAACCAATGCGGAGATTAGGGATAAAAATGAAACAGTCGGCCATGGAGAACGGAGATAAATTTTATCATCCGACATCTGGCGCTTCACGACCGTCCAAACGAAATTATAATCGCAAGTCAGGAAGAATAGTGTAGAACAACCGGCACAAATAACAACATCCTGTAAATCCAGTAAACACACGAATTGCTGTATAATATCTATGAATAGGATATGTGCTAGATACTCCTGTATATTAACCATCCTTTGATTAAAACATCAATTCTCGTGACGCCAACAGCGAAAAACCGTGAAGCCTCCGCAACACAACACGCAATTTTCATTAAGATATTTGCACTATACAGATAAGGAACAACCAAACATAACATCTTTTAATTAATAACAGTATGATTTGTGAATACGTGGCAAAACGTCCTAACTCCCAATACCTAACAAAATATTGTAATGAAGCAGATGGCAGACAATTTCCATAATACAGCAAGAAACTGTAGCGATGACTTTATCGCCTCGCCTCATTTTTATCAGACAGTAATATCAGTAGCTCTTCAACAAGCCAACCGGCACCACAATGAGACCTATACGTTCGCTACCGCTAAGGAGTGAAATTTCACAGCCACAGTTCACGATACGGTCACAAACTGCTATTTGATAAAGGTCTTTATCATTTGATACAGTTGTTTGGGGCAATAAAACGCAGAGATTATCACTTTACATCAATTAATTAGTCCAACTCACACCTTAACAATTTCCTTAAGGGAATGATCATGGCGCACAATCACGCATTATTCTACATTCAGGCATCAACCAGTAGAGTGATCATCATCATCATAATCTATATCATCCCACATCCAATTTCAGCAGTCTGGATTGAAATACTGGTTCTAATGATTGCCTCGCACACAAATTTCGTCACTATCCTACGCTATACATATTACAGCATAGAGACGTGCACTTTAGAAAGCGTTGCCTGACTGAGCCCAGCTGATATTTTTCTCGTGCAAAAATGCTTTTTTCAGCGTTCTACATTTGCGGTATTTCGGCGAAAATGCTGCGATTCACCCCATTTCAATATCGTATATATATATATATAATATATACCGGTAAGTACTAAGTAACCTTCTCGAAGTGTTGATGACAAATGCATGGGTCGACGCGATCACACGCACACCACACCTTTTTAAGAGCGCAACCCTACACTTCTAAGTTCATAATATTCTCATATATGTTTTCCGTCTGATTTTCTCGCATGCAATACAGTCAGATTCCACCAAAATCACGTTTCGCAGAAAACATTTTTCTTGTTGAACTGAAGCGCGACTAAAACGAGGTAAGAGGTAAGCAATATGCCTAATGTTGGTGAAACAGAAAGCTCCGAAGTCACGTGATTACTGAAAGCCACAGGATGACATTTTTGAGATTCCAAACCAGACAACAACAGATGGAGGCGTCGATAAATATGAATCCAATTTTCAACAGCGGGCTGTATGTGATTGTACAAGTACAGGTGAAACGCTTCAATAAAATCTCAACTCAAAATGCATTTCACCATTGTCATCGTCTGACTGGTGAAGGAAAAGAATTAAGATAGGAATTCGGGTGGCCGCAGAGGATTGAACCGCATAGTATGGTAACGCCAGGCATTGGCTGCGGAAATTTGAGTTATGCACGCGAACATTCGCAGAGCGCACAGCGCGAGTATTCAGACTGAGCGTTAGGCGACGAAGCTCCACCCGATCCAAATCCAACACGGGGAACTTGACAGGGAAATCGTGGTGACGATACGTAATTTCACGAGGTAGTGTAGGCTGTACTAAATTCGAACGCAATCTTGAGAGCGAGTGGCAGTAGCCGCTGTAGATTATGCGAAGTCACCATCAGTGCACCAATTCGCCGCCACGTGTCGTTAACGTTTATCTCGGCACAATATTTGACAAAAGCAGCAGCGCAATTCCCGTCTTCACCTTGCTAAACATTAACCAAGTGCAAAGCTTGAATAGTTCGCAAAAAAACCAATTGGAATGAGCAGACGCAACTGTAATGTCGATAACCCCGTGTCTCCCACCGAGAGGAGATCCCAAAATATCGCTATGAGTATCTCTGCAGAGACAAGAAACGTTGATCGAACGGTAAACGCGCTTAAACAGCAAAAGGCCTTAACAGTATTTCACCGACAATACGTGGTAGAGTTGCGCAGTGAGAGGTTTTCAAGGAAACAAAATCACGAATGAGTCGCAAAAGTTGAGGGATACCAGCGTAAACATTGAATATGTCAACTACCTTGTCTTACATACACATTATCATAGTCTTTGGGGCTTTAACAGTCAGCTAGTTGGAATTATACAAGAAATCACAAAATCGAGATTGATGTTAAAAATATGTATGTATATGTATGTATATTATTCACTAGTTCGCGGTTACAATCCCGAAAATACCTTTTCATACAAGGTCGAATAGTCTGTTTTCTCCTAGTTAAACAGATGAGGTATAATCCTTGCTGCGTATTCGTTGATTTCTTGAGAGTAAGCTCAGCGGATATACATACAAACCGATCGCGTGTCGTTTATAAATAGTATCAGAACGTTGGTGCTGGAGTTTATATACCCAGCGCACGGGTCCTCATTGTCTAGCTCATTCATTTTCACAATCGCTGCGGTTGCGTTATTACACAAAGTTAATTCAAAACTGAAACCAAAATTCAAGCCCTCATAGCTATTTCTATACCTGCCGCCAAATGCTGCGCTTTATAACAAGGCGGATATATTCGCAGTGATTTATTTGACTGGTGGCTGCTTCACGACGGAAAGCCGGATTCCGTTAACGTTGCAGCGACTCTAATTCCATGGTACCTACTAAAACCGGTGTCGGTTTACAACAAATCATGTTTCTTATGATTGTTAAGATTCAGAAAGCTGCTTGAAAATCTGGTCTCAATTATCAATCATAGGCAATATGAAGTAGGCTGGCCCGAAATCACACGTAGCCGATACAAAACACAGATCAGTTATCTAGAAATAGCGAGACCAGTAACTTGTAGCGTTAAGCCACGGCATATTGAATCTATGAACCGTTTCCTAGTAGACGTGACAAGCCAGGAAATGATTAATGGAATGATACGCGACCTGCAATGTGATAGAACTGTCCGTGTGGAATAGAATACATAATCCCAATTGTAAATGCGTAGCGACCACCATCCACTGTTGGCGATTCCTACAGCAAGTTGGGTTCATACCAATATGCTTGTAGTTGATAACGTATTTGTGCATTACGTCATCTTCACCCGGCTAGCTGCTAATTTCCGCAAATTTTAACCGATAACGAGATTTTAGTATCTGTTGACTCTAATCGCGGCTGGCGGTCTGCGGAGGGCTGTGCAGTTCAATGAGCCTCCAGCACCACCTACTGATCAGCTGTCCTTAAATGGTTTCAACCGCTCGAGGGCGATGTCCAGAAATCTCAGAGATGCTGCGGTTTTCCATGGCGATTCATTTATATAAATAGGGATATTTTTGGCGACATTTAGACGGGCTAAGGCACAGGTAAACATCTTAATACGCCCACTATACACTATAAAATTAGCAAAATGCGTTGAACGTCAGCCTCTCTCTCTCTGTATGTGTCATATACGAAACGCAGGCTATTTATCGCTAGAGATCGACCTATATCAATTTTTGCAAGCCAAGACGATGCCCTTGTGCGAACTGACGACAATTCACAATTTATGAATACCGGCACCAAAAGGGAAACTCGGTCCGTCTGCCGAAAAAAGTTCGTTAGAGAGCAGGACGTGCCGGACGGTCTCTAGGTGATACGCCTGCATATTAGGCCTATGTGCCTAATGTGTGTTTTTAACAAACGCGGGTGATCACTTGACGGAAAAGGGCGGTGCCGCGATTTCACGGCCGAAACCCCTTCGAAAAATGGAAATATCTACATTCGCACCTACTCAGCCGTCAGCACGCTACATTCCGAATATCATTCACATGATTGCGGGAATCAAACAACACAAAAATCAGTTCACCTTTCAATGCCGCGTACAGTCAACATCGATCGCCAAATTACGACGACTCACGCTTCAACCCCCGTTAATGAATAACCACAGCTGTTCCATTTAGTTTCAACAAGTGATCGCCGTTTCATGTGAAGTTTTCCAGTAATCATGTTCATAGCAAACGCTATCATACGAGAGAGTTGTATAACGAACCGACGTCTATTTACAACGATTAATCACTGCTTGGAACGAACCAAACAAAGCGGTAGAAGATTTATAAATCATTTGAGTAGATCAAGGAAGAAGCCGTGTCATTATTGCAAATATTTGAAGAACTTTTGATGACTTAATCTGAACTCGCACGAAATTTGCATCTACAAGTCTTCCTAGACTACAAGCACGTTTTCCCTACAAATGTTCAATCCGCATTCAGAAATACAAATCCTTCAATTTGCCCATCCCTAGTAAACCTATTGTGTGGTGTATTTTATTGCATAGTTAGGTCTAATATACTAATAGTTCGACCTCCTAAAATACGTTTGACAGGATTAGTTGATAAATGTTCCAGATCAATACAGCTATAAAAGGTCACTTTGACAAATACCAGTGATTCATGAAAAGAGTAAAATCTTGCAAAACCATGACTAAGCATTTTTGTAACAAATAAGCAATAACAAAACAGCACCATGCAAGTCACAACTACCAGGCCTACCAACTACCTAATATATGGCAGCATAGAATCGTTGATTGATACTGTATGGGTATATATCTATTTATATCTAGGGTGTCACTTAAAATGATCACATTATTAAGGTAAAATGTCATAAGCTATTCAACTTGACTTTACAAATTGTTTTGTCAGAGATCCTATCCTGCCTAGCCGCTTACCTCCCACCCATTATCAAACTGTTATACAAAGACATTCTGAATACTTATAAATTGATGAATACAACGTTAATTTGCTTGTAGAATAGCATTACAGTATGCCAAATGTCTTAGTCTCACGGTCTCATGCTTATCTCCTTGTGACAACATGTAAATATCCACTCACCCCATTAGCCAGTCCATCGTGAACGTAATTGAAGCAAGAGCAGCTTTTCAATAGTCAGGACTGACAGCTTTTCTAAATTTCAGTTTCTTGAAGATGCATCAAAGTAAGAACTTGGGGATTTTATGGAACTGCAACAAGGAAATAGATAAACTAAGGCTTAAATCCATTATTCTCTGTCTCTCCATTTTTTGTTAATTCCCCAATATATTATATCAATTAGAATTTACAACAACCAAACTTCAATCTCATCTAGCAAATAAGACAGGAAACAGGAAGTACATCTTCATTATTGAAATGAAAAACTATGAGTAAGTGAACCTAGCAGCTATTGTTCCAACAGATCAAACGATGACACTACGCCATTGCTGCACATCATCAGTTCATCACCATTGCAATTCAAACTGTCAGATTGTAAATGGTATGGATATGGATCTAGCTAGTCATCATTACGTTATGACCTCACCATACCATTGCATATTGTGTTGCAATTTCAAATTTTTTCAACGAACAGATTGCAAATGGTACGGTAGGCCTATGGATAGCCTATATAAGGTACATCTGCAAACGTCAAACACAAAGGATAGCATATGTGTCATAATGTCAGTGCTCTGTAGTGATCGATATCTCTCACTCACAAATAGCTACCCACCATTAATTAATGTCGATGAGACATAGTGCAACAGAGACTAGTATCCATTTGTTGGGTCTTGGGTGACAGCGACAGCGACACAGGCCCACACAAAAGACAGCCACGATAAATTAGCATGAATGTACAATTGCCTACCAGGATAGGTCAAGTGTAAAAATATATTATCATTACATCCACTTGGTACTTGGGACACAGGTTTGAATCAGAAGCTTGTAATATTTTCAATATGGGATAGACTCGCAGCGTCTACGCGGGATTACATCACAACATGTCTGGTAATAGCTGAACAGCTACTAACATTTTAGCAGTGTGTGGATTGATGATTAGTCGGCAAAATTTCTTGCAAAACAAGGAGTAGCTCCTATCATCATCATTCGAGCAATGAACTGATTTAACCCTGTTATGTCTCTTCAGCCATAAAATCCCTCTAGTATATATTTTTTCAGTGCGCTCAACCATGAACTTACCAGGGTATGTACCACCTTACATAAGGCATCAAAAGAATGATATTATCCTTGATGCTATTGGCTGCAATTACATGACATGGATTGCATGCCAGCACAATATGTATGACACACAGACGAACAAGCTGTATAGTTACATTTCCCGTACACATGATGTATGCAATCATGGTATCACAATAAACAAAACAACAAGCATTAGACCGCTTAGTCGCTTAGTGTAGCATTCCTGTGCTATATTATCACCAGTTCATGAGTTTTGAAATCGTTACCTAAAATTTGACACCCTACACCCTACAATATGATTACAGGTATGATAAATATGCCACCTACCTTATTGCCTTCTTTCATTGAACAATCTTCAATAGCTTGAACTAAACTTCTACATCACAGGAACACAGAATTAACGAGATAACTCTAGCAATTGAATGACATGCTAAACAAAAAATAGAGCACGGACTGACCATCATGTACATTGTTATCATGTTTATGATAAACCTGGCAGTTTCTACTCAAAGTGAAGACTGTGGATGACACATTGTAGCAGAAAACATAACAAGCAGACATAAAATAATAAAGCTATGCCTATGAATTTTAATTAAGTTGAAACATCAGCCAACAATTCAACAAGCAGTTTACCAACATTACACCATCTGTATTTAAGTTGAACGGCTGATGTTTTGCCTTTTGTAACGTGAAACCTCTATACAGTTGTCAACCTTGTATTCAAGCTGGGGTAATTGATATCACTAGCTGAACAAATGATAAGGCAGTGAAGTAAGCCTGTCCATTACACATCATCACATCAGTGCAGTGACACTACCCTGATGAAAAAATGCCACAGTTCAATAGTCAGATGTCCGTGGCACAATTCGGAACAGATTGGCAAAGAGCTTGGCTACATTCAAACCCAAGATTGTAAATAAGATAATTTTCTGCAAAAACTTTAAAGTACTATAAGGACAATGTACTCAACAATTACAACAAGCATATTACACCAACAAAAAAGATAGACAAGGACACCCCTATCCAAACACCGAGAGACATTTTATGCAAAATGTGAGTGACGAAGTAGCTAAGCCACACCTCTGGAAGATAATCTGGCAGAAATCATGACATTACACTTTGAAACTTTACATAACACAGCAAAGAGTAACTGACTGGCAAGGAATTAACAATAGTCGAATACCAAAATTATTGCCCTCAAGCAGATATCGCCGTTGTAAAGGAGAAAAGAAAGGGAGACAGTTTAAGGCTATCTAATAGCTGATA
This sequence comes from Botrylloides violaceus, assembly GCA_030412335.1. Taxonomy (NCBI): domain Eukaryota; kingdom Metazoa; phylum Chordata; class Ascidiacea; order Stolidobranchia; family Styelidae; genus Botrylloides; species Botrylloides violaceus. The sequence continues at coordinate 1,455,086 of JASFYC010000320.1, forward strand.
ATTATGGGAAGTAATTCAAGAAATCTTGCACTATTACTATAAAGTCAAGTAGTCCAGATGGAGCAATGTACTTTGTTAATCGAAGTATCATGCAGCATGTACTTGTGATACCTAGTATTATGTAGATATAAAGGATTTAGTCTATCAGCTGACAATGGTAACATGGCAGACAATGTTGCCAAACACAGCAAAACAAATAGCAGGAAGTAAGGTTTCAGTACATGCCCTAAGAAATACCACTTCCAGTATGGAGGCATGGAATATACCCAAGACCTAACGGCTAACACCCTCCAGAAAGTTTTAAATGAATGGCAGATATAACTGTTAGTCCTTGGAAAATTGTTAATGTTTTGTTATTACCAACACGTGATAATGTGCAGTAGATATTTATATATATACATAATTCAATATTCTGACATTATTAAAATGTTGTTTTCATGTGCCCAAGTCTTTTTTAGGTTGTACCGCATAGGTACCACAGGTTGTGACCACACAAAAACGCACAATTAAAAATGTCAATGCCTCAAGGGTGGCGCAGTACGATTTATGTCAATGGCATGGCAAAGTCAAATTGACGTAGAAATTAACAGGTTGCAATACGCTTCAAAAACGCTCATTTATCAATAACAATATTGACAAAATTATAGCAAAAAAAAATTATCAACACAATACAGCAAATTGGTATTCCTGTTATTTGCACCGCGCAACATCCAGACTATGGGCTTATTAATAAATTGTTACCACCACAAAAAAATTATCGATAACCAAGAAGCGCAAGTGTGTAAATTTTCCCACAAACACCGCCAACCCACCAGTTGATCACACATGCAAAAAAACCAAAATATTTGTGCTAGCATTAGCAATACATACAGCAAACATCGATATAAACAAGGGAACGCTTATAATAGAGTTATTGCAAACAACATTTGACACATTTTCCACGCAATGAATAAAATATGGTTCTATTGTCAAACGTTGCTATAATACAGTCTTTATCAAGACAATACACTGAGATATTATCGTTTGCTAAATTTGTATGATTTTAAATGACTGATTGAATATTGTCTAAAACAAACGATCAGTATGGTCTATCCACTATGGAGATTGACCGTGGATGGACAACACTAACCCACAGAATGTATCAGTGGTTGAGACAGGCCACACAGCAAATATCCCACATGACGATTCCCAGATGCCATTTCGACCCAAGAGCCGACATTCCAACACTATTTATTTTCCAGACAAAGCTTGCAGCACTAATATGTGCCATAGTACATTGTTACAGACGAATAGTTGACGGTATGTCTTTTTGTGGTTATACCAAGCATTGCCAGAACATGTCTAGGATATGTGGAAGGGCAAAAATGAAGAGACCGCCACTCAAATTTAACATGTGGAAATTCAAGGCTACAGTCAAATTCCTCAACACCCACTGAAAATCTGATGATATATATAGACAAAAATAGAATTTTTTTTTTCGCAATTTCATGGCATGACTAATTTTGCTGAAGAACAGAGTTTAACACAATTTTTTCAATAAAAGCTATATTGCACTTCAAAACCTATAACGTCGAGCCAATAATGCAAATTTAAAAATTTTTCATACATCTAGGATACCATTATATCGACAGCAGGGAACAGCACAAGTTCATTTAAAAAGGCGGTACATAAAATTTTACCACTTTACCACATATGGTATCAGACAACCGGGTGTTGTGTCGATGAGTGCAAATAGCACAAAGAAAAATGCAAAATGTCCATTAGACACATGTGTGTTTTATGCGATCACGACAAAACAACCTGACACAAACGCAACAAATCAGTAGGCTTTCTGTTTGAACTATACGGTTGACTAAACATTTTTGTGTCACTCAGTCCAATAACTCAACGCAACATCCAAATTTAATCATAACTGTAGTCATTTAAATGCACAGCTTCCACTTAAGTATAAATATATGAGCGTCTTCAGCCATGTAAGATCGTGAACTCTCCAAAATACAACAGTCTTTTATCTTCCTCCTATTCTTTTTTGTCTTTTTGCTTACTGAATGACGGGATATGCGGTGCAGGGAGTTTGCCAGCAACAGCTTTCGTAGCACTAACTCCAATTTCTGCAGTTTTTGAGACCACGCCATAAGATGTCTGAGCGCAATATTTTACAGCACCATAACCCATCGATGCAGCTCCTGTGGTAGTGTTATATAACCCAGATCCTAGCCTCCAAAATATCCCACCTTGTGGAGCCGGTTCAAGTTCAGGCTCGTCGTTCTTTTTACTGTCTTCGTAAGAGCTTTGCTGAGACGACGTGTCTTTCATTGCTATTGGCTTTACAACAGATAACTTTCTCAATAATTAAGCAAGATAATATTACCGTTCGAGTCTGTATCTGTAGTGCACGAAAATATTGAAGGCACGTTGGACTGTACTAATACAGTAGGCTACGGGATAAGTTATACAAGAAGGGACACAGAATCAGTGAAATTTACAGAAGTATAGGCCTGAATTGGTACTAGCGCATCTGATAAACACCCATACTGGATGCATATTGTCTCGTACACTGTACAGACAGTTTTACACCACGTAATCAATCACCACAATGATTTACCTGTGACACCAGTTACGACATTAGGCCTACCTGCTACATGGCGTCGTCTACTAGCAAATGAGGATAAGGACGTAGTGTGTAACAGAATGGCTAAAAATGTCTAGCTAATGAAATGACTATTTCGCACTTCCCAACTTCCAAAACGAGTCGCCACTAGCCAACCAATCTGCAAACCCCACTGGCAACAAGATCAACCGAAAATCGTAGACGTGGAAAATCGACATCGGCGTTCGAACACAACACAGAGACATCTCATGACGTCACACCAGCTGACTGACAGGATGTAAATTGTAAACGGTGAAAAAAAAACCCATACACAACTACCACTTAGGAGCGTATTTCCTTTATCATACTCATACGCTTCTGCTGTACATTCTTTTCGAGTCATCACTAACCCCGTTACTCACTTCTCTGCGCAGTACCCGATACGGTGTCGATAATCGTCCCGGATCCGGCTTCGGGAATCGAAAATGCTCATAATAGCCTACTCGCCAGTTGAGAACCAAACACCCAAACTTAGATTAGAAAATACCAAACCAAAGCCTCTATAAAGAGGCTATGTCGAAACAATAATACGGTTGACCGCCAGTTACAGCACCAAAGTAGGCCTAGATGTTAGCATACATGAGCGTACATCTAAGTGACAATCTAGTATATTACGAATTCGGATAAGATCGCATACATTATCTTGTCTACATAAAGAGGGTGAGGCACAGGGTTGAACGAAAGAGAGGTTTGTGGTGGATATCGGCATTACATATCACCGTCAAAATTATCCGATCGAGACTCATTGACGAACCACGTTCCTCCCTTCAACATTACGCCAACTTCGGAATTTTTAGGAGCATTCAAGTTTTCTTGTTCTTTAAGAGCCTTCCTCTCGTTTGCTTGTTCTGCTTCGTACCTCCAGCTCTCGAAATTCTCGTACGATAACGTCAAAAGATCATCACAGTCGGGCAAAATTTGGGCAAGAATTTCATAGCATCTCATAGAAACGTTGGTATAAAATCCAACCTGAAAGATAGAAAGACATTGAATTGATCTTGGAACAAGCATCGCAAAAAGTCCATTGTAGGCCTACTCACTTGTCCACTCGGCACGTCGTCTTCTGCATTGCGGTTCATCATTTCGATGAGTGAGAATCCGCATTTTCTCCTCAAGTCTCCTTCTGCCCAGAACTCTTTGTAAAGTTCATAAACCGTGGCTTTTGTAGTGTCCCACTCTTTCGCAGTAGAGCTTAAATCGCTTGCTGTCATCATAATGCCGTAAAGATAATGTCTGGGAAAGGAATCAGCGTAAACTTGCCATTTAGATTCGAAGCTATGAAGTTGCTGTGTATGTCCCCTGTATGCCTAGATTAGAACTACCGTATGATCTTGGTTAGAGCACCTACCTATGGTCAGAATTCTCGATATCGAATTCTTCAGCCAACAGTAGCTCATTTATAGCGCGGTGATTTCCAAAATATTGCGCTAAATCTGATTGAAGTATCGTATGTCTGGCGAGTTCCATCACAAATTTGGTTGATTCATCATCAAGTTGAGATAAAATTCGGTGTCCTTCCTGATTAATGATTGTCGTAAGCATTTGACAATGATGTCTTTCCATAGTTGAGGTTGGATACAATGCAGCCAGAGGATGCTCGATTTTTCGAAGGTACTGATTCGACACTGAGCGATGATCAATGTCATGGGCTAGGCAAGCTATAAGCAAGGCTAATCTCTCTAGCTTTGTGAAGATCTCCGAGTGTCGCTTCAATATGCAGTACATGGTGTGAGTGACTGTGAGAGCATGCCTCCAGTTGTGGTAAGGCAAATCATGGTAATTCCTCTTCACGGTCAGTGTGAATTTTATCAAAGCATGCGGGTCGATCTTGATGTCTGGCGCACACAAGTCGTGCACCATTTTGGAAAAGAAGAAATCAATCTCAGAGCTCATATCCATCAGCGAGAAATGAAACCTGCGAAAATAGACAAACTAGGCTACTATGCTTGGGAAGTAACACTATAACTTTTCACTGAAACTACTGAATTTCTTCTTTTCTCGTGTTTATAGGCTATATCGCAGGTATTTCTAAACTTCTAAAACTGCCAGTTTCGTGGAAATATTCAAACTAAAAGGTACGCTAACCTGTCGAAATTCGATGGGATAGCAGGCATTTGTCTCTCGATGATTCTTTGTGACAATTTTTCTGCTTCACTGTCAGAACATACCATGCTTTTATTGAATTGTTCCAAGACGACATGATATTTGTTGTGTTCCTCTTCCAGTCTGTTATGAGTCTACGGAGGAACATAGAATCCTAAGTTTTGCACGATTTCCAGCAGTAGCATAAAATATCAATGCCAAAATTGTCTAACTTACCCGCGAGTATCTCAGGGCTAAGGCACAAAAAATAGAGAACAGCGTGAAATTTTCTTCGTCTAGTTTTGTGAAGCTTCCGCCCGTTTGTTTATTTATCATTTGAACAACTCCGTACACTTGATCGTTGCTCATGATCGGAAAACAAAGAATGTTGTTGGTTGTATATCCTGTAAATGTTGGAATAGTTTCAACGCCGACCAAAATTTATTGGAAACTTAGTACACAAGCTCTTTTCTGTTTCTTCAAAATCGCGATTATACCCTTGCGTCTATGGCTGGCTCAGAAGCTCAAGGCATTCCTACTGCGAGGGTGGCAGTTTACTCGACTCTGCTTTCTACTTAGAGTAGGCTACCAATGGCCTACTTTAGACCTACTTTGGGCCATGCCATACCTGTGATTTTATCAACTTCTCTGTTAAATCGTGGATCGCCGTACACATCTGATACATTCAAAACCTCCCGTGTTGAAGCAACACATCCAGCGATACCTTTGCTCACATCAAACCTAAAACGATAAATATCAAATTGTTGAAGTTTCACAATTTCGCGGAAACAAGGAGTTTCTTCATTTCTAAAATCGCGGATTACCATCTACCCATGGCCTACTTTAGTTCCTAGAGTAGGCCTAGAGTAGGCCATGATCTACCTTATTTCGTTTCTTTTTTCAAAAATCGATTTCCCGTCTTCCTCCTCGCCTGTATCAAACAAGTTGCTGTACAATTCCTTGGTCTCGTCGTCGAAAAGAAAGAGAGAACATCGATCTGCGTAAACCAATGATTTCGCAAACCTGTAATAAACATCTGTGTCAAAAGAGATATATAGTCTAATTCTAAAGGAATCGTATTTTGAGTGACCGTTGCAGTTTTTCAAGAGTGCGACACGACCCACGGACATGATATGTTGTTTTTTACATATAGTAGGCCTTACTGACGTCGATGGTAACACAGATGCAGGGTTGGATTTTGACCCACAGAGGGTTACGCTAATTCGAATTGGCGCCCTCCTCCCTCCTGGCAATCACGAGTGAAAAAGTTGTGCGCGAAGGCCATGGACATCCTCATTCCCAAACAAAGCGACCGAGTGCGTAGCCTACCTCATGATGTGTTCAATGATGGTGTCGAAGTTCGTGATATCATCGAGGTAGGTTCGACAGACATCGAGTAGAAAGTTGTTCATTTCAGTTTGTTGATGAAGGCTGGAGCAGACAGCAGCTTTGTGGATGGCAATAGCTGTCCAGTCAAGGATATTCTGTGGAAAAGAAGTGTCGTTTTTCGGAAAGACGACAAGAACTGATATTATATAGCCGTACTGGGGCGTGGTTGAATCACTCTCCAACGAAGACCGCCCGGGCATGCACGTAGGAGAGTTGCGCAGAATTTTGTGAGGGCAACCATATATAGTTCATCTGTTCGAAACGGGCGGAAGCGAGACGCATATGCTCGTTGGTAACCATCATAGTAGGCCTAATTAGTATCGTCGGGTCGCTGATTATTATATTAGAAAAGTAAAACCCCGCGGTTGTCTGTTTTGCCAACTATTTATCGCACGCTGATATACCTCTAATTACACCAAATATACATACAACTATAATAACGTATAAACGGTTTAAAGTTTGATTATTATCTAAAAATGGCTTCCTCATACAGTATCAAATAACAAGTGTTTCCTCGAGTTAGTGTGATAACAGCAACAAATATATCCATGCTGTCTCGTCTATCATGCAGAGATTTTGTACGACAAATCGTATGGGGGTACTGCTGCTTCACAGCACACGCATACTAAAAGCCTACCTGAACAAATTCCAGATCTTGGGTGGTGTAACACGCATCACGCCATGCTCGATAAAACTCCACAACCGCTACTAAATCGTCATTTGGTAGAACGATAGGAACGCATAAGACGGCGACTCCGGTAGAATCTGGGTTAGAAAGAAAATTTTGCTTTCTGAACAGGAAGTGTTGGCGTAACCAGTGAACTTACAAGTTCCGTCAAGGCCGATTCGTTTCGGAAATCGCGGGTCCATATGAACATCTTCGATACATAGCGAGACTCTTCTTGCTGCCGCGTATCCTGCCACAGTTTCTTGGGTGGTGATTTTTACGCTGTTAATTAAAAATCGAATAAGCACCCAGGGAGTCACGCTCACTAAGCAAGTCTCACATGCAGAAGCCTTTGGGCAGAGCCTTAACTGAAAGGCTGCATTGCCCTAGCACCAAAACCGGCATACACGGGCACCCTTGGCTTGAAGACATACAGGTAGCCTATTTGTGAGGCCCTTGCGATCAATCCACTAACCTTCTTTGCCCAGCTGGATTCCACATTGATAAACCAGGTGAATATAGGAGCAGGCTCTTGCCATATCCACCTACACCGTAGAGATTGAACCCGCTTGAATGAGTCATACGACAGAGCTGAGACGATAACTTGTACAGAGGATCAAGGAAGTCCCCGTCGTCGACCTGCCCAAAAGGTAGGCGCAAATTACCGCAAGAAAGCAGAGAGTCTTGGAGCGGCTGGCAACTGTTTATACAGTAGCCTTACTCGATTAGGACTACGGGATCCAACGGACCCGACCGCGAATAGCCTACCTACATCTTTACAGCCGTCCCACATCCTACCATCATCACCTCAGGTTTTAAATATAGACCCACATGCGTCACAGCAGTGATAGACCGTCAAGCCCACAGACGGACGAAAAATGGTTACTTACGTCTTGAGCGGTGGTGGATATAGTCACTGGCTTGGTTACCGACGAATCCAATCCTGATGATCTTGCCTCATACGTCTTTCGTTTGGTAAGCCATCTAGATATGTTCTCACTCCTAACGCTGGTTACCACATATTCTTCTAAAAGTCCAGGGTACAGTGACACAAGCGACCCCAAGTGTTGGTAAACATCATCGTTTGAAGTTCTTTCCAGCTCCAAAAATTTATCGCTGGTAAATTCTGGAGTTGTGGGCGTTATTCTTTCTTGGTTTACCGGACTATATACCACACTACGACCGGGGAATGGCAGACGAGGTTGAGAACTCATCTGTCGAAATGGCCAAGGGGATTGCATTCTACTAGCTAAGGGGGCAGCGCCGAAGGGCGTCGAGATATAGCGACAGTCTTTTGTAGTTGAGGCATTGGTAATTTAGGCAGGCACGTATTTCAACTGTGACGTAATAAAGAGAACTGGATTGCATGGTTCGCTTAGTCCGACATTTTCGCGTTCAGCTCAGTGGTTCAGCCTAATATCCTGTGAAAAGTACAGACGGGCAAGTTTCAACGAGGCCTACTTGACCACCTATGCAAATTATTCATAAAACCATATTCATTCACTAAGTATTCATAAAACCTTTGCTTCATTTATTAGCAGGAAACACATAGAGACAAACAGGGAACATTTCCGTGTTTAGATTCGGATGAGCGGCACAAAACAGTTGTCAACACCAGATAGTGTAGGCCTATATAAAAGTCGCAACTTTAGACCTGTTGAAATGCGGCCTCGAGCAAGGCGCTATATGCAGTTCCGCTACAGGCCTATAATGATGCATATTGATTTCATAGCATGTAATTTTCTACAGTTTTACTGAAGTATAGGCCTACAGTAGAGTGAAAGCTTAACCACCAAAGAATGAAACCTCAGATCGTGTTCGTCGGTGTGCTCGTCTTTGCTGGGATTTTCCGGACATGTTCAGCTTGCCCGTCAGCCGGTCCTAAATTGTGTTCACAACAGTACAACAGAAAAGTTTGGGGAAAATGGCACCAAACTTCGGTAAGTTCAAACAATTTGTGTTAGAAAGTTAGGAAGCGCTGCGATGTTATTTTCGGACTATAAGCCTGTTTTACCGATAAGCTTTATATTGTTCTACGGCGACTGCGGCTGGGCTTAGTGGAAAATTATCGTTAGGTCGCACCATTTGCTCATAATAATTATGTAATTCACAATCTACACACCGTAGTTTACCGCTACAATACCAAGACTTGAGAAGCTGGCTACGATGCTCAACTAACGGGCTAAACTTGATTATTTTAGACTGGAGACAACGACGCACCCGATCTCGGTCAAGAGAATGCACAAAACTTTTACAACGTAGAAAAGCTTCTGGAAGAGCTGCAGAAAAAGATTTGACCGAAGGAAATTGAAGTTTAGAATGCAGCGATAAATAATGGAATTTTTACTGCTCGCAGTTGAAAACTCATATTTTGCCGCCGCTGAAAAATATACTTTGAAAAGGCAACTGAAAATATAGTCAGATCTGTAGCCTAATAGGCCTACTGTCGTGGCGAAAGGGCAAGGGAAGGCTAAGGCCAAATTCAACACAAAAATATCGAAACAAGACCAAGAAGGCCCCCCTACACAGACCGAGGTTGGCCCCTGACTACACCGTAGCGGTTGCCGTCGCCACATCGGCAGCGCGAGAGACTTCAAAATAGGTAGGCTATATGCATATTCCCTGCGTCACAGATACAGGATCGGCACGCCTCTTTCTTTGGCGTGTCTGTAAGCTCACACTGTTGAAGCATCCCAGTCTGTTATCAGCAAGTTACATTCAAACTTCAAACACTAGCATTGTAGCGACACCTAGCGGTGAGTATCGATATCCTCGTTAGAGGGTGTTGTGCGGAACCACAGAATTCCGTAAGAACACCCATTCGCTGCTCCAGGTTGAGTCCGACGAGGTGTCTAGCCTCCGTCGAGAGAACACACGGGAACTTCACTTGATTAGCGGGGTATATGGTACTTCCTGTAGAATCTAAGCAGAAAGTCGCCATGAAAACCGGTCATATACATTTACTCGGCAAATTTGCAGTAAAAAAAGATTCAGCCACAATTTTCCATGATAGAAACAAGAAATTGCTCACCCCTACCGACAACAAATGAAAAAAAATGAGTTTTTGGTAAAACGATAAAACAGCCGTAAAACCCGTACGAGATTATAACTTATATACACTAGAGTTTAAAAAAAATCGTCTCTTATTACTGCATCAGAAAAATTGACGCAAGGACAAGCTTGATGTAAGTATGACTGAATGACTGTTTCCATTTCGTATGTCGTCAGCTGCCTCCATGATGAATAAATTCAAAACAATGAGTGGCGGCGGTAGCCAGAAAGTCAGGATAACAAGAAGACAATGGTCAGGTGTTATTTGGGGGAAGGGGTGGGAACCTTTAATAAGAGGACGGGACAGCAAAAAATGGGCGGGTTCATTGTAATTTCACTGTCATTTGTCGTCATCGCCTTAAATATTCAGTAGAGGCGGTATCATATATGGTTCAGTTTGGAGGAAACTGCATACTTCCCCCATACCTTAGGGCTTAAATCTTGCAGCATGATTCAGGTACTGTTGTTCATGCAGAGCAGCCGCCACGGTTCTTGCTCTATGTTGTGATTCCATGACGTGTTGTTCGTTGAACGCTTGAAGATGTTGCGTAAACGGGTGTTGTTGAGCAGCCGCGGCTTGTTCTCGAACGGCAAGAGCTGCCGCAGCAGAAAGGTGTGGCCCTGACAAGCCTTGCTGCATCAATGCGGCCTGTGCCGCAGCTTGCTGGCTGCGTATTATGGACTGTGTTAGCAGAGGATTAGCACCTGTGACAAAGGCAACGTATTAAGCAGCGACACTCACTCAGAAGATACCAAAGCTGCAATAAATCAAAGTCGTCATACCTGACACAAGTGGTCCCATGGTTTGTACTGCAGCATATGGATTAAGTAATGGGTCTGCGACAGCAAGGGCCGATCCAGGAGGTGGAATCGCAGGCATCGGAAGAGGAGTACCAGCAGGAGGGGGGCCACCACCTTGACTAGGTCCATGCAGGTGTAGATGAGAATGAACGTGAGAGTGTTGATGATGATGCAGAAGATCCAGTTGGAGTTGCTCGGCAGCCATGCGATCTGCTTGCATTCTGTTCAAAACAGCCTCATAAGCATCGAAATATAAAATTTTGGAAGGACGCCTAAGGCACCAATCTCTCATCTCATCAGGTTTGTGGTTGCAAATAGTGGAGCCAATGGCAGATAATCAGACATAGATAAAAATGCATCCGTCACAAAGCCAGTAGGTTATGGACTCAAGCTTCAACACAATAAACCCATAGGTACTTTTGGAGTTTTCATGTCGAGCGTGCACCAATAGATATAATTCATACAAGAAAATCTTTGAAGAAGTTATGTGTTACATGCTTACCTCTCAAAAGTCATCCGTTCGTAGGCTTCTAGTTGAGCTGCTGCAATAGCTCCTTGTTGCATATTGGCCAGAGCAGCATGTTGATGAGCCCCCGGTGGGAGGGAATGGAGCAGTTGAGCTGCTAAACAATTTCAAATTTATTAGATAACATACCAAGAGTAGACACTGGCATACATCTTAAATGCCAAATCCCCTTCTTCCATATGGAAGTGGTAGCCTCCAAAACACTAATTTATGCAAACATCTGGCCCTAACTAGGTCATAGTCACAGTGTATTGGCGGTTTGTGTGCATCTGCCATAGGTTGAACTCCATGTTATCCACGATACATGACAAATTAGAGTGGCAAAAAAGTTTGCAAGCCGAGGACCAGCCAGGAAAATCAAGGGCAGAGGGAAATCACAGAAATTTTTTTTCGCTGCCCATATCCAGTGCCCAGTGCAACCACTCACCCATTTTGTGATATCCTCATTTTTCAACGCTGAGAAGGTGAGAAGAGACATCATACCTTGATATTGATGCAGTTGTTCCATAGACGGCATGGGTTGGCCTGGCAGTCCACCGACATGAAGACCACCAGCGGCTGCCAACGCATTTGGATGTAACTGATGAATGTTTGGATTCATCATCTCATGAGGCTTCAAATCACCCATCTTGGCGAGTCGATCTCTTTCTCTCAATTCTCTCTCGGCAGCTTCGGGATCAATACCCTGCGCCAACTTAACAATAATAGAATCATTGAGTGCATCGTGGTACTGAAAATAACAAACTAGAGAGCATACCATGAGTTGATAGTATCGATATAGAGGGTGTGCTGGTCCGACAGGAATGCCAGCTGCATCAGCCATGGCAGCATGTCTCTGGAAATCGATAGACGCAATTTGTTGGAGATGTCGCAATGCCGGCATGTCCGGTCCAAACGTAGCCCCCATGTGAGTGACAAAAGCACCAGCAGGAGGTCTAAAAATATAATTTTGAAGTCGTGATCCGTGATTTGCTGGTTAAGCAGGACCAACCACTTACCTGTGGTGTTGTGGGTCAAAGACCACTGCATGAGTTGTAGTTGGAGTATTCCTAGTGACACTCAAATGCCCCGGGGTCGAACGATAAACTGACGGTCCAGGTTGTTGTTTCGGTCGCTCACGTGATTCCACTTTTTCCTCCCGACTCTCCATTCTATTGGTCGGAGGCGGTGGGGTCAAAGGTCGTTTCTGTTGAGGAGCTTTCGTATTCTCAGTGGATTCTTTCTGTTCTTGTTGTTTCTTCATCTCGATCCGTTGACGTTCCTGGCGCCGCCTCCTTGAAACTTCGTCAGCGGCAAACACAAAGTCAGTACGAAAGCACGAATTGCTGCCGCGATCCAAGGTCTTGATGAATCTGTATATAGTTAAAAAACGATCATGTCACCATCGTTGATCATTGATTTAAATCTCTCACCTTGCGCTGTTTCCATAACTGCACGGTATTTCGACGCGTACCGGAGCAGGCATTCCTGTTTCTGCAATCAATTCTACGTCCGGATCACTTTGTTCTTGAACAGGTCGGGCGTAAGACATCGGGGCAGAAGATTGGTGAAAACGCTCAGGTGATGACCTATGATTTGGTGGGTGACTGCAAAAGAGAAGTAGGTCATCGTAAATTGATTTTTCTTTTTGTGCATCACTAGGGGGCTGCCTAAAACATATTCTTTAGCAGTAGGATGATGAACTGTCAACAAATTTACCTGGATGTTTGCGGTATCTGGTACATTTGACTTCTCGACAGCTGTTGTTGCGGTAACACACCCATTGGCGATGGACGACTGGGATGTGTAGATAGATGGTATGGGTAAACCTCTTGTTTCACAGGTCGAAGTACTTGAGGTTCTCTCAAATGGGATGTATGTGACGTCTCGATACGCGACACCTCTCGCTGTAGCGGAGATGCCGACTGTGGTTCTTCCTTGATGGGAGTGCGAGACATATTAGCATTGCTAATAATTTGATCGGTGACGCGTGGATCAAAGGGAAATCCACGATGAGTGCTCGCTCCCGGGTATGGCTCACGAAACTCTGGTACTTTATACTTTGATTTGTCATATTGGGCCTCGGAAAGATTTTCAGTTCGTGAGTTTGAAGGATCCTTGCTCAATCGTTCGACTTCATTGTTCCTGGGTTGGTGACATTGAATGTTAGGATTTGGTTGTTCGACGGCGGCCGTTGATCTCACCCCGTTTGTTGTTATCACAGTGGTAGAACATGGAGGAGAATACTGCAAGCAAAAACGGTTGTTAGTTTGTGGTATCGTCACCTCAACTATGTCACTAGGTTGCAGTAAGTGCTCATCCGGCCCAATATTACATATTGCAATTGCATGATCACTTAGCATCCCTAACACATTGAACCATGTTTTCAACCAGCTACCGCGACGAGAAATGTTGTGCTTTTTTTTAAAAAAGGTTGAAATTTGACCCCCTAAACCAATCCCTTCAGTACGATATTGCTGGTATGTAATAATTATATCTACTTCTCTTGTCATTAGATGAAATAGTCAAATGTCAATTCATTACGAACATACCTTGCCGTGTCCTCGACTTTGAGCTAGTCCTTGGCTTGGCGTGGTTCCTGCATAAGCGACCGTGGAAAAGCGACTCCCTGGCACAGCCCCGGGTCTCATAGCTATTTTAGAGATAGCCTCGAGTTCAGATGGTTTCACCGATAATAATCTTTGTGATGCCTGGGTCGCTGGAACAAACGGTCCGATGCTCGGCATGTATGAATCGGAAGTTTTTGTTGTCGATAAACATGTGGGGATTCCCGATGTTATACCAGAGTCTATGATCGAGGAAGAATGCGATGCAAAGTAGTTGTCTTTTTCTTGAGGAATGATTCGGGGATGTAATGATTGCCGTGGTAGCGGGAAACACTTTCTGTCCTTATTCGCATCATCGTCGACCGTGTCTGGCCTGAAAAAATGTACAATTCCTTAACATCAGGTAATTTTTCGCTGGAGCCACGCTCACGCGATTTGGCGGACAATTCCGAAATTTTTCTGACATTTCCTTCCACGAATCACAACGCAAAGAGCCTGACAATGTCAAACGAGGTAAACACCTTCCTATTGAAAATCTACATTGCTTACGTTTCACCGCGTATGAATGCCTTGTGATGGTGTTCGTTGCTCTGTTGTTCGTCATTCTGAAAAACAAGCAAGTCAATACTTCCAATACTCACCTGATTCAAAAATGATTGTGTCTATGACATGGCTAACACATTCCAATGCAGTAACACAAGCCGGCATCGAACTGCAACTTAAACGAAATTTCATTGATTTTATACCTCGCCTTGTTCACTTTTTGGTCGTTTTGACGTTGTGGCTATGATTGCTTCTGTTTTCACATCATCAGGCCATTCTCTCTTTGTTGGCTTCTATAATGACAAAACAAAGCACAATGCAGCAGCCCTACTACAAATTACAAACACCGTGCTCAAATTCAAAACTTGAATATACTACCTTGATATCAGTAGCTGGCTTGACTTTAGCCACTGCTTTTGCCGGTTTCTTTGGTAACAAGATGTTTACCGGTACTTTTTCTTCTTTGATAGGTTTGAACAAGAACGGTGGAATGTTGCTCTTCGGTGCAGGTGACACGTCCATGTCAGTCTAAAATGTTTCATCGTTACAAAGGTGCATACGTTCTGGCTGATTATGAAGAATTGTGAAAGTAAGATCTCTGTAGAAGAGTAAATGCCGCTGTAGCATCTAGACAAGGCCAACGTATACCAAACCACGGAGATATTTTAAAGGATTATCTGAGGCATAAAGAACTTTAGACTTCAGGGAGTCTGTTCCTACAGAGTCATCTTTCATTCGACAAATGTAATTTAGACAACCATACCTCGTTCGTGGACTCCACTTCATCGACAGAAACAACAGGGCGGTTCTCGCCATATTTTTTAAAGAAGAGTCTGCAGTCAAGGCACAGTTTCACATTTTCTTTTCCTCCAATTTTCAAGTCTTCAGCGGCTAAAAATTACAAAAAAAATTCCAAAAATCAAATTTATCTTAAAAAATTTTTGGGTTTGACATACTTGATTTTTGGCAGTGACTGCATTTTGAATTTGCTTCCTTTTCACTTTCTTCGCTCTCTGTGTCCTCTTCAGTGGATGTATGATCTCCTACAACAAATAAGTTGCAGTATTATGCTTTTGATGTTCACTTGTTCAGTGTAATTTAAGTGGCTTTAACAGAGGCGACAGGTGAAGGTTGGTTAACATTTGGCTAAATTCTTGATGTCATGAATTTTTCACGCCTTCATTTAATCGATAGATTCATTAATTTCATTGTCCCTTGTGAATTTGAAATCTATGTCCACACAATAACGAATTGATTTAAAGAAGTGGTGATTATTATTATTCACAGTAGACAGTATTATCACAGTATTAATACGCTTATTAAAATAAATAATAATATACCATAATAATAAAAAGACAATATTATGACACAGTGAAATCAATATGCAATGAAAATGAGATCCATGAGAAATGAAGCTCTAATACATAAATATACGTGGCTAATCCATGGCCCCAATTATGTGCGAAGTGTGATACCTGGGGGTTGATTTGATGTGAGAGAACGGGGTTCAAATCCCAGCCACATTCTAAACCCATGTGCGCAGTGATCATTTACTGTGGCAAGCAAGGTTGTATGACAAGTCAAAGGGTGAAGGGTATTATATTACCATACCATGATGCAGAATGACAAAGATAACAAACCTGATCCATAGCTGGTTGACTTTTGTTTCCCTTCCGGTTTCTTCAATGTCACTTGTCTTCTCTGTTTCCGATGGTTGGATCGGATCATCAAGCTATTTTGAGTCTTTTTTGAGAGATAGTAAAATTCCACTAATTCCCCCTGCAAGAAAAAACAAGCCAATGCAAAACATTGCGGGTGAAAGTTTGAGAACACCGGACTGCCAACTCTATTCTATCGACCTTGGCATTGATGGGTGGCTACTGCTGAGTCACCACAGCAGCTTGTTTGAACAGCATTTGATTTAGTCACAGATTATACGCCACATGCCCTTCATCCTATAACCTGCGTCATTGAATGTTGATCAGTAGTAGGCTACCCACCGTTTCTTTTGTAGGGAGAAGTTCTTTTCGAATTTGGAAAAAGTTTTTTCCGTGGTGAAGTAGCCCTTTTCGAAAACGTTTCTGCAGAGTACAAATTTTTACAAATTTTTTCCAAAATATTTTTCCAAAATTTGATCAAATTTGTTAAAAAATGGTTATTGACATAAAACCCCAAATCTTTTACAAGCAGAAGTGACCGACAGGCACAACTCGGCCTTCAATTCAATTCCGGCGCTGGCCCAACCCCAGACTAGGATGCATTTTTCTTGCTGGTGAGGTATATAATTTCAATTACAAAATATTACCACTTGATCTTCTGTCCATTTGTTTTCAATCGTGACCGGGACGGGGTTCTTCACCAAATTATCGAGTGCTTTCCTTGGATTCCCATTGTTTTCGTACAACTGCAAAAAATGAGATTTTTCATAACTCTCGCATATCATCATATTTGCGAGTTGCGATCATGCAATAGATAGGTTGCGAGCCATACTAGTCATTAATCGCGGTAATTGACGCGTTTAGCAGAAAATTGACAAAATATAGAATCCTTACAAATTTAATTGTACAGAGAGAGAGAGAGATTTCATCACATACAAAAAAGTATAAGCTGGCATAGACAACTAAATCTGATTTGGCTTCGGTAAAGGAACTGAACATGTCATGTAAGACAATCCATATAATCTAACGTCTTGGAAAATGGATGAAGAGTGACAGCACAAGGAACAAGACAGCCAGTCAAACGGTTTAATTTCAGATAAACTACGGTTTTTTGTTCCTATTAGCCCATCAATAATGCATCAGGTGGCAGTCTTTCTTGAGTTGTTACATTCTAATAGCTCGAAGGTCAATGCATGCAGAATGTAAACTATTTCCAACTACCCTGAGTGCATACTACTAATTCCACGCACAAGAGCTATGGCAAAAGTATTGATGAAGATTAGTAATAGCAGATTTACAGAATCGGCCAATATCGCAAACAAAAAAAACGGTGCAGAGGAAATATAAACATATATAAAAGTGTGCCAGCCTGAGATACAAAACAAACCATAGTATTTACAATAATTGATTGCCTGATGATCTGAGTGATCTAAGTGAAATCTATGAGTAGTTAACCATCGTCAAATGTAGCAAATACGAACCACACGCAGAGCGTAAATAGTCGTGTCATCTCTACATGCTGCGATGCATCCCTCTTCTGGTAATACTCCATCACAAACACCAGCAAAAGCAGCAAGACTTCTGTGAACAAAAGATATTGCAGACTATTAAAAACACAGACCTATACAACTCTACAGAAAGTAAAAAATTCTGCTTCAAAAAAATTGTACCTAGCGGCTCGGAGGTACATGATCAAATCACATGAATCGACGTTCGGTTGCCATGACATTTCCTCATACACCCTCCCCTCTTCGTATCTATGCTCTGATTGATGAAGCAAATCGGGCAGGTCAGCCTGAATAGAAGCAGTGTAATTGTCGGTAAAGACGTCAATCATGAACATCTTGCTGACAAACAATACACAGATTGGAGTTTCGTTGTGTTAATGACATGACATTCATTGATGACATAAATAATGATATTCTATCTATTTTGACATTTAAACCGTTGTTGCAGGGTGGCACTCTGTAAGTGATCATACAGCATTGGCAGGCCAGGCCCGCAACACAATTTTGATTTTGCAGTGGGCACAATTCCATCACATGCCATCATTTTTGCATGTATATGACGTCATACCTATCATCATAATTTACAAATGCGATAAAATATAGACTTAAGAGCTACCGGTACGGCATTAGCTGTGGTAGGTCCATGGGCGCAAATTTTAGACAAAGAAATACCGATACCGGTACCCGAAACTCAAGAGCAAATGCCCCGTACTACCAAGGCTTGAGGCCTGGTCTCGGCTACTATCAATACCGGTATACACTTTTTAAAAAATTGTATCCAAACTGTAAACCTTTATTATTGATCGAAGGGTCATTCACCGGTATCACCACAGAATAGTTTTCTGCACATTTCCAAGTATATAATTTTAGAATGAGATAATCCTGTTTACCCAAGCTAAACCTAGATAATGGCAAATTAGTCTTAAGCAAATTTTGTGCAAGATGAGAAGTAGGATAGGTTATCAATAAATAGCCGAGGTTAAGTCTGTGTAAACCAGTTAAATCGCACTGCAACTAATCTTCCATTATCCATAAATCTAATAATGGAGTCCCGTTCCTTGTTGTAGGTACACAGCAACGGTAAGATAAGCAAGCGTGCAATATTCGCTTCAAGATAACAAAGGTTCATCAATATTAATGAACTACAAACCTTTTGAAACATCCCTCGCATCCTAGCGCTCCATTGATGGCTCGGTCCGACACGAGTTTCCCCTTTAGAGCTCGCCAACCTCCTAAAGTAGGACATAATATATAGTGTTAGAAATAAATTTTGTTTAATATCTATATTACTTTGATATTCCTTACCGGTTTTCTGGGCTGTAACTGCATATGTAGAAGAAATGGTCCGGTTTTAAATCAAAATTCTTGATCTCAGACACATCAGTGTAATGCGAAACTTGACATTTGCCCCTAAAATTGAGAATTTTTCAATCACATACAACGATACAAGTACCTTACATTGCGAGAACAGCAAGGAGTAAGCTATCGTTGAATCACGGTCTTGATTTAGCTAGGATGTTGCCTTGCCGACAAAATTTTCAAAATATGTAGCATTGAATTGATCATAGTACCCACAGTTAAGACTACCAGATGCACTTCGAAGAAGTAATTCGATCCTTACTTGAGATTTCCAATGGAAAAGGAGTCTGTGGCTTCCATTCTTTCATCGAGGAACAATTCTCGATTAATGACATCTTGATTCATAAGAAGATTTTTCACCTCGGAGTCTTCTGCAATTAGCGAAAGATCTATTTTAATAAACTCGGTAACGCACCGTCAACCACATATTGAAAACCCCTCTGAAACACTCTAAGGTAAGTTAGGTATTGGGACCACATCACAGGATAGACCAGTCCCTTCAATGTGTAATCCATGGTGTGTGTGGGCAGAAAACTCAGTTATTCAAGTATATTAAAAATGGGATATCGTTCATTGGCAATGTGGCATAACCATGCTAGGTAAATAGTATAAGGCCTTTAATATCAACTATAAAGCTGAGTGACATCACGTGTGTATATATATATATATATATAACAGGCTGCATTGCTTACATCGTAAACTGTTTAACTATGGATCTACATAGTTTTGCATACCCATAAAAGTTACAATATTTGCGGCCATAAATGTGGGTACCATAGAGTCTACGCAGTTCAAATTTAGGACATACAAATGTCAAATATGTAGGCCTACTCTCATAAAAGCCACCGTGTTTCGCATCCATCATTCATCTCGATATGAAAAATGCCAAGATTGAAAACGCTCATGGCTATAATTCATAAAGCTGCCGGAAAGGCTCATTGTGCCAGTATTGGACGAAAAAAGTCCAGTGTAAACACAAACGGTGGGATGTTAGAAGTCATTCTATTTAGTGTAAATACAAACTACAGTAACAGTGTCCATAATCACAAGACTTGTGTGAACTTTATGTTGGTTATACACACACAAATTGAAGAGAAATACAAACACTTCTTATCTTACAACTCATCTCGACAAGGCATTTTTACCAACACACCTAAAAAGGCCGAGCTCACATGAAGTAATAAAGCGCAGTGTACACACAATGTTAACAGTAATTCGTTCTTCAAATTTCCAGTTTCACACGAGCCACAGTAACAAGTGGAAGATCTGTAACTGAGTCGAGTACCTACCAACTTGATTATAGCGATTCTTGATCAGCATTTGATAGACCAAGTCTGGCACTTCAGTAGGTCTGTAGTACCATTTCACGTAAACAATAGCGCTGTCCCGTTTGCTCTGTGATAAAAAAAGCTCAATTGAAGGATAATACATGCTCCAGATGGCTCTTCAAGTATGGAAATAAGCTTTTAAAGTAAATGCTTGTAAATCAATGGTACAAAAATGAATCACCGATGGGAATAATATTTTCATTGACAATTTAATAGTTCCGAAACACCTCTTTGCTTAGAGGTAATCTAGATAGGGTACCAAAGATACTAGTGTGGCAGAAGCGATAATAAGTTACACAGATCTGATACTGATAATCCTCCCATGCAGCAAGGATATGTACTAATATAGAATGCTGGATAAATCATCGTAGAGGCCAAAATATTTTTAAACATACTATGGTATATAATATAGAGTTGCGCTAGACCAGATTTCAAAACACTTCCATCACGGCTGTTTGTTGTTTTAATCTTTCTTAGAAAAACAGAAAGATACAGAATGGTGTTTAAAAACACATTGATCAGACAGTATATATAGCCTATGGAGGCCACTTTTATTTTTACCATACCTAGGCCTACCTTAGAACTCAATCATTAATTAGCCTACTTGACGGAACAGTGTCAAAATTTTTATGCAGACACTCGCTTGTTTATATATACGG
Source organism: Botrylloides violaceus (assembly GCA_030412335.1). NCBI lineage: Eukaryota > Metazoa > Chordata > Ascidiacea > Stolidobranchia > Styelidae > Botrylloides > Botrylloides violaceus. The sequence goes on from JASFYC010000320.1 coordinate 1,475,853, forward strand.
TATATGTACACACATAATCACATGTACATATACCGTATATTATTATTCAGCATAGTACATGTAATATTTCTCAAAATGTGGCTTTGGGCCAAGTTCTTCAAATACATCATAAAATTTAACAACATGTAACACACCCTCTAATTATTTTCATGGTCAAATGACTGTCAAGTAGACCCATTCAGTTTTGGCATATAGCATTAAAACCTTACCTATGATAAATCAACCAATAACAAATTGGCAAGATTGGCTTGTCCAAAAAGCAATCAATGCATCAAAGTGTAATCATATTAAATTAACTTAATCATTCTACAATGAGCTGGCAACTCAATAATTAAATGCCTGTAAGCTATAATTACACAGACAACAGACAATAAGTTGCTGATACATACACCATTAGAACCGATACAAGTGGTTGACCATTTTAGAAAAATATAGGTTAATTTAATGCACCAAATGCCAACTAGTACTCACTATCTGCAGTTGGTAAAAGAATTTTCAAACGCGAGATTCAATAATAAAAGGCAGAACTTTGGTAAAACCACTTTGCTTGTGAATTTATTAAAACGGATTACTCTACTCCTAGCCATCAACGGGAGGTTATAATAATCTTAAAATGGAGGTAATTCATAACTATAATGACGCCTTACAATAACAAGATCCGTCATTCTATAAAACCGGATTTGAAAATTTTACGCCTGACCTGTGTTCAACATATCAAACAAAAAGTCTTCAAATGACGCTTGACCGTATCTTATCAATAAAATATGCATATTCTTACCACTTTAATCTCTTGAATGGTACAAATAGAATATGGAGCATCAGGTCTTTCAGTTTCCAAATAAGCAGAATCTAGTGCAAATATTGAAAATTTATGAACTGCTTAAGCCAGTTCGTATGGTGGGTGGGGTTAGTCTGTCTAATCTATGTGTTATCTCTGTTCGATCCATTTGTCTCTAGTTCAAAATCTGATGAGCCATAAACGATAGATAATATCATATAGGCCAAAGTACTGAAAAATATCATCCCTTTAGTAGCAGCAAAGATTCTAATTCGATATACCTGATCTGGTGGCCATTGTGCCGATAGTAAAATCGAGGGCTCGCTATCATTTAAGGCCCCATCATTTCAACACACCACGTCGGTCCTCCCTACTTTGGACCCTGACATTTTAGACCTCATCAATGCGCCAGGGACTATACTCCGATTTATAGCCTGGAGGGAAAGCGACAGGAGCCAACCAGAGTTTTGTCTTAACAGCACAAGTTACTGATATAAGGTTATTGTTGATAACAAGGTTATGCAAATCATGTCTAAGATGATTATAATGTTGTACAGGGGATACGATAAAGGATTGACAGCAGCCCACTGAAATTCTGACCAATCTCAATCATCGGCTAGTTGTGACTTTCCAGAGACGAGTTACTGATTATCTTAAAACTAAACATTAAAACACTAGGATATAGATAGAGCAACTTGATAAATAATTACCGGATATTTTGTAGGTGATATCCTCTTCTGTCGTGTAAGACAATACATCTCCATTCGGACCTCGCTCTACACGATCACAAGCTCTCTTTTTTGTGGGTTCTACATCACGATCTTTTATTGATGAGTTGGAAGAGTTGGATTTGCTACTTTCAGGGATTTCCTGATACTACAAGATCAAAAGAAGATGGGATTAACAAATCTGACAAATACGCTGCAAATTTTTAATCAAAAGTAATGAGACCCCATGAGCATGACTGCTGGTAATAGGTTCATGTTTTAAACTTTCCCGATCTTAAATGTGAACTGTCTTGCCTGTGAAGAATATGTGCAAGTCCGGTTGCAGCTGGATCAAATTATATTATTTGAAATTATATTCTACGAACACCAACCTAATTGCAAAACCATCACTAACCTTTTCCTGATTCGATGTGCTTCTTGTATTTCTACGCGTCGCGGAATTATCTCCAGGCTTTTGGGTTGAAACGGTGTTATCCATACTGCAATGAATCGCAGTAATGCCACACTATCAAAGCTCACATAAGGTGATGACTACAGAATAACGCCCTACTTATTATTCTAAAGTTTATCCAGGAATCTATAGTCTATCCGAGAATAAAGCAATTTAGCTTCATGCGTACAAGGTCAGAGAATATTATTTTAATGAATGCCATGGGCCATACACTAATAGTGGAATTAATTAGAAGGTCTATATACTTTTAACTGGGGTCATAAAAGGCAGACTATGCGGACTGCGGAGAATTACCGGTCTGAGGATTTGCGCACCATTAGAGGCAACAACATAAGGATCTAGCTTTGTTCTAGCGAGTAGCGAATTGGGTTAACCCGTCGAAATGTGTAATACGTTGTCCGCAGTTTAACTTAGTCCTCAGTTTAGAATACGCCGGACGGCCTCGGCCGTAGCCTCCTTGAGCTTGGTCCGAATTTTGGTTATAGTGCCACCCGCCTGTTTATCATGCATCATCATCATTTGACCACAAATTCAGCTTATTCAACTAACGCTACTTGACATGACTAATTCTCTAGCACGCTGCGACAAACTTTGCGCCTACAGCGCGGAACCCAGCAGTCCAGCACCTCGCGCCCTGATTCTGATCTGAATGAGCTTTCTTTCAACTTGTTGACAGCAAATTTCCTCAGATAGATTTCTAAACGCATAAAAATTACCGATGGTCGAGAACGTGAGTGGGGGACCTGTTTTTAAAAACTTGAACGTTGAATGGACCAACTCAAACCAGGCAATGAACGAGCTCGATATTTCCGTACATAATGAGTTGGTTAGGTTGGGTTGGATGCCATCAGATGGGCCCTGGAGTTCATCATTCAACCAAGTTGACGGGAGGGGGCAGTATGGAGCAAAAATATTTTGCAAGATTTCGATGGTGCAGGGCAGAGGAGAGTGATTAAAGAGCTAACTTTGGTGCAGGGCTTTATCGCAGCTGCCGCTCTCACTGACAAAGGATTCTGGGAATTCTCTAGAAAGCGCAAACAAAGAGAAAGCAAGCACGCGGGTGCAAACAGCCTCAACTTGGACTCAGTATTCCGAAACGAAACAGAAAGTAGTAGGCCTATTAGACACAGACTGCATAATATGGAGTCTCATTCTGCCACCCATGTACCGTTGGGTCGGGCAGCTGGAGCGCTGACTTGTTTCGTTTTTGGTCTGACAAGCTTTTTTGGATCAATATTCATTCACGGACCAATTTTACCAATCATGTGCTTATGGCCGTGGCTTTACCGAAGACTGACTGAAATTGCAGCGGCGATGTGGCAAGCTTTGATCGTTGTGAGTATCCTATTCTTCAAAAGTTCCATGACATGTTACGGTACATTTGCTGATTCATACTGTATTATTTTTTTCGCTTGTTCAACGATTCTTTCAATGACAAATAAAAGGCAACTTTGGGTGAGTTTTCAAATATAAATTGCTACACGATATCTCAATAGATTCTTGAGGCCTAGACTGCGAGTCTCAAAACTCCACAAAAAAGTGTTAATTTTATATGTGTATATAGGCTACTGGAGATCAAGGTGTGAAGCTTAATATAGCATAATGTACCGTACCACAATCACATTGACTCTAGCGAAATTATTGAATTACGTCGTGAGTTCATAACCTGTCATTAATTTGTAGAAAAGATTTTTGGAATCAAAGTTGTCGTTACCGGAGATAAAATAAAACGACATGAAAAGACTCTTGTCATCATGAATCATCGTACGAGATTGGATTGGATGTTCTTCTTTTGCTGTGTTTTCCACTGTCGCGTTTTGAATCGTCATAAAATAACTTTGAAGTCTGTCTTAAAATGGATACCTGGTGCAGGTAATGATCTATTTATTCTCTCTCTCTCTTTCATGTGGAAAGTTACAGTGTAGAGTGTTATTAAAGTGGATCTCACAGTATTAGTAAAATCCGCCTAAACCCAAGTCCATATTTATGCACCAGATTAACTTCCCATATGGAGACGAGCAATTTTCTAGAAATGAGCTTTTTACTTTCTCTTGTTTTTGGCCAAGAATATCTATATTATATATATATATATGTATATATATACATTTTTCTACAGGCTGGGGAATGCAAGCTTGTGGATACATATTTCTTGATCGAAAGTGGGAATTGGACAAAGTTCATATCACAAATATGCTCAATCACTGTGTAGCGTTGAAAGCATATCCTAACTATTTATTCTTTCCTGAAGGTACGTAGTAAAGGTATTGGGTTTCAATTGTTATTAATAGACTCAATTTGTCCAATGATACAATATCAATAATTATGTTAGGTAGGTTATATGAGAACTATGTAAACTCAATTTTAGTGACCCGTCAGTGACCATTGAAGGATTCAAATGTACATTTCAAACCAACTTAATTCACTCTACACCATTATTCATTTATGTGCACCAACAATTTGGCCTACTTCGAATTCAGAATTAACTTGTAGGCCTACTTGGTTGTCAGTCACTGCATGATCATTTGCTAACCAATTTCCTTTAGACCTTATGGTGGATGTATTAATTTTTTGCTATCTAAGTATATTTTTCATGATCTAATCTGCTCCTCGCTGCTACTTCTTATTAATAATCATCTGCTAATTATGATGAATAGATGAGACCAATTACTTCCTTGTTCCTGTCATGGCATGCTGTGTTGTGCTTGTGATGTACCTTATCGTGCTGAGATGCACATAAGTATAAGTGATTGTAAATGGCATGAACTCTTGCCAATGTTTGCATTGCTTGCGTGTTTTTAATATTCATATAAAGGGACCTATACTATTTTACACAATAGTGGGCTTACTAGTTATATACTACACATTATAGCTATGGTATTATAGGGTTGAGTCAGGGATATCTAGTCTCACGGTATTTTGACTTTAAGGTAGTCAGCATATGTTGTTGTATTGTTGTGCCAATATGATTTGAGTTTTTGTATTTTACATCCGTGCTGCGAATATCACCCAAACTATTGTTTCCACAACACAGGCACTGATTTCTCAGAGAATTCTAAAGCTTCTAGTGACCGTTTCGCTGAGAAGAATAATCTCGAAAAGTACAAATATGTCATCCATCCAAGAACAACTGGATTTATTCACATGGTCAACACCTTGCGGCAAGGTACCGTATATCTTAATTATGAGCGGCATCACTGTCATTCTCGAGAGATCATGGTTGACTTTACCGAGTGATTCAGTTAAATGCAATGTCTTGTATGGCTATAGAGCCCAATGTGGGATTTGCATGGGTAATGACACTTGTGGCATTATGAGACGTGCTCCTTTTTCAGTATATAGTATTATTTGTGATATGAAATTTTAATTTTTTTAGTTGGAGAACTACAAGCAGTACATGATGTCACGGTGGCATACCCAAAATCTTTGGTCCAAGGAGAGACTAGGTTGTTTTATGGGGAAGTCCCAGAAGAAGTACACTTTCACATCAAGCGGTATAGCATCGATGAGGTAGGAAATAACAAATCTTTCTGTCACTGAAGCTGTACATGTCGTCACAGCAGTGGAGTACTCACTAGCAAAGCTCATATTTGTGCTCCATTGCCCAGTGGTTCGAGGCCTCTGACGAAAAGATGATGTCTGGAATAACAGCATTTGTGTAACTCTGTCATTTAAGCTTTTGATACCCCTGCTACTTGTTCTTACATGAATTTAATTCTCGCTAATTGCTGTCACTGGCTAATGGGAAATTACCATAATGCACACATGCGCTCTGGTTTGCTGGAAATATTTGCTTGAAATGTCGACATCTGGTACTTATTGTGTTAATCATTTCCTTTTGCTTTTTGCAAAGCTCCCTGATGATGAAGACGGGTTGACGGAGTGGTGTCAGAAAAGATGGAAAGAGAAAGAAGAAATGCTCCGAGCGTACTATAATGATGTTACTGATGAGAAGAATGAGAAAGTAATTCAAAAATGTGCAAATCGACATTTTCCAAACGATAAAGTTCCGCCATTGTCAGACAGAGGAGTCTTACTATGGTTCTGTATAGCAGGTAATATATATTTCATCAATCCCAAATATTGTTGTTATTTTGCATTTATGGCTTTTTGTACTGCTTAGGTCATACAGGACTGGTCATTGCTTTCGGTTACACGATATTGATACTCTCGCTTTATAGCCCTGATCATTATGATAACCTCAACCATACACACTCCCCCAATACTGAATGCCAAACAGGGAAGGACGGATACCAATATTAATGTATTTGGTTTGATTTGGTAAGGAATCGAATCTGGAACCTCCGAATCAATGTGTCAAGTTTTGAGTGATTCCTAAAGCGTTAGTTGGCAGAATGCTCAAATAGTGTTAAAGAAATTGACTTGTTTCAAATTTTTGGTTCATTCAATTTACGATCAATTTTTCTTTCTAATTAATTAATTACTATTTCATCTGGTTTTAGGGTGGTTAACGTTCCTCGTCGCTTCAATCACTGCAGTCATACTCTACCCAATTGCGCGTTTCTACTTGCTTGCAATCATCGCCTTTCACATTGTGCAATGGTATTTCGTCGGAGGCGTTGAGAAATTGGAAATACTAGTTTACAAAATGCTGCAAGAGTGGAGAGGTGTCGGAACTATCACGGTCAACGAAACTGAAAAAATGAACCCGTATGATAAGTTCCTTAAAACGGAATGATATATATGGTTGTGACAAGCACTTTTCGGTCGAGATCAACAGTTTACATGAGCCTTGCTGGTAAATCGTATCTGGTGCACAGAATTTGATTTAGAGTCGACCTTCGTGGTTGTGGTCCTGACAACATGGCGAATAAATGTATGCTTTACATGGACTGGACGTTAAATCGGTGACTATTACTATTTGGATCGTCCACACCATCGGCTCGACTATTTTTTGTAATTTGTTATTTAAACTAGAATATCCTCAAACGCATTTACTGTGATAAGACAAGTAAAGCTCAATTGACGCGATGTTAATCGATTCGTGTATATATGTAAATATGTATCACACCTAAATTTTATGTGTGCACTTGGTTTTCATTGTCGTCTTTTCATAATTGTATCTGTTTTATTGTGTCTTACTAATTGTATAGATTGTGGAACTGTTTATTGTCGTTTTATATCTTACTGTAAACTAACTCAAACGCTATCACTCCCCTAGTGGTTGCAATTGTGAATTGTGTGGCCGTAAGGCCAATAGTTTTACTACAGTTGCCTTTGCTGCCAGTTATCCTCATTTACTAACTCGACTCAAGAGTTTGACTGGGAGACGAAACCAGATCACTCCAGTTGAATTTGAGATAATACTGTCACTACCATGGCTTGCTATTTGATTTGCATTTCCTAATACCTGACGTGGAGCTACCTGTAGTCTGTAAGATCATGTAAATCTTAAAATATCATGTGATGTACTTGAAAGGTTTGCGTCATTGTGTGGACGCTAGTGATCTGCTTTAACGTTTATACGCTCAATAAATTTTACACTTTTGTGGTCTCAGCTGATTGTTAAAATAAAAATTTTAGACACAATGGCAATATTAGATATTGACTTGTAGCCTCTCGCCCTATCACACCTCAAAGCCTTGCTATTATCATAGTCACATTCATTCCATTCACCAATATATGTACTAGATTTCTGTTCGCAAGTCTCAATTTTCAAGGTGTATACGTCATAGACGTCCAACCATATTGGACTTACCTATCCACTCTCTTATCTGTGTTGCCCGACTTTAAAGGCTTACATTGGCCATAAACAGCTTTGCCCCGGCATGGTGCCTGACTGCCAGCGATGCATTCTCTGCACACACATTGCCATAAGACTCCAGTTGGCATGGAGAAATTCCTACTGTGCCAGGATAGCCAGATGTGAGTTTCGGTGTCATTACTACTGATGTGCCGGGCCGTCGTCAGCCCATGTGGCGTAGGTTGACTTTTGATGTCGATAGTGCTAGCATAATTCATTCATTTATTTAATTTATCATCACAGTGAGTTGTCACTTTGATGTTTTTAATTACACTGAATCACGTACATGCTGTGCGAGTGTCAAGGATATGAAACAAATGTTAGGAAGCAGCATATGAGGATAGGTGCCAGCTAGTTCGGTGCATTCTCAACAGTAGCATGGCACCAGGTGAAAGCAACAAGTGGCAGGTCATTGTTTATCGAAAACAAAGTCAGGAACACAGTCATGCACATTGCACAAGTTAGGTAATATTGGATAAGGCAATTTGATATTGATACTAGCGATTTCGATTTGCTTTTCGTTTCATTCGTTCTTCTTCTAATTTGGCCTCTCTCGCATCTTCCTGCTTTGCAATTCGAAGACTGAAACAGAAGAATTTGTGGCACGATTTAGCAGTTAGCAAAAGCGGGTTTGCTGAGCTCATGGGGGACACTGTTTTCACAGGTAAATGCGTGCACACGGGGAACACTGTGCTCACTGGGAACCACGTGTTTATGTGGAACCCCCTGCTCCCGGGTCAATGAAAGAGGAATCTTGGTGAGATCCGGTGTTTCGACAACTCAACTCACTCGGGGTGGATTGCTTACTTAACTTGAGATCTGAGATGCTGAGGATTTGTTGCACCAATCTTACCTTCTCTTTTCTTCTTTTTCAATATCTTTATAACTAGCATCCATTTTTGACAATTCCCATTCGCTTTCCCGACCATACTTGTTTTTATCGTAGCCAAAAATTTGCTTTATGTGAGAAGAAATGTCAACTTCTTCATCTGAAACAATGTCAATCAAGATCAAACCTATGATAGCAGATGATCAAGTCTAACGTTTGTTATGTGTGATACGTATGCATTCAAGTCAGCTTACAGCCTTCCACCATGACGCATTGGAAGTACACAATCACTAATGGGTAAGAAGGGTGGAGTTGTGGCTGAGAATGGAACACTGTATTTCAGGATTCATGTCCCCCCCCCCTCTTGTGACAAGCATTCAAACTCATTACCCAAATATGTCCATCCATGACACCATAGTTTGTCATTGATAGCAGTGAGGTAGCAGTTAACCTCTAATCAGTGATTAACTTCATCAACAAACCAGAAACATCCACCTAGACATTACCTTCTTCATCATCAGCGATGAAATCTTCCAATTCCGGATCATATTCATCATCACTCTTGTCAGCTAGAACACCGTATCTCTGCTTTTGCATGGGTCTCCTTGGATTCTGGTGGTCAAGCAAACCTTGTGGAATGGGACGACCTTGTTCTCGCAATTTTCTGATCATGTGAGCTTTGTATCGTGCAATAGTTTCAGGAGTGAAGTTTTCTAAACATGAAAATGATTGAGTTAATATAAAATATTCAAAATGATCAAACATGCAGATAATGCCCAGAATACAGATATTGCCCTATTACATATGGGAGGTTGGGAGCAGTCTCAGTTAGTTCTCAGACCATGACCACCCAAATGAGAAGCAGGGCCAAGTACTTGACAACAGAGGGGTGAAATACATGTGATTAAAAAGTATAGCGAATTAGCGAGTGAATGTTAGGACTTACGTATAACTTTTCCAGTCTTCTTGTAAGCTTGTATATATGGATCCTCTCTTGCCACACCGGGATAGTTTGTTCTCACTTCCTCGCTTGTAACACTCAACGTACATTTCCCCTTCCGCGCTGGCGGCTCTTCAGATACTTTTTTAGCTAAATGTAATGATTGATTTTGTGAAGTATACATACAGAGTATCCTTATGAGTACTAGACAGTGTCAGCCGTGAGTGACTAGGTCACCGATTCTAAGTCACAAGTCAAGTCACTTAGACCTTGCAGCTGAAGTAGAGTGCAATATTTTTATAATTCGAGCCTTTTTACCAAAAATATGCACAAATCCATATGAACTTTTTGTCCAATAAATAATTCATTCAAGACAAGCTGTTGTAAGAAGAATCATGAACTTTTCATAAAACAGCAAGGTGTATTACTTACATTTGCTTTTATCCCAAGGGTCAATGAATCGTTTTGCAGGATCCACTCTTTTATCTTTAACTACTGTGTGTATATATGGATTCACCGGCTTTTTAACTCCACTATTATTAACAGGAGTGAAACTACTCGATTTTTTCCCATTCGTTTGCTCTGGTTTTGATTTTCTAACTTCAGTCTCGTGTGGTTTTTGTGATGTAGATTTCTTCTGTTTCACAGAGTTTGACGTCATCATCTCTTGCTTTTTTAGATATGACGATATCGTCTGATCCATCGATGACGCGGGCGGAAGAACTTTAGGTTTTTTTGCAGGAACGTAAGAGCGCGATTCTTCTTGCTTTGATGATTCGTGTTTCCTCTTCTCTGTTTTCGAGGTTGATTCTCGTGATTTGCTATTCGATGATGATTTTGGAGGAATTTTTATGGAATTAGATGATGACGCTGGTTTCTTAGATTCATTTTTACGAGATGACTTATTGAAGCTTTCCATTAAGGCCTTGACCTTTGCCCTTTTTGCGTCATCTGACATTGCAGGGTTGAGTTTGTTGATTTTGAAGTTTGAGAGAGATTTTGAAAATTTGCTGTTGCGATCTTGTGAAGATGATTGTTTCTTTTTTGCCAATTTTAAACGTTCTTCCAGTTCTCTATTTTTCCTTCTTTCTCTATAATACTTCTCTTCAACTGATAGTGGCTTTCCGTAGCGATCAACACTGCCTGCAAAGAAAAATGAAATTATATTAAATTGATGCTTTGGTGAAAATATGATGTTGGCTAGAAAAAGTGACCGTGGTTGACAGTCGTTAGGTCTATATTTCACGACACGTTTCCGTATTGCCATACAGATTTGGTCCCAACGCTTTGTTCGTTTCAAATTTCCAGAGAGTCAAGAAATAGAGCTGAAATCACTGTATAAACTTTGTTGAAATTCTTTTTTCATACATTTACACACAAATAGTAGAATCTGGGATGTAGGCTATGAGAGAATCAGCCAGAATTTCCATACCATCTGATTCATTCTCCGATTCGCTTTCACCAGATGACGAGACAACATTTTTCTGTTCTTCAGCTAACTTGAGAAGGTCACTAAACTCCAAGTTGGACGCGGATCGTGATTTCACCTTTTGTTTTTCCATTTTTCTTCGTTTCCGTTCATCTCGTTCAGGCAGAGGCTCATATGAATCACTATCATCATCATTTATCCCAGCGACTTTCATCTGAAAAATATCAACATCAAGGCAATTAGCTCCAAAGTAAAATGTGTCCATCTTTCCGTGCATGCATTGAAACTAGAGCACAATTTTGTGACAACTCAAGATGATTGAAGCCACGTTTTGCAGACGACTTGAATCGACTCCATCGAATTGAAGCTTGACTTAATGCTTAGCATTAAATTTTGAAAGGTATAATAAATGAAATTCAGTAAAATTGGCCCTATGGAATTAATCATATTATTTCGCGGACAAACTTCTTCAGGGATCTTGCCTAGACAAAAAAGGCAAACTATTCCATCCGTGATATCAATGCAGTTGAATAGTAGATTTCTTCACGAATCAAGATTTGAGATAAAATGCCGGAATTGATCACTTGTGCCTTGGAATTTTATAATATTAAAGGACTCTGTGTCTCGAATCAGTGACTTGGGTCACAGGATCACAACGCTGCAAAGGCAATTAACTGACTTCGAAATGCTCTATTTCAAAATTTAATTCACATGCCCCGCCAATGCTTTTCATGAAGGCTTTATGTCTTCGATCCTCTTCAGGAGTGAGATCGCTCGAAGAGCCATTCATTCGACGTTTCTTTGGATCAGGATGTAGACCGAGAAGGTCTTCTCCTTTGTAAACCTGTATGAAAACTATAAATGTTGTATCGTTCTTAGCTAAGTACAATCGTTAAGTTCAAATTTTTAGCATACAAATCATTCAGAAAATTTTCCAGTAAACCATAAATTGAACATCTTGTCGAGCTTGCTTTAGCTCTGATCTGTTTCATATTGTCGTATGCTTCAGATCAAACTAATGTCTGCACAGAAAGTATATTTCTGCTGCTCCGCAGGTTGCAGTTTAGGCCAACAAGACAGTTAGAATTCACTTTCAAATTGTCTTTGGTTCTTTTAGCCATTGAATTTGCTTTCCTCGTATTTTTTGAGGCATCTCGCAGTTTCAGAAGTCCCGCTTTTTTTCTTCCCGCTTCAAAATCTGTGAAGAATGAGACCGTAGGCTATGTCATAAGGTCACTTTTATATAATAGGATGTCTAGTAGAAAAATAGGCACACCTTTTTGCTTTTCCTCATCTCGTTGGCGTTTCAAGAAGGCCTGAATAGCTTTTTGGTCTACTCGATTCTTCGGAAGCTTTTTTGGTGGTTGCACTTTCGTACTGTATTGGGAACTCTGTTAACAAATATATAATATAAATCAGATAAGGCAGAAAGACTCAAAATATAGATTCTGGCGACTTACTTGGGGTGCCAATAAATAACAGACCAAGCGACTGCGGACCTAGCGCACTTTGCGATACTAAACGGCAAACCCAGCAGACGTGTGGATGACAAAAGTTTTCAGATTTGCCCGAACTTAGTCTAGGCTCCATCCGTTCCTTTCATCGCTCACTTCGCATTAATAACACTATTATCTTACTGTAAACCCAAGCATTTTCAGTAATTCTAACCTGCCGTTTAGTATCGGCACTTTTTCATGGTTCGTAGTTCAGTATTACCCACTTACTTTTGATGTGTGGCTTTCCCGTTGGTTTTGTCTTGCCTGAGCCAGCACGTCATTAAGATTCATGATGTTAAATGTTACCAGATTGACAGTGTGTTAGATCAATTGAGCTGATATATTACAGTGGACACAACTGAAGCGGCCAATATTTCCAACGTAGTTTTCAGTGAATTACATATATGACTGAATGAAAAAAAAAAAGTTAGTTCCGTCGTCCATGCAAATGCGGTACAGCGAAATATCGAATTCTTTTGAATCGCCATACAACACAACACTAACGCCATAATCTAATGTCAGTTGAGTTCGAATATCAGAGATCGAGACCATGCCAATCAGTTTCGCCTTCAGACTTTTTTTCGCTGTAGGAGTTACGTTGAAGAAGAACTCATCAACGAAGAAGTCGAACACGAAACAACACAAGACAACAGCTGATGACAACGACGTCATCTACCACGCATCACTGGATTTGTATTTCTGTACCATGGCCATGTTCTGCACATGGTAGGCTACAGAATATGTCGCTTTGGTGTAGGAACTTGAGCTGGGGCCGACATTTATAGCATAGATACTGCGCAGGGTCAGACAGTTTTGGTCGTACTGGGGTCGGATTTTTTCCCCAACCCCGGAGAAAATGTTGGAGACGACTCCAGAATCAGTTCTGATGAAGGCCAAAGCCCTAATTGAAGCCGACACAGAGGGATCTAGCCTACAGAGGTAGTCTGGATAATGTGGGTGGGACGTTCGACTTCAAACAACGCGTATTACTCCAGACTACCGTAATTACTAATTTACGTATCTTAGCAATGTATAGGCCAATATGTGTGGCAAAAAGTTGGGGCCAGAGTGACTTTGGTTGGGGATTCGCATCACATGACGGGTCAATACCTCAATAGCACTAGGCTAGTTCGGATACACAATCGCAAACGGTGAATCTTCTTTCCAGTACTTCTAAAAGCAATCATGTGATGAATTGACCAAGTATGATTTGAAATATTTAGGCCCTAAATATATAAGCGGTTTATTCTTGTTCCATTTTCACATGTTTGGAGTCTCGAATAAGCTCACTTTATGTCCTGCTACTCATCCCCCTGATAGCTGTCTCACCGCCACAGAGACGTCCATTGACGAGACAAGATCATAACCATAGTGATCACATGTTTCTTGATAATGACTGCATTGGTAACACTTGACAGGCATAGGTCTAAACCAGAAATCGCCATTGAAAAAAGCACAGTCGGCGTGATAAATATCAAAACAGTAAGTCAAAGTGCATAGTGTGCAACTTAAGATCAAATGATAAAAGGGCATAAAAATACAATCCGACTAAGAATGACAATCTAAAAGTAGGCCTACGTCGGAGCTTGAGAACAGGCTTGCATCATCGTCCGAGTTTGAGCAACAAATTCGTACGGTAGAAGACCAAACAGCGAACAGCTTTTTTGTGTCTTCGAAGTAAAATCATCGCATCGAATTAGGTGGTTGTGCACTCAATCTCGATTGAGGTATTCCAATATAGCGTCGAGGCATTCCAGATACACATTACCAATCGCAGACTTGTGCCTGTTGGGGTCTAAAACTTTTTTCCTAGCAGGCTTGCGACGTGTAACGACAGGTGTATATCGAGGATCTCGTAGAAATTCCTCCACCGAGTCTGAATAAAAGTCACAATAAATTAGCCTACTCTGGTTCTAGAAGAATAAGTGGGAATAATACCATCAGCTGCTTCGTCAGGCAACATATATTCGTCATCCGCAATCTCGAAGTCAATCTCCGAGGAAGGACACTCGCTTTCAAAGCAAGTTTCTGTAGATCGTGTGTAGTGTTGGATGCTACAGGTACCTTGAGCGTCATCATCTGCACGTATTTCATCAGCTTCGACATGAACTGGAAACGCAGCCCGCAAAGAACAAAATAACGTTAAATATTGCAACATCTAAATGCCTGCTGATATACTTAATTACTAATTAGATATCCGAGAGAGATCAAGGTGCTTAAGTCGTTTTTTCAGCTGTCACCAATGAACGGAATACACTATACTGTAGGCCTATATTGTTTGCAGAGCAGACTAAAACCTATCGAATTAGTCTATCGTCTCCCGGGTGGCGCCGGCTTTGAGGAGTAAATGACTACTAATGCCAAATGTCGATTCACTTTGTCTTAACCGCAATTTGCCATATTTTGTGTTTTCGTACCGGACAATCAATAAACACCTACTTTTATGGTGCACCACACCAGCCTCTAACACGATATATATATTCACCAAACGTGCGTGGCGACTTAATGAAATATTCCTATATATCTGTTTACCAGAACTACTGTATTTATAACAAGGCCTGTTATTACAAATGGTTACAACCATCAGGGCGACAAATGGTGGGGGTCTACCGTTTTCCTCTTATGGTCGCATACACGCACCAATCACATCCTCGTCTTTTGCGGTCAGATTCCCGTGTCCTCCAATATCCGTCGACGGCTTTCGCGGGAAAAGTTGTACTGGATCAGCTACTTGTGAAGGTGAAGTTTTAACGCCGGAGAATACACATGCTGAAAAATTGAATACTCCTTGTATTTTGACATGCTTTTTCAAATTATTTGAAGAGCGTTTTTTCTTGGTGGCCTTTTTATGCAGTAAGGCACTGGGTCGTTTTGCCGTGCCTCGGTTTTGACGGAGCTTTTGAGGAAACTTTTGTAATTTTGCCGTTCTACGATTCTGTTTGCGAACTTTTCCACCCGCCTCTACGAATTCTGACCTCTCCATTTTATTGTAGTTAGCTAATGTTAATTCCTTTTTAGCCATCGCTATTACGAACGACGTTGAACGGTGTCGTCAATAGCGATGTTTCCTTTCAGCTAGCAGTTGCACGTAATCCTTCATCCAACCTTCGATAGTGAAGCAGTCTTGAGCAATTTGATCAAATCTGTGTTGCTATGTAGAATATTGCCGTAACGCACCCAATGAAGAGTGAGGCCTTTCAGAATAAACGAACTTTTATCTAAAACTGGATAAAATATTTCGACGTATTAATGATTTAGAAATCTAGCACTTGTCCGAAATATGTATATTAGCTTTCGATGTATCTACCTTGCGATAGGGTCGACGTAGTAGGCATATAACCGTTTACCAAAACTTTTGGGAGGCTCGTGCCATTTGAATATGCGCTTGTTACGGACACTGAGGGGTATGCTACTCGAAAACTATATACACTCACACACATCTGCTTTACACCAGAGACATTATCATAGGTCTATATATAGGCTATATGTAGGCCCTACCAGTGCTATGCAAGCCATCATATTGGCATCCTGTCGCTGCAGCCTAGTCGTCTTCACCTTGTATTGCTTTATTTTAGTTATCAATGACTGAAACAACATAAATGTCTGTCTGTCGATAACGCGCGCGTCATAAAGCTATCGACCCGCACCCTATAGTAGGCCTACACACAGCTCGCCGTGAGATCAAAATTCCCCGCTTTCAGCATACCTTTGACCCTCGACTAACTCATTCGTTCATTACTTTTGCAATTAAGCGCTTTCTCCACGAGCGCTTCTACTACAAAGTGACAATACCCTTTTTCTACTTTGCTGCAACGTCATTGATGCGTTTCGTAGGAGGATCAAGGGTAGTGATTAGGCCGTATAGACCTATTTATCCCCCCATTTAGAAGAAATATCAAAATGATGAACGCGGTCTTTTTCGCTTTTGTTGTAGTTTCTGTGTAATATTCAGTCATATACCAATACTGTATAGTTTCTAGTTGTTGTTTAGCAGCGCAAGGCATAATCATTGCTTGGCGAATCATGTCCGAGTCCCAGTAGTTAGTAAGGCCCCTACTGTACTTGCTGCATGAATAAAGCGGTGATGAGGTATAGGCTACTGAATAGAGTTATTAGCCCAATGGGAAGAGGCCTACATAGCGTGGCCTTGGATCTGCCTTTGGGTACGATTTAATAACACTCTAGCCTTCGGTCAAAGGAGCAATCATTTTGCACAAACGTACTTGCGCCGGGATGTTGAGACATGTAGCCTACACGGCACGGACCAACCTTCGTAGGCCTACTTCTCTCGGGGAACTTTTCCCGTTGTTGAGTCCTGATTGTAACATAAACATGGATGCCGTTCACTGGTTTGGCTAATTAAAATATCATACTCATACCTATAGCCATTGCCTATTCTAATTCTATCTATGGTCGACTCCGTGTCCGTACAGTGCGGGAACCGGGAGGGCAGCATCGATTTCGGAAAATTTCTTATTGCGCTCTTGTACATCCTCTAGCGGTTTGATTTTCATTTCTAGAAGATAGTGTGGTGTAAGGAAATGTTATTCTAGTTGGAATATTCTTCATATGATTAGTCTTAGATTACTGGTTCAGGAATATTTCAACGGAAGAGACCAACGAGCAGATAGGCATACGAACGTTAGATTGACTTCCCGCTGCGTCCTCGGTGATTTTCACGTTCCATTGAGCTAAGGGGAAACCCCTCATTGAGCAAGAAAGTACATGTGGATATCTGTCATGGCGAACCCTGCCCCTGTATCTTCGCGGCTCGCTAGGGAGAACTCACTCAGAATCATCCAGAAGTCGGACGCAGGGTTGAAAAATCGGGTAGTATCCCACGGCCTCGGCGAGTAATATTTATCTTGGATGATTACATTAAGTGTAAGAGATCAATTACAAATGCAAATTTATAAACTGTGAATTCCCTGTATTTATAATTTATTCAGTACATAAGTCAAACAATTAACATAGGACACGCTGCGTGCTTTAACCACGTATCGGATACCATGGTTCGGTCGAGTGTTAAATCCAGAACGAAAACGCGTCTTCCCTCTGAAAAACAGGAGACAAGACAGGACCAATTGAAAATTCCCAAGAAGAGAGTTAAACAAGATAAAGAGAAATTAAAGTTTTCTGAAATACGGTCGGCGTTTGCAACTTATGCAAAAGATAACTCTACTGTGACCACCCTGATTAAATCAGTACCGATAACCAAAGTTGCGTCTGTTAAAAAATCACAAGGCAAAAGACAACAAAAATCCACCAACGATATTTCTGAAAAAGAACGTATACATAAATTTGAGCTTAGTAATTTATCAGAAAAGTGCCTTCAACCATGCGTCACTTCACCTATAACAGACCAAGCAAACCGCAGTGATGAATATAAGACCGACAGCACAAGATTGCAAGAGCCAAAAAATCTCTCAGAAACTCTATCTCATTGTGACATAGATAATTCTCAAAGTGACAAAAGTAACATAAGCAACTGTACCGCTAGTTCATCATCAATGGATCCGCCCCAAATAGAAAATTTCAATAGCTTCTCAGAATATGAGGCAAGTGAGGAAATGTTGCAGCAGCATTCTCAAGATGAATATGATAAATATGCTGAAACTTTCCTCAATTTTAAGAACGTCTTGAAGTCGCAAAGGACGTTGAATCTTCCAGATGTTGTCATCTTACCGATTAAAGAAAACAAGAACGAAGCTCTTGTTGGTTTCAATGAAGGTATAAATTTATATGGATGCGCAGAAATCAATGTGGTGAAAGGGGTTGCTTCTGTGCAAGGCAGTTTGTTGTCACCCAAAGCGACCAAAGTCACGTTTTATGCCCCTTTGTATGATCCTGCTTTGGTGATCAAAAGTCAAGGTGCAAACAACACTGCAGTTGACCATAATGACGAGCTGAATGTGATACGAAACTTTCTAAAAGACACTTTTTCATATGAAGTGATGGAAAGGTTAGAAACTGACAAATTAGCTCAATGCTCAACTGTAATTCACATGTCTGCATCGAAGAAGACACATGTATATCCCAAATACAGGAATTTTTTTGATGCCCCACCAGAGAGTGTGGCTTCCAAAGAGCTGTGTGTAGGTTGTTTTCTTGTCGGTCCAGACTGCGTCTTGATAGACTTTCCAGGATATCATCTTGCTTGTAACGACATATTGCCGCAGACAGGAATGGCGCATGAACAGTCTTTTTTTAACAAGACTTTTGTGGTTACAGTCGGCTCTAAAGGAACAGGAAAGTCAACCTTCAATAGATATTTGATAAACAGCTTGCTAAACCATTATGATTTGGTAAATTACATTGATTGCGATATCGGACAGCCTGAATTTACAATAGCGGGATGTATTTCAGTCAATCATGTCACAACTCCGATTTTGGGCCCACCGTTCACACATTTGAAAAATCCACATTTTTCTATTTATTATGGTGCAGTAAATGCGGCGCAAGATGCCAGCCGGTATATAGAAAGTATCAAAAGTGCCATCCAGCATGTTAAACTTGGGTATCCCGTTGTTGTGAATACAATGGGTTGGATAAAAGGCGTTGGAATGAAGCTTCTTGCTGACATTATACGGATGATACCGCCATCGCACGTAGTGCAGCTTTCATCACGAAGAGAAGCCCGAGCCGCACCATTAATCACACAAGACTACGTAGATCAATTTGACAGCATCATATTCGGTACTACACCAAAAGCTTCTGCTTTCAAGCATTTTTGGATTAAAACAGACCTACCAACGTCTAATCTAGCGACTGTAAATCCAGCTGACAGGAGGCTGTTGAGAACATTTTCATATTTCACCCAAGTTCAAAACGAATGTGCATTGCGAGACCTGCACCAAGTGACGGTTAATGATGTATTGAGTCTTCGCACACTGTGTTCTCTAAAACCGTGTATTTTTTATGTCAAGGATGCGTTACTTTGTGCATGTCATGAAACTGGCGTTCTGAGGCAGTACGCATTGTCAGTTTTCAACCATTCCATTATAAGCCTGTCGTCGGTGTCGAAAAAACATTTTCTAGAACATTCGACCAAGAAATTTCTTGAGCCTACCCCTACCTCAAAATGCCACGGTTTTGGAATAGTTCGGGGGGTCGATCCTATCAGACAAGCCCTTTATTTTGTCTCCAACCTGTCACATGAGACACTCCTCAAAGTAAACTGCCTCTCCGTTGGTTCATTGACTATTCCTGATGCCATATACAATAGCGATGAAGCAAAATCAATAGACATTAACACCATGCCTTATGTTGACGATAATTTCCCTTTTCATATCACAGGCTCGAACAGGTATAGGGCGTACAAGATTTTCAAGTAGGCCAGTAATTTCAACCTATTTGCTACAGGGGTTTATTTTTCATTGGTGGACTCACTAGGCCTTCATATTGCTTATATGATCTAGGGCTGCGACTGGCTTGTTGCTACTATGCTCTATTGTGTGTAGTTTTATTTCGCAATAGAACAAGACCGTGAAACTGCTGCTGCGCCGAATTCTTTTGTATCATCATGAATGTGTAAGGCTGACGTTTAAATCTGGTGCAAATATCTGAATCAATGTGACTCTTGCAAACATTTCTAGAAATTATTTATTCCCGACGACACAATAGACAACACATAACGTACACAGACTAAGCCTCAAGGCAGACCTCCGTAAAAAGTACTTCACCAGGCTTCTGAGAAAAATGCCTTGAAGAAAGAATGGTCACCCAAACCAGTGATCCATCTGACAATCAGAACTCCATGCAGTGCCGCAGTGCCAGCACCATTCAAATTTGCACACCCTACAAGTCATATGCATGCATCCACCGTTTCGCTCGGTTGATGTTAAACATTGCGGGCACTTTTTCGAAATCCGTGCAATAGTCTGAATAGTAGCGAAGTGCTCCTGAACGGTCTTTGAATTTGAAATACCGGATTGATAGGCAGGCATACCGCACACAGTTGAACCATGGTATGCTTCCTTGCATACAGGACAAAATTCACATTTGCATGTTGGGCATTGTGCCTTGATTTTTTGTCTGATTTGATGGTCATTCAAAGGAAAAAGCCCCGTGCCACAACGTGGATTTGGACATATCAACCCGTGCATGTTACGCAAAAGGCATTCCTCAGCAGCATAGGACTGGTACACCTGGTATTCATCAGGTCCCAGAATGTGAAATATGTGCGTATCCATTAAACATGAATTACCACAACCTTCAGGGCATTGTAGAGTATAACCGACTTGGTCGTGGCAGACCATACTCCGCTCTCTCAAGTTAGTCTTCATGTATTGCTCAAAGCATGAAAGACACATAATGTGATCACTGTGACAAGGGAAGGTTACCACAACCGGGTCAGGTTCCAGGCAAGTTAAGCATATATATTTGTTGCAGTTAGTTGTCACATTAGGAAGTGGAATAACATTAGACTCATCAGAACATATTGCACATTTGAAGAAAAATTCTGCATGACACAAATTCCCTGCACATTCGTCAGAATTACAGCAGCCTAAAATTTGATTTGAGCTGATAACGTCAACCCACCCTTGAGGATCTTTATTAACTGCTAGAGTATGTTGTTTACAACTAAAACATCGAACACGCAATTTACTAGCAACGACTTTAGCACACAGTTTACAGAAAGCATAAAACTTGGGCCATGATTGCCTCGGTGTACTAGACGCATCACTGGTTTTATAAGCCTCCATTTGTAGAGGCCTATCTACTAATCTGTGCATCCATATCCCTGTTAAATATGCAACCTTAGAGGTTATTGTGTCTTTTGACTGATAAGCATGTCTTTCTTTTGGGACAAAGTGCAGTGTTGTTGAAGTTGTTATGTTGTAGTTTTCCAAGTTGTGGTGATCTTTCATCACATGCCCGCAGAATATAATTTCGCAATAGCAAATCGGCAATGTTAGTCTTTTGCATATCATGATCTTTAAATCTGATATTTTGGTCGTGGTTGGTATATTCAATATCATTCTCGATCTATCGTGGTGAATTTGTAGTGTCACAGGGATTATCCGTTCTTCAGCTTCCATTACAATGTCAAGTATTACTCAATCAAAGTATAACATAAAGACACTTTGCTTTACGTGACTAGGATGTTGTTTCTTATATTTTGAAGTCAATCAGTGTGTAATGTGTAATCTGCCCTAAATGAAAGCAGAACTGTGTAAAAATTCGTGATTACAGCTTCAGGATAAGTTAGATGGTGCAGCTTCGACTATATATTTCAAAAAGGTTTACATATTAACGACTGTCAAAAATACAGGCAAACAAAATAGTGTTAACAATGACCTTTTGACAAGATATTAAGAAGTCTTTAATAGGGTGAGCTTTCAGCATTATTCACGCAACAATTACACATACAAATGAGACTTTGATGATCGGTTTGAGCCGATAATTCAGACCCAATTCAGTATCATATAAACTTTGTTGATTATCAGTCTTGAAACAATAAACAAGTCATAACTATTGCTAAATATTTCCAGGTACACTGAAGCTAGTTAGGAAGACTTATAATAATAGAGATTATTTCATTGAAAAATATCCAGTCTTTCAAAGATTTGCATGATAATGTGAAAAAATAAGAGGCTAATACATGCAGATTAAGTACCACGGCAAAATTACACAATCGACAAATTAGGCATTAAGCAACATGTAGCATAAATTTATAAGCATAACTGTAGTGAAACATCAGTACAACACACAATAGTTATAACGAATGAAATGAAATAAAATTATCATTGATATCCCTGAAAATTATATATTCAATTGACTAGTCACTGTTGTAACACTCAAATCAGAATGTACTTGTCATTTCCAAATGTTGGAGCGCAATGTAAAAACATCAGTGTTTTTCCTCATTATCATTGCTAATAAGAATGTACACAATATTATACAATGTTGAAACTTAGCAGGGGGTAAGGCATTTGTTCAGCAGAGTCATCAGAGAAAAATGTAATCATAATGGGCTATTGGTATGCCAGATTTTTACTCCCACAACCAAAATCATCAAAATAGGTAGGCATACTATAACTTACAGCTTCTACTAGGACTACTAGGCCTACAATAGAAAGTGTCACCAATCACCACAGGTTAAATATTCAGTCGAATTAGGTTATAATTAGATTTGATTAGTTAAGGGGCTTGAGTAAATTGAAGCAAGAGTCGGAATGCTAAAATCAGTTGGTGCCACAGTGCCAAAGACGGCCACATTATTAGTTCATATGCCTTTGGAGCTTTGGTTGACTTCATTAAGTGAGGTTGCATAAGAATTGTATGATATTATCCACAGTATATATTTTTTAAATGCTCCAGTCATTAGTAGCCTAGGGATAAATTTTCGAAAGCAGTTTACCAGATACTTTTAGCTCATGGACCAACTGTTTACAACATTTGAGAAGCGAATTTTGGTGAAGTGGGACTACCCTACCGTTTGGTAAGACTATCATGATTCATGAATACATATATATCACAGAATTATACTAAAACTTCAGTCTTTGTGTGTATTTGGATTGAATGAGCATTGTACGCTCAGCATACGGTATAGCTAGGTATCTTTATCAGTGATTTTGGTACGGGAGGAACTTGTATGATCAACTCCATTGCCATTTGTAACACGATATCTATCATCTTTTTTAGATCCGAATTTAAATTTCCGGAAGAATGCTATAGCAGGGACATCTTTTGCCAAAACTTGCATAAAGAGACCGACATTAATTGCAATCATTAGCGGAAAGCAAATAGTCATCAATATCATATACGACTGTGAGATTTCAGATCGAAATAACACAATCCGTCGAAGCATCCACAGCAAAGTAATAAAGCGAAATATTATAAACGTAATGATATTGGCGAGTTTATTCACAGTGTAAATAAGACCATCTTGGATTTTCGAGATACGTAAAAGTTGCCGAGCGTGCAAAAACACAGAATTAATTTCAACAAGTAAACACACTATGGCTATTGGTACATGATTTCCCGTCTTCACCACAATCGAAAAACACATCAACACTACAAAATGATGGCACAGCAAGATACCAGACTGCTGTACAGGGAGAGATATGGTGACATCTAATGCATCATATATAAAATATCCAACACTCAACTGTACTAATGTATAGGCTAGTTCAACATCATAATGGTCCAGACTTTGAAGAAGTTTTGGATCATGAATCAGACAATAGGCACATCCGGATGCTATAATAAGTGCATGTATCCAAGATATCCATACGTTGAACCATCTCCACATCTGCTGGGCACTGACATTGACAGGTGGAGGAAGGCGTGTGACTAAGAAACGGACGGTAGAAAAGAATAGAAAGGATCCGGCAATTACTCCAACACACATTATTGAGAAAACTGACTAATTCCAAGTTCTTCTTCAACGATGCAATTCCAAATAAAAATATCGGTAAATTTCGTGATAGAAAAATCAGTTAAAAATTTAGAAAACTGTAGCCTCTAGCGGCCTAATAGCCTGGAATTCAAAAAGTAAATAGTTTACCACCGCTCCACGTCTCGTCTAGTAAGCCAAGCCCCTCCCTATTCCTAGGCCAGGCTCCCGGACACTGTCGTATACGAGGGTGCGGCCCGGCCGCAAAGCCCGGAATAACTTCTGAAGTTAGATCTTTGTTTATGGTGATTCTGATCAGCGGTTTTTAGTTCGCCACTGACCTCTTGCGGAAGTCAGAAATCGCCTGATAAAGCCAGTCGTGAAAACTCCGGAAATCATTAATGACGACGGCGTAAAAACCTAGTCCCAGAGCAAATATCGGGTTCATATGCCCATGTTTGTATTCCCCCATTACATGCTTATCAAGAGATTCACAAGACTCGTTAATGCTTTGCTTGCTGAACGATAGCAACCAGGAAGTGGAATCCCCGCGGCCGGAAGTAATCACCCATGACCATAGAGATTGTATAAATAACATTTATTCTTACTCTGGGCAGGGAGGCAGGGACAGGAGGTCACGAGATTGTTTGAGCAGTATGAGCTAGTTGGTGTCTGTAAGATAGATAGATACATACTACAAAAAACGGAGAGGTTATATATCGTATTCTGCAGGTTGTAGATTGCAGCCTGGGAGTCTGCATAATTATGGGGTCGTGATTCTGCGCCGGGGTTTCGGAATGCTTGGGGACGATTTTTGTGTACCTTCATCCCGCTGGAAAGAGCGTGATCTAGAGTTGGGATAACCTTGCAACGGATTCGTATTATGAATTTTTTAATGTAATTATGGGAATTCCCTTGAAAATTTTCCATGTGAAACTTCTTCTCGTACCAGACTGAGAATCTGATATTCTTGTATCATTGTAGGGCCTACCGCGATACCGGTAGTAGTCATAGCGCTTGTATGCTCTTTCTGAAAATTTCCTACACCCAAGATCTCAACAATTAGCCCTCCAAATCTATTGAAGTGGTCAAATAAGATTATAAACCAGTGACACAGGGACAGTAAATCTGTGTCAGCCCCTCAGCTTGTTTAGAGGACTCTTGCTCTTTTGTTGACGAGACCAAAAAATTCAAATTAATCTTTACCAGTAAATATAATTTACAGTCTTTTGCCATAAACAGATCGGACTGTTGTAGTAGGCTGTTTAAGTTCAACTTCATCTTCTTGAGTTCTGTATGGTGAAAATGGCCCAGAATCAACCAAGCAGTATTCGAATTGTTGGTGCAAATATGCAGGAAACTGCAATACTTTCTGACACAGTCGAGTTTAATCGTGATGGAGATACAGAATTTCAAGTAGAAGTTGCTCAATGTGAATATCGTCAAGAACCTGAACTTCCCGACAATACGATTGAAATCCGAGATTCTGCAATCAGTTCCTTGGTGCTGAGTAGCGAAAACACAAAAATTGATAGCCGCGGAGCAAAAGCATCCATTAAAATTAGAGATGTACCAGATGCGATGCAGCATCCTGAGGGAGATGTTCCTCTAAGTGAGCAACCGACTGAACCTGGCGGTACCAATGTTATGATAAACACCGTGGTCAACTCACATGACACTAAAATTGACATGTCAGGATGTCAAATTCGTACCAAGTCTAGTGGAGGTCGGAAAATAAGACGGCCAGTTCAAGAAGGAAAAATCAATATTTCGAATGCTGCTTGTCTCAATTTGATTTCGCATTCCGTTAATACTACTATTAACACTTCGGAGATGGATGTGGAAATTGAATGAGTACTTTACTGTGTGATTTAATGAACAGCACCATTCTGTACGGACATAGTCTAGATGGAATTAGTGCCTGTAAAGACCAAAAGAAGGTAAGTCTCTATCTGTCAGCACTGTCCACAATCCTGCAGAGATGTGCACCGGGCACTGATAGCTAATTGTCTGCCAAAAACGACTTTATATAGGTCGTTAAAAGACCATCGCAATTCATTATTATCTGTACAAGCCATGAGGCTGTTATGAGCCTGACCTCTATACAAGGCACATTTGGGTCGCTAACTAGGAATTTTGCATGTCTCTACAGTCAACACACAGCGTGGCTTGCTGGTGAACACTTTCCTTGCACACTAGGTACCCCAATGCTTATCTTATATATATATATGTATTTTGTAAACATTTTTTATATTTGTATTTTTATCAATTCATTGCCAATGTTATAGTATTGCTGATACTAGTGCAGTGCAGCAATGTTTCAAGTTAGACGAGACATGAGATTTTTGTGACATGTTAGAGAGAGGAAAATTACTGGTTGCGCTATATACCATAGGCTACCGCATGGTTGACTCTTAGACACTAAGTGAAGTTTCTCGGTGTGTGTTTTTCAAAAGTAATAGCCTATGTAAGCAGGAAAGCAGCCAATAATTAAGATTAATCATGATAATTGCTACTCCATTGACCTACACAGTTCAAGATTTCGTGAATGTCATCTTGTAAATATATGCATGCCACTTCCAGATCCCAATAATGCATTAGATAGATGTAATTCCACGGAAAAGCATCAGGCTTATTATTAATGTTATGGGAATGTAAGAAGCTTCCGTAATGAACTACTTCCTATAAACTATCCGGCTAATACAATTACAAATTGGAATATATTTCCTGTTACTATTGTATAATGATCCGCTACTGCTGGAGCATATTTGTGTGTTCTGCTTTGTTGGGCCAGCTCTGATTTAAATATTTCGTACTATCACGTCAGGGTCAGTCATCCCGGCCACGCTGCATATTGGTATTGGTGTCAATATTGCAGTAACACAGCTGTTACTCACAGGCCTCTTCTGCAGTTTTGCATATGTGGATTGCATGCCGCAGTGATCAAATAACAAGACTTGCCTATAGTTTGAATAGTCTGACAATGTTGGCATCATAAATTTTAACATGTTCCTGCTCTGTGTACCTGTTTGTTATCGGTATTTATGTTGTCGAGGCCCATAGACCTACCCTGCATATGTGATCAGGTTTCGTAATGCTAAATCATGTTCTTGTGACCAAAGTAGCTGAAATTTGGTATTTTTATGTTTCTGAAGTTTATATTGCTAAATCGTCTTATTGCTCTTGTGATCAAAGTAGCTAAACAATTCATATTTCGTTATAATGGGAATTTTACCTGTACACTATGGTTCTAGTAATATTCATGCTTAGGCCCTACTGCTTACTTTTTTTGTACTTACATGCCCTGAGGTCTAATGCATTGCCATGCTATGACCTATTGTTCAGCAATGGGGTAATGATAACAACGTTCAAACGTGACTATGACGACGCCGTTCTTGTCACCATGACTTGAGATCAAATGCTGCTAGTTCACGAATTCGATGATTCAGAATTGCGTTAGCGGTGTATTCGCAATTTTTTGATTCCGATTCTGTGATGCTCAGATGACATGTCGGCGTCGTGCGTGTCAGCGTGTGGTCTGGAACATGCTTTCCAACCGTGTCTGTGTTGTTTTGCGCGTTTAGTCAGTCCAAAGAATGACTACCGGCAGATATCCTCACCCAGCTCCTTAATTGATGGCTCAGGATACCAGAATAACTAATGAGCTGGCCATTATTTAACTCAGCGTAAAGTCGTTGTTCATTGTTTAACATCCTGCTATGGCTTCATCAATAATATCATTGATACTTCAGCTACTGACAGCGGACTATCACGAAAAAGGCAGGAAATTGCCTATGTGGCATTTGGTGTTGCATTTGTGTGCTGCTGCGATATTACTTCGATCAATCCCCTGTTTTGTTCCCGCTTTAGAGAATGATTCATGGTTTTTTGCTCCAATAGCTGAAGTATGGGAAGCTGGAAACATGAGGATCCCGGCGTCCCACAATAAGGATCGGCTGGCGTCGTTCTCCGTCCGATCTCCACGATAAATACGTGCCTCAAATTCTGAGCGCTGAAATTATATCTTTACTTGGTGTAGTTTTGTGAGCGGAAAGAAATGTTCATTGATCGATTTCAGTACCGTTTAGTCGCTTGTCATCACTTGCACTGTCTGAACGCCTGTGTTATCTTGCGTAATTCGCAACTGTTCTTTCGTGGTCATTGCTTCCTCGTATGTTATTAATATTTATGCGTGCTCTCTGTGAAAGACTTGCTCTTTCTATAGATTTTCGATTAGATCGGCAAGCCGTGCGTCATCCTACACCATTTGTTGCGTCTGTTTTTAGATTAGGTAGGCCGTGGTGCTCTGTTGAGACTAGACGGTTCAGGTTGGAGTTTAAGTAGAATTGTTCAAACCGTGACACTTTTTTGTATATTTGTTGAAATACTATTGCTTCTATGAATGCTACTCACCTAGTTCAGCTTGACTAAGTAGAATGATGATTCTCGTGAGGTACGCTGTGTAAACAAAGACAGTATTATAGTGATATTACTGTGGAAGGCACTACTTGTCACCTTTCCTAAATGTCATTCTTTGTTCTTCATAGGTCTACGCAGCCGCTGTCCTAGCGGGTTGAATTATGGAAGGCAAGCTGTTTAAGGATATTTTGTCATAAACACTTTCATTGTATTAATTTGTATTTTTTTTGTGTCAGAGTTAGTTAAGTTTTTGCCTATTGCCCGGTACATATGGTGATTTCGTTGCTTGCGCTGTAGCCGTGAGACAATCCGTCATTGGGAGAGTGGGGTGCTAACAACGGCGGAAAATGCCGGCAAAGATCTCGGATTTGTTTCCTGCTTTGGTGGAATGTTTCACAATCATATTATGCGGATATATATCAGGAAGAACAAATATTGTCACCCCAAAGCAAGCCGTCGGATTGGGACAGTTTGTCGGGAATTTCGCCTTGCCTGCTTTACTTCTAAAAAGCATGGTGGAGCTGAATTTCTCTACTGTTCGTTGGTCATTCATGGTGGCAGTGTTACTGGGCAAAGCTACCGTGTTTGTTAGCATTCTAGTACTATCCTGTGTACTCTTGCGAGGAAAAAGACTTGCCCGTGGTGCATTATACTCCATTTTTGCGACTCAGAGCAATGATTTTGCGTTGGGGTATCCACTAATCAGCGCTTTATATGGAGAAGTGCATCCTGAATTTTTGCAATATATCTACCTGCTTGCGCCTATTTCGCTGTTAATACTCAATCCAATCGGTTTTGTAATTCTGGAGATTGACAAATACACCAGCTCGCAGGGCACCGAATATGCGCCGCTACCGGATAGGCTTCACCAAAATGACAAAGTTCATCTTGGTGAATCTGTGGATGTTATCGATGAGGATGAGGTCGATGACAATATTCTGGAAGCCGATTCGCATAGAAGTAGGTGGCGAGCTTGTGGAAGCGTGCTGAAAGGAGTATTGCTCAATCCATTGGTGTTTGTGGTGTTTATTGGACTAGCGGGACATTTTGTGTTTCATGACGATTTACCTCCAATTATCAAAAACACTTTGGCGACTTTAGGTAACGCATTCTCTGGGACTGCGTTGTTTTTTCTGGGACTTACTATGGTTGGAAAAATCAGTAAACAAAAAGGCATGGAGTTGCTGATACCTTCGTTACTTATCATCGCTAAAGTAGTAGTGCTACCTTTACTAATTAGACAGTTTTGTGTTTCTCTGACTTCAGTGATGCCCGACAACCATTCGTTTAGTAACAATAGCTCTACGAATACGACAGACAGCTACAGTAGAAGTTTGTCAGATTTTGGTTACTTGTATGGTACTTTCCCATCTGCACCAACTGTTGTTATTTACGCCACACAATATGGGTTAGAAACAGATAGACTTGCTGCTGGTATGGTGCTTTGTACTACCTTGTCAGCACCTATCATGTACGTCAGCGCATGGACATTGACTATGAGTAGTATGTCGTCTGAATATTTTGAAAAAAACGTCAGAGATGTTGCGAAAGACACTAGCATTGTTACATTGCTATGTGCAGTATGGTGTGTGATAGTTTTCATGGTTGGTGGAAAATTTAAGCGCGTCCCCCATGCTGTTACGTTTGCGTATGTGTTTTCGCTTGTCTTCTCTTCCCTAGGGAGTATACTTTGGGATGAATTGGCAGCCCATTCCAATCAGACTGACAAGCTATTGATATTTGGCATGATGTATTTTGGGGTGAAATGTTCAAGGTTGTATGTAGCTTCCATGGCTGTTGCGTTAGTAATGACTCTATGGAAAGGCCAACGTGCTGTTTGGAATCATTGCTTTGTGTTTATCACTGTTCCTATCGCCATAGCGTTTGTAGCTACAGTGTCGTTGATGACAGCAGCGTCCATGGAGGAAACTAGTCAAGATGGTGTTTTTATGTACGGCAAAGCGCAGGACACTGTTTCATTAACTGTGTTACTTGCCTGTTTCGTAGTCACTGTGGTTTGTTTAATTGTGGTTGCCAAACTGCCTGATTATCACGACCGTACTGTGTCGTCGTCATCAATGCTGTTATCCAAATCGACGTCAGAGGTTTCCTCTGATGACGACATATCGCCTCATCGTCTGGCTCATGGGGTAAATTTTGATTGTATACACGAACGCTGTGTCCTTGCCGATATACAAAAGGGTAGACATATAATTCTTTTGATTTTGTTAACTTTGTCTACATTTGTAGGCATCTGCTTGGTGTGTTGGAGATTGTTCGGGAGTGCTGATATAGGTGTGTATTACGAAATGGCCTTTCTAGATTGCGCATTTAATTTTGGCCAAGGCGTGTTTGTATTTATCTTGTTCGGATTAGACACAGATTTAATTATTGAGCCAATCATACGTCTGTATCGCAAGATACGGTACGGATCTGAGTCTATAAGCCTTCCAGAGTTAAGCTCAATTGAACATCCCATTCTTTTGCGCTGTTTGAAATTTATTAGACATCATCTTGACGATTGCAAATTAGACATTGTGACTTCGCACAAGTCTGGCCTTGTGACGCATGAAAATGTCTTTACTGGTGTCGCCTTTTGTGATTGGATTATTGATCGCGGGTTAGGTAACGATCGTACAGAAGCTGAAATATACGGCAACGATTTATTAGTAGGGAGAGTCCTGCATCATATCACACAGAGACATTATTTTTATGATCGCCATTATTTATACACGTTTGAGGAACCAAAAACTTGCCACAAAGTCGCCCGTGCCAGCAGTCCAACCCACTCTGACCACGAGGATGGTGAGGGCACCAGTCGTGAACAAGGTACTCCAATATGCATTGCCTCCCCGTTGAAACGATCTTATTTCGGGTATAGTTTTGAAGCGTACATCAGCGATACGGAAATCGCCGCGTCTCTGCGAAAGCGCAGAATGAAATATTTTCCTCCAAGACCTGACTCACAGAATGTCAGCAATGGAGGAGATAGCAGTACTAGACCTGGAAAAAATGTGTTGAAAAAAATCTTCCCAAATGAGATGACGCAATCTGAGTTTTCGGACTCCTCCGTAGATTGGTAGCCTATTGGCCGACAGACTAATTTGATACGTCAACCACTTGGCTAACAATTCTTTTTCACAAATATTTCGTCTTTCCGACACCTAGTGGGTTTACCTGTATGGGTCACGCAGTTGGTAATATAAGCATAAACGTACCCTGCCAGTTTGTTTCATGTTGCAGTTTTAAGGAATGTCAGTGATGACCCCCTCACTTTTGCGATTATTTTTATCGACGTTCTTTTTCAATGATAAACTAAGAACTCTTGCGAGATTTTTCCTAGTTCAATTTATCTTGACTGCATCCCACGTGACCAATCTTTCCTCACGGCCGTCACAGGGTTAATACGTAATAAACCTACTATCGATTATTAGTATAATCAGATGTACCATGCAAATATACATTCTTGATGAAATGAGGAACGGGGTGCCTGAAATCAAGGGATCTTCACTATGCATATGAATTTTCCGTCACCTTCTTACTTTTTATCATGTTGAATCTGTCCCGTCACAATCCACACACTCAACACCTGGTTTGTGATTACCTGCCCGTAGGTTTTGTTGCATTTTGTGCCCATGTACAAAATATATTTTAATAATATCACAGAACTACAATATCAGTCCAAGTGCTATATCTCGCCTTTCGAATTTGATTTTTGTTGCAAATAGGCATTACCTTCGTTTATACTGTGAAAGTTGGTAGTAGTACCACAAGAGAATTTGCCATGATGTTAGGCCTACAGACTCATTTTCAGTTCCATTCGTTGCACACATGCTTAACGTAGGTCTATTTATGTGTGTTCTCTGGGCCGTTCCTTTGAAGATATGGTACGCATACTTTGTTGAATGCATCTTGTGTCTAACAGATTAGTCTTTTGGGTTCATAAGTAAAGTTTATGCTTGGGAGCTCAGTCAAAAGTAGAGATGTAGGCCTGCTACTGGTATATATGTATTTTGCTAAGCTGATACTACACACTCGGCAGCTCGCATAGCCGATGGACAATGACGATTTATCGAAAATTCGTAAATATCGCTAACTCGTTTGTTGGCGGACGACCGCTATTGTATCGAGGTATCGACCTCTAGTCGGAACTCAGGACCGGGCAATAGGCTTCCGTGCCTACAATAAACCTAGAGCGTAAGCGTACTCCTCACGTGCCATGCTATACTGTAGTTTGAACTGTCCTAGCGTAGTTACCGTATAGTCCTTCGTATAGAGCCACTAACGCAATAGGTTATTGAAATACGAGATACCTGATAGCAATATGATGTAAATAAAGATTATGCTATTCCCTTATCGCAGAGGCCCCTCGTCGAAGTTGTGGTAACGGACAGGAATGCTGAAAATTGTTATTACATTCCCTTTCGAAAGATGTTGACGGCTCCCATGGGAAATGGAAGTCGTTTAAAACGACCTTTCACAAGCCAACGATGGCTAACTTGACGCCAGCCAGTTTTTAAATATGTCCCTAATGAGAGCTCGAAGAAATGTTATTTAACACTACTTTGGTAAAGAGTGAAGACACAGGCCTATAGAACTATGTATTGTACTGAGTAGACAATGTTTATCAGTTGACTTGTCGTACTTATGGATTCACATACTAGCGACCAATTTCTGGTTTTTGACATCAATCCTCGCTGAATCCCCACTTCCCAGAACCCCAATAAGGTATGGTTCTTATGAGGCGATGAGTAACTATATACTAAATCATGCGTGGTCAATACACTGTCGCCACCCGAAAAAAATATCGAGAGGCCTAATCGAGGCGGAAATGTTGTAGAGAAGTCGCAGCTGTTCTTCAGGCTGTGGGATTAGCAATTTGGAGAAAAAGCCAATTATTCAGGCTGTAATCCGATACCTTAGGCTTACGCCGTACATACATACATTATACTCTATTTGTGATTTGAATAGGGATATGCCTATTGTTTTGTATTTTACGTCATTGTTCCAGGCGACGATGAGACTATGACGTACTCCCGATTCTACCCTGTGCGTGATCTCAAGAGAAAAAACGTCGCAACCGTACTATAGACCTTCGCTTCATAATTAGTGAGAGCGTGAGTCGAGAAATTCCACGGAACACGCAACCAATAAATAATACATTCATTAGGCTCACCTGATCTGTCGTGATTTGTTGATATTCGCGCAACCCCATTACTTATCAAAATCTTCGAATTTCGTGATTGGCAATAAGGACATGAATAAAAATATCAAATTGCATGGATCATGTAAAATCAGCATTACGGCCTACACGGGCCCCGCTGCCTTATAAAACTTTCAAACCTTGGACATGCGTTGTGCAGGCACTTCTATTGAAGATAATACGGTGTAATGGAGAAAACAGCAAACACTTGGCAATTATTGTGCAAGCTATAGGATTATATAGATAAGGCAGTTGCAAAAAATACAAACAATATTGCGTTTTAGTAATGGCAGCAGTTGTGATGATTTTTTTACATTGTAAATTACGCTACAGTCAACACGGCACGCAAATTAATCACACATAGTACTAGATAAAATGATTGTGTTTGGCAATTCCGATGAATATTTATTAAAAGACATTGTAGATGATGACAAATTCAGCGCCTGCTCTGACGCAGGAGATTCGGATATGGTATCGCTAAAGTCATTTTCTAATTTTATATCAGACTTTAACCCACTTGACCCTTCCATTCGCATTATACCTTTCGTTAGGTGCTGATGGACGCTTGATGATAACTCGTCACTTCCGATTATGAGGTTGCTATCTGAACCACGCACGCTGTTTCTTGACCACTTTTTTTCTCTGTTTCCGTTTGTTTCGTATAATAAACGTTGAAGATTTTCGATGTAGTTAATGGCGTTTCGCAAGATTTCAACTTTGGGAAGACGTTGGTTTGGGTTTGAACAGGCACATCGTTTTAACGTTTCGTAAGCTTCGTTCACTCTTTTCAAACGTCTTCTTTCGCGGAGAGTGGCTGCTCGCCGTCTGCGAAAATATAACAAGCCTTTTGAATCGTTTTATTTTTCTAAAAATTCGATTTGAATGAGTTTCTCTGACGGCAGTAACACATTTCAGCGAGATCAAGTGGGCAGATATCTCTATACTTTAGGCTTATACTAGCCCAAGCCTGGCTTGCTGCCTCCACGCTGAGACGGGCATATATCATGAGTTATACCTTACAT
Organism: Botrylloides violaceus; assembly: GCA_030412335.1. Lineage (NCBI taxonomy): Eukaryota > Metazoa > Chordata > Ascidiacea > Stolidobranchia > Styelidae > Botrylloides > Botrylloides violaceus. The sequence goes on from JASFYC010000320.1 coordinate 1,510,250, forward strand.
CTTACAAGATAAGCGCTTACCTATCATGAGGACCAGACTTCCGTTTACATGCTTTACAGGCCCACGCTAAACATTCTTGCCCGTTCGGATGACAGGCGTGACTGCCTAATCCGAAGGTTGAATCCGGCTGAATGATCTCACATGATTGACTTAAAATATCTTGAGCTGGAGAAGATAAGTTGATTGCATTTGTTGTTGATAGCATGTGGGAGGAAAATTGTTGAGGAATCATCAATGCTTCACTAGAATTAAATATCTCCGCATTTCTGGTGGTTGGATTAGCAGCGGGGTTAATAAATCCGTACGTCACAGCATCGCCAAATACGGAAGCTCCTATATTTTCTGTGTTTCTTGAGGAAAGAACATTTGTTGTTACTTCGTCTTGAAAGCTACAGTGTACGCCTCGAGTGCTTGAAATTTGATGTTGTCGTGGAGCCGTTGTCATAATTTTTGATCCAGGGAGTAATGTAGAACAAGGAGCAAGTCGTCCGGGTGATTTTAGACTATTTTTATCCGTTGGTACCATAATAAGGTCAGCCAACGAATTTAACTCATGAGAATTAAAAGATAGTCTTTCCATAATATCTTGCGGGTATGCGTTTGGTGTTAACAGATTTAGCTGGGAATTTTGATTCAACAGCATCTCGTTGGTTGAATATGTCAAATTCGGAAGGTTCCCCGGAGCATTGTTGGACACAAATGGTAAATATCCATTAATCAATGGATGGGGTTTTGATTTTTCTTCCTGACCAGCAAATAGTGTTCCCACCATGGATAAATTTAGCACGCCAGCTTCTTCGTTTGACATAGCAGGTAGTTTGCGTTGATTCTGTGCGGTAGGTGCTGTTATAAATGTATTAGTTTGTCGCATAGAAGCATCAGCCAATGAATCTTCAAGGTCGAAATGTAAAGTAACCACGTCGCTTAGGTCAAGAAAATCAGACTCATCGTACTCAACCTTTATTGATGATTTTTTTTCTAATTCGTCGTTCGTATCCATGGCTTCATGATTCAAATTTTCAAACACATCACTAGGCTTCCACTCATCATCCGCTTCGTTTAATTTCAAATCTAATATTCCATTTGTAGAAAGTGTAAAATCCTGCTGGCCAACAGATAGATCCAGTCCATGAAAATCTGCTTCATTGGTTGAGTATAAATTATCCAATGATGTTGCATCCACGCCAAAGTCATCCAAACAGAATTCATTGTCAATCCCAGAATCGCATGGACTTACGAAACTACATGCGAAGTGATTGCCGTCGCCTGGACTTTGTCGGAATGAGTCTTCGGAATCAGAATGTACCGGCGAATTCACAAACACGTCCTTAGAAATTATGATGTCTGGTTGTTGTTGGCCCATTGATGTGGAAGGGTTTGCCGTTTCAGACGGACTTGCTGGCAAAGTTTGTGTGGGCATGTTTGCTGAATTCGTCTCTATTTCGGAATGAGTTGGAATATTTTCTGGAAATTATTAAGAATACTTTAGGCACTCTATTTTATTGTTATTAACACCCCCGCGAGGGACAAACTTCTATAATGTTCAGTCCGAGTAATTTTAGAGACGCCGGCGAGCAGCGAAGTGGCGAGCCATCAGTGAAGGGACCACGCCGTAAGCGGTTCGAAGTAGCCTATAAGCGCCATTATAATGATTATGAGCATAATACTCGTATATAGGTTTACTACAGCTTTTCTTGCGTCTCTACGCTGTGCAGCTGTGCGACGCGTTTCAATCTCTATACCCAGATAAACAGTAGATTCATGGTTGATCTCTAAATTTCTCTCGGCTGGCTGATCAGCTCCCGTGATTCCAGATAGACGCGCTACTGTTCTAGAGATAAATTCCCGTCTCTTTCTCAGTCTAATCTTTTGAAAAGTTGGCATAAATTCTACCGTACAAAATTGTTTTCTTAGTCGCATCCTGGTCTCCTGAACTTCGAAAGAGTCGCCTTGCTGGGTACGATGTACAGAGGCTGCAATAAAGCGTTACTGAGTGACCCGCTATTGCAAACACTGGCGATAATTGCTTCCACGCCTTATTATCTAGGAACTCTCTTTAACACTGACGTATGACCGTATCACTCTATCTTTCCATCGCTTTATATCATGACGATGTCATCACTGGAGGTTTCATAGGAAGAACAACCTTGCCTTTTTCCAGTGCTTTTTAGGAATCCCTTTGAGAATTAACGATCAGAGTCGATGATTCAAATTGCATAGTTCACGAATCTAATTACTTCTATGATATCCCTAGTAGCCTATAAAAAGCATTACATATAGCACCCTACAAGTTACTGATCGGTGTATGGTATGAAGTTCACGGCGGGTGCTAATTTTGTCAATTTCACGTAGCTAAAAATATAAAGAGGCCGCAGATTTATATCTTGACATTCATTGTCAAATTGCCCTAAATCAAAAGCTTTCAGTAATTCACACTACAAGTAGTTCATTAGATTAGTGATGTTTAATTTTACGGTAGGCGTAGCCGCGGTATAGTTACCCTATCCGGCAGGGAAGAGGCTGGGACTCTTGGGAATAAATTTACGGTGATTTCTTTTATATATGTAGGCCTATGCCCTACACTATTTTCTTTCAAGGCCTGGAAAATACGTCTAAATTGCCGCCATAAAAGTACGAGAGCCTTGCATCGATGGAAAATTATTGAATTAGCCCAATGTTCAGATCTGGCGCAGAAAAATAGGGTGGGCCGGGCGCTTGACAATACCAGTTTGAGTATTTTGACGTCGAAGGGGTGCAGCTGCGGTGTTGTCCGTAACATGAGATAATCATAAAGCGTGCCGCGCAGAAATGATTATTAGGCCACCTCGACAATAAGGGGAATGTTTTCCTACCTCGAAGCGTCTTGGCGAAACGTCGGAGTTGTTGACATCGCCATTTTGAAGGACAACGATTCTTATGTATGTTTTTGCTTAGCTGTAGTCAGCACGATTATATATAGATTATGTAGATTATAGATAGAGATAATATAGATTATAGATTTTATAATATGTAGCGCAATATTCTCTATCCATCAAGAACACGAGCAAAGTAGATGGTTATATGAGCCATAACTAACTACCGAAGCTGGCCACAGGTGGCGTGGCGTGGGATTCCTGGCGACGAAGCCTTAGCTAGGAAACAACAAATCAATCTATGACTTGCCTTGGCGATATTGTAGGCTGTGCTTCTATTTCAGAGATATATGTATGGCTAATACGTATCATGGATTAGGAGCATATACGTCACATTGAAATGATGGTAGACCTGTATGCCATGCCAACAGCGGAGTTTGTAACGATCATGTGCAATTGCTCGTTTACTGAATGAACACTGCCCGTCAAGTGGGGTTTGAATTACACTTGAAATTTTCACAATAGAGCGCCGTTTTATGCGTTATCGTGTCACGCTCACTCCAATTTATTATCAGACTGTTTAGGATAGTTTACTGTTATAAATGAATGTATGTCAACACTCTTTTAGGTATAGGCTACCAGGGGTACCGGTCGGTGAAAGACTGAAGGTCATTCGTTATTATTATTGCGACTGTAAAATCCCATTTGCTATAGGCCTATGTCGTTCACGACTTGCACTGAAAAAGCCTACATCGTTAGTGTAATGATTTATAAAAATTCCAGATCCGCAGGGGCGTGTTTTGAATCTGTCTCCCGCTCTACTAGTTAATTATTAACTAACGCCCACCTGTCTTAGCGCCACGCTTGAATATGTAAACATGGTAGCTGCCAACGCATTATCTTAAGTAATGCGTGTACAGATTAGAATTTGTGTGTTTGATAGCATTTCTCGTGCAGTGGTAGTGAAGGTTGTTTTGTGTTTGAGCAGCACAGCAAGCCACACAAGTAAATTTCTTGATTAGGATTGCCAAGAGTGCTATCTCAATGTTCTTTTCCTGGAGAATAGTTACTGTGATGTTTTGCTTCAGTGGGCTGAAATTACTAGTTTAATGTAGTGACATTGCCGGGTTGTTTTGGTGTTGAATTTTATACTAAGCTCTTAACTGAGTCTGATAAGAAGTCAATTTTTCTTTATTTTCTGTCTAGACTGTTGGATTACTAACATATCACTGCCCTAGTCAAAATTTCCCTATGTGAAGGATGAGTTCCTCAACTGTGTTGAACACTGGTGGGAATTCTGGTGAGATTTTGCTTTACATTTCGTTTTGGCTACAACAATGTTTCAAATAGAAGTCCAATTTTCCCCAGTCATTCGTTTCTAGCTTCATTTTCCAGGATTTGAATTAATGAGAGTTGATGCTTTAAGTGGTTGTCTGTGGATGCTCTCTATGCTTTGAATGTCACTATGCATCTGCCTCTATATGTCTATGGTAGATCACAGATGTAGACTTATATGATAGCACCATAGGCAATTTTAATATTTTCTGATTATTTAGAATTTTCATGTGCTGGGTGATATGACATTTTGTTAGCGTAATACCGGTACCAAGTCATTGGTACGGTAATGTTAGGGTCCATGACAGTTGACACCAATCTTGAAACATTTTCTGAAACTGTTCAGAATCTCAAGCAGTACGTTCTCATGGAGTTAGACGAAGTCGACGTCTGAAGAGGGAAGGGATGATTGCGACAACTTCTTCAAAAGAAACCATGCCTAACGCAAGGACTGTGGAGAAACACTATGACTACTGTGATACTGAATCAGTTTTCTATCAACAAGATCAACCATTTGTTAGGAATTCCGCTTCGAGAAAAAACACGAGATCCAGGAAAAGCACCGTTAGTAGCACCGCATATGGTGATCATGCTGAAAGTAAGTCAAAATACCACTGTCTGTGTCAATGAGTTTATATACATACTACTGGCAAAACTTGATTCAGTAGGAAAGGCAGATATGTGATGGTTTTGATGTAAGTTATCTTCTCAAAAAGTATAATCATGTGCAGTCTTTTCGTCCAATTGGTCATTTCTTTAATCCTAGATTACCTTGCTGACTGAGAATTTCATGTAGTTTGGTGAGATATGTACTGTAGCTGTAAAGTTGTCAAGATATGATGCTGATTGATTCGTTTGACTGATCTGTATTTGCTTAGAGAAAAAGAAGAATACCTGGAGGCTGTTGCATGTGTGTTTCCCAATGTCTGGACAGTGAATATAATTGGGGTATACGACTCATTTATAATATACGCCACCAATGTGCTTTGGTGTGTATTGCATTTTAGGGCTTAGAAAGGGTGATTTAATATGTCTAGTCCTTGTTTGTCAAATAGAGCCTATGTATCGGATCTCCCACCTTTATTCTTGTGCCGCATGCATTTGAAAATACTGATTTTGTTTCTGAAATTTGGCTACATCAAAAAAATCATTGGCAATTTCCTCTTCACCTTTCAGAAACTCAAAAACGCATCGATTCAGGAAGTTATTCACCAATGGTATGTTCTCAAATGCTATGTTTCTTTTTACGTTGATCATAATATCCGCGAGATGGCGCTATTGAATTAATGATAATTTCGTGTTACGTCTTTGTGTAAGTTAAACATCGTCTTAGTTATCCTTCATTTATGAGACTTACCCTTCCGTTACCGTTACAGTTAATCCGCTTTTAGGTGGCGAAGAATTTCGCGTTGACAGTGACCGCATAGGTTGTAACGATTACCTGTATTACCTAATCACATTTTTCGTATTTTTTCCGCGTGATTTTACAGTGTTTTACTATTACGTATCCGCTTATTTCATGTTTTGTACCTAAATTCAGAGTGGTGTATATAATCGCACGGATCGCTGCAGTAGGTGTGTAGGTGCAATTTTGCGTAGATTTTAGATGTTCTATGTGAGCGATGCAGTAGCTAGAGTTTAGACATTTCCTTCATTACAGTACCCATGGCCTACTTGTCTAAAGTAGGCTATTCAGTACCGTATATCCCAGCTTAGCTTGTGGTAATAACCAGTTAGAATTTCGATTTAGAGTACCTAGGAATTGGTTTGATCACTTATTAAGTACAGGTGGTAAGGAGTAGATTGAAATGCGCGGACGTCTAATACTAATTAATTGAATGATTGATTGACAAGGGTGCATGAAAACATACAGGTTGAGGCCGAAAGAGAAACTATCCCAAGTATGCCGTAAGTTGCTATCCATAAATCTTGAAGTCCATCGCGTTCTCTTGCATTTTCGTTAGCTTGTTTCAAAACAAAAGCTATCGAAGCCTGTCGAGGTCCGTTTCGTCATTGAATGCAGTAAAATAAGAAAATACATTGGCATACCTTGAAGAGATTGGTATGTATCGTACGGTTGAAACTATACCGTGACCCTTAGGGCATTATCTATTTGGTATCTGCTTACAGTGTAACTAAGCTAACGCAGTTACGAAACAGCGATCGGATTTTCATGCCGTGCGTAAGCTTGTGCGCGTACCGATATATTCAGTGTTTTGAATTTGAACAATCTAATGGACTGTATTACAGTAGCTGATGACGGACGATGAATTCCGATAAATAATGTGCCCTTTAAACGTAGTAACTTCCCTTACGAAGGCGATAAGCCCTTGTGAACAAGTTTCCTATAAATGTGGCTGCGGGGACGCGGAAGCTCTCTAACTCCAAGTCTATTTTATTTATTGAAGGTCTATCGATCACAAGTTTTAAGCATAGGTTACATTGGAACTCTTGTTCACCCCCAGACTTACCTTTCCACCGAGCAGGCCAAATTTTGAGTCGTACAGTGAGCCTTCATGTGATTTGTTCAGCACGTAACGAGCTGCTGTCATTACCTTATCGAATGTTACCTTTTCTTCCTAGCGTAACCTAGGATTAAGCGGCCTATTATGAACCGGAACTGTCTGAGAAAATGACTGGTTTGGTCCTAGTTATTATATTCGCACCGAATATGGATGAAAACGTCATTTTTTTTATCTAAAAAAGAATGTCAATTGCAAAGTAACTATGTATCCACTTCCCGCACCGGTTGTGCCGCTTGCCAGGCGTTTCATTGTTCACTCCTTGAAGTAAGCCATCTATGGTGGCGAAGGATGTACCGGTATATTATGTGCTGCTGATGATAGGAAGTCTGTAGGTTGTATAATATTGCCCTTGTCACGTGACCTTGGTGGATTTAGATGCGCGAGCGTTGCTATTTTGAGACGCAGTAAATTATTAGATGAATGTCTAATGGGCTGAGATAGTTCCGGTTGAAATGACGCTGATATCTTCCACGCGAAATGGAATTTGTGCTTTCTTTTCGCCAATGCCCCTCTGCACGCTTAGTATTAAGCCCCCGAACCCCCGGATATTGTTACGTACGAGAAACAGTGCCTGACTGCGCGCTGTCCTTGTGCCGGTGTCGAACGTACACAACTTGACTCAAGCTTTTGCACCGCACAGCAGCCCTTTCTTCATAAGCCCGGTGCCAACGGGTCAGATAAAATGGTATCAAATCAATTTTATATCACCCGGTTGACACTATCAATCAAGACTGCTTGATATGCGGCATGATCTGTATATCAATATTCCATAATTTTTGTCTAAATATTTATTATTTATCAATAAATGAGGATTTTATATAAATATGATATTACCAGTAGCAGACCAGTACATTTTTCGGATACAAAGTGATAAAATTGCCGAATAATTCACACTAATTTACTCACCAAACGGTTTACAATTACGTCATAGAAACTCACAAAGAAGCCTGCGTTGAAGCGAAATGTTTAAAATTTAGCCTACGGTATTTTTAAGACGATTCGGTTTGTATACGGTTTGTCTTCCTTATTAGTGAATTGAAGATTCGCATGCCTCTACGAAGCGTAAACGCCGCAGTCAGAAGACCATAGCATGCGAGGATATCAGTTTTTAGTCTACTTTACACAGCTTTTACAGCCAGTTGGCTGGAACGCTAAGGATCAATGTTAAGTGCTTGACTTGTCCTTAAGAAATCAGATGATCAGTGTAATAGTGCTTACTACAGGCTTATAGCTCTTGTAAAACTCATCAACAGGTTATATACAACTTATAAAGTAACCCAAGAAATAGTCGCATTGTAGATGTGTCAACACCATAGTAAGGATCTTATGTGACTTTATGAAAGGATGCTGTGTATTGGATATCTTAGACTTTTTTCAGCGTTTTTTAGCAACTTAGCAACAATCCACAGCTAGTAGTGTGTCCTTTACAAGGTGTGCCTGTTATACGTGTTGCTTGATGGGCGATTAGGCACGGAGTAATCCAGCTGTGGAGAGTGTACAAATTCCACACCCCTTGCGTATATAATAAGCGTTTCTGTGACGTCAGCTAATCTGACATGTATTATGCTTTCCTGAGCTTCAACACGGTAACATATTTATAGTAAAAAGTCGCTGCTTGATGTTAAATCCTTTGGTGTGACCCTTCTGGTTCCTTGTTCATCGGCCAATGTGATTACGATTAATGTGGTTTTTATATGTTGTGATTAGGCGCAGTAGCATCCCCTGACCTGCAGCATGACTATATGTCTATCGCGTACTGTTACTATTCTAGCTGTAACCAGGAGCGGAGAATACCGCTAGACTGCGAATTGCGCCAAGTCTGAGTAAACATGTGAAAAATACCTCACAACGTCGCTAGCCATTTATGGTATCAAGGACGCTGGGTCCTGTCCAGGCGCTCGTTATCGACCATAGTATTGACTACCTTGTAGCTATAGGAATCTACAGCCCTTGCACTTTGAGGTGCACTCGTATTTTTGCGCGGGTTTATTTATTTATTTATATCGTATACATGAGTCTTTCTATATAGCGGTTGTCTAATTTTTCAAAAAATTGGCGTGCATAAACTATTTACTCGGCTCATTTGGAAAATAAAGTAGTATGATTCAGTTGTTTACGCCTAACCCTTTGAAATTATGTGGCGTAACTAGGTACTTATTGATCACGTGATATAGCAGTTTATGTCATCATTTGAATTGAATAAACTATTTTCCAGGACGAATTTCTAACTTCACCTACGTCTCGAATCATAGACTCTACCAAAGTTCATCGTACGCCAAGTTTTTATGAACGCTTGAAACGTTTTGAAACTCCAGAAGAAGCACCAGCTGCTAGTCCGGCTTCATCGAGATCACGGCATAATTTGAACGATTCGAAATCACCAGGAATATCTCCTTATCAAAGCCCGGAGTATCACAGGAGTAGAAGAGAACACGCTTCATCCAAACTTGAGGATAATACTGCAGCAGGTAAGCAGAATAATAATAACATGCAGTGTATCGCCGATGGCGTATGGTGAGGTGTAGATGCCTTGCCGACGCAGCTCTCCCCTCACTCTACGCTGATATAAGATGGTCCATCTGATGGGAACAACGGAGGGCTGTAAGCCTACAATTGGTGTTGATCTAAGGCCAAGGGTAGGCAGACTGCAAACCGCGTGAGGAGGTGTTGGACTTCGACATATACCAATCCGGACTACAGTATATCCCGTACCTCCACTTGTTAGCAAGTACACCGTAGGGCGTAGACAGTCAACTTTTCTGCTTCTTGGCTTGATGTTGTTGTGGGTCGCAATGGAACCCCTAGTCTCACAACGTCACAACTAAGACGTTTTACCAATCATGTCGCTACTAATGCAGGAACAGTATTTTTCAAAATATAGATTACACCGTTTGTCAGTCCTAATACATCTTGCTTAGCACATAATACGGTAATCCGAGTTCAAAACTTAGTAATCTCGTGTATAAGCTTCACTAGTGACTCTAAGTAATCAATGCCGTCGGCGTTCGTGGGTTGTGTCAAGTCAACATCATTGAGTATAGTGCTATCAGTGTTGTAAGAAACTGGGCGTTGTCCGAATAAATTTAATGATTACTCCATGTCATCTAATCCTGTCAAGCGGCGGATCAAACATGCGTTATAACACGAAATTGACATTTGAAACTGATAGTACATAGTTCGGTAACTGTGAATTGAGAATGTAAAATATATTGGCGCTACCTTTTTGGTTCGTCATTAAGTCAACTTCCGAACTCAGGCGCGGGGCAGTGACAACACATTTGCGGGTAGACTGGGATCGAACCTTATTCAGTGATGAAGCGGTGGCCTTGTTGGAAAAATATCCCTTCGAAACTGTTCGATTCTATATGTTTTTACCGGGCAGTTTAGATTTTTACATTCTTCGGCCTTGTGGAGTATTTCTACTGAAACAATGAAAGCCTTCCAGATGTTATTGAGAAGTTTTTTGAGAAATTTTATTCGAATCAGCGTGATTACATAGACAAGTATGCGTTTGTATTCGATGATGTAATTGTTATTTATAAAGTCCGTTGCTGCGCCGACTTAATTACTTCATTCCTGCGTAATTACTAATTACGCGAGAGATTTAAAAAACTTGCAAGCCATTCAGGTTGGACTATTTTAAACACTTTAGCGATTTGTCAAGTAAAGGCCATGCTCATTGCTCATGGCTGGAAAAGACGGGAAGCTAGTAAGCTCCTGCTAGGAAAGCACTCGTGTGTTTGCGGTGATTTAATACTAAAAGCCAAACCAAGCGGACCACGCGGAATAATTACCAGCGATTAGAGCGCTATAATACGAACATCGGTCGGCATACTCGGTCGACCCCTATTAACGATACTAAACGGCGAACCGCGGAATCACTGGTCACATCACAAATTTCAGAGGAAGATCTAGATTCCGCAGTCCAGCCGATAAGTTTCGACAATTCCTCGTGGTTTAGTGGTACGCTTGGTTAGGGGGTCTGCATTTTAGTGTTACCCTTTGAACGTGAAATTTACGCGAATGTACGCAGAATGTGTCTACTCGTGCCTCTCGGCGCTGTGTTTGAATCTAAAATACGCACCTGCATGCGCGTTAAACTGATGAGCCTTGCGGGAAATTCGAAACCTGGGGTTAAAAGTGACGAGCGATGTCCGAATCGTCTTTGACTTGAGAACGCCTTCACGTACGCTCCATAATATTTTACGTTTTACGACATTGATGCTATTGGATCGTTAATTTTACGTCGCCCAAAATTCTGTTCAAACAATGCGATTACTTTACTGTTCTGTATATTATGGCCAGTAAATGACCTTATCTTACTACTATTTATAACTTTATTTTTTGTAGTTAAGTGGAGACTGCTGCGGCAAATGGTGATGTTGTCTAGTTAAGTCTATGGTGTGGAGGCATACACATTTTTGGGGTAGATTTTTTGTCGTGGACGCTATCTGGGTCCTGAACGACTATAAGGGATAAGGAATAGTCGCTAAGCGAATTTCGTAAAAATTCTAAGGCAGACGTGTCAGGTATACTCTATGTTAGTCATTCAGTCATTCAGTTTGGAGAATATAACCGTGTTTATCACGTATTTCGTAATTAGGTGTTTAGACCTGTCATTGTATGATACCTACCGACGCTACCGTTATGATATGTTCATTTCTTATTGTTTCAATTGTGCTATGTTGACGACGATCGATTCGTAATTTGCTCTTTGATGACGCGGTTTCGTCGATTTACCAGGCGCGTAATTGAGACTTTGTTACGTCATGTGGGAATCATGACGAATCGCGTACGAAGCGTTATTGCACGTTAGCGTGTGCGGTATACAGAGTTGTATAATTATGTAGAAATACAGTATAGAAAACGCCCTATGTCCTTTGGATCCACAGTCCGTTTGCTCACTCTTTTACTTTCGCAATGCGTTGATTGCGCTCTTCGTCGATAGCATGGCGGTGTTGCTACGGCTTGGTGCCATGATGTTATAAATCGCTGCAGACGCAACGCTGTCTGTAGTAGTGGTAGTAGAACGCTTGACGACTTGCCAGTCAGTTTTATGCAGCGGCTTTCATGGAGGTTAGAAAATACCGAAGGCGTCTGAAATGAGATGTCGGCATCATATACAGCAATTTAGATCGAAGTCCCCGTTCAGATACTCATGGACTTCAGTTTGAAATGTTTAGAATTGTTTGGTTACGGTTGTAAACGCAGTAGTCTCCATTGTCTATTTTTATAACAACATACCCATGCTTGAATTGAATGAATTCCTAATAATGACAAGCCTTCTTGTGAGGTTCAATTTTCGCCAAACTATTCAACTTGGGTTATCGCAAATGACAGTGATCTCTCGTTTGTGGTTGGAGTGGAATTGTCGTATTATGCCGGATGCTTGGTTTTTTACCCTCAGGCTCAATGCTATTTATTATGAATGTGGTTGTTGCTTCTTCGTTATCATTTGAAATAGTGTGTGATGAGCATTGACGAAGAGAGTTGGCGTCATTTGTGAGATATATGCCTAGTCAGCGGGACAGCAGGCGTTTGAAAAGTTCTTGTAGACTAGGCTTACGTTTTCTTGGCAAGGGCCGATTTGTTCTCGGGAATGTTTTGAAATTTTTTCAAGGATAGTGTGGAGAGTGCTTACGCGATTTGCTGGTGTGTTGTTAAGACTAGAGATTTAGCACGAGTCTGTCGAGTGGTTGACTGACGCGGGACCCGACCGCATCTCGCAGGTTCATAGTTAGTCGTCACGATGATATCTGATTAAATTCGATCCAATTGCGTGGCACGGCGGTGTTGGAGTAAAGGTGAAAAGCTTTCTCTTGCTGGCTGAGCTTGTTGCTTCAAAGTCTTGGTGTTACGGCCCAATGCAACTGAAATATGTCTCAGACAATGAAAATGTTTGTTATACCCACCCCACGATGAGCGAATTGCGACAGGCCTATTACGGCGGACCCATTCCATGGCCTATTATACTGATTGATAAATAAATTTCTGCGCGGAGACTAATTACCCAACCCGCATGATATGGGAATTTGACTTGACCTTCATCGTTATTTCAGCCCAGTGCAAGTAGTAACCTATCAATCATATCTGATCTCTTCAAGTAGCATTTGGTGTATGCCTGCGGCATTGTTGATATAGAAGCATAAATTTTATTGTCCTGTAATGTTTGCAAAAGCGTTAAATTTAGGTCTAGCATAGAAATTTCGGTTTAGTTTGATCCCGTTGCTGACGTAATGACAGGAATGGTAGGAGTGGTTAGATCAGCCGAACTTACATTACAATCTTAACTGGCATTTTTGAGGTTGTGCCTGCAAGATCTTTGATCTATGACATATTGGTAATAAATTTTATTTCTTGTTCTGACATGGAGTTGGATTCCAATACAGTATACAGGCGGTTATGAATTTTTTATGTTGAGGTACTTTGTCTGTTGCTCAAAAGCCAGAAACGTTCAGAAAACGTAAGGTGCTAGGATGATACATTTCTGCTGATAGTAACATAACAATTGCAGCAATGAGTTATTTTTTTCATGCTTTTTCACAGTTTGTTGTTAATGTGATCCGTAGATATCAGGTCTATTACAGACTTCGCGATTCTTGTGCATCCAATTACCATAAAACAGCAGAGTGGTAGGGCACTGTGCAGGACTGTTTGGTAAGTATAGGTTGTCCTCATTTTGAATCTGCTTCGTACCTGTCGGGAATAGTGCCGAAAAACTGGTTGATTCTCCTCGAGAAGCCTCTACTTAACCCAATTTATATTGAGATTTATGTCTTCATTAGGGCAACTCCTCTCGATTCAGGTCGATTGGATGGTATCGCCGTGCCCGCTTTTGTATGGCTGCCCGTTCGTGAGCCCGTATTCCACTGCCTTCAAGCGCGTGGGCAATATTTGTCGGGCCGATGGTATGGTATATATATACATGGTGTGGTGCGAGACGCAACTTGGTTAGAATTCGCAGTGTTTCCCATGAGCATAGTAGATTTTTGCAAGCAAAAAATCGCGAAATCGAGTTCAGTGAATGAGTCATCGATATTTTGTTTTGGTAGTTAGCCAGTTACACAGACGCGTATGAACTGCAGTAATCAAAAACTTTTAGTTACGGCGGGAATACTTTTGGCGGACTTTACCCCTCATTGTTGTCTTTTTGACAATAGTTAGTTTTAAACTATTAACGATGAACATCAGATGAGAGGCTTTGTAATAAACTATAAGTAGGATGTCTCGCGAACGTTGTAAGTCATCTATTGTTGATGATTGTTGCTTTGTTCTTAGTTGTAACATATATCACAGAGTGGAGGGAGATAGGGTGGAAATGAAACTATTATAACATCAATGCATTCAATGGTTACTAGGTCTGAGTCGCGTGAGTCATCAAGTACCTTTAGTGAAGTAGCCAGGTAGTATCCCAATACTTGGTCGACTGTTGAGGCTGCAGCTGCTGGTTTACCTTATGCAGCAGACCATCTAGACATTTAAGGCGATGACCTGAAGACGCTTCAGCTGTACGTGATTGTGGATTGCGGTGTAGGGAATGGATCAGTGATGATAGCTTACTAGAGATGCACAAACTTTGATATCTCATAGTTAGACGCGATTCTAGTCCTTATATCGACACCAATTAGGATTTTGCTTGACTATATTCCTCCACGCTTTTACTCTGCGCGCCTGGGAAGACAGATTAGCAAGCGTGGGCCAATGATTGCAGGCGTCGCCAATTTTTAAATTGAAAGTGATGGCGATCTAAAGGAAATCGAAATGTAATAGCTGTAACAGCGGAGTATCTTTAAATTCGATATCGTATTACACGAATCTCTTGCGTTGTTGAACGTCGGTGTTGTCGTATCGTTAACGAGTAGATCGATTCATATATTGGGAGATAATGACTCTCTTATCAGTCCCTCTTCTCCGAGCAATTGTCTTTTGGTTGTACATCGTTGGCGCCATATCCACATTAGTTAACCGCACACTCTGTACATATGCAGTTTCGACGAATTTGCGGTTCCCGGCGCTCAATGGAAAATGACAATTGCCAATAATTCAATAGATAGCAACTTTTATTCAAGCCGCCGTCGTTTTTAGAATGCAGTGTATCCTGTTCTCCCTGACAGATCAAGGGTATCTATCCCTGTGATAGACCATGGCAGACGGGATGGAGCTCTCGACGGCCACGGACAAATTTCACGTTGAAACGTAAACCGCATTACCGGTACCAATTTATCTTTGCTTCCGGGATTCTTCAGTTACGTTAACAAAATCATTCATGTGTAACGGTTTGACTTTGTCATCGATATCCCTCGTACGTTATTGTTGTCTATACGACCATTTCATTCCGGGAGCCGATCTATAAATTATAATTGAGCAAGTTTACATTGAATATGATAATTTAATTACGGATCTACTGTTATTATTGAACTGCTTCAAAAATGGAGGAAGGTAGGTGAATTGGAAAAATGTAGTACAGGATGTGGCGTAGACCACAGTCTCTCTTTGGCGTAGACTGGTTGTACTTAAGTATTACGAGTGCAGTGATTCCGAATTGATACTAATATAGTTTGTTAGCGCGGAGAGATTTGAAGCGTTGACGGCTCTTTCGCTTGACTCGCAGCGTCCTGACTAGTCACCTGAATGCACTCTCTCGACTTTGAGCAGAGCAGAAGTGCTGTGAAGTCGGAAGTTATCCCTTCGATACCTGCTCGACAATCAGTATCGGGGCGTGCTGAGCCCTCTGGAGGGTAGTGATAGTGATCCGGGCTAAAAGCCAGAAGTAGCGTGTTAAGCAATAATAAGTATATTAATCGGGCGTACATGAAGTGGCTGAAATTCAAAACGCCACAAATTCAAAACGACAGCAATAGTCTGAGGATTTAGCGACGTAGCTCCTATTTATCGGCCGCTTCAATATGGATTTACCTACCGTATTAGCTCTGTTTCATTAATCTCTATTTTCTTCACAGGTCCCAAGCGCCACTACGCGACTATAACTACCTCATTCCACTCTCCCACTCGCAAGTCGTTTTCAAGCTCAGAAAAATCGCCGACTTCGCCGAAGAAGCCTTGCGAAAGTAACTTCAACAGCAATAACTCATCTCGGCTGAAAGACCAATACCCGAAATGGAATAAAACCCAATATTCGCCGCCTACTGAAAACAAAAATACTTATTCTCAACCCAGCAATCACCAGCACAAACAGCAAAAAGCTAGAGACGTATTGAAAGCTTTCGGCAAAAAATTTTTTGTCAGTAAGCCGAAACCAGCTTCAACCGCTAGTGGGCAATCACGAGTCTCTCATTCGTCATCACAGCGCGATCCTGTTCACTCTGAACCAGTCGAACCAACTCGACCAAAATTACAACCCAGTCCGTTTCAACAAAGAAAAAGTATATTTGAAAAGAAAGATCCAACCCCACATCAAGTATCGTATACTTGGAATAAACCCAAAGCGAGAATGACAGATGTAGCCCAAGCGCCGCGAAATACCCCTGAAACAGAGCTTGCCACTCCGCCTTCTCCGATCAAAAAAGAAGCTGGAGGAACTTCAGATGGCGAAAATACAATTGAGGAAATTGAAGAAATGGTGAGTGCCTACACATATTTTCCTTTGGTCATTTTAAAGCGATTTGTCTGCGTCTCTCGTTCTATGACCGACTCAGAATTACGTTACTGGCCTACCTACCCATCGCTAGAGATGATAGTTTTACTGAGTGGTGGGCAGTCAGTTACGTAGCTGTGAAGTCTTCTTGCTCGCTGTGTACGAGATCGTGGTGCAAGTCTTCGAAATTAGGCCTACGTAATAAATAGATGTTGCCCTTTTGACAGTTTCTTGAACGTGCCTAGTTAGCGTGTCGTCATTTGCCGTCACGCCAGATAGCTATCGGTACGAGCCGAAATAGTACGTTACATTGATAGAATGGCATGATTCAAGGTGATTATCATTCAAAAGGGTCGCAATCGCAAAGTGCAGGTATCCGAATCTAGCGAACGATAAAAATCCGAAAGCTAGTGAATGTTTTAATTCTCAATAAACTAAGGCTGGACGCTAAATCTGTGGTGATCTTCTGTACAATATGTAATATTATTAGTTGCTTGTAGTTACCAGCTGCTCTCATACAGTAATTGTGTCGATTATGCCCAACGGAGGAAACTCAGCGAAAAAGCTACTCGCTAATGAAACATAATTTAACACTCAATGTGAAAGTACCGTAAATCGTTATAAATGACAGACTGATCAGATGATGATTATGATGATGAGTTTGTTTATTTGTGATTTTGAAATGGGCGTTGTTTTTCTGTACTTACGCTTGTAAGTTATTCGTCATCGTGGCATTTCCGAAAGGCCTTGAGCGATGCTAAATTTATATGATTGTTTACTAAATTTTTATTTCTGACCGTTTGCTGGTGATTTATATCACAGTTTCATGTTTGCTTATGATAGCAGGGTCAGGAAGCAGAGGGTATCAATGATAATTTGTTTTTATTGAGTTTATCAGATTTTATGGTGACTTAATATTTTTACATCTCAGTGTTTATAGGCGGTGAACATTGGTTAGATGTTAGCATAGAATAGCCCTTACTCAGAAATCGACGCCAGCTAGGGCCTAGGAGTGAATTAGATGAATCAATCAACATGTACTACTTAACTGGCATGTTTATCATTATGTTATGCAAAAGATAGGCCTAATTAATGTACTGGCCTGTAATATTTCAGTAATTTTTGTGCAAGCCTGTGACATTCTAGTAACTAATGCAGTATATCTGCAAATAGTGTACAACTCAATCAACCGACTTTCCGCGAACAGAATATTGTAGTCACCGTAAATTTACGCAGGAACGCCCAAGGCCGGTTTGTATGACCGTCCGTCGAAACATTTGGCGTTTTATAAACAGAGATTTCGTATATGCTGACTCGGGGTGCACGCACCTGTACCTGAGCTTGCAAAAATCATCGGGTTTGTTGTCAAATCTTGTTGCCATAGCCTCGAGGTGCCTTACCAACATCAATAATTTCGTTTTCTTGGAAAGTTTAAATTCTTGCGGTTCATTGAAAAAGGCAGATCTAACATAGCAATTAAAACATTTATCATCAATCTTTACTTGAGTTGGTAAGGTACAAGGTGATAATGTGCAGGCGCGTACATTGTGGCTTGACTCTGTTGGTTATACTGACGCGATGACAAGCCGCAGACAACACTTCTTGTCCCTTTGATTATGGGTTGAGCATGGCCTACTTTAGGCCATGGTATGAGCCTGAAATGTAAATTGAAAACAACAAAATATAGGCCTGTTTAACATAGAACTTGGTTCACCAGGTTTCACCAAAGAGACTAACTGCAGTCGTGACATTCATCTAGAGACCGTTTGTTTTAAATTTTTCGTCACGCGCAACTATGCATAATCAGTGTAGCCAGTTCAGGGTTGATAGCCTAGTCGTGATAGTCCACTCCTTACTAGATTCCATAGACCCGCACGTTCGTGTAGGACACAATAACCTAGCGTGAGAATCTGAGAACGACACCCCATCGATGTCCCTATCGTGATTGTATTTGCTGTAACCCTAAGACATTTCTTAGTTTGCTGGCACGATTTACTCAGGTGTTAGCATTGTATTTGCTGTTAGCTTGGTTTGTTAAACTTGTCAGTACGCTATTGTTGTTATGTTTGGCTGATGTAATAGCTGCTAAGTAGTCTTTGAGTTTAGGGTTGAAGATGTATTTTTAGACATTTTTATGAAATTACATAATAGCGCTTGGTTCGTTATCAGATACCGTCACCTAAACATAATCCTGTGAATACACATGACCGACACGGCAATTTACATTGACCGATTGGCTGTTTTTTGGAGGTGTTGTCCCTTTCACAGCTGTAGTCCAGTAGTAGAAACCCTTGATTTTAAATGTATGTCTTCACACGTACTCCATTCTACCTGAATCGGGTTCGGATCCTGGTCGTCGCCCCGAATCCTCGGCGTTTGACAACGAAATTACATGCCCGGGTAAACGATGATGACTGCAGCAATTTGGGGCATTCGGTGTAGAAATACCTGGCAATTGACGACTCCGACGGGGGTGCGAGTGGCGTCAGTCATGTGACGTAACTGGTGTGAGCCCAATGCCGATAGACGACAATAAATTCTTTAGCTGGATTGAGTGGACATCGAGTATGAAACGAATGCAATATTGATCCTTAGCATTTTCTTGTATGGCAATCCTATTACAATTGCAGTAGACTACAAAGTATAGCTGTCTACAAAAAATTGGCTTTCCGCCCGTTTCAATCCTAGTCCAAAAATTATCGTGTCTGACTTACCGTCACGTTTCGTCTGGCCTGGGATTGCTGTTGACTTTGGTTTGACACTTGAGCAAAAACATTTTCATAAAAACGCTACGCGAACTTCATAGATACAGTGCCACTTTTGCAGCTTTCAAGTGGGCACTTCAAAGACGGGATTGCTAGCCGATCCGTTTTTAGTAGTAAGCTTATTGATATTGCCTATTCGATAGACCCATCTATTGTAGGCGTTTTTGTATTTTGGCTATTTATAGTCTTTGAAAGTCAGGGAGTGTCTCACCATGCTTGAAAATGTTGCCAACCATATCGATATAGAAGCCGTGTATCATTTTACAGCGACTTCTAGAATGTCTAAATACTATTTGGAATATGTCAGAAGAATGTCTCTCTGCATATAGTTTCGGTGACTTCTCGTCGCCTAATTGCAAACGCTGTACAGTATTCCAGCTTCCTACTGTCTAGCTAGAATTGTATCAACAGTACGTGTGAAGAAGTCGTGAAATGATAGATCGAGGTGCTGTGTTCTGCGAACTACTGTAAATGAAATGGACGCAATTTTGTGCTGGTAGCAGTAGCGAGCGATTTTTCCATGAACCATCGAGACGCCGTCAGACTTTCGCGCATGGTAATAAAGCCATGGGTGCGCCCTACTCCTCCGCAGGTGCTCGCGAACTACAGTATCGATGGGGTGCTAATCAAAGATACGGTCCTATAGACGAAACAGTGGCTGGATCCATTTAACCATCAGCACCGTATCGCAGTTTCTCGGCATCCACGATGTCGTTGGTATGCGATTCAACTCGACTGACCCAGCCTGCCTAAATGTCGAGAATAGCGAACGTATCGACGTATCCCTTGACGTCCGCACATGAATCGTGGTGGTTGCGTATCTTATGAGAGACTCGCTCGGCCCTCACGCGCGCACACAAGCATGCATGCGCGCATTTCCCGGAAGCGCCTACCCAATGATTGATGTCGATAATCGGATTTTCGCATCTGAGTCATTGCTGCCTCTTGGTGTGCTGACGTCGCCATAATTTGCAATCCATATCATCTACCGACGCTCGCAAATAAACGAAAATCAACTTAGCCGAGTCGCAGTACCATTTCAACGGCTGACGGTACCGCCTGAAGTTATCACGACTTTCAGGCTTTGCATGGTCGGCTGGTCGCAGAGACGCAGACGACCTCAGAGCTCAGACACGATATGATAACAATACGGCCACGTCGTATTGATATGGTCTTATCGGCCTTGAAATTGATATCGATCGATCTTTGGCATTTTCACACTTCGTGTTCGTGTAGATGAGAATAGTCGCTGATCAGTGATCATTGGCCGCAAAGTGTGACTGATTTCTTTCCTATAAATACAAGAGACTGTCTGACCGAGAGTTCAAGTGCATCATGGGTTCAAGTACTTACCTGCCATTATTTTTATAATAATCCCATTGTAAACAAAAGCCATGACGAGCGTATTTTACGTTTGCTGCGACAAACTGAGTGAACAGCCATGGCACAGCTACCATTTTACTATAGTATCAATTTGCTATGCAGTAATTTACAATTTTGTTTGTTATTAGAAGTTTCATGCGTGCTTACATGAATGTATTTGCAAATAGTTAGGCCAAGTCGGAAGTAGATGTGTCAAAGATGTGAGACGTTACTTGGTCTTTCGTGATTGTACCAGAATGTGATCCGTTCTTGTAGAAAGATTGGGAAATATTGTATTGCATTGGTGTGACGTAGCGTTAGTAAGAATAGGTGTCACACACGTCATAACATCCGGCATGTTTTGCTAAAGATAACATCTTGCTTATGTGGGAATATATTGCTATAATAGCTACAATGTGCCCCGTGTGCACACGTTTCCTGTCTAGTATACTAAATTACTAATGCTATTAAGGCATGGGGAGGCATCGTAGTGTAATGATATGGTCGATGGTCGTCCGTCAAAAAACCTGTAGATCGCATGACGACTTCGATTGCTGATCCTGGCATAGCCATGGAGATCTCATTACCTTCTTCGCTGGACCACAGTGCAATGGGGAATACTACGGAACGTCCTCGATCTGCACTCTCCATAATAGTCTCCAGTGCTTATTATTCTCGCTCCTACGCGCGCATGTAGTGAGAGTACGAATGATGTCTAAGTAAGGATGGGGCAAGTTATTTATAGCAGGATCTTCATAGTTTTGTCAATATCGAATCTGATATTTCAGGCTGTGTCTTGCATGCGTTATTGGGTGTGATCGGATAATTTATCTCACGCTTATAAGATTTGTTGACAATGGATTATGTGATATAAAATTGATTTGTTAGTGGGCAGAGCAGACGATATCCAGCGTCCCTTTTGATGCATATAGTCACGTAATGGCAAAAATCATCATGAATCAACTGTCGGATTACTGTCTGCATTGGCGTCTTGTATCCGATTCGGCGGTCTCTAAAGGTGAACGCAGGTTTAAAATCTTGTTTTGCAATAATTTGTCCAAATATCACCTGGCTGCCTGCGTCTGTAGTTCTGATGTATCCTACATTTATAGTTTTTTAAGCGAATAGCAAGTAGAAAGGGTTAGTTGGCCTTGAGAAAAACAGTACCTCTGATCGTTTTCGAGAGATCCGTGAGATTTGATGGTCGACAGTACTCTGTAGGTCTAATGAGAATTGTACTTGACTCTGTCCAAACATTCGTAGAACAAGTTGGATTGAAGAAGTATAATAACGGTTCGCAATATTGCCAAGCGAGCCACTCAAATGCGACAAAGTTGCGTGATTGGCAAATGACGAATGTTGCACGCACGCTAGATGTCTTTCTACTGTACTACACACAGTACAGTTTGCGAATATACGATGACGGGCACAATGAAATTGTGGTGGCTTGCGCGAATAGCATTTCAGCGTAGATGGCGCTACCCCTACAATAAAGCAATATTCGACAATTCAATTTAGAATTCGTCTAGTGCTCTTACGGAGTATATTGCAGGGTGTAAATGTTTGGAACCAGGACAGAATTTGGGAATCACATAGTACTCTTACACCTACAATATGTTTGAAACTGAAGGAATGTATTAACATACAGGGATGAACAGTACGTCTTAATAATAAGCTGGGTATCGGAAGTTAGGAAGATTGTTATTGGCCAAGAACTACATTATGAGTCAGTACCGCAAGTATTGTAATTCGCGGTCTTCGAATCATGATTACAATGTATTCATACAATCTTTGTAATAGTACTGTTGTTAACCGGCCGGAAAATCGCAGTCATCACGACTTTTGTGAGTAATCCATGTTTATTAACGCTGTTGACACCTTGTCTGGGAGATGGTAGCTTTACGTAACTTATTATCACGACACGATGACATTATTGTTTTCATTTGGGTACACTTATCCTTGCTGAAAAAGCGATTTTGCTGATCCATCTCACCCCGAGGCTGATAATTTTCTAGTCGACATGCTTGAATGCGCTTGCCTTACGGTCAGGATGAGCCGTATATGGATAAGAAAAAAGCAGGTAGCTAGCTGTGTTCTCGTGTTTCCAAACTGTATGCTACATTTCTCACATTTTTGTATAGAGGGCAGTCAGAAGCAGAGGTAGATATTAAGGAAATAGAGCATTAACCGTGGTGAGAAATGCTGATATAACATGATTGATTACTAGAGTCAGCTTTGTGATACGCGTCGCGTCTGTTGAGAACGCAGGCTAATGGTAACACTGTTCCATGAGTACAAAACTAGTGAACTTTTAGTATGTGTATATTAATGTCTCAGTCTAACTCTGTGCCGAAATTCATCGTGGCCTCTTTATATCTTCCATCGTGCATCAATAGTTTAAAATAGCATAAGCTGTTGTACCGCGTCCTTCGAAATAAATTGCCTTTCCAGAACAGGGTTTCAGTTTGTAGATTTAATTTGCGGATTAAATGATTTTCAGTGATTTGTTGCGAGTAGCGAGAGCACTTTATTGATAATTACGTCGCGTACCGAAATTGCATATTATCGTGCTCAATCTTCATTAACTGTCTGACCGGACATTGGTAGCAGCAGGCAGCTAATGATAATATGATGTAGGTCTGGCGTAACATTTTGGCAATGACTGCTTCATTTGGCTTGAGAATTTGATATACTGCAGTGGTGCCAGATTGCTGCAGTAACTATACAGTGGAGCATTTTCATTGTTTCTGGGTGGATTTTAAGGTGGTTAAACCAATGTTTGCTTGGAGGCAAAATGAATCGTAGTTGGATTGCCTGTGGTTTTCAGTATGTTTATCCAGCTCAAAATTGATCTGTACTAGCATTCCTTTACAAAAAGTAAATTTTAGAGATAATGGAAAGGGATTTGACAGCAATCTGTGGGCTTACTGAAAAGAATAGTTGCCTGAGTCAAAAACAGAGGAAGGTGATGAGCGATGCCTTTAGTTGATTGAGTTACAACAAATTGTGCGTCCAGCCAGATTTTTATTGAAAAAAAAAAAATTACAGCTTGCAGAGGTCCTCCCTTTTAGTAGGTCAAGATAGAAATATCAGCAAAATGCGAACTGATATCAATGTTTTGAACAGCAGGCTAAGGCCGCTAAGCTGTGCGATTTTTTAGGACTTGCGCGAGTCGTTGCGCTCGGTTGCTTGCAAGTGTAAGTATTATTTGAAGGTGAACGAAGGAGATAGGAGATAATACGATATGCTACTGGTTTGGCGTTGGTACGCAGCGCAGACGAAATTTCGCCGTTACAATTGCACGCTTGAACTCGATATATTTCAAGCGTTGAAAATTGATAATGAGCTCAAAATTGGGCCCTTAACGGTTTGTTAGCATAAAACTTACTTTAGCAAACAGCTACTTCGAAAGACATCGTCTCTGCGTTAGGGATAGTGACGTAATAACGAAGCAAATTCTAGTTCTTATGTTAGCGGATGATGACGTAATAGTGAAGCAAGTTTGGTCGTTCGCGAAATGCAGGTATAGCATTTTGGCTCAACTTACGTGTTTCTTTCTCCTTATGCACGTTTGCGTATTGTTTCCGGCGTAAAATTTCTGGCAGGTCAGTCGCGTTTCAGTTTATTGATTGCAACTATTTCGAAGAATATCAAAGATGCTCAATTGTTCATAAGTATCGCATGAACTGCGAATTGCTATTTGAGAATAGCGTTGTCATGCACTATTTCGTCACATACCTTGTGATTGTTGAGTAGTCGCAACGTAACGATGTGGATAAAACTAATGCTGATACACTCTCTCAGTCGAATAGTATTGGATTGGATATCACAGGCAACAAGCGTCGTCTGCCTAATTTCGCCGAATATGGTGCCTGCTCCGCCGCAATCAGCAGAATAAATGATATTACGACGTATACTGAGCAAGGCGGAAATTTTCTAAATGACCAGGAACGCTTACTAAGACGCCAGCCATTTGCTTGACCGGACGGTCGTCGTATTGCGACCACTCATAAACGTTTGAGACTTGTAGACAAGATTTCCGAGAAGTAAGCATCGCACAGTCAATTGAGGCATTCAGTTTGTTTAGGGTTCATTGATGAATAATCTGGTGATACATCGTAATACCACACCGATCGTCCTCGATACGTCTGTATTAATCATACGCATTGTTGGGAATAGTGTTGAGAGAGGATGATATATTTTACAGTCTCACTTTCCAGTAAGGTGTAAACGCGTTGTGATTTAAAAGCCGCCGTAAGTGTTTTAGATTCTTGATGAAAAATGAAACCAAACGTATATCAAGCGTGAAAGTTTGCGACGCCTTGGTGGCTATGAGAATGGGTACAGAAGGTGAGGATAGTATGAGATGGCAGGGAAACGGTGCAGTTAGGTGAGATTACACGGGAGTGCGTTGAGAATTATGAGGATATCCTGCATAAAAGATGGAAGAAAACGTTTTGCTGGTAGTTATATTTCATAAAATATTTGATACCGTCGCTTGGGCTGAAATTGCAGGCGATTTGGAAAATGCGGGGGTTGAGCTTATCAGCCACCATTCACATTTTTACCGCACCTCTCCTTCAAGTGTGGCTATATCAGCCAAATATGATCTTGACCGTCCGTTTTCTGGCTGGAATTTTGGGCTTTCACAAAATCGCTCGAGGTCTAGCGCTTGAACATATATCCTGTAGGGTTTTTGGCTAGTGGCATACCACAAGTAGTAATGAGATTTGGAGTGTCTGGTAGCGGGACAGAGTTGAGTCTCTGTGTTATTGCACACCGCACATAGCTGCAGAACATGACCTTATAGAGTAGTAAAGGCCTACGCTAATAATTCTAATGACATATCTTCAAGTAGTCATGGACTGATGCAGTGTCTACTTGGGGGTAGCTCGTGGGATAAGTTTAATATCAGAGTTCGATGCATTTTTGAGATTGCTGGTGTGTATTAGCTAAAGGTCACTGAGAGCATCTAGCTAGATGTTTTAATGATAACTCTGTGTGACCTGAAACTGTGTTGGTACAGAACCACACTCTACTACTTTGCTTGAGATTTTTGGGCTCTTGACGCTCTTTTGGAGCCCTAGCTATTTCAAACCTTTCGTATTGCCATCATTGTATTCTCTATTAAGTTTAAAACCGTGTGGCTGATGATTTTGATTACAGTTGTCAGTGAAATTTGCGGAGTCGTGCACGCTTAATAGTTGCTTATGCGACAATAATTGGTGGTGTTGTGTTCGGAGTTTTATCTTGAGGCAAATTTTTTCATATTAGAAATTTGCTGTTGATATAAACGTTATTAGCACGTTATGAGGATCGTTACAAGAAACATCCAGCTATGCTATTGTTTGTTTGATCGGAAGGGTGGAAAAACGGACCATATCGCCCAATTAGGCAGATTATAAAAGCAGGGTTGCTCTATTTAAAGTAAGGTGATGATTTTTTAAGTTTTCTGGTTGTTTTCTTTTACAAGGAAACTATTACTTGGCATAGAAAGAAGCACTGCCTATACGTAGTTTGTGAATGTTGGTGGTGAAGCCGTTTTGAGGTCCCTGCTTATAGAACTCAACAACTCAAAGCCCAATTATCAGCCATGTACCACATGATTGGTGAAGTGGATGGCTTCCAAGCAAAGCGATCTTAATTAATTAATCTTAATCTTAATTTTAATTAATCTTAATTAAGATCGCCTTGCTTCCAAGCTTTCTCCGCGTGCACTCAATATCGCCTAGTATTCTCAGACTTAGTGGTGATCGTAGTTCTAAGGTTCTAAGGTTCCGAGATCCGGCCATCCAATAAGGGTCGAGGAGTGCCTTTGCGACCGCATGGGCTACGATGCTAAGGTTCTAATTAAAGAAGATCGGTATGTAATAATTGTGTTCATGCTTCCCACGACCCACCATGCCTAATTTTGCGATTTAGGGCGGTAACGGTATATAAAAACACTGTAAATGTGATTGAGTAAACAACCACCTGAAAATAGTATCAGTTTATCACCACTCCGATACTGCATTGAATGTCTAGATTGACTGATGCGTTTTTGATAGTGTGAAAACGTTACTAGTAGACAATAGTCGACCGGGTGTTAGAGCTGGAAATATTTCTTTATGTACATAAAAGATAAAATGTATGGATTTGTTTTGATTTCACTAGACATATTACGATGGAAATTTCATGAACTCCACGTTTACAGGTGTGAATGACTGCTGTGTGGAAGGTAGTGTTGTGATAATAAACTGTGCTGGTTCTTCAAGAAGTAGTTGGTATCTCCACGATTAGAATGTCAGTATGGTTGTCTTGTGATTCGTGTTTGCTGTCTTGCGCGTGTAGGATAGCTTGGGCCGCCTTATGTGAAATTGTGGTGCTTGTTAGTTGTGACTTTATAGCCTGCGTCAGGCGAAGTCATGTTTTCATGTGACTGGTTGATTAGATGCAAATGTATCGCCTTGGGTGTCAGTTGATTCAATATGACTCTGTGGTAGCGTGATTTTTCTGTCATCCCTTGTCTGTAGAGGGAGTTCCCTATCTCATAATTCTCGTACACGTACCTTGTTGTGCATCATTTACAAGGCATGTTTCATGACATATCTACAGAGTGGCAGACTAAATATATTGTGTTGACACAATTTGCATTTGCATGGCGAATTACGTCGGCTCGTGATTGTCCAATGTTCATAGAGGAAGCATCTTATGCAACGTCTGTCATACTTGGGAATGGCAGCATACAAACTGTGCAGACTGGGTACTTCTTGTCTAAGTCATGAAATGCTCTGCAGTATTATTACAATGCGCGTTTTCATGTGATTACGCTTTTATCAACTCTAATCCGACTATTTGAGTATGCTTCCCGGCTTGTTGCCTGAAATGTTAGGCTGAAATGAGCCATTCACCATTGACCCATCATCGTATAGAGCTTTTACAAGGCTAGCGAACCTGCTATTGAAATCCTAAGTCTCGTTGGTTGCGTACAACTCTGTATTTACGGCAAAAGGACAAACTTCTCGGCAGGAAGTTTCTCATACCTTCATTTGAAACGTTTGCAATTCTGTACACGATCTTGTAGGTAACAAATGACGTCGTCAATACTTAACGGCTTCAATAGGTGATGTTTTTGCATGATGACTTTCACATAACGTCACTAATGAATATGGAAAGTATTCAAGGTTCGCCAATAGATTTTTGTAACGAACTGTCTATGCTTCCCTCTACCAATACTCATGGCACCAATTTTTCATTTCGGTCACCATCAATATTATGACACGTTGGTTGGCTTTTGGTCCCGTAGCCTTTTAGTTTTATGCAAAGATTTGAAGTCGTAACTTGGTCAATTTGGGTGTTGGTATTTGGTATGCGAAATGTCAACTTTCATCTGTGCACACTTTTCTGAAGTAACGATTTGTCGCAATTATGTCGAAACAATTAGTCATTTGCGCGTCATCAACGCTCTTGTCAAGCAATTGGCCCGGCTAAATTTGACCGTGAGAACATTTGTGTGTTAAAAGTGTTATGTTGGGAATTTTTGTAATTACGTTGTACGCGCTTGAAAAGTTTTGGCCTGCCCGCTTTGCGTTGGCTGGCATTTGAATGTCTTGATGCCTCGGATGGTATAAGTCGTTATAACTTACGAACTTGTCATCCGCTTTGTTAGCCTCTCTTATCGTCTATCGTACTGGTGTGCTCAGAAAAGCACTTCATCCCGCTAATTTTCGAAATTTATTCACCCCCGCTTGCGCGCGGTAGAAATTTTGGGGTTAGCAGATCACGACGCCGCCGCGGTTTGATTTGATGACTGCATCATTATTGAATTAATCTTGTATCGCGCAGGACTTGGTGAGCCACGACTCTAGTGAAAGGATACAATGAGTGTTTCATGAGCGTCACCACTTCATCGGGATTCACATTCATATCAAATTTTTGAGAGACTACCAAGGGCTAACTAAACCGTCCGATATCCAATCATTGAATTGTAGGCAAGCAGTAACTATGCGTGGTCCATTAGCTAGCTCTAGTCCTGTAGCTGCCGAATTGTGTCTGTGGAAAGCCTGTATCCCGTTGAAATGTTATCACCAATACATCTTGTGCCAGTATTTCCAAGGTTTTCCTCTCATTGTCTCATTCGTGGTTGTATCATCATCCTAACCTTTAGGTGCGTTGGCTGCGACATGTTGTATTCATGTATTATTGTTGTTTCACAATACAGAACATGACATTTCCTGCTCTATTTCTCAATTTTCTGTGCCATTGGCACACGTTTTTGTTTCATTCGGTGGCATTTCCGAGTTGAAATACACGTAGTCGCTCGTAAATTGACGCTTTGTAACGCCTTAGAAGTTTCGTCGAGTGCTTAATTGGTAACTTTCAATTTTCGATGTTTAAGTATTTTTGTTTATCTGGGCGACTGGTATTTTCAAATTCTCCAGTCCATGATGGTGAGGTCACTGAGGTGTACTTGAAAAATGTCTTAGATGAAGGACTTTGATAGCACGCGGTCGATGGTGATGTTTCGCGTGCGCACTTTTCGCAGAAATGTTTTTTAAAGTGAATACACGGTGATTTATGAACCGGACTGACGTTCGAATTGTCGATGATATTTGCTATTTATCGCTTTGTTTGGATGAGTAGTTCCAAGTACAGTAATTAAGCTTCATTTATTGGTAGAAGTATAGTAGCTTTGAATGCGGAGTAGCAGTTTCCAATGGCTGCTGGTTACGCGTGTAGCGTGTACCAGGTGTTAGCACATTCTAGTCGGAGTTAAGCGTAGTAAGCTATGTGATCCCTGATCACGTGATCAGATAGTGCATACTTGACACGTTTCGAGAAAAATGCCTCTTGGCATAATACAAATTTTCACAGTATTATCGTAACCTCTGTTCGGTTAAAAGTAAACAAAGGAGCCTAATTCATCAGAATTAACGCGATCTTTGACCTATACCCTTGCCTAATTCTACGACAGCTTCCCGATTACGAAAGTATGAGAACGGCCACACGCAAATTTCAAATTGAAGTGTTCAACCGCGCGATTTTGTAATTTACTACAGTATAGAAGGTGTACTGCCCGAAGGTGCAAAGCAAACGTTTACGATTGTGATCCCCCGCGCTTCATTGGGGGCCTTGAAGCAGGCAGATGATACGTAGCAGACTAGCGCCGCTACACACGACACAGTGCAAATGATAGATCGTAATTACTTATTAGTAATTACTATTCGCTTTGGTTGAGAGAAAATAGCACAAGTACAGTATTATCCAGATCGCTTGATTGAGTTGGCGTGATTAGGGTTGCGTCAAAATATTTCTGGGATGTCACTCTCTCGATTAGGGTGTGTTACCAATTTCAAGTTTTTCAATTCACTCCGGCGGCTTAGCCTGCAAGATTGGAATTATTTCAAGTACGCACTTAGCATATATGAACTTGATAAGGATACATTCCATTTGTTGCTTTCTATAGGATTAGATTGTTATCTAAATCTCGCATTGATGATAACCTGTTTCCCTCCTTGTTATTTTTACAGCTTAAGCAATATAAAGATCCTGATAAAAGGGTTAAAATAAGGGAGACGATTCGACTTCTGAAGCAAAGTCTTCAAGAAGGAGGTAAAAAATTCACTTTTGTAAAATTGAATTCAATTTATTGCTGAAACGTCAGGAATTTTGCGGTTTTAACGCGATATAGCCTATATTTCTGTTTGTTTAAACAAGGGTCTTAAGTTTGGACACATTTTCCTTTTGCCGAATGAAAAGTCGTAAAATTTCATTTTCGTGGCCCCTTTTGAAAGAATTTAAAACTTCCGCGTGTCTTGTCAAGTTCTGAATTAAAACAACCTTGGTGGGCCAACAACGTTTGCTAAAGCGCAATTCATTCCACGTTTCTCTTCATTTCATTAGATGTTATATGCTAAACTTGAAGTTTGTCTTCAGATTCATCCACTGAAATCCCAGGACTTACTGAAAGCACCAACAGTAGGGAAACTGATTTAACAGAGGTATGTTGACAATTGGATTATACTATTACCGGTACAGCTCTTTACTAACCGTCGATGAGTTTGTGGTACTGGTGAATCGGTCGGTGGAGACTGGGCAGTCGGTTGATTTCCTCCTTGGTCAGACCACGGTTCAGGCAAAAGAGTTACTTATGCATTTAGGATGGTATCTGTTACTACCATGGTAGGCTTATAGCATATGAACGCTTGACGGAGGTACTTTGCAACATGCCCCAATCATATCTTTTACTACCGTGTTCCACTTTCAACGCTGTGTTTCAAGGGGAAATGTGATGTTTCATGACACAACCAATTCTGCAAGCTGTAATGTGTTTTATTTTAGAAATCAGCGACCACAGCAATTTCTCGCCTGTCAAACCGTTCCACGTCGTTAAGAAATCCTAAGCCATTCAATCAATCTTCTACAAGTTCAGTGGGGCGAGCGAATTCGTTCAATTTTTCACGTCCCAAAGACTTTATCCTAAAAAAAGTCGGAAGTTCACCCCTTTTAACAAAAGTTCCAGAGTCGAAACCAGACGATTTTAAAGAATACGCAGACTCTTTGAATAACAACGTCACAAACCGCAGCAATCCAACCAAATCGAGCCACAACAAAACTGCGTCGCCTTTCCCGTTCAGCGTCAAAACACCTGTTGCGACAACTAGTGGCGAAACATATACCACAGAGTCTTCATCAGCAACATCCCTTTCACCATTAAAACGCAGTGAGAGTGCGAAAGAGAATCGTTTAGGCGAGTTTACGCCGGTATCTGTCGTCCCTGGTAACGTGAGACGTTCGAAGAGCATTTTGGGACGCATTTTAGGACAGAAAATCGACTCTGAAAAATTACCGTATAAACCTTCCGTTGCTGACGTAATAGAACAAAAACCACCTGTTGGGTTACCCAAACAATCGGAACCAACAGAATCAACGGTTTCTGCTCTACCTAAGCAGACAGAACCGCCGAAATCTACAGTTACCGGTCTACCTAAGCAATCGGAGCCGCCAAAATCAACAGCCGATTTACCCAAACAGTCACAGAGGTCAAAAACTGCAGTTAATTTGCCTAAAGACACAGAGCTAATTCAACCCAAGTTAGATTCTCCCATAAAACCTGAATCACCGAAGCCTACACCTCGAAAAAGAACTTCAGTAAACCAAGTAAAAGCACCGAGTCCGTTACGTAGGACACACTCATTGTCAAGACCATCAGAACATCGCAACTCATTGGAATCAACGGGCAGCGAAGAATCAAATTCAACGCCAAGCGATCACCTATACGAGATCACTGCTACCGCAAGCGATTCCGATTCTTCTAGCGAATCATCAAGTCACGCATCACTGACTTTATCAGAAATCATTCAAGCGGATAAAAACAAGGCTGAAAGCAACGCTACTGTTTCGCGATCACTTACAGACGACGCTGATTCGTCCACCCTAACTGCAGATCACGTTGAAGACGCAACATCTGTACATCCAGAGCACCTTGAAATCAAGAACCAAGAGGACACGCCTATAGTTTCTGAACAAACGCCACAGGCTGAAACTCCAAAGAAACGAAAACACGTCATCAACGCACCCGTGACGTCACAACCCGCGTTAGAGACGGAAACAGCGGAAGTTTTTCATATTCAAATCATCCGGCCGATATCGCGAAGTAATCGTGACGTCACGAAGAAGAAAGGCAAGAAGGAATCGAAAAAGAAACATTCCAAGGAGCATAGAAAATCGTCCGTAGCATCCGACGACGAACGAAAAGACATGGATCGTTACACAACTCGAGCACTGCAAGACCGCATTAGCGTGAAGTCCCAGGTACTAGCCAAAGAGGATGGCACTACCGTCAAAGGCATTGAAAAAACCACCCCGTCTTCTCGTAGGTTACGAGACAAGGGGACCAAATCCCTCAATACGGGAGACGATGTAAGAAGCCGATTACAAAAATACAAATCGCAATTGAACGGCGATATTGTAGAAAACTCATCGAAGCGTAATGGCCAAGTGACCAATCAGAAATCAACAATGACAGAAAAATCAGAACGAAAAAGTAGACGGAACGGTGACGTCATAATGACATCATCTCAAGAAAAAACAGTCATCACCTTAGAAACGTCCGCGCCAAAGAGCGCAAAAGAAAAAACGGAGTCTAGGAAGAAGGTTGAACTAAGAAATGGATCTGTCATGACGTCAGAAAGTTCAAAGAAGAAAGCGGTGGAGGATTCGGCGGGTAAAGAACCCCGTGCTCGTTATACCCCTCGTTCCAACCGTAAGTCAGACAAACTTGATGAAGCCTCCAAAGTTGCTGTACAAGAGATGAAAGACATTTCCTCCAAGATTACAACCAAATCCGGTCGGTCGCGTTCCACTAAACAAGAAGACCTCAACAATAACAAAACAAAAAACACCATAGCGACATCTAACGGAAGTGGTGTAACGGCTGTTGAAGATAGTTTGAGTAGTTGGTCGGCGAGGAGGAGAAAGAAAAGAGAAGAAAAATTTGATATCACTCCCATCACGTCAAGTACCGATGAGAAATCGGTGGAGGATGAATTAAAAGATAGCGAACCAAAACCGATTGAATCTGAATTGAAGGAAGGGGAGTTAGAGAAACGGTGAGTACAGCAAATTAGGCGCGAAGGTCCATTGGTATAATGCCTAGATGCTCATGGTCTCCAAGGTTTGAGTCGAAATTTAGTTGAAGTGTTGCTGACCCCAGATCTCAAATTATCGCCGCTGTATTTTAATCTCTTTGTATTTTTCAGAAAAATACGTGCAACCATGAAACATCAGCATTCGACGCCCTCTTTGTCTGGATTGGGAGGGTACTCAGTGAAACTGAAGATGAACGGCGTTTCGAGGTTTTCCTCTCACGTAGAAGAACAGGAAAATGAAGAACAACACGAAGAGGTATTGTGCCATCTGTTGAAAATTTAAATGAGTGGGCGATAGGTCTATCTTCAAAGACTTACGTCTTCGGCCAAGCATAGCCTGTTCTAACCATTGACCTCTGGTAATTCAACGTTATTACACTTTATCGAATTTGGGCCGCTATCATATCCCGAAATCCCTGTAAACGTAATAAAAAAATTCTACATTTTCAGGAGCCTGTTGATCTGAAGGAGTCCGAAGAAGATGAAGGCCTGAATATCACTGCTGATTCAACAGCCGAACGAAAATCGTCAGAATCATCATCGGAAAGTAAGTCATACATTGATAGCACCTGACTTTCTTACGTTTTGTAGCTAATGAATGTTGTCCTTTCGGTCACCCCTTCGCTAAGTTGCCGTGTCATATCTTGTGGGCACAATCGGTCGCACGTTGGCGCTAGCAAGCAATTTATTTACGACCTCTTCCGGCCCGGATGGTAAATGTATTCCAATGTATATGTACACGTGCTGTCTTAAGTTGGTGTTGACGTTCTGCTTGCCCGTCCCTGAACTTCGTCTTCCATAATAACGTATGTAGCGGTTCGAAATGGCATCAATATTTTATCAGTCTGGAGGAATTTCGTGTTTTCGCAACTACGATATTGGATAGTCTGAAGGAATGCGTTTAATCGATTTTTCCGTTGCTAAGAAATGGTGGTAGACTCTCATAGTATATATCTTTAAACTTGTGCGCAACGTATAGTGTAACTGCCACCTCAGTTGGCAAAGAGTGTGTGTGAGAGAGAGAGAGGGATTACAAACTTGGGTTGAGTTTAATTACGTTTGAAAATATAGCTATTTCCCTGCCACTGTTCTGATAGTTTGAAGTCATTGACGTTCCCCTAATTATTAGCCATTTCTAAGCTCATGTGTGCTGGCCAAGTGGTCATATCCGAGAAATTTGTATGAGACACTAAATTTTCTGTTCTAAAAACACTACATTGACTATATTGATCTCGCATGAAAACGTATATGAATAGGTCTTCGGTTAATAACGTTTTGAAGCACTTGAATTAAATGAATTAATCATCGAATATAGACGTTATCAGTGTTGGTAAGTCAGTCTTGTTTTTCGGTACAGTGAGGCTATGACGCTATACTAAGAATATAATATAATAGATTTCGAGATAACTACTACTACTACTAGAAATACGCAATTTACCAGGGTGACCCTGCTAGTGTTGTTTTTTCTGGGCTGGTGTACCCATGCGAATGATTTGAAGATATGCGTGGGATACTGGGATATGATGTGTTTTGTTAGCTTTGCGAAATTAAACACTGTATCTGGTATTAGTTATCGAACTGCTTGAGTACTTTATTAATCCTAGCTATGACGTATGTATTTCTGATAATGTCACGTATAGCCGGCCATTTCTCTATGGCGTATCGTTGATATTGTCCGAATTTGTGATATGTGTCATGTAGGTTTTTTTGCACGACTAGACCAGCCTTTCCGCGTCTATAACGAAAATCGGCTATGGTGCCTTCACGAGTTGTGCTAAATCGATTTCTATTCGTGATTGGGTTTCGAATCACTTGGCATCTCCGTAGAGCCTTTCTCCTCATGCGTTAATTTGTTGCTATTATGATGGTAATAATGTTTTCGCGCCTTTTCTAATGTTTTGGGTTTATTATCTTTCTTGGCCGTCTGTCATGGATATTTGATGTTGACGCATTTATCAAGATAATATGCGTCTGTTTAGCTGTATATTATGTGATAGTCGTCATCATTCAGTCTTGTCACTCTGCTGTTTGGTTGTCTGATTTGAAAAACTGTCTTGGTCTCGCTAAATGCGTGCGGGGATTTTCCTGACGCGTGGTTGCATACCCCTGCGTTTTCTGCTTTCTGGTTGGGACGGAGCGTTAAATATGTGGTGACAGTTTCTTTTTATATAGTATTTAACTTAAATAAATTATATTTTACAGGTAACCATATGCAGGACGATAACACTGACACAGAGCTAAATATTTCTGCTGAAGACGGGATGAATTCTGAATCCATTGCTGACGTAATGGAGTCATCCGCCATTGACCAATCGCAGTCGAGCGCTATTGATAAAGCCGACGAGATTGATGACTATCTCGAAAATGAAAATTCGAGAGAGGGCAAAGTAATCGATGATAATAAAGAAACAATCGTTACGGACGAGCAAATTGAAAAGAGTGAGAACGAAGTGGGCGAGAGAGATGAGAAAAATGACGCTGATGACAAAGAATCAGAAAAAAACAAAAGCGATATTGAATTAGAGCTTCAACAAAATGAAATCTCAAACCAAACGCCCCCAAGCTCTCCGTATAAAGCAGCCGAGGATGACAACGAGATACAATTCGAGATAACCGTCCAAGAAGTAACACAGGTCGTAGATATTGTAGTGGAGGAATATCCTGACGCTGAGAAGGAACTAACGCAGGAATCAAAGCAGGATAACGAAGTCGAAGTTCTAGAAACGCTAGACGCACCACAAGCTGAATCTCCGGACGTAGAGGAAACACAACCAGCTCAAAAAGAAGGTAGTGCAGAACCAAAAATAACTTAGGGTGGAGATCAAAAAGGTGGGGAAAAATACCTCTGGATTATCGATAACTCCGGGGTTACATAATCCCGAGTTATCCGTCACATTAATTGCGGTTGCAAAAACTCAGGTTTTTTCTGGAGGTCCGCGGATTACGTAACTCCCGAGTTAACGACCATGACTAAGCAAAACAGAACCTCATGTGAAGTGTCGCGTGAAAGGTTATCGCTGCAGCGGATTGAGATTGGCAAAACGCGAGAGTTGAAAAGAGAAGGCGTACGTAGTCATTATGGAAATCCAGACATTGCTCTCTCTCACTAATCACAGTGCTCTAAAATATTATACTGCCTCGACATAATCGCCTTCTAACGCCCGATAATCCCATTCGTCACGAGCGAAAAATGAATTCTGCTAGATAACCCTGCCCCGTAGCAGGGTTATTTTAGCGAGATTATCTGCCTGAAATAATCCGTGAATCAGTAGGTTAAAAAATAACCCGGCTTTTTGCAACCGGAAAAACCCCACCAACACGGATAACTCGAGAGTTATAAAATAATCCACTTTATTGATCTCCACCTAAAGGTATTGTCACTTTATACATTAGTAGTTCCAGAACTTACCATAGCACGCGCATGTGGCTTCCGTGACCACAGTGTTCCCCATTAACACGTCGTTACACGTAAGCACGTGGTTTTACGTGAGCACAGTGTTCTCCGTGAGCACGCGGTTCCCCGTGAGCACAATGTTCCCCATGAACACGTGGTTCCACGTGAGCACATTGTTCCCGTGAGCACAGTGTTCCCCGTTAACACGTGGTTCCGCGTAAGCACAGTTTCTCCCGTGAACATACTGTTCCCCCGTGAGCACAGTGTTCCCCATGAGCACGTGGTTCCACGTAAGCACGCTGTTCCAGTGTTCCCCATGAGAACGTAGTGCCGGAGACTACAATTTTCACCCACAACTCATTAGACCGTGTAAATATTCAGTAGTTACTTTGAATGTTGCAATTTTCCCCGCTCAACTGATTTCAAAACATTTGTTGACATAGATGCATATCGCCGCCTTTGTGTATTTGAACGCCATTAGCTGTTTCGCATTTCTCGCCACAAAGAGACGGATTTCATCGCGATGTTGTGCGTTTTCAACGTAATCGCTTTGTAGTCATGCTTTGTTTTTTGTTGCAGAATCGCCGCCCGAAACAAAACCAATTGATAAAGTCAAAGACGACGTTGCGGTTGAGAAAGAGACTGATATAAAACAAGACTCTGAAAAAGTTGATAAAAAGGAGGTGAGTTGTGTTCTTAGGCTCACTTATAGAGATGTTTCATGCGGTGAAATGGTGCATTACAGGGAATAGTTAGTTTAGAATTTTAATACTTATTATTGACAAGTATAATATTTGTGGAGTTGCTACTTGATAAAAGTGTAGTGTCGTCGCTTGGTTAACGTTCAGCTCTAGTTTATTCAGAAAAATTTCATAATCTATTGATTTCATTTTTGAGTAATCTGAGGCTTGGCATAAAATATGTGGAATTCGTTTGTTGTACATCTGCCTGCGAGAAGTTAAAATGTTATGTATTCGTCATGGGCTAAAGTCTATCATCGATTTAGAGGGTGAGAGAGTGAAAGAGAAAAGATTCGTCAACCAGCTCTAAAAGCATCTTGTTTAGTATTAACAGTGACACCTGACACTTATTGAGTAAATACCGCTAGTGGCCTCCGAAAATATATTTGGACTCCAGCTGTCTTCGATATATAGCCATAAACGATCCATCCATCGATCTATAGGGTTGGTACTCAGTTCCTAAGAAATGTTGATATTAATCTCTAGTTAAGTAGTTATCATAAAATCGATCCTCTGTGTAAAGATATCAGTTGTCGCTCCATTATTGTAGCAGATTAAAAAGATTTATCATGTTCCTTTAGTGGTTATGCTACAGGTGAATAGGTGTCGTGTTACTACTGTATTTGAAACAATATCGTCGCTGAGTTTTGTGACGTCCTAGAGACCTAGACACTATAGTGTTTCAAATCGACATGTAGGCGTTTCAATCGATTTCATATGTTGGTATTGTGTAGGCGCACAATGATTGAGTATTATTATCTGGTATCAACAAATGAATATGGGCGTATGACGCGATGTCGTCTGCTATCACATTGCGTAGGTTATAACTTATTGTTACGTAAGAAGAATACAGCGGTCGGTTTGAACCCTTTGAGTGAGGTCCCCCTATGAATCAACGCAACCTCTGGAGGCTATTGTGGGCGTCTGGCCGACTACAATCCGAACCACCCGTTGGGACTAGACAAATCCGGGCGCGATTTTTACGCAGGTCCAGGCGATTCGGATATTGTGCCCTACTGGGCGTGTGGCGGATTTGGTTGGCAGAGTGGATTGGGTTGCCCAAATTAGGAACAATTTTATCTTAATATTGGTGCGTGCAGCAGGCACGGTCGAAATGGCATTAATCAAAAAAAAGACGTTATAGTTGCAAAAATATCTCTTCATCCTTGCTTATTGCCGGTCTCTTAATCCTCTAGTATTTTCTGTTTTTTTCCGCCGGAAGGCAGGATATACCCGCAAAATGCAGTACCTTTCACAAGCCTAATCCACCCTTGACTTAGCAATTGATGTATCGGCGTTTTTGTCATTACATCTTAATTACGTATACTTGTTATTGCCTGTCGTAAATGCCGAGCTGACACTGTGACGTCACTCTCCGTCGTCGTAATGATGAATTGGCGGGTTAAACTCGAATTCTATGAAGTTTTTGCATTGTTTGAGATCTCCAGATATTTTCCACCGCCCAATAATTTCACAGACACAGTATACTTTTCAGTAGCTAGAAATGTCATCGCGGTTGAGCTTTAATAAATTGATTTTCCAATTATGTGTATTAGGAATTCTTGTTTGGTTTGATGAGCTGGTTATCTTACAATCTAATTGCATTTAGAAATTAATCCGGGATTAGCTGATTTAATATCGCCTTAGATTGTAGCCTTTCATCTATTGCGTCTTATCGTGGGAAAAATACAAGTGCGTGTTGCTCCGTATATATATTCGCCTCACTGGAAAAATTAGACAGATCGCACTGTGAGATATTCTGGATAGACTACTGTCATCAAGTTCGTATGCTATGGCGCCTATGGTGTTTATTCGTACTGGACGTGTTGCGATGTTGACCAAAATATTTGAGGTTGTTTGTGGTGTTTTTAAGAGTTTCATAATTGACTGATTTCGAGTGTTTTTTTAGGAACCAGAAAAGATGCGAATGTCTATTGAAAATTTGGACCAAATTTCTGATATCAAAATGCTTCAAACTCTGGTAAGATATCTATCGTAGATGGACAGAAATTCATTTTCCCACCTATAACCTAAGAGAGAGATGCAAAACTGGCATGGATATGGAATGACCGACAACGAACGGGCGACAAAGTAGACGATAGTCGACGGTCGTAGTACACACACTATGGCGCCATTTCTCTGTAAACGTATCTGTTTTCGCGCTGCTAGTGTCACGTCTTTGTCAATTAATATTTGAAACACTCTTCCAGCTGGACATGACGTCAGGTTATGAGCCGAGAAAGAAAATACGACAAGCTATAAGAGCTTTGAAGCGCGGACAAAAACGTAAGTACGGCGTGCTGTCAAAAATTTTCCTCACCCTCGAAATTTTGAATGCAACGCACGATTTCTCATGTGAAACAGTCACACAAGAAATCCTAGCACGTTTAGTTAGACAGTACGAGGAAGGCTGGGAATCGCCTGTCTCTCTGGGAAATTAATCTGAAGCATTTGAACTTTGACCTAAAACTGGTGCGGACCCGGGAATCCAAATGTTTAATTAAAACCAAGCATTGCGAAGGTTGGAACTCGGTGTCGACGCCATGTGATATCTGCCCAGTGCTCTGAAACTCGAAGTCAGCTTCACGGAAATGAGCACTAGCAATAGGCCTACCGCCCGCCTTTTCCGACTAGCCTTATTCAACTTTTCTGAGTGAATTGTCACCCGTGACTGATGCGTTTTTCTAGCCGCCGTCACAAAAGATCAAGACACCAAGAAATCGTCTATCGCACAAATCAAGGCAGGCTTAGAAGCAAATAAGAACGAGTATGATGATCTTGACGATCGTTGTATGCAAATAGTATAGCACATATATATTATTCTTAGGTCGAAATCGATATCTTCACCGCGAGATGGCGCCAAAGAGTCAAAATACACGTCATCGCGTCAGACTACGAAAACAGGTCAGCAAGACATTGCATCATACATTCTAAGCCTTTGTGAACACACCAGTGTGCATTGCTTGTTTATAATAGACTTGCAGCATGGCCTACTCTAGGTAGAACTAAAGTAGGCCATGCTTGCAGCCTCACAAAGCTGATACCAAGTCCACGTACACAAAGGCACCATTTGCGATAGGAATTGTGCCCGCGTAGAAACTGAAGCCGTGCTAACTCACTCTCAATTATGAGGTGAATACGACTATGGAACGCATGGCACACTCACAGTAATGTCCTGGAATTAAGAGAAATCGCGCAACTTGCGCAAATCCAATGTTATGTATATTTTGTTTATTTGGCTAGGCCGCTTGCGACCGATATTATTGTCTTGAGGTTGGACGTATACGCTTCAGCCTCTTTGTCTTTTGTGTGACCTTACAGTAAGCAGTGGCTATCTGGTTATGAAAGTTATTTATAGCAAGGTTAATCCCTAATGAAGTGGTTGATAAGTTATCTGCTACGAGTTGAAATGCATTTAATAATGAACCCACCGATTCCCTGGTGGCTAAAACTATAATAGTGGGCGTCAATAGGAAAGGCCGTTTTTCCTTTTCAAACTTGGGTAAAGTTACGTCAATGGTAGATGATAACGCATGTCTTAACCCTTTTGTCGCATCTGTGATAATGCATAGGCCTACGATATTCCATATGGGAATGGGTTATTAATTTTGATAACTGCAATTAGTCTTGCTCTGCTATGCATCAGAAGCTGTTGAAATCCGCTTACATTGCTTTGATGTGATTAGCAACGGACAGAGCATAGAGATTGACATGTCAAGATTGTGGTTGGTAGGATGTTCTGGTGCAGGTCAATTGCTGTTTTATTTGATTGGTTTAGTGTGGGACGTGAGCGGAGATGGGTTTGCGTTTCGTGTTGTATACTGTAGCAGAGCTCTATATCTTAAGCTTTGAATATTTGTTGTAGGGGTTAGGTGCCGCTGATGGCGGAGGGATAATGTGTTCATTGTAGTTCGTTCAGCTGTTGGGTGTAGGGTCGTCAGTTGAGAGGAATAAAACAGGACTGATCAACCTGTAATGCGTGCCGTGTTGAATCTGATGTATCGCTTGCCGCTACATCAGACATTTGTAATCACAGTGATATCTTATAATTGCAGATAAATCATCGGATATTGCGTCGAAATATTCTTTGAATAAAACAGAGCGAACGACAAGTCGGATGACGTCATCGGCGGGGAAAAAGAAGGTCGGTATCACCCACTTGTCGCCATAGGTGCAAATTGTCATGAATTGTTAATCACAAAGCGGGCTGATTGCTAAATGCTGGTAGTGAAAGTCTCCGCCTTTCTAAGCTTTGATTGCGGTATTAACTTCAATGTCGATTTGTGATTTAGTTATCCAGTGTTATAAGATATAATTCTACCAATATGATAATTTTGTCTCTGAAACCGCAGGGCCGGAAAAATGCAAATTTCCCGGGATCGACATGCGTAATTCCCGGTAATATTTCCGTAAATTCTGTTTCAAACATACCGACACAACTTCCGCGTCAAGTCATTTTTAAATGTAGAAGATAAATTTCCCGCGCGATTTCATTGGAAGGAGTTTCCCGCGTTCCCGGGTTCGCCATATTGTCCATTCGTGTTGGCCTACTCTGACGCACTGACCAAATCGTACATTCGGGTATATGCCAACCATGTAGATGTAT
Organism: Botrylloides violaceus; assembly: GCA_030412335.1. Taxonomy (NCBI): domain Eukaryota; kingdom Metazoa; phylum Chordata; class Ascidiacea; order Stolidobranchia; family Styelidae; genus Botrylloides; species Botrylloides violaceus. Next base: position 1,552,053 of record JASFYC010000320.1, read on the forward strand.
ATGTCAGTCAACTTCGTTTGTGTTTTCCAGGTCGGCAGTATATTTGATCGTGAAATGGATGAGGACGATCGTAAGAAGACGTCATCGTCACGGTTGACTGATATCGAGAAGCGGCGAGACGAACGACGTCGGGAGTTACAACGAAACAGATCAATGCCGGCGTCCTCGTCGAAAAGCGCCAGAAAAGCATTCGTAGCGAAATTAGAAGCTGACGCGCCTAAGTGAGTGATCATTGAAAGCTGCCTTTTGTACTTTCATGGTTGGTCAACCTTTACCCGTGTGACGTTATATGAATGATTTTGTACAATTTGCCAGTTCGTTCTGTCGATGACCGATCACCGGAAAAAATGAAATTCCGCAGCCGCAACCTCTTCCAAACCCAGCCAAATGGCCAGAAAGGTTTGCGGCAACAAAGGCATTTGGCATAAAATCGCAGCTAACTCATATGGTCTTCAGTCGGCGACTGCCAGCCAATGATGGAAAGTGCAAACGCATAAGTTAGTAACTTGCATTTTCTATTGTCAGAACGCAAGTGAAAAAAGTAGGAAGAAGTCCGACTTTCGTTGTTCCGAATGCAAATAACGCCAAACAACTCCTACTCAAGTGGTGCCAATCAAAAACGAGAGGCTATGAGGTCAGTTTGATACAGTACATCCCCTAAATATGCTGCTAGTGACGTCAGACCAACATGTCCAACTCTACTTTTTCCAGCACGTCGATATCTTGAATTACTCAAGCAGTTGGGCGTCGGGGATGGCGTTTTGCGCATTGGTGCACAATTTCTTCCCGGAAGCTTTCGACTACGACAAATTAGACCCGAAAAATAAGGCCGAAAATATGGATCTAGCCTTCAAAAAAGCAGAGTAAGTCATCTATATTTTCAAAATTGTTTGATGCAACCGCGGATGTGACATCACAATCACAATATTGTTCCGAAATTATTGCAAACAATACAGCACGCCTGTTCCAAATTGATGGTGATCTTCTGATTGGGTATGCGACCACTGTTAATTGTGGATAATAATTGGAATCAATTTGATATAAGCGAATTGTGTTTGGTTAAATGGGGCCTGCGGTGTAGATATGATGGTGGCTCAAATAAAACGGCGAAACTGTGAAATTTAAACAGAAATTCGGGCGAAATATACCATACCCACTTCCTAAAACCCTTTTAGTTGAGCCACTGTCCTATGTAGGGTGCAGGCATTTAAACAAAAACCAAGGAGTCGTACTCGGCCAGATCTCTCTTGACTCGTATTATCCTTTTCTCTTTTTTTATTAACATCAAAATAACCACACCTTTTCACACTCTGGAATTTACGCACGCTGATATCGTTGGTGGATTTCAGCGTGTTAATGCTTACGATGAGCCGAAACTGATCCATGCTTGAAATGCTCATCTCGCCACCTAGCGAGTGGAGATTTGATCAATTATTTAAAAAATCATTATGACGTCATGAGATGAGATCGTAAATATGCTGAGCTCTGGTTAAGGATCACTCATGTTATAGGCTAGCCGCAGTCCATGTCTCTCATTGTCCCTCCAGATTCAGTTATATTGAAATGCCACTGAAATTTCACTCAAACTTGATGTAGGCTTACTCTTACAATAGACGGGGTAGAGATCCATCGTTAGACAGAGTCTAATGCATTCGTGTATGATGCATGTGTTGTACAGGCAGGATAAGACTACTTGCATGGTATGGTATGAATTCGACTGAGAGAATATATTACTTTATATTCTCCATGGCGGGTTGGAATTACTGTAGATCGATTAGAGTTAATCGCTGATTAGCAGTAGGTAAATCGTGAAATCCTAACTTATTAAATCATATGTGAGTACTCCAGCAACCAGGTATCACACTTTAGCATTCTCCCGATTACCCGGTGTGCTGGTGAATCGGGAGCTGTAGTAATGCTATACATGTACTGTAGTGAAGCCTATGGCGGATGATCAATCAATGCCACCGCGGATTTTACGCCCTGCTACGATTACACTTTTGCAGTACATGAAGCGGGGCGTTGGACCCGCGGTGGCGATTCCTCACTGTAAAGTTAAGAGGAAAATTTATTTTTCATACGTGTTAGCCATAATGTTGTTATATTTTGCCGTGGCTTTCGCTAATACATGCATTGCTGTCTACATTGTACTCATTCACATGAACAAGCATTGTAACAACACAAAGCACACAACGACGCCATTTCACATTCTTCACTTTTCACAAACGTCACACATACCTTCCATCTCGCTCAGAAATCGACTGGCCTTGTAAACGACAAATTCAATGTTGTTGCTGTTGTTGTTGTGTTGTGTTTGTTTGTTTATATTTTCAATGAGTACGCCTCGATGACCCTGCTTCAAATTGCTGATGGAATAAGGTTTAGTCCATGCGTTTCTGAAGCGACTTCGCAAACCTGCCACGCTCAGTTGAATCGGTCACCACAGAATTATTAATCTCATTATTCCGGGTTACTAATATGAGATCCATAGCATTTTTGCTTACGGCGTACTCATAGAAAACATAAAATGCTGCCCAATCGTTCCCGTCTTCATTTCTACATGCATCACGTCAGGCGCTCCATCATTACGTCCTCCATTGCTGCATATATTCATTTTGTTCCTATTTCAATGGTTTATAGCGAGCTCGGCGACATTCCCCGGTTGCTTGATACGGAAGATATGGTTACAATGGCAGAGCCGGATTGGAAATGTGTATACACATACCTCGGCGAGTTTTATAAACGGATCCGCGACTTGGGTCTTCTCTGAAATACTTGGGCCCCATCTACAGCAGCTACATTTGCTAAGAAGTATATTATAATAAGTCTACTCATTATTTTAGTCGCTACGCTTGTCAATGTTTACATGTAGCCAATCATTTTTTGCGCATTCTTGCGATATTTTCATTATTTTCACATAAATCTGTATCTAATCCTTGCCTCCTTGGGAAGTTTTTTTTCCATCAATTATGTACTCATTCCAAAATATTGCTTCGTGAGACGCCGTGATCACATGATCTGCGAGAGTCCTCACGATGGGTAAAGTCGGCATCGCAAATGAAGTGACTACAAAATTTTCCCGCGAAATTGTAAGCCGTTTGACGTTGTTCTTGTATAGTTTATTTTCTAAATTACATGCCTTTAGCAGGCCATGAAAATTATTTCGTGATTTGGTGTTGCACACGAGTTGTTTTGACTCGTTCATTTAATTTAAGCTTCACGATTTATTGATTAATGTACGACAAACTCATTCACGTTTGCTCGCGATTCAGGTGATCATGATTCTGATGATTTGATGGGTTTTGAATGATTCTTTTGATCATGATATCACATTGCATGAAAGCTTTATCATTATGCATGATATGAAATAATAACCGACATATTAATTAAGATTTAAGGCGGTCGCTTACAGCTCCAATGACCCTGATTTCGTTAGCTTATATCAACAGGGTTGTTGACTGACTACTAAACAATGGTTAAAACCCTCGGGGCTAACTACTTTTTCTTATACTTCTGCAGTTCTGCTGTATAGGTAAGATAAATCGCTGAAGCTGAGGCGATTTATTAAGCTTTCCCCGGGCAAGATTTCCCTGAATGCCTTGGGTCATGTCTCATACTAGCTTAGTCCAAGTAGAGGAAACTGTAGCCTGCTAATATCATAGCCAGCATTTAGTTTTAGTGCTACTCTTAATGGCTTGATATTATATGTTGTAATGTAACAAGGATATCTATAGATCTCTGGAAATCTCTGCGGTCAATTGAGTATGTTTTTTCCATAACTAACGGCCTGCTTGCATTTTTCAAATGGCAGTCTTGTTGTTATTTTGAAACCATGTAAGCAGAGTTATGTAGAGTCTTTTCTGGGCGAGCTAATAAGCGGCTGCGACACTTTTAATCTGGGCAAACCTGGACGTAGTGAAATTTTAGGCTGATTCGGGTTCAGTAAACCGCAAAGCGGCAACAAATGACTATTGCTTCCTGCGGCCTTGTGTGGTTGATCTACTCCAATGTACAGTTTAGTAAAAACTTTTAAAACAGCCCCCGCGACCTTGAATGCTGTGGTCGATCGGGAAAATTCAACGCATGCAACATACTTTTTTTATAACCATTCCGTACACTGCTTTTTAATGTAGTCACTCACAAATAACCCAGGCTTATTGTTACCGCGCAGAGAGTTGGCGGATATAGCACCATTATTGGAGGTGGAGGATATGTTGATAATGGGAAATCGGCCCGATTCCAAATGCGTATTCACGTACGTACAATTTATGTACAATCATTTGAAAAAGTTTGACAAACCACTCGTGCCTAAGAAGACAGAGATCTTGGATGTTACCTCGTTAGAATACAAAATCAAAACGTTGGGGGAGTCGGAAGATCTTTAACTGCTACATAACTGATTAAGACGGGACATGCAGTGAAAATATGATGGTGACTTAAATAAAAGATACAAATATGAAAATATTTGACATTGATATTTCACGAAATGTTTTGGCACTCGGTGAATCACCATTTTCCGATTACCAAAATTTTTTTTGAAATACGTCCTCTGGAAATATTTTTTATGCTTTTATTTAAGCCATCATCATATTTCCATCACACGCCCCCTTTTAATTATAGCCTTATCCATGATATTCAACTGTCGATTTCAATGCGATATTTCCCTATACCCTATTCTAATGACACTATGTGATCTAGCCATTTATCATGACCTTACGTTAATTATGGGGACACTATGGTTGGATGGGACAGATGGTGATTTAAGTTAATCGCAGATTAGTGGTTGTAGATTAATGCTGGACTTATCATGTTTGCTCAAAAGTGTTAAATGTGGCGTGGGTCTGCGCATTAATGGGCAGCTAATCCGCATCCACTAATCAGTAATTAACTCTAACAACCGTAGATTGGGTAGTCTACACTAAAATGGTGCGAAACGACAGAGTATATTACTTATTAGAGTGACTTCCTCACCGCCTTATATTTTTGAGCGCCATATTTGAGTTTGCCTTATTTTACCGAATTGTTTCTGAATCATTTTTGTTGCATGTTCTCAACATTTGGTATTTTCCGTTAAAAGTGTTATAAAGATACTTTCCCGTATCGATTACGTTTCTGATTTTGGCAAATTGAATATACTTTTGATTTCTTTTTGATACGCATTGTCCCTCATATCGAAATATCGCAGATTCATGCTTGGCAACGTCGCTGCCACAGTGTATAGTATCTTTTCACATTCAAGGTTTCGTTTACATTTATTACAAACGACGCTGGCGCGGTGTCTCTCACTTTTACCCTGCCGTGTGACGTCCCAATACCAGTTTTAAATTCTCTCGGGTTTTTCCGTCTGCGTGACGTCATCGAAACCGTTGTCTGTAAGTCACTCGTTTTCGCGCTTCCGCAGCTCGCAGTCTATGTTAACTGACCTTGTTCTGTTTCTAGCGTTGTCGTGAATAGATGTGTGACTAATTAATATTATGGTCAGGTAAATCGCTTTAAGCAGTATTCTTGCCAGCACTTTATTTGCTTTTCTGATTGACTCCTTGAGGAGTTGGTCTTACTTTTTATTTGCGCAAATGTGACACAGTTTTCGAAGCGTAACGTTTTGATAGTGTGTGCTATTCTACGTCTGCTCAACATATCACAATAAAAACTGCTATCAAGACGCGACAAGATTTTTGTTTGAGTGGCGTAGTCTGAAGTGAAGTCTGAAGTCAGGTCTACCGCAGCGCTGCTACCTGTTGAGACACTTTCAGTTATCTTGCTTTGCGTTTACAGTACTTTGCAAATTTTTCATGCAGCTAGTATGCTACAGTGCTAGATTTCGGTAGTCTCTAAACATATCATGTCATACATGCTTCCTTATTACTGCATATCATGTTTATTTCATTGATATATTTATATACAGTAAAAGTAAACATCAGCTGATTATTATCGATCCAGCCGATATCCGTATATTTGTGGAGGCTGTCTCCTAAGTTGGGAGGTCGATATTCATAATTCTCGACAATCCGTATCGCCCACCAGTCATATATAATTATCAACAGGGTGCTTGTTCACATATTCAGCGATTTTTTGCTTTGGGTTTTTTGCGGAGGCCTCGTGCTACCAAGACAGCATTTACTGTCGTAGAAAACACCTCGTTAACGTGATATCCTCGCTTTGCAGAGCAGGCAACGTATGGATGTTTCCACGTCTTTTTAATCATTTGTAACGCTTGTTTGTACCAGACAAGGTCGTTCTCATCCTTTTTGCCGTTAGCATATAAGTCCATCTTAGTACCGACTATCACAATGATTGGTTCTGTACTCCTGGAGCTGATGCCATCGTAACTCGTAGTGCTAGCTTTGGTTGGAGATGCAGCTGGTTCGGTGGTTGGGGAATTTCCTTTGTTTCTGCGAAATGATCGCTTCAATGAAGTCCCGCATGATGCGGATTCGTCGTCTGCTATTACCTGCTTATTCTTGTTGATTTGGGCGGTGGCTTCCGCGGTTGAATTGCGAAGAAAATCCTAAAAAATGACGCCTCGTCTTTGGTGATATCTGCTGAAGGAACAGGGGTCCGAAAGCTTATATTTCCAAATAAACTAAGGCGGGACGATTAATTTGTTCTGTAATTCTGTGAATTGCCAATCAGTATAAAATCGCGACCTGCTACGCAGAGCTATATTGGTTACTTCGAAACAAGCTAGTTGCGTAATCGCAGCCATGTCATGAACGAAGTAGTAGAATGTTACTTCTACAACCTGCGGTGTCGTTGTGGGACTCTTTCTCCCAGAATACTCGACGTAAAATCTTGATGGCGCCATACGGGCAATCGACTCGAAACTAGAAACTAAGCTCGTTGGGCAACCTACCTGAATTTCGAGACGAATGCGACACATAAATCCATACGATTCCATTTTTGTGACGTCAAAAAGTATGATATACGCGCTCGCTTTAGTGACACCCCTTGCCCCTTCGATATCGAATTCTTGTTGCGTGTCTTGTGGGAACGGTGTCATAGCTGGTACATCCATCAGTATTAGGTCTGCCAGATGAGTCCTACCGTCCAGATCTCTGTAGGCTACTGTCCTGATAACCGAACGTTGTCTGAGACAAGTGCATCTGTTGAACGGCAATAAATCTGATTTACGCTGAGTCGCTGTTGGGCCAAACGGGCAACCGAAATGTCGGTATTCGACGAGACAATCTGGCGGCGAAATCACCTGATGAAGGGGCAGGACTATCGAAAGCTTATGAACATATATATTGCTGAATATATTGCTGCTGAGCGGCGACTGCCAAAAGTAAGGCGGGTCTCGATTTGCTGCCTAAAAAGTGGAGGCGGGTCGTTTCAAAAGTGGGGCGCGTTTCATAAATAGGGCTCAAAGCGAGCCTTCTTGTGCACTTACCTCGTTTTCTTCGTATAAAATTGAAGCAGCGAGTTCGGTAATCTTGAATCGGTGTCGTTTTCGTTGATAGCGGACGAAAACACCATCAGGCTGTTTTCGCCAAACTGTACGCACGCGTGACATTTTACTGACGACGTACGCACCGCAAATGTATCTTTCACGAAGCGCTCTATCAAAGCAGATTTTCCTGAACTAGGACCACCAACTATTGCGATTTTGATTGCGGTTGTCATAACTATAACTGAAACAATGCCGATGCAATTTGTGCGTCCAGTCAATCAATGGACTTGATTAGTGATTGCGTCAGTCGAGTTTCTGCGGCCAGCCATGGAACCTCCCAATGGAGTTGACCTGTCGAAGCCCGTGAATGTTGATTGCTTGGGCTTGGTTATTGATTGCTGTGGATCGGTTGATACCTATCCTGAATATACATAGGTTTTTATACGAGTTTGAAATTAGAGGTTGACCGGTAGCCTATATAGATTTTTCAAAGCCGATAGGCCTACACAGTCATCGGCTTCTGCGCTTCACCTGACTTACAGGCCTATACATATTTCAGAAATATTTTGAAGGCGATTTAATGAGCGTCCTAGGCAAAGCAAATATGAATATCCGCCTGCTCTCGCATTTTCGGCTGGGCCGATAAATAGGTCGATCTTGACATACGACGCCCCTGTAACTCCACTAGACGCTGGCATCACATGATGTGAGTTTTCATTTTGGTGTTCCCACTTTGACACCTTTTTTTCTGTAGGAAAAAATGCCCTTCCCAGTGTTTGTATTTTGCGAGGATGCACATTTCCCGATAGGATTGTAATCTGTGATTCAATGTCAATTAGGCTGTTGGTTGTTACCATTACTTGTTGTGGCCGGCAAATTGCATTCGTACGTGTTAGCAGCTAGATAACACGATCGATAATCGAATTTTGTAAAAGGGACTCGACTGCTGTCAATAACTCAGTGTTCCGTAGAATTGCCAGCTGCATATTTATCAACCTTCGGACGCAATGCCGTGACCTCCAAAGCCACTCTATTTATCGAGCGGCAACTGTTGAAGTAATTTTAGTAATTAGTTTATCTGTACAGTGTATTGCTTTTGCCCGTTTCCCAATGAGTGGTGTTGCGTCACGGCCTTATTTATTAACCCTACTTACCGCTGATACAAGGCTTTCTCCGCGAGCACTGACTAATATTACGTGACCCCGTTTTTAAACTCTCCACAAAATGGTGCGTGCAAAATCACGTCATTATTACCGCGATGTAATCAAAAGCTGTTTGCAGGCCTGATCCAACGGCTGGAGCTCTTAATTACGGAGAACGGATGTAATGTAGTCTTGGACAAGATGAAGCTGACTTAAAATCGCTCCCAGGGCCCGTATCTAATCAGCTAATAAGTAAGCCAAGCCAATACCATCAGAAATATCTAATGATTTATTATCACGGAGCTGAGAAGTAGGCAAGAAATCGGCAGAATTTTAGAAAATGCGAAGTGTTTTATCACACTCGTTGACAGAACCAGCCAGAACGTACACCCTATCCACAAAGTGTATCGCTAGGCAGAGATTGGCATATGGCAAATGAAAGCACAAGAGAACATAGAGAAACAGAAACAATACTGTCAATAAGGTTACTGCTTTTGTAAAAAGCTCCGATCCAATATTCTAGCCAATTCATCTTCTGGGAGGGCCTTCTTGTAATCAACTGCACATTTTATGTCCGTAGCCTCTAGCATCTTCAAAATCTCATTTTTTCCCAATTTCATTTTTGTTTTTAGCTCAACATCTAAGTCACCTTTGAACTTATCCTTGTGCATGACCATTTTCTCAAGGCGACGTTTCGCTGCTGCATTCTCTACCATGCGTTGGTCGACACTACCAGCCGTTACAAGTCGATATATTATCACTGGTTGAGATTGACCGATACGATGACAACGGTCTTGAGCTTGCAAATCGTTTTGCGGATTCCAATCCGAATCATATATAATCACTGTGTCTGCACCAGTGAGATTAACGCCTAAACCACCAGCACGGGTTGATAACAAAAATATAAATACATCGGCATCAGAGTTGAACTGCTTCATATTACTATGCCGTTCGTGAAGCTGGGTTGAACCGTCCAATCGCAGAAATGTATGTCCTCGAAATTTTAAATAATCTTCTATGATATCCAACATTTTCACCATTTGGCTAAATATCAGGACTCTGTGGTTGTTCTGTTTCAGCTCGGGCAAAATTTGATCCATAACCATCAATTTGCCAGAGCATGACACTATTTCTTCATCCACTTTAAAAATATCTGTTCCAGGGATAAGTGGGTATTCAATCAAGTATGGATGATTGCAGCATTTTCGTAGCAACATCATGATGTTATTTAATGAAACATTAATGTCCGCATCACCAGTCGGTCTTTGAGATCTTGACGGGATGTTTAGACCGAGATCTTCTGCCTTTTTTCGAGTGATACGCTCTGTTGTCATGATCATCGACAAGTCACAAGTTGCTTCAAACTGCGGCACCTTATCCTTGACTACTCGTCGAAGTGTTTTGTCAATGGATGCTTGATAAAATTCTTCCTGCTTTTTCGAAAACGGAGTATATACAATGATTTCCGCTTTTGGAGGAATCTCAATTTCAACATCGTCTTTAACCCGACGTAGAAGAAACGGAGTCAAAATCTCGTACAATGTGGTCAAAAATTTTTGCTCTTGATCGAGTGATATGCCATCCTTTTTTGAATTATCTGAGAAATCAAACCAAGATTCGAAGACTTGTAAATCATCGAATACCTCAGGAATTAAAAAGTGCAACAAAGACCACAGTTCTTTAAGGTTGTTTTGCAGCGGAGTGCCTGTTAATATAAGCTTTGCACCAGCTCTGATGTATTTTAATTTATTGAGCAGTTTGCATTCGCTATTCTTCACTCTATGCCCTTCGTCTAAAATCATGTAATCCCAATTAAATCTTGACAGCTGCGCCGCATCTCTCAACACCATTTCATAAGTCGTAACCACGACAGGGTGACATCCATGCATTTCTGAAGAACGCATGATATTATTTGCAAGATTTTGTCGCTCTTCTTTGTTGCCATGATACAACACGGTCGGTATCGACGGGGCGAACAGCTTCAATTCATTAATCCAATTGAAAGCCACTGACATTGGAGCACACACTAAGAAAGGTCCTTTAAATCCGGATTTGATAATGTGGCACAATAAAGCAATGCATTGAATTGTTTTTCCGAGCCCCATTTCATCAGCGAGAATACCATTTATAGCATTAATAAAGAGAACTTTAAGCCATTGAAATCCTTTGATCTGATAATCATGAAGCATACCACCAGTGAATAAAGCAGGTTGAGAAGCATTTATTAATCGATCACCAAAGTATCGTATTCCATCTTTTATAGTGATTTGATCAATAACGTCACTTTCCTTTGGAAAGTATATTTTTCCAGACAAATCGTCATGTATTTTATGCATTTGTTTACTTGTCTTGGATCTTTTCTTTTTTGGTTCGGTTAAGACATCCTTTTCTCTTGGACGTTTCTTTGGGACAGAGGTACCGGTGGCTGCACCAGCTTTCATTGATGCTTTTAGAAGAGCTTTCTCTCGCTTTAGAGCTTTTCTGCGCTCTATTTCTTTTCTGTTTTCAATAACTTCAAGGAGAGAATCAGCATAAACTTGACTTTTCTGCAAAAGGAGAGAAAGTCGCTCCAAACGTTCTTCTACTGATATCTTTTCAGGTTGAGCCCGTTCTGGATTTTCATCATACTCCTCGTTATCAGATTTGCCTTCTTCTTCTTCAAAATTCGGTGGTAATATCATTTGGCACACATCCTTGTCATTCTCAGTATCAGTATCAATATCAATCAATTCTTCTTCATCTTGCATCGTTTTTTCGATGTCATTGGTCTTTGGATTTTTCAGTTCTTTAAATAATACCTTACAATCAACAAGAGATGGATTCTTTTGACTCGGACGATTTGTATTTGTAATATCGCTCAAATGGTGCTCACCAGTAACATCTTCGGCTAAGCAATGTCCATTGCATTCGTTTCCTTGAACACCAGTCATCTCTTTACTAGAATGTGTGGTTCGAATCTAATACACTTTCGCGCTGTTAGAGATGGCGATGATGGAGCAAACACAGAGGCCAGACGGTCACCGACAAAAAATCCGACTTAGCAACTTCAACAGCGAAGCAAGAACCGCAAGTCAGCAAGGGATGTCTTTGCCGCGCTTCCGTATTGCACGCATCATTGCGTCGTCGGCACACAGTTCCGAGTGTCAATATCCGGTTTTCGAATAAAGAGTTCTTGCCACCGATTGATTCATCGATCAACCATGCGATTCATGCAAAATTCCATCTAGTTTCAACTTTACGTCACTAACATCACGCATCGCATCATTCGTCTAAGACTGGACCAAATCTACTCGTCTTACGCGCTGAGATGTACAAAGCACTTTCTGCATCTCAGTGGTCTTCCGCTAGGAATCCCTGACGACACCTACCGACTGCTCTATAGCGTGGCTACAAAATTTATAAAACTTTCTACCCTCCCTCGTTGTTCATGGCGAACATGTGAAGACGTTGTTGATGTTGACATGAAGTCTAATTTGGGCTGCTATAGTGCAAACAAACCAACGCATTCACCGAGCATTAACAGTAATATTAGGCCTAAGGACCTTGTAATAAGTCATTTTACTCCATAGCTTGACAGAAGGAAGAGAAACTCGTGCAACGTGTAGAGTAGGCTATTGTAAGCAGAAGTTGCAATTCATTACTGACAAAAACTATATAGACTAATACAAGATAAGTAGGCCTACAATATATTCCTCAAAATCACCCGTATGCCAATATAGCAGGGGTCTCCACTTCCACAATACCGTTGACCTGCTCCGGTCATAGGTCATCTGTCTTCCAGGTTCGGTTAGACTTTCCTTCATGGTTCAGCAATCGGACTGCAGTCGTTTACTTGCTATAACGCATCCTCGGTAATTTGAAATTCAGCTTGCAGTTCACAGTCTCCTCCCTCGGCCGTGTTCTCACTGTTTTTGTGGTAGCAATCCGTATATTGTAAAGACACGTTATATAAGCAACACATCACGGTAGCAAATACATTCAGACCAATATGGAGAGATAATATGCCGAAATCAGGGCAGTTCTCTAGTTTTCTACTATGACTTGTGTCAGCAGTTCGATTGACGTCATGATCAGCAACTCCAAAATCGTTTTCCACCGCGATATCATACGGATCAGTGATTTCCTCCACATATGTTGTAGCAGTTGTGGTTATTATGTCGCTTTGAGTCGCAGCTTGCGTCGAAACGATGTATGCAACCGCGGTCATCATCAAGTTTTCTATCACGTATAGTATCAGAACAAATAACGCTGAAACGCCAGCGAATTCTCCGACGTAGATGAAAGTATTTAGGAATACAAATACCAAAGATCTCGCAACTGTTTCGACCTTGTCTCTCATTACACAGATTAATCCGATAAGCCAATGTGTAGTCATGAGAGCAGCAATCCACCATTGTAAAATAACCACAAAATATATCATCGCTAATATTCTTGCGGCTAAGTAGCTAGCTCGATAAAAAGTTATTAAAACCTTTTGGACCAATCCAATATTTTTATGGACTCGAGCTGATACGTCATAATGGATAATCGCAAGGCATATAGTGAGAAATGATACTCCTGCTGAAACCCATTGCACAGTCTCCACGCTGTTTTCACATAGTGCTAGTACGTATAGATTTAACATTAGTTGTGGCAATGATTCTAAGAGCATTCCAACCAGTTTCAGCGTGATAATAGGTTGATCTGTATCGATCTTTCCAGTGCAAAGTTTGAATTGGTAGAAATAGCTTGCAATGCTGATAGGGAGAGATACGATTAGTGATAGCAACGCCAATACAAATACAGTGAGTGATTCGTTGTTCCAGTATACAACAAGAGTAGAACAGTCAGTCAGTGTATCCAAAACGTTGAGTCCTACATGAATAAGACAGCATATCCGTCCAACACATCCTTTCTTACCGTCAGTCATATCGAAGCAACAAGCATAACTTGCGCAAGACTTGCTTGAGCCAAACTTCCAGCGAACTCACATAAAATCCTGATTCACTATGATACGCACCTTTTACAAGCTGTCTTTAGGCTGACGACTTTGTTCAACTCAAACTGTCGTAATATCAGTTAAATACTCTGGGTACTGAAATATTTCATCAATTCAAGTTCGTCAAACATTAACTAAATGAGAAAATCTATTAGACGTAATGCGAATGCCATATTTGTTTTATATTATAGAATTCCCATCCCGAGTTTACCGCTTTAAATCTACAACTCTTCGCAAACAATTGTAGCGTTATGTGCGCTGCCCAGAAACATCAATAGAATAGTGAACGTAAAAGTCAAAGGGTCGCTTAACAATAAGACTTGTAGACTTGATTGACTGAAGCTTGAAAGGCCAGCTTATGATACTAGCCTTAACTAAGCTTTGTTTACAAGCATGCAAACTCTTCGACTGCAGCGATGTGTTTTCGAACTTTGGTCGACCTCGCTTGTTTTTATTACCAAAATTCGCCGTAACCCGTAAAGACATCGATGTTTTCAGTTGTTCAGAGTGACTAAAATTGACACAGCGACCTCTATAATTCCTGAGTGTACCATCATATGGGACACGCTTCGAATCAAGGGATCAAGGCGCGTACTCTATCTAGTTCGATATCAGAAATCACAAGTTTTAACTTCCGTTCACTACTGCACAGGTTTTAGCGAGAATCGTTCACTTCAAACGTTCCTATTGCTAAAGCCGAAACCAAATTGATCACAAGCTGAGCCTGTTGTCGGATGAGAATACGTTGCTAACATGACAAATAGCAAAACGCAAAAACAGCCAAACAGATAAACGACAGATTGCATCATCTCTCTTGTCATCCATTTTCTCCGTGTCCAATTTTTACCTTTAATCTCGTTTCGTTCGATCGCCCCTGAAACGTGCGGTAAGGTCTAAATATTTCCCTCCTATGCATCGCAAGTTCGCAACAACCTGCCCGCGGTCGCCAATCTTTCAGCCTTGATCATGGCAAAGACACTGTTAAAATTCCACGGCTTCTAGACCTTTCTTGCTCCGTAGATTCAACAGTAATAGGGGTATATAAGCTGACACGGCGCTGCTTTATCGCCATATCATTGCCTGGTTTATCTTGAGACAAGAATCGATTTATTGTCAGATTGAACAGAGACTAACATTAAACCAATGTGAAAGTGAAAATATACTGAGGGGCTTATGTTGCCATGTTCTTGGTTGTATGGTGAACACGCTGCAATACAGTAGCCTACATTGTAGTGATTCTCAAGATCATTCCGGTAGGAACCCTCATGGCCTACTAAATACATGTTCACGATTGTCACGTACTGTATGCTACGCAGTTACCAAGAGGTCCACCATTACACCCTCCTAGGAACGGAATCTGGAACTCAACATTGTGGTTACCCGTATTATGTAACCACTGGCGCGAGTACATAAACATCGGATTTCAGACCAGTTCAGGGCTCAGGGGTCAGTGCAATCACCCTAATATCGGCATTTGTTACTGTGCCGGTCGGCGCTTAGCATCAGACCAATTACGGAGAATTGTGTTTCAATTCTGTTTCAATGGTCCGGGCTGTAAACAAACATGCTATGCGAGGTAGCACCACGCGTGACCTTGAAACAGGAGTTTCCGAGCATCGCTTGAATCAGGACTGCGAAAGAAGCAAAATTGATTTAATAGCAGGTGAATTTTAAGCATTTTTGCTGCTCATTTCGACTTGATATGACCAAGTAGTTTAATTTTCATTTCGTTTCGCAGCAATATTGCAACATTGAAAGCTATTGAGTGGTTGAGGAGCTATTGAGGAAGTATCCCGCTGCTGTTCTTTTTATATGCATTAAAACATCAGGACAATATATTGCTGATATTTTGGAAGTAAATTTAATAGTCTGGAGTTTTTGAAACTTGCGCATGACCTCAATGAAATGTCGAAGCGTTGATATGAGGGCACGGCCGCGGTGTTTCGTCACCATTCAGTCATATTGAAATGAATAATGTGACTGTTTCTTGTGAAATCCTTATTACAGGTTATTAGTAGGAAATCTATTCAGCATAGCTCCATTGTCGATATCAATCGACCAATAGGCTACAGATTTTTCCCGACGTCTGTCTGAACAACTGTCCAAAAGTTAACTATGAACAATAGCTCTCGTGATTTGCTCCGGCTAGTCACGACAATAGTCGTTATGAGTATTGGTGAGTGAAATTTTTGAAAAGTAAACTTATACGAGCTCAGAACGTAGAATATCATTAGGTCAGAATATATCTTGTTACTGATCCTTTCAGTGATTGGACGAAGCGAATCAAACGGATCTCAAAATCTTGTGGAAGATGAAGTACAACGATTTATATATGGGATCAAGAATGGAAGTTTGCAATATCCACAGATGACATCATCAAATTTTCGTGCCAAATTTACTCTGTATTCCGGCAACAATGGAACTGACGACCGCATCAACGCAACGATGGAGTCCATTCTGAGTTCAAAGTTCAACACGGCATTAAATACAAAAGTTATCATTCACGGATACCGGGTGAGAAGAATTAATTCAAGGGAGATGGCAACCGACGCCACCAGTACATAGCTTTCTCCTTAAATATAGAATCTAGGAATCGAAAATGTACATACCCTGCATTTTCACAGCCATTTTTCAATGAAATGCCCGCGTGGGTTAGGCGGTTGGCTGATCAAATCACGGCATTCGACGATGCAAACATCATAAGTGTCAACTGGCTCGATGGTGTTCGAACTGACTATGAACACGCTAAGAGGAACGCAAGAAGTGCAGGGGAACAAGTAGCGGAATTACTGAACTGCATTTTTGTAAGTAGCTTCATCAGTCCATCACTAGCTGTGGTAATTATATCCCCTGATTTGCAATTTTCTGATTTCTTTTTCGTTACTGGGATGCAACCGGGGGTTTCTCCCTCACTAACGATAGATTCGTTAACGACTGAACGAATACCATGAGTCAGTGTTGTTGAGTTGTTTACAGCCGGTTGGCTATATTATTCGTTAAAATAGGCCTTCGCTTCGTGACAGTAGGCGTAGCTTGTTCTCGTTCAGCAAATAATCTAGTGACCTCGTTGTAACGATAAATCTAAGCAGTTAGTGGATTCTGCTTGTTACGTCATAAGTTGTTTGGTTGGGCTGTCATCCGCGAATGTCACGACGTTAAATTAAGCGAGTATATAGCCCTATATATACGTGCGTGCGAGACTTTTGTCTCATGAAGTGAACAAGCGGTTTGTGGAAATGCAGGTCAGCTGCACAGTTATGTGTTTAGGATACTTTTGATCAATACGAACCAACGAAAATACACATAATCGGATTTAGTCTTGGCGGACAGGCTGCTGGTTTCGCTGGAAAAAAGTTGATAAGTCTCAACAGAACCAGGACTCTTGGACGTATAACAGGTGCATACCTATATTAGTACAGTAGTTGAATAAATTCCAACGGAAAATGTGCAGACTTGGATTTAGGCTGGCACTTGGTGCCGTGCAAGCTTGTCTGTTGTCATCACTGAAGATGTTTTCTATCGTTCGGTCTAAGTATCAGGCGAAGGTAGATTAACACGATTGCCTGCAATGTTGCAAGGTCTTGGAATCGCCCTCGTAGAATCTTAGCTCAGGTGGTAAACTCCATGGTGATCTCTATAGGGGACAGTAGGTAGTCTAGGCATTGGGCGACTAGGGTTAGGCTACTTTTGTAGATCAATTATCACGACTGACGTCAGTACAGTTACGTATAGACAGAGCATGTATGGTGTATGCTTCTCATTCCAGGTCTAGATCCAGCTGGGCCAGGATTCAATGTCAAATCACCAAATTCTCGACTTGACAAACATGATGCAAAGTTTGTGGACGTTATACATACTGATGCAACAGCTCAGTTCGAATTTGGTAAGTTCGTTTACCAGTACACCTAATTTTGTCAGCCTTCCTTGGCTAAAACCAAGTGCCACGACGGGTCTCGAGTAGTTTGCACCTTGCCGAATGCCCAAGTTATGCCTTGTCCGCGGACACTGACAGTCTGCCACAGGTTGGGAGGTCCTATATATAGTTGCTATGATCACAACCGCAACAGGCATTGCGAATCTTGCTATCAATCTGATTTGGTTTGACCGTTTCTATTCGTATGTTTCCTATTCACAGAGTTAGGCTTGAACAGAAACGTGGGACACATTGATTTTTATCCAAACGGCGGTTCTAAGCAGCCAGGGTGCACAAAATGGAAGGACCTGAGCTTCAATACTGCTATTGTTGAAGGTAATGGCTGTTCTGTACAATTGTTGATAATGGTTTTTTCGAATACTGATACATTCCTGCTGAAATGTACGTCTTCGTCGTGATGTTGTTTTTAACAGCTTTGTGAGACCATTGCGCTAACACTCTAGCTGTCATTGAAGTAAAATTTGTGAATATAAGTTATTGTTCGCGCCTTTTTCAGATATGGTGCGATATGTGTCTTGCGATCATACAAGAGCAGTTGCATTTTTCATAAACTCTATCAATACCAGCTTGGAAAATTCTTTTACCGGTTACCGGTGCGCAAACTTTAAAAGGTTTCAGGTAGGCCTTTTAGCCATTCAGTGATAACGAAAGAAATTGTCTTAGTGGACCGATTGTAAACTCGCCGGTGATGGTGATCTATTCTCAGGCCATGTCCCGTCACATCATTCACGGTTGCAAACGTTTCGTAAGCACGCAAATTGCTTCAATATCCCGTCGACTTGAAAGCCATGACGCGTGTGTGTATGTGTGTGCGTGTGATAGATACACTATCTATCATTGTTAGGGGAAAGTAGGAATTTTTGATTTCTTGGCATGACCGTCCCGCCTTATGGTCTTCAACTCTAGTGAAAAATGAGTGCTTGGGTACCTGTAATGCAAAATCTCGGACGAAAACTCGTGAAACATTCCGATATTTACAGGCGGGTAGGTGTTACGCCTGTGATGGAAGACTCACGCGCTTCGCACCAATGGGTTATTGGCTGCAAAAACAAAACGTTCAGCTGCGAGGCAGATATTTCTTGCTGACTAAACCAGAACCACCGTATTGCGGTATGTAATACGTTGACTCAGTCATTCCAATAATGTTGTTATCGACCTTTCCTTTGAAGGTAACCTGTACAAACTAGAAGTCCGATGGTCAAGTTCTGGTAGAAGAAAAAGGGATCTTTATGGCATTGGGAAAATGCTTAGAAAATATGGTACGAATATACTCCCGCATACACTAATTAATGCTCCACTCACTGAGTGCGGTATCGTGAAACTCCAGTGGCCGTCGCTCCAATAATGGTTTATTGTGGACCCACAAACTGAACCCTGGCCTTGGTAAAAATTTATCAACTTGAATTCGGTCTGAGTAGCATTCATCAATGCGGGGTAGAGTTTTTTGTACCGGTACAAAATTTCTTATTTCAATGGTCTATCATTTTTAGCACATATCGATCAAGTCAGTGCATACATCTCGGTGACTCTGACTGGTAGCAACAGCACGACAATTAGCACACCATTGGAAAGGTGAGACTTGTCTAGTCAATACTGTTGCCAAAGATTAGTTTTGACTGAGAGTTGCTGGTCTTTGTGGGAGTCGTAAAAGTGTAAAATCCTCGTCGGTTGGCGTACGTTCCGCAGGAGTCAACCCAGCTGTACCAGCCCGCAAACTTGCATTTAATTAGTATGCTTTCGTGCGTACACACAGCGGAGAATCGATCACATTGCCTCCTGGACGAACAACGAAGCATATATTTGCAATGCCGTGTCTTGGCGATGTGGACGAAGTCGTACAAATCAAGCTAACGGTGAAGAATAACTGGATTGCCAGATTTTTAGACGATGATATTGACATTTCGAAAAGCATAATCTACGCAATTGACGCAGGAAAAGCGTGAGTGTTGTAATTCTTTTTGTTTCTTTCACAATAAGTGTAAAAAATACAGTCTCGTAGGCGATCATGTCGACATCCCTCTTCTTTGAGCTGGTAGAAATGTTCTTTGCGTATAAGAACTACCCAACTGTATAACGCAATCTCTAATATGCGTTCCTGCATTTTAGCAGGCGATAGAAAATATACGTGTAGCTGTAGACTATCATAACTGCACGCTTTCGTACGGGGACATATTTTTATAGCTGCATGGGCTCGAATAGGAATCATTTACATTAACAGCCAGTAAATATGATTGACAGGTACGTCTCGCAGTCCATTACTAAAGCGATTGTGGGTGGCGCGAGATTATTTACAATCAATGTTTCACGGAACGGCGGATGGGAATGCGTCCACTGATGAGACTGCCCTTATTTTGACGATGTTATTTTGTATGTATCATCATCATCTGCTAAAATCTGGGCAGTTGAAAATAATATTAAAAAGTCTCGTACTGTGTATGCGAAATAGTAGAGTGACGGAACGTATAGCTGTAAGAAGCAAATATTGCTTTATCTATGGAATGTCCGGCGGCTCAGGCTATTAGTGTAGGGGTCAACCATTTATCGTGGCCGATATTCGTCTTTTTGCGATCATCGGTATCGGCCGTGGATATTGGTTCAGAGGCTCAGGCGATTACTTTAACGTGCTTTCATTTCTTTCCAAAATCGAAACTTACCGAATATGTGTACATAGCTGCTGTAAAGAACTATACTGCTAATGACGCCTTGTCGCTCAGAAGTAGGGGCTTAACTTTACCTGGGATCCCGTCGAACTCTCGTGTTACGGGAAGCGTCCGTTGGAAGTAGTAAGCCTATAGCATTATAGCTGCCGCGAGTGGCCAATCTACTTTATATACGTTGAATCGTTGTGAACTTGTGGGCATGTTCGAAATCATCGGAATAGAGCTCGATTGCGTCGTGTCGCGTTCGCAACCTCGTAAGTAACGCAGGCATCGCTGACCAAACGCTGATTGATCATTGCGTCCTGTATACGGGATGAATTCGTTATTACTAAAGCTGGCGGCAGCTAATGGCCTGAATCCAACAAGGTATGATTTATTATCCGTTGTACTTTTGTACTTCTACTTGAAATATGCGCAGAAAACAAATCGTATTTCAGATAATTACTCATAGCTTAGAAGGAATGCCTTTTAAATTTTTGTCCAAAAACGCCATAATCTCCAACCATGCAAGTTCTTGAGCCCTTGCATGGTTCTTCGTCTCGCCACCCCAATGGTGATTCTCAGATAGGAGTTTGAAGTAAGTTATGCTAGCGTGTGGGAAATGTGGTGGTTCTAATAGATGCCCAGCTCCAGGATAAGTCAAAATTTTGTAGTCACCTTTTCCCTTTTGGATGAGTTTTTCAGTAAAAGATGCAGCTCTTACATTATTGAGTGCATTGTCGTCTTGGCCGAATATGAACAGAAACGACTTGTCAGATCCCGCAAAGTCTATTACCGATTCTCGAGAAGTCATGAAGTCAACGTAATCGTCATCGAAGCAGTATTTTTCCACGACTGCCCCATCCTCAATGAACGTATTATCCCAATTTCCCATTCTTGCTTGCCAGGTTTGACCTTTATATCGTATCTCCGTTCGAAAGGAAAACACCGGGCCGTTTATTGAAACAGCACATGTAAAACCGCGAATATAACTTGCGCAGGCTAAAGCGAGCATTCCCGCAAAAGAAGTTCCCACTATACCCTATTCCATGTTGATTTGTCTCAGGCAGGGATTGCAAGAATTCTTTGGCTTCTTCAAAGTATTCTAGATCAATTCCATCCCAAAAGTCTGGAAGATCATCGTAGCCACTATACGCCAGCGCTAGACTTACGTAACCTCGCGACGCGAATAAAGAAGCACGGTACTCAGCAACGCGACCAGCCATCCCGAATGCATCTATCAGTGCAGGAAACGGACCCGAGCCTTCTGGTATGAATAATGTCCCTCGGACTCTATTCCAACGCACAGGGATCCGTTGCACTCCACGACTTTTGTACCATCTTTTTGCAACAGCTTTTGCTATGTCATTTCTAGAAGTACTAAATAAATCGTCATATTTGAGATGAGAATCCATCACGCTAAATGATATCGCGATGGGATTTTCAAGGTCTTTTACTGTTAGTCGATAACCGAGTCGCGTATTCTTAGGAGATGGTTTCATGCTCCAGAATAGACCCATTGGCTCAACGCCGGTGTAAAAGCCTCCACTGGAAGCGTCACAGCTAAGGTTTAGGATTCCATTTTGATTTGCTGCATAGTGAGCAAAACTCTCAAAAATACCTACGTCACTGCGCTCCAATGTAGCATAAATCGTGACATGTTGGTTCGGTTGCAGTCCTTGGACAAGGATTTTGACTTTTTCGTCAGCCAAACATTCGTTTGGTGTTATACTGATCTTAGCTTGCATCTGAAATTCCCCGTCAGTCCGTCGGCTGGCTTGCAATGTTGAGTGTTCCTTCACCACAGCAGAACTTTCATCGAACAGGCAAGCTGTTGTGTTTTACTGTCTGAGTAGGCCTACCTGTTTCTTTTCGAGGATAGATTCTATCGATAAGGTTCAATGTTTATAAGAAATAATTGCGCAGGACAACATTACGCGAAGTGTTACCAAATATTTATCCGCCGTGAGAAGCCGGGTTCGAATTCAATGTCGCAAATGATGATTTCTGCAACACGTCACTCTGTTCTACTGTAAGGACATGCCCTGTACTTTCTGTGATCGCTCCTCGGTCAGCCATAACTGGAAATGGAATGCTTGATTGTGTAGCCTTAGCTATCATTACTCATTAGCCCGAATTCGGAGTTTACATGACGTATCTATATACCAATTCGCACAATTTAATGATAACTATGATGCACAAGGAAAATCGCATTTAGGGAATTTGCTAACAACTATTCAACGCATCGACGAGTTTATCATAACTTTGAACTTGGAAGGAATGTCATATAAACTCTTATCCAAAAACAACTAATCTAAACCCCAAGTTTTTGAGCCTTTGCACGTTTCTTCGGTTTGCCACCCCCAATATGTTGTCCAAATATGAGGTGTAGAGCTTACTAGGGTGCGAGAAGCGCGCTGGTTTAGTCTCCGGCTTATTTTACTCTAGACGGTGAATTAAACATATTATTGCCGAGAAAATGCAGTATTTGCCGCCAAGCAAGCTCTTGGGCTCTGGCTTGATCTTTAGTCTTACTGCAGCAGCCTAATTTCCTTGTTCTACAAGTTGCAACCATTTGCTGCTAGCCTATATCAGGAATACAAAATTTCGCCATCGTGATCTGGAGATACAAATACCTTCGTCAATATCGTTTCACCAACGCCAAATATTTAATCGCACTGAGGAGCACTCAGTAAATACGCCGGACTCGCTACGAAGTTCATAGAACTTTCAAAACTATAGACTGGTCGCGTGGCGAGAAATTAGTCTTCAATTTATTAGCCTACTAGGCAAGATGACAATACGATAAACAAAAAAAATCGAAAACGCGCGTAGTATGCTCATGAATCACAACCTATTTTAAAAGTAGAAATGTTGAAAATCTCATGAAACATTTGGATATTAGCGGAGGTACCGATTTTTTGAGCCATATCGAATGTTACCACCATATTGTAACAGTGTTCAGGTTTTCATCCTTGTCATGTCAAGAATTTCAACGGTGGGCGGAGATTTGGATGATACCATGGTCCATGACGTTGGATAACCTTCCTGCTGCATTCCTTCCATTTGTTCACATGGATGACAAATACAAATCAGTGATAGAGGTTTGGTGCATAAGCAGAGAATGGACCCTGCACTGCTGTAGACTGTTTGATTTGAACAAGGTAGCGGTAAAAGCCCTGATACAGTATTATTCATAACTTTGAATCATCACAGTTGAAATTAGACTTCAAAAAGTTGAGACTATCTTGCCAAGAGCGTTCCTGAGCTTTAGCATGCATATTTGGTATGCCTCCCCACTTCACAAAATTTTTAAAAATATTCATATAAGTAATATCGACGTGTGGAATATTCGGCGGCTCCAGTAAGTGGCCTGCTTCTGGGTATGTAACAATTTTATATTTTCCTTTCCCGACTTTTATGAGGCTCTTTACAAAGGCGATGGCTTTAGGCACATTATGCCCTTCATCAAATTCTGAATATTGGAACATAAATGATTTGTCAGATTTATCAAATTCAATCTTTGAGCTCTCCATCTCTTCGATATTATCAAAAGTGTCATCTACAAAATGCTTCGTTACGAGTGCCCCATCTGACATATATGCTTTCTCATGCTTCATTGGTACTGCATGCCATATCCTGCCTTTGTATATGAAAGGCTTATAGAAAACAAATAAGAAAGAGTTCACCAACACCGCACAGTTGAACCCTGGAAGGTATGTCGCACAAGCTAATCCGATTAAGCCTCCATATGAGTTACCATGTATTGCAATTCCTTGCTTTTTCGCTTCTGGCCGCGATTCCAGAAATTCTTTAGCTTCTTCAAAATACTCCAAATCTATATATTCTAGTACTTTTGGGAGATCTTCATATGCAAAATATGCCAATGCAAGGCAAAGGTAACCTCTCGAAGCGAACAAGGATGCTCGGTATTCCGTTAGTCCTCCTGCATATCCAAACAAATCGATCATAGCTGGAAACGGACCTTCTCCTTCAGGTATAAATAAAGTACCGCGTACCCTTTTCCAGCGTACTGGCATGCGACGAACACCAGGGCTCTTAAACCATCGTTTAGTCAATGCTTCTGTCAGCACGTTTCGGCGCAAATCATAAAGCTGTTCATAATTGAGATGAGAATCAAGTAGTCGTATAGATTCTTCCACTGGAGTAGATACGTCCTTTATAAGGAGACGATTCTGATATCGATCATTTTTGGGGGATGCTTTCATGCTCCAGAACAAACCCATCGGTTCTATGCCAGTGAAAGAGCCCCCAAGAGAAGGTTGAGAAGTTAGATCTATTTTACCATCACCATCTGCAGTATAATTGGCAAAACTTTCAAAAACGCCTACATCGCTTCTTTCTAACGTAGCGTGAATCGTAACATTTTGGTAAGCTTTTAGCTTCTCCACTTTGATCTTGATGCTTTCATCTGCTAAACATTCCTTAGGTGCTATTGTTATACGTGGAGTGGACGATCGCAGCATACGGACCACACCAGCGGTACGGGTACACTTCATCGTTTTTATGCCTGACTCTTGCTCCTGATAGTGCTTGCACTTGAAGTAGTTTCAGTATGACGTGTAGGCCTACTCCACTCTCCACAGTCCAGATACCGATGGGACGTTGATTCGAAAGGACACCTCTGCTGTGCTACAGCTCCCCACTCAGACTAGGCCGAATTGTCGATACTGATGTCTTTACGTCATCCAACGGTCAACAGCGGGGCGGGTGTAGTTCTAGCGAAGATAAAAACTGCTCGGAGGGAGCCGCGGCCGGCCTGACCCAATCAAAAAACAAAAGATGATGGAGGCCGAAATCGTTGGTGACTCGTACGATAGCTTGAAGTGGAATTCGTCGATTTTTTATTGACGGAACATCACGGTTCATTAAGCACTGACCGGTATCTCTACAGCGCCTGAGAGACAATTTTCGAGCATATCACTATTCTCGACTTACAACCAGTATCATCCTGATATGATCGCGGTTACAGCAGTGGTGAGGTTTGGGTCAAATTTACCTTATGCATCAGGCTCTCTAGCTGTAGGCTGCCATCATGTTTGCGAGTATATACTAGTCACGGGATGCATTGCCCTGTCGTAGGCCTACGTGTACGCCAACCACTTCGGGCGAATAAATAAATATTTGTCGAAAGTCAGATATACGAAACATGTCGAAGCGTAAATCGACTATCAAAAGTTCACTCGTTGCGAGAACCTGACCTCCAAAAATCGTATAGCACCCGTCAGCCACTCATGCTTGGGGGGATATGGCTATAGGATATCAACACATCCATTATTAAACGTCGTATTCTTAAGTCGTATTGTGATCCTACTAATGAAATCATCCTACTAAATGTTTCAAGGGCTTTAGCAAATTGAAATCCACCGCAGTGAAGATGTCCTCAGTTTTGTATGTCGGATATAAGCCAGTTTTGTTAGTTCTAGTATTCGTTCCGACCGAAAACCCGTCCCAGTGATCTCCCCTAGTAGCAATGAAGTCGCCGACTTTGAAACATACTTCACGGAGGTTATGAGGTTCATGATCGTAGATAGCTCTTTGCTGTCGCACAAACTGATTGACGTAATAGTAACGGTCATCGAGCGAACGTGCACAGTTTGTAGGATCCGCGTGATGCACTTGCATCAATTCGTATACCAGCCGAGACATCTGAAATATGCATAAATCACTAACAGGCATACTCAGTATTTAGGAGTGCTTTTTGCGCCATGATGATGTTTAGTTTAAAGGAATTTGTGGTAGCAGACAAATGCTTACCCCGGACGATAAAGTCCCGACGAAAAAATCGCACTGTGATAGAAGCGTCACATCGATCATGACACCGACGACGCTCCTCAGAGAATACCGCCCTATGTTATCCATAAACGCAATCCTCTTGTCTCCTAGGAAGACGTAGTCAGGGTACCTGTCAATAGTTTGCAGTGCTTTCTACAGTAGCCTTCGACAAATTTGCAGTCGATGAACTACTACCTACCTATTCATCGCTTCGTCCAGTACACGCGGGTCGTCTGACGCAATATAGACTCGTTTCTTTTGTAAAGGTAACATTCTCATTCGTTCTCTCCTCATTGACTCCTTGTCGAACCAATCAGCGACATGCACCATGTATTCTGATAAGTCATGAGGTGCCGCTTCCGATAATAATTTATCTGTTCTTCGTATGTGAATTCTGCCGTTAGAGATGAAGGACGAAGTTTGTCGATTTAACTCTTGGATAAGGTCGCAGGAGTAAAAAAAGGTTTAAATTATTTCTTGAAAAACCCATAAATCCTAGTAATTGACCAACTTTCCCTTATATATAATAAAGTATTCCATATCGCATATCAGCATATCCTATGGGCTCTGTCTTTTATACTATACACCATGGCCTACTCAAGGCCTATACTCTACTAAAGTAGGCCATGTATACACTATCAGAAATTTTGTTGGTTTGAGAACTTTGAGTTATTGAACCTACCCTGCAATAGGTCTTTCAAATCCAATCATTTTTTGCGCTTCGTAAATTTTAGTAGAAAGCCAAGGTTGTGGCCTTATGAGATACGATACGAGATTTCCCATCCACCAAGCAGCTGGATCTCCGTGATACCGCGTAATTTCAGCATGGAGATATTTAGGGATCCGAAGCGGCAGATAGGACGGAGGAAATTGCCAATTGAAATCATCTATTCGCACGACATTGGTGGATTCTAAATCCTTTTCTGTCACATCACCTAGTAAAATTAGTCCGACTATAAGGCCAATATACAGGGAGGGACTAACTGGTAATCGGTGAGAAAAAACATTGCTCCGTGAGCGTCGTGCAGTTGAATGTATAATAATATGTCAATAAGACACTGACTATAGTGGCAGTAATGCATTTATTGTGCCCGGTGTGTTTCTGACTGAACACCAAGCAGCAAAACCTTTTCACACTGCGTATATTCGAGTTTGCCTATTCTCAGTAGGCCTATATGGAGTGTACTGTAGGCCTACGCGCTACACTAATGAAAGGGTGCGGATTTTCAATTATCCGGCCAATAAACGGCTACAAACAGATGCGTTTAATGCGCAGCTTACTTCTCCAAATTACTGCGTCATCTTTGTTGATTTTACAAGACGAGCTGCTTATTGGCAAGAACACTTCTTCCCATGGCTTCCTCGAATACGCCCAGTTGCTCGAGTCGAGAATAAGAATCCGTCTCATTCCAATTGCTAATGTGAAGCAGACGGCAACGTGGTGGAGTTGACATCCGAATCCACATTTATCCCCCAGTCCGCATAATAGTTTTTTCACATTTGAGCAATTTCGCGGCTCCTAAATAGTTGGTACGGATTCGAGAATATATGCTTTATACATCGCGGCTTCGCATCTTTGCGAGTATCTGCAGGTAGCATCAGGTTCCCGGCGCTATTTGAATAATGTGGTCAGGTGGTAATCTAGCGCAACGTAAGACGTAATCTTCACTTTCCTTGCCCAGTCTGCATCCTTGGACTAATATGCGCACGGTTAAATAATGTACTACAGGCCTAGTCATGGAGAAAGTTAAAATTTCTCCCGCAGTCACCTTAGTCGCCTGGTTAAGCAAGACTAAATACAAAGCGTACTTGTGCCTGTCGAATTTTATGTTCCACAACAGCCCGCATGTCATTTAGCTTCTGATGTACCGCATCCTTGCGTGAAAGCTCCACCATTTCCAACTCTACAAGAATGGCGCTGTAACGGAAACACCGAACGTGAATTTGCTTCGACTTTTGACAAATACTCTCGTGCTAGACGTATCCTTTAGTTTCGGTTTTTTATTCTCAACTGGATTCGGACTAATATTGCGCAACACCAAAGGACCTAATCTCGTATTTGACTAAATATTTTGCCTTTACATACTTTTTTCTTGACTGCATATCATCGATGAAGCGTTCCTTATTTGTTGGTCGTCGCTTCCACGATTGAATATAGTACCACATATCCACTACTTGTCTTTGGACTGCTCTGATGCGATGTTCAACAGATTGCTCCGGCTGAAGTGCACGCGCCTCGACGCTTTCTATTTTAGTCGAGAAAGTAGACTCTTTGCCGTCACAACTGTCGAAATGCAAGTACACCATGCGTTATAAATCTCATTGCTAGAAAGTTGAAGGGTAAACATGATCAGTGATTGGTTGAACACAGGCTCAGCCGCCTCAGTACAAGGTATGGTCTTTACCGCAGCGTAGCTTTTCGGTATCATTCTGCTCAGTATATATGTTACAGCGTGCGTGACGGAGGTTTTCTAAACGTGATTAACCAATTAACTCACGTGCACGTGCAGTTGATATCTTTCTGTATTATCTTCACTAGTAATAAAATCCAGACTAAGGAAAGCAGCATTAAAACTTTTGAATAATTGCGTTTCATCATCGATAGTGAGCCGCCTGCATTCCCGTGTTGTTCCTCCACAGTTGATAAAAATTTTGAACTTCTTAGGCAAAAGAGGTTATGCTCATCCATCGAAGCGGGAATTTCAACAGCGTTTCTTTAGATGCGATTCGCTTGAATTACCAACAGCTTCATACTTCGATTCACTTCTAATCTTAACCGACTGATTGATATGCACATGTATAAGAACGTCCCGCCATTCGCCTTTGACACTTAATATTGATGGCATCTCCACGACATTCGACAGTAATTTGCGCGCGGCCTGTTCGCACGTGTTCACTATATAGATGTGTTTATGATGGGACTATGGTGGGGTTGGTGCCGTATAGTTATTGTACCGTTTTCGATATCCGAAGAATATAGGCCAACATATACTCTCTTATTCTCGGTATTTTGCTATACGTCAATTTATTTCCTAAAGAGGATCGGATTTGCGAAAGCTTACAAGTTTTCAATGAATTTAGCTGTATCTTCAAACTGTGGTGAACTGCTGTGTAGCCTAGTATTTAAAATTGCGCCACGATCATTTATCAATACCAATATTTTTCATGCCGAGAATTTGACTTTTGCAGTGCTGCATGTGCTCTGCAACTTGAAAACATGTCAGGCGAAACAGCAGTTTGCCAATTAAATTAAAAAAACAAACCAGGTCACAACTGTTTTTGCAGAATCGCGACAAGGCTCCCATAATCAAAAGAGCATATTATAGAGCATAATATATATTATATAAAGAGCATATTATACAATTTTTAGATCATGGGTATAAGGCCGCGGTGGTCACGTTAAGTGACTCACGTATAATAATCGATGGAGCGAAGTATTAAAACTGGGTGGGCTAAGGTATAAAATTCCCACCCAAAACCATTTACAGTAGGTAGTCCCGTGCCGAAATACATAGGCAACTGAATTGAAGCCCATGATCACCTTCATGCCCGACCCACATTGATATTGATAGCCGCTGTCGAAGTCATAGTACTGCTGTAACTATAACTCGATGTGGACGTGAAGTCGGAACTTGCGGGTTCCGAGATACAAAAAGTAGCCTACTCTTCGATCAAGTCCTGTACATAAGTTTAGTATTGGTTGATAAACGTCCACGTAACGAATGCTTCTGCTGATGTCATGTCTTCCCTCTTCGGGATGATATACTCGGAGAAACGTATAATCCCATAAATTCTGAAGATAATGCCTATCCAGATCATAATAATTTGAAAATATCTCATTTTCTTGTTATTACAAACAATCGATACCATATTGTTTATCAAATTGAGGCATTTCTGCTGCAGTTTTTGTCGATCGTTGCCTGCGGGCGGCCGTGGCATGTCGATTGCGGGATTGTTGTCGTCTTGTGCGGATGCTGTTGATCTTGGTTGTGTGCTTTGTCCTGTCATTGTCAAATACATTACCTGACAACATTAGCACTTCGGCATATATATCATACTTCAAATTGTAGACTTAACTCAAACTGTATACTACGTCCTTCATCTAGCCGTTCTATCGTTCCAGTAACAAAGTCACGAATTGACGAGGCTGCGTGATAATTCATTTCATCGTGCGGCAATTCGCAATTACAGATCTGTATATCTCAACTGTTGCGTTGAAATTTGAAAGGGGAAATTTTTGCCTGATCGAGTGATCGTGCTTATTTCATGCAATAACAACCGTGCTATGCGTATTTTAACCAGTGGCGTGGCATTTTGCTTCCCAGCCCTCACGACGCCAGTTGATAAAAAGGATAGGCAAATGTTGCTTGGTTACGCTATACAAAACAATTCCAGCACTGGTGGTTCTATTTCATAAACATACACAGTTTAGCATATGACCACAATGCGTCCATTTCTAGACCAGACTACAGATTGTCCTTCCCGGTCAGATAAGATTTATGGCATTCTTCCCAGCTATCAATAAGGCTGCAGAATCCTTGTATCTGATGCAAATATTCAATTCTTGTCATATTAGAGATCCGCAACAATATTATCTTTCATGGTACATTGAGTTATTGAGGGTTGAACCATGGCCTACTTTACCTAGAGTAGGCCATGACTGAACTGTAACCTACATTCGTGCAATAGCCTTGATCAGATGCTAATTGAGTAATCACCGTTTACCCACGCAATTAGTCTATACCTTTAAGTGGAAAGAAATATGCATTCATACGTTCATGGAAATATTTGCAAGCGAGGAAACCCGATATTACCGCGTACCGACCTCTCCTTTCATCTGTTTTATCGATGCATAAACACACAAAACACTCTGGAGAAATAAAACTACTTAATCATCGCTTTCTTGTTTTACCGTTCCTATATTTCAAAGCTTGTAGGTGATTATGTATCCGTCTAATGCCGATACATTCCCCTCCTGTAGATTTCAAAGATGCCTGGAGGGAATCCAATGGTGCAGGCAATTAGTCACTTTTGTATATGATTTCTATGTCAACTGTCAAGAGGAAGGACGCGTTCATCAGATTCCTTGTGTATTGAATCGTGTTTTAACCATAGGGATAGTTGTCATGCAATGGGTAGGCCTATATGAGACAAGGGCAGAATGCATTGAATCCCATATTGTGCAAGTACTACATATAGATTTCCAGATAGTGCGTTTGTACAAAGAAGTGTGATGACAGTGAAGTTGCTGTTTTCTTTTGAGCCAATAGAATGTTTTACGCGACTCCAGTCTTAGCAGTGCTAGCGCACGGACAATAGCCCCATGGGAATGTATTAAATAGGCCCGTCATCGTTACAATTGGGTATTGTTTGTTGAATCTTGTGTAAGCGACACCGGAAAATACCATTCCATAGAAGGATTTTGTTTGGTTATTTGTTTGAAATAAGTCGCTGAATTGTGACCGCCGAAACTAAGCATCTAAACGTACTTACTCTATTGGCATCTGGTTAGCAGGTTGGATTTATCACTGCTGTTGTAAATTATGTATGTGCTGAAGACACGCCGCAGCCTTCAAGTCGATAAGCTGCTGTTCCCATGATAATATACTCGATTAGATTACGGACGGACTGCAAGGTACGGCATACAGTAGCGAACGCAAAATTTTTGACAACACCACTCCTTGTTTGTGATCGATTGAATCGATTCTCAAGGGTAGACCAGGATTTGCCCTCGCGGGATTCGTTGAAAACATCTTTTGGTAGCGTAGCGAAGTATATTCCTACTACAGAAAGCGATCAGTCTATATTATATATTATATTATAGACTCTATAAGATTCAAACGCAATGCCTCAGCGCAATCAGGCAGCTTGAGGATGCACGTTTCGTGTAACAGATATGAGCTCATTTATAGAATATGTCATGCTAATGGTCATTAGCAAGGCCATTTTAATCATTAAGATCGTCTGTGATTTGCCATGCTATTTGACAGAAGATCTGTGCGTATAACAATAGGCTAATGCGTTTAGTCAGTTTGGATCCGCAATCCTCAGAATATCTTGATCCACCTAGCATACGTTCACGACAACCTCGTGCTAGGTTGATGACAGAGATTTTTCTATGTCGGATACGGTTCTTTCTAACGCTCTGTGGCGTCATTTTGCAAGCGTTTGCTCTCATTTTACGCGGCACCTTCATTTATCCTAACGAACTGAAAAGCATGAACTGTACAAATATCGAAGCCGATAATCAATATAATGAACGGCACGAACAATTCTTACGACTTCCGCAAGATTTTCTCCTCCCGTCAATGTCAATGGTTATGTTTCTTACCGCATTGTTTGTGACAATTATGGAAATGTACATCAACGGCTCCAACCATAGTGAGGCAGGACTCTTAAATCTATGCACGTGGGGAAGATATCGGCGAAATCGCACAAGAGAAGTGAGCGATCAAGACCTGCGGTTGTATTCATTCCGAGCGGTGTCTGCGGTGAACCACCGCCGTCCTCGTCATGGCGAAGAACTTGCGGTAATACACAACTTTGACGATGAACCGCCACTTTATTCTAACGTTGTCGGCGGCACAAGCGACGACCACTCCGATCCTCCGTCATACGAGTCTGCTATATGAAGGGACTCCTATACGGTTGCCACACGAGGGTTAGCGAATACGCGTCTGTCCATCGAGATAGCACCAAGATTCCGGTCTTGTAGATGAATGACGCCCGAATAGACCTGTCTAAATGACTATAGCTCTACAAAAGCAGTTACCAGGAAGCACGATGAATTCACGCGGATGATTTTTTTTGATCAATTGAGTTTTTACACGACTGTGATACATTTTGTTTTGTGAGTCGAAAATCAGAATTTTATTGCATGTGCAATTCATAAAGCTCTATATCAGTAGGCTACGCATTGAATTTTGTAATTGCCAAACATATATAAGCATCGTAGCTAGACGATAAAATGGTCGCAGCAAATTCATGTCGAGTTGGCTTTAAAGGAAAGTCCTCGTCTACAATGCAGGCAAAATCTAATGAAATATCGTCAATAGAGGTCACAGATTCGTACAAGTTCCATTAGCCTGTAAATACAATGCCGAATCAGCTAATTTAGGGTGAAGAAATGTTTATTTCTCGGAGTGCTGATTAGCATTCCCTCAGACTCCCTGGCATCTCCGTATTTTCGAGCCACGCAGCTATAACTATACAGACGTAGGCTATAGCCTGAGATTGTGACATTACGATTCCTACCATGCTGTAATGGAGAGGCGGGTTCGCTTTTGGTAGAGGCGCACCCATATCACAGACTGAGATTCCATAAAAAAAGAAGGCAGTGAATATCGAAATGAAATAAATCGACATTTTGATCCAAAACTAAAAATCGAAACCGGACGTAAACTTTCCCGTGATAGACAAGCATGAAACTCGTTTTCTTTCACTCTCTCTCTCTGCGCATCGATAGGCCACAGGTAGCTTCAATCAATTTAGTTTGATGTAAAATGCAACAGTCACGAATACATTGGATGGTAGGCTATAGCCTGCCGTCAATGGTTGTCGGGCAGCACGAATAATTAGAAAATTACAAAGTAAGGTCATATCACAACATAGTTGATCAATTAATCATGTATAGGCCTTGATCTGAACGTATAATATATGAATAAACGAATGAATTAATGTAGGCCTACTGATGTGTTCTTCATTCAGAATCTCACCAGCCACAGCAGCCCCGAAAGCGGTTCGAAGCACGGATTGTAGGCGGCATATCAGCGTAAAGGAAGGCCTCATGCTCGAACATAGGCCTAGGTATATTGTATGCTGAATTGTTGGTCTTCAAAGTTTGTGTTGTCTTTATGCAATTTCGCGCCCGTGCGAAGCCGGGCTCCTCTGCTCGTAAAACTCGATCACACACTCGATTACGCCGGTCTTCGCACTACATCCCTCCCGGCCTACTGTTCCCCCGAGGAAACGGGTACCATGGTCTTTGGTTGTAGACCCACACAAATATCGCACATGTCTATTGTCTATGTAGCCGACATAGACTACTGCTGCCTTTTGGCGGATCGTTAATAAAGTCTCATAAACGCAGCATAACAACTCAATGGTCGTGCTGGGTTTATGTTTAGGCCTATGTTCGGTGATACCGACGCCAAAAAAATACGTGCAAATAGCTTTAGAAGCACCCAAGAAGTTTTGTTTCGGAAGTGTGCAGAGACGAGAGAGAGAGAATGATAGAGAAATTTATTGAGGAAAATTTGTGCGTAAAGAAAAGCTGCATTCTAACACACAATGGCGGGCATAACATAAATCATGCGAGTTAGTTGCTGTAGGACTCCATGGGATATCTGTCTAAGGTTAGACAGTCGGAGCCGGCCAGGCACAAAGCCAGTACCGGTAGCCACCATAGCCACGCAGATCCGGCCAACCTGGACGGAGTTGGTTCCGTTCAAGCGGCAGTTCGTAGCAAACAATCTGTGGATTTGCGGGAGTAGGGTGTTGAGGATAGGCCGCTTACAAATAGCATCCGGATCATTGTTTGTAGTTTTTAGCAAAAAAAAAAAAGAGTTTTGTCTATACTTGTCTTTACCGTACCGGTGCCGCGGTCGCGCTCTAAAACTCCATTGATAAGTTGCTTTGCTAGTTTCAGTGGCGAAATCGGAAGGGTAAAGAAATTTTGTCGAGAATTTTGTTTGCATTGTTTCATTTTGCTCCTCTTTGCCTGGTGCCTGTACTCATGTATGCATTTCTACCCGCTTGACTCAAGACTGCAGGATGCTGTCGGTCCGAACGACCGGCATTTATGTGCGTACCAAATATTTGGCAGCATCAAGTTTTGTACCACATACCACTGATATGCCATTTTCAACATTCTCTATGCACAAGGTTTATTCTAAATCTGCTGTTAAATACGACACAACTATTGTTCTTTTTCGTCTTTTTTTTTCAAAGTTAGACATGAAATATTTCTAAAATAGATACCGGTACTGTGGAATCTGTTTCGACTGCCATGTCTGAGAAAGGAGAATCAAGTAGATACAAAGGATGGTTATGGAAATGGACAAATTATGTGAAAGGTTACCAAAAGAGATGGTTTGTACTCTCAAATGGACTACTATCATATTACAAGTATGTAAAACATGTCAAAAATCCAATGAATAATATTGAAAATTGAAAATGTATACAACTTTACAGATCTCAAGCAGAAGTTAGTGTTGCTTGTCGTGGTACTGTTATACTCGCAGGAGCTACAATTGTCACAGAAGATTCATGCCACTTCACAATATCAAATGGAAGTGCACACAGATATCATTTGAAGGTAGGCCATAATCTCTCGTATGCTCAACATCGCTTTTCATGGCAGATTTTGATGAGTGTACAAAGCATGATAGTGTCGCATAGAACGCCGCACTGAACCTTGAAAATTCTACACTAGAAATATCAAACACACCCAGCTTCCGTAACTGGAAGTGGCTGTGCATCAAACTAATATACACGTTCCTGTGTCACTAGATAATTTCACGTTTGCTATTGATTCTGTAAACACTATAAACTGAAATTAGTTTTTTACGTGTACGGGTACCAGAAGTTGAATTTTGCATGCCAGAAGTGCCTGAATGCTCTTCTTTTCCCATGGATTTTCAGCCTGTGACATGGAAGGCGTGTCTTAAATACCAAAATACGCCATCTCTTCAATCTGGCCGTCTTGCTCAATGGGGCCAGACCACTTCTAACATGCCAGGGATATGCTCATGTTTGTGATCTTATTAATAAAAGGTGACACTACAAACCCTCCTGTAGTCGGTCATGTTAGCCTATTAATAAATC
Organism: Botrylloides violaceus; assembly: GCA_030412335.1. Lineage (NCBI taxonomy): Eukaryota > Metazoa > Chordata > Ascidiacea > Stolidobranchia > Styelidae > Botrylloides > Botrylloides violaceus. Next base: position 1,587,757 of record JASFYC010000320.1, read on the forward strand.
TCACAAAATAGTGAGACTGGGTGGAACTGGATGCATTGCATTTTACTTGGGTTAGGTGACCGCTTACGAAAATAATAAACTGTTGCTGATTCCGACGCAAGGTTTGCGACTGCATGAGTTCTGAGAGTAGATAAAATAGACCTATTTATTTGGTCGATGAGCAGATTGCTCTTGGCTCTAATATGCCTGTAAAACGTTTTCATTAACAGGCTGGTCTATAGCCTATTTTGATAAGAATCTGCTTTGTTTGCATTATATTGTACTTTGACCAAATAGGCCTAGACACTGGTATTAATGTTTTCCAGGCCGGTTCAGAAGTTGAAAGACAGAAATGGATTACAGCGTTAGAGTTGGCAAAATCTGTATCAACAAGTCTTCTTGATTCAGGTACAATTTACCATTCACTTTTACCCACTTTAGCGTACTGTCATTCAGAATAATTATATTCTTAATAGGTGTCAGGAAAATTGCATGCTTGCATATAATATATACCATTATTACCATACCCTGTCGCTCAAATTTGCAGAAATCCATAGTTTTATCATAAACTGCTGTGATATATTTAGTAACTCCGACGGTGAAATGCGTGATACTGATACTAACACTTGAAAATATTTATTGGTACGCCCCCTATTCAAATCCAGCTCATAGACAGGCAGTCATTGACCTTAAGAGAGAAATTTCAATTCATCACAACTTTCTATCAGAAATTTCACGTTTCCTACTCAGCTATTGTAGTTCCTTGGTTGAAATTTGAATGTGATTGTTACTTACACTTTCTGGTGACTGCTCGAGTTGACAGTTAGTTCGTAGTAGTAGTAGTAGTAGTACAGTACCATATGTTTTTTGCTTGTGCTCGTATTTCCTCTTCTCTTGTTGTGTGATTGTGACTATGGCCTCTATTGAATTAATCATAGTTATACCATGCCATTTATCAAAAGTAGATTACTGACTACACTGTATTCACTGCTGCAGTCTTAGCTAAGTCATGGGTACTGTTATATTTACCGACATGTGCCAATCTTCCTACAGGTGAAGTTTATTTGTGTTACAATACCTTGTTAGCTTTCGTATCAAATTTTAATTGCTGAGTATACAATGCAGATCAACAACACTGATCTGATCACCTTATAGGGGGTGGAAAACACTTTTTGCACTTGGTGTCTTATTTTGAAAGCATTGTTTTTGACAAGCCTAGCGATTTACCAGACAAGGAGCATTTTACAATGAAATTCTACGACATTGCAAAATTTCGTACAGTATATACTCCAGTTTGGAGAAAGGCTACTTACGGACCTTAGTCACCACGAAGATGGTGAGACCAGCACAGCAACTGCCCCAATCAACAGGGCTGAACAAAACTGGTATAGCCTATATAATAATTGCCTTAGACCCCAAGGTCATTTGCTGTATGCTAGTGCTTAGTGCTACCATAAGTTCTCTATAGGCTATTGTTTTGTAGGATTGTTGCCGAACTTATAATAGAGTATGTGTAATGACTGCATAGTAAGTCAATGTGATTAAAATGATTTTCTTCTGAGTAATGCCTATAAAGTGAAACCATTCCAGCTTCAAAGGTCATAGTGGTGACTGTGCGTGACAGTGACTGCACAATTGCGATAGTGACAACGCTAGATTAATAGCTTACGTGGCACGCCCTAGCGAATTTCTGATGTTAGTTGTTTGTTTTAAAATATCCTACATCCTGTAATTTCGTAACACTTGCAGACAATTAAATAAAAATCACTCGATAAATATCAATAGGAATGCGTGAGTGAAAGTTAACATCCATTGACTGTTAACGCTTCTTAGCAATAGCATGACCGAACTCTTGCTGATGAGCAAAGCAAGTCTTTCAAAAACAGTATACATTTCCCCGCTACATATTTTGATGACTTGTGCTCGAGAATGACGCGTCAAACCTAATTCGACTGACGCAATGGATTGCATTGCGAATGGAATGGACGTGGCCGTGTACGGTGCTTGTCTGTCATGTTCCAACGGACGCTACGATGTTTTGCATCGATGCAACGACCGACATGAGCTCTACTAGTGACAAGAGTTTAGAGAGTAGAAGTATTTCACCGCTGTTGTTAATAACCCGTAGAAATAACGTTGCTAGTCGCAGTGTTTTTCATGCTTGTGATTTATTGTAGTTCCAGACCACAGACGACGGCAGTATTATCCGACAGGATTATTGATCGATCGATATCTCTTGCGTGGAATAATGTAACCATTAAACAGTCCGCTCAAAGTGCCAGTTCAGTTTTTTATGTCTACGACGTGATACGCAGTCGTCAGTAAAGCGAATAGGTGGTATCACGCCTTAGTTCGAGTTCTAACACCTTGTAGATGAGCCTTTGGTGCGTAGCGACTTTACGAGCTCTGACAGTCATTCAGGATGTGCGCCGGGAAGTGATGGCAGAAGAGACTTGTTCTTAGTGTTAACGTCGTTTAAAAAATGGATTTAGCTTTTCGGCATTGGCTGCCGCGAGCATTTACAATGAAATTTCGCGTTGATCGTTCGCTAACGTGTAAACGTCTAAAATAGTTTGCATATGCCTACCCATTAGTTTGAGAAGAAGATCGTATGTTCGGCTCAACAGGCGATATTTCTGTAGGAAACGACGATGTTACGTTATTCCATGTTAAGATTAATTGCGGACAGGCACAGGACGAATTATTGAGAGTTCACGCATGATGGCCTAAAGTATTTCTAAACTATGTTACATAACCAAGTTCTGAAGCAGGCCGTGATTCACGCCACGGTTTTCGGTTGCTTTCTCGTATGTTTACATCGCGATCCACGTTTGATTATATTCCTATAGATCATATCGCGCCGACTGCGCTATAAATCGCTCGTTAATCTGCCTCCCTGCTGTTTCCTCCGCTTTGCAAGCGCGTGAATTTAATTAGCTTATAATTCTTCGGCGTCGCAGATCGCTGGATTATAATTAGATGTGTTTGTGTAACCTCAATATTAGTCATTATGTACAATTACTAGCCTACTCTTTGCGTGCTTTGTAAAATATTAGGCGGCTGCCAGACCTGTATTTGATATGGCTATAGGTATAGTTTGACCTATTTTCCGATGACGTAGGTGTTGATATAAATTTATTAGACCTACTCCTACGTCAATGGTGATTTCCCCACGGCCAATTGTTCTTCATGATTTCATGTCATAAACTGCTGTTGTCACATCACTGTGACATATCTATTCATATGATATGTATATAATGAGACATCAAATGTGCTGTGATGTATTTCTTTGTGTAGTGGAGTGAAAGCAAAGTTACAACTTTTGTATTTAGAGCAGTTTAGTTGCATTGACTGTCAGTATAGGCCTAGTCTGGCTATCTGCAGGTAATGATTTACGAAGGAATGTATTTGTGTGACAGTGGAGAAAAACAGTTTCAATAACTAGTCTTATGGTAAAGATTGCTTTGATAAGTTTTATGTTGTGCTGGCATTGCCTACATTTATGAGTTTTATTAGCTAGCATAGGCCTATTAAGAAATTTGTTACACTTGTATAAAAACTTTTACTCGACTTATTAAATGGACTGTGTGGCGAGTATTAGCAGGAAGTAGGAAGGTATTTATAACAGTTTTTTTGAAAAATGTGTGGTGTGGGCTTGAAAGGCAAAAAGGCAATTGGACTTGGCACAGTTGGTGGGGATGAAACTGTTACAGTTTCAACGATAGTGGCTGAGTGTTGCAAGCCAGGTTGGACTGGCATGTTGTATTCAGCAATGTGCATATTTTGTCAAATTTGAGAAGGTTGATTCTGGGTTGAGATTGTATAATTTCTCTGAATATTTTGACTAAAGTTTATATTTTTGTTTTCAGTATTTTTTAGTCTCTATTTATATATTGTTCGACGTTTATTTTTTCCATTGTTGTCACTTTTATATTCAGGTAATTCCATGTGTAGATAGTGCTTATGGATGGTGGACAGTAGTTCGACCATGCGAGATTTATATATACGGTGTGATTTGGGCCTGACCTGATAGTCGATAAGATTTGAAAGAAAACTTCATTAGTTCAGACTAGGCCATGACCCAAACAAAAATTCTGGTTTTCTTCTTAGTTATATAAATATACTTATTCCACCAATATTTTATTTTTCTGCAAGAGAGCTGACACGTTTAAATCTGTTTGTTAGTTCTGTGATTCTCTTTTTGTGGTTCACACAGTTGTTCCTCTTTCGTCAGAAGAATCATCCGACGGGGAAGGATCACCACCAAACTCGGCTGGAAAGAGCGCTTCGTCAGTCGGTCGACGGGGCAGCAGTTCAAAGTCCAAAAACACTGGCCAGGACAACACAAATGAATCATTAGATGAAAATAAACAGGTAACATTTTCCAGTATTGTTTGCAGGGTGGGGTGGAAAAATTGCTGTTGGAGGTCATTTGCATTTCCCGAGACCACTTCAGATTCAAACACAACAGCACAACGTGTTAGTCAATTCTCAATAATTCAACAAATTCCCACGGTCACGACTCATGAGTCATCTCCCTGGTTGGGACCTAGGGACAGATGTAGAAATTTCAAAAGGCCAAACGGCCACACAAAAATGGGCGTCGTTGGAAAATGACTGCACCCACCACTCTCATTACTCACTCATGCGTGTTTGTCGGATGAGTTGGATGAATTTCCTGCCATCATGTTAGCAGAAGGATAAATTCATGTTAGCCAAATGTGGCCGTCATGATAGGGTGCTTTTGGTTTGATGCAATTTTAATCCTAGTGAATTTTTAAAATACATTTTTATATTTAGATCAAAGCAACCTTAGTTTCTCTCGAAGTGAAGTTGACCGATTTGGAAACTTGCAACAAATTAATCGGAAAACACGGAGCCGCGTTGCTAGGAGCCTTAGCTGAATTGGAAAATCTCGATAAACAAAAACCTGGACAATCATCAACGAATTTGACAAAACTTAAAGCTGTCAATGAGCGTGCTATGCTCTTTCGTATAACTTCTTCTGCTATGATAAGTGTAAGTACATTACCATAGTAGGCCTATTTATAAAATAGAAAGACTACCGTACCTTTATTAGTCCTACATGCTTTTTAGTGATAGTCAATGATGGAATTTCTCAAAATCGAAAGGAGCGAGTCTTGTTATAGGGAAGCAACGTACACAATTTGTCGTGTATTTCACGATTTACTTGCCTAACCCTACCGTTACTTTATCTCAGTGGCAATACCGTGTTCATGCCAACACATACATGTAGCCATTGGGTCTCTGCTTTAGCTGACCATAAGTATGTCTAGATTTTCTTTGCTAGGCCTACCTTATCATGAGCCGCTCGCTGTATTGAGCGTGACTGCAAGTAACTTGTTCAATTCTCTCTTATTGCATGATGATGTGAAACTGAAGCAATGTGTCATTGGAATATTAATCACTCGTTTTTTTGTGTTCTCATACTGTTGACTGGGCGATTCAATAGTCATCTCCCGGTTATACAGGGAAGGGTAGTGTTGCTAATATTGGCCTTTGATATAGCATTAAGCTTTCATGGAAGATAGAATGACCTTAATTTACTTTAATGAATTAGGCTTTGTGCAAGAAGCTCCACACTTTTTATTGATTATATTGATATGTGGAGACTGCATTTGTTCATTATGTTGGATTATTATCAACTTTATAGTCATAATAAGCAGCTGTTTATATTGTCTAGCTTATTGTATAAACAGTATTGGTTGGTAAAGTAAAGAGGAGTTGACCTGCCGTTACAAACATTTTTTGAAGGGTAGTTTGAAATGCTTGGTCACCAAAATCCACTTCCTTTTCTTGGCCCTCCAGGCTCCAATAGGCCATATTGCCACAGCAGGCCGTTATCTACTCAGTGATTTGACTATTTGGTTCATGCTGAAGCAGTTTCTGCCACGACTCTTGTCGCTTGGGAATGATTAAGACTTGTGGTTTTTTGATTTTCAACTGACCTGTGCTGTGATTGCCGTCCGTGATAGCATAAACTGTGTAGGCCTACTGTGTGTACAGACAACTTCATCTCTAGTTCTTTTTTTTAAATATCGGCATTTTCTTCAGTCATGTAACGAATTCTTGCAAGTTGCAAAGGTGCAGAGCAAAAAGTGGCAGAAGATGTTAACCCATGAAAGAGACCAAAGATTAAGACTAGAGGAAACTGTCGAGACTCTAGCAAAACAACACAACAGGTTCATAAATTTCTGAATTTCTGGCTTTATCATCTTTCCTATGGAGATTTACAAATACCAAGTACCGTACCCGGTACCCTTCTGACGTACATGGCAAATGGTAGACTGTTTCACTGTTCGATTCTCTGACTTCACTTGCTATGTCATCCATATGTTTCATGTTGAATTATAGCGTGAATAGGCTTGGTGTTTGCCTAAGCTCGGTTCACACACCACACAGGCAGATAGAAAACCAATTCTTTTGGACCATTCTTGATCTGGCCAACTTTAGCGTAAGCTTTTCAATTGCCTTGCTTTTGTTCTAATGTCATTCTCAAAAAATATGCCAGTTTACTTTGGAGCTGATGTTCTTTTGGTCGATGCTAGAATGTGTCTGCTGGTCAACTTTGGCGTAGATGTTAGAATTTTCATGCAACTTTAGTTCTACTGTGGAGCCAGTTTACTTTCTTAAAGCAGATATTTCTTAAGGAATGGTTCGTTGATATTCAGCTATGATAGCGGATAGTCGCGAGGGATTACTTAATTGTTTGCCTGTTGTGAGTTTGTTGATCAATGTGGCTGCATATCGGTTATCGAACGACATATTGATTTATATTGTGTCGTATCAATGGTTTTGCTTTTATGATGATAGATGATAGAGGGCATGATATTTCACCCTGGGCACTAAAATATCAGAATTTGGCATGATAGGTGGCAAGAGGCCACAAAGCTTTGTAAAAAGATGCCACCATGATGAATGAATTGTGCAATTGACACGTTTGTGTAAATTTAGTATCAGTGTGTAGGCATGCAAACAAACTCACATATATTAGCCTATATTATAGTAAACTAATATCCTCCATAGTTGAATTATTCAAAATTCAACATGTTTATTACTGTTTTTTTATCGACAGTTTGGAGCGTGCGCTGAATGCTAGTACCGGTCCACCAATATTATCTTCCAATGGCCGTCCCGCTAACAATCCCGACAAAAATAAACAAGATAGTACTTTAGGGACAGGTGAGAAGTTTTAAAAATATATTCTTCAAAATATACTAGTATTGATTTTGTTTAACATCTTGGTTGTTTAGCACCAATGGCAACTCCGTACGAAGCCATTTCGGATGAAGAAGAGGAAGATGATGATGAATTCTTGGATGCGTATGATGAAGCTTTCCGGGAATCAGATGAGGCCCAGTATGATAATCTAATCACACATTTAATTTTGCTCTCTCTCTATATATATAATTATTTAATGACTAGGTCGTCTTGTGGACCAATTCATATTGCCGGTTTGGTGAATAATAGTGCTATAAAACAGTGCACCATGCAGTTTAAACCAGCAATTCGCTCATAGACTGCAGATATCAACTTACATTAACCCATGCATGGTATTCTTGAGCTCATGCAATTAGTTTCTAAACAACAGTTAACAATTTCAGAATGGAGGATTCCACTAGCACTGAAACTGACTCAGGAAAAGATGACGAACAGGCAGTGACACCAAGTTCTGGTGCTTCAAGCAATAATGTGACAGGATCGACTAAGGACAAGGTAAGGTCATGACACTCATGAGCATTAGAGAGACAGAAAGTGTGAGAGAGAGACTGCAAACTGTTTATAAATTGCTGACATCTCTTGTTACCTGAATGACTTTTCTCTTTGTGAAATTTTTTGTTTGTGTCTAATCAATTAGGCATATTTCAGTTACAGTATGGACTTTACCAGGGTTGTCTGTTTATTGATCCTTTCATCAAGATAATGGACAAACATATTCTGGAAATCCTACCTTTGCCAAATTGTCCTTATGTCTGGGCTGTGCGTCATGCTGTGATACTTTTGCTTACATACATATACAATACAATATAGGCTTTGGCATGCATAGACCTCCAACATTCTCTGTAAGCTGTCACATTGGATTTTAGATGTGAATTGGTTGGTAGGAAATCTCACTACAACTGTTACTGTTTTACAGAAAACCCACAGGACAAGGATTCCTTTCAAGCCGAATTATAAATTGAATTTATGGAGCATAATGAAAAACTGTATCGGACGAGATCTGTCCAAGATTCCAATGCCGGTAATTTGAACTTGGAGACAAATTAGCGTTGGTGACTGAGTAAGGAGAGCAATTTCCTCTTCTCTGAGGTCATTATGTAATAATTAGCTTGAATATGATGACCTCTTAAAGGACTTTCATTGTATAAGCATTTTCAATGGCACTGGCTCCATGCTATGATAAATGATTCTGTTGGGCACTGTATTTATACTAGGTATCACATTTATTGCTCACATCAGAAAATGTATGCCCCACATTGGTGTGCTAAGCATCAGACTATGAATGAATTTTAAGATGGTTTGAATTTAAAGTTGCGTGTTCCAGGTGAATTTCAGTGAACCGCTCTCTATGCTACAAAGAATCACAGAAGATATGGAGTACTCAGATATATTAGACCGTGCGGCCAGACTCACAGATTCATGCGAACAGTTGGCTCATGTTGCTGCGTTTTCTGTTTCTTCGTATTCGACCACTTTGTTTCGGTAAATTTACGCAAGCCATTGACAAATTGGTTTCTCAAAACTAATATTTATATTCGTTTTTGTGCAGGACCAACAAACCGTTCAACCCATTGCTGGGTGAGACTTATGAATTTGACATGGTTGATGAACTTGGATATAGATGTTTAGTCGAACAGGTTGGTGTATACTTATTTGGATTTAGAATCAGTGGTGCCAATTCCAGTTCAACATGTCCTTGCCAAGATGGCCACACTTCCTGCCTGCCTGCATGCTAGGCATCTAGATGTATTTTTCCGGTACACAGTCAGCTTACAGTTGCCTATGCATGGGCATAGGGCACTTGCAAGTGCATAATTATGATCAACGATCATGGGCATTTGGGCAAGTATGAAAATTCCTAGTCATGTCCGGATCAAAGCATGGTTATTGATAGATGAGGAGAGGACATTAGGCGTAAAACGCCACAGCCAAAACTAGGGATTGTGGATTAAATAATTTTTTCTGTGTTCTAGGTTAGTCATCATCCACCATCTGCATCCATGCACGTAGAATCTCCTAAAACAGCGGATCATGGAGGTTGGACATTTTGGCAACAAGTTACCTTGGCAAGTAAATTTCGCGGAAAATACCTCAGCATCACTCCTCTTGGCACTTGCCATCTCAAGTTCCATAGAACTGGACATCATTACACATGGAACAAAGTGACGATAACTGTGCATAATATCATTGTCGGCAAGCTGTGGGTCGATCAGGTCAGTATCTGTGCTTGTCAATCTTTTTCATGAGTAGTGGAGAGGTGTGACTAACTTATTTTCAATTTTGCAATGGAATTCTCTATTTTCCGCCAACTGGTGTGGTTTTATCCTTAAATCTTCATATCGTCGTATGAGAATGCTGATGTACCGGTACTGGAAAAAATACTTGGGATCTACTGGGTACTGTTCGGCGCCAGCACAATGGATTGACACATTTTATACTGGCTGGCCAGATTTTACTGATATCTTCATTTGTCGACAACCGTCATTTATTGAACACTGATCTGCAAGTCGACTGCTACCGGTCTTTATTCAGAAACTAGATGATGCTGCATTATTCATCGAATAGGATTGAAATTTGGCATTTTTCTTTCAGAGTGGTGAATCAGACATTGTAAATCATGTAACCGGTGACAAGTGTAGAATCACATTTTTCCCGTATAGTTACTTTTCAAGAGACGTACCGCGAAGGGTAAGTCGAATTAAGCTATGGCCAGTGCTCGAATTTTCTCAATGAGTTGTCTTTGTTTAGGTCTCGGGTACGGTAATTAATAAAGATGGTAACGAGCGGTTTTCTGTATTTGGAACATGGGATGCAGCAATGAAATATAAAAAGATAGACAAGATCACTCCTAAAAGTCAGCAAGAAACACTCACGCTTTGGCAAAAGTTTCCTCTACCGTAAGTATGCCAGTCTTTGGTTTAGACTAGGGTTGGGCACTCGAATTTGAAATATTTGATTAAATCGAATAGCAGTTCGCTCTGTATTCGAGTATCGAATACTGTAGCAACTCGTGAATGTTCCACATCCATGGCGGACGTAACCGAATCAGTTTGTTCAGAATCGTAGGGTACTGTTAAAATTTTTGTGTCGCTACCTCTCTAATGATTTGTGGTGACTGACATTGCATCTGAACATATTTCAGGCCTCTGTCTGAGAAAATGTATTACTTCACCCGATTGGCTCTGATACTAAATGAGCCACTTGAGGGTACGGCGCCGACAGACAGCAGACTTCGTCCTGATCAGAGGAAAATGGAAGACTGCGCTTGGGATGATGCGAACAGAATTAAATTGGAATTAGAAGAGAAACAGAGATTCCGAAGGAAGATGAGGGAGATGGAGGAAGCTAACAGGAAGGCTCAGGGTTAGTAGATAACTCAATTGCGATGTCTGATGTATGCTCTTTCTCTCTCTCTCTCCCCCATGTGATCTAGGCCTTCTGTATTTGGTACCCTGACCTCTACTCTCAAAGTGGTAGTGGAGTCTTGCACTATCCCCATAGTTTTCACAGATAACAGGGCAATTGTGTCTTTCGCTTGTGGAATTTTAACCAGATCTTGGCCACTATGGAGCTCATTGAGTGATACGTCATCTAGTTTGGTTACTGTATACATCTTCTTTGTCACTATTGAGTTTTAGAGGTTTGAATTTATGGTTTTGGCTACACAGGTCTTGCTGCCAAGCCATACAAGCCACGCTGGTTCAAAAAGATTCTTTGTCCACTGAAAGACGAAGAAGCGTATGTCTTCAATAACGAATACTGGCAAGCTAAAGAAAAACAGGACTGGAGTGGTATAACGGACATTTTTGACTTGTCTAAAGAAACCTCTGCAGATGATTCAAATATTCCAAATTCATCCACTGTATTGGTGCCAAGGACTGATTTAACGAAATCGGCTAGCGAGGGGAGAATCACGCCATCTTTTACAAAGCAATCAACGAGCTCGCAAGAAGATGGATTGCATTGAGTGTGCTTTGTGACCATGAAAATGAAAAAAATTTGTGCAATTAAATAACGTGAGTCCGCATTGCCTTGCGGTGTAGGAATTGTTTGTGATATATATAATGTTTTACTATTCTTTGGTATGATTATGTTAAAATGGACGTATTGGTCATGTAGTGGCCGGCCTGTGTCACTATATAAACTACATACTGTATGTGTATATGCTGCACCTGCGAAGTTCATCACCAATTTGAGCCCTTTGTGCTCCTTCTCATGTTGCAGCTTGAATCTGGTCAACTGGTACTTGAAATATAGGCTACTGGTACTGACTAATGTGACTATATTGTATCCCTGCATGATTTTATTCGAATTGTACCTTTAGATTGACTAGTGAATTTTAATGTTGTGCCAATCTTCAAATGTACGCAGTGGCTGGCTACGCATGGTGGCTATTTTTGTTTAGGTGGGGTAAATTATGTATATGGGGTGTGATGTGGGGTCTAGCCTACATGTTCATACTTCATAGTTGATATATAGGCCTAGGCTAAAGTCTTTTCATTGAATAAGTTATATAAGTCTGTGGGTTGCTCTGTATAAGTAACTCTTCCTCTCACCATGTTGAAATGCAATGCGTTCAAAGAGAGCTGTGCTCGTTTTGGTATTGGTTGAATAAGTCTGCCCAACCTGTATCGAGTGGACCGGTATGGAGTAAGAACTGTTCAGTATGACATAATCGAATATGACAGATGGCCGCATAGACTATCGAAAGGTTTTTTAGGCAAGAAGGTGAAGGCTGGCGGTCGACAGTGGCGAAGGTTGTGCGCCGGATGGATGAGCATTGAGCTAGGCTGTCCATAGATGATCCGATCCGAGAGTACCGCCAACTGCTGAGTGCTGACCACCGAGATAAATAACAGTCGCGTTATGTCAACCGGAGTTGGGAACCCGGTTGCTTCAAGTGCCCTCTTGCGGAATGCATTCTCGCGCGGTTGGAAAACTGGGGCTATTTTTGTTGGGCTTGAAGTTGCTGCCGGACCTTTGTTGGATGAGTTCGCGATGGTGCGATATGGGACTTTGCGTTCAGATTATCTACCCCAAGCTAAAAAGGCAAGCGATGTTAGTTACAGTGCAAGAGGCAGAGGTAGACTGAGGACGTCTGCTATGCGGAGTACAGCTGGCAATGCAAGAATCCTGCGAAATCGTGTCAGGAAACCAGCGCCAGCAACATCCCGCGGCCGCGGAAGAATTAAAGTAAGTGTACCTAACAACGCCAGATCAGGGCAAAGGGGTAGACGAGGAAGAAGTGCTGGAGAACCCGTCTATCAATTCAGAAAATACCTAGAAGCGATGAAGGGATCAGGTACGATCGATTTGACCATCACAAACGAGAATGCGTCTGCCGCAACAGGCAAGCGAACAGGACCATCACGTGTCGTCGCCAGATCTACACAAAGCTCATCAAACTTGTCTCCTCAAGCCAAAGAAGTTGTAGATACTAAGATGGAAGAGGACGAACCTGTTTCAATTGAAGATGATTCTGACAGAAGAGTAAAATTAGTCAAAACAGTAACAGCGACCACGGCAAAAACCTCAAAACCACAAGTACAATTTTCCAATGTATCAAGACGTACAAATACTGGAACATTGAAAAAAAATCGTATAAAAAATGATGATAACTCAACACCATCTGCGAGGCTGTTTTGGAAATCGTTTTCATAATAGTTTCGATACATCATCGCGGCTTGTTATTAGCCTGAAATGTAGTAAACACAATAGTAGGCCACCTAGCCAAGCAATATTCGATTGTGTGAACTGGCTAAACGTGCATGGCACCACAGAAATCAGTGACTATCTCGTAGACACAGAATCAAGACGTCTCTTCAGATCTCTTCTCTCAAAATCAGTTCAGTAGACTGTATATATATATATATATATATATGTGAATTTCTTAACAGACTGTTTTCTGTTGATTTCACTAACGTGATTTTGCAGTCATTTCATGATAATTTTAGTGACCTCATGATGTGGGAATTGTTTGATCATGGAAATTGAGTAATTTTGTTTTTGATGCTTCATGTTATTGCGGCTTAAAATCTGTATAACTGCCTGTCTTATAAGTATGGTTTTCACATAAAGTGGCATTTTATACCAGTAGGCTACCATATATTTTGTACAAAATCTCAAACGTTTTCATTGCTTTTACAACATTGTTTTTCGTAGTTGTTTGCTACAATTAAATTTGGGTTCATATTTACAGTGGTAGTGACCAAATTAATTTTGCCGAAAATTGATAAATTAGTTTTGAAATGTAAGAAAATTTGTGATGCAAACAGAAGAGGGAAGAGAAACCTTTGAAGCAAAAACGCCAATCAATTGCTTTCGGAGACGTTCATCAATCTACACTTCTTCAGGCAAAGAAAGATCGCCATTCAAATCACCGAAGAGGTGCGAAAAATCTACCACTTTAGAGTGCGGTGAGTAATATTGCACAGAATTCGTCGATATCAATTTTACACATTAAATTGTAGACATGAGACATTCTGCATTGATGTTACAAAATTTTGTTATAATTATATTCAATCAATTAACAATTTTTATAAAATATGTAGGCTATAGGCTAATACCTATATAACTTAGAATTTTGTGAGAACATTTCTATCAATTGACTCACTATGATGTTGATTTAATTTTATCAGATCAACAAATCGAAGCTCCTATCAACAATCTTGAAGAGGAGGACGTGAATGAGCCGGAAGGCACACATAGATCAGGGAAGAGAGGTCGGTTGCTATCGTATTAAATTAATTTTTTCATTAATAATGAAGAGTACGAACCTGACAGAATGGTATTTGTATTTTAGCTGTATGCTCCTAAAATCACCTGAGTCGTAAGAATGTATAGATTCACTTAGGCAGGAGTAATTCACTTTCAAACTGTTTAGTTCATGCAGTTTGTGGCAAAACTATAGATTGAGTAAGATTTCCTGAAATTTCTGATACCGTATTAACATTTTCCAAAAAAACAGTTTTTACGTTCTGTTATTAAGTTTATTATCCAACTACTTCTTAAATACGGTACATATATAAAAGCCTCATTGTTGCATAAAGGTAATGAGAAAGAGAGTGGGTGGGTATTCTTTGATCCTTTACAGCGAGATTGTTCGGGCCAGAGATAGCTTCAACAGAAGAAGACGAGATAATATCAGTTAAACCACTTGATTGGAGTAGTGAAGTTACAGGCAGGGGTGAGGCAGTTAAAGAGTTGAGCACGGAACTTAATATCGGTAACCTTAGCAGGTAACAACCTCATTGTGGAATTTTCAAGAAAGGCTAGCCTACTTTCTTGCCATTTAACAGTAATTGTGTAGGCCTAGCTCATTTTATCCTGTGAGTTATTTGCCTGGAAGTAACTTCCATTATGTTTCCAGTTGTGTTGGTCTTGGGCGCATGCATTCTCACATACCGTGATATCTGTTATTAATGTAACAATGTTTAGAAGCACAGTACCGGTACTTCCTACTACCCTACCTAGAGGGCATAGGCCATAGGGCGAGCACAGTACTAAACAAAATTTTCTTGTTTAGGTCGTTCAATGCTGAGGGACAACCTGCTGCTGTTTATGTGAAAGAAGGACGAGAGAACCTGAATTATAATAATTGTTGTGCCGAGTGGCACAAATTTCCATAACAACCAATGGATGGCAGAGATCTTTCAGATGATGAGGAACTTTATGAGGTAACAATCTTTAGCCAGAATCTACCACAGCTTCTGTATGACATCATGGAGTGCTGCCATAGTCTATAACCAAGAATTTCTCTCAGGATGTGGACAGAATGGTGAGGTCGACATTGCAAAATGTCAGGTGTGAAGAAAAAGTGAAAGAAAAGTTCACGTCGATGTCATCAAATTTTGATAGAATTGTCACAGCTTCTGTAAGTACTCTCTACTTTGTCTATTCAGCTGATGTTTGAGATTCTGCTGAACCTGATCGGTTCATCGGATAATGTGTTTTTATTCAAGATGAATGATACGCAACGGATTTTTGATGAGATTTTGGAAAATGTCAACGCTCTTCACACTGACCAAAAATTATTTAGAAAACAGTTGAATTCATATATCAGGGGAGATGTGATCGTTTTAACAGGTGTGTTTTGTAACTTAATTAACTCTTGTATTTGTAATTTATTAATTACCTTAATTAATTAATAGTAGGCTAGGCTGGGAACTGATTCTCTAGAATTATTGTAACTTGACTGGGGTTACGTCCATGATAGGTGATCCTTGTCCTATTTTCATTGTTTTTATTTATTTTATTTATCAAGCAATCATAATTTCACCACATACCTCCCTCCTATAGAATCTGATTAAATGCCATTCTTTGTATACTCAGATGATGAGGATGAAATTCCCGAACCTTCAAAGAATGCAAAGGTAGACAACGCTGTCAAACAACGTCCTCGATCGACTCCAGCGCCATCTGATTCGTCATCGGATGTTGATTTGACAGCAAAATCTAAACCGCTCGATCCGTTCGGTTTAAGCATCGGCCAGAGGGTACTCGGAAAGAAACATCGAGCTGAATGGTTTCCCGGCACGATCATCGATATTCAAACGCAAAATGGAAAGAGCAGATATAAGGTGCTGTTGTCTAACTTGTCTGGACTTGTGACTGACACTGGGCGTGGTGCCCAGGAATATGAAGCGTTGAACCGGGGGCAGGCTGTTAATGTTGGTGGCTCCAGCATATTGAATTTTTGATAGTCCAATGAGGCGCTTTCACCATTTTTCTTTTTGACCACTGAAGTACTGGTAACCAACTGTTTTTGCAGGTTCGCTTTGATAGGAGCAGAGGCAAAATGCGTCTAACTGCCAATCACTTAGCAAGAATAGAACACGCTGAAAAATATGGCGTCGGACAGGTACCGACTGGGTCTAGGATTGCTGCACATTACCAACACGATGGTGTTTTCTCCGGCATTGTAGCCGAAGCGCCGGATCGTAGAATGAACCGTGGACGATTTTTGATATTTTTTGACGATGGATATGCAATGTACTGCCCCGTCAACAGTGTTTATTTGGTATACGGACCCCCAGCCAATGTTTGGGAGGATATTTCATACAGGTAGGCCTACTGAGATTTGTACAGAATCCAAATAGGGAAATTTGAAAAAATCTAAACACTTTACAATAAGTTGGTCTATTTTGACTGACATTGACACCACGAGATGGGCAACTCAGGATTTGCTGTGTTATCTTTGAATCAAACTGGATCTCTCAAGGTGGTTGAATTTGAGAGAGAGAGAGAGAGTAAACAATATTGGGTATCGTACAAAAAAATTCTGAATCTTGAAATTTCAACAGACAAACGGCGGAGTACATCAAAGAATATTTGCAATCGTCAGAACACCCGCTCTTGACATTGAAAACTAACCACTTACTACGGGTACGTCAAAATTTCTGATAGTCTTGCTTTATGAGTAGGCCTATATCGTGACACGTTGATCTATTGCGTAGGTTGAATTTCAAGGAGAGTGGCATGAAGCGAAATGTGCCAATCTCGACTCGAGTTTGGTGGAAATTACGTACCTCACTGACGGTAGCCGGGAGTGGATTTATCGCGGCTCCTTGCGACTTGAACCACTGTATAAGCAATATCAGGCAGTAAGTTGCAACATTCTGATATGTTAGATATGGGTGCATCTACATGTTAACATCCTTATGTCTGATGCTGTTGTACAGCTAACTCCGTACTGGCGCAGGCAAAGCTACTACTCTGAGTCATGTCACTCATCAAATTGTTTGAGAAGTATAAACTCCTATGGTTTGCTGGATGCATTTTTGTACCGTGAATTTTTCAAATATCTTTGATGGAACTTGCAAGATTCTGCCATTGTTATATTGGATTGTGGTGCTCTTGAACTGAAACTGAAGTGTGAAAGACAGGAAATAAATGCCTAAGAAAATAGCCATCCATGCATTTTTTTAAAACTCTTTGTTTTGCGCTGTTGTTGATTAAAATCTTGGCTGACGTATGCAAGACGCTTCCATTGTCCTAATAGACCTAATATCCAGCGAACTAGTTCTAAAGGTGAACACTCTTGAGAGAGGAAAAATCGAGCCATGTATGTCAAGCCAACAAATACCACACCGTACTTTTCAACAAATTGTGATTATCAGTGTTTGTTTGTGGAATGTTTCATAACATCTTGTCCGTCATCGGCTCGGAGAGTTTTTTCATAACGTTTTGCACAATTCTCTTACAGAAGAGCAAAGCCTTACTCAATAAATCTCAAAAACGGCTTGCTCGAGCACATACTGGCGTGCGAAGCGCTCGAATCGAATACGCCACCATCGATTTAACCCGAGATTCTTCACCAAGTCCAACTGGTAAGCCACATATATAAAGTTATTCAACGTCCTTGTCATGGCATTTTCATTTTTTCCCAGCCTCACCCATTCGGCAAGATAGGCATATTCCGGGGAAAAAGAAGAACACGGCAAGAAAAAGTACCGCCGGGGTGCTGCGGAATCACTTTGTGGCTACAGGTAGTCATTTTGATTTCACATATTTATCTTGCTCTCCTGCATAGTCTGTATTTGCACATAGCACATTCCATCTTCATCTGATGAAGTAGCGCAGCTCTTAAAAGCTTGTAAATTGTGCTTAAATGAAACAGGAAATTTTTGGTGTCGATTTCATATTTTACTCAATTGTCCGCCAACAACTCCACCCGATTTATAAACTAATACCTGACCAGAACGTCTAGAACCAGCAATTGTATATTAATTAGTCTCGCTGGTTGGCTTGATAAGTCTCATATTTTGTCCGTAGTTACTGATTCTGGGTTTTCAATTTGCTAGATTCCAAAAATAAAGAGAAAAGTTGGCCTTGGGAACGCCGGTCGACTTCAACTTCTGCCAGCGCTGCCGCAGTGACAAAATTACCTCAATCTTACTCGGAATTACGAGGTGGTGTCGATGTCGCGAGCAGTATTTTGGACCGAATAGAGTCAACTCCAATGGTCAAGAGTCAAAATCAAGAGAATATCGATGATGTCGTACTGGTGAGCTACGGGTTGTTATAAGTTTGAAAATTAGAATTACCGGCAGTATATTTTTGTAATTTAGTTGGAAGACACTATGACAGATCAGAGTTGGCGGAAACGAAGAACAGTGTTGGGTAATTCTAGTCTTGCACTCTCTACTCCTTATATGAAGCATACTTGTTCAAAGAATTGTGTCAAAGAGTACAGACTTACCAATCCATTGAAGCTTATCGGGTATGGTCTTCTAATCCTGCTGTGGCAAATATTAATCGGTTTTCATATGTGTGAATTGAATATCATTTTCTTTCAGAAAGAATCCACTCGAAAAACCACTCAGCGTTGGTTGGACTCGGGAAGTATCGAAAAAGCATCCATCCTCAGCGAGAGGATCACCGTTTCATATATATTACAGGACGCCGTGTGGTCGCACATGTCGCAATATGAAAGATATTGACAAGTAAGCAATGCATGCGTTCATTGAAAACTGTATTCAGAAAAAGAGGTAAATAAACGTCATTATGTGCCAATTTTTACCAAATATTTTTCATCGATATCCTTTTGAGGCAGACAAGCGGTATCTTTGATATTACCTTATTGAATATCAAGGTTGACAGTCGACTCTGTCTGAGTGTTGAGGCAAAACTTCCGTTTTGACTAGTAGCCTGTGATTTTGACAACAACATAAAAAATCAGTATTCTCTTCAAATTTTGTTATTATTCTTTCAGATATTTCATTGAAACGGGCCTGAATGATTTAGATTACACCGAGTTTTGCTTTGATCATTCCGTTAGAATTTTTAGCAATATTGAAGCTCGTCCACGTTATTCAAAATTTTATATGGATGATTATTCAGGTATTTTGGCATGTGTTGAAATGTGTTTTTGATGAAGTTTGTTTAGGTCTTCATAGTGTCATGTTAAGGGTGTCAGCTATAAATTTTATTTTTTCAATTTTAATTTGAACTAATTAATTCATCGGGAATAATGTTCAAGATTCTCATTCCTGTCCCCGACAAGAACTTTTTATTAATGGTGCAACGGTACAAGAGAACAATAAATTTTTTGTAGGTGGGAAAGAGAGTGTACCAATTCCCTGTGTTAATGAGATTAGTACAGAACGTCCGCCCAAAATGCCGTACACAAAACAACGTGTGCCGGGCATCGGGGTGAAGATTGAGACTTCTTCAGAGTACATGGTAACCTTGAATTTGGAAAACTTTGTTCGTCAAATTTGAACGAAAACAAGTGTATTTGTTTTACAGGTCTGCTGTGATTGTCCTGACAATTGCCGGGACAGATCAAAATGTCCTTGCCAACAACTCACTGTTACCGCGACGTCTTGTTGCAAAGGTGGCAGAATTAAGTCTGATGCCGGCTATGTTTATAAGCGATTATACAATTTTTTACCAACTGGGTATGTTTTTTCTTGTCACTAGAGAAGTTGGTGTGTTAGGCAGCCTGGAGTGGGTTATGCTTTTGTGACAAGTGCTCCAAAATATGTCTTAAGGTGTCCAGACTGTCCAGCACAGTGTTTCCCATGGGCACAGTGCTCCCCATGAGCACATTATTCCCTCTGAGCACGTTTAAGTAAACTTAAGATAATTTTTTATCTTTGAGTAAAAGTCAATGAAGGTAATCGTGTTGCTCTTGGTATCGTTTTTCAGAATTTACGAATGCAATCCGAAATGCAAGTGCAACAGAGGATGTCCGAATAGAGTCGTCCAGCAGGGCCTACAGTGTAGGCTTCAAATGTTCAAAACACACATGAAGGGCTGGGGCATTCGGTGTTTGGATGACATCGCAAAAGGGACGTTCGTCTGCATTTATACAGGTCTGTGAAGCGGTTTAATTGATTGCTGTCTCATTTTGTGAATGCATCACGATTTGTTAAGATTTTTAGGTCATGCACATTACGCATAAACCGTACCAGTAAGCTAGAATTCGTAAAGATTGCTAATTTTGGATAAATGGCACCATGAGTTTAGTGTCGATTTGTGTGAGGCACTTACCGGTTTACTTTCGATTGTAATTTTTTCCTCTGTTCAACCTGCATTTTTCTGTCTCTCGAGTTAAAATTTTGTGAATCGAAAATGTTTGTCTTTTCGCAGGTAAAATTCAAAATGAAGAACAAGCCAACAAGGACGGTCTGGCTAACGGTGATGAATATCTTGCTGAGCTAGACCATATTGAGGTAAATTGGAAATACTCTTTATTATGCGATGTCGTTTCATCAATTCACAGACTCTACTCATTGCTAGGTTGCAGAACGTCAAAAAGATGTCGACGATGCAGCCAGCTCGAGCGGCATCAGTGATGATGATGAGTTCAATGAGGAAAAGAAAGAGCGAAGATCAAAGAGGAAAAAGTAGAATTAATATGATGATGTGTCATATTTTTGGCGATAGACGTTGTCATTTTGCTCATACATTCAAAAAATGAATATTTGAAAAAGCATCCCAAACTCGTGCTCGGCTTTCACACTTTTCCTGAATCGACATTTTTAAATGCTAACAGGCTTTCTAGTCCTACATTACTAAATAAATTAATATTGTTTCGCCGTGACTGAATTACCATCCGTTTTGTCTTATTCTAGTGACGACTCGGGTGCTGAAACAACTGACAGCGAAACAGGCGATGAAGTCGATCAAACAGAGGTATTGCATGATTTGCAAGTAGTGGAATTCGTGTGCGCTTAAAACTTTGACAATTAGTATGCTTTGGCTGTTTGGATTTTAACTCTTCGATTAGCCACAAATTCACTTTTGTATTCGCATGATCCTGCACTGTCTAAACCAGTGCTTTCTAACCTGTGGTACTCGTACCACTAGTACGCCAAGGTCTTCAAGGTGGTACGCGAGTACATTCTGTTTTTTTATTAGACCGAATGGAGTTCTTAGTTTAGGTTGGGTTGTTTTTGAAGCCGTCGACGTCGTGGTAAGGAATTTTTTGACCGCCTTCAGCGTGCGTAACTTATGTAGGTGGTACGCGAGCACAGCATAAAACCTCAAAATGGTACACATGTGAAAACGGTTGGGAAACACTGGTCTAAACCAACCTAAACTAGTTTTCATGGCTTGGACTCTGAGTGATACGCAGTCCCGCTTATGTCTGAGCTGCATTTTCTACTATCCAGTATTCCAGTTAGCAGCAAATCACAGTTTTCGGCACGTTTATTTAGAAAGACTGTTAGCATTAACCAGCTTGCTCCACGGCCTCACATTTTGACTTTTTGTTGAAGTTGTGTGTGCTGCGATGTTAGTTAGCTTGAACCGGTTTCTTTTTTTTTTTCGCAGAATGTAACTGTTACCCTTAAAAGGGATGCAGATTCTAGATGGACCGTGGAGCATAAATCGCGACAATACGTCCTAGCGGAGGTATTGCTCAATGGCAGTTTATCATGTTCATTAATCTTTTCAATAGACTTTTGATTTTTTGATTATTTTGCGGTTCTTGATTCATCTTTTGAAATTTTGAGATAGCGACCACTGGACTTAGACTCGGCTTGACGAGAAATTTTGTAGCCACTGTATTAGTGTACTATCCAATGGACAATGGTTACATCCTAACAATTAATGTTACCTCTGTCTCCATGCACCCTAGTCTACTTCTGGTGCATACTGCAATAATGGCATATCCTGCCATTTTGGTAGCAAATATCAGTCTCAAAAAAAAGTGAAAAAAGTAAGCAGTCATATCTCCATAGACCTGCATAGTGCATGCCCTGTATGTCGTTTAGTATTAGTTATTTGAATGGATATGTGGTGATTAATTAATTAATTAAACCAAATTTTTTGAAATAATATTATGTTTGATTTGCTAAATTTGCTGATAGTGTGTGCATACAATTTTTCCACCATGACATTGCTTTATTGGCAGTTAGTAGTTGTTGGTTGAGCAGTTATTAAAAAAATACTGTATATCATCATGTATCTTGTAATTTCCGCCAATTATAATTCATTAGATTATGAAGCAAGCTCTCTAGCAAATGTCGCTACAAAATTTACTTCCATTCCAGTCTATTCTCTTGAATAAACAGCAAACTCCAGCTATGCCTGGTTGAGCAGTATACTCCCGAGTGTTTCCTAGATTTCATGCCGAATATCATTTCATTCATTTGCTTGGATTCACAGGCTTTCATTATTTTATTTCATAGAATTTTTTGAGAAAAACTTATTTGAACCTTCCATTTGAAGTAACTCCTCAGCCTCGGCCATCCCAAACCGTAATAAATGAAATGACTGCGTCTGTAAACAGCACAGCCAATTAATTTACTGTTCAAGCTACCCGGTCATCTGATCACATGTATGACTCTATTCTTATCTACAGGCAAACCAGCATGCTGTGAAATATGGTGCTGCCAAGAAAAGTAAGTGAATGTATTGAAAATAAAATGTGGTGTGTTCCACATCCTCTCTACACTTCTCCCTATGATTTAACCATCTGCCTGACAAAGCAGATGGTGCTACCTATTTCAGGGTTGATGGAATTGTGTGATTCGAACTATAAGCCTAGCACGCAATTTGTGGGTCCTGCCAATCTGATTAGAATGTATCCGTTTGTTAATTCTCAGAATACTGTTGTTCTTTCAGATTTCAGTAACGGAAGTAAAAAGACAAAAGGCCTTCGTCGGTCGCCTAACTTCAATAATAACGATCATGGAAGTGGTAAGTCCTCGTCAAAGTCTATTTTAAATTTAAGTGTGTATCTGATGACGTGTTGTTTGCTAGCAATTTCAACGAGTCTGGCACCGCCCAAAGGGAATGATGAGGATATGGACGACGACACAACGGATACCGACACCGATTCCAGTGTACATGAAAACAGCAGGTGAGCTTTCCTATGCAGCAGACCTCGTCGGTGGTCACTGTGACCTTCTAAAAAGTCCGATTCAAAAGTTGAGTCACTGAAATGCCTTGAGTCAAATTTTCATTTCCAGGGTCTTTGAGTCAAGTGAAGTTTGAGTCTTGAAGTGACGCTACTAGTTTGTCTTTGTAACTTTTACCTCTACTTTAGACCTCCTTCGACCGGCCCAACATCAAATAGAAACGACACATCGTCACAGAACATTCGACTCAATTCTTCATACGTAAGTATAGGCCTACCCTGTGCTTTGCATGATTTACTTGAAGTTCAACTTTGAATTTTTTCTTACAGGTCAGTGATGATGATGACGAAGGCATCAGTCAAACTAGAAAGTATGTTGAGATCTATTTCGTTGTCAAGTGGGCTTACTGTGAGCTGAGCACTGCCTATTCCTGACCGGTCCCTAGCCCCCATAAATGAATAGGGTTACGCCACAGGACGAGCACCAGGCGTAAAATGTTATCTACAGAATAGGCTACCAATGGCCTGGTATGATCTGAGCACTATCCACAGTCCACTATACCACTTGTTTTTGTTTTGTTACAGATATTTCGGTACTGCCGACACTTTTATCATTGATGCTAAACAGATAGGAAATCTCGGACGCTACCTCAATCATTCCTGCTCGCCAAACTTGCTGGTGCAAAACGTTTTTATTGACACACACGACTTGCGATTTCCGTGGGTCGCCTTCTTCGCCAGCACGTAAGTCACAAATAGGCAGCGCAAATGAGTTGGTCTAGGCCTGGGGTGGCTTTAAATATGTACCAATTTTCGTACAGGACAATCCGTGCGGGGACGGAGTTGACTTGGGATTATAATTATGAAATCGGAAGCGTCGAAGGTCGAGAGATTATCTGCTACTGTGGAGCGAAGAAATGCCGGAAGCGATTGTTGTAGTTGTCTGCACGATGTTGTGCATTTTCTGTTGCTATATTGCATCTTTTTTAGTTGCATTTTTACTGATTTTGTTTCATCACACTGCCGTTTCGAACTTGGTTCTTGATTGTCTAGGGCTGGGGTATGGCAGGTGGTGACTGGGCCTACTTACGGTACAATTCTATTACTACCGCCACGAAGGTGCTTGAAAAGAGTGTCTACTACTTTTACACGATAATTTGAGGAAATGTTTCGTGTTGCCACCCAGAGAACCAGCTCCGCCTAAGAAAATGAGAACGCTGTAACGCCAACAGCAAATAGCTTACTTGATTGACTGCTGTTTGATTTGCTATTAAATATCACAATCGTGAATTTACGAAATCAGAATTGAGAAATAGTTATCTTGATTAACGTGTTAGCTTAGCGGGAATTCTAGTTCAACCACGAGTTTATCAACCCGATCGCCGGAGGGTATGTTATTACCAGATTGACTTAGTGTAGTGACGCTTCCGCATAGAAAATACAGAACCGAAATCAGTTGATTCAACCTGACTAGGCTACCCTTAGAATGAGGTTACGTGAAACAAAAGGACTGCTCGCTTGTCTTCTTATGCTGTATGTAATTTGCCTGCCAACGAAATGGCAGAGAACGTTGTTACAATCGATTAGAGTAACAACAAAAGATTTGGAATCTCGTAAAATATCTGTGACTGACGTCGATAATTTAACCGAATCGAATTCTTATGGAAATGAACGATACCGAATTGTAGCCGAAAAATTTCAGCAGAGAGTTCGTAGAATGAAACGGCGTTGTCCGGACTGGCGGAAATCACCTCTAAGGTGCGTATTGGCTATTTCAAACAATAGGCTACGATTTGTTTCCAATACAGAAAAGCAGCGTTTGTTATCGGCGTCGCAGAGCATTTTTAATGAGATGGGGATATGCCTATTAGTGGGTTAAATAGTGAATAGTTGCGTTTATCATTGGGCTGGTCTTCAATCTCACCTGCAGCTCTTCGCGCAGATGACCTGGTATATGTACTTGCGTATCATTATTACCATTTATGGTGACTGCAATATGGAAATCAGATGCTGATCATCGATACTCAATTGCAGGATCGCACATAAATATAACGAAGACGCCTATCTTCTGGTTGTCATCTTGATGGATATAAACAAGCCTCATTTTTAACGTGGGGCTCAAATGGAGAAACTCGCGCACTAGCGGTTGCCGACCACTGAGCTATGAATAGGCATAGGCTAGGCTACATCTCACATTGCGCTAGCGGCATTCCATAATATGAAACAAGATATTGACATTATTTCCTCAATATAGACCACAGACCACATTTACTACTGGTTTTAGGAAATCATGGATCTTTAATCAAAATTTCCTAATCCATTACAACCGACGACTACTCGTGTGTGCAGTTCCCAAGGCAGGTAGCACAAGCTGGCATGTCATGATATGGGCGATGAGACAATCAGAAGCCGGGTTGAGCACAGACGAAAAGTTCTACACCGATAAAGATACTTTGCATAACCGAGCCATTCCGAGGAATCTGACTTTCAAACAAGGCACGGAGTTGATATCATACAAGGATGGTGATGATGATATGCTGGCAGAGCCTCCGACGCACAAGTCGAAACGCGTAATCCTAGTGAGTGTTTACACAGGCCTTTCTATTAGATAGCTATATGGAAAATATACATGAGTGAGTGATGTGTGTGTGTGTGTGTGTGTGTGTGTGTGTGATAGAGAGAATATAAGTCTTACCGATTTAGCCTACGCTAAGAGATATTGAGATGAGGGAGGGGGGGTTGGCTAATGCGGTTTTCACAGCGCCGTATTGAAATGAGGCGATGTGCTAAAAGCTTGACCTAAAGCTATATATACAGTCTACGTATAGCCTCGGTACTGTCGGCGATTCTATCATGTTGTCGGCTTGCACTAATAAAGACAACCAAAACTGTCTAGCTTTGATGAAATCTGTCTATCATTTTGCTTTTAAGGCGCGACATCCTTTCGCCCGTTTAATATCTGGATGGCACCAAAAATTTTTGAACGGCTCAGCCTACGCAGATCTGATGTTTTCAAGATATCCAACATTGCGAAATTATGTGTAAGTAGTTTTTAGTTAATTAAATTCATACCGTCGGATTGTAAAAGGTTAGAAGATACCGCCACCAAAGTCTGTTCTTCGTAGGCTATAGCCTATTCATCAAGATCCGCCAAGGGACCCGCGAAACGAGGCGACAATAACGTCGTATCTGTTGGGTTTGATTGGGTTGACTTAATTAGCACAAGTTGTGTAACGCAATCACCGCACATGCACGTACTTCTTGAGAGCGCGGACCTGCGGTGTATCAGGTATATCATAATGGGAGAACTTTAAAACTGGTTCTACATTTTCAAAATAGTGAAAAAAATAATTGATTGATCATATATGACCCAAATCTACAACCGTGACATCTGAATCCCGTGTCTAATATTACAGGAGACTTCATGATCCACGTCATCGTATCGCTTGGAAAGATTTCGCAGAATTTATCGCCGACCAAGGAAAAGACGTCGAAAAACTTGATTATCATTACAAGCCTATTTCTTATCTATGTAAACCATGTGAATATGCGTACAGTTACGTCGTCAAATCTGAAACAATCGATCACGATCAAGAATGGCTTCTACGTAGGCTTAATATAGAAGATATTGGACTTGGTAGAAACGGGACACCACCTGGAGGGAGCTTGGTTAATGAAAGTCCAAGCGATAAAATTAAACATTACATGAGTCAATTAGAGGATAATACGATTAAAATGCTTTTTAAAATTTACCAAAATGATTTTCAAATATTTGGATATACATTTAACATTAGGAAGTTAGAGTCCGGGGGTTTCATTTGAATACCTGGAAGACTTCTCCCTTACGGCGGTTTCAACTGACAAGGCCCTTTACTACAGAGGTTGTTGTATATCTGTATACGACTAATGCCTAGAGTGGGGCGTGCTGTGAGCAATAATCGATTATTATACTGTCGGCAGACAGCGTACCACTGTGACACCAACGACCCGCCGAAATCCTCCCGGTAGGAATGCTTAGTTGAAAACTGGAGATCAGCGAATACCAATTTTAAAGACTTTGATTGATTGACACATAGGCCGATAAAAAATTTTCTCATTGTCGCCTAAGGCGAAACCTTTGTGTGGTAATTCACGGTGCGTGCATGTTGTGAGCGAGGCAAGCGCAACTATATGCCACGTCATCTGATATGCTCCTTCAGAGTGAATCGTCGGACCCAGGTATGACTCCGCAGGGCCTTGACAAACGTTACTACACTGATGTCCATGTACCTGTGGAAATCTCATGCGTTGCGTGATGCCTATACTATACTCAGATTAACTGCTGTATATCTTTAAATCTAATTAAATTCCAACTGGTAGTTGCTATGCAATTTATATAATTTATATTAATATTAACGAAGCCTAGTTGTCGGTATATTTAATTCACAACTCGGCCTACGTATCTTTGAACTTATTTATTCTCAGATTGACTTTGATCTTTCAAGGCTTCGCGCACTGGACGGTTTGCTTTCATACTTTTCCTTAAGCTGACTCTTGCACGTAGCTTGCTTGCAAACATGTTTGCGTATTTTGCTTGAGCTGTTTTGCCAAGTTTCTTGTGTTTATGCTTGCGAGCTAGATTTCAACAGGAGTTGTATTATAATATACACGATGGCTGTTTTTATGAGTGATGAGTCGATGAAGATGAAGGTGCAGTGAAGTGCGGAGCTGAGGAAGGAGGAAAATTATTCTTTTCGTGATGAAATGGTGTGATCTAAAACGCAAAATGTAGCAATGATATGCTTGGAATTGAGTAACAACATAAGAAATGGATTGCGTTTGTTCCAAACTTACCTCAAACAGTAATCAGTCTGTAAACTTAGACATCAGTATTTTTGATTTTTGAACAATTCTCAGTAGGCTACGTACATTTTAGGACTAAGTATTGGACTAAGGACGTGATATCGTGAGATGATATTGCAATAGCAATGCGAACAATTGCAGTGACGTGGATGTGATTTAAAGTTTTTTGAAATAATTGCCCTACCATCATCCATTCCTGGTGATCCAGGTGGGAGAAACGTGACCTCTGTTGCTTTTCGTCTTCTTTCCACATCATCTGGTACCGACATAATGCAAGGTAGCCTCACATCATATCGGAATCCTTTCTCGTTGATGCAGCCCTCATTTAACTGATACAGTTTGCGAGCTACATCTTTTCCTGTTGAAAGTAAAAAAAAAACTCAAAAATTCATATGAGATAGGAGCAATCCAGCAAATCAAGTCTCGGCAGTAGTGACATCATGGTTCAAAAACTCACCTATCATAAAGTGTAGAATTTTGGCGAGCCTTTTACGCTTCGACAGAAGTGCAAGAAGGCTTTTACGCTTCCACGATATGAAGGTACATTTAGAGTCTGCCGTCACTGTGACCTTGGTAAAAAATATTCTTTTGTAAATGCTAAAGGCATTTTACATCAATAGAGATGCGCGCGATTCACCCACCAGCCACTAATGACGCTAATTGCGATTTTACATGGCCGTTTAATGATAATGACCCACCCATCGTCTATTATTATTATCACTTCCAAGGGTCGCATTTGAGTCAGGAATATCGATCTCTGCATCATATGAGAGATTGATCCGTAGCCTACGTTGGTTTAGCGTTTAGCGTTTGTACCTTAAAGATTGGTAAAGACGTTGATCCCGATTCTGTTGCGGCAAACCATTCCGCTGAATCCATGAAGCTGTCGCTGTTCACGTAGTGTAGAAGTTGACCTTTCTGCGTCACTTTCATTCTAATGATATATTCTGACACGGTTATATCTGTGGTTTGACTAAGGTAGACGTAAGGTATTGCTTCTCTAACCTCCCGCTTAATAGCAGGGCGATTCGATGAGATGGCGTCGTATCTTCTTTAGCATATACTTTACCAACATCCATGTGAGTTATTTCGCAACCCTGTCAAATTTGTATTTCAAGCAGTGAATTATGAAGGTGGTTTTAGTTGCTATCAGGTCTATATACTGTACTTAGTCAATGATAATCTAGTTAAGTTTCGGGAAGGTCGCTTAACTTGGCGTAGCCAAGGAAGGCTTACTGCTACTCGCTGAGAATAGTTCATATCTCCCGATCTTTATACCGTATCGTGCTTACCTTGCATGTTACCAGTTCTACAAATAGTTGCGGCGAGATATTGAACGGAGCAAATCTAGTTGCATGCAGACGACCCATTCCATCCTTCCCCATGATTAACCGTATCATTTTTGACCTCTTGCTGGTAATTATCATCTGAAAGATTACGAGAAATCGTGAGGACTGTCATAAATGCAGGCGTACATGGGACAGAGCTTGACTCCATGAGCTGAGCTTTCAATATATGGACACTACGTAGTAGGGTAACAGATCAACATTTGTTTTAATTTGAAGGTGGTGTTGTACTCTAATCTTGATAGAAATATCTTTGGATCATGCGCCACTGATAAACTCAGTACAGTCAACACTCAACAATGGCGACACTCACAAGTTGCGTGAAATTTTACGAAATGCTAACGGAGCTATACTTGTTTCATGTGGTGCGTGCTGTCATTCCAGTGAAGCATATAGGCCATGCATAGGCCTATTACTTGTTTCATATCACTATTCGTGCGTACTGATATCACGCAGATTTGTATTCCGCAGGGAGTTACTCTTGTAAAAGCTCCCGTTTAGTTTGTGAAGCATCGATCGATGTCCGCATTTATCAACAACGTGATTGCAAATTCGTGTGACGATTGATTGTTTTCATAATACAAAGTTTTTTATTGTGCTGATATTGTCAGCTCTATTCAGAAGGAAGGAGGAAGCCTGTGCGGTGACCCATGGTCTGTGACTTTGAGCGGCCCTCAAATTATCTGATTAATAATTATTTAGTTTTTTGATTATAATCAATGAAGCTCGTTGATAAAACCTAGAGGCACATCCAATTTTGAAGCATCAAAAAATGTTGGGAGGACAAAACATTAATTGCTAGGAAATGAAAATCAATAGAGCGACGAGGATTTGGTATTTAAGCCGCAATGTTCAAAACCCAACCCACCGGACGCCCCATTTCAAATCGCGGTGTCGGAAATGTAAGACTTTGAGCGCCACCACTATATTTGCACTGTGTCAAGCCTACGTGATACGCACGGACACTTACCTGGAACAGATTAATGAACGCTATTGCTGCTCCCCAGATAATCACATCTAAAGCACACGCGTCCAGAAATCCCCAAACTGCCAAGACTACAAACGCGAGCATACTCATAAAATGTGTGTAGCTCGCTGCGACTTCAGTGTTCCCAGACGCCATGAACGTCAAGCACAGGAAAAGATTAAACAGTTGAAAAAATGCTCCCGGCATTGCCTCGTACCATTTTGAACATTGCTGCCATGTGTCTCCGACAGTCACGATGACGTGTGGCGTGGCATTCGTCTGCATTGACGTGAAATCGCCAAGCCGTTGAGACACGACACCTCTAGAGAAGGCCGTTACTGAAGAAGCAGTAGCCATATGCCGATGGAGAGTATACTATAAGCCACCTACTGAAAGAGATATTTTGAATGACTATTGAGTGAATGAGTATCAATCTTGGATCAGTGAAACTTCGGAGTGCGCCCGTTTGGTAAAATATCCAGGTTGACCGAAGCGGCGCTGTCCGTATAGCTAACAACTTTGCGCGAGTGCCGTTCGGGTCTCTGCTATATATACCCTTGGAAAAAGATTTCTGCCCGGCGGCCCTCAAGGTGAGGATTGTGAGATATATCATTCTAGCTCTTTTCTCAAGACCCTCTTTGCCCGCCACGGTATCGCAATAAAACAAACAACTGTAGTCTGAGACTCAAATCAAGGTGGCGAAATATTTATTTCCGATTCCGATTCTCTAAAATAAGCTTTGAAATTGACGACTTTGCTGACAAATTGCATCTACCTTTTGCGTTTATAGGCTACGAAAACTTTTAAGTGAACTGCAATCAGTCATGACTTTGGCTCTGACCTCATTCAGCGTATACGTGGACTCGTTTCGGCTTCTGCTGCCTCTATATGGGCTCAACCTTCTCTTCAAATTGTATTGATACTCGACACTAGTTCCGTTTGTTTTGCCTTTGCCCTTCTTTACCAGTGTTTAAAATTTCATGAAGTTCCTGACACCACCCACCAGCGTCGAATCAAAGCTCTGTAGGTTTCGTCGACGATCGCTTTGCAAGGATGACGATCTGCAACAACTGTTACCGGCGTTAATTACAGCTACGATCTATCGAAGTGGTGGCTCTTAAAAAGAGTGACCTTCATCATATCTCTAGGGACGATCGAAATAGAAGGCATGTTAAGTAAGAAAATGCATGCAACTGCAGTTGCTGAGAGGTGCGAGGATTTGCATACGAGCAAGCGGGGTTAGTGTCGAAAGTTTTTAGCGTTGTCGCTGATCAGCAGAAGTAACGCAACAGTTCAAATCGCAGCAGTATGCCATTTGAAAAGATGAGCTGTGTTTGGGCAAGAGAACCTCGCGAGTGACAAGCAATGAGCTACAGGCCATGGCTTTATAAATTAGGTGGGAAAATATGGATGAGACTCGCTCAGTCGGTATAGGTTCTAAGGAAGTGGCCTATTATACGCAGTTTCAGCGTCAGCATATGGAACTGAATTACTACATTCGATCTGATATGACGTGGTAGGTATAGGTGAGCTTATGAAAGGCTATTCGTAGTTTCGTTCATTGACAAATCTTTGCTATGGCGCGCATGCATACGCAAAATGTCATCCGGTGTAATCGCGAATACCATGTGGTCGTGCGGCGCGCAATCCACCGTGGCGGCGGCCTTGGGTGATCGAACGAATGTCGTTAGGCGATTAATGCGCATGGTGAGATAGACAGGACTTAATTCGATTAGTTCACGCCCCGCCTAATTAATAAATCAAGTGTTTCGGACTGTAGTCGGCCCATTGCTTCTCAAAACACCATTGCGTTGCGTTCCGGTGCAATTTGCAGAGAAATAGGTGTTGAGTGCTTGTCTTGGTTTATTGATTCATGTGAACACTTTGTTGTATTTATTTTTCCTTCCCAAGTCAGTTGGTTAAGTGTAGGCTGCTAAAAACGAGTTCGATCATGGAGGCAAAGATTTCGGATGGCAGGGAATATTTGGAACGCACTTCATGTGAAAGTTGGTCACCAATGCAAGGATTGCCTTTCCATTTTGCGATGTTGTCTTTTGCTCTTGCGTTTGTATTTCCTCAGACTTTCAAGTAAGTGAATTTATCATAACCAGACCACCGGGCCTCGACTAGAAATGGGAGTAGAACGTTATTTATTTTTTTGTCCTATCTGATTTTCTTTGCATTTACACGTATTCACACATGACATTAATACACACACTATACTATACTTGTGGATATACATATTATGCGTGTACCGTTCTGTAGCCTATTGAAGAATGTGGGGCTATGCATGCTGATTCCGACTGACAGCTTGAAACCTTTTTCTTACAGACACTATTCCCTGGCATTGCGATCAACTTTGCTCCTGGCTATTCTACTTTTCATGTTATGGGGTTCTTTATATTGGTGTACGTGGGATGTGGTCGGTTGGGGAGGAATCTTCTTGATTCAAAATCTATGTCAAGTTGTTTATATCTTATACGGAATGAGAAAGACTGGATTCAGCGCAGGATTGGAAAATTTGTACACACAAGTAAGGACTACATGCATTGATGCATATAGCTGGATTTGGTGAAACAGAATAGTGGGCGTGTCTCGGGCTTGGATCCTGTCATTTTTATGAAAACACAAGGCCATGTGATATGCTGTTTTGAATTAAAAGCGTTTTTTGATACTTTGGCCATGTACTTCCAGGCATGTGATATGTTATACCACCGGGCTAGGCCCGCTATGGTCCAGTGGCATGAGATTTTAAATTGCAACGCTGGGGTTCATTTAGATATTCGAACCGTTCGGCATCACACGCCGAGATTTCAACGCACTCATTCAACATCACTGCAAAATGGTGAAGGTGCACGCGGGAGATAAGTATGCTGTCGAAGGTTCCGCCTCCGTTGACGACAGATTATCTATTCTAGTCACTGGACGGTGAGTTGAGCTGTAGGCCTACAACAGGCGGTAATATCGCGAATAGTCCCAAGTAATAGGGTATTACCTGTCAAGCACATCTTCGGCTCACGTAAAGGCTCCTTCGCGCGGAGCGCGGAGCTTTGTCACGAACTCTCATCCCGGTGATAGTATTTCCATAATGTTCATAACGATTGCCTACAATACTCAGGCATCCGTCATAACGACCCACAGTCTATAATTCAGAGATACCTAGAATAGCAGTGCATCGACGAAGCTTAGTCGTTCTAAGACTGGGTAATTTTGTTCAGTATGAGGGTGATGTTCCGAGGTCAATATCTGCATGATATCAATGACACTCAAATCATCGACGGCGTAGAATGGGAATGCTGCAAAATTCGACGGGGAGAGCTATTCCAAGTAGGACTAGACTGTAGTGCTTAAAAGGCTGATTTGCTAGGTTTTTGGTACATCACGTAGAAAGAATCAATTTCAACTACGAATATACCTTCTCTCTATATGCCAGTGTCTACCATGCGCCCGGATTACATCGTCACCGCTATATTTTTATTCAGCTGTTCTAAAATGTATCGATGTTATTTACGAATGCAGCGTATTCCCCGAGGGAATGAAGTTCTGTTTTGCTATTTTTTTCTGTACGTAGGTGACGATAGAAGCTGTCGATCATTGCTTATACTTATGCTGGAACAAACAGAAACTGATGTACTATCTCGAAGCTAACTCACAACTACAGTGTGCGTTTGAATATATCAGAGGGAATGATGTTTTTTCAAAGGTAGGTCACCTGTGTGTGTTGGGTAGACCCCGTTAGCAGTATTCAACCTCGCATTTCGGCGAAATTTCGCGTGCGCTTCGCGGTCCGTCGTTAAATGTTGAAACCTGAAGTAGCAACCTATTCAGTACGTCTGCGTGGCATCACTAAACATGCTTAGATTCCTATCGTGGGCATTTTCCTCGCATATTGATTCTGTACGTGCCGCGTATCAATTTGTACGAGATAAATTCCCAATTCAATTCAATTGTAGACTTGTCATGATTAATTGATTATATCCATTTAGATTCGAGAAACAGCCCTCAACTCCTTCCGAAGAAATTTGAAGAATGTTCATCAATGTGATGAAATTTACGACATTGACGTCACCAACATCGTCCAGTCTTTTGCCGATGAAGATCCGACTCATATTCAAAACCAATAAAATGTATCCTGGTTATGAAGGACACTATGTTGAATGAAATTTGATGAAAGTGCTTTGTATGTGACTCGCTTATGGAGAGTATTAAGGCAGACACCATCTACTCTAAGGTGTGTGTGTGTGTAAGGTGGATGGGTGGGGTGGGGGTGGGGGTGGGGTACGCCAGGTCGATGCTCACGGTATGTGTGTCAATACTTCCGGTTTATAGCCCGGATCACTATTACAATCACGGCTCTCCGCACTTCGACGATACCGACTGCAAGCAGGGAAGGAACGGATACCAATTTTAATGTCTTCGATTTGACTCGGTCGGGAATCGACTCGCAACCTCCCAGTCTCAGTGGCTAATACATATAGTTCTTATAAGGTTGAATGAGAGTCGACAGACATTGCGGCGCTCAATCGAATGGTAATCTACTAATCATCACCTTTCCATTCCCTTAAGGTGCGCTCTGGGTGTAATTAATGTGGATTACGATGTAAGCAGGCTCGCTGTTTCGCTCGTGTGTTTCTGTTAGGCTTCGGCACTTATCCCTTAGTGTAGTAGCAATGGATGCGAAAGGTGAGGGTTTTCAAAAGTCGGAGCATTCCATTCATAGTTTGTATGAGTTCTAAAATAACTAAATTTCTTGAATTTTGACGAGATCGCTGCCAGAGTTTACATGTCACACGTGTCAGTTACATCATGATCAGGCATGCCTTGCAATGCGATACCCGCGCTTTGTGAATGGGCGGAAAAACAATATCATGGTAAGTGTTATCGTGACGGGTTGTAATCATTGTTATTTAGTTTGGTAACTACTCACATGAGAATTTTAAAACAAATTGGAAATGGACCGTTGCATTCAAAAAATGCTCAGGCTCCGACCGACCTCGATTGCTGTTGTTTTCACCAAGTGCCGCATCCGCCGGACATCGACAAGGCTAAGTCTATTTTGGTTAAAGCCTCATCAGATCAACGTATACTATACAGTGTCACTCGTACAGTTCAAAGCCGCACTATTAGATCAGCCAAGCGTTATGAGGTGATAAAATTATATTCTGGTGAGGTTGTTGGATATAAGGTTCACGAGCGGCTGAGCGTGCGCTGATGGAGCGCAACCTGCTTACAACGGGTGACAAGACGTGTCATTAAACACGTTGTGAGTAATCAAAAACAAGTCGGTTTGACAGAATATTTGCAAAGAAAGGTTGGAGTGTTCGCTGCGTTCTGAGTTAGGATACAAGACTTCTAGTTCAAGCGGCTTTGCCTGCCTTTGCCAGTTTGTTTACTCTGATAAAACTTCCACGCGCGAAGTGGCTCAAGCAACCCTCAAGCATGTTTCTTAACGAGCATTTTATGGCAGGGCTTTATTACAAATATAAGTTAAGCGTTGTGAAGTAAACGTTAGTAATGTATGTATGCCTTAATATCGGCACTTGGGGGTATTTACAACTTGTATAACGTGGCCTATTGGACACAAGGACATGTAATAGGCGTATAATACGAGAATACGACGTCCATCAGCTTTTATGGCTTTTAACTGACGGACGAGTAGGCTGCGCCGTAGTCTATGTAGGCAGGTTACCGTAATGGAATACTTCGTTATCATACTAAATGGGTTGAAGATTGAGGAAGGCATGTGTTCAGATTTTGTCAATGTGGGCCTTCTTGTTAGTTGAGTGGAGACCCGTCGAGAAGGAATTGTGGAAAACTGGTATCGAGGTCACAAGTTTGTTAGTTGAGGTTAATTCAAGGCTTGGTGCGCGTACTCTGATCTGGGATTTAGAAATCATCAGGTTGATCGTCCTGGCTGATATGGTGTCGGCCATCAGTCAGGCATGGACGGAGGCGGCCGATTCATACCAACATTGAGAAACCAATTGCATCGACCGATAGGTAATCTTGGTTGAACTATTTTTAGAGTTGTACGATCTAAATAGCGGTGCATAGTACCAATCTAGGCGGCGATGCTTTGATGGATTACGCGATAAGAGAAAATCACCTTCGTCCGTCGTCTCGACGAAGCTCGCCATCAAGACAGAGGGATTACCAAGACATGAATGGATACAATACGTAAGATTAAACCTCTCTTTTAGACCAAGCGTATATGACTTGCACACGATCGTTCACTGGAAGGTGGATCTCTGGCGCGGCATAGCCTATCAGGTGATCGTCCCGATTTGATTACTGACATGACATGGAAATAATGACGCTTTCGAGTGAGCGAAAGTGTATGCTTCCCGGGATTGGAATGGGAATCGGTGATAAGCGCCACTCTATGTTTTAAACAATAATAATAATGTACGCTTCCCAGGACACAAATTAGAATTTCCCGCTAGCACATGCATCAATTCAGATTAATCTTAATCTTATCTTGTGTTTCAATATTACAGTCGACGCCTCCTTTGTAAATTATTATCTTATGTGACCTCCTGTTTTGAAATAACCTTTCCATCTCTATTTCAGTAAATGGCAGGCACCAGTAATAAGTGGTCGGTCCACTCCTTCAGCAGCAGTGCGTAGAGCGTTACAAGTGTTGGATGAAAGTTACAAAAAGCAAGACGAAAACAAGAGATGGAATAGAAACGATCGACTCGCTCCATACAGAAGAGGAAGATCGCGATCTCCGTCCAAGTCACGGACACCATCGCCAGTCAGAAAGTAAGATATGAAATGAATTGATAAAATGACCACTAACACTGAGTACAGAGTAGCTCAGAATATAGACTAGATAATGTGCACTATAGTCTTTCATGGGCCGTTATTGAGCGCTAACAGGCTTCTCCTGCCCTCTACCCTTGATTTCACATCTGTGAGTCATGTGAGTCACCAGCGGCGGGTTGGCTCTGAGAATTCAAGTTACATAAAGCCGTACGCTCTACTTTCAGATTTCTTCGCGATGTTCGTGACTCACCAGTACCGCGAGATCCTGTGACGCCGCCACGAATTCTCGAGATTGAACGAGATAATCTGCAGGATGCGTTGGGAGATAGCGAATCAAGAAGAAATGTACTTCTTCGAAAACTTGCGGAGACTCAGCGTACGATGGAGGTTGGTGACGAATAGTAATACAGTCGTGTGTAAGCTACCCCAATTTGTACTTACACACGAAGGGGTCAGGTTGATAAATTCCTTGTAGTAGTGGCTGGTTTCACGGCACGCACTCCTCCTACATTGGTCCGAGACTGCGTCCGTCTCCACTTCGGGCCCTGTAGCATGGAGCGACACACACATCTTTGTAAAAGTCAGGGGGAATACAACCACAACATATGACGAAGTCCTGACGCCACAGCAGCCACTGCTTAGATGGAAGACGCATTTCTAGTGCCAGGCGTGTCACGTATCACCCCTCCCTCACGCTCGTCACCCGGCTCCCGAATGTGGCTGCCGACACTGCCACTCGTCTCACTAGCAGAGTATAGGCACAGCGTAATCAGTCCTTACTGCCAACGACACGATTTCACACCATATGTTAAGTATATTCACAAGTACAGTTGGTTAATACTGTTCGCCAAGGAGGTACATTATGGTGAAATGGATAATTTGTAATTGTCATACCTAATTCTCAGATACAGAACGATGCTCTTCGGAAGGGAGAGATGGATCTGCGCGAATCGAAAACTGCGGCCAGACTTCTTCAACAGGTTCAGGAAGAGCTGGAGACGAAAGTACAATACCTTGAGAGAGAAAGAAATTCACATTTGAACCGTCAGTTACATGACGCAGAAGAAAAGGAAGCGCTTCGTAGAGAGTGAGTTGATCGTAGAATATGACTTCACTGTTCCTGTGGGTTTATTGAAAAATGGAAAGTTCTGGGTTTGATTCCCGACCGAGATAAACCAAATCGTTATTACTGTCTGCTTGGCAATCTGCATCGGCATGTGGTTATAATAGTGATCACCATCCGCTGTAGCGACCTCGAACGGAACTTGGACGTGACTCGACGAGCGAATGATTCTGAAATGCCTAAACTATCCCCCCAAAGCTAACGCTCTCAAATTAGTATGCATCGAATATATTGCTAGGGCTGATAATTTCCACCATGAGATGAAGAGACTGCAATGTCAAGTAGATCTTATGGATACTGACAAGGAAGAGCGACTTCGTGAATTGAACAGAATTCGAGATGAAATAAGAAACATCCAAGACTCAAACAGAAGATTGCTAGAGGTACCACCTGGCCATGTCAAATACTTTTACAAATGGGTTTAGTTTAGCTCACATTGGTGGATGCAGAAGATAGCGCGACAGTCCCTATACAGCACATATAATTAGAATGAAGGAGTGGAGCTCCATAAGCTTGTTAATTATATTCCAGTAACCTAGGCTGGGAATTAAAATCTGTGGTTACCCACTCTAATTCCACTCCACTATTATGCGCTGAGTATCATGATTGTGCTTTGCCCTGCAGCCCTACGCCCTGTAGCGTACAATCTGCCGAGGTTTTCTATACATAACTTGGGTGTATTGATTGCTTTTAAGGACAAATCGTCGATGGCAGACGAGTTGGCTCAACTGAAAGAGAGTTTGTCTGTTGCTAAGCAACGAATTGAATTGAGTGACAAAGAAAAAAATCGCGCGATGCAAGACCTAATGAACGTGCAAGATTCACAACAGGTACTTTCCCGTTGTTATATTGATTTCTGTATATGATTGCCGGAGAGGCAGGGGGACTCGCTGTAGGCTTGGAAAATTCGTAATTTGACGACTTGCTCTTTTACAGGCAATCATAAGTAGGAACACAGAGCTTGGCAAGCGTCTCACCATCACGGAAGAAAATTGCGGCAAACTACGAAACACAGCGGACGAATCGGAGATAGCGTTACAGACCGCAAATCGAGTAAGTCACATGATGGGAACGAATTTAATAATGCAGTCAAATTCAACCGTCTTCTGATGAAAGAAATGATTCAAACAAATTCAAATATGTAAACGATCACCCTGATGGTGAAAATTCTACCGCGGAACGTTTTGAGCAGGTTCTTATATTGTCAGGAATTGGAAACGTACAAAGAAAAATCTTCCAAATTGAGTTACAAACTGGCAGAACTTCAAACAAACCATAAAGAAATCAACGCTGATTTAGAAAGAGCAAATCGTTACATCCATGAACTTGAACGAACTCTTCAAACGGTCAAAGAGATGAATCAAAAATTAAAAGAAGTAAGCCGACTTTATTCTTTTTCTTCGTCAATTTGGAGCATCTCCAATCGGGTCCCAACACCGGATCACTTTTCTCCATAAACTCATTGACTTAATATCCTCCTCTATCACCCTTACTTTCCTCTTTTCGTCAAACATTCTAGACTTACCCCAATCCTTTGTGAGCGCATCGTCGCACCAGAAATGTTTCTGATCCAAGTTAATTTGATCCATTTGAATTCTTTTTCAGACCAAAATTCATCTCGAAGACAATTTAACGTCGCTTCACTCTGACCTCGCCAAGACTAGGCTTGAATATTCGAAAAAGTCCGACGAAAATTCTCGTCTCAAAGAAGAACTTGAATCGACTAGAAAGGTGATGAGAACTGCTGTGTTATCTACTGCACTGCGTTTAACCTACACCTCTAGTATATAGACTTAGTTTCAATGACGCTGTGATAAGGCAATATTGATAGGTTCAAAAAGATTTGTCATCGTCACTTGATGACGCTCGCCAGAAGCTATCAACGAGCGAAGACGAATTAAATCAATTGAAACTTGCCAAGAAAGCGACAGATCAAAAAATCACCCTGACGGAGTCTAGAAAAAAGCAAACCGATGCGGAACTGGAGGATTTGACAAATGTAAGCAAACTAAGCAAAGCAAAAGATACAAGTAGACAGTACTTTTGCAGAGTTTCCCGCCATAATGGCTTCAGTATCTCCATCTGGCCTTTCAATTATTGGTTGAACCACGAATGATTTGACTTTTGTTTTTGCTGAATACTTTGTGCCACAACCCTCATCGCCATTTCCCAAGCGTTGGAACCAAGCATACTGTCAGGGCAAACATGATAGACCTAGTCTGTTCCACTTACTGCGCCGTTTACAATTATTTTATATTTGTTCTAGCGATTCGTGACGCTTCAACAAACTCATGAAGAATTAAAATACCGATCCGAGGATGAAGCGAGAAGGAGCGATCATGAAACGAGGGAGCTACGGATAGAACGCGACCGCTTAGAAGGAAAATACAAAGAATCCGAATCGGTATCTAATTGTATAATTACGTGATGATCTGTCCCCTCCTGGATTTCTGTTTGGGTCTGGCCATCTGACGGCCTTACGTAGGCCTAGATGCGCTAGACCAGTCAAGGGCTCAAAAGATGTAATGTCTATGCTGCCTTAGTTAATTTATAGTTGTATTGTGTATAGGGCCATTCTGTACGATGAGCCTTCCAAGTCCGCACTGCTAATATACCGATCTCACACAGCGACTTGAAAGATTGAATATGGAATTGACAGCGACCATAGAGCACGATCAGACACAACTTGATCACTGGAGGGAGACATGCGGCAAATTGACTTCGCTGCTGGAAGAGAAAGACCGCGACCAACGAGACACCGCGAGTAGACTCCGCTCGGCAGAAGAGGCAGTTGAGAAGACAGAAACGGAAATTAAGTCTTTAGAAAAAGAGGTAAATGTACATTTCCTGACACAGTCACGCCATCATGTTGTGACGTCATCACCCAAGACAAATTTTTTTCGCAGTTGGCGTCTTTACAATCGGTAGAGCACGAGGCAGGAGAATTGCAGAAAGAAAATAAACGACTCGCTCAAGAAATCAAAGAGAACCAACAGATGATCTCAGTCCTGGAAATGGAAAGAGATGTGCTTTCAAAATCGGTAATCCTCGATCAAAAACGAAGATTAAGTCTACAGATGCAGTTCAAAGTTAATCCCCGATTCACTTGACTACTTGAATCTGCATCTGATAGCTATATTCCGATTCTAAGTTATAAAAACATTATATTCTATTTCAGCCTTCCAAATCGTCCGAGAGTGACGGAATTGGTGCGGAAGTGAAAAAACTTCAAGTGGATTTGAAAATGGCGGTCGATAAATTAACGTCAGCTGACGCGACAAAGCATAAAGCAGATGAAAATGAATCGCATAGAAAAGTAACTATCATTTTATATGCTTTAAAATGTACATACTATCCGAACGTCGCGTGGATTTGTAGGCCCCTATGTGCGCTGTTAGATAATCTAAGGTTACCCTACCAATGTACGCCTGCGTTTCAGTGAACAAGTCCTGAGTATAGACATCTCTGTTCATTCAATATGGCTCTTTAGTGTCTTTACCTTTTGAACTGGACTGAAAGCAATGTTCGACCTTTCCCGTGTCGGGGAATATTTTTGAGTCCCAACAGGAATGGCGTGTGCTTCACTTATGTGTCACTCAATTCCAGGGATTGGAAATATTGGAAACAGATTTGAAAAGAGCTCAAGAAAATAACAGACTGCTAGATGAAAGATTAGCTCAAGTTAAAAAGGTAACTTAACTGATATGTGTACCGATTATCTGTATATAAATAAGTCTTACCATCTTTCGTATTCCATGAGAAAAAATCAGTTTGAATCACGGTAACCACACCAATCTTCCGATTGCGTGACGTGATCCAGCTTTATAAACCTTGCAATTACGATGCGTCCTCACTA
This sequence comes from Botrylloides violaceus, assembly GCA_030412335.1. Taxonomy (NCBI): domain Eukaryota; kingdom Metazoa; phylum Chordata; class Ascidiacea; order Stolidobranchia; family Styelidae; genus Botrylloides; species Botrylloides violaceus. The sequence goes on from JASFYC010000320.1 coordinate 1,629,691, forward strand.
CGGTATCTTTATAGGAGGCAGAAACTCTTCACGGCTTGATGGAGGCGCGAACCGACACGCATGAACGAGAAGTGAGAAAAATGGAGAGAGAGCGTGAGAGATTAGAATCCCGGATACGAAGTCTGGAAGATGAAGCGAGATTGTTACGATCGTCACTCACGTCGACAGCGAAAAGTCCACGCCCGTTAGGAGACGCGCCAAAGGAATTCTCAAATTTAAGATGTAAGCATCTGGCGATTACGTCATTCGAATCATTGGCTTAGATCAGTTATTTTCAGTTGAAGTGTCAAACTTAAGGCGACAACTTGAAGATAAAGATCAAAGCTGTCTTGTGGTCAAAGGTCAACTCGTTGTAGCGCAAAATGCAAGAAGAGTGGCGGAAGATCGGATTGCTGCGTTGGAATCGCAACTCGCAAGCCCAAGAAGGATAAGCGCTCCCTCGTCTCCACTGTAAGTGCCTGTAACTGGAATATGAGGCAGAGTTTATGCGTGTGTCTAGGCTAGCGGTATTTAACCAGGAATTGTTGCCCTTGTGTGTAATTATCGAGGAAGATTTTCAAATTCCACAGCGATGTATAACATTTCTTCACTAGGGGCTACCAAGAGGATGGGGTAAATTCTTTTTTCATTTGGCAACGGGTTAACTGCCCCTGACCAAAAGGTCTACTGCGTGTATGTTAGACTTTCTAATGAGTTGTTTGTGTATCCCTGACATCCGCTTTTAAAGTGTTGAACGTGTTTTAGATACAGGAACCCGTCGGACGATTCTAGTTTGTTACGAAGCGAATTAGAAGCCAAACGAACCCGACTTGACGCCGTCGAAGCAGAGTGCGCCATCTTGCGGTCGAGAAATTCCGAACTTATGGAGGCCAAGTTGAAACTCGAAAACAATTTGAAGATTGTTAGGCGACAGATGAAAGAATTGAAAGAATCCTCGAAAAAGGTCAAATAAAAAATAGTTTGCTTTCTGCCTGCTTATTTCATGGTTGGGATCGACCGCGGTCAGTCGGTCACCGATCACCAGGCAGGCACCCTCACTCACAATCCAATTAATTTTACGCAGGCTGGCGATGAGAGCAGCAAGTCAGACGAATCGGAACGATCCGTATTGATGGAACTGAGCGCTCTAAAACGAGATTTACAACGAGCTCATCAAGATATTACGTCACGGGATGATCAACTTTCTGAACTGCGTAAAAATTTGGCAAGTAGTCAACGGCAGGAACAAAAAGCAAGGCAACAACGAGATGAATTGAAAGGCAAAACGATTATAATGGAATCTTTGTAAGTAGATATCTGTTCCTCCCACACGGGCGATCTATAACTTCAGCTTCAACTTTTGCAGGACAGACTCAAGCGGCGAGTTGCGGAAAGAATTAGACAACGTACGACGAGAAAAACTCGATTTAGAAAAACAACTCAACGCTTACATAAAAAGCAAAACATGTCAGACGCCGAGATCGAATCTTTCAGCAGACAACGAAAAGTAAGTTCCACTAAATCCTCCTTACATATAGGCTACAGACAACTATAATGTCACCCCAGTCTCAGTTCCTTCATTTCTCCGCCATAGGCTCCGTGCACTAGTTGTTCTCTTGCACCTATCATCACACCCGTCACTGCTTTGTCTGAACGGGAAGTTACGGACCTGCTCATGGGAGAAATTCTAATGAGTTTCCAGGGAAAGTAACAATTTACCAGCCGTCTGTGCGTTATTGCGACGCCAGAAAGGAAGTGCTACACGTAACGTCTCATTTATAGAGATCTGGAGAAGCAATATAAGATTGTCTGTGAACGGAATAAATGGCTTGAGCGAAGGATCTCGTCGCTAAGTCGCGAGATTGAACTTCTACGTGACCAGAACTCATTGCTTCACGAAGAGAAACGAGCGGCAGAGAGACAGACTGAAGAACTGGAAGGGGAGTTGAAGGTCAGTAGCCAGTATTTTCAACGCAGGCTGTCCTATATACCAGGGATCGGCAACCTTTTCCAGCAGGCTAATGCACTGCTGAATATATTTAGAGCGTCACGATATCATCTAAGAGCAATCGACAACAAAACGAGCTGGAACAAATCCATTTACAAAACAGCAACGCTGTAAAAATTCAACAGGTATGCGACTGCCGTATCAAATCTAGTTTCCTGATTTCCCGCCGCTACTGGAGCGGTCACGTACGTGTGCAGATCCGTCACCTTCGTTATCCCACTACATAACGCCGCAATTGTTATTATCGCGACTAAGGCTCACCATGGCGGTCATGGGTCATGGCTGATACATCTAATCAAAATAATATAATAATATAGACAATTGTTTTGGCGTTAGGTATTGGAGTTGCAAAGAGATTTGAGAGAGAAAAACCAGTTGATTGAAGCAATGACGAATCAAATCGATTCAATGCAAAAGAAAAATGATAAAAAGAAGATCAGTTCGTTCATGAAGAGATTAAAAAGATCAAGCGATTCGACGTAAGCTGATCAAATTTTCTTTTGATCCAGCGCGAATAAAAATTAAAATGGCAGTAGATCGCGAAATTTGTACGTGGTTGTATGTCTTCCTCTATTTCAGAGCTCCAGTATCGCCTGAACGTGGTCCTTTGGCGGCGATATCAAAGGAACCGCTTAGTACAACCGACTCCACTGCAATGTTCAATCCATCACCGTTCTCAACCCAATCTATTGGAGACGGAGGATACTCCACCATGCCGTTCGGAAAAGGAAAAGACAGACAAAGTGGACCAAGAGAAAGGTAGATGGAGAAAATATCAGGAGTCGGCGTGCTATCTAAGTCAAACTCCCCATCCGCGCTAGGAAGACACGGATAAAATATTATATATCTTTGAAATAATTCTGGAGACGTTCCGCTTCGATGGTTTTGCTCATCCTGTCCTTTTCAGGGTAGTCTTCCTGCGTTTGGCACTCTTTTCTACCTTTTCCACACTTAGAAGTGCGTGAGACGGGGCTGCGGGGGCTTGCTCGACGCCCCCGTTTTTACTATTCCCCATGAAATTTCCGTGATGCGCGTGAGCAACGAAATTCAGGTGATGCAGGCGATGTGCTGACAGCATTCGCGATCGCTCTCTTGGTTCGGCCGCGGAGCTTGCGTGTTGCAGAGACAGTAGTACGGATGTGAGATTGTCAGCGTTTCATACCGTGATGTGCAGTCAGTCTGCAGGAATAGTTCAAGTTCCAGCGAGCGGGTGGTTTTCCGTGCGCACAGTGCTCTCTGTTAGCATGTGGTTTCCCGCGACCACGTGGTTCTCCGTGAGCAGTGTTCTTCGTGAGAACGAGGGGTGACCAAGACAAGGCATTATAATTATAGCATTTATGGTGACCAGGACCAGGACGCCCCTCGTGATACCCAAAATTGTCCCACCCACTTGTGAGCAAAATGTCAACTCATCCCTAGCAATGACTATTGGCCATCTCTCTTTGAATTTTCAGATCACGTCCGAATTCAGCTGATGTATCTCTTTTCAAGCCCTTTCCCTTAGATGGTGATTTCGAAGACTCGCGTCCTCGTTCGAGATCCTACCAGCAATTAAACGAAGAACTTCCTTCCTTCCCTGAAAACTTGAAAGATCTCAGCCCATCACCTACTTATCCAACCAGCGGGAGAAGGTCAGAACAAAGAACCGCAATTCCGTTGCATTCCTACCCGGATTATATATCAGATACGGGACAACCAATCGGCTCACCAATGAGACAGTCACCGGAAACGGTGCAAGCGTTACCGGAACCACCCAAAAAGAGAAAAAGTTCCAGTTTGAGACGTAAGTGCAATCTTTTGTTGTCCTGTCCTGGTCGTTTCAGCAGTTAGGGCAGAACGTCAGCTTGCTCAATGCTGCGGTCACCTAATCACATAGCAGAGAGCGAGCCGCAAGCAGACTTGCACGAGATACAACCCCGACATAACTTGTCGCCAACCCGCAACGCAGTCTACTTTCCCGGGCTCAGAAGTGGCGCAGGACGGGATAATATGATTATGGTGCTCCGACGGGAATTTAAACTCGGCCTCTCCCTTCACATCTAAGGTTTCAAGGTTACAAGCGCTAGCCAGAGCCAAACGACCAAAACTGTGATCGATTGTCGATTTATATTCTATTTTCTATATAGATGAAATGACCGAGGACTCGTCCGTTTCTGACGACAGTAGGAACGAAGAATCGGTACACGCGCGTCGATCTCTCGCTGATACATCGGAACCGTTCACGAGAGGTGACGGAACTGAAGGAGAAAAGGAGCAACTGAACACAGGAACGGCGAGCTCGCCTAAGAAGTAATGGCATTTTTAATGGTGACTTGGCATGAGGCGATGGAGGCGTCAAAATCCAAATGCCCACTTAGAACAAGTTTTTCCCACCATCACATTTAATGTAGGCTTGATATTATTGACGAAATGTCATTTTCCAATTTTTGCCACCCCCTAAATTTTCAGACAATCAAAGCCGGATCCAGTGCCTGAAATATCTCTACCCAGACCAGTCCCTGCACCACTACTTCCGTCGCCTACTTCGAGCCCATCCGTACTTTCTCCAACTTCGGCAAGGTAGGATTGACGCAACTTTTAAATGCAGCCCGCGCCGGATCACGCCAAGTCTGGTCCCCCAGTGACCTGACGGGCAATGTGGTGTAGTGTGACCACCCCGCTTCACTTTCGAGGTTCTATATTCTAAAGTCTAAAACCAAATATAGTTGATATTTTTTACGAAGAAAATCAACCGTCTTCCTTGGCGATTTGTGTGAACCAAACATTTGCGGGCCCCTCCATCTAATGGTTGGCTGGGTTAGTTGACGCTGTTGAATGTAGACTATCGCGGTATTCCTCGACAAACCACCTGTGACATCAAAGCGTTTCATAAAATTTACTCTCAGAATTGTTGTCGCAATTGCGTCATTTCGTTTCAGAAATCGGCAGATCCAAATTCACGTAACAGACGCGGAGGAGCTAATAGACATAGCAGGAACTCCCGCACAAGCTGGATCATCAGGCAAAGCAAGGTCTAGTAAATCTGGGTTGAAATGATCATCTCCAGATGACCACAGCGATTATTTGATGCATGTTGACGTCATCTGCGAAAGCCAATGAGAGCACCGGAATCATGAACTGGGATGTGATGTAGTCACTACTGTGACTCGAACCTGAAAAATTTCTAGCCTTCTCTATGATTTAAAAATATATATTCAAGCTCTACAAAATATGTAACCAAATGATTTTTATGCATTTATAATTTTTACTGTGATTTTTACCAAAATTCCTTAGAGATTCTTACATGAAAGGGCTCCATAGGTTGTCTCTAAGCCCTCTTCATTGTCCTTCCAATTTATCATAATGTGCTTGTGCTGTGACCAACTGTGCTTAGGTTATAGATCAATACAGCTATTGGTTAATAAATCTATATCTTCTGCAATGTAGTGGCCTGTTGACCTTTACCGTCTCAGGAGTAGGACGGGTTCCGTCATAAAATATTTTTGGAGTTGTTGAAGAAATCAATATACCGGTCGATTTCTATCAAAAATGCGTCGTCTGGTTCGATGGAACTTGAGTTCAACCTCAGTGGTTCGTATCCATCATGCGGCCAAAGTTCATTAATTCTAGTGATCGTCAGATGACGCTCAGGCGTCACTCTGTGGTAGAATCTCTCTCTAGCCTGAGTGATTTCACTAGATTCAAGATTATGTATTGTACATTACAGTAGGCATCCGTGTATATAGTTTAGGATTCAGTTTCACGATTTTGGGAGTAAAATGGAACAGCAGGACAAGTCAAAAACCACTTATTCTGAGTGTCACCAGAATCTTACCAAGAAGCAGAAAGATACAGTCGATGTAACCTCTCCTACAGCAACTGCAGGTGTTTCCACAGCTGGCACAATAAAACCGCAGCACATTGCAGACCTCGCAGTTGCGGTCAACACACAAAGCGATGTGCAAAATAAAACTGGTGACCGGAGAAGCATGATGGATAAGCCTTCAGAGCTAGACAGTTTTGCTTCAATCAATGCCAAGGAAGAAAGCAGTACGAATACTACTCAAATAAAGGAGAATAAAACGGACGTAACTGACAATAAAAGCACAGACTCTCCAGATGACAGTGAGAAAGTCATCAGCGATGATAATTCACCAAAAAAGTCTGATACGAAGCGAAGATTACGAAGAACGTCATCGTCACTGCCTTTGAGATTGGTATCATTGCCAAAAGTAAACTGCCAAGAACGATTAATTCTCTGCATCGACCACTCTGATGAACTATTTTGCAACAAATTTAATTCACACAGCTCAAATACCCATCCTGTTTTTGTCACTTTAATATCATCTATTAGACAATTTGTAAACACAAAATCTTATTTGAACAAAAGCAATCAATTCTCTCTCATTTTACTCAACGATGGAGCACAGTTTATCACCGATTTAAATCGAAATCCTGAAGAATTAATGACAATGTTAAACGATATTGCGAGTATGCCGATTAGTTGCGATAATATTCAAACTGATGTCGACAAGATATTTGATATGTCACCCATGTTTGATATGATATTGGAACATTCTGGTTTACGTGACAGTCCAAAGCAGTTTGTTCGTACAGCTCCTCCGTTTACCGTAAGAGTCATTTTTGTTTATGGACGTTCTGACACTAGGCTTGCTTTTTCATCTCAATGCGAAAGTTTTAATACTCTTATAAAATATCCACAATTTTTTCTTGATTGTGTGTATATTCACAAGCCTGTGCATGATACCGGTAACTCTTCTGTCGAGTCGATTTTTGCGTCGATTTGTAACTTAGATGTTGGTGGCACATCTCATATTCATGAAGTTAGTACTGATAGCAATAAGGCATATCTGTTTAATGTGTTTGCTAAGCTCTTAGCTCATCCTCTACAGAGACCGAAGCAGAATGAAAATCAAATTGAGTACGAGTTAAAGCGCGATACTTCTGAAATGAATTAAATTCTGCGTACTTCTTTTATTCTTTTGTCAGAATGTTCTGGATTTATTATCATTAAATAATTTTTTTATCGAGTCAGAATAATTTCTAACTGTTTTCTGGATCGCCTGCTTTGCACAAGAGCGATACTTCTGAAATGAGTTAAATTCTGCGTACTTCTTTTGTCAGAATGTTCTGGATTTATTATCATTAATAATTTTTTTATCCAGTCAGAATAATTTCTAACTGTTTTCTGGATTGCCTGCTTTGTACATAGTATCCTACCTAGCTAATGGCAACTTCGACTACCATAATTTTTGGTCAATTTTATATTCATCTCTAATTCTCTATATATTTCATTCATTTATCCAAGATTGATAAAATGGTATTCTAAAGTAGGCCATACTGTATTTGCGTGCAATCTGCTAGAGCTTATCACGTCGATATCAACAAGCTGAGATTTTTGCTGATCCGACAGTCATGACAACGGGAAAAAAGTAAGATCCAGTTACACATTCTATTGCATGATGTGCCCTACAGTGGAACACTATGTCTTGTGGGAAATATTTTCGCGTAGTACAGCCAGGATCGCATTCAAAAATCGTTCCTCGACTAAAAAATAGCCAAAATATTACACTGGTTTTATTGGTGAATTTGCAGATATGGTCTAATTATTCCACATGCAAAGAATGCTTTATTTGCAAAAAAGAACAGTGTGAGCGTACGTCCTTCTGTGTTTGGGGATGATTCATCCAGTGATGAAGATGCACACAAAGGAGTTAATGCTCAGATACACAGGGAAGCTCTGAAAAAGAAAGTACGAAAACAGGTCTGTGCATTAACAACATGTTTTGAAGTAGTGGTGCTGTTGGCCGGGTATGTCACACACAGCCGTAGGCCTACTTATATCTCAAACATAACACCAACACCACTGAGCTCAAACTGAATGTATATTCCAGACAAAACTTGAAATCCAAAGAGCCTTGGAACAGGATTCAACTGTGTACGAATACGATAGTATTTATGATGATATGAAAGAGAAGTCAAAGAAGAAAATTCCTGCAAATGTAGCCAAAGCTGACAAGCAACGGAAGGTTGGTTAAATTTAGGTCGTTGCGTTTGATTCAAAATACATACTGAAGTGCACTGACACAGTCGCCATTTTTTTTCAGCCAAAGTATATCAACAACCTTTTGAAGGCAGCAGAGAAGCGAGGAAAAGAGAGAGAGCGAATGGAAGACAGAAAAATTCAGAGAGAGAGGGAAAAAGAAGGAGATGAATTCAATGACAAAGAAGAATTTGTCACTTCAGCGTATCGACAGAAAATATTGGAGAGAAAACAAGAGATTGAAGAAGAAAAGCGTATGGATGCTATTGAAGGTAAAAATCCACAACATTTTGTACAATTTATGTATAAAGGAGCATTCTAGTTTCTACCCCCTCAAAACCGAATTTAATACTCTGCTTTCTTGCAAAATCATTAATTCTTTTGATTTCACAGAGGCTCTTGATGTCCGGAAGCAGCGAGATCTGACTGGATTCTACAGGAATTTTCTTAACAGAGAGCTGTGTGAGGAACCGAATGAAGGGTGAGATAACACTCTCTAAAGATTGAGATGTATATTTGAGATCTACGGATAAAAATCTTCCAAACTGGGAAATTTGTTTTTGCTGATGCACATAAGAATATTTAAAAACGATGTATATGTAATTTTGAATAATCCCTGTATCCTCGCTTAACAGAAATTCAACCGAAACTGGAAAGAGTACGGCATCAGAACCAACTGCCTTACCTCACAGTCAAGATGACGAAGATACGGATCTGTCCTTTTCATCTGATGAAGATCAACATGAGAAAAGCTCTACACCAGAAAGACAGCCATCACCAATCGAGAATCAAACAAGAAATGAGAAACAAGGGCGTCATAAGTCCCATTCGAGAGACGGTGAGTGTGTGACTCAGAGAGAGAGATCAAGAGCCCGTGACAATAGGAAAAGCTATGATCGCCACGATCAATCTCCGGATCATAGACCCCGAAACCGAGGTTCTGACGCACATAAGCGTTCTCCATCAGGTAAACACGACATAGACAAGCATAGCCATAGGCGGTCTCGTGAGAGAGATCACCGATCACCACATGAGAGCCACCGACACAGACGGCATGATAGAGATACGGATGAGAAGTCAAGTTCTAGAGACCAGCCTCATAGAAAACGTCAAAAACGACATGACAGAGACCGAAGCAGCAGCAGGTCTCCTTCCCGATCTCCAATCCGTTCCAAAGACCCAAGAACTCCTGACCACTCATCTAAAGCACGTGGTGGGCCACCTGAACATGGTGCTGCTGCTGATGAGACAGGCACAGTGCAAGGTCCAATGGTGGATGACAAGATAACAAACTCATTTGTGAAGAGGACAGATAAAGACAAAGCTCTATCAGCTCGTGATCGTTATCTTGCGAGAAAGGCGGCTCAACAGGCGAAACCAGTAATTGATTCAGATTGAATTGACTGCCACTTATTTTATTGTTGTTCTAACTAAAATATATTCTTGTCCTACTGTATAAGACAGTTATATTTGGCAGTGTGGGTCAGATGTTAGGGTTGAAGTTCCGCCCGGTCCCTTGTTGAGGAATAAGATAAGGACGTGCTTTATATTGGTCGCCATTTTTGCATCGTTTACACTGACTGCTCATACGCAATATACATGTATGATGCGCGTAGCTACGCATCCTGGACAAGAGAGAGGGAGAGAGATACTTTTCGTCAACCAACTGAAGTTCTCAGTAACTATGAGCAATAAGGTGCATATAAATGTACTCATAAAGCAATGTGAGTAACGATATTATACTCATTATACTTGGTCGGTTTTATCGCAAAACAAAGCATCGACCACCCAGTTTTGTGTGACCCGAAACCGGAGATCATCAAATTTTCTTCGCTGTATATTTGTGGCGCTGTGGAGCAAAAATATCCGAACTACTCGAAGTCCGGCAAATCCGGAAAGGCTAGCTTGTCTTCTACTTTTCTTTATCAAGGCAACAGCGATGTAGCTCAGAAAAGATGGGGAGTGGAGGCGCGGGCGGGCCCGACGGGGCTTTGGCGGTAGGTAGGCTTTAGGAGCGATGAAGTTTGTAGCGAGCTATTGATTTCAACATATCATATATTTTATTCGGTGTTGGCCTCCTGGTAATTACCGTTATGTATCAGTCATTATTTAGCTGCTAAGTTGACAGACTCGTCTCATACGGCACCAGAAGGACCAAATTAGATTTTACTGTTTACCGCATTCTGTGCAGTGAGTGGCTGGGATTAGACGAGAACTGAAGAAGGGTAATTGGTTACGAAAAATTAATAATGATGACGTACTGTAGCCTATATCTAGAAGCTGGAAGTATGACCAACTCATTCATTTCAAATTTTCTTACTGATATAGGAGACTTGGGTACCGTACTATAATTTGTAGTTTTCTAAGTAAAATTTGATATTTTGTTAACGATGTCGATCGGTCACAAAGAAGTTTCCATATAACCGCTGCTAATCATAATCCTGGTGGACAGAATCAACATTCATGCTGGCTTCACAGCGGACGGACAATATCCATGTCCAACAACAGCCTTCAAAAGTTCCTTCATTCAGTAAGTTCACCTTCTGTTCTGTATTGCCCATATTTTGCATCAATTGATGACTGGAAAGCGATATAGGTCTACCTCATCAAAGTAACAAGTAGGCCTAGTTTTTGTTGATTCTTCCAAATCTCACGGGACTTAAGAATGCCCTACGTAGACCCATACAGTATGTACAAAATTCCCAGGGACATGCGAAATTCGGCCTGGACATTCTTCTTTTCCCATTCAAGACCAAATTCCTGCTGAAATTCAGGACGTAGGCTAGTGACATAAAAGTACTGTCAGCTTGGTATGAGATGTCTCGATTCTTTAAAATTTGGTCGCCTCTCATTTATGCCTTGGTTTTTACCTGATATCCCTATCACTTTGTTGTCGAGTCATTTTTCTTTCATGCATGAAGGTAGTTTGTTTATTTGTCTTTCAATTGGAATTATGACTCGCTTGTGCTTTAGGACGCTACTAAATAAAACAAAACAATTTGTGCTTTAATAGTTTTCGGTAAGCTATGGTCCAAGTACAGTCACATAACTGTCCTATCTTGTTAAATTTATTAATAGTTCAACAATTTTGTGAGTGGAGATCCATGCTTTCCTTTGAAATTTCTCAAAATTTCCGATCCTCTCAGTAAGACATATTTTGAATAGTGCAGTTATGTCATTTCCTGTTACTCTTTTGCATGATGAAACTCGTAAACAACTTGGAGTAATCATTACTGTTGAAATTTTTAGTCTTTGAAGAGTTCCATTTTCTGTTCATCTCAGTGTTGAGTTGGTTCATTGGATAGCAACACCCACAAAGACTTCTTAGTCATCCTTGATCAAACAAAAAGTGAACTATTCAAACCAAAGATGACTCTTTCTTTTGTTTTCAAGCTGTAGCTAAATGTTGACATTGTGACCAAGTGAACTTGTGTAACCCGTAGTAATTTGATACCTTTATGATTCAGTGCGATTTTTTATTTGATTATTCCAATCATCACAATTTACCCTTGGCACAGTGATAACTACGGTACTGGTAGTCGTCTGACCAGCACTACAGATTGACTTTGACATCTTTTTTGTTGGTTTTCTTTTTGTTACCGGTATTTTTTTGTTGTCGCAAACTGGTGACAAGGGGGACAAAGACAGGTGGCAAAAAAGACCCTGTGGTCATATCAAGCTACCTCTTCGTGTGCTGAGGTTGCGAATATTTTCATGTGAAAATATGCATCTACCGCCCTACCGCGGTACAGCCAAATTTTGATTGAAGTATGTGGCAAAATAAATCTCTCTCTTTGAAGATAATTTGAAAAAAAGCGTACTGGGATTTGGAAGAAGCTCTGCAACTAACTCCAATAGTTCTAGATCAAGCAGCAAAAATGTAGTCACTGTCATAAGCAGTAGAAGTTATGGCTCTCAGATCACTACTCAAGGAAATGGAGTTCAAACCCAAAGACCGCAAACCATTGCAGCTGTTGGAGCCATATCCTCTAGTAAGTGACTTAGTTTGATATACTATAATTATATCAATGCAATTGAAGAAATTCTATGCACTTTGATCTAAGTGCATGCAGCTATTTTTGTCAAGAACTATTCGTTGGCCTATTATATAATAATTACCAGCGTGGCTATTAAAATTGTACTACGGTACTACAAAATTACTTTATTGCTACATGAAATGACCTTTAGTAGCATCCTGTCATAACGTCATTTGGATCACGTTATTGTCTGTTAATTTTAACAGAAATACCCTGTGGGCATATATTGTTCTGTATCATAATGGAGTGTTTCGCTGTAGGCCTATATCCAGTGAGGTCATTTGGTTAGAGTTATATTCGCTTGTGCTTGAAGGCGGTTTAAATTAACATAAGGAAGTTTTTTTCGTCGGTGTATTTTGGACTCCTTCAAATGAAATTAACTACCGGTAGCTACTTTGAGTAACAACATAAGGTACTTTCAATGAGTTTGTGCGATAGAAATTTTAAAACACTCTTTTTTGATAGCATCGACAATTTGACATGACTGGAACTACATTTATTAGCTAGATGTACATAATATATTATAGCTAGGTGTGCTTTAGTAAGATGAAAAATGAGGTGTTAAATGTTTTAATAGGCCTACACAAAATATGTATAATATATCATAGGCCATGTAAGTAACAATGTAAGTAACATAGACCATGACTAATCTTTAAATGAATCCCCACAATGAAGGCCTAAGATAAAAAAAATGTTATGTCTTTGTTTCAGCTGATTGTGAAAGCACAATATATATCATGGTCTTGACATCCCTTGTGTTTGGTTTCAGTTGAAAGCTGTTTATGATTGGCTCTTGGTGTTGGTAGACCTCTAGCTCTTTGTTTTATTTACATGCTGTTGCAATGTTCGAATCTGCTGCTGTTTAAGTACTCTTTACATGAGGCAAGTTTGTTTTATTGCAGAACCTGCAAAGCTAAGTCCCTGTGATAGTCAGAAGCCTGCAGGTACCATGTCCAAAGGTCAAGATGTCCTTTCTCAAGATGGAGATATCTTTTCATGCGACAGTATCAGTGACGGAAGAGAAATTAGTCGAGAGGAAATGGCAATTTTGAAAAAAATAGAGGCACAGAACAGGTTGGATGACTATTACTTCAATTTTATTGATTGCATCATTGAATGATAAAGCTACTCTGTGACTGATGCTGTCTCTGTTTTACCGGTGGCTTCTAATATAATATACTTGAATTATGATTTGTGGAGATAATAAGTTCTATTCAAACAATGTAATGTAATACATCAGCTACACTATTACGTGTGTTCCGTGTTATAACAATGTGACACGTGTGTGTTCTGTGAGCTTACTGGTGTATGTTGCAAAGGTGGCTTTTACCTATAAGCTATACCGGTATATATACACTTTGTAGCTGCACAGCAAGTTAAGCAACTTAATATCTGACGTAACCTAAGTGAGGCTTTATTGAACTGAGACCCATAAACACAGCATTGAGAAAACGCTAACAGACAGAACCCAATGAGTTAGATACGGGCAGTACAAAGGCAACACTCACAATACAGAGAAACAGAACAGTTCGAGGAAGGAAACCTCCCACACGTGGAGTACTCTATTAATTTATTGGCGCAGGTATAATGATTACAATTACTGTACATTACAGAACATAGACAGGGCGGTTCATTCAACATTCAAGGTTTCCATTTTATGATCTAAACCTACCAACGTAGGCTGCCTTTAAAAATATTTTAATATATTTATGAAAAATGTTGCAAATTCTATTCTGTCCCTAACCGAGGTACTACAGGTGTATAAATTCTTGGAGTAGTACAGCATAGGCATAGGATTGTCTATCTAACTCAAAAAGTTTGTGACTAATGTAGCCACTAATCGATGGTTCATGGTGACGAATGGGGGAAAGTTGAATACCTCTGCTCGTAAGCCCTTGTAAAGTAGTAATTTGTGGCTCCTAGGTGCCTGGTATAAATATCATGCACCACTTGTCATCTATGGTGTTTTTACGCTGTGCCCATGAATGGGTTGGCTGATGCTAAGTCATACAGTGAAAACATAACAAAAACATACTGGTATAAAAATCAAGGCAGTTATACAATTGTTTCCTTTTATTCTGCTGCAGTGGATATTTGAATTTGATATCTCATTAGCTTTGTGTGAATATACAGACCGTCATATCAGACGGATGTGCCGCAGGCACTGAGATCTACGAGTTAATGATATTTATCAGTATCCATTCTTGTCTGCAGTTAAAAATTGTTTATTAGTATACGCCTTCCGCCTTGATAAGGCTGTATTGTAGGCCTATTGTATTAGTTGAAGTTGTCTGTAATTTGTAGAATGAGGTTACTAGGTTAGTACATGGACACAAACAGTAGGCTATACCAATATCTGTGTTGTAGTAATGAGCTTCCCTGCATTAGGTTACATTCAGAGACTATTAATCAGTGTGAAGTATTGCCTGCATTGGTACAGTAGGGAATAAGAGATTTATATTTATATGCAATTAAAAATACAGCATGTTTGTAGTGTTGTTAATGATTGTCCCAATTATGTAAAGTAAATCGTGACATATCCTATCGCTTGTGTAGTCTGCGACAAATGTCTTTGACATGACATGACATGACACAGAATAGACTACTGTAGATTAATACCAATGCCAAACCATAGAAATACTCTTCTCTGACTGATTGTATCCTGGTGATTGATAACAACAAGCCTCCAGACATTTTATGAAATATATATTTTCCATGTTTGGATCCGTGCTTGTGCAAAAAGTTTAAAACATTCGGCCATCTTTGGTAGGTTTTGGACAAGTGGTAGTCTAGCCTTTCTGCTGTGGTATTTGCTTTGGTAACATTTGTTGGAACATTCACTAATATAACCAGCAATATAGGAGAACAAATTTGTTTGTGATTGCCTATTTCTCTTTTACAAAAATTTACATAAACTCTTAGAATCATGTGCCTTTGGGGATTATATATATTGGCTTTTGGATTTATGAAAGTATAAAGGTAATTGTTACTCTTTGGCTTGATTGAGAAAGCAGCTTTAGGAAATGGCTTATTTGTGGCCTATAATTTTCTGTTCTATGTACCTCTTGGTAATGCTGTAGTGTTATTAAGGAGCATTTACCTATTGATGTTGCAAAACTGAGATGTAATTCATGATATTCTATCTAAGTAGGCACTAATGGTTTAGCTCCCAGAGTTGAGGGCACTCATGTCTACCATTTATGCTACTTAAAAAAGCCTGTCTGTTGTCATCTTAATGTGATCATAACTAATTTGTAGAGTACACAGACAATACATCTCAGTTCTCAGATGTACCATTTCTTCAAGATTTCCTCAATATCACTCAGTTGATGTTGTTGTGTTGCTATGAATGAGCATTGTGGTCTAGAAAGACGTGGTGTCTGGATACTATCACATTTATTAATAAATGCTCCTGTCCTCTGACCTTTTTCCATAATTATAATCGTGCTAATGATGGGTTGCCTATCTCATGCTTTTTTCCTGGAAATGGTGACGTTTTGATGACTTTTTGTTGGAATCTGGTGACTTATCAATGCTGGATCAATTGTGTGGCTAATTCAGTATAATCACATATTCTCGTCTAACAATATTCACCTTGTTGTAGCATTCAAGTGCCTGGTTATACTAATACCTGGTAGCCTAAGCTTAAAACACTCACTAAGAAAAAAAGCATTCATGTTAATAAAGTCACTAATCCATGTTGACCATGGTTGTTTGCAATATTGCGATGGTATATATATAGTTAACCAATTTTCTACAATCATTGAATTAGTTTGGTCTTGACAGTCTGGCATGTGTTGTAGGCCTTTTTAGTCTCATATCTGGTATCTGATTATTGGGGTCAGCTCTCAGCCAGTGCTCCAATTCCTCATCCACCTTTATGTAGCAACGTGGCTCTACATTCTTCATTAGTCCTGGCATTGCGTGTTCAAGATATGATATATTCATAGTGTGGTTAGAAGCTGTGCTCATTCTATGTACCATTACCTGTAGTATTCCCTGCGGAAACAAAGCATAGGCTTTCTTTTTAGATCAACTCTAAATACGGATTGATCGATCATCTGTATTGATGTCACTCCCACTAACTACGAGACGACGACATATAGGGCTAGCAGCGACAAGTCTGACATACTTTTGCGTCACTTGTTGCGACTCTAAGTGATGACTCATATGCAAGATACTGTAATGGTTGTATTGTAATGATGCCAGCTGTGATTTAATGAATAACAGGACACGATTCTTAGCACAAACACTAAAGCTCGTGTATTCACGTTAGATAGCTATTGTTGAGACGTGTGTTAAGTCATCTAGCAAATAGACTAATGTGTGTACGGTATTGCTGAATAAGTGTTGTGCAAAGGAAATTTCTAATTCATGCTTTATGGCAACGTTCTTATCAAAGTCGAAAGGCAGCCTTCAAGAACTTGTTGGTGCATCCATCTTTTATTATGGGTAAGAATGACTATTGCTTTCAAATCAGATACCGGTATGAAGGTTGTAGGTACTGTAGCCTATTCCACTTTGTTTATGCCTTGCATTTGCTGACGATATATACAAAGAGATTCTGATGAGCTTTGCCCCTTCACCCCTGATTAATTGACCACAGTGCACTGATAAAGTTATTTGATGTGAACTGCAAAGGCCACTCAGAATTGGAGGGAAGCAGGGAAGTCAAAGTGTTGCCACAGGTCCCACACTTTGTGTGTGGGGGAGGGGTGGCAAATATCAATATCTCGAATAAAATCAACGCAGCTCAATGTTATTTTGCTATGATCCAAAAAATTATTGCGACCCAATTTTGTGGGGATGAAAATTACGTCGTGACCCGAAGGCCCGAAATTTCATTGAGTGGATACGTGTGGGATTGTGGTTTTTATGTCGGATGCCGTTCCTGTTGCTACCCAACTAATATTGAGTTATATATTTGACTACCGGTACCTAATCAGATGATCATGAAATTTATTAGCGTACTTTATCACCTTGCACTCTGTAGGCTACATATTAATTTTTACGATAGATTAGTCAATTGTTCTTAAGCTAGCGTACTGATTGGATAGGGCTTTCAGTGATACATTTAACTACCCTTATGTCCCTGAGTAATGCTACAGACCTGCAGTAAGCACGATCACTTGGCTAACTCTTTCTAAAGAGAGAATTCTTAGCAGGTAGAAACTAAAGAAGGAAGTAGCTAGCATATCATACTCCCACACCTTTTTGTGATCGTGTAGCCTACTTATGAAAGATTTATCAAGTGAACTGAATAGGATATAATAACGTTGAATAGTTAAGTATGCAAGTCATATGTTGGTATTTGCTAGAATTGAAAGTGTACTAGGCTAACTGTTCTAAAACTTGACTGTAAATCAAATTAGTTGCCGGTATAGCTGTAGAGTGTCATGCTATATGAAATCATTGTAAGGCTGAGCGGTTCTAGAGGCAGGCCGAATTGGATTTTTTATATCTGTGGAAATATAAACTTTGAATATCATTGAAGGATGAGTGATAAAACAGGACGTATTCGCAAGAAAGGTCGCCGGATTCCTAGTGCATTGAAAGCGTAAGCTGACGCTGGGATATTTCTAAAAAGCTTTTCATGAGCAACCCTATTTATAGATAGTTGGCTATTCTCTGTTCATGCTGTGTTTGTAGATTTTACGCTCAGCTACTTCTGCTGTCTCTAACAATCATGGTCTGCTATGCCACATTGTTGTGTATATGAAGTTTTTGCATTCAATATTTGGATGAACCTGTATATGCACATGAATTAGCCTACTTGCTGCCTCTTGCTTGGTTTACACTGTTTTGTCAGCTTCTATTACTTTCTAAACATATATCCTAGTCTAGCCTTACCTATGTGAGAACGATTGCTCAATACTAGAATTTGTGCCAGTGTTACATGTTTCCATGTTTTAGTAGGCTAGGCTACCTAGAAGTTAAATGTTTTGTAATGCTTTCCACAACCGCATGTTTTTTGCTCCAAGTCGTTCTTCTTATTGCTAAGTTACGTGCATTTGTTCTTAGGCTGCTGGAGGCTGATACTAAATCTTTGAAGTCAATATCGAGTGAAGGAGGACGTCGTAACAGTGGTGGATCTCTCTCACCTACTTCAAATGGTAAACTTGTGTATATTTGGTCTGAAAATGGCGTCAGCATAGTAGTGCCAAGCCAATGGTGGACGATCTGAACACTGTAATGTCTTCTTCGACCTTCGACATCCCCAGTTACATGCTGCAGCGTATACATTCTTCTTCTTCATGATTTGGTCGATGACCTCTCTGTTTACATACTAAGGCTTGGGATTGGCGCTGGTTACCTATGGATTTTGGCTGCCCAGTTAACCCACCACGTTGTACAATCTTGTGTTATTATGTCAATTTGAATGGCAGGGTCACCAGAAGAGATTGATGAAGACCAGTGGACGATATGGGGTCGAATTGTAACAGACTGGGATGATTTTAAGAAGAAGAAAGAAAAACAGTTAAAGGTAAGCAGCAATGTAGAACAAGACCGCTTCTTTTAATGAATGCGTCCTTTGCTCCCTTTACATTTCTACGTCGCTATAATTTACGAACGGCAGCATTTTCTTTCTGCTGATAGATAGATATTACATTCGAACATGTGTAGCTGTTTGCACCTTATTTACCTTCTTGACTTTCAACGAAGGTATCGATTTCTACAGGAGCTTGTCAGGCATGGAATTCCCCACCATTTTCGAGGCATAGTTTGGCAACTTCTGTGTGGAGCTCATCGCTCTCCTATCAAAGATCAATACGTGGATTTATTAAAAAGGGTGTCGCCATCGGAAAAATTGATTAAACGTGATATTGCGAGGACATATCCGGAAAATGAATTTTTCAAAGGAAAAGTCGGACAAGAAGTCCTATTCAATGTCACAAAGGTAAAATAATTTCTGACACGTACTGTAGCATCTGACTTGTAAGAACCCACTGTTCATACGGCTTTTTGCTTAGTAAGTTATATTTATATATTCCAATGCAGGCGTGCGGATGATACTGTGGATACCTCAAGTGCATTAACATTAAAAATATTCAGTAGCTTATGGTGCTAAAATGTGTCACTACTGATACATATCCAGTATTTCACATGACTTGTTGCAGTTTTGCAGAGTGAATTTTTTGTCTTGCGCTCACACGAAACCTCCATTTGTTTTGTGCACAAGCTGCTGCATTTTGTGAATTTGTGATTGATCAGTTTCAGTTCAAACAAAGTTTGCCTTTTCATAAATGTTGCCTAACTACCAGTTAAGTTAAGGGCAAGCTCAATAGTCATCTGTCTGTTTTGGTCAGTTGAAGCCAGTCATCCCAATTTTGTAATAAATCCTGCCTCTAAAGCACTTTGTGCTACCTTAGTCCCTAGTTAGTGTAGTTACTATGTGATGAACAAACGAAATTGAATAGAATATGATGATGATATTACTAGCTGTGTATTAAAGTTGTGCTGACCAATCTGATTTAAAGCATCAATTTCTGTAGACTTTGTACCTATTCATAGAGATTACAGGTTAAAGTAATAAAAGCTTTCAGTCTCGATGCAATAATTTTGTAAATGACTTGAGACTGTCAAGGAAAAACAAAGTGTGATTGTAGTTGATGACTCCTTTCATGAGTGGTACCTGTATGTGATGTCCACTTACATAATATTCATGCTCTAGTGAAATGGTATGATGCTGGAAGTAGGTGATAAATTCGGACACGGTTTGCAATTGAAATACTATTGGATTGGTTGGTTTTTTGATACAGAATATGGTCATTACAGACCATTTGTGCTTTGATTATGATTAAGAGGTGAGGAGAGGGTGAAATCTATTTTGAATTTTTCATATTGAACACTCAATAAGTAGGCAGTCATTGCTTGCTGGTCCGCGGTTGCAATGGTAGCACGGTCAGTCTTTACACAAATCAGCTGAGAAGATTTTCAAAATATATAATCCAATTTCGTTGTGTTTTTTCAGGCCTATTCTCTTGTGGACCGAGAAGTCGGATACTGTCAAGGCAGTGCGTTCATCGCTGGATTACTATTGCTTGAAATGCCGGAGGAAGAAGCCTTTGCCGTTTTCGTCACTCTCATGAAAAACTATAGATTGCGAGAATTATTCAAGCCGTCGATGGCTGAACTTGGACTCTGTATGTTTCAACTCGAGAGCATGGTCCAGGTAAGTTTACTACTACAGTCTACTACTAGTGCTAATAGAAGTGAGTCATGTGTTTGAGAAGCTCAGTTGATCATATTCTTTTGGTGTTTTCAGGATCACGCACCTGATCTGTATATTCATTTCCAAGCTCAAGGTTTCCACACTTCTATGTACGCTTCACCGTGGTTTTTGACATTGTTTGCAACTACGTTTAATCTCCAGGTCGCCTCGAGAATCATGGACGCTTTCATGTCTGAGGTACCAAAATTTCTTTTGAACCCTCGGTGCATTTTTGAAGCGAATTATACATATTGTCGAAATCAGCACAAAAAGTTCTCCGAAATGGGCCAAAGTTGTTTTTAACAATGTAAATAAAACTTAATACGGTAACAGTTAATGGATTCGAACTCAGTATCTCTCAGATTGAATGAGAGTAGTAAGGACAGAATTAAAGGGAGAATCAGCGGTGGCCGCCAGCCATTCCTCAAATCTTTTCTCTGTAACCATGGCAACCTATGTTATTATATTATTTAGGGCATGGAAGTAATATTTCGCATCGGTCTTGCCATGCTTTTAAGCCGCCAGCAAGAATTATTGCATCTCGACATGGAAGGGATGCTTTCGGTAAGAAAAGACAGCCTTGTGAACTCATCAACCCTTTGTTCTCTGGACAATACATTGTTGTGTTGTTATAGGTCATATCAAAAGCACTTCCAGAGTTTTACAACAAAGATCCCGATTTATTGTTCAATAAAGCCTATACGTTAGTCAAGTATAACCCGAAGAAGATGAAAAAGTAAGTCATATCTGTCAGCTATCATTGTATTGGCACTTCTGCAGCTTCTGTATCCTGCTGGCTAGAACCGCTCCACACTTTTTGAAAATGCATACAGTATGCGAAAGGAGTTTATGTCAACTGGTTATCAGGTCCCTTTTCTTTAGTCAGCCTACCTCGTAAGGCCCTAAAGTATCCAAGCATGGATATTGTTCAAAGTATTTTCTAGTTGAAAAAATCACCGTCTTGTTGTTTCTGTGCGTTCAACTGTGACTATGGCTCATCGAGAACTTTTTCCACAGGTTAGAAAAGGAATACATGACGATGAAGACAAAAGAAATGGAAGAACAAGTGGAAATGCGACGATTAAGAACAGAAAACCGATTGTTACGTCAGAGGGTCGATGCTTTAGAACAAGAAAATGAAAATTTGGCCGATAGACTAATCCAGGTCTGACCTTTGACCTCTTGCTGTTTACGCAACTAAGTAGGCTTACACCGGTCCGTTGTGTCGCATTTCCGATACCATAATCCCAAGTGCGATTCTATCTTGTTGCAGCCTGTCCTTTTTTTCAGGATCGGGTCAATCGGGCGCTCGAAGCAGAAGAAAAAATCATCATGGGCAAAGAATTGAGTATCGCCAAAAGACAAGTTCGTTTGAGTCAAAACTCTTTCCAACAATTGATGAGTCATAATGATCCTTTCGCTTTGAATTATGATGGGGAATCCCGGGAATCATCCTCCAATGAGACTTCACCATCTCCAGTTGTATCGTCGAAACCAGTTCCTCCACAATTTGTGCCATATTCGGAAGATTTTGTACTGGAGTTACAACAAGAACTTGTCCAAGCGCGACTGCGTGAAGCCGAATGCACTTCTAGTTTGAATGAACTGCAGGTATGTATTGTTTGAAGATCATGTGAATTAACATATTGATTTTGAGCACCACTATCAGCTTCTCGGACCCCTATCGGGCATCGGAATTTAAACAGACTAAAGTGACACACTCTGAATTCGAAAAGCTTGTAAACAAAATTTTGTTCATGGATCACACTAGCTTACTTGTATTTACATCAGATCGTCCGTAGACATATATGTGGAAAATTTCAACGTGAATCGCTGAATCCATTTATCTATCAATAAACTCGCAGCTCTGTCCAGCCTTGCCGAGTCCATCGGTATTGATTTGTTTGTATTACAGGAAAAAGTGACTCTACTGGAAAAAAAGAATCACGAACTGTCTGACACGTCTCGGGTGAAATCTTTGCAAGAAGAATTGATCGCGGTCAAGCTACGGGAAGCTGAAACAAATGGATCGTTGAAACAAATGCAAAAGAAAGTAACAAATTTGGAAGAACATTGGCAGGTAAGGAACAAGTGGCGGTTGCTTGCTCATTGCATGCACTCTACCTCTCTCTCACTCTCACACACACACACATACACCCTCTTGGTCTGTCTACTTGTCTCTCACCTATTCCATTCTCTTCTCGTGCTCCGTACTCCATGTCAAATCAAAACTCTTGTCATTTTGACTGTAGTTGTAGTTAACCTACCAAAGGTTAGGCCAGCCTAAACTGATAAAACTTACTATCCCCAATATCATTGCAGAGTCATCTAGTCCGGACTGGAGCTATCCGGAAGGCAGCAACTTCCAGTAAAGCGAACAAAGCATCCGTGCAAGAACTTCAAGACGAATTGATGTCGGCTAAATTCCGTGAAACTCAACTTGTATCACAAAATACAGACACAAGAAAAAAGTTGATGGAACTTGAAACATCGGTATGGATAATTTTAGCAGCGTACAATCTTACAGTGTTCAATATTACTGAATTGCTTGCCCAGAAAAAGACAAAAAGGCTAGTAGATAGTAGATTGTGCATAACACCTTAATGTGTTTGTCCACTGCAAACAAAGCACACACTTTTGCTGTTGGCTGTTGCATAACGTTTTCATGTGAGCAAAGAGTTTACGATGACGCTGAAATGTTATGGCTAAATTTAGGAAGTGTAGTTCACCAGCTATGTCACAAATTTTTCTTTATTAATGGTCATGGCATCTTCGATACTTCATCAGGTCAAATGGATTGGAATCAACGGAATCTATTATAAAATTCGAATTGAAAATAGAAATTGGGTGATTCTGTCTGAGCCATAGAATTTCCCGCCGACGCGATTCCTAGCTTCACCAGGTTCTTGACTATTGGGATTGGCTGGCATTCACCAGACTACACCATGAAAATATTGTACATGAGGCGCTATCAAATCTTAATGATTTTTCAAAAGCTGTCATACTGATGAAAACAATCTTTCCTTAGAATCAAATCTGTTCGAGTCAGTTGAAGCGAGCCGATGAGGAACGCAACGTGTTACGCGATGAATTGGAACGTTCTTCAATAAAAGAAAAATCTTTACTGCAACAAGTGAACGAGCTTCGAGCAAAAATGGCTCGAGTGGAAAGCAAGGTAGAGAGATATATATTCTCTCATTTTTTATTCCAGTTCTTTTTGAGTTTCCCGAGGTTTAGCTTACTAGTCTCATGCATGCTCTGTGCCGTGTAATTTGTGTCAGCATGGTTTGTATTATTCGATACCATGTTCTTTAATCAGAGTCAAGAATCACTCATTGCTATGAGATTTCGAGAGGCCGATAGCACGATGGAAGTAGCAGAAATGAAGCAAAAAATACAAAAACTTGAATCAAAGGTGATCATTTTGTGATCTTTTTTTCAATTCAAAATTTTGTGTTTCGTGTGTATTGTGATCGAAAAAATATTTATAAATCATAGTCATTACAGCTTGATGTCATTTGATTGAAGTTTGTTTGATACCCCAAATGAAAATGTGATTTTGAGTTTTCTAAGCTTATTGATGACCACTTCCCAAGAATGTAACCCGGTTGGTACTGGTGTGGTATTTGCTGGCGTGAGCCTGGAGCTTGCTTGCTTCATTTTTTGCTATCTTTTGCATTTTCATATTTTGAGTTTTCATGCTCAAATATGCCACACACAAACACATGATCAAGTCACGTCTTAGGTGCTGGTGCTTGAAAAGGCATGGCGAACAACGTTGCAGTGGATGGTTCACAGTTCACACGCTCATTCAATAGAGGGATTTTGATTGTCAGCCTTCTGATCAAGGGGTCTCAGATTTGATTTCTGACCGAGTCCAACCAAAGACTCCGAAATTGGTATCTGTAAACTGTAACCTCTCTACTTGGGAGTCGGTATGGAAGGGTTGCGTTGCAGTTGTGACAGTGATCCAAGTTGTCAACAGGAAGTACCGGCTTATTCAAAGCAACAACAGCAGCTCCTTTTCTGATTCACTGTAGTAATATACATGATTGTGTTCTAGTGCTTGGAGTTGGAAGATTCGAAATCCGATGTAAAACTTCATTCATCGCCAACAACTCATCCCGACACTGTCGCCATCCTTCAAGAATTGCAAGAGAAAGTATTACACCAACAAAAAGTCATTAATAATCTTCGAAAAAGTAATAAAACTCTAAAAAACGCCGTTCAAAATGACTCATCAACCAGCCAATCGAATTGCAATTTTCAATTTTGTGATGACGACGGATTTTCGGAGGACTCGGAAACTGACGACACGGACTTGATTCTTGATTCTACGTTGACAGATCCGGACAAGGTCCTCAATACTGATATTAAATGTTTAATGCTGCATGCGGACGGCGCTTCAAAAGTTGCATCGGAAAACTAATTCTTTTGCGCGTGATTCCTAACTCAGTGGTAAGGTAATAGTTTATTTAAATGTTGCAATGTAGAAGAACCGTGGGTGGATATTCCATGCTGAGCATAATGGTGTAAATATGT
Organism: Botrylloides violaceus; assembly: GCA_030412335.1. NCBI lineage: Eukaryota > Metazoa > Chordata > Ascidiacea > Stolidobranchia > Styelidae > Botrylloides > Botrylloides violaceus. The sequence continues at coordinate 1,654,512 of JASFYC010000320.1, forward strand.
GAGGAATGATATGGGCACTATGCAATGGATTCGAAATTTGAAACCGGTAGTACTTCAGGCATCGAACCATCAGCATTGCAATAGGAGGTAAATCAAAATGATCATCTCTAGTATAGGGCATCAAATTGACCCTTTTTGATGGTAGGGAAAAGCTCAGATGTGATTTGACCATGTACCTGACCCTTTGAACATGTGACGCCTGTACCGCAAATTTCATAAATTGGTGAAAAATACAAAAATATGTTAAACCGACCGGAATTCAGTTCAGTAGCTTGCTCCATGGCCAAGTCAGAAACTCGACTCAGTCACATTCTTGAATGTTTGCCCCTAATTCACGATTAAATTTATTGATCTAAGGTTAAATTTAATCCGCTTCACTATCGTCCTTTTCAACTGTCCATTGAATCATTTACTATTTGCTCAGCATCGGTGCATGATGCCTTTTCGGAATTAGTAGATTCTGGTTGGAATGTGATTCAACTCGTTATTGAATGTGTCAAGTAGTGCCTTATGTTTGAATATTTATTCAAAATTGATCCTCGGGTTGGTGATCATAAACCGCTCTCAATTGATCACGTCCTACCTTCACTCGTTTTACATGGCCACGATGGCTATGCACTGTAGTGTAGAGGTTACAAACATATTCCAGTGCTCAAATACTCATCTTCTGGCCGGCAATTTCCTGTGTTGTTTCCAAACCCAAACTCTGATTGGATGTAATCTGAAGTGCAAACAGTGTGGGTGGCCTATGATCTCCAACCCTTGTACTGAATATTTTCTTGGTAGCATCTCAAATGCCTATGTTTGCCATTTGCGTGGGAAGTAGATTTGTAGTTGCTTCTGTTTGGTGGATTTGCTGCTGTTTCTATTGTGGGTGAATTTTCTACTGGATTGTAAAGTTTGTTGCTTTGGCCGTTTTTGTTCGTTTGATCGGGCAGTGCCATGTTAGGAGACTTACATAAGTAAATATGACTGTAAGTTGATCTGGTGTACATCAGGCCTGCAGAGGGCAGCATAGGTAGCAATTTGTGCTTGAGATATTTCTTGATCATGCGGTATGTGATGATTGTTGATTTCTTGGAAAGCTGGCTGGAAATTTGCTTTTGCATCTCGTAAACATGTTCGCTACATCATAAAGTACGTTACCGTCCAAACACCCACAGATTTCAAAATTTTGTCATTGGTGGAAGTCACGGATCATTCGTCGTTTTTGTGGCGTCATTGGTCATGTGATGGTTTGTTATGTCACAACTTGATCGTTCAAAATTTGAATCTGCCAGCTGGTGAGGTGTATTTTGCAATGGCAGTCATCAATTTCAAACATATAGTGTCACAACACCATGACATGACAATCAAAAGTCTCTCAGCACAGCTCCTACACCCTGATTTCTCGCAACCCTTGACTCATCACATGAACCAAGCCATATAGTCACTAGGCCAAAAAATGCTTTAATGTGGCATGAGTATTTTTTGACCGCATCAGAAGGCCCGCTAAAAAACTCTGATTGAGTTGGCGTTAACTTCGATGTGCGTAATTACTTCGTCTTTTGATATGTTTGGATTGAGAGAAGAGAGAGATTCTTCTTTACGAATTGATCAGCAAAGCTGGAGTTGACCTTATTCTGTAAAATTACAGTGTTGGTGTTGCACCATATTTTGATGTCAGTGTCTCTTGAATTTCCTGCGGTAATCGATATAGTACTTTGTAAACACTCTTGATCATTCTTTTGTTGGTCCTGGCTTAAGCTGTGAATGTGGTGGCACTTTGTGAATAGGTCCAAAATCGATCACACTTGATTTCGGGAGCCTGGTTTGTGACATGTTATGAAACCAATTGGGTTGTGTATTAGAGTCCCCATCACAATGTATATTCAAAGATGTTTGAAAAACTCCCAACGGTGAAAAATCTACTACTCCATTCCTGTCCTTCAACCGTAGATCATCCATATCCGTGAGTGGAAATTTAATACGCCATGATACTGACATCCCTGCGATGAATATCACACTGGTTTGTTGTCTTACGTTCAGAAAATGACCTGACATACAGTAAGGCAAAAAAGCAGTCTTGGGGACACCACTGGTAGAGTGCCACTTGTCTTCTTTATCCGTTACATGTTCTACATCTATTGCATACTCGTGCGCGTTGTTTAGCTCAGGTTCGCTTCCTGATACCAACTTTCTCCGCTCTTCTGTCAAGTGCAATACATTTTCTGAGTTATAGGCCTAAATATTGTTTTGCTGTAAGGGGCACAACACTCTGATCAATGGTCACATACGGTGGCACGGAACCCTGTTGCTTTCTTTGGAAGTCCCAACTCCCGTCGACTGCGAAAGCTCTTCGAAATCGTTGAAACACGGCGGGAATCACCGACTAAGTTTTTCGGAGATGGATGGGGGTTGTTCTGCAAGTTTACGAATACCGTGGCACGCTAAAAAAACTTCATGGGATTCCAATTTACATTTAAGCCGTTGCTGTATGTAGATTGCAGTGCCCCTTTAATTGTAATCGTACAAATAGCATTGTTAATTGTATAAGAAATTGTGTTGCGTGTGTGTTGAAACTGATTCTGTTACTTGTGGGTTACGTTTTGAAAACAAGTGCCGATGTATGTTATTAAGTACACGCGGTCGTGCGCCTCAGATCTTTTCATTATTCTGCATTTATCCACTTGATTTTCTTATAGAATATCTATTATCAAATTCTTGCAATAAATATCATTTTTGCTCACTTAATGCATGTCTTTGGCTGTGAACTAGTGGTGTAAGCGCAGGAGCTGGGTTGATATTAACGTCAAACTCATATCCCCAATGCGCTGGCCGGCTAGCGAGGAGCTACATGATACCTTCGTCGAAAATTGGTCCTAGCTAGATTGAAAATGAGTGGGACCTGCATTCGCAATTGATCGTAGATTCTAAAATATGGGATACCTATTGTGCTGTAATGGTAAATATATCATCAATACCTGATGAAACTGATGGACCCTTGATAACCGGGTAGGTTATATCGATGAGCATCTAGATACATGCGATACCTCACTATTACAGTATACATCCGAAGCCACTGACGCTCCTATCCTCGGCCATTACGAGACGGATCGGGAGGTTTCGGCAAGAAGGTTATATTTCAGTAACATTGGACGATTATGTTCTGCAATGAATCTAATTAAAAACATTCGAAGCGAAAAATGACGCAAAGTGGAATAGGCCTACTGCCCAATAAGTGATTGTCCAATCATCAAAACGTTGATAGCCACTCGTAGTCGCGATCGCGTTTGTTTGTGCCGGGATTGAATTCGGCGAATCCTCACCTTCAGTAGTTGGTGTTGGTGTGATGGGAGCAAGACCTTGCGTCGTAGGTCGCGGCTGTCTCGTTATAATGTCGAGTACAGCTGTAGTTAGCGGGCTTCGATCGGTAGTCAGAGTACCCTGAATGGTGCTAGCAGGTTCGGAATTGCAGAAATCTGTAAAGATGGCCCATAGGTTATGTTTTTTCAGACTAGTTTCATTTTGACAGAAGTAGGCTAACTGGTTGGCGGTGGTTGGTAGTTGCAATGATGCGGTGTCGTGCTTCAAAGACTGCTGAACCCAGGATTATAGAGCTGCTGGCCTGCCATGGCGTGGATTAGGCCTACTCTATTACTAAGGATTTACATACCTAACACTGATCGGACTAAAGACGAATGCAAAAGGAAAGATCATAGTGGACATAGATTGCTGAATGCCTTTTATGGAAGAACCTACCACGCTACAAACCAGATCGCGCAGAGTTGATTCGGGTGAGATTAATTTTATTGCTTGACTTTTAGCCATGACTAGAACCTACTCAGTACTTCTGTGCAACCAGGAAAACCATTTTTTTGTTGATTTGGGCGCAAGACATGCATGAAAAAAACTTACTTTGGTCACATGATCTGTAGCAAACTGTTGAATTTGAATAGAGTGTTGATTCCGTCCTGCAGAGATTTGTATCGTCGTCGCTACATAGTCGGGAGATAGTTTTCGCCCCGTTCCCTGAAAATATATATGGTATCGTACTAACATTGAGCAATTAGTGGAGCTGATGGCAAACATTTATAGACTAAAGTTTAATATCACCACAAATTTAACGCCCGACCAGACCATATTTGGAAATGATTTCACAAACTTTCGGAGGCAGCATTCTCTGTCATCAGGTGAATGTGAAACCCGTCAAATTTGTGGTGGTCTATAAATGTAGGGAAGTACGACAGCATGACGCGAAATACCTCGAAAGCGTAAAATCGGCGCAATTGCATAATATCATAGAGATCGGAAGTAATAGAATTAGAATTGTTACCAGACGGTAGGAACAAAAACAAATTCCGTGCCATTGTTTTCATATTGTTTTTTGTCCAAACAGCATTTTTTATTCGAGATTTTATCGTTGTGCAATCAGGTGAATTCGCAGTATAGCGCAGTCCTTTGATGAAACGCCCAATCAAATACCAATACGTAATGCGGCGCCGGAAGTCGTGATTACGTGTCCATGTGTTGATGTTGCGGCGCCGGCCGCCTTTTACAGGATATAGCCTATATGTCGCGTGAAAATCGCACATTGCTGCGTGGCTACCCGGTATAATGTAGGTCAAACCCCGAATGGGAGAGTGAATGAGAGAGATGAAAACATTTGCTACCATAACCTGATATTTTGTACTTCACCATGCAATGTTGTCGTGGGAGGCAAAGGTGCGCTTGCCTTTTATACTTTTCAATATCGTTTTTGAAATTTCCTTGAATGCAATGATCGGTTTCGGCATCAGAAACTATTCGTCTGCTGCAAGTCCAACATCTCAACAATGGTGGAGGTATAGCCTCCTTCAGTTGACAGTCTAGGCGTGAAAAAGATTCAATATAGTTATTATGCCTACTTAGGCTACTCAGTGACCTATCAACACAATCTCACTGCGTGGCCCACTGTCTATGTATGACTAAGTACGGTGTGAAACTAATAAACCAAACTGTTAAGTCTCACAAGCGTACGTAGGAGTGCGCGGGAATTTTCACATACCATTGCTTAGCGCCTGTGCTAATTTTGTGTCTTGTGTGAATACTAATAAAGTGATTTACGTGTCTCATATATCCTCAATGTTTGAGCCCGGGAAGCTCATTAAGCTTGCCGCCACTCGGCGCAGAACTGTCACTATAATTGAAGGGGTGGGCAATCCCTTTCCCCTGCTTATGATGTGTAGAATTATATCTGTACCATAAGTGTTACCAAAATTCGAAGTATGTCACTTACCAGCATATTGCAAATTCACAACGACGTAGACGGTGGCCACGCCCCATACAGTGTTCATATCGGTCTAACAAGTTAGCTCACCAGACGATAGCTAGAAGAACTGGCAGTGGAAATGATGTAGGTCTATACAGCTATAACTACACAAGGCAGGCAATTAGAACTTTGTGGAGGTATAGCAAACTTCGAAAAGGACAAATACGATGTCGAAAATTCACATAATAGACGTATAATTTCAATTTCAATATTTGATATCTTTTTCAACTTCAACTTTCAACTAAGAATTGACAAAATCAGCCTAATCCCTATCGAAAGATTTCGTATCGACATACCTTTTTCCGTACTATACTGAACTGAGTTATGATTCTATATGGTTGGAATGGGCGGCTGAAAACAATTGCGACCTCATGAACCCCTCAAGCGATTGCTTGTCCTTACACTAAAAGCGTAAACTTGTTAATGTCTGAAAGGTTCAGTTCCTGGCGTTTTCGAATATGTTCTGTGGCTCTTCGAAGTATTTTTAGAATGAGGAAAAATCAAACTTGTATTGGTCGTTTCTGGAATAAAATCTGCTAGCGTCATACATATGTCACGGACTCACACGGCCGCAATTTAGGGCTCAGTGACTGACGAATGACGAGTTAGTAAAATGTGTTGGCGATGTCGGACGTATGTACTTATTGTGATGCCAAAATATCATCGTTTTCTGCGCCATGACGCTAGCCTAATCGCTTTGGCTTATTTTTGTCGGAAAACCACATCGTGATCAGGGCACGCTGTGATGTATAGGAATACTGACGTGCATCATCGCCACTTTTACTTTTTAATATTTTTATTTATTTTAATATTTCGCAATGCTAAAAGTTTTGAAAAATGTTGCCTGTTAAGCGCAGGCTAAACATTGTTCTACAGTACATCAAATTCGAGCACGCGGGGGGTTGATCGTGTCGTAATCTACGAAATGAATCATACGGCGGTGCGTACTGAGTGAGAATGTAACCTGAATAGCTGGATGTTGATGCCGTACCTCCTACCAAGTAGTCTGTATTCTTGCTAATTTTCCCACGCGGTACATTCTCTGACGCAACGTAATAAAAATTTGGTGTTTCCATCAAAGGTCAAAGCTCTCGATTGCCTATAAACCTTATAGCAAAGTTGGTGAAGACGTGGCTGCGCGAAATGGACGTTTTCGGTCGCACAATGCCTAAAATTCGGTGTTTTCACAGAAATTGACCTAAATCAATAAGATCAAATTCATGTAATACGATTTAAGATCATTTATTGTTCAATTTTCAAATTAAATTTAGTAGCAGGCCAGACCAAGGCCCACATTTCATGGTTACACTTTTCAAGACTCGGCTAGCGTGTTCAGCGATAGATGGTGGCTTATGGTTGTTCTCTGATACTCTGGACATATTGTAGTCGATCTGAATACTTTACCTACACTCAGACACAGGCAAAGTATCCCAACATTCACAAAATCTACTAAAAGAACTGGGACCAATGATATGCAAAAATGTAGTAGGATACAGCTAATTTGCAATTTTGTAACCTATGACTTGAGCAAACAACAAAATCATGCGCCACTCGGTAGAACTGCGATTGCAACCACTACTGGTCGTCTCTTCGTTCTTGGTAGTACTGACTTCTGTCTTGGCCAATGATTGCGTCCCTGGTTGACTTGGTGCTGAATTGAAAGCCGTAGTTTCCTCTGTGGGTTCTTCTGCTGTGGTTTCATCTGTGGTTGACTCGCGGACATTTTGAGTTACGGAAGCCGCTGTGGTGTGAGGTCGCACAGTGGTTGTGGATTTGACTGTCGTTACCTGTTCGGTTGTGTTTATCATCATATCCTCCATGGCTGAAACCCTCTGGGTATTGCATAAATCTAAAAAAGTGTTTCAATTAATAATAGCAAGAAAATTCAGCGTGATACATCCGCATGATACCAAAGAATTTTTCATGTTATTGCCATTTATATACTTCAGCACTCAGCACCACTGATTGATTGATTGGCTTAATAGATTGATTGATTGATCGATTGCTTGATACAAATGAATATTGGAGGTCCGAAGTTGGTAGAAAACCCAGGTATCTTTTGTCCGCCTAATTGGCAGATTCGGTATTGGGGGTTACCGCAGCTTGTGTTTACCATAGTAATCTTGGCGATACAGAGGAAGTTCAGTAGTCGAGTTGAAAGAAACATAGGCCTAGTGAACTGACGATAGCGACAATAGAATTGTTTGCATGGTAACCAAACTGATTAGAAAAACTGTCCTGAGTGCATATACAGAATACAGCGTCATTTACTTCTGCTGCACGATTTGTTGCAGGTGGTTGAATTCTTTATTGGGTCAGTATAGCATCGGTTGAGATTTATATTTCCACATCGTCGATTGACATTCTTGGATCCGTCCGCTGGAAAAGCGTTGTACTGAATCATAGTTGTTACTTCAAACTCAAACGCGATTATTCAAGTCACTGAGGATATCACAGAACCTCAGAAGTAATCGTCGAAGTCGTGTGGAGCTTTCGGGCGACGCTTCACTTCATGATGGAAACATTGAATATATTGTGTATTTTTTAATCAAGTTTGGGTTGAAGAAATCCTTCAAAAGATTTGGAAGCACTGTCTGCGCAAATGGGGTTTTACGAAATCGATCGGTCCATGTCATTAGCCTAAGTCAGATTTATTATTAAATCAATGATACCTATTACCTCGGAAAGTGGGGTGACGCACAGCTCACGCACACGCCCATCGCCAAAGTATGTATCAAATTCTACAGTAATATTAATGGCCAAGGAGTTGGGTTTGAAATACGTGTCATGGCAACCCCTACCATCTTCGCGATTAAGAAAAGTCAGTCGAATGTCCACATCTCAGGTTTGCGACGACGTAAACTTATAAATGATCTTTGCAGTTTCCATATATGTATCATTCACAGCGACCTAACGCCGCTTTACGACTGGCAGCTCTTGCGGGCTCATAATTTGTAGCGTAGGTCTTTGCAAGTGATGTTGCATTACCTGAAACTTTATACGTCACCATGCAGAACTCTCCTGAATCGCATAGTTTTTGTAGCCGTTCCGTTGAACTATCTCTTCCGAAATTTCCTTGGATACAATAATGATGGGAAGCGTCTTCAAATATTCTTCTACTGCATGTCCAACATCGCAACGCGGTGGGTGGCTTGCGTTCGCATGCTGTAGCGAAAAGAATTGTAGTGTCTGATCAAGATATTTATTATTATTATTATTATTATTATATAATTATAATTGCGGGTGGTATAATGAGAAACCGACGCGGGCTGCGTGCCAACCTTTGTAGACTGATGAATGAAGCGCCGCCGCTCATCGGCATGGCAAAGATTCCATTTTGCCGAAAACATAATTAAGAAAAATTTCATTCATTTTGCTAAACCTATATATAACGCTTTTATTATACATCTGGGAAGCAAACATGTGCATACTGGTACCATAACTTCCTTGGAAGGCAACGGTACTTTCTCTCTCTATATATATATCTTCCTATTTTGCGGTTACCCAGCTGAGCCTTCCAGTTCATGGAAGCACGATTTACATAGTTTACCAATTCCACCTACAACATATGTTCCGATGTTTGACTTACCGGCATATTGCGCACAAGCAGCGATGTATATCACGTAGATTACCCAGCACGGCCGCATTTCTCCTTCGTAGTTCGCCGAAATCTGTCCAATGAGTCGCGGTTCGCACAGTCTGACTATAGATAACTAATCCTTGAATAGATGCGAAACTCTCGAAAGTCACGTGATTTCACGCTTGGACGATGGCGGTTAAATCCGATCTCGCAGAGCTGCGTTTCGTTGGTGCCGTAGGTTAGGCATTCCTTTTGACATGTTGTTCGGGGAAAATCTGCGCCAAGGCACCATGGATATTTACTAGATTTACAATAGATGATCGAATTCAAATTCTAAAGCATGTCATAAGGTACCTGTAAGTCTTTACCTTGCAGTGGTGGCCTGCTGGTCGGCGTACCCCACCGGCATAGGCCAATAACATTTACTGTCGTATCGTAAGTAGGTGTCATTACCTGTATGCTTTAGGTTGGATTATCAAGTGAGATTTGTGTACATTCAATATATTACGGTAACATGACGGAACTGCAAGAACTTAGTTGGGAAACTGTCCTGACTGATGAAGTTATTCATGAACTTGTGTATGTTGACATGGAAGATGGAGCTGAGGATGTCACTTGTACTAATGCCTCGCCTGGACAAGCAACATGTCTTACTTTGTCTTACTTAGCCTTTTCCCGTGCTTCAATACATCCGTGAACAATTAATTGAATTTGCGCTTCTACTGACGTAACCCAGTTTCACAGACTGCGGTTGAAATAACTTTCGGTTTGCATTGAGATTATGATTTGTAAAGATTGATTTGTAAAGATTTTATTTGTACATGCGTTGACCTCCATTAGAAATTGGGGAAACGTCGTTCCAGTTGGTGTTTTATAGTGTAGGCCTACTGTATCTATTCGAATCGTGGTCGTATTTGATTCAATGGTGTAGCCGTGTATATTGTGATCAGTTATACCACTTATGTACATATGAACCTTGATTTTCGCGTTAACATTACATGCACATCAAAGCAAATTAGCAGCAGCCATAGATAACTAATCCTTTACAGCCTAACCTACCGCGGTAACCAAAGGCGAAATGCGAGTACGCGATTGTTTTAACCGCCATCGCTCAAGCGTGAAACCACGTGACTTTCGAGAGTTGCGTATCTATACTTAGTTTAGTTATCTATAGTCTGACAGTCAACTGCAGAAGCTGACTTGAGGCAGCTTTCATGAATTATTCACGTTATTGTGAATGAGACGCCGTGCCAAACCTACCTGATCTCTTGAGGCATATTCTATAGTCTCTACGGGACTGACTGAATCAATTTTATTGCTCTTTAATCCGTTTGTGATTCGGGAAATGGTGGAAAGTTTTATGTGGTCAGACGGTCTCGATGGAATTTGATTCTTAGCATGAGCCAGATAGCAACCTCAATCACGATATATGCGGTTCTTTTGTGGTGATGGTGTAGAACTGTAGATGAAGGGGTAGGGGCTCCGATAAAATTGGCTGGATCGTGACATGAAAGCCGTGGATACGGATCCACTAGACTGATGATCCCTGTTGCATCATCCCTCCACGATTCCCTATGATGACACATGACATATAGTTACGAGTTTTTGTTGCGGTTGACGGTAATCAAAGAGGGGTTGAATACGTTTATATTTTCATTACTTTGTCGGCGGGTCAGACTGACGTATTCATTGCAAACTGCTTAAACACACCAATCTTTACGTTTCTTTGTTCTTTAGTTAAGTTATTTCCTAATCATACGGGCAGGCCCTACTTTGTGATATGCTTGGGTTTTGGAGATGCTGTGCAGAGGCGTTGTAGGCTATATGAGAACGCCCATTATGTGATTTCAACTGTCTCACGCATGTCTCATAGAAGTGCAAATCTTGTAAATCTCCAGAGATTTCGCTGTTTGACGTCATGCGACCGCAGACCTTATTTCTAATTCCTTAGTGGCAATCCAGTCTTCGTTGAATCACAATGTCACGCAAGGCAATCATTATACTGTCGTGATGTATCAAATTAGAAAAAAAGAAGTCATCCTACTAACTATAGATGCAAAACGCCCTGACCCGCACTAATGTAAATGTAAGTACGACACCATGGAATCGTGGCAGTTCTTTATTCATCAAGTTAAAAGTTGATATACCAGAACGAATTTCATGCGCAGCATTTGATGGCATAGGGGAATCGATGTCGGACGATTAATTGATATCGTAAAGAAGATGAAGTAGCAGAGCTCCGGAAACTTGTTAGTGTTATTCTGAATATAAACAAGGCTGGACGTTTAATTCGCTGTCAATTGTCTTTACAAAATAATTTGTTAACACATAGGTGGCGGCTCACGATGATTGTAAGTTCAACAAGTAACAAGTAAATTCTTCAATCCACTTTTTATCAATGATGATTGCACGGCCGTGATAAATTTTCTGGTTCTTCACAGTAGGATGGAGCATTCTTCTCGAAATACTGACCTGGGAACAGTTGACCACGTTAGTCAATCGATCGGGGTTGGGGGTAATGGAACAACAAATTTACACGCACTGATGACATTTCTGCATGGCACATTTATTACCGTGCACCGTGTTTCGTGATGTATGGTAATCTGCGTCACGTTTAAGTTAATTTCGTTGAACTACTTGTTTGTGATGCCCGTATCATTTCTATCGCAAAGTGGTCCGCGGAAAAGGAATATAGATGAAACATTCTGCTCGAAAATAATGACCTGATCAAACAGAAAGACCGCGTTATAGTCAATCTGTGGCTATGCGTAACACGCGAGAATTCCTGATCCGAAGCCGATCCATTTTTTATAAGGATGTATCGGTGGGTGGCTTGACGGCATGACTGTTCTGGGGGTTGGCTTATGGGCAAGGCACCATTTCGCGACGTTATACATTGAATAAATCTTACCTTGCGGGCATTCGAAGCGATATGGAACGCCGAAAACACAAAAATAAAAATGACTGCAACTTGTTATATCTGGGTAAACTTCCAACGATGCGGCTGGATTGCATGTAATTTCAGTGAAGGTGCGATACGGACAATTCGATCGCTGTGGCGTTTCTTTTGGGCAGTTCTGTGTGTTTACGCACAGACATTTTGAAGTTCGGTTATCCCAACACATCCCCATCTCGCGACACTAAAAATTTTACAAATTGGTGGATTATGACCTTTTACTATAGACTCTAAACTGAGTTTGCGGACCATAGAGGCCGCCGAGAGCGTGACGAGAGAGCCCATTAGACCGTGGGTGTGTATACTACGTTCCCCGCCCCGTGGGTCGTACAATTTGTATGTCTGATATGCGTATATTCTTATCGCAGTACAAATATCAATATTGGTCTGTAGACTCAACCGCGGCCCTTCTTAAGCCAATGGAGGAAGGAAGGAGAATGAAGATTACTAATTACTATACTCACGTCTTCCATGCATTCGTATCCATTCGGGTGTGGGCCAGCGATATGATTTGTAGGGCAGACGGCTGAAATATCAACATAATTAAAATATGGTAAATGTTGTGTGCGTACTGTGTACGTTCGTGCGCAATCGGATTTCAAATTGGCCGAATGGCCCCTAAAATATTTACAGCCCGACGATCCCAAGGCTAGCACGCATTGCAAATGACGTTTTGGTGTGGTTTTAATGGCGCTCTCGCATTTCATAGACTGTTCAATACTTGATCGTAGTCATCTTACGTATAGTTTGGCACAGACGCTCCGAATATGGCTCACATCGTCTCGCTAAAAAGTTGTAAGCATCGCCCTCTGTTGAGCAAATTTTTCTGCGTTCAATTCCTGCAACAATGAATAGTGAAGTCATTAATTCTGAATTCTTAGCACATCACCGGTTAGAGAATGTGGAAAGTTGTGGTTGTGAGTGACAGTGATCCAGGCTATAAACCGGAACGCGTAATACTATTAGGCCTAAGTATTAACCGGGTGTTGTGGCGTATATCGCCTGAGCATAGGTATGTGAAAACGCCATATTAACAACTACAACAGCAAACCTTCTGCTTCGCATTCGTAAAATACGCCTTGTTCACAGTCTTCTACCCTCGTGTAACTGAAATCCATCTTCCACCGGCCATTGCTATCGCGACAAGAGCAATATCCTGAAAGGATAAATAGAGGTTATTGTCACCACAATGTTTGGCGAAAAAGAATAAGAAAAAACTCGGATATGTGATTATGCTGATGGCAAAATTCTATTTTACACTCTCGAGATTACGAAATCGTTTGCGCCTGCGCCGCAACTTTGGCGTTGAACAATTCCTAGCCAGCTCGACGTTGCCCGACTTACGCTCAAATTGTACTTCACAAATGAACCCTGCCAGCTTCCAGGCGGGTTGATCCTGAGCCGCCGGGCAGCGGAAAACGTCTTGAATCGGCAGAATTCGGAGACCCACAGATATAAAACAACTTTCTATCCATACCTTGAGTGATTCCAGCAAATATTATCAGCAGAATGTGATTGCGATCCATGTCTTTCTGGTGCGTTGATTTCAGACAGTCGTTGCGATGTGAAGCCAAACCTGCGATCCACATCGCATTTTATAATGCTGCTAAGCAAATATTTCCTGAGCGACAGTCTTTTTGGGTAAATTGTAACCAAGTATCGATCACAATAAAAATCGTAAACGTCTTGCGTTTTTGCGATTTGTGTACTGGACGTAGTAAACGTAGCATATGCAATAAACATTCCCTCAATAGTCTGCATTCTTTAAGTCCAAACCGGGCTATTCAGACGGGGTGTGTGCACTGTGTTGCTGTTTGTGTACTGTGCGTATCTTGCCGTATAACATGCAATAAATGTCTAATAAACATTTTGTATAAACTGCAACAGACCTCATCACATTCTAGATTTCAGAGGGACCTATTCATAAACGGGTGTGTACGCGTGCAGCCGCACCGGTAATCTGCGGGTGTCTGTTCTTTGCAGAGGTCCTATAAAATTACCAATTAAATAATCAACGAAGGTTCAACATTACGGTAATTCGTGTCCCAGCCCCACTGTTTCCAAATGTGCCAGAACGTATCCACCTGATTGAGATATTATTTCCCTCTCAAATCTATGGAATGATTGTTTGTTTTATGAAATAATGTTTACAATCCGATATGTATGATTCCGGGAATGCTGTTTGCAAAGTGTTATCCGATCTTTTATTGCCAATCATTACGTCATCGGTAAGAATCGATTTATTGCTTTGGCGGTTTCCTTCTGCTGTGGTTGCGACGGGTAGACATGATGTCGTGGTTACGAAGTAAACAGTAATCACGTCATCGTTTCGGAAATATCGACAAGTCGTGATGTCGCTTTTGTCGGATTGCCAAACCTGTAACTTGATTAGTGTAGAATTGTATAGTGGGGCCGATGGTGGATGATTAATATGATACAGTATGTAGAAAGAAGTTGACACCACGAATTTGACTTTCCGGCTGATGTATTAGTAAGCTTACAGCGCTCCGCTCCATCGAGGTGGGACGTTTGGTGATGGCAACATTCTTTCCGCTAGCTAGCGACGAAATATCACTATAGCTCGTAGAGTAGCCTAAGAACATTTCGTATAAAAAGCCTTGATCTCCTGCCTCTGGCCTGTCTGGCAGCACGTTGAATTTGTGATGTCAACTGTCAACTTCTTACTATGGGCTAGGGAAGAAACATCACTAGGTTGTGTAGTGTAGCCTACATTTCATGTGAACAGCCTACCAGAAAACATGCCATATTGTCCCGCCTGTGAATGGTGTTACCGAGTGTTTTCATTAGCACTGTAAAATCTCCACGCTATCTTGTAACCTTCATGTTTCGCTTGTTCCTTATCGATTTTATTTCATGTACAAATTCCACGAAATCAATATCTGGGCAAATGTTGTGACATTTCAAGTCAACGTGACTAATTTTCGTTTAGCATGAAATTTATCTTCTACGCATTGAAGTCCAGTAGGGTAGGAACCCGGTGTGATAGACCTACATTTAAATTAATAGCACCAGAAGTTCAATGTTCTCGCTTAAATAGCATGACTATGCGCAGTAATTATGAACAATTTCAATTTCAATAGTAGTCGGCTTGTACAGTATGTAGAGATAAAATCACCCTGAGTGAATCGAACATTAAATCTGGCGGCTGTTGACTTTAATCAAAACGAGTTCAAACTTTGACCTTCTGACCCGATTTCCGCCATTGATCTCAATTCGTCGTCAGAAGTGTCTTAGCTTCAAGCGGCCCCAGCCCGACCTAATTTCCGGCACTGGTTGTGGCATAAGGCATTTGTTCTATAACAGATGTCTACCACCATCTAGTGGTTGGTTTTGTAACAACGGTCACGTTGCGTGGTTTACTTTTGCACTTGTCTGATCTGAGACCTTTCATCAGGATTTTCTGTTATCTTCGGCTGCCTAATACTTCTTCCGTTCTATCCACACGTTTTCGTTAGCTGAAGGTCGCCCGTTCAATTGCCTGTAGAATTCGGAATTGCGAAGCTTGTACTTCTTCAATCGTGGTAACACGGAGATCATTTTCTTTTAGCAACTCCTGTCCTT
This sequence comes from Botrylloides violaceus, assembly GCA_030412335.1. Taxonomy (NCBI): domain Eukaryota; kingdom Metazoa; phylum Chordata; class Ascidiacea; order Stolidobranchia; family Styelidae; genus Botrylloides; species Botrylloides violaceus. Next base: position 1,669,920 of record JASFYC010000320.1, read on the forward strand.
CATCAATCGATGATCGGAGTCGATCTTCGGCCTCCACAATATCGTCCTGATGACAGAAAATTCGGAATAATGACGTAAGTGCTGAGATTTCTAATTTTTATACGATAAATTTCAAATCGTTTGTTGTTGTCACACTACTTGCCTCTATTTTCTGTAATTTCGTTTCCACGTTGTCCAATTGTTCTTTCGTTTGTCGGATGTCTTCCCTTCCTATACGATGTATATGATAAGTAGCAGATGGTAGGAGATCCGATAGAATAGTCATCTCGACTTTCTACCAGCCTCAATTTATTCAGATATATTTTCACAAGCTGTTGGAGGCTAGCTTCTTGATCAGGTGAGGATAGATTTGTGCGTGCAATGAATTATTGCGAATATATCACAAGTCCGTTCTCATCTGGTTTTTCGCAAGGAAAGTGGGTGTACTGAGATGAGTAGGCCTGCTTCATATGGTGAACGGAAATAAACTCGCTGAATTCTATGTTTAATTTAACTTTGGGCGTGTAATATCGATTTTTTGGTCAGTAATCAGTATAGGCCTAAACATAGAGACATATGTAGATTGTCTATACCTTTGTCCATAGCAGAGGATTGTGCGACTACATCATCCAATATCTTTCTGATGTCGTTTTCTAATCCATCTGTAGTGAGCTGCATGGTTCCTTGAAGTTCTTGCAGCTGCATTTGAAAATTTGTGTTGTAGGATTAAATTGAGCAGGCTATAGTAAGAATGTGACACCACGGATTTAAAATCCTATTCTCTTATAAGGTTTTACTTGAGATAACTCCTTTTTGATAATGTTCACTTCTTCATTGAGATCGGGTGGGTTTTGCTCAACAAGCCTTGAGACTTCTGCTAGTTGTTGTTCCACGTTTGACAACCTGTAAAACGTGAGTGCAACCTTCTACCTTATTGAGCGCAATGAGCATTTTGTTACCTTAGTAGGGTTTCTTGGACAGGTTTCGCAGGCGTATTAGCTTCCGTGGATTGGCGAATTTCGTCCAATTCTCTAGCTATTCGATTTTCCAAATCTTTCACATTTTTCTGTTAATTTAATAAAGTTTTATCCCAATCGGGGTTTTCACGGTGAATAGGAGAGCTTTATACACCCTTTCTGCATTTTCCGGGCCTGGGCTCACCCGCATTGCATCTGAATTCGCCATTGTACGATTCGGTCTGAGCCGATCAGAATTCGAACACGGTCTTCTTGCGTGAAAGACGAGTTACGGCAGCCATTTTGTTCAAATGTTTACCTCAATCGGCTGCGGCGCTCATGCTACGTAAGCCACGGGTTCTCAATTTACTGAGCTAATCATTGCTGAATCGCGACGGCGGTACGATATTGAACCTCTGCGCTAATTGAGCTATATAGTTGAGATTGTAGCGGTGATATGTTGCCTGTACTTAATCTACGGTGGCGCTAAATGAGAATTACATTTTACTCTATACAGTAATTACATCACCTCTGCAACTACAAACGAGTTTTCATGTGCAAGCAACTTGTCATCCATTGCTCGAAAGCCGCTCGTTGTATCCGCATCCATCTTGTCTATTCTCGCTTTGCTCTGATCTATCAGTTCACGAAGTTTTTGTGTGGCTCTGATCGTTTCTTCAGCTTTCTCAGTCCGCCCCGCTTCTGCTTGTGACATTACGTCATTGATTGCGTCATCAACAAATTGTTGGATTTGTGGTTCTTCAGGGATGATTTTCTGGAGATCTACGAAGTTGTTTTGTAAATTTCTGATGTTTTGTTGGACTTGGTTCATCATTTCTTCGCTCAATCGATGCCAAACGTCTGCCTTTTGAGAGACTGATTTGATTTCTTCATCTATGAGGTTAAGCATTTCTTCAAATGCTTCCAAATCAGACGTTGTCTTTTGCTTAGTAGACTGGAGGTTGATGATGTCATTTCTCATTGATGCCATTTCATTTTCTAATAGAGCCGATGCTTGGTTAATATCAGTCATTGCGCTATCGAAATTATTCTGTACTGAACCAATTGTGTCTTGCAAGTTGTTTTCTACACTCGCTAATGCTTGTTTAATCGATTCTTCAACTTGTCCGATATTTTCAATCACAAACTCTTTTGATGGTAGGTCTGCTGAGCCTGCCTGAATTTTTTCAATTTCTTTCATTGCAGCGTTGAGGTTTGTATTGAGAAGTTCGAGCGATTGTTTTGTGTCAGCGTCAATATTTTCAAAATGTTGTGCTATTTCCGGTATTTTCTGCCCATATTCGGTTTGTTTTTGATGTATGGCGTCAAGATTCTGTTGAAATTCTTGTTTTGCATCGTCTACAACTTGTTGGGTATGATCTTGAACGTTCTTGAGAGCATCCTGTAAATTTTCCTGCGTCGCTGCTTTTTCTTGGACGTTCTGTATTTCCACCATGTTTTGTTGAAGTTCGGCCAATTCGTTGTTCAATATTTCAAGACGCTCTTGCGCGAGATTTTGCTCACCATGCACGTTTTGCATAATCTTCTCTGATAACGCAGCAAGGTCGCTTTGATTTGGTAATGCGTCTTGTGATTGTGTTAAACTTTGCACTGTTTCACCTAGCTCAATCAGTTCATTGCTTATGCCATTTACAACTTGTTGTACGTCGTCAGTTGTCTTGATTGCGTTCTGTAAGTCTTGTTGCAGTCGCGTAGATAAGTCTTCAAGATCTTGCTTTGTGCTAGCTTCAGAATAAAAATCTTGCAGCCGTCTAACCTTTTCTTCCAGATTATTCAACCCACTCTTCAGCTGTTCTCCCTTACTGTCATCTACTCTATCAATCTCCTGAGAGAATTCTTCACGAATGCGTTGAGCCAGTTCTTCCAAATTGCCAAAGGTTGGAGATTGTTGCAACGCGTCTTCTAGTTTTACATTGCCTTCGTCGATCTTGACTTGGAATTTGGTTTCGATTGTTGCGACTGCGTCCATTGCTTCTGAATGAACATTTGATATTCTGTCATCCAGTTTCTCTAAAAACGATTTATCATCAGTTCTCTGTAGTTCCACATCGTGTAAGTTTTCGCGAAGCGAACTTTCGGCCCTTGTCAAATCAGCACGTATTTCCTCTTGTACCTTTCGTGCGGATTCTTCAGCGTATTTAATCGACGCGAGGTTGGCCATGCTGTCTTCAAATTGCTTCAAGTTTTCTAGAATGTCGATTTGCTGTAGCTGTTGAGAAGATTGCGTATCTTCTATTACTTTTATCCTTCCTTCTATTTGGTTTTGTATTGACTCTGTGAGTTGCCCTGCTGTTGGAAGTTGGGAGATTTTCGTGGCGAGTGTATCGTGCATTTGTTCATGGTTGTCTAGTCTATCTTGCAGCGATTTTTCTAATTCGTGAATGGAGTCTAAAGGTGCTTTTTCTGACTTATTCAACTCGTTCTGAAGATATTCTTTGTTGACTAGTTCGCCTGTTACCAGATTCGCCATTTTGTTTGACAAGTCGTCAAAGCGTTGCTGAATCTCACTGTCTCTTCCTGACATTTGATCTATAGCTTTTTTCAATTCACTTATTTGATCCTCTACTCCGTTTGGATTGCTTGCTTTGCTTTTGGTATCCTCAATCTTGCTTGTCAAATCGGATATGGTTGATTCGACTTGCTCTTGAAGCGTTGTGATAGATTCCTGCGTGTCTTGTTTCAGGTTTTCAATTAAACTCTCGACATTTTGCATCTGTGAAGATTTGATGAATTCATCCTCTAAGCCTTTCAACGTTTCTTCATTCGTTGTCTCGACCAGATTTGTCTCGTGATCGTCCCGATTTGGGGCCCCTTTCACCACGGCCTGCATTTTCTTTTCCAGTTCAGACATTTGTGCATCGAGTCGGTTTATATCATATTTTGTAGCGCCAGTCTCGTCATCTGTGGAACTATCGAAACTAGCGATTTGGTCAATTTTTGAGACTATACCAGCCACAGTTTCTTCAAGTCTTGCGAGGTCATTTGGGTCTACAACGCTTTCCTGAAGAAGATCAAACTGACGTTCAAGACTACGAATGTTTTCTGCAGTGATTGTGCCTTTAGCTGCGGTTGAGTCTTGCTGCGTAGTGATCTGGTCAAGGAGTCTGTTCATTTCTTCAAATCTAGTGTTTGCTCTTGATTTGTTATCTTGTATTTGCTGTGACATCTCTGCTTGTGATCTCTTTCCACTCAACAGATCAGTTTCTATTTTACTCAATTCATTCTGTAGTGTATGAAGTTGGTCTTTCGGCGCCATGTTTGTTTTTGCTACCTTTATTTTGTTGTTGACATTGTCAGAATTTCTTTGTGAGGAACTGGTGAGGTTGTGGATTTGTATCTCGTTGCCTCTTACTTTACTTGCTAGAGAATCTACTGTATCCATTTTCTTATCTATGCGGCTCAATTGCCTTGTTATGTCAGCGATTGTGTTCTGTAATATCGCAACATCATCTTCACTTAAAGTTACCTTTTCGTTAGTGTTTTCTTGGCTCATGGTAAGTTTCGATATAGATCGATCGAGTCTGTCCGCGTCTCTGTTGTATTTACGGACATGTCTTGATAATGTGCTGTCTGTTTCGTGAAGTCTGTTTTCCAAATCTGTAACCTGCTCCTCTAGCACGTTGAAGTTTCTCTTGTTTGAATCAAAGTCTGTTTGCCATGAGTCCTTGTTTTTGTCTTGTGCAAGATTGTTTAGTTTCCTTTTCCGCCTTTCTTTCAAGACGTCGATGATTTCTCTGTTCTCAAACGATGATGGATTCTGGTACATGAAGTTTTGAGGTTCTGATGTGTTGTCTTCGATGCCTTCGTCCCACGTCCATAGAAGGGACAACACGTCGCTCAAATCTTCTTTGTTGCGGTTAAAATCAATTCCGTTCAGCTCTGAATTATAATAAGTAGATCACTAGCGTGGAATTTAGGCAGCCTCGCTTGAGGCATAGGCCAATCGGTCATAGCAATCAAGTACCGTTAATTAAGCCTTGTAATCATGTGCTTGCATGCCCGTAAATGCAGGCTAGACAAGTCTATCCGCGATACCCACATTGTGTCGACTGCCTTGTGGCAAAGCTACGGATAACACGCGTATTTTGTATGACGCAGTGGGGATATGCCAACCCGCGACCCACTGATTTCGCAGTTGCCGACCGGTCTACGATAACTGAATTCAGCATGGCCATGTACACTGTACTAGTCTATACTGAAATTTTTCAGGCGACCAATTTCTCTTAGCGTAACAGGCCCACTTCGAAATGTTCAAATTCTACCCGCACCTGTTTTAACGATAGCTACTGCGAACAGGAGAACGGTGAGAGAGAAATTGACAGCTTGTAGAATCTTCCATAATTTCAAACCTGTAATATAATTTAACTGGTATTATAAACATTTACCTGTCAATTTCTAGCTGATACTAAAATTAGAAATTCACCTCACACTTTCCGAAAACGCGTAGGCCTATTAACTGAGGTGTATATGAGCTGAAGACGGATGTGCATAGACTGGACATCGATGGGATATCATATACGGTAGAGTCGTTTGCGTGATTCAGGACAATTTTTATACCTGATGATGGTGAGCTGGCGAAAGAGCCTTGCTCTTGTACTGGTATGTGAACATCTTTCTCCGTTGAGTTCAATCTCAAATCGACGCTGTCATTTTTCGACTGCTTTTCTTTGTCAGATGCTACAATGTCTGAGAATGGTGTCGGGGAGACTCTCGTGCTTTGTAACATGGGAGAGTTGTTCCATTTGTGAGGTTTGTCATGGTTCTTTTTGCGATTTCGTTCCACTTTTGATCTGAAAATCGGATCAGAATGCACTTTCTTCTTGGAAGAGCATTTCTGTGGTTTAGAGAGATAGATGCAAAGGCTATCTGGAATCGCGTTTCAGGGATTATTTTGGCTGCCGCCACGCGATCGCCCCAATTATCTCGTTACGTACCAGATATATCGGCTGTCGGTGAATAAGGACGTCATGTCTCATCTCACTCTATACAAGACACCAAAGCGCATGAAGCAAGAGGCGGTCGGCGTACGTACTTACTTACGTTACCTTGACAGAGTTTCCATTCTCGGCGGCTTTCGCTTTTTTGTTTTTGGAAAATTGACTCGTTGCGAAGGTGGCCTTGGTACTGTAGCGACTGGATATCTTAAGGAGAATTCGTACCATAACGAATTGCTTTTCATATTCGGCCTTGGTTCAGCACGTGCATGGTGCTTATGAGTCTTTTTTCTGAAGTACGGAATGTTATAGTTATGACGGGAGGTTATAAAAGGTCTTTAGGCATTGTATAACTGACCTTTTTGTATTCCGAGTGACTGGTTCTTCCGCGGGCTCATCTACCGTAGGCTTCACCTCTGCAAGATAAGAATGCTTTAATTTAACCAGAATGAGTCTATGTCGCCTGTCCATAGTGAGATTGGCTCTAGAATCTGAAGCATACCTCATGGCCTAACTGCAAGATTGCAGTTTCATTCTCCTCAGATTTGACTAGTCTCCGCGGGAGGGGGGCGTATTCCGCACCTGGTTGCGGCCTGAGTACAGCGCTCGATATACTCTATCTCATCTACTCGTACGATCCTCCATTTTGTCTATGTTTCTCACCTTTTTCGTCGGGCGCGTCTTCAGAATCGTCGTTAGCCATATTTGCCTTCAGATGCGTTTTGACTTAGCGGACGTCGGTACTGTTTTTGATTCGCTTCATTAACGTTATAACCCTGATTAGTGCCTTAACCGATAAGCCGCGTTAAAAATTTCAATCAAAAGCTACTTGAGCCACTTATAAACACTTATCATTAGGGTTTCGTTAGTGGGAACTATCATTGATATCGGCCAACTAATAATTGCGTGGTATATCCCATTGCTGAACAGTTGATTTGCCGAACGATATATATATATATACTTGAGGTGATTGATCCGTATACCGCAGTAATTTACTATCTAAGACTTGAGTCGATCTGCATATACTACAGTATTTAAATATTGACTTGGAGTATAGGCTAATTCACCTCACACCTTAGCCAATTCCGCGCGGTACCTATCCGCAGAAGCGTGTTATATGCACTAATGTACATGTGTACGTAGACATAAAAACCTTCTTTGCAAGCATTTTATTTTCAATAATAGAAAAATATGTAGTTGTTTTAAATGATAAAAAATATTTTCTCAACATTATTTCGCTTAGGGATTCAGGCCGTAACACCCGGCAGCGGTAGATGCTAGTAATTTTTCGGCTTAAACTTGAACTTTGATGTTCATGGATGTGATGTAGTGCAGCCGTTCAAGTCCAACTGAGTTAAACGACACTATAAGTCGACAGATTCTCCGAAATTTTGGTATCTTTTTTCTAAGTCACGCCATTTCGCCATTTGCTCTTGCTTCTCAGCCAATGCTTGCATCTCTTTTTTCCTGTCGTCTTTCACACTGTCCAAGCCAGACTTGAAGTCTTGCATTTCCGTATTTAGCGACTGTACCGTGACGTCAATACGGTTTACGTCATCAGATAATGATTGCAGGTGATTATTGTTGTCAACCACGTCAGAAGTCATAGATTGTGTTTGTTGCAGTAACTTTGTGATTTCTTGTCTATTTTCGTTGACTTTCGCGTTGGCGGCGACAAGTTCGTTTTGCAATCGTTGTATTGTGTTGCCATTATCCGTAACCATTTGTTCAATACCGTTTGGAACATGTGAGTTTTGATTTAGACTTTCCAGTGTTTCTTTTGAATCAGTCAGTGCAGTCTCGATTTCGTTTATTTTCCTGTTGGCGAGATTGACTGAGTCGGAAATTGCTGCGATTTGGTTTCTGACATCATTCATGCCATTATTTCCTTTGATTACTCCTCCAAGGTTGATTTCTCTCAATTCTGATTGAATAGATTGAATAGATCTTTGATTTTGTTGCATTTCGATCTCAAATTTGTCCATTTTTGATTTTATTATTTCAGTTTCTTGGGCGTTTTCTTTGCTGTTGCTCCCGATATCTTCAATATCAGCTGTTAAAGTTTGTGTTTTTCTCTCAAACGATTCATAATTTTTGGACATATCTGACATCTCATTTTTGATGATGTCGACCTCATTCTCTAATCGTTTAAGGCTTTCTCTCTCTTCCGCTTCCACTTTTTCATCCTCTTTGAGGAAATCTTGTATACTGTCTTCCATTCGTGACATTGATTGTTCGTATCGTTTCATTTTCATGGAGGCTTCATCTTCATGGATTTTAGATTGTTTGATATTTGACTGCATTTCTCCGATTACTTTTGAATAATGTTTCATGATATTGTCTTCAGAAACGACCATGTACGAATTGATTTTATCCAACTTTTCTTTGTTCTGATCAATTGCTTCAGAATTTGTGACTAAAATGATTCAAAACTTATTAAAATTAAGACTATAAGTACAATATGTTTCATATATCTCACTGAGGCTGTTTTGGTTCGCTAATACCCAACTGCAGCTGGCTAGCGATGACAATAAATTTGACATTACTGCGTCATTGACAAGATGGATCTAGGTTTCCGTAACAACAACAATCGGGTTCGCAGGTAATTACATATTTAGGCGCAATTGTTTTCATATGTGCTTGCGGCTTACCTGTCACGTAGATTGCGCAGGCAAATAAACCGGCACTGAGGATAAGGTTGACTATACAGCACGTTTTCCATACGTTCGAGAATGAGCCAAGGTCTGAACAAGATTGGCAAATTTATATACTGTATTGTGTGTATATAGTGTTTTGGCTTACTTGTTTGATTCACTGCTTTTCTCATTTTTCCTTCTTCTGCGTTACCCAAGCCTTTATCTTTGATCAAAGACTGGTCGTCGTGATGCGTAGAAGATGCCAACGGTGTTCTGTCATCTTCCTCACAGTTGACTGGTAAAGGCGATACTCTCTGCCTATATATTCCTGGCGATCTCGCTGATTTTTGTCGCTTTTGTCTTTCTACTGCTTGAAACGGAGAGTATTCGTCTTTGTCGTACCTTTGTCAATAAGGCATCTGTTTACGTTTCATCGGGATGCCAAAAATGCATAAATACTATCATTAATGCATGAAATATTCGGAGAGTAAACTCGCGTCCATCTAGGCCAATCTGCGATCCAATCGCTCCTATAGCCGACCCTGCAGCGAAGACGCTGCGTCATACCGGGGTCTCTTTGCCCATACTGAATGGATTAAGCATCGCAGATACTACATATACTCACTTTGCTATATCTGTGATTCCGGACGGCCGGTATTTTTTGTTGCTAGTGTGGGTCTTTCGCTCAGCAGCTGGTCTTGGTATTGTGGCGACCGGATATCGCAGAGACTTTTCGTACCACATAGAATTCTCCCTCGTACAAGGTCTCGGCTCTGCCCGAATTCGCTTACGCCGAAACTTCTTCCTGCAATAGCCATTATCAGACGAGGACGGGGAATTGTCAGAGGAGCAGCAACGCCCATGATTGGCCTTTGGAAATTTCCAGTGCGGTTGATAGGCTCCCCGTGTAGTACCTAATTGTGAGCTCTAGCACCACAACCATGGGTAATTTATTCGCGTCAGCCGACTGTAGTCATTTGAGTTGTAATCAGGTTGACAAGTATATTCATACCTTTTGTTTATTTGCTCCGGGAATGCTGTTCGATATTGCTTTCCAAATGCATGACCGGAATCCGATGCTGACGGACCTAAATAAATAGTTTGAAAAGTTGAGAGGCGCCGCGTTTGGAACATTTGCTTGCGTAGATGCATGTAATGCTATGTACTCCCATCTATCGGTGCGGCCAATGAAACCATACGCAAGGCTTATAGTGTCATATAAACGTCTTCTTTTGCAATAGAATTATCTAAGACAAGCTACCCTACTTGCCTTGTCTACTGACTTGAAATCCTGACTCTGCGAAAGCTTGAGCGTATCTTTGAACAGCATGCAATTCTCCACTTATCATCTTTGGTGTTCAGCGATGGAATTTCGACGATGTTTACAAGCCTGTTGCTACTCGTAATTGAAACTACCAACACACAAAAGATCATTGAAGGTACTTGATATTGATTTAATTTACGTCACCCATGGCCTACTAAATTGAGTTTTAGTATTTTATTTAGTAGGCTATGCGTCACCTGAGTTTTTGCTGGGGTTGACTATCCGGTTTTATTAGTAGCACCACAGATTTCTTTGAAAATATGATACCGCACGACATCGTCATGAAGGTATAGTGCGGCTTTATTGCTGGCTTTGCAGTTTCATTCCACGCGGGCGCTTGTAGTAAGGGCAGAGTCTCGACTTAGGGCAATAGTCCACCTCCGAATCTAGTGCCTAAGTTGGTACGTCCGCTGTGGGGCCCCCAAACTTAAGTTTTAGGCCTTTACCCAGCCCACACTCATATAAACTGGTAATATGCTAATACGCCTAAAATCTTCTTAAAGGTCATCCATATCGGTTAAAACAACTTTGGCTCATTTTGTAGAACTTTTTGAGCTGATTTCGGCAATATAGGTCTCTCGACTCAAAACCGCGTAATAACGGAGGTATCGCCCTGCAAAAAACTGCAAAAGTAGTACGTCGTGACGTCACGACGGGTACACCTAGGAAAGCAGTCATTTTTCTACGGTGATTTCGACCTGTTTCCGATAAATGTTGGAGGATAATTGGTGTGGAATCTCTTTAACTATGCAATTTCTACCTCAATCGCTGTTTAAGGTAGTAACCAAGCTGATTCCGTGATATATTTGAAATAAACGGGATTTTGGAGGCCTTCAATGCTTATCACACTAGCTATACTCAATGGTGAGTTAATTATGGCAACGCAAAGGTCACTGATCGAAGGATTTCTTGAATATTGCAATACTCGGCGCTCCTGAGTTCACGTGCGACTGCACGTGACAAGTTTCCATGAAACACCACGAGGCTTTCTAGGCGTTTATTATTGACTTTCTAGTGACTAACAAAACGAAGCACAGCAATCAGAACAAAGCCGAGCCCAGATCGACACACAGAACAGAATAGAACCAAATAAGGATAGCTAACGTGTAACAATATTAACAATATTTATTTATTAAAGTAATCGGGAATAATGAAACACGAATTAAATAATGGTGACTCCGTTTATTCAAGAATTAATTGTACTTGTCATAAAGGTGCCAAAAGTACCGTTTTCCTTGGCCGTTAGGCCGTGTATTCTAGGCATTTATCGTTATGTCATTCATTTCCATCACGTACCCCGCACCGATTCACCCCTACTTCAAAGAAGTTCAGGTGGATGTACACACAGCCGTTTATCTTCGCTGTTGAAGCATGGAGGGAACTACTCGGGATCGGTGGTGATCGATTTAGTCTGTCGCATTGTTATTCAAATGGCGAAATCTTGTGAACCATTGATGCCAAATTAGTTCCCGCCCCCATTGCCATTGCCGTCTCCATTTATTTTCGCTTCCATGGCTCGTAATACACGGAACTGATAACCTTGGATGTCTTGTATTCGTTTGATTTTTTTATCTTGATCCCTGTCTCTCTTGTAAAGATCTTCAAATACTTGTCGATAGCCTTGATCCATCTGACCAAGGTGCGTCTGACAAAAGTTTGAAAATGTTGTTACTGAATTTACTTATCCACAGTTTTTGGTGACGCAGCGCTCACCCTAACGTACTGGAAATGCGAGATTCGTTGGTTTTATCTCATCCCCTAACCGCCTAACCAAAGTTACTATCATTTCCCATCTCTACGGTTGCATATTCTGACATACAGCGAAGAAAGGAAATCGTAGAGGTTAATTAAGGCAGCGTTGGTCTTTTAGTAGGCCTATGTGTTATGGCAGTGAGTAGCTGAATACAACCATCGACAATCATTTGCCTCCCCACTACCTGCGAGCCATGACCATGACCATGACCATGACTTGAGAACGAGGGCATAGTTAAACAGCAAGAAGCGACGTTTTACCTGAATTTCGTTCACTCTGTCTTGCAGCTCTTCGGTGGCAGCCGGGTCTAAAATGCAAAAATTATAGAAATAATACCGGACTGACAATTTGCTCAAAATCAGCGTTTAACTCTAGCTTAGTGCTCCGTGGCGACACTCCGCTCGTGTTGGACGTTGTATAAACACACTCATTTGCGTGAGGCGTATATTTAAACCCGATTTCTCCTCTCACTGGCAATTTATTGGAAGTGACAGGCTACTTACCGCTAGCAGCTCCGGGTTCAGTTTCGTTTAATCCTTCGCGTAAAGCAGCGATCTCATTTCCGATGTCGGTCAGATCTTGGCGGAATTCAGTCATATTATTCGATGTGTCGGCTTTCAACTCATCAACGATTGTCTGAAGCTGAAATGCATCACGCTTTTATCATATCAAAGTCCACGGACGCCTATTAGTTACGGTCTGTCGATATACCCCGCTTCGCTGGTTCTCTGCTACGTGCCAGCAGCGCGAGGATGCTGCTGGGTATGCCCGATCTGTATTGTGTGGTGATACGGACTCATTCACGCTCCCACTTCCGTGACAATAATTATTACTGTTTTCCTTCATTAATAACGTGACCAAATGGTCAAAATCTTTAAGCTATCAATCAACGTTTTGACATACGTCAGATAGACTTGTTCGTAATTCGTCGCGAAGATATTCATTGTCTTGACTACTCCCGTTAATTGTAGAGCCGGGAATACTTTCTTCTCTATCAGTTGACCTGTTGCGAGAGAGAGTGAAAACAAAAGAAAAATTTAGAGTTTTACCTCAAGCAGGATCAGGTTTGACATGAGGGTGCGCCCGCGTATAAGCAGCTTGATACCTTCAATTTGGGTTGCTCATTAGAAAGGGATCTGGGGGTTTCCATATCTCAGATATTATGCCGTAGATGGAAGTAGCGGCCTATCTTAATCGCGAATATGATTTAGATTACTTACCGCACGCGCGAGATAGCACTTGTGTTTGTCTGGGGAATTTCACTCATATTAGACAATTGATCCTGTATGAAAATTTCAATGTACTTATATCAAAACCTTACGTAAGGTCAATAGAACATCACCTCTACATCCGCAACCCGATCCAAGGCATCCGCTACATCAGATTGTATTGAAGTGATATTTTCCAGGAAAGACGATCGCACCTCATCGATGAGAGTGTGTAGATCGGTGTTGTCTGTGTCTGCCACGGCAAGTTCCTCACCATCGTCACGCTCTATAACTTCCGATGTATTCCCAGCTGCTACTGAGTTCAATTCTGATATGCGAGATTCTAGATTTTCTATTCTATCGTTTAGAGAATTTGTTACGTTTCCAACTTCATATTCCAACATTTTCATTTGATCTTTCAAGTCTTGTGTGTCAGAATCATGGGTTGCTTCTCTGTTTTCATCACGATTTCCATCTGTTTGCAACGATTCTTGAGTAAATTCATCAAGCTTAGCAGAGATTAAGTCTTCAACTTCGTCTTTAGACAAGGAATCGATACTTTGGATTTTGTCTTCAGTGATAGAGGTAACGATCCTTTCTATCTCGTTTTGAGAAAGTCCATTATTATTAGATGCAGCGTTAGGCAACATATCTTCCACTATGGAAGCTACTACATCTTCAACGTCAGCTTTTGCGATGAAATCACGGTCGTTCTCTGTTTGTCTCTCTGTTTCCAAACCAGCTGTTTTACTCTCCTCAAGTTTGGAAGATATTATTTCTTTAATCTCGTCTTGTGATAGCGAATCGATGTCTTGTATTTTGTCATTCACAATTGATGTTGCGATATCTTCAATTTCGCTTTGAGAAAACGCAGGCTGATCGGGTGTAGTAACGTTTTGGAGTTTTTGATCAACTGTGGAAGTCACGATATCTTCCACTTGTGCTCTTGATATTGAAACAGTGCTGGAATCGACAGCTTTCATTTCCTCCTTGACCTGTTCCAGATTTTCCTCCAATGTATATAAATTGTCCATGATTTCATTTGTAGTAGTACTTGTAGAATTTATCTGCTGTTTCATTTTATCTAACTCTTCGCGTAATTCGGCCGAAACATCATTTTCTGAGGGTTGATCTGAAAGTGGCAATCGTGATTCGTGAAGTGTTTCGTTTACTTCGTTCAATCTAGATAGTATCGCTTGTAGAGTTTCGTTTTGAATTGGTGATTGATCCTCCGATTGTGGATACTCATCCTGAAGTTCAGCCACCGTTGTGTTCAGTTTTTTGAGTCGCTCATCTAGCTTATTCACCAAATGTTTGACGTTTTCAATTTGCGCAAGATTGCTGTTGCTTGTATTTAATTCATTCAATCTTCTCTCTAGTTCTGCTGTATCTTGTGGCGTTGCGACGTTGTGGCTATCATCAGCGATTGCGTTCCGTTCATCGATTGATTTGACTTTGTCATTTAGTTCTTCTAATCTCCTCTCTAGAATTGAAGTATCAACCTCATTCTCTGGCGCTGCTGATTCTTGTTGTTCTAATCTTGAAACAACATCATCCAAACGTTCAGTTTGTTCTGAAACTTGACCTCGTAATGTTTCCAATGATCTTTCAGAGTCTTCAATTCTAGATTGTGTTTGTTGAAGATTTGATTGAGTTACGTCTATCTCTGATTTCAAATTATTTAATCTTGATATTTGATCTGAGATGTCATCCACTTCGTCATTGATTTCAGTTTGCTTGTCATCTAGTCGTTGCACATGCGAGGTGACCTGTTTTATTTCGTTTGATAACTTTTCAATTCCCTCATGTATTTCTGCTACTGAATCTTTGGTTGCAAGATTTTGTGCATTTCGCCTGTCTTCTTTCTGCAATTCCTGTATGTCTTTCAAGCCATCGTCAAATTCATCCATTCTGTTTATTATGTTGGTGGTTTGTCTGCCCAAGTCGGTGTTTATGTCGTTGATGTCTTTTTTCAGTTTGTCGGTTTCGGATTCCATATTCTTTGCCTGTGACTGAACTCGCTCTTGCAGGCTTGTGAGCTTTTCTTCAGTCTCTTTAAGATTATCCGACATCTCTTGAGTTGAGCTTTCATGCTCTGAGGATAGATCTGATAGTGATGAAGCTGCTTCTTCTTGTGTTCCTTGTATATTTATTAAAGATAACTCCATTTCATTAACTGTATCTTGTAGCCTTTTTATTTTATCGCCTTGATCAAAGATGTCATTCCGAAGCGCATTAGCTGCTTCTGATCCGACCTGATTATCTGTCTCGACGTTTATTGATCGCCTTCTGAGATTGGTCATTTCGTTTTCGATATCAGAATGCTTGTCTTGTAGTTGGGATAATTTCTGTTGGATCTCATTTATCTTTGTTTGATATTCTCTTTGTTTTCCTGAGAATCCTGTGACGTCTTCTTTGATCTCGTCCATTTGATTTGATAACGTTTCAGTTTGCTCTGTGAGTTGTGATCTTAAGGAATCTGTTGTCTCCGACATTCTCGATAGATTTTCATCTAATTCCTTTTGCAATTCTGCAGTTTTTTCTGATTCCTGTTTCAAATCTTGTGTTTCTGATTTCATTTCGACCATTTCACGTTTCATTTTATACTCTGTTTCGGATATTGCTTGTACTTCATCTTTAACGTCATCATATTGATTCTTTAAAGTTGAAATTGCATCTTTCAACTCTTTGATATCGTCTTTGTTGTCTTCTAAAGCGTTGTTTATTGTTGATATCTCATTGTTCAGTTTTTCATCCACATCTCTCTGTGATTCTGATATTCTATCTTTGTTTCTATCAATTTTTCTTTTCAGATCTGCAAGGTCGTTTAAAATATCTTTTTCTTTCAATTCAATAGATCCGAGGCGTTTCAATGCGTTTTCAGACGAATCTGTTAATATTGACTCTTGTTCCTTTAGACTATGCATGCCTCTCTCAATGGATTGAATGTTTTCATGATTACTATCAATTTTCTGGTCGCGGCGTGTTATAGATTTGATTAACTTTTCATATTGTTGAACTAATTTGTCTAGTTGGGTTGCCGTTTTGTTTTGGTTCGTTTGTAGATCGTACAACTTGTTCGCAGTTTCTTCGTCCAGACGGTAGTTATCTGATATGTTTGCTTTGAGAGATTCCATTCTTCCCGCCACCTCTCCAGGGGTTTGAGGAACTGAGGCTAATGCGTCCAGTCGTGCTTTGTTTTCATTCATACCGTTGGCGTTTGTGTCTATGAGATGATATATGGTTTACTGTAAATGCTGATAGGAAAGTTAGGCGACAATGTTAGAGATCATAGCTGGCATTTCAGCTATAGGCCTACAGTATTTCATGCACAAAAGGCGTGCACTTACCAACCATAGTGACGGCCACAGCAAAGAGCGTGACAGTAAGTACTAGATTGACAACATCCATGATCTTCCATATTCTTGATATTGAGCTGACTGCACCTGGAAAAAATGCAATGCGACTGTTACTATAGCTGGGTCCAGGCTGGGTGATGGTTGTGGAAGTAACGACATCCAGCGTAATAAGCTCTCAGAGCTCCGCTTCTTCATCACATGGGAAAATAGACAGAACTTCATCATGACTGACAACACCCGCGAGGGCTTAACATCTGTTACTCACTTTTGTTTAAATCCCTCGGAAATATACTTGTCTCTGCGGGATCCAACAGTATGGACACGTCGCTCTTTGGCGCTTCAGTAGGAATATTCTGACCACTGTCTGGTCGTGTCGGTGACATTTGTCGTGGCTTTGGAGATTGTGGGGGTTGATGTGGTTGTTTAGTTTTCGGTTGCGGACTTTGCTGATCCAGTGATTCTTTTGATCCTGATTTTTCGTCTCCTTTCGGTGTTTCTGGCTCTTTTTTATTAGAATTTTCTTTAGGATGCGGGGGATCCTTGGTATCTTTCGAGCGATCTAACGTTGTAGTTTCTGTTCTTATGGGGACTTCTTTTGGTTTCGGTACTTCTTTAGGCTTTGAAGGTTCCTTTGATCTGAAAAGGTCTTTAAACCTTAATGTACTGCCAGGTGACTTTTCTTTTGGCTTAGATGTGTCTTTTAAACTTGATGTTTCCACTTTGGCTGGCTCTTGCAAGTCTGGACTTGAAGGAGGTGAAGGGGAAACCCGACTTCTTGATGCTCTAGGAATCTGCCGCTTCGTCTCGTGCAGTTCTCTATCATAGGGTTCTTCTGCATATTTTGAAGCCTTTCCAGCGTTTTTCTTTGCCGACTCGTGATCTTTGACTGGTTTCCGTCGTGGGGGTCTAGGAGAGGAAAAGTAGATTATTACATTTTCTTCCTGCATTACATGAAGATACAGCAGAAGAGGGCGGGCACACGTTTGACAGTGTAGGCCTAGATCTCCACTATCTCTACACTGGGCGGTCCTCTGAAGATTTCATTCCCACTTTTCACCCCCAACTTTTTTCTATTTTAAATTTATTTGAAGTCGACGTCACATGTTCAACGCGCGCAGTAAACAGTAGGCCATGAATCAATTTACCTCGCGGGCTCGGGTCTCTTTTTTGGTTTTGCTGTGTTGGTTGTGACCTTAGGATTAAGTCTCGCCTCAAGAGGCCTTGGAATAGTTCCTATTGGATATCTTGCTCTTTTATCTTGCCACCCGCCGCCGTTGGTTTCTGGAGGTGGATGTCGCGGCTCCGATCTCGTCCGCTTCTTCTTTAACTTTTTCCTATGAACAGGATGGTGTTTTAGACTCACCCGTGAATTCAGTGATTAATATAACAAAGAGTTTTACTTTTTTGGTGCCTTTGTAGAGCTGATATGTGCATGGCCTGGAAATTAGAGAAATCGAAATTACAACTGCTCTCACATTACAAAATATTGCGCAGAAAAGGCGTCGACAGCTACACCCGTAAATATCAATCTGAAACCCCGATTTTTGGCAGAAAAAATCTCGATAAATCCGCCTGAAACTGGTCCCAGCCGACCTCCATCTTTCTGCTATACATGCCTTTTCCAACGACAGGAAATATAACCTTGATATGGCAAACCCGTAAAGTCAGTGGTTGTAGGCCCTTCTCTTTGCCTATCGAAATCGCAGTTGGCCCATACACCTACCTCCATTCACTCCCTTGTCCATTTCATATTCTTCAGTAATTTTTATTCATCTGCATTATCATATGACGGACACCATATAGTAGTGAGTTTTGCCGAATTGTTATGTATATACGTATATTGATTTCAACATAGTCCACCATTGCACTTGACTAATTAAGTTCAATCACGAGAGAGTCATTGACATGACGATCATCAGAGGGTTTCTTGATGATTTATCCGTTGGCACAAAACACTTGACGCGTTTCGCTGATTTTGATGTAACTGTAGTAGCATAGAAATTATAACAAAAGGATGACGTAGTTGATTGAGTCTACGGAGCCTACTAGATAATGGTCACACGGATGGACCGTGGCCAAATCACAAAACAATAATACAGTAGATTGTTGGTAAATTAGCGTGGCGATCGTCCATCGCTTTGATCTTTATCATCAATATGCTATCACTCATTCGGTGAGCTACAGATATGTCGTACACCTATGACCTGCACACAGGGAGTCTTGTGTGTGTGATGGCTTGTCCGCAATCTTCAGAATCTACAGCTATTGATGATTGATTGATTCATAGTCCGCGTATTTTGAGGCAAAACCGTCCAACAAGTGGAAATAACCGCGCGGGTCCGGGACTGGGGGTCGCTTTTAGCATTTAAATGGAAGTATCAATGCGCTTCCGGGACCGAGGGTCGCTTTTTGCCTTTAATTGGACGTATCCTCTCGCTTCCAGGACCGAGGATCGTGTTTGGCGCTTATATGGAAATATCCGCACGGGCCCGCGACCGATGTCGCTTTTATTCTTTAAATAGACATATCCGCGCGCTTCCGGGTCCGAGGGTCGCCTTTAGCGCTTATGTGGAAATATCCGCGTCGGTCCGACACCGGGCGTCGCCTAGTTGAACTCATCACCGCTCTATTATCCGCCGCACAAGCGCTCGTTAGTTGGATATCTAATTCAATCAACCAATGGGAATGTTGACGTTGTTTCTTCTAGTACCATGCAGCAGATGAATAGCCTACTACATTTTAACTCATTATCCAACGCGCACGATCGGTCGCATGGATTGAGTGCGCACAAACCAACGACTTTTTCGCAAAGGCTTCTTTCGCATGAATTGTGTTGCGTAAACTGATTCCACGGGGTCTTCATTAACTGTGCATTTTAGCAAGCTATTTACTAACAGGTAGCGGGTATAATGTATATGCCAGTTCTCAGCAAGTGTAAACCTTTGATGTGTTGCAATCCATCAAGAGAGGCGTCGCGCTTACAACGGCTAACCAAATATTTGGTGATTTGCCCCTGAGCAATGTGTACGCAGCACTTTTTACGATATTATGATATATGCGTTTGCCTGCCGCTGTGACAAGTAGATTTATCAAATACTTTGGTAGATTTTGAGAAAGTATTATGGGATTTCTGAGAGTTTTATGGAATTTTCGGTCGACTCTCATTCTTGTTTTACTGCCACTGGTTACTCTACCACTTCCGTTGGTGTTCAGAAGCTCTGTAAGTTTTTGTATTCAAGTAATACTTACAGGCTGTAGGCATATGCAACACCTGCTTTCTTGACAAAACTTGGGCAACATGATAGGGATAGGATTACAATACTTCAGGGTTATAGGCCGCAGCGTTTTAATCTTGACTTCGACTTCGTTTATTCCTTTGCAGGAAGCAGCATGTGGGTTTTGCATCATCGTGATGGCGGGATACTGGATATCCGAATGTCTGCCGTTGGCTGTGACAGCGTTCTTGCCTCTTATTTTGTTTCCACTGATGGGTATCATGCCAGCCAGCGCAGTGAGCGTGGTCTATTTCAAAGACACCAACTGGCTTTTCATTGGAGGTCTTATCATTGCGGTTGGAGTAGAATACAGTAACCTGCACAGGCGGATTGCTCTCTCTGTTTTGCTGCTGATTGGAACAAGCCCACGAAGGTACGGGAAGCTGCGTATAGGAAACTGCCATATATATACTATACGTAGACAAAAATGAATTCATTTTTCAAAAGGTTGATGCTTGGTTTTATGATCCCAACGTTCTTTCTGTCGATGTGGATTTCCAACACAGCCACAACTGCCATGATGATTCCAATTGTCAATGCTGTCCTGTCTGAGTTACGTAAGGACAAAAAAGATTTTGAGGTAAGGCAAAGGATCGTAACCGGATAAAATTTCCATAAGTCAGCAATCTAGTGGGATCCGCTACACCCGTGTAAAGCTTGAGTTCTGACTCTGACCCAATCCTAAAAAGACGCTTGTTTTGTTGTACTGTAGGGTGCCGGATATAGCGATGTTAAAGCTGTCTTCCGGAAAGACAGTGACGCCAAATCAACCGATCAAGAAGAGATAGAATTGAAAGAACGTGGTCAGGTCACATCGTTTGCAAATCAACTTGCTATCGAGGTTGACGAAGATCAGGAAAAACGAGGCGACGTCGATGAGCGACCTCGATCTGAAATATCAGAGGAGGAAGAACAGGTTTGTAACTGTGGTGATTTCGGTATTGCATTTGCTTCTTCTTATTCACCTTTCGTCATCTACACTACAATTGACTTGCCAGTGAGTGAGCGAGGATCATCACTCAGTGTACAGTAGGTTTTCGTGCTCAAAGAATGAAAATGTGCTCTCTGAGATGTGCGTATGACAAACAGATAGACAGATAATTGTATTTCAAATCACCAGAATGAGTATATATTCTGGTAAAGCCTACAGGTGAAGACGGGGGTCGCAATGCATTGCAATCAGTGTTGCGTTTGTATCCCATTAACCACACACGGACCACCAATGGCCAAACGAAATTGCAGCGTCGCCCCATACGTGGGCCGTACGTAGATTTCTGATTGGGACGGAACTCCGGCGTGAACACATAGCAAAATTATGAACTGATATAGAGAACTACTGCGGTCATTTCATAATTTGAAGGGAGTGTGATATCCCCACAGGATCAATTTCAGTCTTTACAGAAAGGTCATGAAAGGATAATTCTGAACGAGCCATCCACAGTAGAGAAAGGTCTTACAATATGTGTCCCGTATGCTGCAAGTATCGGAGGTATCTCAACACTAACAGGAACTGGAGGGAATCTCATTCTTGCTGGGCAATACGATATGTAAGTGAAACTCTCGTATCGTCCGTCATTGGCTTTATTTGTAATGATGATTCATGCACTTGATTCCAGTCTGTATCCCGATGCAGACCCAAAAATTACCTTCGGGAACTGGATGGCATACAACTTGCCTATGGCGATTCTCCTGCTCGGATGCGCGTACCTGTGGCTTATGTGGCTTTATCTCGGAATTAGGTTTGTAAGATATGGTGTGATTATTATATATAGTGAGATTTAAAGTCCCCGCCATAACATTTGAGCCACGATACCATGGTTGCGATTTCAAGCTGTATTCAGACGAAGTGAGGCCGAAATAGTCTGATACACCGTTTCGACAATTTTAAAACGGCTACCATATGCCTAGACCATTGGTTTCGTGTTGTTGCGGAGTCACAACCAAATATTATCCGCCACTTCCACCCTTGATCGCTGTTCCTCCTTTAGTGATTGAAACATCTTGTTCACTCTTTTTTCCAATATAGTTGCAGCTGCGGTGGGAATACAACTGAAAAGAACAGCCGGATTCGGGGAGTGTTACAAATGCAGTACAGGCAGTTGGGATCAATCAAGTATATTATAATTAATATCAAATCAAATGCATTTCAAATATGTTGAGTTTCATTAGCTGGCGATCGCTGGAAAAATATTCAAGTATGCGCCCTGCACCTGCTATCAATGTAGTTCTTAACCGGGTGATTCGTACATATTTCGAACAGGTCCGTAGCCCCAATAATGTACCATTCCGGGGTATCTTGCGTGGCGATCGTCGATAGCTCTACCCGCTATCTATAGCCTAACAGTCCAGCGTAACAAGTACATCGATAACAAAAATTCGCTGAGTCGTGGAGGGGAAATGGAGTTATTAGCACCACTATAATCATTAGACCCGCGGGGTTTTAATAACCAGTACGTCCGAAACCCAGCGAAGCCTTCATTTTCGTGCAAGAATTTTGCTAGACATATAGTTTTACTATCCTACAGGTGGAATGAAGTGACGGTCGTCATCATTCTGACATCGACAGTGTTATTGTGGTTCTTCAGGGAGCCAGGTTTCATGGATGGCTGGTCTGTGTTGTTTGAGGATGGTTTCGTCAGCGATGGAACTGTTGCTATTACCATGGCAACTCTACTATTCATTTTACCTTCTAAAAGACCAACATTTTTGGGAAAACGGCCTGAAAATTCAAGTAAATGATTTTCCAACAGTTTAGTTTACCATATTAGTGTATGGACTAATAGTGAGTCCCCCAAAATATTTAAGGGAGTCCTCAAAATTTATTTCTTCCTCCGCGGGCCTAAACTTTCTCCGAACCGCCTTGGCGGCCACCCAAGCCCAAGGTTACAAAAGGATGAGATTCTGTAAACCATGATATTTCTCACTCGTTCAAAATTTTTCAACTAAAGAGGACAATCGTCCAGTTCCGGCGGTCGTGAATTGGAAAGTCGTGAACAGCATGATGCCTTGGAATGTTGTCTTTCTTCTCGGGGGAGGGTTCGCGTTAGCGGAAGGTGCTGAAGTAAGTTTAAAGGTTAAATCACAGTGGATCAATATCGTTGATACTGATTTTGAATTTAGCAATCAGGATTTTCAGACTGGCTTGCACAACAATTATCATTCCTCGATGGGATACCGAATTGGGTTATATGTTTGATCATCACTGTGATAACTTGCTTATTCACGGAATGCACCAGTAATGTAGCAACAGCCTCTCTGTTCATTCCCATTGTTGCAGAGCTGGTAAGTATTTGAAAATTTCTCAAATTTATACAGAAGTAAGAGCTGATGAGTGATTATTGTCAGTCAGAATTCGCCACTTATAGTTAATATCCAGCACCATGTTGCTACCTGAGCGCAATTGCTCTTTATCTCGTCTGTGGTGACGATTTCCAACATTTTACACCCTTTCTTTTTTTAGGCTAGCCTTCTGCAGGTTCATCCGTTGTACTTCCTTCTCCCAACCGTTGTGGCTACGTCATTGGCGTTTATGTTGCCAGTAGCAACGCCACCGAATGCAATCGCGTTTTCGTACGGCTATTTGAAAGTGATGGATATGGTTCGTATAATGGCGCTAAGCCTTACGTTTATTATCCCTGTGTCAGTGTCGATCGGCCTCGCCATGACTTTGCTAAGGGTCTCACGCAGTGTAAGTCTGACTCTGTCCGTAGTCGCATTCAATCCTAGAGGACCTTCCGCAAATTCTATTAAGCTCATCTATAAAGCCTAAGCCGTTGAGCAGCGAGTCCTATGTCACAAGGCAGGATATACAAGGAGGTTACGGCAAGGAGAGTGACAGATTGTCTTGCGTGTAACCGCCCTGCCAATACCTCGCACCTATCATCATCCCGTAATGTCTATCGAATTGATCAGCCTTTGCGCAATGACTCAATTGTGACGACGAGTGACGTGATTCATATTTTTAGATCAAGTCTGGGTGGGCGTTGAACCTTATTGGAGTAATCGTTTTGATGATCTTCGTCAACTCATACGCTATCGTTATTTTTCAAGTCAACGTTTTTCCGGAATGGGCTTCCGAGAACTACACCGCTGTATAAATGAAATGCTGCATGTCCGTGTATTTTTTTTCTATATGCATGCCAAATGTTAGTAAATTGCTTTTTTGTATCTCGTATGGAATAAAGTATGCAAACACATATTACTGCGCCTACTCCTTGTGGCGTGGTCTACTTCTGTAGCCTTTCAGTGACAGATAATCAATCAATCAATCAATCAATTAAATCTATCAATTAAATATTTTTTTGCAATTTCACTGTTTAAATTGTTGTAAGCATGTCGCGTGTCGTCACGCAGACACCCCCAGAGTACCACCTCTGCTTAATAAAACAATAATGAAGGAAATGCGAGCAAGGTAACAGTGGCAAGTGTAAAATGGAAATTGGACTGATAATGTCCAAATTCAAGGCTGTACAAAGAGACTACGAGAAACTTGGACAGCATTTCCGAAATTTATGCAGAAAAGGTTCGTTTGTGGAGGTTCGCTGTATGTAATGCGTGCTTATAGTTATAGCTTACTGCCTTAGACTCAAAACTTTTGTGAGAAGAGCTCGGTTGGAAAAATGAACAGTGGCTCATGGCCTACTCTAGGTAAAGTAGCCCATGAGTGGCTCCTTAGATTAGATGCCCTGTGACCTATATCCACCATTTACGCAGTAAGAAGGTTAATAGCTGTAGCCTACTGCTTAGTGCTTAGTATGCAGAGTCGTTTGAATTCCTCGCTAGACGGCCAGCACGTTGAGAAGGGAAGCGCTTGACTTCGATAGCCTCCCGTACCCTTCGGCGCCTCCTTGTCCGTCCTGCATATGCACTTCATGCACGCATGATATGCATATGCACCAGTGTCTTTGTGTATGTATATCATGTGAGTCTGTATAAATGCTTATTAGGCAGAGTCGTTTGACTATCCGCCTTCTGATCGGGAGATCTCGGGTAGTGCTATGACTATAGTACATAAACAATGACATGGCATACATAACCTCGGTGGTTGGTAACGTCATAAATTCTAAACAATAACAGGTTACTAGGTTAACTTACGTGAATCGCTATCTCCAACATGCATCAGTCGACCTTATCGCTTTTATCGTTATAGTTTGTATGTTTACTTTTTGAGAAATGTTGTGTTTGCATCTGACATTGTATCAACTTCGGACTACAAGATTTAAACAAATATAAAGCATGCGAAATGTGGTTCGATTCCATTTCTAGTTGTCCCGAGTTGCTAGGCTAGAAGAAACTATGGCGTTCTGGAAAGTTGCGTATAATTTTCGCTCCACGTTATTTCTTGTGCTAATTCCACTGCTGTCGATACCTCTTCCTATCGTGTTGGGAACATCTGTGAGTACTATTTCTTTATGTTGCTTTCGTAGCTCGTAGGCAGGCCTATATAGTTGGTAAAAATTCTCACCGGGTCACAATTTCTGAGCCACTCCTGACGTCAAAAACTATCCGTAAATTTGTGACGTCAGGAATTGCAACGTGGCTCGAGTAGAGTTGGCTATAGGCACTTCGCTAAATTACATAAATATATTCAATCATGAATCAACTGTATGTTTCCTTCGCAGGAAGCGGCATGCGGATTTTGTATTATCGTTATGGCAGGCTACTGGGTGTCAGAATGCTTACCTTTAGCAGTGACGTCATTTCTGCCGCTTATTTTGTTTCCGCTGATGGGCATCATGCCATCGTCTCAAGTGAGCGTCGTCTATTTCAAAGACTTCACTTGGTTTTTCGTCGGGAGTCTAATTCTTGCTGTGGGCGTAGAACACAGTAACCTGCACAGACGAATCGCGCTATCAGTTTTGATGTTGGTAGGTACAAGTCCACAAAGGTGAGTGAAGGATTTGAATCAATGCGTATAGGTCCTACACATGTGTAACATTACATTCTCTTCACTATTTTCTAGTCTGATGTTTGGCTTTATGTTCCCTACTTACTTTCTGTCGATGTGGATTCCGAACACTGCAACCGCCGCCATGATGATTCCAATCGTTAATGCAGTCTTAGTTGAATTGGGTAAAAAGGGAACTTTTGATTCCAACCAGGTGGTAAATTGCAGTTTCTTGTGCAGGCGATACACGCGGAAATTCCATCAACGCGTCATCTTATTGCAGGAACCGGACGAAATGAATACGATCGCTAACAGTAAAATAGACGACGAGGACAATTATTCAAATGACACACTTGACGAATTGAAGTTGAGAGTCTGTGAGGTTACCATGTTTACTAAACATGATGCAATGGCTATTGAGAATGAAAGTGGCGAAAAAACGGTAACCGTGGATGATGATCTAACAAAATGTAGCAAGATCGAACCCACGACCAAACAGGTACGGCTCTTAGCTATGATGAATCATGGAAAATTGTTGAGTAACTCTGTGTGTTGTACAACCGTCGCCTTTATGCATAATGAGAAAGAGATACAGGCAGGCTTGTGATTTCAGTCATACTTCAAACGCCCGAAATATTTTCGGACTGGCATCTTAACGAATCAGTTGGATATGAAGAATATTTTATTTAATGTATACGCTATATAGGCCTACTCTTCCCAAGACGGTGTTTTGCCTTTAATGTCATTCTGCAGGTAGAGAAACAGCGTGATACCACAAAAATACCGACATTGGTTGAAAAGGGTCTCACAATTTGTGTTCCGTACGCGGCTAGCATTGGCGGTATCACAACACTAACTGGAACTGGACCGAACATAGTCCTGGCCGGGCAGTACCCAATGTCAGTGAGCATGTTGAAGGTATCTAGCGGTCCGTTTACGGCACCATACCCTATGGAGGAAGATTTTTGCCTCCACGTTGTACGTCCAAGTTTTATATTTTTAAATGCCTCGCCCCAAAACCAATATTCTATGACGCTAGTAGTCTGTTTCTTAATATCTCCTTCTAAGCATGTTTAGAAGTATTATGATGTGGAGGGTGTAGCCAACATTCGTGTGCTGCCCCAAAACCACACGATCTTTAGCTAAGCCTTGTCCTAGCTCAAACCCATGTCAGTAGGACCAAGTCTCAAACTTATATACGCTTACGATTTTTCTTGCATCTTGCTTATAGACTGTATCCGGATGCAGAACCGAAGATCAATTATAGTAACTGGATGGCATATCATTTACCGATTTCGGTGCTCATGCTCGGACTGTCGTATTTATGGCTCATGTGGCTTTACATTGGAATAAAGTACGCGGAACGGATAAAACTACTTTTTCTTTAATATGAGAACCGTATGAATCTCACGTAGGCCAATAACTCACCGGCCGCCAAATTAATGCAATAGGCCTATCATACTGCGTCAAAAATTCGAAAGTTTGATTTTCCATTCGACCTTAGGTGTGACTGCAGCCGGGAGGAGCCAGAACGAGACCATCGCGTCCGCGAGGTGTTGGAGACAGAGTACAAGAAACTAGGAAAGATTAAGTATACCCACAGACCTTTAAAAATATATAAATCACTTGACCGTGAAAATCATTAAGGTGGAACGAGGTAATCATCATCATCATTCTTATCGCGACTGTGTTGTTGTGGTTCTTCAGGGAGCCTGGTTTCATGACGGGGTGGTCAGTGCTTTTTCAAGAAGATTTTGTCACCGACGGGACAGTTTCGATGACCATGGGATGTTTGTTGTTTATCCTACCATCTAGACGACCTAATCTTTTGACGAAGACGCCGTTTGATCATAGTAAATTTCGTGTGTGAATATTGATTTAATTTCTGCATCCCTCGTTATGCCAGCTTATCAAATCTGTTATCAATTCGTGGATTCGCTTCTTTATCGAGTTTCCAGACCTGTTGCTGTGAGTGGTGAGCTACTCTGAGCTACAGCAGAGAGAACCGGTACGAATAGAGTGTAGAACTGCCGGCGCCGAAAGTTGCTAAACTCAGTCTGCCTCTCTAAAATTTTGTCAATCTTTTAAAGGGAACATTCGCCCGGTTCCGGCTGTGCTAACTTGGAAGGCTCTGAATGACCTGATGCCTTGGAACGTAGTGTTTTTAATTGGAGGCGGATTCGCGCTCACAGAAGGAGCCACAGTAAGCATAGGCCTACATGATTTAGAGTTCATACAGCAACTATATTTCTGAAAATTGATATTTTCCACAGCAATCTGGATTTTCAGACTGGCTTGCTAATCAACTTATTGGTTTGGAAGGGATACCAGCATGGGTTGTTTGTTTAGTTGTGACAGTTATAACCTGTCTGTTTACGGAATGCACAAGCAATGTCGCCACGGCTTCTTTATTCATTCCAATTATTTCTCAACTGGTGAGTATTAGTCTTGATTTTTGCGTTGACTTTGACTACCCTTGCTAAGGGTAAAGGCAAGACATATACCGGCACTTGAAACCAGAGACTGGGAAGCGTAGGAATATTTTTGTGCGGTAACCGGCTGGTGGCACAACACTGCAAATACTGCAATACTGTATGATCTACCCACCTGTAAGGGTGTAGGAGGCTACCGGCTAATAAGTAGGGAAAATCGTCATCTGCTACGGGTCCGTTTTATAAATACTTACCAGTACTGACTGTTACTCAATGGTTACGCTAATTTTAGTCTACCCTGCGATCGTGAGGTGTTTAGTCGGTATTTACTATTTAGGAAACGAACCCTAGATTCGAAACGTCGCAGTGCAGGATTTCCGTATGCCTGATTCGGGTAGCTATTTTAGAGTAAAACCTGCGAGTATGAACGCATCATATCTTGTAGGCTTATTTCAATTTGTATTTTTTATCCAGGCTCAAGTTTTGGAGGTTCATCCATTGTATTTCCTTTTGCCAACGATTGTGGCTACGTCATTGGCGTTCATGTTGCCAGTAGCAACGCCACCGAACGCTATCGCCTTTTCATACGGGTTTTTAAAGGTTATGGATCTGGTTAGTGTATATTCTTTGGTTCCTAATGAATTTGACCGCATTTTAACTATGCACTGGCATTCACGAGACCACTATGAGTGACTTTTGGTGTAGGCAAAAGTAGAGTGTCATCGCAAATATAACGCCCAGTCTCAGTTTATTCGCGAACGAGTTTACAAGCTTTCGTGGGCCTCTCTTCTATTTCATTCGGTGAAATAGAGAAGAAATGCTGTCGGAGGGTATTGGTGAGTGACAGGGACTCTAGCCTACAAATTTTTCATTTATGCCAAGAACGGGTCTGACATTTTCACCAAGCCCTGCTCCATTTTTAAGCCTCATGTAAGCAATTTATGCGCACTTGCAAATTTTTAGGTGAAATCTGGTTGGGTTTTGAATGTTATCGGAGTTGTACTTCTAATGATCTTCATCAACTCGTACGCCAACGTTATTTATCAAGTCAACGAATTTCCAGAATGGGCTTCTGAAAACTACACCGCAGGATGAACGAAATGTTCCATATCAATGGAATTTTTCCATGCATGCCCAATGCAAGTATAGGTGGCGTTTTTGTAGTTCATGTGCAATAAAATTCTCATATTCTTGCTCTTTGCGTAATGTGCTTCTGGCGATCATTGCCTTAACACTTAATCATTGACATATGCAAACTGACTAACACGCGTAGGCCTATAGCGTAGGCCTCCTATATAAGCGTTGACCTGGCGTGCATGACCTTGACAGCGCCATGAATCCAAAGCGGCAACGATTCGTCTGTTTTAATATTCCATATAAAAACAGAAGCAGTTTCCAGTGGAATCAGAAAAACAGTCATTAGGTCTATTTGGTTTTCATAATATTCTGACTAAGCCTTGAGAGAATTTTAGTTAAGTATTGGCAAGTATAGTACAGTATAGCCGAATGGCGGATAGTAGTAAAGCGTACGTATAGGCTCAGTTTATTTAGAAATATGTCGACAGGCTATTGGAGCTCTGCTCCTGTATATGGTGAAATAAATACTTTAGTAGGCCTACAGTAGAGCAGGCCTATAGTCTAAAATCCCCAGTTACGGTCGGCCCCAAGCCCGGGGCAAATGGGGAGAGTTGTGACACTAAGTATAGGCTTACACATTGAGAAATGTCAAGCATATGGCTTTCTTGTATCCTTTGACTGCTAAGTTATTCTTTGCTTTGCTTGATGTTCATAGGTTGGAGCTGGCCGTGTGCGTTTGTACAACTCGATCGTTCGTTTGAGTTGAATTGTCGTGCGAGCTGAGGTTCGTTTCCGTACTTGAGGTGATCCTCCATGGCATGAGTCTTGTCCGCCAATTCCCGAATGACATCACCATACAGAATGCGTTAAACACACCGTTGATATCATAAACAAACGTTGTTAAGGTGGTAGTTTCCCGCTTCATGCCAATCACTAAGAAGGCGAAACCAATATCAGATAGAACGCATGAAAGTGATGTTACGGCTGCTCTTCTTACTAAAGGTATGATAGTGTTTCGTCCGTAATCATCAGCCTTCGTTTTAGTGTGACTCATCGACCGATGTTTCACTAATGGATAGATGAACAAAGTCAGTAGACATATTTGGAAGAAGGTTGTGCAAGTCATCATAATAACCCATCTTATGATAAGCAACGGGCCCGTTGGAACGAAACAACCTTGTGGGGTCCCGAAGTACTTTCCAAGCGCGAAAAACACACCAGATGTTCCCACGATCCCAATTACAATCACGATCGACATCACCCAACTCACAAAGCGAATAAATTTTGAACTCAGATGCTTCAATCCAGGGTGTTCGTAAAATACTCGCTGTCTCAACCACAACACGAGATAAATGCTGACAAGGGCGAGGACGTAATTAGCGATTTTGAATTTCACGGCCAGGTCACATCCAAAGTCATTGTATCGACCATAGATCAGCCGAAAGTCAATACCAGCCCGTAGAAAAGCACACAAAGTCCCGAACGCACTCATAATATTTAAAAGAGTGCCATATTTTTCCCTCTCCGCTTCAACGGAGTTTCTTTGTCTCTTTTTTAAGGTAACTGACAAATTCGCTTTCTTGATGCAAAATATTATTTGCGTGACGCATAAATAGAGCGCTCCTAAAGACAAGGGGACGCTGAATCCAGTGAAAACCCAGAATTCCAACTCATTATTCTTGGTCGAATTGAGTCCACTTCCATTAGTCGCCACAGTAGAGGTATTTTCCATACGCTTTATCAACGACGAGACGGTTCGGAAGACAGAAACTAATGCTCTACGCCAAAAGTGCGGTACTGTTATGCTGTAGTGAATTAAATTACTGTAAAGTTATATAACCGATGCACGGATTAAGCTATTGCGCGAATTCTGTTGAATACATGCACTGATTGCTACATGACTCCTGAAACGCCATTTGGCAAAATTATACTAATAGGACAACTCAGGACGCGATCGACCCCACACGGTTCAGTTCGGGCCGTAGTAATATGTATTTTTCTTGTCCAAATCACAAGTTAAACTTTAGAATTTAAAATCTATTTGATTGGATCTTGCAGGCCTGCTCGTTGGGTTGGCTACGGCACTACTGCACTTACCATAACTAAGCGCTGATTTTACAGCCTCGCTCGGAGTCCGCAAGAACGCATTTCGACACAGAACTATAGCATAATACACGAAAGTACAAACTCAAATTCTCGTTTGACGAGATGCATCATATCTCGAAACTACTGAGTGATAATAGTAAGTAAGTAGTCTACGCAACTGACTTACTACTCTTCTTTCGCGGTCTGACGCAACGACAATCGAATAATGCCCGACGTATAGGCTATACCTGTACCGCAGTGTGATGCGTTGTCGTCTTACCAAAACAATCAATGTAGTGACCATTGACCACCCACGTTACCACGCATGTAGCTAATGCATGCTATAATTTCAAGTCATTTCTTTTAGCGACACATGTGCAGTCCATCAAATTTCCGTGCCATGGTCTGTGACATCCCTCTCTATACAATCAAGTTGGCAATCGCACTTACTCACCTATTCACTGTGGGCTTTACAGACTGTAACCGCCACTGTTTCGCGTAGTGTACTGTATTTGATGCACATCACGCTATGACAGAAATTATGTGACCAAGATCAAAAGTTATAAAAACGTTATCAAAAATGTAAATCACGGCAACTATACTACGTGTTTGTGTATGTATCGCGACGTGACGTGAAGCCGATAAGTATAATTTCCTCCATTACCTATATTACAAGTCAATTTCTATATTTAGTAATAAGCAAGTTAGCAGACTAATAGCCTCTGATGACCAGATACTAATATTCTTTCCTATCATAAATAGTCATGTAACAATGCAAGACGAGTCCGACATTAGTTAAAATTAACTCATGTCCTCAACACTCCTTAGTTTAAACGATCATGAATTTAGAAAATGGTCCTAAAATAACACATGTCGTGCGTTATGGATTTTAAAATTTTTCCGTCGGAAAGACTTTTTCCAAAACACAGCTGAAGTTTGTGCTCGGCTGACCTAGTGTTAAAAGTCTGTTTACTACAATGCAGAATTACATATAATCTGATTAATTGAGTGAAGCTCATCACCTTGATGGCGAGTTACGTCACGGACTGTAGCTGCGCGGGCAATGACAGACGTCTGTTGCGGGAGATATCGAATTAAGCCACAGAAGAGAACAAATTCCGGGACAGTAAGCCAATCGCTCATGATAGTAACTGTAATGCATGGAAAGAACTGCCCGCGGTTGTCTCCACAGTTACAACGTGGCTTACGTCACGTGTCCACTCTATAATTAGTCTCTGACACATTACGTCATATAATCAGGCAATTGATGAGTTTGCCTGTGTGATGGTGCGGCAGCTTCTTGACTTGAGTACGCAGGATTTTCCTGCGCTTTTAGCCCATCCTTAGGAATTGTCCATGGCATTAGTCTCAACCGCCAATTTCCAAACGACAACACCATACAAAGTACATTAAAAACAATGTTGACGTCATAAACAAAGGTTGTTAATGTTGTCGTCTGTCGTTGCATGGTAATCACTAAAAGCGCGAAGCCGATATCAGAGAAAACACAGCAAACTGCAGTCACAGTGGCTCGTTTCACTAATGAAATAATCACGCCTTGTCTATCATCTCCAAGGTCTCCACAATAATCTTCTAACCTATGCTTAACCAGAGGGTATATAAACAATGTTAAAAGACAAACTTGAAACGTAGTAGTGCAGCCTATCATAACAAACCAACGGGTTATAGTAAGGGCTCCTTTAGGCACAGCACACCCTTGTGGAGTACCAACGTATACTCCCAAAGCAAAAAAGACTGCAGATGTCGCAAACATTCCAAAAAATATCACAAACGATATTGCCCAGCTTACAAAACGGATTAATTTAGAACTGAGGTATTGTAACCTGGGGTGTTGGTAAAACACGCGTTGCCTCAACCATAACACAAAGTATATGCTTGTTAATGCTAAGGCGTAGTTTGCCATTTTAAACTTCACTGCCAAGTCACATCCAAAGTCATTGTACCTTCCGTAAATAAGTCGAAAATCGACTCCAGCTCGTAAGAAAGCGCATGTAGTAGCAAGAATGCTGAGTAAATTGAGTAGATTCCCATATTTTTCGATAGCTTTGTCGTCTGCTCTGCTGTATCTCTTCTTTCGATTCGCATTTTTGATCGTAAACATGATCTGAGTCACACTCAAATAGAGTGCTATCAATGCCAACGGTACACTGAATCCAGTGTATATCCAAAATTCCATTTCGCCTGCTTCAATCTTTGCTGTAGAGCTAGAGTCCCACGGGTCAGTCACAGAGAAAGTGGTCTCCATACTGCGACGTATAGGCCTATCTGTCAATTGGGCACCATTCGCCACAACGGATGTTGCTCAATACCGAACCAATGTCAGACTTTCAGCAAAGCTCAATTATCGTACCCCTACCGCGTATTCTGTGAGTGCAGGAGCTCGGTGTTTGCTGCTGCTGCTACATTATAAAAGTAAGCTGGATATATATACAAGGTCAAAGACGTTATCTATATATAGGCCTACAGTACGATACTGGGGTGCCGTGAGGTTGTGCACGTAGGCCTACACTGTAAAGTCGTGAGTTATAATATTGTTAGGGCCACCATCCGATCCAAAATGCCGCAGATATTTGCCATGCTTTTAATGCAGTCCTTACCCCTCCATATTCTTGGACTAGTAGCCAAGCCTACACAAAACAGACACTCTTAGAAACATCTATTCTGTAAGTAACATAGCTATTTCTGCGTAAATATTTTCACCTCGTTGGTCTCACTTTCCCCATCGGCTACATCGACGAGCGATTTGAAATTGCGAAATTGTCGGGTTTTCACCTCAAATAAAGGAAGATCGTTTAAACCAGCAAGATGTAGACTTATTGGTTCCGTATTCTTCAATTATTCATAACAGAATTTGTACGCCAAGTTGAAACTGCAGTCTAACACATTATCTGTAGCCTACTTATGGCCAACTAATCGCCTACTAAGTTTTGTGCCTTCAGGGTTTGGAATAGTTTCATTTTGCGTAGGCCAAGACTCACAATTGTCAAGATTGTTTGGTATTAGCTTGCTTGATATACTTTTGCACTATTCCGCGGCGTTTCCCAACCTAGAGGTCGTGATAGTATTTATTGTGAGTTGTTTGTCTGACGTCAGCTCGACTTTTTGTTACGAATAGAAAATTACATCGTTCATCACAGATTTAACGTCCAGCCTTACCTTTCTTAGAATTATAACCGGATAAAGGAGCGAACCCCCAAAAGCTTGTTAATGTTATAGTTTTCAAAAAACCAAGGTTGGACGTTATATGTATTGGTCGTCCAACCATTAGCTCCACTTTAATCTTCGATGAGCAAAGTGAAACATGTACATTACCACAAATCTTCTTTCTGCTTACAGCCGGCACATATCCAAGTCTGTCTACCGGTATTTTAGTGACAGTAATTTGATTTGACCCAAGCGCACCTCGAACATACCATCTGTGACTGCTGTCTTCTACCGCTACAATCTCGAATGATACCTGAAGGAAAATTTATATGACACCACCACCGAAAATTGATATTAAACCAATGATGAACTTCACATAAGGACTTGTGATGACCGTAATGACGGATGTGTAGGCCAACCTCCGTAGGTTTGCAAGTTTGCAAGTAATAGTTACGTTTTAATAATTCGGATTATAGCATAGTAGTCTACCTTAAGTGAGACTAGTAACAGAAAAACGCTGGCTAAGAATAGTCGAAACCGCGGACATTAATTAACGTGCTTATCGGGGATGATAATAATTGGCCTAAAAATTAGATTGTGTCATTACGATCGATTCGGCGGGTTTTAGAAATTATTTGTTTGTTGCGTCAGTCTCGAGCAGGCAAGCTGTTAAGAAGTGTGTCTTTGCTAACCGCTAGGGCTGAACACTTTGGACTCACCCGTGGGATATATTTATGGATTTACGCAGTATGTGAACTGAGCGTCTCTTCGTAACAGACTTGTGGTGAGTGATGTTTTGCGATGTTACCATTCTGGCTTTAAACGTTCAGGTTCGAGCCATTTTTACTGTTTTGTCCGATATTGATAGTCATTTCATGGCCTTTCATGCGCCCAATTTAGTATAGGTACCGGTAGACGCTCTAGGGATGGGAAATGCGAATGTGAGTCGTCTGCGACGCTTTCTGATATCAAAGGGTTGACTTCGATACGTTGGGCTGCATGTATAGCCGATGCAGGGGCCATGGCGCCGAGCGGTTACGCCATGCTATGCGAATGATGTCACGAACTGCACTGCATTTACGCCGCCTCTGCTCAGATACCTTGTACTTTTAAAAGACCAATTGTAGGCTATAATGCTGGATTAACTTTTGTTCGTTGCAGTTATTTTTATGCGTTTTAGTTATCCTGTATTTATATTTTGAGATGGATAAGGCACGTCAACCCGATCTTCGTATAGAAATTAGTCTTCAATAGCAAATTTAATCCACATAGGCAAAGACCGACACAGATAGAATGTAGTTTCATCTCACTCCGAAAGTTAGTTAGAATATTAAAGTCAGTCGCTAGTCAACGAATTGGGGCGATAAGATTGCGTAGTCATGCAATCACGGTAGGCCCAAATCACTTTTTACAGTTGCTCGGTAATTAAGTCTGTGTGGAAGATGTTCTTGATGACACTTGATGGTTAGTCTCACCTCGTTGGTGATTTACTTTGAGTAGTCTCCAAGAGCGTAGTCTTTGCTTCCAATCGGGAAATGACATCACCATACAAAATCCATTCACGACTATATTGACGTCATACACAAACGATGACGTAGTGATTGTTTTTTCGCGGGTGAATACCACTACTAACGTAGAT
The DNA here is from genome assembly GCA_030412335.1 of Botrylloides violaceus. Classification (NCBI taxonomy): domain Eukaryota; kingdom Metazoa; phylum Chordata; class Ascidiacea; order Stolidobranchia; family Styelidae; genus Botrylloides; species Botrylloides violaceus. The sequence continues at coordinate 1,705,650 of JASFYC010000320.1, forward strand.
AACACGTCAGATATGACGCACAGTGATGACGTTGCAGCAGCTCTTTTTACAAGAGACATAACAACGTCTCGTGTATCCCCAATATTACCTTGAATAGTGGAAGTATGCTTGATCAACGGGTAAATGAACAAGGATAGTAAACAAATATGAAAGGTTACAGTGCATGATATTAAAACGATCCATCTAGTTTTTAGTAATGGACCTTTGCTTACACTACAACCTTGAGATGTGCCCCGATATTTACCAGCGCCTAAAAACAGCGCTAAAGTCACCAGTAATCCACATATAATCACGATCGACATCATAAAACTCACGAATCGAATAAATTTTGATGTTAAATGCCTCAGTCTCGGGTGGTGATAAAATATTCTTTGTCTAAGCCATAAAATAAGATAAATACTTAGTAGCGCAGAAATATGACACGCTAACTTAAATTTCATGGCTAAATCACAACCAAAATCGCTGTGATTACTGAGTACTAGTCGGAAATCGATAGCAGCTCGCAGAAAAGCGCATGTTGTACCAAACGCACTCATTGGGTTCAAAACGTTAGCGTATGCATTCTCGATGTCGCCGTCCTTGTTGTTGCATCGTTGCTGCCGTTTTTGATTGGTGAGGTTCATTTTGCGTTGCCATAGATTCGATTTTGCGATGCAGAAAATGGTCTGTGTTGTGCAAATGTACAATGCCAAGACAGAGATCGGTGAGGTGGCAACTGTGAATATCCAAAATTTTTCATCGACGTTGTGTGTTCTGTTCGTTCCGTTTGGCACGCTGGTTATGGCGTCAGCCTCCATTAAAACTTCGTGAAGTTGAATTGATACAGTATACACCCCTACTATATATAGACAATAGCCTAACTGTATTTGGAGCTATAGCGGAATATCAACTCGCGCTAAAGCGATCTAGTACTTGAAATACCCATTTTCTCTGCGATTGCTCGATTTCGTGCGGATACATTCCCTCTGTGACAACGACAACACCGTTTCAATTTGCTCGCTTAGCCTGGAAGTAGGCTAAACACCGAGTGTGTGTCGTACAAGTTAGAAAATTACATCAAGATTGCCACAAATATTCGAAAGTAAGCAATTCCACTCGTTTACCTTATCTCTAAGCTAACGTAAACATAGTTAGAATTTCTCAAACAATTCTCTTTAGTCTCACCACAATTTCGTTTATCAATAACAAATTTTGTATGATACGAAATTTAACGTCCACTCTCAGTTTTTTTTAATTTTACGAGCTTACGAAACCCTGCACCTTAATCAGGTGAAATGGTTATGCTAGACCTAGCGGTGTGACAATGCTACGCTATAAGTTACTTATATTTAATAAATATAATAAGTCACCACAGATTTAACGTCCACTCCAGTTTATGGAAATATACAGTAATTGTATTCCAATAAACTGGATTGGACTAAAATCTGTGGTGACTTATTATATTTATTACTATTTGAATCGTCCACCATCGGCTCCGCTATATTTTTATATTTAATGTTACCACGCTATCGCCCCTGCATCATTGTAGATCTAAGTGGAACCAGGTGGATCTGAACGAAGGCGATCTCAATTAAGATTAAGATTAAGATCGCCTTGATCTGAACCGATACTATTCTCAACATGACCGCATTGTAGATCTACCCGTTAGGTACCGAAGCCGAGGATAGATAACCATGCAGTTGAATGAATACGACAAGGATACGGCATATTGATTTCCCTTTTATATCAACATCTTCCTTCTGTAATCTAATTCTGGAGTTCGCTGCAATGCGGTTTCCTCACCCAGCGTGCAAACCTGTTTGAGTGATAGGAGCTAGAATCAATCGATACTGCACATATTGAATGCTGGAATTTCGAGGATGTTTTCACCTAAGGCTGGGCACTCGAATCTGGTGATTCTACAATTCGAATCGATATATCTTGAACTTGTGGATTTTTTACAAATCGAATAAATCGAATATTTGATGACACATTATTGCATATATTTTTTATCACTTTATAGGCGGTCCACCACCATCTTAGAAAACTGATCGCAGCTTGTAGAAAAAATAGAACACGGCATACTCATAGTGTATGGGGGAGGGTGGGATTTGTGCATTGGACGTAGCTTATGAGAAACCGCGCAAACGATGTTTGAAATGTTGTAAATCACGTGGTCTACGTCAGTAACTTTCCGACTAAGGGAGGCGTCAAAAACTTTTCAGTAATTTCATCACGTAATGTCAGTAATTTTTTCAATGCGTGCATTTCGTAACGCAAATACAATGTTGAAGAATATAGTGAAGACGATGGATGACGATCAATCGATATCGTACAAACAATTCACCACAGCTGTAACGTCAAAGCTTCCATCGTTACCTGATAAAGGCACGGAGTTCCGAAAACTTGTCAATGTTATAATTCTCAATTAACCAAGGCTGGGCGTTAAATCGGTTCTCAATCTTCTTCACAACAAATAGAATGATGCGCAACAGATAGGATGATATTTAGTGTTCATATACATACTGTAGGTACAGCTTTCAGAAACATGAAAAGGATAAAAATAGCGCATAATCGTGAATCAAGTTGTAAGTGCAATTTAAGTTAGACATATGAAACTTCCTTGTTTCCGATACGCCATGGTGTAAGTCTTGTGTTCCAATCACAAAATGAAAATATTATACAAAACACATCGACGACAGTAAAGAAATCACATACGAAACCAGACACAATTATAATATCTTCTTTATATAACAAAACAAATAACGCAGAAGTAGCATCTGACAATACACAAAGCACAGAAGCCACGGTCGCTCGCTGCACGAGAGGAATCAAATTATGCTCACCGTTAGACATTGATTTTCGTTGCAGCCTCATGCTGTGCTTTATCAGTGGATGGATAAAAAGAAGTAACAAACAAATATGAAACGTGGCAGTACATACTAGGACGATAATCCATCGAATTTCCACAAGTGGTCCAATAAAAAGCCAACATCCTTCAGGACTACCTCTGTAGCGTCCTCCAATGATAAAAATCACTGTCGAGACAATTAATCCACATGCTATTAGCACGGACATCGCCCAGCTTATGAACCGTGTCAGTTTTGTGCTTAGGTGTTTCATCCCTCGGTGCTGGTACAGTATGCGTTGCCTCAACCAAAATACAAGATACACGCATAACAGTACGACTGCATGACAACCGATTTTGAATTTTAATGCAAGCTGACATGCGAAATCATCCTCTCTTCCAAACGTGTAGCGAAAATCAACTGATACCTCCAAAAACGCAACAAAAGCACCGCATGACGTCATGAAATTTAACACATTAGAGAATCGTATCGGGTCGTAGCTTTTGAGACTCCGACTTGATATTCTTCGCGAGATTTGATGCTGTATTGACCGTCTTGGTCTGGCTTTCATACAACCGTACACAGCTTGGGTAACAAACATATACAAAGCTATCAATGCCAACGGTGCAGACAGCACGGCGAAGATCATATGGATTGCATCGTAGGATAACGAACCGTCGATCATCGATGAATCAGATTCCGATGTGTTCATAGACATAGTTAAGTCTTCCTTTTGATTTCGATCAATCAGAGAATTGATGCAAAAATTATCGACATGCTTTCAAAGTAGATAGGACTACATTTCTAAAAAATTGAATTGAATAAATTTATGGTTCGATTGTTGTGGTAGATTTGTCTATATCGTCTCGATCGATCGCACTAATCCCTGCACTGAAACTGGACTGTCGAAGCAATTGAAGATGCAGCAATTCACAATGATCTGAATAACCACGGACTGATCCTACTGTATGCATTAGGCCTGTATTCGCAACTCAATATTTTACTAAAGTTACAGCCTAATTTTTCTGGCCTCTATGTAAGCACGCTACTTCAACTTGAGTTCTGACTTAAGTTAGCTTGTGTCTAAAATTGAGTTTAACTTCAAATTCTGCTCGTTGGCTGTAAAGATCGCTTTGAAAGCGTTTGGCGGCCACTGTAGCATCACAACCTTTCCATTTGGTCTGTATGTATATCGAACCTAAACAGGCCTAGAGTAGACCCTTCTTACATGCCTTATCAGTTGTATACTTATGCAAGTCTAGACTTGGTAGAGTGTGGTATGAACTTCAATATGACAGCTTACATACTGAAGACTAAAATGAAACGCCAAGCATGCCTTCCATTTTTGATAATCCACTGGACTATGTCTGTAGAAACAGGTATAATTTCTATTTCCAAAGACATAATACTTAAATGCCATCAGGTGACTCCTTGAATAAATATTGAATAGCGCTTTAATTTGCTGCCTTATCAACGGTAGCCGTACAGTTATGACAGAAAGTCAATTGTGAAAATTGATCACCATTGTGCCGTGTCATGGAGCAAGATTTAGTAGATTAGCATGGATTTTCAAAGAAATGAATGAACGCATTTTTAAAACCAGTTGGTATTATACAACGCAAATAATTGTGAGGCCGTGTGGTCTATTGGTTTTGACCTTTGAACTATACGACTACCTATTCACACTCTACAGACTCGGGTTTCAAACTTGATCACCGAGCTTCAAACACAACCCGTCTAAACAACGATGTCCATTGCCAGCGTCCGGACGAATGAGTCTGGTTGCGGTGGAAAAGGCATCCTCTGCAAGATAGAATCAGCTGATATTGATATTTCAAGGCCGATACGATAAACCCAGCACTCGCTCGGCAGACTTATGATCGATACCGATTTATCCAAAAACATACAAATGAGCATGGTGGACACTGGCATTTTTTGTGAGGATATTATTGAATGCTCGCCGTCGCCTATATAATACTACCCTGCAAGGTGTTGCAAATGCAATCCCACATCCCAACCAGGGATATCTAGATATCCCTGATCCTTCACAACCCTTCATTTCGGATCTTTACCTTGATTGACGATCTGGCTTCACGGTCCGTGTTGCTCTATAGCCAATGCTACATCTGCGGTTCATCTTTCGTCAAACTTTTTCTGATATATTTAGAACTTATTGGACGTACTGTATCAGCGCATATCAACACAAGAATCGGTTTCGCGTTAATTATAATAATCAATAACAGCAATCACGTTGTTGACTCTGTATTTCCAAGTTGCTAACCGAAGGTCGGTATTGATTTTCCAAGACGTGATGAAGAGTTTACCCTAAATAGATGCGGCATATACATCGTGGAACAGTTGACGCAATTGCTATGCGTCTTGGTCTTGCGCAACTGATACTTCCTCATACGGTTATGTGATATAGGTTCAGCCTCACACACTGTCGCGTACCAACAACATCCAATGCGCGCGTCCTTGACTCAACCATAGGCAGACTTTAGCCTACATTGGGCTACCGCTGACTAAAAGCAACATATTTCGCATGTTCACGCGGGAATGAAAAAGGTTGTCTATAATATACGAGATCCCGAACTTCCTAGGGACAACTGTAACCATTGTTAAAGCACCCCTTCTCTAAAATTCTCACTGCTGGGTGTGAAGAACCATCCTAGGCGTACTCTGAATTGCTCAGAGCTTAACAACCGTGGATGATCGCTGTAACAAACAGCATTTTGAAAATTACGAGATCACAGTATCCCCGCGGTTTCTATAGATGTTAGCAATTTGTGCACGTCACGTATTTCCAGGGACACCCTCATTCTATTGTTTTACAAAATTTATTGGAAAGTTCAAAAGCTGTCGTTGCTGTGAGCGGAATAAATTGTGAGCAAAGTTTACACTAAATTCACTTGACGTTGAAATCGTGGTGACTTTCGCTATCAATATCGTATAAGTGATCGTTCATCACAGCCAACCGTGATATGACTATATTACTAATATGTTCAGCGACGACGTGGTCAATTTCAACCCGATTTCCAACGCACAACACGTATGATAATACTCGATAGCAACTTGTTTCTGAGCGCCGTTATTTTATAGATAAATCTTGCCTTTGAAGATAATTTTGTTTTTTCTTTGTCACAACAAAGGTCCATAATTGCGGCACTGCAGATATTTATAAAACAATGGCACGTCACATTGACCGTGAATTGCATGCATATATTGACCAAGAGACCTCGGGAAAAAAGCTCTTGAGAATACATGTATTTGTGCTGTTTCAAGCTTCTCATTTATGAATCGTAAGTCAGTAACGGAGCCAAGGTTGCCGATACCGCTTTTGTCAGAGCTATCCTCACGTCAGCGTCTCCTGCGGCCAAATTTTTGCAGAAAGCAAAAATTACTATATGATCGAGTGGGCCTATGTTAGCAACTAAGCATATTTATGCATCATACTTGTATATCATCATGTATATCCCACTCTGTCACCCACGCAGAAATATTTGATAGGTTATCGAATTGCCACTGAGCCAGATTTTTCAGCCTGATTCAAAGCTAGCTATGCTTATAATTGTTTTGTTGTAGAGGAGCTGAAATCGAACCACAGTTGCATTATTAGATAGCGCAAGGCATGAAAGGAGGTCCTACCAGGTCGATGCGTTCGATAAAGGAGCGTCAGGGCAAAATATGATGCTGGCTTAAATGAAACATGAAAGTCTAATTGCCATTTCCCGTCAAAATTCAAAGATAGTAGTATGGTACCCGTTTGCATGTTGGATTAGGGGTTTGGTGTTGCTTCGCCGGTCTCGGCGCAGAGTTCAAGTGTTCACAGGCTCGTCGGCATTTCTTTCGAATGTAGTGTAGCGTTGAGTTTTGAGTCACGAGCGACGTTGAGAAGTCGTGCGTTGGGTATTCGCAGTAACTATATGACCCGACCGAACAGCACACGGAAGCAAGAACCAGCGTCGTCGCTGGTGCACTAACATAAAAATGGTACGTTCATTCAAAATCTACAACGAATTTGAGATCTGCGCTGGGACCAGTGAAGTGACACCAAATCCCATAGAGTCTTATGCTAATACTGTTGACGTTTTGTGGGAGATGACTATTGCCAAACAGTATTATTCACTGCCATATTATGTTATATTATTGTTAGAAATGCAAACAGTTTGAGTCAATCTGATATAATATTTGTTAGTTAATCTGACCGACATGACTCCAACCCCGCACCGAAACGTGAGTCAATCATCGTACGAACGTGAATTTTGGATTTACACCGGCGTTGGCGCGTCACTGGCAGCTGTTACGTTATACGTATGCATTGCACAGATCATGTATTGCATCACAATGGAGAGAATTGCAAGATCTAACAGATTCAGTTCGGGACATACAACACGGAAGTCAACAACAAATCAGCAAGCGTTCTATCTTAACCTAATGATAGCATTTTCGTCTGTTTGCACATTTTTGAGATCATCCGTGGATTTTCGGCTCATATATGGGTTGTACAGTGATATCGGATGTGATCTATCGGTGAAATTTAAAGTCGCAAATCATTCGATTGCATTTTTATGTATTTATCTCGTCCTGTGGCTTAGACAAAAATCATTTTACCAACATCCTGCGTTAAGACGTCTGTATTCCAAGTTTATTCGAATCATTAGTTGGTCAATGTCGTTTGTGGTAGTATTTGGGGTTGTCATATCATCAGGTTTTTTCTTCGCTGTTGGGAATTATGTCAGTAGTGTAAATGGATGTATTTTAGCTGAAGGACCGTTCACAATGGTGCGCTGGATTGTCATGATATCTTGCACTACGTTCTTTCATATCAGTCTTCTTTCACTCTTTATTTATCCACTTGCAAAGCGAACAAAAACACACAATGCAACAGACGATAGTGCTACATTCCGGGATGGAAAAGACAGAATCATGTCTTTAATTCGGCGAGCCACCGTAATTAGTATAGTAAGTATTCTTGCTGATCTGTTTTGTGCGTTATTCGTTCTAATCGTTGATGATGACATAGTGACGTTGTCGATTTTCTTGTACGATATCCAACTAGTGCTTACTAACATGTGTATCCTTTTTTCCTTTCCAAATTGGAAATTGAGACTCGTGCCGTGTTTGATTGATCGGGGTCATAGTCATGGCGAAAGTAACGACCATGGCCGTGTTGGCGAGGGCCAGCGCACTGAAATTGTCAGTGTAAGCCAAACTGTGAAACCATGATTGAAGTCCATGCACATCTGTGTTTTATGATATAAGAGGAATTTTTGAATGCCTATGTTATTTCACGGCCATCAGTCCCACAACTCTCTCTCTCTCACTCACTCTCTTTATCTCTCTCTCTCTCTCTCAAACAAACGAGCCTGACGATATTAACATTATCTGTCTCGGCTGATTAAATTGCAAGTGTGTGTTGCGAGAAACGAGCCGTTTCGGTACGTGCCGATTGCGGACGGCTACTTACGATAGATATTGAGTGTCAACACAGGTTCATTGTCCTGTCGTATTTATTGGAAACTAAGTGGTCAATAAATTTCCAATAAATTTGGCTCGAATTTAAAACTGTGTTGAGACACTCTATCGCATTAAGTGTCAGACTAAGTGAAGTACATCAGGAACAATTAACTGACTCTGATTTACCTTACAATTCTGTGAATCAATACGAAGGTGAAGTAGCTAACTTGAATATCTCTAAGCGACCACAATGACATCTTCTCCACCTTCTACGAATTGATTTTTATCTCGCTAACACGATCGTGACTTCATACGATACATCGCGAGAGATCGTCTGCAGTCTGTGGTGGAGAATTATGGTTGGAAATTTTTAGTTCATACAGACTAAACGTGAGAGCTAGCCTATATGGAAATATTATATATAGTAAGGATTAATAATTCCGTGAAAATATTCATAATGTGGGAGTTCTGTGTTTGTTTTGGATTTACAACGTTTTGAACTACTAACGTCCTTACACGCAAGGTCACTGTTTACAGTACGCGTGTCGAAGCCTCTGGTTTGTGTGATTATCTACTCCCCCGTGCCTCATTATTGTGTGTAGTGCAGCCGATGGCGGACGATCAATAAATATTGTAAAGAAGATCACCACAGAACTAAGGCTGGACGCTGAATCTGTGGTGATCTTCTTTACAATATCATTATTATGTGATATATACGATTGATTCGACGTTCCTCTATGCCTACAGCAACAAGATGCTGGCCAAGAATAGATGATCGTCGCGGCGGGTTGCGATTGTGCTATTAATCCGGGATGTGAACTAGAGGTATCGTCACGCGTGCTAAGCATCGATCTGGTGTAGCCTGCATGACCCTAAAACGCCATAAATCCAAAACAACAACAACAACAACAACTTTGATGAATCGTCATCTATTATTGCGTCACACGAGTTGCTATGCCGCCTATACACCTGCTGCTGTAATTTCGACTTCATTATCTGATTTCATTTTCAACGCAATATTTGGCGGAAATATTTATTAAATAACTTATCACGATGAGTCTCAGACTAGAATCAGATATTGAAGAATCTTTGTGAATAAAAATGCAATAAAAATCACTGCCAATAGAGTAAGAATAATGACGATGTATTTTTCTACGGGGTGGCATTGCCTTGTAAATTTCATCTGAACAGGTGAAACCGGTCCGTGGCTTGTGGATGTTTCTGATGAGAAAATGCAGGCCAGCCGTCATTCCAAGTAGCTCGCAATAAAGCGTGCAAACTCAACATGAGTTGTTCGTCACGTTAGCTGCGTTTGCTGGCATTATAAACACCTTTACAGTCACGCTATCGAGTCAATAGACAAGACCTTCGATGGTCCATCAGTGCCATTCTCAGTCTCAACAGATATCGTTCGTACTCGCCAAGGCATCAGCCTCTTTTTCCAATCCGGAAATGACATCACAACACAAATTGCATTAAACACAATGTTAACGTCACAAATAAATGTAGATATAGTGACGATTTCTCTACGCAAAAATAATATCAATAACCCCAATCCTACGTCACTAATAACGCTTAACACTGACGTCACGGTGGCTCGTTGAATAAGTTGTATTATAATATCATTTTTCCTACGCGTAAAACTTCTTTGTACGTCACGCTTATGTTTCATTAGAGGATAAATAAAAAGGCCTAAGAGAAAAATTTGAAAAATGCTAGTACAACCAATCAGCATCACCCATCTTGATGACGTCAGCGGGCCTTGTACAGTACACCCTTTTATGACGCCAGTGTATTTTCCAACTCCAAAAAATATCACTGATGTTGCTAGCATTGTGGCGACCATAACAAAACACATCGCCCAGCTCACAAAACGGATAAATTTTGAGCTAAGATGCTTCAATCTAGGATGCTGATAAAACACACGTTGTCGAAACCATAAAACAAGATACATGCTTAAAAGAGATAAAATATAATTCGCAGATTTATATTTAATAGCTAAATTGCAACCAAAATCGTTGTGCCGACCGTACGGTAGCCTAAAATCCACAGCAGCTCGTAAAAAAGCACAAATACAACCAAGAGCGATCATGAAGTTCAATATAGCTGCGTTGTTATTCAAAGAGCGCGGCTGCGTTTGATTTGCTGTTGCTTTCCAAGTCGGTTTCGTTTTCATCGCAAAGCTTCCTTTTTTGATAAAAAATGTGATTTGAGTCAACCCCAAATATAACGCAGCTAGGGATAATGGAATACTGAATCCGGTGCATATCCAAAACTCTAATTCCATATCTTCTCGAGTTGTAGCATTTTCATGCAGTTTAGTTCGCTCCATAAATCTTCCTCTGTTCATCGTACAAACTTTAAAGCCACACTATATGTCAGGCATCAAATCGCAAATTTTTATCAAAAACAGCATTTTTTTACATTGTAATCAGCCGACATGTACTCTCATTGACTCTATTAATGCTACCTCTTACTATCCATTGATCATTATTGAACTATTGTGCTTTCGAGGAATTATGGTTACTTTGCTAAGTGGTTAATATCACATACTAACAGATGACATCAATTTTCGCCGGAGGGTTTTTGACATTTTTTTAGGAGTTTTTGTACATGCTATCTTTCTTATAAAACGGACAGAAAGTATTTACTGAGAATTACTGAAAAACAACACACTCGAAATTATGTCGCGAATGATTGCCGTGGCGATTAACGATTTTAATGTAGTATGATGTAACAATTGTTTGAATGATCTCCGTCACGGTCTAATGACTTGATTTTTTTCCGAGTCTGTGCGGTTGTGATGAATATATTTATCCGTTTGTGTTGGTTTTGATGCATCCATCAAGAGTCAAGACGTATGCTATCATGAAACTAAGTTGGCCCACGTGCCATTGGCAATAGCAGTTTTGCAGTTTCATCAACCCCTAGAAGGTTGAGTGACGCGGGTATTGCCGAGATATTCGCGAGATTCGATCCCCTGCCGGTGTCAGCGTCATTGCTAGTCGTACGCTTGAGCAACCAGGAAAATGATGCGATAGGGCTCCAAGCAGCTGCCGTAATATCGCTTGCAAACTCGACGCGATTAGCGGCTATGACTGCGGTGAAAATGTAATAGCGAACCTCTATCACCGAGTCCATGTGTAACCTAAAAGGAAACCCGAAACCCTCAAACTCTCACGCCCATCCCGTCGTACAAAGCTGAAACAAAACAACTTCGTAGCAAATTATATTTGTACAGTTCCCAATCGAAGTCATAAATATTGCAGTTTAACCAATCTACTAGCATTGAAAGTAGATACACACTTCTTCACCGATGTGACATACGTTGACATTACTTATAATGCAAAAGCATCGCATTGAACTATGGCAAAAAATTCAGTTTAAGCCATGTATTGACATTTTTGATGATAGCATAACATATCGCTGACGTTGTGCCCCTTCGAATATTATTGTCATACGCATTGTCATACGCATGCCACAAGCAGTAACTTCCGATGGGCATTTTATTGGACGTACTGTCTATAGCTCCTTAGCATAGTCAAGACGCTTGACTTGACTAAAACAAAGTAGGGGAAGTATCAGCCAGTGACTTAAATTGCTATTGATTGACAGTACTTTAGACGTTTGGTGCAGAACAGCGTGTACCGCATCGTATATATACATAAGATATGCGGAAGCTTCAAGCATTGTCCGTACGAGTGATTCGACTGTGTGCCTTCGAGAAGTACCATGTTCGATTCCCGACCGAGTAAATGCTTGGCCCGGTCAGCATCCATGAAGTGGGGGTGGTTTCAGTTGTGATAATGATCCGGCCTATAAACCGGCAGTATCGGTATCGAATAATGCAAGCATTGACCTGGGGTATAGGCCTACTTGACCTATAAGCAGTTGAAAACGCCATAAAATTCAGAACTATAACAGCAACGTGTTTACTGGCGAAATACTCCTTTTCAACCGATCCATCTTCACCCGATAAAAGAACTCAGCTCCGAATGCTCATCGTAATTGTAAACCAAGGCTGGACGTTATGTCTGTGGCGAATCTTTTTTACGATACCAATTGATTTTTGATTTCGTATGACTGTTCTAGAAGATGCGTTTCATACTGTTGTCGATGTCGCATGTATGTTTGTCTCCCCAGTTCTACTTTCCCCTAGTCCTTCAGTGCTCTGGTCAAATTCCATCTCGTCACCTTCCCGTATCTTCCACGGCATGAGTCGTACCCGCCAATCAGGAAATGATAGCACCATGCATACAGCATTAAACACAATATTTACGTCATAAACAAATGTAGACATCGTCACTATTTTTCTTTTCATTAATAATATTAACAGTGCAAATCCAATATCGGACGCTACACATAAGTAGGGTTGTGGTTTTAATCAACCCTGATTAAAACCAGCTGGTTTAAACCGGTTTTTTGCTCTTGATATTTATCAAACACCTGGTTTTTTCGGTTTTTAATGGTTTTTTCTTATTTTTGTCTACCATACTATATCGCCAGCTTCCTGAAGACACCAGAAATGATGTTAAAAGTATCGATAGGCATAAATTTGTGTAGAAAATGCATTGGGGGTTGGGGGGGGGTACCCATCAGATGCAATCCTAATAACCCACAGAGCTGTTCCTGTCGATGACCATTGACATGCTTCAATGAGTTTCAGTCTTATAAGTATAATTTCTTCCCGATGATGATAGATAGAGTATCCTCAAAGGAAAACAAGGCCGCACACTACTTTTGATTTCGGAGGGGGCCCAATGACGTCATATCCTCACATGATATGACGTCACATGTCAATGACGGTTTATGACGTCACACATTTATCATCATCATTTACAAACATCGTGAAATAATGCCCCTCAGTAACTGTAACGCATGCATGTCGTAACAGCTCTTGATCACGTGACACATGAATGTCGGAGCAAATTCCTTTTTGACCCCTCGTGTGTTGATGCTCACCCTGTAGGCCGACTTGTGACTGGTTTAGACCACAACGTGGCTCCGGTTTACAAGATTGTCTACTGTAGCCTACTATAAGCTTTTTTCCACAATGCAACGTTGGAGGTTGCCGTAAATTCTCCAAGCGGCGAATCTGGGAGAAGGTGTACGTTCTCTACGCGTACGACTTGGTCTCAACTATGGAGTCCCTACTTTTAATAAAAACCAGTAAAAACCGAAAAAACCATGGTTTTAATGAAGGCCTCGGTTTAAAGCGGTTGCAAGTTGTTGTAATTTGATAAAAACCACAACCCTACACATAAGCAGGAAGTCACGGTTGCCCTTCGTACGAGAGGTATAATGATATTTTTTTTGCCTGAACCAACGTCTGTAGTCACACTTGACCTATGTTTTACAAGCGGGTATATAAACAATGACAAAAGGCATATTTGAAATAACGTTGTGCATCCAATCATGATTATCCAACGCACTGCAGTAAATGGGCTTTCTTGAGGAACACAACCGTTAGCGGTACCAAGGTATACCCCCATGGCAAAGAAGAATACGGATGTAACCAGTATACCAGTAACAATCACTACAGACATTGCCAAACTTACAAAACGAATCATCTTTGAGCTGAGATGTTTCAGCCGTGGGTGTTCATAGAATATACGTTGTCTGAGCCATAGCACGAGGTAAATGCTTAGTAAAGACAGTACGTAGTTCACAAGTTTAAATTTGATGGATAAGTCGCAGCCCAAGTCGTTTGTCTTGCCGAATGTAAGTCGGAAATCCACCCCGGCTCTGAGAAACGCGCAGGTTGTACCGAACGCGCTCATGAAGTTTAAAACAAACGCATGTTTATTTTGCGAATGCTGTGCTTTTACGATTCGTTCCGCTCCGTTCCGTTTTCTACCGTATCCTGCCTTGTAAATGCAAAACAGAATCTGTGTAAGACATAAATACAATGCGCCAATCGCTAATGGAATGCTGAAACCAGTGCAGAACCAGAATTCCAATTCGTAATCAAACGTATCTCGAGTAGCGTTCTTGATATTCTCCTCATTCGCCGCCATAGAGACGTGATTGATGTCAAAGATTTTACGAAAGCTGTCTGTTCGTCTAAAAAGGCTGACGATGATACGATCTTCGCTTGCTATGCTTACATTCAGTTATAACGTCATGTGGTAATATATTCCCAGATCAGTCAAAAATATGCGACGTCATATAGTCGTCTTAATATCTCTGCCAGATTATAAAAAGCGATACGCATTAATTAGCCAGAATATGCCAAGTCTATTGATATCAGAGTACTTGGCCGACGGTCGATACCGATAAATCGCAAAAATGTAAATATCGGCCTCGTATAGTCAACCCCTGTATACTCTCTATGATCTCTCACATTGCAACTGCTCATCTGATGCTTGTAACCGAAATAGATTTAATCAATAGAATATATGATGTAGGTTGTAACGACATCGAGACGTTAAGGCAATCCTAATTTATACACAGCCACTGCCTAAACTCACCAGTGCAACCCGAAATCATAAAACCCATATTGAAAATGGTATGAGTGTCTATTATTATAGAAGATATAAACGGAATTATAAGGATACGATTATCAAATTATACACCCGAAATATTCATAATAACAGTTTGATGAAAGAGCTTCGCACGATAGTCTACAAGAAACGGTTTGATGCGTCCATCAGAGCGTAGAATTTTGTTTTACCATTCGATATCATACTCGCTAATTGCTAATTCCGCGCGTTGGAGTAATTGCTTCAATAACACATACACACACGTCTCTTTCTGCTCCACTCGTCGCGATCTGAATCCTATTCGTGTATAGCAGGCTGATAGATTGGATCGTCTGGGTTCTCGATGGCAAGTCCTCCATCTTCACCTGATGAAGGGGCGAAACTAATTCGCAATAAACAAAGGCTGGACGTTATTTTTACAAAGTCTGCGTCTATTTAGGAATATCGTTGATAATATAGCCGAAACAATGGGTTGCTGCGAGAAACCGTAACTGTATTAGTCTTGGTATAGCTTTGTAAAAAAGTCTAGTTGCGATTGGTCATACTTGAAGCTACTTCCTCATTTCAAAATGTACTGGTAAACACCATGAATAAGAGTTATCGGCTTCTGCAATTCGACGTCAACGGGCTGCAGAACTAATGTCTGCACATACAGTAAGCACATCACGTGTTCATCACAAATCAATGCATTTTACACATACGCTATTGCGCACGCAAGTTATCGCGACGCAACAACCCAACATACTCCCTTCTTATCATCCGGAATTAATCTAACTCTGTTATTACTCAACTTTCAGCATTTCCAACAGAGGATCGCTCTAACTCATTACGCATTGACCTCTCCTATTGCATCCTTTCTATCACTCCTATCACTCACTATAAGAAACACCTACGACGGAATTTCCGCAGCCCCCTCCCCTGACTCGTGCAACATATGGTTATAGAACAAGTATGTTCACTCAAAGAATGTATATATTTATGGCAACCAGTTTCGAGGTCTTGTTAACATTCGCACTTCCTTTAATGATGCTTTTACTCTCCACGTATTCCAGTACATGGCCTTGTCTCCATATTCTCTGTTTCCTAGAAATGACATTCCTGTGGATGGTTTCTGTAGGAATCTATAGCATGTTGCGTGCTGTCGCTATCCCCCACACACACACACACGGATAGGCTTGCGACCTCAGCATTACGAAAAAGAAGCAGAGCCTAACGAAATCATTACGTTACCTGAGATTCTCGCGTTCAAATTGGCATCGGTACATTGTCTGTGCCACCATGCCGCTTGAGTTAGCTCAGCGCAGTTACTTTCAACATTTCTGTCGCGGTCGCTGTCGCTGGTTGTGAACTGGAAATAGTAAGCTTGTCCAAAGGATTCATCCACAATACTCAAACCCAATGCCACTCAGAGAAGATTAGTGGTGGGGGCGGGAATATATTTTAGCCCCCCTCACTTCCCCGTGACTTATCTCAAAATCGGCTGCCTCAAAATTGAGGAGCCTCCGGGTTTTTGGCTCTCCAACAATACCGTATACAATGAATATAGTTATCTCCTCGCCTGCATTTCGTTTGATACTGACAAACTTTCCCCAGCGTCAACATATCCATCCGGTAAACTAGATCGATATCCGGATACTTTTAACTGATATCCGGTATCACGAGATTCGACACGAAAGTTTTCATAGTAAGCTGCGACTTTAAATCTTTGCTCGGGTTGATAGTTCCAGTCAGTCATGAGGACCTGCCGAAACAGTGTATTATATTGCCCCGCTGTTCCCACAAATTCACCGTCCACCTTCATTTAATTGAGAAATACGTTCGCAGGCTTTCGGATCTCTGCTCCTCTACCGGGTCTGAATAAACTAAGGGCGGAATGCTGCCGATGTCATATTTGTGGCGACATTTCAGACCTTACTCCTAGCTATTGTATACCTGATATTCCGCCATCGGCTCCTTGAAGTATGAAACCTAGCAACGAAAAGACAGATTTGTCGGCCATGGGCCTACCTGGGCTTACTTACTAAGAGTGATTGTGTGTCAGTCTTTGATATCAAATGTAAATTTTCGAGTCCAATCCAATAATCTTCACTTGGTGATCCGAAATATTGCTCAAATTCATTGTAAGTCCGATAAAAGTCTGCTTTCCCGTATACTCTAGAGACAAACTGAACAAATTCACTCAACGCATTGACAAATACCTGTTCAAGATAGGAAAGAATTGCACTTGGGATCGTCTAGGACTCTAGGCCTAATATAGGATAGTCTACTGCCAATGTGTCATTGTGTAGAATCACGGCATTTCGCATGTGTGTAATGATGCCAGCTCATGATGCCTCAGCACGATAGATCATTTATAAATTGCTTGTACTTTGCGGTCTACGCTGTCCCGTAATCAGTGATTGTCCATAGCACAAAATTCACGTGACGCGGCAAAATTTCAGGTCTAATTATTCCAAAGTTGCCTGCGACGTTCAAATCTTTTAATGTGATATTCTACACCTACCTTGATTGAACTACAGTCCAGCCGCCTCCCATCATGGTATTATCACAGTAAACAGGGTTTAGTTGAAACGTGCGACAATTAGCCACAATGTACGTTCCATCATCCTCAGGAGGCAGACCGTTTCTTAGTAAGTTTGCGCAATCTCTATCTTGCACTACAGACAAAGTTTGATTGACAGTCGGTACAAACTCGAAGTATTTGATTCGCGCGGGCGGATGGCTGAGACTATAGACCTACTAAATGTATCGGGTGGTAGTACTATATAACACGCTGCTGGGAATTCACAAACACCTTTCAGGTATAGAGACTTTTCTAGCCAGCGCCACGGCCGGTCCCCGAACATATGGGGAAGGCTGCGACAGAGGGTACTCGGCGTAACTCCAAATCATCAGCGATTCGTTCTGCCGCGGTCACCATCACACTGAACATGTCGTATATTAAGGCTTGTGTGATAGTCATTGTCCTATGGTTAATGTGCAGTGGCATTGGCATATTTTGTCATACCTTCGCTGCATTTCACTTCATTGCAAGTCAATTTAGAAATTTCGATTTGATTCAAATCCCAAACGCCAGATTTTAGACATGTTGTAGAAGTGGTTTTCGAACTCAAACGATGCCAATCCTTGCAGGAAAAACTGCACGTTGTTCCAGCCTTACATTGGCCTGTTTGATGAAATCATTATTGTGTTTGAACTAATACTGATAATAATTCAGCGGCGTCAATAGAAATTTGGGAACCGGAGGAAATATAATGACTTATCCCCTAATTCGAAACGTTGATCTCCCTTTGTTTTAAATTAAATGAGAATATTGGATCCCTGAAAAGCGATGGCATAGACTCGGGTGCTCATGCCTCAAGAGTTGCTTTGAGTTTTAAGCTTATGTTGGGATATCCAAACTGTAGGAATGAGTGTGTGTGGGGCGATGAGTTGATTATGAATTCCTTCCTACCCGATTTGGTGCATAAGTCTTCTGGACATACAACTGTGATATGAGATGGACGCAGAAATGGTTTGCAGTAACGTAACGTTTGATTGCATTGATCCTGACTCGCAGCCTCAACTTGCATGTTTCGTACGATTTCTGAAAAGCAAGCGTAACTAGGATCAGTATAGAGTGAAGACCTCTACCGTAATCGAGTGTTACTTGTAGGCTAGACCTTCATGGAATTGGATGACTGTCAGGTGCAAATCCTCGATCTCAGGGTAGCAGGCTGTCGCATGGACTGTCTCGGCGCAAATCCGAGCCGCCTGGTACAATTTCAAAGTTCTACTCAACAGGGCCCTGAATCCAGCTGCCCATCCGGCCCACACATCGACAAAAAGGTGCGATTCGTATTTTTCGGTATTGCGTAATTAATATGGACAATAGAAAGAACATTGTGAACGAATGTCGTGTGGTTTGAAATTTTTTCCAGTTTCCCGTAAGCCCCGTCAATTTTTCACTTTGTTCATCCACGGTGGACTTGCGTGTGATTCTCGATTCTTCACGCAACACACTACACTAGGAACTGTTTTGATTTCGTTACGGGTGCACTCACCTTTGAGATGAAGGATATGAATCAAGTGGAAAAACAAGACGCCATAAGCAATCAAGCTTGTTATGAGCGGAAACGTAGCAAAGAGTAATTTCGACCCCATTTTTGGCGCCATATCATTTGTGTAGCCATTATTCGACAGCATTTCTAGCTCACGCTCGTCATTTGACAATATCGTAACATCAGAGTTGTGATGATGAACGGCTGTACTTTTGATACTGTTCAACATGGTTGCTGTTGACGAGGCTAAATTTTGGAACTCCTGCTTGTCCTGCAATATGA
The DNA here is from genome assembly GCA_030412335.1 of Botrylloides violaceus. NCBI lineage: Eukaryota > Metazoa > Chordata > Ascidiacea > Stolidobranchia > Styelidae > Botrylloides > Botrylloides violaceus. The sequence continues at coordinate 1,724,739 of JASFYC010000320.1, forward strand.
TAGAAATTCAATCGAAAATAATCAGTTGTAAGTTACTTTCGTATCTTAAAGAGCATACCATAGCGGAAGCGTTCAAACTCGCGAAAGGCGTAGTCTCAGAATTTGTAGGCGTTATCGATGCAATTTCCGCTCCGGCTATTCAATAAAAACAAGTAATAGGGTAGGTGAGTGATGTTGCGGGCTCGCTGGCATTATTAGTAGAAGCAAAATGGACAAATAATAGCCTATGGAGATTGGCCCATACGCCAGCTTCACTTGCCTTTTTGGAACAGAATTTGTAAATCCTCTAGTCTGTTTGGATGGCAAATGGCTGAAGTTGCGTACTCAATCAGAACCTCTTGCATTGAAGGCGATTGAACCTCCTTGTCTTCTTTCGCGAATTCTGCATCGTCCGGTCGAACCTACAAATTAGCTGCCGCTGTGAACTGGCGGCGGGAAATGGCGGTCACAATTTCCGGCAGATTGTCATTCCTGGGTGGAAAACGTTGTGGATACGAGGCCTGTATGCCCGCGTAGTAAGCCTATCACAAAGGGAGTCGTACGAGAGGACATAGGCCGTGCTATCGAACTAAGCGGACGCGTGAAGTTGATCTGCAGGCTTATCTAGTATAAAGCCTATAACACATAGTTTTGTAGGCCTAGACCTGAATCGATCTTTCGCAACTTGATAAACTACAGCGAGAAATGAAAAGCCATTGTTATGAATCAGTCCAACCTGAATTTTCTTTTTTTGTACATTTTTTCTAGTTTGTATCATTTTTCTTGCACTTTCTTCTTGAGCTTTTCGGCAAATTCCGATCCCAAAATCGAAATATCGTAAATTTCTTTTCATTTCATCAATTTTTTGACTCATAGCCTCGTTTTCCGAAATCAACTTTTGCAGATTTCGTGCCATCGCCATCACTTTCTCTCGGTTGTCACAAACAAAGCTGCTGTCTTGCAGATCTGCTGGAAATTTAACGTAGCTAGGCGCGTGGATGCCTAGTTTGTTGTAGAGCTCGGAATTGACATCTCGCACGTAACCTGAAAACGATTAAAGTAAAAGAACTAGTAATTTTGGGGACCGCTCGAGCCTTGGCGTACAAATAGATTTTGGGCAACCATCGAAAGGCAGTATATATAGGCCTATTTTGTGTCCCCGAAATGCACGGGCTCCAGAGAATCGCCCCGGCTGACTCATCCTAATTTGATTTTACCTTCACGATTCATGAAATCCTCATCAAAAGACGAATCGCCATCGTCAGACTCCGTGACGTTGTCACTGAAAACGCTTTCATTTGTCGTAGACGCGGCGGAGCCCATCTTGATCTTTGATTGAAATCTAGCTTCTGCGTAGACTGAAGACACTGATGAATTTATATGAAAATAACAAAGTTACGTCACAATAGCTGAAACCAACAACAATCGCATTTTAGTGCAGTGGCGTTTTCGATGTTTGTCCCGCATTTTTTCGGCCTTCCGTGGCCGTGCCGTATCCGTGTCCGCTGTTCCACTTTTGGGTCGCAAAATCTTTCCACTTCATGACATTGAATTTGTCCGCTCTTACATAAACTTTCTTTGTTCTTCAGCGTGATTTGATGGATATCGCGTGTATGTTTCAAGGCTAAGGCCAGTGCATCCCAATATTTTTTTGATCCGTTTTATTCCCGACGACCCATCGTCAACTTCCGCTTCCAACCCTGTTCCGCTCGGTGGCGCCCGTTGCCGATTGTTTCAGCAACTTAACGTTATCCGTTAGATGTCGAACCTGTAACAGAAGTTGGGAGCGCAGTCTGTTGGCGGCAACTCTTTGCTGTTTGCCAGTCTATGGTTTTACTTCACTGGCGAAAGCCACTCAGCCAATTACCGATGTAGGCAGGCCCGAGCGCGTTCTGGGATAGGGTATTAATTGATATTCTAAAAAATTTGCAGAGTAGATACTCAATAATGGTGAGAACGAAAGCAAATTGTGGTGTCGTGCGAGCAACGGCGGAAAAAGCAACTAGAAAGAACTTCGTTGGATCATCAAGCGGAGTAGACTTTGGCTCTCCATCATCTAAAAAAGATAAGATTGTCGGTGGAAATCCAATTCATCCACAGCCAACACCAAACTGGCAAAAACCTATCAATAGTTTTTTTGTAAAGACTTCAAATAAAGCTGACGAAACAGACGAAAAGACTGAATGCAATAAAGAAAATGTCAGCCCAGGAAAACGAAGTTGTGTAGATGAACCAGCAACGTCGAGCCATAAAATCTCAAAGGTTAACGGCGCTGTAGTTACAATGGAAGAAGGCATTTCGGAACTTGACTAAATTGCGTACACTTTTGATCAGTTTCTGCCAAGAGTATAAGAAAACCGACGTTGTTGGTTAAATTTAGAGATGAAAATGGATATTGAATCAAGATCGGACTTCCTCTCTTATCGCACCATTCTATTATGACACCAAGATGTTGGTAAGGATGTCTGAAAAATCCTCAAAAATGTTCTTCAAAAATACTTGGTTGCATTCCACAATTTCTCACTTGATGCGACATTAAGCTTGAGCCAATAAACTCCACCGATTTGAATTTAAAAAGCTTGACATCTGTGCAAAAGATTATTTTTGAGGCGTAACTGATTTGGGCCACAGTTGAGCTGAACTTAAGAACTTTGGCCTATATTTATATATGTGTTTTTTACATATGTTGCTTCGTATTGTTTTCATATTTGCGTTGACATTATTGTGTTGTTTTGTTTGTGTGTTACAGTACATATAAATATAACACCAAGGTCCAGTGTACAGTCACCACTTTCAACAAATCATTTGGAATTCTTTTAAAGCATTTGCTGCAAACGTTCCCTCGTATAATAAATAAATGCATGCATTTTCCTGATTAGCCTTCTTGTTACTTTGCACCAGGATATTCTAAATGGCAGTCTGGTCTGACACACTTGTACTTACAGAAAAATGGTCTGAAATTAGCTTTTGGTTGCATGAGGGCGATGGCATGGATTCATGTAAAATCTTAGCAAAGAAGCTGTGGATTTAACAGAGCCGTGACAAGTGATGGAGGGAAGTGATGTTCTGTGGACCGAAGTCCACGCGAAACCGGCTTGGGAATATGGGACTGCCGCGACGACAGGGAGCCATGGAAGCTGCCTCTGTTGTAGACGGTTGGTGAGGATAACGATCCGTTATTTTCATAGAAATTCGTTATCATTAAAGTGAGAAGCAAATCGGTCCCCTAAATTTAGTATTCCATACCAAGGATTTCGCAAGTTACTCTTTCTCCGTAACCGGAGATCATATCTGGTAAAGGGCGGCTCGTGTCCGGCTTCACTAATGTCGCGTTCGCTCACCGGGCGAGCGTGGTGACCTGTTGCTCGCTTGCTGGAGTTGGTGCATGGACGGAAAGGGATAGCGCATTTTTCTTCCAATTTAAAATGCACGCTTGGCAGGCGAAGTTTTGAAAGTACAGTAAGTTAAGGAAAAACTAGACTCTGGAGTAATGTCTGTTTTTAGCTCGCTGCGTACCGGTACCGGTAACTGTAAATTTGGCTTGCTGTTCAAGTTACCTGTTACTCTGTCTCTGCGTAGACTTACCCTGAATAAAAAATACAATATGGGTATTCTTGGCCTATCGAAGTTGATTTGTGATAAAGCTCCATCATCTGTGAAAGAGAATGACATCAAGAATTACTTTGGTCGTAAAGTTGCCATCGATGCTTCAATGGCGATCTACCAATTTCTAATTGCAATACGTCAAGATGGAAACCAGTTAACAAACGATGAAGGTGAAGTAACGAGTCATCTTGCCGGACTTTTCTACCGAACGATTCGAATGCTAGACAATGGAATAAAACCAGTTTATGTTTTTGATGGTAAGCCACCTCAAATGAAAGCGGGAGAATTGACGAAAAGGAAGGAACGGCGTGAAGAAGCTGAGAAAAAGCTAGAAGAAGCAATGGAAGCTGGAGAAACTGTTGAAATCGATAAATTTCAAAGACGGCTCGTCAAAGTCACACCGGCACATATGGAGGAATGTAAAAGACTCTTGACTCTGATGGGTGTACCTGTGATAACTGCACCAAGTGAGGCTGAAGCACAGTGTGCTTGTTTAGTCAAAGCTGGCAAAGTCTATGCCGTCGCGACAGAAGATATGGATGCTCTGACGTTTTCTTCGACCAAATTGCTCCGTCATATGACGTTCAGTGAGGCACGAAAAATGCCCATTCAAGAATTTACGCTCGAACGAGTTTTACAAGAAATGGAAATTAGTCAAGATCAATTTATTGACATGTGTATCCTTCTTGGGTGCGATTACTGTGATTCAATTCGCGGAATCGGTCCAAAACGAGCGTACGATCTGATCAAACAACACAAAAGTATCGAAACCATCCTAAAAAATATCGACAAAAATAAATTCACTGTTCCGGATGACTGGTTGTATAAAGAAGCACGCGGGTTGTTTATCAACCCAGAAGTCGCTGATGCAAGCGAAATTGAGATAAAATGGAAAGATCCTAATGAAGAGAAGCTAATTGAATTTATGTGCAACGAAAAAGGATTCAATGAAGATCGGATTAGAAATGGCATAAAAAAATTAGTCAAAAGCAAAAAACAAAGCACTCAAGGACGTTTGGATGACTTCTTCAAAGTGAAAGCCACCACGTCAACCTCAACCAAACGAAAATCAGATATAAAAGGAAAAGAAAATTCAAGTAAAAAAATCAAAAAGGAATATAAACGAGGAAAGTAATTGTTGAGTTGACATCCTACGCGAAGAAACTTCCTCGTCTTGTTTATATGACTACACGTCAGTCATCATTAATATCCGTTATTGCACATTATTTCTGGTTGGATTGCTTGAACGAATTCATCTATATTTTACTGTCTTTCCTGGTAAAGCGGACATGCAGCACAAAATTCCAAAAAATAGCCTCTCAAAGTAGTTATGGTGACCAGGTTCGTTTTTTCTGTGTCCAAAGGATAGTTATGAGTAAGTCCGATGGTAGCAAATGAATTTGATGAAGAACCTAGCAAGAAGAATGACCCGCTGTCCACTGTGGCAACTCATATGGAAAGATGCAGAGAGAAAGAAAATGGTCTGTATTTCGACATAGGTTACACAAATTGATCATCTGCAAGTTCCAATAGTGTAGCTAAGCATGATTTCAAGATGGATTTTGTGTTCCTAGCGAATGCTCATGGTTGTTTATTTTATTGCATTTTGTTACTTTTTGTGCTTTATAGTGTTTTGTCAAACTTGATACACCCCTTGTCGCAGTGTAGTCGATTTAAAACTTGAAATGTCTGGGAGTAGGTCTATAGCCAGAACCGATATTGAAGATTGGTACCATGTCGGTTTAAAATTTTAAATATTGTACATACCGGTATCGCACGTGGAATCTGGTACTGACAATGATTTACATGCTATGATGGTATGTATCTATGGCTGTCACAATCATGTTGACACTGGCATTGACACGGTGTGACTCTAATATCTCAAACTAGACAATATTCCTCTATGACTTGGGTTTACAATCTATGCAGAAAATTTGGCAAACAATTGACTCTTCGGTTAAGTAAGGCCATTAATGATTAATAGCGTATATATTGTGAATGAAATAGTGAGCAAATTTGGTCATATTCTAAGTCCTACATTGCGTATAAAGGCTTTCTTTCCGCAGTATATATTCGTTCCAACCTGTGTGAATTTGGTTTAGGCTTTTACCTTCAGAGGCTAAGGAATATTTTGGTTTAGATGTGACGAAGTCTAGTTTCGAGCCCAGATAACACACTCTTGCGATATTTCTTTAGATGTTATGTGCTATCTTTTTTGCCTATCACTGATAATTATCATGATAGATAGAATAAGCAGGAGTCTACCGTTTTTGTTGATATGTTTATCATAACCGTGACGCCGTAGCTCAAGTGCATCAAATATATTGCCTTGCTAGACAATTTTCGGTCATTTCCTGTTGCGTAAAGATTTCAATTGTGTACCCGTATTGCTAAGTAGGTTGGACGTTTGAATAGTTCATTCTTGATTCATTGAAACTTATTCATCTCTAGAGTGACTTGTTCTTTGAGTTGACCTCGTGTAGAGATAGTGAAGAGTTTCGTAGCGGCTATTGATAAAATAGTTTTTGTCTTGATATTTTGATTTTACAAATCAAAAGAATTTTGGCATCCCAGGCATCCTACTGCTACCACAATTAGCTTACCACTCGTGAAAAATGTTGCCGAAATTAATTCTTTGCAAATTATTGCAAATCAGTAATATAGGCCTATATTATTAGTATTTTCACAGACAATGACGCACCAGTACCGGTACCTTGAAAGATAGCCATGGAGATTACTTGTGTACTGAAACGCTTGCCAGTCAAAAATTTTCAAAATAATTTTCTATGTCTTCTGTTACATTTTGAGTTTCTGGATTACCTGAGTTGCATTGCCTTTTTGTATCTGATAATGACAATTGACAATCATCTCTTTTTTAGATTCATTGTCATAGAAATTAGGTCTACTATCGATTTAGAGACAGCAGACTTGTTACAATGAAAACTACGAGCGAAAATCCGCATGAAACTCCTGTGTCGCAAGACGCTTTGAATTCTCTCGTCTATCAATACTTTGTTGAAGAAAACATGAAAGAATTAGCCAAGAATTTTCAAGAACGAACGAATGCCAAACTTCCCGCTGGTAACGCGCCGAGTTTGGATGACATTTTCAGTGCGTTCAAGAGCTCTCAAAGCAATGGGAAGAAAGCAAATGGTGTGGCAGTTATTAACGGTAAAAAACGAAAACGTCATCCTGATCCGAAATCTAGCTCAGAGGGTGATTTTACATCAGAAGATGAAAAACCTGCGACGAAGCAGGTGAAGAAAAATGCAGATTCGTCGGAATCGAGTGAAGTCTCATCTGATGAATCTTCAGATGAAGAAGATAAGAAAAAAACAAAAAATGTCAAGAAAAAAATGGCTGTCGTAAACAAAAAGGCACCAAGCTCAGATGAAGACAGTGACGACGAGTCATCACTCTCAGAAGAAGAAATCCCCAAAACACCAAAAACCGCTACAGTCGTTAAGAAATCTCCAGTTGTCAAAAAAATTACCAGTACCCCATCTTCTAGCTCAGAGTCAGACTCTGAGAGTGACTCTGACCAAAAAACTAAACCAGCAAGCACAAAAAAACCTGTGGCTCAGCCTGTCAAGAAAACAGTTGCTGCCAAGAAATCTGTTGCTGCCAAGAAAACACCCAATAAGAAAGCTGCAGAATCTTCTTCTAGCTCTGAATCCGATTCTGAATCGGAGAGTGAAAAGGCTAAAGTACCTGTTGCCAAAAAGCCTGCGCCAACTCAGACGGCCAAGAAAGCGCCTCAAAAGAAGACCAAAGACTCGTCCAGTTCTGAATCCGACTCTGAGCAAAAGGTCATAACACCGGCCAGCAAAAAAACGTTGACAGCTCAGCCGGCCAAGAAAACTCCACAGAGGAAGGCCAATGAATCCTCGTCCAGTTCTGAATCCGAATCTGAAAGCGAGCCTGAGCAAAATGCCAAAGCATCGGCTGCCAAAAAACCTGTGACTCGGCTAGTCAAGAAAGCTGCAGCCTCTCCAAAGAAAACCGCTGCTGCTAAGAAAACGCCTCAGAAGAAAGCTACAGAATCTTCATCGAGTTCTGAATCTGATTCGGAGAGCGACTCTGAACAAAAACCCAAAGCAGTGGTCGCCATGAAACCGGTTCCAACTCAGCCAGCCAAGAAAACCCCACAGAAGAAAGCAGAGGAATCATCATCTAGTTCTGAATCCGATTCGGAGAGTGAGGCTGAGCAAAAAGTCAAAGCAGTGGCCACCAAAAAACCTGCGACTCAGCCTGCGAAGAAAGTAGTTGCTGCTAAGAAAACCCCTCAGAAGAAGGCTGCAGAATCCTCATCGAGTTCTGAATCCGACTCGGAGAGTGAGCCTGAGCAAAAGGTTAAAGCAACTGCGGCCGCCAAAAAGCCTGTTGTACCGCAAGCTGCTAAGAAAACCCCTCAGAAGAAGGCTGCAGAATCCTCATTGAGTTCTGAATCCGACTCGGAGAGTGAGCCTGAGCAAAAAGGTAAAGCAGCTGTGGCCGCCAAAAAGCCTGTTGTACCCAAAGCTGCTAAGAAAACCCCTCAAAAGAATACTGCAGAATCCTCATCTAGTTCTGAATCCGATTCGGAGAGTGAGGCTGAGCAAAAACCCAAAGCAGTGGCCACCAAAAAACCTGCGACTCAGCCTGCGAAGAAAGTAGTTGCTGCTAAGAAAACCCCTCAGAAGAAGGCTGCAGAATCCTCATCGAGTTCTGAATCCGACTCGGAGAGTGAGCCTGAGCAAAAGGTTAAAGCAACTGCGGCCGCCAAAAAGCCTGTTGTACCGCAAGCTGCTAAGAAAACCCCTCAGAAGAAGGCTGCAGAATCCTCATCGAGTTCTGAATCCGACTCGGAGAGTGAGCCTGAGCAAAAAGGTAAAGCAGCTGTGGCCGCCAAAAAGCCTGTTGTACTGCAAGCTGCTAAGAAAACCCCTCAAAAGAATACTGCAGAATCCTCATCTAGTTCTGAATCCGATTCGGAGAGTGAGGCTGAGCAAAAAGCCAAAGCAGTGGCCACCAAAAAACCTGCGACTCAGCCTGCGAAGAAAGTAGTTGCTGCTAAGAAAACCCCCCAAAAGAAGGCTGCAGAGTCCTCATCTAGTTCTGAATCCGACTCGGAGAGCGACTCAGAGCAAAAAGTTGAAGCGGCTGCGGCCGCCAAAAAGCCTGTTGTACCTCAAGCTGCTAAGAATACCCCTCAGAAGAAGTCTGCAGAATCCTCATCGAGTTCTGAATCCGACTCGGAGAGTGAGCCTGAGCAAAAGGTTAAAGCAACTGCGGCCGCCAAAAAGCCTGTTGTACTGCAAGCTGCTAAGAAAACCCCTCAGAAGAAGGCTGCAGAATCCTCATCGAGTTCTGAATCCGACTCGGAGAGTGAGCCTGAGCAAAAGGTTAAAGCAACTGCGGCCGCCAAAAAGCCTGTTGTACCGCAAGCTGCTAAGAAAACCCCTCAGAAGAAGGCTGCAGAATCCTCATTGAGTTCTGAATCCGACTCGGAGAGTGAGCCTGAGCAAAAAGGTAAAGCAGCTGTGGCCGCCAAAAAGCCTGTTGTACCCAAAGCTGCTAAGAAAACCCCTCAAAAGAATACTGCAGAATCCTCATCTAGTTCTGAATCCGACTCGGAGAGTGAGCCAGGCAAAAGTTAAAGCAGCTGTGGCCGCCAAAAAGCCTGTTGTACCCAAAGCTGCTAAAAAAACCCCTTAGAAGAAGGCTGCAGAATCCTCATCGAGTTCTGAATCTGACTCCGATAGTGAGCCTGAGCAAAAAGTTAAAGCAGCTGTGGCCGCCAAAAAGCCTGCGACTCAGTCTGCAAAGAAAGTAGTTGCTGCCACGAAATCTGTTGCTGCTAAGAAAACCCCTCAGAAGAAGACTGCAGAATCTTCATCGAGTTCTGAATCCGACTCGGAGAGCGAATCAGAGCACAAGGTTAAAGCAACTGCGGCTGCCAAAAAGCCTGTTGTACCTCAGTCTGCTAAGAAAACTCCACAGAAAAAGGCTGATTCTTCCTCCAGCTCTGATTCTGAATCTGAGAGCGACTCTGGGAAAAAAACTAAACAAGCTGCTGCCAAAAAGATTGCCCCAACCCTGCCAGCCACGAAAACACCTATAAAGAAAGCCAATGAATCATCGTCAAGCTCTGAATCCGACTCTGAGAGTGACTCTGAGAAGAAACCAAAGGCTGTTGCCCCTCAAAAGGCCACCCCAGCCAAACCTGCCAAGAAAACGCCACAAAAACAGGCCGAAGAATCTTCATCTAGTTCTGAATCAGAATCTGAGAGTGAACCTGAGCAGAAAACCAAAGCAGTGATCACCAAAGCACCTGCCACTCAGCCAGCGCGGAAAACTGTCCAAAAGAAGGCTGAGGAATCTTCATCTAGTTCAGATTCCGATTCTGACAGTGAAACGGAGAAAAAAGTTGTAAAAAAGGCCAAAACTCCTAAAATCACACCAAAATCTGCTGTCAAAAATCAACCGAAGCCTCCAGCTACTTTAAAGAGAAAAGCCGAATCATCTAGTTCTGAATCAAGCTCTGAGAGTGACTCTGATTGTAAGCAAGCAAGCAAAAGGATGAAACTGGCTCCATCGGTAAATAAAACAAAACTGTCTGCTACAAAAACAACAGCTATCAAAAAACCGGCTGAGTCGTCCAGTTCTGACTCAGACAGTGACTCGGAAGAAGAGACCAACAAGAAGACCACTCAGAAAACAGCGTCCAAAGCACAGCCAAAAGCAGCAGTCAAAAAAGCTGACTCATCCTCAAGTTCAGAGTCTGATTCGGACAGTGATGACGAGGTCAAGCCCAAGGTAAAGGCAGTCGCAAAAACTGCTACCATTAAAAAACCGGCAGAGTCTTCGAGCTCAGAATCTGACAGCGATTCAGATGACGAAAAACCGACAGCGACTACAAAAACTGCAACTGTAGCAAAAACAAGCGGAAAAGGCGATCCACCAAAGAATGATGCGATGACGTCAGACTCGGATGAAGACTCATCATCTGACGACTCAACTGATTCAGAAGACAATGTAAAGTGTGCGAATAAAAGCGTCAATAGGAGCATATTAAAATCAACACCAATTGCAAAATCAACTCCGGTTAACATTGCCACTAAGAGAAAGCTCGCCACACCAAAATCTTCGGGTAAAACGAATGGAATGTCACCCATAAAGAAAAAACCAAAAATGGGTGCGAAAAAATGAGAAGTATGGCGATGTGTTATGAATCAACCCTAATCGTAGGCTTTGCAGTCTGAAGGCTGGTATTGTGGACATTGTGATTCTTTAGCAAGGAAATTAGCAATGTAAGGACTATCATGGATTTTGGAGGGGGACTGTATGTCTTGTAATATATTAGGTCGAGAATATGTTGTTGTTCAATCATGTTTTTTGTCGTATGGTTTCTGCTACTTGACTTCGCTGCTGCTATTGACTGTGGAACTGTGAACCTGGCTTCTTGTTCTGTGCATTTTGGACTGTGCAAAAACTTTCTAGTTTTTAGGATCTTTGGGAAAGGCTATCTTTGCTGTCAAAACAATTTTGCGTAACAAGATGACCGGAGTCACCAAATGCAAAGGCCTTGCAATATTATCCTCGGTTTGCTTGTATCATAGTCAGGGCTTCTCGGAGAAATTTTTGGGCGCTTGGCAGGGAGAAAGTTTTAGCACCTCACATTCAGGGACCGTCTAGGTTTTTGGGCCCCCTTATAAATGACATTAAGCTTTGTTGATTATTTACTTGAGAATTTGCGGGCTCCCATAGACCTTGGTCACTATCCTAGCCTCCTAGTGGTCCTGGTAATTGTTATTTAAAGGGTTGTGATGTTTCAAATTGTTGCCTAACTCGGCGATATCTGTAAATTTTCAATTCAATCGCACACATTTTCTCTCTACCCTCCTCCCACAAAGATTTTTCCTACAATTATGCGGAATTCTTTGTATTGCCTGGATTTGCCACATTTTGTAATACTGGTACTGCCTTTTTTTGAGAGAATAATCGTTGACTCAATGGATTTGAGTCATCATGTATAAGTTTTTGTGCGATAAATTGATTTGGTGCTACTAAGGCAAGCGTTTTGCTCTCTCCTTGTAATTGATTGTGTGTCTTGCCTCTGTATAAGGTATCTACGATTCAATTTGCTTGTCTTATTCTCTAGATTGTCGTCGTATAGAATTAAGATTGATTAGAAAAATGTTTGGGAGAAAGAAGAAAAAGGAAAAAAAACTCAAACCGGGGACGACCGATGCCGAATTGAGTAAATTGGATGAAGTCGCGGCAAGAAGAGGTTTTTTCGGTGCGAAAAAGGCTTCGAAACATGAACCAGGTGCTAAGAAAGAAGAGAAAAGTTTGGTAAGTCTGATGCTTTATCCTTCTATAGATGGGTTAAATTGTATGAGTGTGATATTTAAACTTAAACTTACCATGATAGGTTACTGTAGCTGTCAGCCAATGACAAAATGCGCTTTGCTGATCGTACCAATATACCTACCTAATAAAGGAAGCTTAGACTTTGAATCTAGGGCAGAACGGCATATTTATTTTGACCATTATCCATTGAATAGAGATTGTTACCTATTCCGTAATGTTTAACATACAGCCCTGCAGCTATGTTGTGTTGCCTTCATCGTGTCATGTATTTTTTACAGGCTCCAGTGCCTTCTGGCCACACTCAACTGCCATCGCACAGTACGGGAGATGGCGACCAGGAACGAAATGGGAAAACAGAAGCCGATGATGTGAGTACCAAGTGGGCATTTGAATTTATTTATTTTCCAATTGTGTTCATGTATTGAATTTTCTTTAGCAACGGAGCGTGCTTGAAAAAGCGGCCTTGTATGGGGATCTGATTTCTCGCAACAAATCCGCTACCAAACAGCCACTACCTGTTCCGACAAGAAGATTGAGAACAGCTGCCGATACTGACGATCGTCCTGTCCCGCCGTCGCGGAAGAAAAGCTCCAGGCATGGCAGTGGGCATGAGCCGAGTCCGCAGACATTGAAGAAGCTACCACCGTTAGGTAGTTCGTTAGAGTACTTGCAGTCGCACGGAAGCTCCGATTCATTTTCAAACGTGGCATCGTCAAGAAATCCACTGCCTACAGCAGATCAAGGCTATTCTGTTACGACACCGTGGATAACAGCGCCAGGATCCACTAAACCAGTCCTTAACGAGACACAATATGACTATCCCAACAGTCCGCCCAAAGTATCTCCAATGTTTAGCCCTTCAAAATCAACAAAAACGGTGAGATATGTGTATCAATGTCAACCTCGAAACTGTTTCTTAATTATATATATAACTACTTTCACCTGGTTGAGACAACTTATCAAGTTTACAATAAGTTTAATTGGACATTTTTAATTTTCATATTACCGGTATCTAAAATTGCAGGTGGTGCTGCGAAAACGAGAATCTGGCGATTTTGGGATTTCTCTTAGAAGATCGTCCATCATTGAACATTCTACTTCGGGAAGCACAAAGAGAACTGTATACTTTGCTGAGCCTGGTGGGTCATCAAATTTCTTGTCAGCTTGCTCTTTTGGTGTCTGCAATATAGTAGTAAAGCATACGTCATGATAATTTAATATTTATGCCAACTTGTTTTCTGTGCCCTTGTAATCTCTTCAAAATAGCCAGGATCATACTGATTTAAATGTCATCAATTGGGTTTAGTCAGTTACTTGTTTCCGGGCACTGGTACTGACAGGCCCCCATCCCTTCCAGTCACATGCAATTCAATGCACCCTCATATTTGACTTGAATGCACTTTTTTCTGTCAGGAAGTGCCATGGAAGCTAGTGGTGAATCCATTCCTCTAGCGAAAGGAGATCGTTTAATCGCGATCAACGATTACAATGTCGAAGATTATTCACGGGATGACATCATCGGGTTAATCAAATCTGCTGAAGATCAAATCGCAATCACTGTTCAATCTATACCTGAAATCACTGAACCAAGTCCTCAGTAAGTCGTCTTAATTCGTAATTCTCTCTCTCTCTCTCTCTTGGTTCATGCTCATTGTTGTATTAATTTAATGCGACTAATACAGGATTATATATAGTTTCCCTGTACGCTAGCTATGTTTTTGCCGCATGTACACACACTACTGAGTACTGCTACAAACGGCCAAGGACAGAATTTATACAATTATATATATAATACAAAATACATACACCGATGGCCTAAAGTAGGCCTATCGATTATGCATATCATTCTCCTGCCTGTAGGCTATCAATGTGAAAATTCCTCTCTGCTGTCCAGTGAGAAGGTACAGATACCTAGATAATGTTGCTGATGTCGTTGGTATGACAGCCGCGATTCTATCCCACCACTCACCAGCTCCGTGACCGTCACCACTACACCATGCAGCCGGTGACTTACGCCTACTCTGTCTATTGTTTGTTCATTTAACCAGCTTGCCTTGATCGATCCTTTTAAATAGACTATTGTATTACTTTCTACAAGTTTCATATCACTTTACATGCTTCCTTTGAGCAATCTTCCTACTAGACGGAAGTGAGATGATGAGTCAGTATCATTTCAATGTTTGGTTCGGTTATCTTTCGAGAAGATAGAGTTTGAGAAATGACGTGGTGTGTTTGCATTGTATGTCACTAGGATGTTAGCTGTCTACTGAAATTTAATGTTCGAAGCTTTCAAGCTACAACTGGGGTAGGCCTATATTTTTGGAAAGTGCAGTGGACCAGATGTAGCAGTAGAAGAAATGTGTTTTGTCGCCGTTTGTAGGCTACCTGCTCTATACATTGTAGAATTGTAGGTAGTTGTTTTGCACCATCGAATTTGACCGTTTGATGTAAATGAGAATGGTAGCCTTCAACATTGTTTGTGTCGCCGGTGGATGGGTTGCTACATAGCAAATCCTGGTCATGATATTAAAATCTCTAATATATATATAACAGAAAATTTTCCAATTGGCCGGACTGGTGTAGTGTCTATATTTTAACTACTGCAAAATTGCGACTGTTTCATCCCTGCTTTGAAAATGTTGCATTTCATCACTTCTGTTTAGGCATAGGTCAATGGACGAGGCTATCGATAGTATGCCTGCTCAAAGAGAAGAAAGGCGAAAGAATAGTGCTACCAAGGTAATCTACTCTGAAATTCTATTCACCATCTATATAATAATTCTGGAGACGGTTTTCTGTTCGGAGCCGTTCTTCTTCAATGGTTTTGCCCTGCCTTTTTCGGAGTTGTCTTCCTGCGTTTTTCTGTGCCAGATTGCCGTTTTAGCCCGCTTTTTACCTTTTCCACATCTGGAAGCGAGTGGGACGGGGCTGTGGGGGACTACTCAAGGCCCCCGTTTTTACTATTCCCCATGAAATTTCCGTGATGCGCGTGAGCAACGAAATTCAGGTGATGCAGGCGATATGCTGGCAGCTTGTGTGTTGCAGAGACAGTAGTACGGATGTGGGATTGTGGCTGTTTCATACCGTGATGTGCACTGGTCTTCATACCAGACAGTCAGTCATGACAATATTCACAATCTACATTTATGTAACTCACAGATATCACAGCGATGCCATGATTCTATTTGTTACTGTATAATGTTGTTATATTTCGTCCAGCTAAGGTAACAGTCAGCACTGCAGCCATATGTGTATTTTTAATTTTCTTAAGATTTTATTTCAAATACATGTAAATTGCTACATAAAATCGGCCTATTCGATTTATAAAAGAAAAAGAAAACTCGCCAAGGCATACTTTGTTGGTCTTGGCAATTATGCAAATTAAGTGTATTTTTGATACAAATGTTTGTCTCACCGTTATGTTCCTCTATTTGGGCGTTATACCATTTATGGTGACCGGAACGAGGCCTTGTTCCATACGAGGCCTTGTTCCCCACGAGCACCTGGGGTGATCTGGATCTATACAATTAAAGCATTTAAGGTGACTAGGATTTATACAATTATAACATTTATGGTGACCAGGATTTATACAATAATAATTTAATTATAACGTTTGTGGTGAGCAGAATTCTATACAAATATATACAATTATAACATTTGTGGTGAACAGGATTTATACAAATGTATGCAATTATAACATTTATGGTGACCTGGATATATATAAATTTACACAGTTATCATATTTGTGATGAGCAGGATTCTATACAAATATATAGAATTATAACATTTGTGGTGAGCAGGACTCTATACAAATATATACAATTATAACATTTATGGTGACCTGGATTTATACAAATTTACACAATTATAACATTTGTGGTGACCTGGATTTATACAATAATATACAATTATAACATTTGTGGTGAGCAGGATTTATACAAATATAGCATTTACGGTGACCTGCATTTATGCTGTTTAATATTTACCGTGTCCGCGTAAGGTAGTTACGGTGGTCGCTGCGGATTTGCGCTAGAAGTAATTGACGCGTTCAGTCGTACGGAGCAGATAAATCCCAGTAACCGTAAACCACCAGAGCCGTGGATTTAGATGAAAAATTCTAACCTTATGCTGTGCTTGTGACGTAGGCTACCTTGTAACCTTCCAGAAAATAGGTCTAGGACTCTAGGTGCACAGTATTGTCGTCGCTGTGATGTTTTGGGTGGATTTATTATTAGGCGTTTGATCTTGATGCCGCGTCGTCCGAATTCGAGGTTACGCGGTACCCTGAATGTTGTGCATTAGGAAAAGAATTCGTAACACCGGCTTTTACATTATAATCATCGCCGTTCTGTTGGTAAGCCGCGAGTACCGGTTGTTGTCTTGCGCGAAGCTAGTCGAGCCTTTGTAAACGCTTTCCGTTTGTATCGTCGCCGTTGCTTCTATCTTGCGTGATATCGACAGGCATGCATTTCACGTGTCAAGCGTTGCTGTATGTCGTTTGCCTAATGAGTTATCTATTGGCGCACTGCCATCGCTTCCATGTCTCTTGGCCATTTGCCATAACTCGAAACGCTGAGAATGTGCTCGCGCCTTTTTATAGATATTACTCATGAGGTAAACGAGGGTGCGTTAAGTGACAGCGTTATCTGCTGTCGTTACCGCAATCGTACGTCACGCTAACGGATACCATTCGTTGGAAATTAAACGCTTTATATCGAAGTTGAGACTACGGGTTAGAGCCGTCGGGAGACTTACCGGCAATCGTGAAGTACGAATATAATTGCAAATAGAGACGTCGGTGTTTGGAATATGGCTGTAGAAATACCAGAACGCAGGTTACTAGATCGCGCTTAATTAGTTTGCCTGCAACGCGACTAGTGCGGCGGGTCGTCTATTTTCGCAGGAGTTCTCGGCACGTCGCGAATTCGTTTTCCCGTACTTTTTAATATGGAAAACTACATTAGTAGCCCGCTAGCCGCATGTAAACGGCTAAATTAGGCCATTTAGTAAGTAGACCTACCATTGCTAGTAGCGTGAGTTCACAGCGCATTCGTTATTCCGTGCGTTTAAATCCCGATAAGTAGATGAAAATTTATAATTGCAGCAGGATGTACAATACAAGTTCAATAGTAGGCAAGCGTGGATGATTAATTTCCGGCTATAAAGCGTAGAGTACTTGTCATGACGCGCTGCGAAAAGCAGTCAACTAGAGGACAATGTATGATATAATTAGCTGGAAAATATTTAAGTTAACCTAATTTGGTGCGTGGTTATCATATTCTGCCTGATAATACAACCAAACATAGGCGCCGACTCCGGGCATGTCCGGCACGCCTGCCTTTAAAAGCGGGCGTGCGACACGCCAGAAAATTCTGGGCAACGAATTGCGAAGACGCGAGCATGAAGCAAGTGTTCCTTCGCAAACCCGCTAGTTTCTTTATAATTTGAACTTCGGATTCATTCATTCATTTCCTGTTTACGACATAGCGTGAACCGTTCTGTAGCGGCGCCGCCTAGTCTGGCGCTGGCACGAACACTCTAACATCAGGGTCAAACCAACCCGCTGCCGCAGAGTGTGAAATAGCGTATTGCGTACCAGACGCACTGCTTCGAAATAGTGAGTAGAGTGTGAGACTGAGATTGCAGCCGCTGGTGGTGTTGCGTCGCCGCGCAGATGACTTCGCACGTATTGATGTTAGTTGATACAAATGAATACATATAATCTTCCCAAGGACGTAAAAAACCCTACTAGCAGTAGCAATCGCATATTTACGTCACAAATGCCTCGTTGAAGTCGCCGAAAACGATGTTGCAATAGGCCTACACAGATATAAAACTAGGGAAAAGTTATTTTGATGTCATCAATTGTGACGTCACTGGATCGACATGCCCGAAAAAAATCAAAAGTCGGTGCCCATGCAACCAAATACTTGAATATTATGAGACAACGAACGTAACTTTATTATCTCTGTAGATAAGGCGACCTTACTTTCTGCTTCTGTCTTTTCTTCTGACTCTCTGCTCATGTTCGGATCTAGATTCTCATTCTGGGAAAAAAAGGAAAGTATTTAATTAGAACTGTTATCATCATCACTAAATTTCAACTTGATACTTATCAGCTATCCATGTCTGTGTATGACCTGTGGACAATTGTGACTTGTGTTTGGGTCTGAGTCCTTGGCCATCCATTGGGATGTAGACATAGAGTCTAGTAATTTGCAAAATACTTTCCCAAGAGTGAGGTGTGGTAGTTCATGGTAGAGGCCTAACACCTACAGTGGTTCAGTGGTGTTAACTTATCGGGTCTCATATATTATATTGCTAACTTAGGTGCGTGATGACAACTCACCGAAAGTCCCTTTACCAGCTCCTCTACCTGTGGCTCAAGTAAGCTTATCTCATTCTCTCTCTCTCTCCTTTCTCTTTTTCAATTCCCTCTCTCATTCTTGCTAGGAGAAAAATGGCAGTAAGAACGGGAAGTCTGGAAAATTAACAAAGGTTACGTCCATAAACATGTCAGTAGAATCTTGTAGCAGAGAAGATGACATATCAAACAATGTGGCTGCATCATCGAATAAGGGCCGGCCAGATACGTCAAAAAAGGTCCCACTGATTCGTAATGATGAACTTAGCAACGTTGTGGAAAACGGTACAAATACTGAATATAGTGGGCCTTCTACTGTCAATGGTGGTGCTATTGAAGCGGGAGAATGCAATGTGGATGATGGCGGGGACTGTCCAGAGTATTTAGAAATGCCTGATAACTGCAATGGCAGCCTATCTGAAGCAATAAGTAATATGTCAGGAACAAATGTTTCGAAGGATCAGAATTACTTCGATTCTGGAATCATAGACAGTGGGACAGAGGGATTATCGGATACGTCAGGAGAAAAGCTTCCTGAAAGTACTGACAATGCAAACTTTCAGCCACAACAAGCCTATAATTATCCTGACAAAAAAGTGCCGCACGCTCAATTGAACAAGCCGGAAGACTGTGGTATCATTAGTGATCAAATTGATGGCGGTGAAGATGTTAAAATGGAATGTAAAGGTGTAGATGCTGTAGTGGAACAAGATGAACCGTCTCTAACGCTGGATGAGAAAATTGATCTGATTAGTGAGGTACATGATACAAGTGATGAGACAGTGGTGGAGGGTGGATATTTGAACTCTGAAAATGTTGATGCTTTAGATACAAACTCTGATCTTTCTTCTGAGGTTTGTCCAACTCTTCTTTCATACTTTCTTTCTCCTTTCTGTAATAGGCTACCTGTGTCAGTGGTAGGATACTGGTCAAACTATAATGTCTTGAATGCAAGATGAAAATGTGTATTTTATTATTTGTGTTTAGATTCGCGCTATGCATGTTTATCAAACTTGTGTAGCAAGAACCAGGAACCATCGGCGCATTACCTTGCTAAAGAAATTGAAAACTGCAGCAGTTTTTTAACCTGTGGCTTTATATTTTTGCAGCGACAAGTTAAAGAGCGTGTACCCTTGCCTGTTGTAACAACAGGAGCCAATCAACCTCAAGCATTTGATGAGTCACAGTGGGAAAAAGGTGATAAAGTATGGTGCTCTCAGAAGGAAGGATTTCTACTGGCTAATATCTTGAAATTCAGTGAGTCCCTCTTGATTTATATTTCATGTATATATTCTAGTTTTTGTATTTTTAAATTACAAGCTGATGGCACAAACTACAATTATCTTACCGATATATATATCTAGATATAACGATAAAAGTTTGACATCAGGATGTCAGCTGTCACTAGAAATTCAATACCCTGCTTTTTATAAACAAGTTCACAAGCTTACCATGTTATCTGATGCTTTTTTACTTTTTACTCTTTCATCCACAATAAGCCTGTTTCTGAGTATAATAATCGCTGTGATTTTGTTCTGCCCCACAGACGGTAATGAAGAACAAAGTGGAATAAACGAAGGAAAGGTTAGAGTGAAACTTGAAAACTCGGCCGACGTGATTATCGTTGACGAAGAATGTGTGGAGAAGGTTGGTTGTTTGCAGCTGCTCTGATGATGTGGACTGTTACAGCATATAGTTGCATATTGCCACCTGTTAATTTATTATTCACCGCCAAATGCATAATATTTTGTTTTCCAGGTGAATCCTCATGAACTTGACCGTTCAGAAAATTTCTCTTCTCTTCGATTTTTGAACGAAAGTGGAGTTTTGAACGTCTTACATCAAAGATACAATGGAGGTCTCTCACATACTTATGCAGGACCTCACCTTGTCAGCGTACGGCTTGATAAAAGTCAGTCCACCATGGTAAGAAGGGAAGATACCATGCTAGGTACATTTCTGATCATTTTTAAAACCAGATTTGTCTTGACTTTGATACATTTGCTGAATTTGATATATAATATCTGTGATTTAATATTGTTTACTTTTCAGGGTCCAGAGGTTTTCAAAGGTGGTCGTCAAGCTGCCCTGCCACCTCACGTTCTGTCCGTCGCACAAGAAGCGTACGCGGAGATGTTAGCAACGGGAAACGATCAATCTGTGCTTTTCACGGGATACAGTGGAGCGGGCAAAACAACTCAATTACGAAGTGCCTTGAAATACCTAGCTACTATCGGTGGTAGCCACAGCAGCCAAGTCTCAGGTTCCTATTTTGATTCATATTGCATGCCAAATCATACTGCATATTTTGGCTTGTATGTCTGTCTGTCTTTTGCAAAAGAGCATCAAACTGACTAACTGACTGTCATTATTGCTTTTGTAGTTGAGAAATTATCTGCCGTATCAGATATTCTCGATTCGTTTTCTTCGGCTAAGAGTCCGTTCTGCGATAGCTCATCAAGATGTGCCAATGTCTACACTTTGGGATTTGATCGATCTGGTCAATTAGGAACTGTCGCAGTTCAGGTAATCCAAGGCTACGCTCTACACATCAAAGCAACCTTTGATTGCTAGCATGATGCATATCTTTTCTTCATTGGCCTATAAAACTATTATCATTTTACCTGCTAGATTTTATCATAATCACTCATGATTTGGGTCTTTCCTTCATTTGCTGTCAATACCATTTTCAGCTATTTTCAGTCACTGTTGATCTAAATCCAAATAGTAAATAGATAGATGTGCCCACACATTGTCGCAGTAAAATCGTGCCTGAGAATCACCCTCTTAACTGTTTTTCAGTGCATGATTTTTGATAGTTATCGAACTGTACGTCGTCCGAAATCCGGAGGGAATTTCAAGATATTTTATGAGCTTGTAGAAGGGGCTGATTCGCAAACAAGGTGAGCACTTCTTGCCACTTCTTGTTTGCCTATGTTAACTATTTGAGTGGTGGAGAAGGGGCTCCAGTTTACTTGGCCCTAATGGGCCAGACAAGGAGTTTCTGACATATTCATATTCTCTTCTGCCTTGCCTATTCTTAAATGGTTCCGATATCCATACCTTGCCCCATCTTACTGATATATTGTCTGTGTGTTTAGTCGGGAGCTTTTCATCACAAAGGAAGAACAGAAGGAGAATCCGTTTTTGTTTGCTTCCGATTTTCAAATGGACGAATCAGACGGAAGAATCACTGAAATGGACGCCTCCTTCAAAAAATTGAAGTCGGCGATGGAAACGATCAGATTCTCGTTTGATGAAATGAAAGTCGTCTTCAGTTTGATCGCCGCGTGTTTGCACTTACAGACAGCCGGATCTCAGAAGGGTGAGTGTTGTGTTGAATTGCAGGAGAAGTGTGCATTTATTGTTTGCACTAGGAAATTCAGCTGTCAATTTCTACCAAACTGTATGCCTTTGGCCCTTCTGTTATTGGCCTGGCTATAGTGAGTCAAATCATGGTTTGGCCGTAGAATGTGGTCTGGCCGTAGATAGGAAAATTTTGCCTGCGTGATCATAATTATCATACCGTGCTTTGTGTCTATTTTTGTATGCTTAGCTAACTTGTACACCATTCACAGAAGAAAAACATGTTCCGAGAAAATTTCGGGAAAAACGACCTGGTTTTGTTTTTCTAGTGGGCAGTGGAAGATACCAGTTCCTGAAACCGGACGCGGCTCAGAAGGCTGCTTCTTTGCTCGGTTTTTCGATCGAGAATTTGGCAAAGATGATTTTTCAACCTTCATCGTCTTCTCGTCCTGTGGCATCTCCAACTCCTCCACGAAGTGCGGGCTTGCAGAGAACGATGAGCAACTCCTCCATGATGGTCAGTATTTCGAAAATCAACTCTCAGTGCCAATGCTATGTAATAATGTGACTGTGGTGTAATAATGTATTCAGTTATTGAATCCTTAGGCGATGTGTTTGAATTTGAACCGTGGCATAGTCTAAATTGACAAAGAAATGAAAATAGACATCTGAAGATTCCCGCACTTGACACCAGTGACATGGGAACAGTTTGGAAGAATGTGCTTTCCTTAATTAACCCAACGGCTTTTTTGCACTTGAGAATTGACTAGTGTCAGTGTCCAGCCCACGTATGCATTGCTCAACGAGACTTAATTGCATCTGAAATAACAATAGCATTTCTTGTTTATTCAGAGTGATAGTTCTGATAGTTCTTACTCTGGTCATGATAATCTGGAAGGATTCATCGTCGGTCTGTACACGGAAGCGTTTCGACTTGCAATGTCCATTATCAATAGGTAGGAGTACTGTCTATGCTGAGAGGAGGGGGGGACTCAATTGCCAAGCTAGCCCAGTGATATATGATATATTTTAATCTTTTTTTTTTTGAAGATTCACCACCGAATTAATATCGTGTAATTCTCAATAAACTAAGTCTGGACCATGCCCCTCTGGTCAAGAGACCCTACCCTCATTTGTGACCCTATTTGAAGCATCCCCAGCCCATTCTGACTTCTGAGTCGATTGAGATAGATTAAACTATTTTAATATACAGATCGTTGTCAACTTCGAACTTTAACACAAAATCATCTCTATTGATCGTTGATTCTCCTGGTGTTCAAGGCTTTGGTCAATCTGACGAGGGTCAGACGCAACCTTTTGCGACGTTGGAAGATTTGTTTTTTAATTATACTCAGGAAAAGTTACAGTTACTGTATCATCATAATGCATTTACAAGATTGTACGATCGCTACCAGCAGGTGAGATTGCTATCATGACGTGTTTTAAATATATTGGAGTTCCAAAATGGATGGAGGAAGATTAGTTGTTTTTCAAATCCTGATAGAATCCAGTGTTTTCAAAATTGGGATTTGATCCGAGTCCTGTTCCATACCAGTCTTGGTACACTTAACTAGAAATCGGAATCTTACTCCCAGTTCACCCATTTTGACAAAAAAACTGCCAGAATCAATTGGTCCCGTGTCTGAAAGTGTACGTCTTGTCCATCTGCGTGCCACATAGTCGGTTCATAGAACAAGTTGGAAAATTTCTCTTCTTTTTTTAGGAAGATGTGTCGTGTGATTTCGAACTGTTTGAAGGTGATGCTAACGCAGTCGTTGATGCAATGGATCGACCACCTGGACAATCGCGGACAGGAGGCAGCTCAAATCTACTCACGGATGCGAAAGGCTTGTTCTGGCTTCTAGATGAAGAAGCACTCATTTCTGGTGCCTCGGAAGAAAGCTTCATCGAACGATTGAACATGTTCTATGGAAACCCAAAGAAAGATCGTGAGTAGATTCAAATTTTTTGCAAAATTTTCTGGATGATAGTGACGTGCTGTGGCAACTCGGTTTGTAATTTTGAGTTTTGTGATCAGTCATCCGTAACCAACATCCTATGTTGATAAACTCTGAGTTTTAAGACAAAGTTTTGTTAGTTGCCGAATCGTACTTTTTAGGTCGTCCTATCATGAAAAAGGGACACAAACGCAATCATTTTTTCATCAATCATATGATGGGAACATGTCAAGTCGAGTACGACGCTACTGATTGGTTGAAGTTCTGCCGCGATCATCCTTTCACGAAAGCAGTCGGTGACATGCTACAGGACTCAAAAAAGTAGGAAACCCTATTTTGTGTCTGTGAGATGATACAATTGATACATGCTACGTCGCCTATGTAAGAATGATCTCTTACAAACTTTTTGTCCATGAAAAACGTTGATAAATGGCAACAATTAAATAAATGATCTTATTATATACAATTCTGTTTAGAAATCACATTAGCACTTTGATCGGAGGACGAACGAGCAGCGGTAGTTTCTCCGGCTCTGTTGTTGGTCTCGACAACACCGGCAGAAGTTTGACGTTGCGACGAGGTCCTAGCATGAAACGAGTGTGGACGACGTCCATGACTACGGTCAACGTCGCCGTGGCGACAAAGAAAAAATCATTACCTATGATCAAAAAGTTACAAGTCAACAGTTTGATCGACGCACTTCAGAGGACGCACATTCATTTCGTGCACTGCGTTAATCCGTGCCGATCAACCGTTAAGGATCGCATTAACTCGAAACTAGTTCGAGATCAAGTTAAAGGCTTTGAGATTGTACCTGCAACAAGAGTCTATAAGCAAGGTGTGAATTTTTGCGTTTTTGGGGAAATTGTAGTTGATAGAGGATGATTAATAGAATATAGTGAGAAACTATCACCACAAATTTGATGTCCTGCCATATTCATTGTAAGCTTGGTTGACATGTGTTCGGAGCTTCGTTCTTGATATACAGTAGTAGGCAATGACAGGGTATACGACACCATGGATATAAGTGATATAATGCCCCACCTTATTTATCGTGAGCTTTGTTCACAAGCTGATGGCGGACGATTGCAATAGATAGAATAGATACTGTAGTGTCATCATGATTCGGTAAGTTATCTTAGAGATTTATTCTCTTGCTTTAGGATACCCAGAGCATATGGTGTTCTTGGAATTTCGACGTTGCTACGACGTTCTTTGTAAACAACTCGGGGCACAAAACGATTCCAACGCGAAAACGTCGTTTCTTAGTCATGAAATGGACAACAAAGAGGCAACGGAGATCATTCTAAAGACTTGTGACGTCGAACCCTCACATTATCGTCTTGGAATCAGCCAGGTAGGAGCTATTTGCCCACTATGGATATTCAAATTGTACAGGAAACATTTAATTCTAACTCATTTGGCACCAAAACCAACTCTTTAACTGTCTAGTGGTAAGACCTGCCGTCAACATGTTAATATTTTTCAAAATTTGTGGCATAATTATATCTCTGGCGATTTGACTCTTGTAAATCATAGCCTCTTGGCCTTTCTGAAAGTGGAAAATGCAAGACACCCTAACACCTGGTGGCTGTTCAATCTGCTGTGGCTACCAGGGCTTCTGTAATAGCAATTTTTCAAAACCGATAGCAATATTTCGAAAATTCTTCCATCGATACTTGACGTTTTTACAAATATTTCTCCCATTTGCTTACCCAACAAACTTTGGATATAGGGCTGATCCCTAGTCGCTCGACCTCGGCGTCAGAAATACGATTTGTCAGTTATTTTGGAAGATTGTAATAATCTTTGTAATTTTCGATTTTTTTCCGAACATTTTTCAAGGTTCTTTTCCGAGCTGGCGTTCTTGCACAACTTGAGAAACGTCGAAACGAAAAAATATCGACAATTCTGACGACGATTCAAGCTCACTGCAGAGGATACCTTGCAAGAAGATATGTAGCGAAACGAAAGGTAATCTATTGTTGATAAATTATGATATACATTTTATCATTCAGTAGAAGACTACACCAAAATTATAAACACCTAAACAGAGTGCAATACATGGTGTAGAGTAGCGTGTCGACAGAAGGCAGAAATTGGAGCACACTGTTACTTGTGACTGTCGATGCTTATGCTTATTTCATGGCGTCTCTACTCATGTTTGAGAAATGCTAAAGAGTAACCTACTTTGCC
This sequence comes from Botrylloides violaceus, assembly GCA_030412335.1. Lineage (NCBI taxonomy): Eukaryota > Metazoa > Chordata > Ascidiacea > Stolidobranchia > Styelidae > Botrylloides > Botrylloides violaceus. The sequence continues at coordinate 1,750,503 of JASFYC010000320.1, forward strand.
AAGTAGACTTGTAATTTTAACATATGTAGGTAGTATTTTGAGATATCTAGACATTGGTAAAACTAATATTTGCATTTCTCCAACACGATCTTCAATTTTTGTGCAAGGCCTCCCTTTCATTCTTGACCCAACAGAGGCTCAGCGTGGCGCACTTACCGGTGTATTATGTTGACTATTTGTGAATGCTTGTAGATTGGGGATATCGTTATTATGGGCTGTGCAAATAGGGTTTTGTCCCGGTGTGTCACGGCATCATAACTATCATACCATTGTTTGATTGGGATTGGATAATATCGCTGTGCCGTAAATAATATTTGATGAGATAAAACAAACTGTTTGCCCGGTGGTTAATACCAATAACCACCGTGATATGTCGAGTGGGTTGATCGCCCGGCGTAGTACCGTGCAAACAGTACGGTTTTGAACTATACCGGTAATGAGGTAATAGTAGAACGTCTGCAGTATATGTTGTGTAGTAGGCACTTGACTGGCGGGATTTATTTGTGATGCAAGCTGCAATCTGTTTCATGTAGTGGTCAACCGCTCGTGTTGTGTGTAGTGAGGATTGCTGTCGCTGGTATTTGTGGTTTTAGTGAGCTCGCAGCTTATGCATGATATAGGCCCTATGTTTATTAGGGATTTCTTTGCGCACAGGCTCAGTTTGTCAGGTTCAGTGAAAAAACATCCTGTACAGTATCAAATTTTAGCCTGTATGGTCAATGAAATGCCAAGCGCAGAGACTTCAAAATGTTGCGAAGTTGCTCGAAAATGTTGATTTTTGACAATTTCATCCAAGGCTTTTCCACAAGAGAAACCATTAATTTCTAATTTGTTGGGCAGATTGAGTTGTTCTTTAGCATGTTATTCTTAGAAATTCACTCTCAAGTAAGAAGTAGGGGCTGTAATGTAGACATAATATATCTGTAGGTTTATAGTAAGGTAGCAGGGTGACATGTCTTGGCTTTTTATGTCTGTATCATCTTCTTATCGTGCACTGATAATCCATGGCATATGGTTTTGTATGTTAAGTCAACATGCTTGATCGACTCATTGTTGCTGGCATTTTGGCTTTATATCATGGATTATTGGCAAGCCAGCTATTTCTCTTTCTACCTTAATTTAGGATGAGAATAAATTATGCATAGGCTGTGAGAGACATTGAGTTGATAGTGGTATCCAAAACCGTATTGGTACAGCGATTCGATTCGTCAGTGCTTTGGCAAATATTCAATGTGTAATTATATCTATCTTATGTACACTCGATCTGATGAATTGAAAATTCCTTTTTTTATTCATACCCGCTGTAGCATGTGGCCACTAATTCAAACCGACACATGAAAATGTGTAGGCATTCGGTAAGCATTGCTAAGTGAAGGTCTAGCTAATGCTTGTGCTATGGATTTTCACACACTCACAGACTTAACGGTAATTCATTTGTACAGAGTGTGCAACGAGAGAGGGTTATATTCTGTATAGGTCTCCAGCTCATAAGCTTCCATTATCTAAGTTTATTTTAATAGCAGTCTACCCCTGTAACACCTATTTTATGAGAACTAAAATCAACGTTACAGGCATTTAGGCTATAGATAGAGTGTGGCCACAGTTTAAAAGGTTTTTTTGGCTAAATGTTGAGTAGTAAGTCTGACTGAATGTATCCTAACTGTCGTAACACGCTTTCTCTATCGTAAGTGTTCATCCGCGATCAGCAGCAGTGAATACAGACATTTATTGTACCAGTATATTTCTCAGCTTCACCACAGAGCTTCTAGATTGTGTTGTATTAGAGTGTCGTCTCTCTCTTGTCATGATAGCAGATGGAGAATGGCAAAAGACGAGGTTGAGTCAGTTTCTCCTGCAAAGGAAGATGATTCCGTACGAAAATCCAATCTGACATTTTGTAAGAACTCGGTCAAAACGACAGACTCTAATCAATCAAGCGTAACGCCAATTTTAAAAAGACAATTGTTTTGTCGACAAAGAAAAAAATATTGTTCGCATATCAGTTTTTATGTGGATGATCCGTACACAAGATGGAGCAGAAATGATGGGTGCCGGGTTCGGTTTCGTTGCTACCTCAGTGGTGTTGATGTGAAAGACGCACGTCATGTGACTGTGTTAAATTTACAAGTCGTCGAGAAATCTCGAGCATATTTCAAAAGGAAGAGGAACCGTCTTCCGATCATGTATTTTAAACGAGGAGATGTATTTTCTACGATACGAGCATCAGACGAGTGGGATATCGCTTATTTCCAATGGACAAGAAATAATGAAAACGTACACATTATATTCCACAATCTATCTGTAGATAGATATGTAATGCATAGCATACCAGTAGCCGGTGGCGATCTTGCTCGTTATGATAATTATCTTTTTCTATAATTAACTAAGAATTGGGTCCATATGTCGACCGTTGTTTTGGCAAGCTTGATTCATCTTGCCACGGAGGCAATAAGGAAGTACTTCGAATACTGAGATTTAGATAAGCTCAGCTGATAGGCAACGTGACGAAACATTGCCTTCATTATTGTGATTTTAGTGGTAGGCCTACTTTCTACCTCTGTTCAGGGTAATGTGCGGCTTTGCTGCTCAGAGGGCAATAAGTGCCTGTTTTATGAAACAGTCCTGATCACTAATACTCTTATTCAGAGTTGTTTGGTACTTTTTTATTTCATTGCCTTTTTTTGTCTGATTGGTCTGATAATAATCTTCTTCATATTCATTCCAGGTGCAAGTGGTGGCGATACGGTGCATCCAACGTAACATACGGAAATTTCTCGTCGTACGACAATGGCCATGGTGGAAATTACTAACCAAAGTGTTGCCGCTCGTCGAAGTCCATCGTACGGAAGAAGATTTAAGAGAGAGAGAGGTAAAGGAAATTTTTTTTTAACAGTCTTCGGTTTGACTCAGTCCGAAGTCGAACCTCGGATACCAATCAGAAGGTGCACAGTCAATACCACTTGTCTGAGAGAGAGGTAAAAAATGAGTTGATTGACACATCATATCTTTCGATTTACAGTACTTGACAACGAAGGCATTTAAAGTTTCATTTCAAGTGCTCATATATGAGCTCGTTAAGTGTGTCCGAGTGAACATAAGCCTCGTTTTTTGTTGTTGATTAGGTCGGATTTGGCGTGTTGTCAAATTGACTTAACTTAGGGTGAAGGCTTGTGTCAACTCTCTACAATAGGCCGACATGTAATATTAATGATGCGCGCCTACAAGGTGTCGAAGGATACCTTTTCTCGTGTGGAATAGTTTGTTTAAGGGACAATGGAGTCGTGGATTACTGATATTTTTTTGACCGAGAAATGGCAATATTACAAGAGCTAAAGAATAGTCTGTTATACCAGTTGTACATATGTGACTGAGGCCAAATAAGGATAACACACTGCAAAACGAATTACGCAACGATAGTGTTGTTGAACTTACCCGTATTTCTGCAAAATTCAGAAAATGTGGGAGTTTGTTTTCAAGTTGTAAGTCAGCTGCCACAGTCTGCTGGGCACCCAATAGTGACAGGGTCAAAAGGAGACTTTTGTAATTTGAGCAAGCATATGTTTATTGCAGTGTCGCTTTTTTTCTCTTGTAGCCATGTGCTGAGTGACTTGACTTATTAAGTATTGATGAAAAAGGCGCCGTAATCACAAACGTAATGTATCAGATAGGATTAGAATGGCTTCTAATAGATTCTGTTGAGTTGTTTGATTGGTGTCTGCTGTGAACAAACACCTGCCACTTTAAGATATTTAACTCAATAATATACTTGAGAAAGATGCTTTCATATTGCTAAATTAGGTGGTAAGCATCGATCTTCTATTGCATAGCATCTCAATTTGTAGACGTCAGGTTTTTTACTGCCCCGGTGCTCTTGTAAGAGCCTTGGAGAGAAGGCTCCAATCTGTGTAAGTCACACTAGTGGTAAGGGCTATTAAATGTAGGCCTATGCGGAAATGTTTGTGCAGGCTAGGTGTGGTTTACTTCAAAGAATGGTATTTTGCCGTTTTTATTATTATATTCGCTCTATAACCTACGCAAAATGTACAGTCGGACAGGAGTGCAGAATATCTATAGAGAGGGTGGATTTGTTCTCTAGGTAAACTCCACCTTTGCTTATCATAGTAGATATTGAAATGGGGCCGAGTGGGCTGGAAACACTCGAATACCATGTAGTAAAGAGTTGGATAAGTGTTGCTATGTAATCATAATCCCAGTTGTGCAAACTGAGCTTTGAGTACTGTGACATCGTGGAATGCAACTGTTTACTCAACCTTCTACTACTCCAACGCACCTCTTCGTTTATCAAAATCTAATTGCCATAAACCTCAGATCTGTGCGGAATGATTTGTTTGTTGATTCAAAGAGAGACACGAAGTTATGTAGATGTGTGGCGTCATAAACTTGTGTCAATCTGTTGCCAGGAACAGATTTAGACTAGGCTAAGACAAATGGTTCGATTCGAAATGGAGCAGATCTTCTTTACAACCGTGTGTATATTAAGTTTATGGTGAATGATGCCGGTACTGGTAACAAAAATTTGAGGTTAATGAGGTGAATTACATACATTAGGCCAGTAATAGCTAGAGATCCGGATCAGGTAAGTTGTACTTATTGCACAAAAGAATAGTATATGAGGTGACTGGTGTGGTGAGTGTATCTACAGTCAGTGCGAGGTATTTATAAATAATTTCAATGTCTTCCAATGTGTAAGTCTACTTCTATAGCTTAGGATTAACTCATGGCTATGTAGTACCGTACCATTGAGCTGACTCTGAAATGTTTTCCTTGGTTCACTGCCACAGCAATAGAGAACTGTTATACTGTAGACTTTGTCAAAGCACCGTGTACCGTAATTGTCATGTGGAGTTCCGGAATAAGACTGTATGTAAAGCCTACTAGTGACAACTCGCTTACATCTTCAACTACTTCCATCGGAGGTACAAGGTCACCAAATGCATACACAGGAGCGCCTACTCCTTACAAGAAAAAGAGTTACACTCGAAGACTGTCTTTCTCAAGTGCAATATATCTCCCTAAAGACCCAGCCCAAAGCTCTAGCGATAATGCATCATTAGATCAGACATACTGCACAGATAGCATTTCAAATAATCTTGTTTCTGTTACATCACAATGGACACAAACTGTTGATGTATGGCCTAATTTTCAGGTATGGGTTAAGTGGCATTAATCTTATAAGTGATTTGAATCGCCATACGGGTATCTGGGAGACACGGAACATGGGCACCTGTTGTGTCATTCATGGAAATCACTCATGCATGAAATTATTCTGATGTATCTGTCCCATGAACTAGGAGGCACAGAAGGAGCCAGGTGGCTAGTTAAGCCACCTTCATATTGCAAAAAACACCTTTCTCTGTTAGTTCAAGACAGAAAATACTGGATACATAATGTGCTTACGATAGGTTGTTGATTGCCTTTTGAGGGGGTCTGGTGAAAACAGTCAAGCATACTATTTACTTAGGTTAGTGTTAGTGGTTGTTGTAAAACCGACAGAGCTTGTTTTATGTCCTTCATTGGTTAGCGATTAGCAATAGTTCTGTGTTATAATTGAAAGGACGGCTAGGCTGGTACTTTATTTATTGTCCGTTTTAGTTTTAAGCGATAGTACAGTAGCCGATAGTGGACGACGACTTGCGATAGATATTATAGAGAGTGTCACGGTCAAATTTTTTGTGTACGCTTACTCATTTTCACCTGATGAAATAGAATGGGGGCTCCGAAAACTTGTGTGAACTAAGTTTCCGATAACTTTGGCTGGACCGTTATAAAACTGTGCTGACTCTCTGTGTCTATAGTAATGTGCAGGAAATTTGTTCTTAAGCTGGTTGTAAATTTTAGGCGGAGTTGGAAATTCTGAAAGCCAGATTGGATAAAGTTTCTGCGGAACGTGACGAATTAAAGAAAGACAATGAACGATTCGAAACACAAGTGAGATATAGATGATCATTCAAGCATTTTTGAATTTGATTCTGAGATGTGAGACATCCTGATTATCAAAATCAATACCCAGCACATTGTTTCTCGTGACGGTGAAATTTTTCTTGATATAGTTGGGGTGGTAATTGTGAACTTCTCTGTTCTGTCCCTTTTCTGAGCCTAAGACTATTGCTAGATTTCTATTTTCACTTTATTTTACTCTAGTAGGGTGGGATCCGCAACCTTTTCTATCTCACGGCTCACATCATGATGATCATGATCACGGCTCACATCATGATGATCATGATCACAGCTCACATCATCATGATCATGATCACAGCTCACATCATCATGATCACAGCTCACATCATCATGATCATGAGACATCCTGATTATCCAAATCAATATCTAGCACATTGTTTCTCCTGGTGGTGAAATTTTTCGTGATATAGTTGGGGTGGTAATTGTGAATTTTTGCCCTTTTCCGAGCCTAAGACTATTGCTAGGTTTCTATTTTCTTTTACTCAAGTAGGGTAGGGTCATCAACCTTTTCTATCTCACAGCTCACATCATCATGATCGCGGCTCACATCACCACGATCACGGCTCACATCATGATCATGGCTCACATCGTGATCATAACTCATGAATTCTCGCTCAAATCATTACTGATACAGATACAGATATGCAAGTGATAAGTTAGGTACCGGTATGATAATGCTTTGGCTCTCTCATTAGTTCAACGATGTGATCAGCGAACTTTCAGAAGAACGTCAAACTGCATTGCATGCGTCTGAGATGCTCGAACAACAGACGAGGGAACGGATGACTTTGGAAAAGCAACTCGAAGGTATAGAACTCGTTGCCTGTTTGTTTTAGCCACAGTCTGTGAACTCCATGGTTTCATGGGTGACGACTTTTGCCTTGTGCTTGGAGACAAATTAATTAGTGTCACCTCGGTGCAGCTGCAAGTGGCGTTGAAGTTGATATTGTGGATATTTTTTTATTTTTAAAAAGATGGCACTATGGGTCAAAAAACATTGAAAAAAATCTGTTCTCCAATCTCGTTCTCTTGTTTTGGCAGAAATACAGTCACAGACTCGACACTTTAGACAAAAATGTGAATCCATGGAAGTGGAATTAGCCGAACGTCGACTTCTTCACTCTAACAAACGAGACAGTTTGTTCGACAGCAGTGATGAAGAGGAAGATGGTATGTTTACCACACTCTTCTTGCCATAATTTGTATTTTTTGATATCCGCACTTCACAGATGATCAAACCTCATAATCATGATTTTACTTTTGTTGTGCTAGGGATGCCCGAGTCCGTCCTGTCCAAACTGTGTCTATTTGCCCTGGAGGTTAGGGACCTGCTGTGGCTAGAAGAGATGGAATTTTTTGTCAGTTTTCCTACTTCACAGACTGTACTGTGTACTGTACTACCTCTCCAACATTATTCCCTATTACGCCAGGGACACTGACACATAAGCTAAGGACGCCTATTGCAGCTTCTTTTGACTTGGAAAGTTTTATGTGATTCAAACTACCAACGTGGCAAATATGCGACGGGTTCCCTATTAATTGTATCTACCTGTTAGAGACCTCACTTTGATAAATCACAGCCATTTTCTGATCTGAAATTTTTGTGTTTCTAGTATCGGAGTATAGGATGAAATTTGAAATGCAAAAACGTGAAATGGAGTACAAGCACAAAAAAGAAATTCAGGACTTGGAAGAAAAATTGGAGGAAGCGCAAGCCAATAAGAAGCATGTCGACAAAAAGGTGCGAGACATCATTTTCAATATCCAATTAGTGGGATTACTGAGTGATTGTGAACATGTAGAGAGGACAAAAAGGACAGATTGGTTTAAATATATAGTCCGCTTCTTGACTAGAAGTCTGACCACTAGTGGGTGGTACTTTTAAATCTACCTGTCGTCTTTCAGTTTCATGTATTGGAGGAAGAGTTTGATGAGCAGGAGAGAATAGCCAATCAGAATAAGAAGAAAGCACAGAGGACGCTCGCCGAACTGAACGACACAAAAGTTCATCTCGAGGACACAAACGCTAAACTTCATGAAATTGAAAAGAAACAAAGAAAGTATGAAAATATTTGCCTGCCTGCTTTTTTCTCTCTCACACACACACACACTATTACACACATTTTATGTTTGAATTGAATGTTCTGGCGGTTCATTCAAGTTCGGTATTAGCATAACATTAGGAATCTATTCTCTTCTGTAACGTTTATCTTCCTTTTTCAAAGGTTTGATAGTGAAATGTATGCGGTTCAGGCGGAGCTTACGGAAGTAAAGTTAGCGAAAGATAAACTCCAACGAGAGAAAGACTCACTGTCGGTGGAAATTTACACGAAACGAAACGAGTTGGAAGAGAACAGCGGCGATATCGAAGTTTTGAAACGAAAAATCGAACGTCTTGAAGAAGAACTGGACGAAACCGCCACCAAAGATTCGGAAGACGGTCATATGGTAAAATATTTTAATTTCATCTTCATCATTTTTTTGCAAGCTGTTGCTCATGAAATCCAGGTTGGGGTTTACTGCATGAAGGGCGCCGGACTTGAAATCCTTGCCTAATCTTATGTCGATAAAATGTCGTACTGTGGGGTGACCAACTGACCATAGGTTTGTTTTTGTTGCAGTTGAATTCGTTGAAGAAGCAGCGAAGAGAACTCGAAGCGAAAGTCAAGGATCAAGAAGAGGAATTGGATGAACAAGCCGGTAGGGTGCTCAGAAAATAGTTTTTCTCAATTGCCATTCAGATTTTGTTATCTTTTCTGGACTGTATATAATATTTCGCCGCTTAGACTGTTGTCCCAAGTTATTTGCTCCAATTACTTCAATCTCGAAGTAGGATTCGTGACTAATGAAAATGTTGTTGCTTTTTCACTGCCTAGGTCAAATACAGATGCTGGAGCAGGCAAAAGAAAGATTAGAAATGACGGCGGAAAGAACAAGACAACAGCATTCCAAGGAGATGGAAACGAAGGACGATGACTTCGAAGAAATGAGATCGTCGTATCAGAAAAAGGTTGGATATTTTTCTCTCTCTCTCTCTCCTGTATCTCGTGCTTGCCATTATAAATGTCTCTTTTGCAGGTAAAAAATCTAGAATCTCAGTTGGAAGAGGAAGAAGACGAGAGAGCTGCCGTCACAAAACAAAAGAGAGACTTAGAACAACAACTAGCGGAATTTCGTAATAATCAACCTCTGGCAAGAAGAGATGCCGAGGCAGAGAGAAGGTACATCCCTAACTAAGAATAAAATTACCTGATTCAGATTGACTCATCTGCCCCTGTGGGGGGACTTTGTATTGAACGCACCCATTTAGCTTTTTCTAGATGGCTGTTATATAATTTGTTGAATCGGTATCTGCTTGTCAGACAGTATATTTAATTTGCAATTGAATTTGTGTCAGATTACGAAAAGATGTGAAACGGTATAAGGCATTGTTGGACGATGCACAGACATTGATTGACCATTTGAAGGCCGATGCTGTGAACAAGCAACAGTTGAAACAGATCCGTGTCAAGGTATGGGTTGGAAAAATCCTTTTTCTTGTTGCTAGCGATGATCAACTTGAAGCATCGGAATCATGTCGAAATGCGACTAATCTTGAATCAAGATCTTCAGCTGCCAACAAAAATTGTTCAAGTTATAATATGTACTGATTTTTTGACTCGACATTTAGTTGGAAGAGTCGGAATATTCATGCGCAAATGCAGTCAAAGCGAAAAAATCTATCGAACTCGAATTGGAAGATGTTCAGTCTCAGTTGGAGGAAATATCGAAAGCAAAACAGGAGGTGAGATATATTCTGTTGGACAGGCCGCTAGATTGTTAGCCCAGTTTCAATCAGGCTACGAGGTGGGGCGTTTGCATGCCACTAGAGTCTAAATACCACATCCTGTGACAATGTGGCCCGGCTAATACACACTGACCCAGTCTACATAGCTAAGAGGTCTAACAGTATATAATTTTTTTATTTTTGTAGTCTGAGACAAAAGTGAGCCAACTGCAACGAGAGAATCATCATTTGAATTCGAAACTGGAAGAAGACGCCGACGATACAGAAGAACTGACGAAAAAATACAAAAATCTTTTAAGTAAGCAAAGCGAAGAGAGGAAAGAAATCGTGGAACTCAATTCTCAAATCGATGATTATAAACGAGAGAAAGAGTTGTTGAATGAGAAGGTGTGTTATTCTCTCCGCTTCCAGCATAATGATAAAGTCTCTGGCTTTGAAACCTATAGGTCATGGACTCGTCGGTTCAAGCCCAGATGATGGCATATATATAGTAACATTTTAACTGTGGTATTATTTTATTATATTGATGTTATTAACAGATTCTGACGATGCAAAGTCAATTGGAATACGTCCTGGAAAATACTACAGATAAATCGAACGTGACGAGACTTGATTCAAAAGTTCGAGACTTGGAAACGAGGCTCGATTTTGAGAAAACAACAACGAGAAGGCTTGAGGTATGTATTATCATGATATTTTCACCTTTGACCATTTTATACAACTTCATTATTTTGTACATAGGTTCAACTCGGTCGTTTAAAAGAAAATGTCGAGAAGTTACAGAGCGAGCGGGACGCTCAAGCTGCCAGCGAACATCGCGAAAAGGAACAATGCAAACGTTTGCAGAAACAACTCCGAGACGCAAAAGACGAACAAGCCGACATCATAAAACGAGAACAAGAGGCTCGGCAACGACAGAGAGAATTGGTAAGTGCTGATGTCAGTGTTCAAATTTTAGTAAATATTTTCCCGGTAATTCACTGATAGTGCTTTACTGGGCTTCTTATTAGATAATAAGTGTGTCACTGTGACCTTGGCATTTCTTAATGAACTACTATTGTTTTTATTTCCGAATAGGAATCGGAAGTGTTGGAACATGTGAGCCAAACCGAAAGTTTGCAAGCTGATTTGAAATTGGCGTTTAAAAGAATATCAGACCTGCAGGTGAAAATTTTGATTCTTTCACAAAGACGATGCTGGGTTGAACTGTTTTGGTCCCACCTGGCAAAAAGTTTACCAAGCCAAAAAGAACGCCGGCCACTAAGTGGTGTCAGAGGTTTCACGCAGAAAGTTGCCCTCGAGCCATTTGAAATTGTTTACTGTTTGTCTGATCACTTTTTTTTTGTTTAAAAATTCAACCCGTAAACATTATTAGAGACATTTTTTTCACGCTTCATAATTTGAAATAACCCATGTAGTCGGTAGGGCGAAAAATCATTTTTGTCATATCTTGTAAATCACTTGTTATCAAGTGCACTTTCTATCAATACCATGCAGACTGGACAAAGTCATGCTTTTAACTTGCATTTCATTACACTGCAGGCCCCATTTATGTTTTGTAGCCTATTATGTAATTATGGAAATATCTGTTTCAGATTGCCTTTGAAGAATTTGAAGACTCAGACGCAGAAGATTTCTCAGGTTCCGAAGCGTTCGATTCAGATTCGGACGATGACCGAGCTACGTCGTCGTATAGGAGAAGCAATTACTCAACATATAGAAGTGGATTACGATCAGCATCAGGCATTTCATCGCGCCATAGTCTTACTTCAGATGATGATATTCCATCATACAGGTACGCTGGCTTGCTTGTTAAGTTCCCTTTCAAAATTTTCAATACTGGTTAGCAGCAATATTCGATTATAGTCATTAACAAAATTTTTAATAAGATTGATTGATAGTCCTATTTTCCCAAACAAGATTAAATTTGAAATTCTTGGCAGTCATTCCTGTTAATTTATTCCAATAAATTGAATCATTTGTGCTCAGTAATACAGCCATTCTATCAAATCCCGTAGCTAATGTTAACTCGTAATGCAAGGCCATTGAGGCTTTGTCATTTGGGCGATATCTTTCTCTCCTAATCTTCTTTCTTTCTTTACATATTCTCTTCTCTCTCCTTTCCTATCTCTTCTTCATCTATCCTATCGCAAACGTGCAGACGGAAACGATCGGTGTCACCGGACGAAAGTAAATTTTCCGACAGCAGTATGTCAACCGTGAAGAGTATGAAAGATGACGAAATTTCATCGGAATCTCGGAAAAGAAAGGCTGCAAAAATTCGCAAACGTCTCAAACAGGAGATTAAGTCGTCAAAAGGCACTCGAAACTCGGATAAAGACAAAAGTGTGGTTTTGTCAGAATCTCGACCAAACCTCGACCGAAAATTCTCATTAGGATATAAACAATTCCATGACACCGTTTCTCTCTGTGGGGACTCAGCAAATACTCAGCAAATGGATGATTTTGCCTCGGTCAGCCTACCCGATGTTCGGCCACACTCTGTTTTTGGTACATCAGGAACATCTCAAAACTCGTACGAAAAAGCTCGCCCCGAAACATTGCTATCAAGAATTGGAAAAACTCGAGGAAAGAATGCAATCAAGTTAGAATTGGACAGAATGAGTCGGACTTTGGCTGATGAAGACCCGTCTGTGTTGTTATACTCTAGTCCTGCTGATATTTCTGGAAAACTCGGATTAGGAAAAACAAAATCATTTCGAGCCTTGAATGATAACATCATGGCAGTCAAATCGAGACATAACCTAACAGACAAACAACGAATGAAGCGTGACGTCTCTAATAAAATTCATAACGAAATATCCGCCATGAAAGATGAAAAAATGATTGATAGAATCGAGAGCCGGCGTAGTTCGGAGCTCAGAAACCGAGTAACGCCATCGACTAGAAGCACTGATGAGATGTCAGTGTCAAGCTCTTCTGGATCGAGGTCGTCATGGAGGAACCGGGGTACGAAAAGTATCGGATCGTTCGATGATGATGAAATGTCGATCGCATTTTCACGATCATCACAATCAGGATCATGTGATAGTAATACAGAAAATCCTTTGCCGTATCAACGAACTAAGTATGATGTCTCAAACAGTAGTGACACTCTTGATCCAATAATGGCATTTCTTCGCTCCGGAACTGATGATAATAGCGATGGGTACAGTTTGAAACAGCAGTACGAAACTAGATCACAACAACAAATGTCTTTTGCTTCAGACCAGTATGACGGTCGTAACCATCGACCAAGATCAGCAAATTATGGTGCTGCTAGTTTCTCTACTAGGCGGAATGGATATGCAGAGATTTCACCTGATTTTGACATTTATGATAGCCCAACGATGCAACAGTACCAAAGAAATCATGGGGATACAGAGGATTTATCATCTAGACGTCGTAGTATAGGCCTGGCTGGATATCTACGCTCACAGACAGGTCCTGACAGTGGCAAAAACGGAAACTTTATGCCAGCTACTCATTCTCCGTACAAGTACTTTAACTTTGCAGCCGATCAACGACCTGCATCTGTTGGAGGCATATTATATAATGACGATACCCATCCCTATGCGACACCAAGAAGGAAAAATACAGCTACTGGGCAAGGTGTTTACTCTGGTGTATCGATGGGTGAATTTCAACCAAATGCAAATCAATTTGTCCAGCCAATTTCAAATGTAACCAACATGTACCATCAAGGTATGCACGGCTATCAACCGGCTGAAGATTTTGAAAATATGACAATGCCGGGGTATGATCGCTCAAGTCGGCCTGTATCGGACAGACGTTACTTACCCCATAATAATAGTCAACCAACTATGAAGGAAGGGTGGGTTTTAAATGCCTCACCGAACGCAACTAACAATATGCCGGATAGGTCACGATCAATGCTTAGAACGAGACAGCCTAATCAAAATAATCAACGTGTTCGAAGTCATTCGGTAGATGTCGGTGCAACACACGCTGAGTTGAAGCATTATCGGCCACAAAGCTCAATGCGAGGCCGTTCCATGAGCCGAGATGAACAAGCAGAGGAACCAATTGAGAATGTGATGAAGAAGTACTTGTTCAAGACTTGAGCAAAACTGGCTCAAGTCAATAGTTATCCGGTGTCTAATCGCTTCTTGAGCACTCTTTCTGAAGTTGCACCTGTCTGTACATTGAACTGTTCACTTTTTTCTGCTTCTTGCTTCTTGATACTTGCAAAGGTCATATGATTACCAGGGCACAAATTTAGATGTAAGAACAATTCAAAAAAGTTGAAATTCTTGGTGTTTCAATGCCTTCGCATATGTCTGGATAGTTGGAGGCCTCCAATCATACAAACGTCTTCTCCCTTGCTAGTTGGCTTGTTTCTTCACTATGTTACAATATCAGTTGCGCTGAACTTAAACAGTCTTATTGGTTTGCCTGTGAATTGCAAGTTCATATCCCGAACCCACATCAGTCTTCGGCTAGTGCCCGGTCTAGTACAAGTGAAGGGGACTGGGCCAAAGCACGCATCTTGTAAGAAACTCTTGACAAATACGCCACTGGGTGGCGAGGTGATGGGCCTCATGGTCATGCAATCAGTCGCCGCCTTGCTTGAGAATGTATTGTTTGTCCGCCAGTAAAACCCTAAAATGTCACAAGTATTTCTAGGTACACTAGTAAATTGCAGTAGGCTTCTAAAGGCAATCAGTCTTGGATGCTGTCAATGTTGAGTTACATATCTTGTGTTCTCCGTTTTGTGACTTTTTTTGATCCGTCAATAAACAGACAACAACACATGTGGGCATTTATTTTCCTTTTTCCAGGTTTAGAAAATATTCATCAGACGATTCTCTTTCGTCAGCTGACAAAGAGCCAAAGCCTTCAGCAGCGCGGGTTAAATATGATAGCAGCGATGGAGAATCGGATGTTTGACAAAACTAGTTGCTCTATGAAATTGTATTTGATTTATTTTGTTTGACTAATGCAAGAAATCTAGTATAATATCTGACCTTTCTAACAAACACTGTCATGGTTGGAAAATATTGAGAAGCTGGGAAGCGTATTTCTGGCAAAACTTGCGTGTTTGCAGCAAAATAAAACCTGAATGAGAGATAATGGAGCGCAGACAAGGCAAGAAAATGGATAATATCCTGCGGTACACTCGTCAAACTCACCACAATGGCTGGATGCGTTTGAAGAATCTTGCGTTGAATTTTATGCTGAATTCTGGTAGGAAATTTTGAAGAGCTTCACAGCAAATAATATCTTTTTCCAGCCATGCTAACTTTCTAACGTGCGCCTACCTTAGATACCAAAACAACTTTTTATAATTGTGATCATTTTAATCACTTGTCGATTCTTAGTGCTATTTACAATATCAGAGTTGTAGCAATATATTATTTTTTCACTTCTGTTTGTTCTAGGAGTTTCCATATCATTTTTGCCTGTGGGTTGCCTTCTTGTGTGTTCTCTAAATCATCGTAAATATACGGAAATCCATTCTATTCTGTTTGGTTTTGTTGTTGAAGTGCGTTTGCACTTTGCACGGGTGGCTTCTTGTGAAGAGCAACGATGTGGCGAATCGAGTCACGTTTTCCAAATGACTTTACTCTTAGCCTAGGTCTAGAGGGTGGAGTCGAAGAAATTCTAAAGTTGGCCTAACCCATAACTGGCGTGTGTAGTACCCTGCGGAGATGGCTGTAAATCGTTAGGCCTGTGTACGACTGCGTAACGCAATCTTGAACTACGCGGAACCACTGCAGTACAGTACGAAGCCGGCCAACTTGTCTGTTTTTTTTCGCGCACGATACCCAACGCACCCAGTCCTCTCCAATGTTCATCGTGTTTACCATCTAATTTTGAATTGGGATTATTGACACGTGCGGGTTTCGCAGCTCATTTTTGCGAAAACGTCTTGGAGTCGTCCGGGTAGCGGTTTGCAGTTGGAAAATAGAGTTTTTAGTGCTTGCGCGGATCATGATACAGTGATGATGATATCTAATTCTATACGAGGATCGGTTTATGTTGCAAGTTTGTGTATGTAAGCCTTGAAGCTATTGTAGGCGTCTGCAAAAAATTTCGTGTCGCACTGACAATCTGTGGAAGGTCCACAATAAAATCATGTTGCTGTTGCTCCAACATCTCGTATGTTAGCCAGCAGTATACGAACAAATAGTTCTACCCGCATCTGCGAGCGTGGAGTCAACTGTTGTAACTTTTAAGCGAACCTGCGGCTATATGCATGCATGATTAGTAGAGTAAAAATATAGCGTATTTAGTGTGGTGAGTAGTGATAGAAGGAGCAAACACAATCGGAGCAGTAAAGTTTGAGTTCTTTTCACAGAGTAGGCTTAACCCTAGTTAATTTTCTTCTTTGTCAGTGATTCCAACTTAACTGAGGAACAATGTTTGAAAACAGTGGCTGGGATGATGAAGATTTTGGAGGTGTCACATCAGCACCAGTTTCTGGGGGATTCACAGAATCCTTACGAAATGGAAATGGTGATGGTGGTGGATCTCGTTCAAAGGGCTGCTTCAAATGCGGCGAAGAGGGCCACATGTCCCGTGACTGCCCGAGTGGAGGAGGCGGTGGGTCTCGTTCAAAAGGTTGCTTCAAATGTGGGGAAGAGGGTCACATGTCCCGTGACTGCCCGAGTGGAGGAGGTGGTGGATCTCGTTCAAAGGGCTGCTTCAAATGTGGAGAAGAAGGTCATATTTCTCGTGACTGCCCTAACGGTCAGAAGTCTGACTTCAGTAGAAATGGTGCGGGTGATGGCGCAAGGAGCACTGCCTGTTACAAGTGTGGTGAAGAGGGACATTTTTCAAGGGAATGTCCAAAGGCTGGAGAAAATGGAGACGCTGACAGGCCGGAGCCTTATATTCCTCCTCCACCGCCAGAAGAGGAAGAAGCCATCTATGCTTCTACTCAAACCGGGATCAACTTCAATAAGTATGATGCAATCCCTGTTGAGGTTTCTGGAGATAACCCTCCTGATGGAATCCATACATTTGATGACGCACAGCTGCCAGAGACCGTACGTGACAATGTAAGAAAGGCCAACTATACAAAGCCTACTCCTGTCCAAAAGTACAGCATCCCTATTGTTAACGGGGATCGGGATTTAATGGCTTGTGCGCAAACTGGGTCTGGAAAGACTGCTGCGTTTTTGTTGCCGGTATTGGCAGGAATTTTTCGAAATGGCTTGAAATCAGTCGACTCCTTCTCTGGAAAGCAAACACCCCAAGCTATCATTGTGGGGCCGACTAGAGAATTGGTTTACCAAATCTTTATCGAGGCGAGGAAATTTGCCCGGTCTACCATGATTAAACCAGTAGTGGCATATGGTGGAACGTCAGTCCGAAGTCAGTTGTCGGACCTTAGTAGAGGTTGTAACATCCTGATAGCCACACCGGGACGATTGCTAGATTTCATCACGAAAGGAAAAGTAAGTTGTGAATGTGTTGAATACCTCATTCTGGATGAAGCAGATAGGATGTTGGACATGGGCTTCGAGCCAGAGATTCGACGTTTGGTTGCTGCTCCTGGAATGCCAGACAAAAACACGAGGCATACCTTGATGTTTAGTGCCACCTTTCCTGACGAGATACAAAAGTTGGCGCATGAATTTTTGAGAGAAGACTTTCTCTTTTTGACCGTCGGACGTGTCGGCGGTGCTTGCTCCGATGTAACCCAGTCAATGGTCCAGATTGATCAAGATGACAAGAGAGATAAGTTGATGGAACTTCTCGCAGACGTCGCAGAGACTGCTGCTAGGACTCTGGTGTTTGTGGATACAAAGAGAAACGCAGATTTCTTGGCAACTTTTCTATCACAAGAAGGCTTACCGACTACAAGCATTCACGGAGATAGACAACAGAGAGAAAGAGAGACTGCTCTGCTAGATTTCAAGAATGGCAGGTGTCCGATTCTCATTGCGACTTCCGTAGCTGCTCGGGGTCTTGACATACCCAAAGTAGAACATGTTATCAACTACGATTTACCTTCAGATATCGACGAATACGTGCATCGTATTGGTCGAACGGGAAGATGCGGCAATCTTGGATCTGCGACTTCATTCTACAGTGATGACAAGGATAACGCATTAGCACGTTCTTTAGTCAAAGTGCTTGCAGATGCTCAGCAGGATGTTCCAGGTTGGTTAGAGTCTTCCGCTTTATCGGCAGTTGGAACTCATCACGGACCGAAAGGTGGTCGCTTTGGTGCCCGGGATGCCAGAAATGGTGGAGGAAGAGGACGTGGTGGGGGAAATCGGCAAACAGGAGATTACGACTACAATGATGGAGCTGAAAGTGCTGTTCCATCAAACGGCTTTGCAGACTCTAGCGGGTTTGGAGATGACGATGGGGGATGGGAATAAACTTCTCTATAAAAATGTGGAGTGTCGACGGTGGACTAACTCCAAACAGTTCAAAGACCGTGTTTAAACAGTTTCATTTTGGTTCTTTTGTGTGTAATGACGTGTTCCAGTCTTACCATCATGTGTGTGATCTTGGTAATTAGGCATCCTCTTCTGCGGACTTCCTATGTATATTTATTGATACATCATCCTTATTGTTTAGCGTTTATTATCAACCCACCTGCCCATTTTGAATAACATTAATGGCGCAAGCGTTCGTACTCTTGATATTGCATATAGGTCATCAAACCATGTCCTTTCTTGCAGTTGCATTGTTGCGCTCTGTCAATTTGACTTGCGTGATTCTTGCCGTGTTAGAAGTTGATCGTGTGCCACTGTGTCCAATTTTTGCACCGTATGCGGTATGCTCATCTTTTACCTGTGTACCAGGTCATATTGTTTATATTTTTTCCTAAACGATACACACTGTTCTTAGCTCGCACGTTCCTCCCTTGTGAATGCCTTTTTTCTCTAGTCACTGTTTTGCTTCGTTTTCACGTTTCTTTGCTGAAAAATTTCGGGACTGCAAAATATTGTCTTTGACTATTTTAACAAAGTTGTAAAGTTAGACTCATCGGTAACTGTTCTTCACTGTGTGCCAGCTGAACTGCTTCGGGTATCTTCGAATCAGTAAAGAGACGGGCGGTCTGCGTTTTTCCAGGTAGTAGGAATGTGAGTAAAGAACCTCCCAAAAGGTTACCGTGTACCGACCATAGAAATCGTTACTACTAGCTACACCGAGGCGGCTCATTTTGCTGCCGTGGCGCCTCGGTGCGGTTTGTTAAACCGCCATGGCAGCGGAGGTCTTCGCTGTTGCATCCTTGTGATTTGTTTCGAAAATGGGTCGGACCTACGGAGTAACGGGAGCTGCAGGATTGTTGGGGCTCTCAGTTCTGAAATTGCTTGCTCAAGAGACAGAGGTAGAAACAGTCAAAGCCTTGGACCTGTCATTTCCGGAGGACCTGAAGTCGGCAATCCGAAATGAAACTCTCGGTAACAAATAGCTTTCTTTAATTTAATCATAACGTCACCTGTAGGCATGGACTACAACGATCACATAAGTCGGGATGGCGAAGCCGTATGCAAAGAATGCGTAAATTGGGTGTAGCTCAAATGCCTCACAATTTCAGGGCCAGAGTTTGATTGGATCGGCTGTGATATAACAAAGTACTCCCAAGTTCAAGAAGCCTTGAAAGGATGTGACGTCGTCCTTCATATCGCGTCCGTAATTCCAGGAGCATACAAGGATGATAAAACGACCATGTACGAGGTGAATGTTGTAGGTAAGAGTCCACCGACCACAGTTACACTAAGATATTATTCATATTTTGGACACTGAATTGTATTTTGCCTCTTCATGTTTCTGCAGTGCCCACATCACAGTGATCTATATCATATGCATATGCAATTTGAACTGACCTCTCAGGACGGACGCAAATGAAACTTCAGATAACTCTCATTAAATCCCCTGTTTTCTCTCTTTAGGTGCCAAGAACGTCACCGACGCGTGTCTTGAAAATGATATCAGTGAGCTTGTGTATATTAGTTCAATAGCAGTAGTTGGACCGAACTACCGCCGACAGCCTGTAGAAAATTTGACAGAAGACACTCCATATCATTCTGCAAAACGGACTGTTTATGGAGAAACTAAAAAGCTTGCTGAAGATTATGTGCTGAATGCAAATGGGAAGCAATGCTCTAATGGAAAGGTTAGTAGACGATCATGTGAATGGGGTATTTACTTTGCAAATGTAGCCTACACGCCCATGGATTTGATATGTAGGGTGACCTACTTCGGA
Organism: Botrylloides violaceus; assembly: GCA_030412335.1. NCBI lineage: Eukaryota > Metazoa > Chordata > Ascidiacea > Stolidobranchia > Styelidae > Botrylloides > Botrylloides violaceus. Next base: position 1,770,464 of record JASFYC010000320.1, read on the forward strand.
TAAATGCTGATTTCGTATGTATCATCCTATTCTGAATCCTGACCCGAGGGTAGTCCGATTGTCCAGTCTTACTGAGTCCATCAGCCAAATTCTGGGGCCCCGCCCTGAATTCAGTCTGCTCCTTTGACAACGTTCCAATTTTTTGGTGGCCACAGCCGCTCAAACCAACTAATTTGGCTGTGATTTTTACTCCACATATCCTTCTCGTCGGAACCATAATTCTATACCTCGTTGTCCAGATCTAACTGACCATCGCTAGAAAAGCACCCATTGAGTCTGACTATAGATATTAGAGGTTAGAGTTTACCTGGCTAAAGTTTGGCCTCAACATGCCTATTTGAACTGTTAATAAAAGCATTGTATTCTCTCACATGCAGGAGTTGGTGACGTGTGCTCTACGGCCAGGGGCAATTTATGGGGAAATGTTCCGTGTCTTTGAATTTATCTCAAAAGCCTCAATAGGCAAAGTCATTTACTCATTTCAGTCCAAAGAGAGTCGATCTGTGCCAATATATGTCGGCAACTTGGCATCTGCTGTAATTCTGACTGGGAAGTGCTTAAGAGTATGTATTATATTTTCATCAATCGAAAAATTGTCTTCTAATAAAGCTGTTGGTGGACTTGTGAAAAATCTTGTTAGGTTATCATTTTTATACATACAGTCAGAGTCAATGGTCACAGGCCTGGGATGTAGAAGCCGTGGAGGCTGAGTTGAAATTTGGACTCATTGACAAATGAATGATGGTCGCCATAGCAATGATCTAAATACAAACTCATCCCTTCCTTAGGGGATTATAGAATCAGATTGTTCGATAAGCGGAACTGTAATGATAACTTCGTATTATTCCTTTTAGGACAAGAAAGATGTTGCTGGTGGACAAGCTTACTTTGTTGCTGATGATTCAAAACCTATACAAGGTTGCGAAATGCTCGTAAAAATGATGTCACCTCTTGGATATACCGCTTCAAGGCAGCCAGTTCTTCCATATCCTCTGAATTATATTCTATATATCATTCTGTATTGGATCAACTACCTCTTGAGATATGTTGGACTATCAAAAATGGTAAGCATAATATGTTAGTTGTTCCTTCGTACTGTGTCGGGATTTTAGTTACAGTTTTCAAGAAATGGAACCAGTCGTTGCTCAGTGGTTTATGGTGTCTGACCTAGACTTAGAATGTCATGTTGCAGCGCTTTTGTGATATCTATTGTGAATTGTTGGAGCTTTGACGGTGAAGATTTGTTGCCGTTGCCAGCCAGCTTAAACTGTGTATATGTCATCCACACACCAACACATGTTGTATTGAAATTCATCACACTGTAGCCTACAGCACAGGTATTCACAAATTGGGTAAGTGACACGATCTCCTAATAGGTGTAAATCATTTAGTTAGAAGAGTAGAACGCTGCCATCAAATTAACAGTAGGCCTACAGCTGTACCTTGTTGAGCATTATTATTCTAGGGTTAATGCAAGAGGTAGGTGGGGGGGATGAGGCAGGCTTCTGCAGAAGTTTTAATGTCAGTAATAGGCTAGTGTTGAATCATTGTATATATTTCTGTGTTTATGGTACCGACCAGCTCCACTATATTCTTCATTTGACATAGACTTCTTGTTTGTTTCAGAGCATGCCTCGTCCTGAAGTAATATGGATATGGGATGCTGTCTTTATTCATTCTGGACAGAAATTTGCAAAGCAATTCTCTTACAAGCCACCATTTTCTGAAGCTGAATCAATGAAGCTCACTCAAAGATATGTTCTTCGATTGAGTGAAATCAATTTCAAACGACCTATATATGACTATCAGTATTCCCTTTCTGAGTGATGTACATTGTCCTAGAATAGAATTAACGCCACTTCGCTCTTTTCGGAAGTGGCCTTGCAGGTTATGTGCTCATGGCATTTGACATAGCGCCTAGTAACGTGCCATCAGGCAATTTAATAAAGTTCAAAATTGTACCTATTTTAGTCAAGTTAAATTTTCTCCCAACCCCTTTGTGAATCATTTAGCACTTGATTTGTTGTGTTATGGACTGTAAACATACTTTTCATGTTCAATTTTAACTTATAGTAAGTTATATTATGTTTTCTGGTTGACTTGAGATTTGGGTCATTTTTTTGCAAGTCATAAATGAAATTAATAAATATGCTAAATTATTTCTTGGACAAAAATGGTCGATGGAGAGATAAAAATTTCCAATCTGTAGAATCAAAGACCCATCCTACCTGTCCAATCGATCTGGACTAATAAATCCATCAAGGACTACTTGCCCAGCTGTAACAAGTATAGTCTTAACGTCACCGCCATACAAAGCTATCTGCTGTTGTTCCCACACCAATAAAACGAGTATATCTTTATCTTGATACACAATATTACAAAAGACTACATCAGTCCATCAACAAATTCAAATGGCCGACAAAATAGTTGGAACAGATACATGCCATAAGCTTTCAGAAAGCTAAGTATAAAAACATAAAGATCTGAAATACACTTGCGAGGCACCAACACGAACAATTTCTAAGCAGTGATTCCATAAGTACCACTCAAATAGCAAAGTACACAAAAGTAAAGCATGATTTAAACAAGTTCCAGTATTTTTATAGTCCCTTGGCTATTTGCTGCAGTTAATATGTTGCTGTTTTCTCTCCATACGACAGAACTAACAAATTCATTTCCATCTTCTTCTCTATGGTCGCGATCAAGAACACTTTTTACAACGTCAAACTTGTACGTTAGTAACGGATTGGATAAGCCTTTATAATATACATACAATGAGTTATTTTCGCTGCCGCAAGCAATGTATGTGCCATCTGTCGCTAAACCGACAAAATTTTTTTCGTTGGTATGACCACGAAAAGATCGAGTGCAATTGGGACTGTTTACATTCCACAATTTTAATTCGCTATCGGTCGAAGCAGAGACAATATCTTCATTGGATACAAACTTTGCATACGACACTGCTTTTTTATGTCCTTTGAAAACGCGAAGTGCCTCATTCGGTTTGCGAATGTCATAATAGTGGACAAAATGATCGGCACATCCAAACACAAGATGAAAACTCGATTGAGGGTTGAATTTCACGCAGCATACATTTGCTTTGGCCTCAATGCAGCCAACTGAACGTGATGTGTTAGTTGACCATAGTTTGACATGAGCATCGTCAGAGCCTGACACTAAAAGTCGAAGGTCAACATTATTAAAGTCTACGCTCCAACATCGTTTCTCATGCTCTTGAAACATTTTTAATTTACGACCAGTAAATGCATCCCATAGAGTAACAGAGCCATCGTAGTCACTGCTGGCAAGCCATGATTTGTGGTACTTACTCCAGCTTAAACATGATATCTTGGAATTACACACCATTTGCACTACCGGATAATTAATACCATCGACAACATTATTTACGACTGCTTCATAATCATATACTTTGATCTTTTTCGTGACGCCAGCGACTGCGAAATGGTCACAATCTTTATCAAAGTCTATGCTAGATACTATATTTGATGAGTTTAGCACATCACTTGCATAGCTTAATGTTGCGACTGGGCGGATTTTAGAGAACTGTGTGAATTGTTTCAAGTTTTGGCTGAACTCTCCTAAAAGTTCTAAACGGCGTTCTTCGTTTGGAGCCAACTCACTCAGTCTCGTGTTAAAATAGCAATCTTGTAGATCGTTTACATGCAGAGTTAGTTTCCGGCGTCTTTTCGACAAAGTTTTGGAGAACCAACTCTGGTTTGATTTGCATGACTGCGAAGGTCTGTTGAATGTTTCATTTTCAGCTGACGTGGAGGCGACTGTACTTGTTGATGTCGATGGTTTTGGTACCATTTGCTCTTTCTTCTCAGCAAATGGTGATTCTGCATTGTCTGTGTGCTCGGGGACGACAGATTCATGCAGTGAGCTAAAAGACGCATGCTTGCTTTCATCTAGCGCTTCTTGCACTTGTGATATATCTTGTTCTAAAACAGCTAATTCCGATCGTACTTTGTCCATTTCGGTCCGTTTCTTTTTGCCCAAGTCTTGCAGAAATTCAAGTAAAACTTTGTTATGAACGACTGCGTTGTCAAGAAGCATTTTTCTACGTTTTTCTTGCAAAGTTTTCAACATTTGGTCAAGGTCCGATATCAACAAGCCGTCTTCTTCCGTTGCTAAATACGTTTGCCACTCCCATAATCTAGAGTCCATTTTCAGTCGCTTTGATGTCGCAGTCAGATCTTGTATTTTCTTTTTCTGCTTCTTTATAATTTCATTTAAAGCAAAATTCGGGTATATCTCATCCTTTCTCTCAATAATCGAGTCACATTTTGTGCATTTATTGCTTTCTTCCAAGCTCCTTTTTAAGCACGCGTAACAGAATGAATGCCCACATCGTGTCATGTATGCTTCATCGATCAAGTCGAAGCAAATTGGACATATGAAATCTTCGTTCATTCCTCTGAATGTACCGAGGACTGAGGGAAGTGGCTTTGCATCTGAGGTGCTTGATGATGCTGCGCTCTCGCTACTCGCAGCTCTCTTCATTGTAAAGTTCTACTTCTGCTGCGTCATGATGTGAAGACAAACATTTTCACTATTTCATTATTTAATAGGTGCAAACTTTGAGAATTCCACTCAAAATATCGTAAACTTTTTCGTTTCTGACAGACGTTGCCGATTGCCGCATGACCAGTCCCAAAGCCATGTTCGGGTGAAACATTTATTGCACAAGGGAAGCCCAACATTATTTCCGGTAGAAATTCATTGTTTATACTCGTGGGCTCAGTAACTAGGATGATTCGGTTTGATGCTACTCTAAGCTGAGCGGGTTAATTAGACTGTCTGCCTTTTGATCGGGATGTTCCGGGTTCGATTCCCGACCGACTCAAATCGAAGACTTTAAAAGTGGTGTCTGTTCCTTTCCTTCTAGGCAGTCAGTTTCGGGGAAGTGTGAAGAGTCGTGGTTGTAATAGTGATCCGGGTTATAAACTGGAAGTATTGACACGTATACCGTAAGCATTGACGTAGCGTAAATAACCTTAGTAGTTGAAAACGCCATAAATTTCAAACAAAACAAAATACTCCAAGCACATTCCTCTGTCGGTTACGCCTTAATAACCATATTGCCTTATTGACTTTAACGCATTAATTAGAGGCTTTCCAAATAAATTGCTAGATTATCTGAAACGAATTAAGAGGATTCAGCCTAAGCAATTTCATAAAAATGAGGTAGGCTATAAACGTGCCACATTTGGAGAGGTTTGGCGAGATTCTGGTTTAATTCTAGACTATATTGGTATGACCTATATGAATGGTAAAAGCTAGGTGTAGCCTGCGCAGCTACGTTAAGGTTATGGTCTATTCTTGAAATCTTGAATGGGAGATTTAGTAGATTGAAATTAGCTGATTGAAGAACATCAAGGTTAGGCCTATATTGCGATGCCCAATCCCACAAGAGTGTTCAGCTGCGCGAATATTTTTTAAATGCGTTCACATAGGCTACGTTATGAGCCCGCTAGGTCGCTGGCCCTTACATCGCCGTCAACCGACTTTAATGCTACAGCTCCACTGTTTTGTGCCGTGACATTGTACAAAATTTATATGCGGGATAGGTAGGCCTACTCGCGATTTGTCCGAAACCATTGTTGTAGGCCTACCTTTTGTCGACCTTGGTTACATGGTTTATATGATAGACTATGCTGGCCACACATGATAGCGTGTGCATGGCCTACTCTAGGTAACTAAAGTAGGCAATGGTGTGTGAGAGAATACTACCCATATTATGGAAATTGTGGATTACGAATTATTGGTAAGTCAAAGGTGATACGGGTGTGGTAATGATATGAGTTCGATTGCCGAGGTGAGAGTTACATTCAAGCTAACTTTATACATTGACACGTAACGGTTAAGTTCCGTATTACAATAGCAAGAAACTATATATACTTGTGCAAGTTCCTTTTGTGTCTTCAACTTCCGTGTTTTGAATGTCCCCAGTGAATTTCTACAATCAGACTTTAGCCTATTCTGTATAAATTTAATCGGTAGGTAGGCCTAAGCAATTTAATAAAGATTATAGGTAGGCTCTAAACGTGCCACATTTGGAGAGGTTTGGCGAGATTCTGGTTTAATACCCAATCCCACCAGAGTGTTCAGCTGCGCGAATATTTTTCAAATGCGTTCACATAGGCTATACGTTACGCGCCCGCTAGGTCGCTGGCCCTTACATCGCCGTCGACCGACTTAAGGCTACAGCTCCACTGTTTTGTGCCGTGACATTGAGCAAAATTGATATGCGGGATAGGTAGGCCTACTCGAGATTTGTCCGAAACCATAAGCTGTTGTAGCTAGGCCGACCTTTGTCGACACTGGTTTATATGATAGACTGTGGCCACTTCAATTCCTTTCATCGAAATGAGAATGCTGTGATTATTAAGGCATTAGACAGAGAACATATCCAACATTACAATCAAACTAACAAAACATGAGTACGTTCCACACCTCAACGATAAGGCACAAGTAGAAAGCGCAGACGCGAGTTAACGCCTGAGACCGAGTAGCCTATAGTCACTGAATGTGCGCAAGCACTGTGTTGAATGTGTACAGGTCGATATCGATATATAAAATGTATAATTCTGAAAAACTGACGAAGCAAGAAACCTGAAATTTACATAAAAATATTTTGTGGTCGCAGTGATATTATATGCGAAATATGACCTTTCTACGTTCAGCAGTTCTTGAGGAGTAGACAAAGAAGGTTTTCCATTGTGGTTTTCCGCTGTACGATATAGTATTCATACCCCTACGTGACTGAATCCAATAAAGCTGAAAATGCATATCTACAGTCGGCTTTGGAAGAATTATATAGGATAACCGCCAGCAACTCTTTTGCGTCCATAACATATCCCAGCGTAGTTCAGTTCACTCATGTTAGGATTGACTACTAGTTAATCATTGCTGATCGTTAGCCTAATCGATCAAACAATATTTTGCAAATTGAAAATGTTGCTTGGTTCGGTACACAGACGGATGACAGCAATGCTAAATATATAGCAATATAGCCAAAGCCTATATTTGATCAAATATGGGTGGGATAGAACCACATGATGTCGTCTCGTTTATGAACGATGGGTCATTATTACAACAAAATATTTACAAAGCCTCCTGCGAGCTCTGCTCTTTCGTATGATTTATAGTTCAATAAATGTCCAGAAGGGTACTCCTACTGAACTGTGGTATCTATCAACGCAAATCGTTTTCCCTTGAGAAGCGGTAGGCATATGTCCCTCATAAAAATTGCTCCTCACCGATTGTTCTTTTTTTCAATGACCTGCGAATTTCTGGAAGGTATATTTTAGGCCTTGGGGTGACAGGAGACGTGACAGAAAGTATGCTTGTCCGCAGATATTGGCCTTTAGCAGTGAACGCCACACCTTCATATCGTGCATACACCGGGTTAATGTGTGCTAGGCCTATAGGCCCTATCGTAGTTTTGGGGTTGGTAGAAGGTCTCTGTTCCTAAATAAGAGGATCTTCCTATGCACTTGGGGTGGAGAACACGGATAACTTAATTAGAGGTGTTTTTCGGTACGGTGTGATGAGAATGAGTTTCTGGTATAATTTTTAGGACCTTCTATTTCGGAAAGATGGTTGCTGCATTCGGCTGTTCAATTACGGGAAGTTGGAAAGTCGGGAGTGCTAGCCGCGTCCGTGCACATGATTCGTTTCCTAGTGTAAGGAAATAGGCCAACGTACGCTATCAGTTTGAAAGGTGACCTGTATTCGACCACCGTACGCAACTCTGGGGATTATCCGTCAGCAACTCTTTTCGGCCTCATGTGACCATGTAGGCTGTAACCCACTAAATTTTAGGCCTACACAGTTCCATTAAAATGACTGATTAATCATTAGCTAGAATATTTTAGCAATTTTAGTTTCAGTAAAGGAAGTTAGAGAAATGTTAAATGATCGGAAGATAATCAAAGACAGATGGAGCTCTGCATCATTTCGGCTCATGAGCTCACGAGTAGGCATATACTGAGTGTACCGCCTCAAATATTTACATTTATAGACTATATATAGGCGTAGTCACCTGGGAAGGCTATTGTACAGCAAAAGGTTTTAGCACGAAAGACGAGAATTGTCGACTTCGCACGTTCCCGAGAAAATTTGTGCGTCACTATTTTTACAATTATACGCGTGTGAAGTTGTTGAAAATGTGTTTTTGTATGGATTGGTCGTTGAATATCATTAGAGTTTCGGAGATAATTAAGAATCAAGGCGGGGGCATAGTCTGTTGCAGTAGCACAGAGGCTATAACTATCATAGGCTATATAGTTTTATTTCTTATATGTGACTAGGACATAGGACTATTCACACAAAATCTAATACACACCTGTTACCCATAGGCCTAGTCAAAGAATGTTTTGCTTTGTGTTAGGCTATCCATCCATCCATCCAGGTCGCACAATAACACTCTGCTTTCCGGGGGCAGCCCGTGTAATTCCTACTTGTGTATAACTCTTTTTCAAGGTTTGTGGTAGTAGTAAACAAGTTGGCCTAGGCTACTATATCAATAATCATGCGTTTACCCGCCGGAAAACCAGTAACATTCAACGATCCAATACATGGAACAATTCAATTGAATTGGCTCCTAGGTCAACTCATAACCACTCCGCAATTTCAGCGCCTCCACTACATCAAGCAGCTCGGCAGCACGTTTCAAGTATACCCCGAAGCTAGTCACACTCGATACAGTCATAGTATCGGTACGGCTCATTTAGCTGGAGAATTAATAGAGCATTTAAAACGCACACAACCAGAATTGGAAATTAATGATGATGATGTCCTATGTGTCCAAATTGCTGGCCTCTGTCATGATCTTGGACATGGGCCGTTCTCTCACCTTTTCGACGGTCACTTCCTTCCTCTGATCGAAAAATTTGATTGGAGACATGAAGAATGTTCTTGTCGGATGTTCGACAAAATGATACGTGATCTAAAAACAAAAAAAGCTCTGGATTCATCGAAGCAAGGCGATTTTATCAGAAGATTCTTCAGCGATGAACGTTGTAACTTCATAAAAGAAATGATTGATCCTTTTGGAAATTATAAGGGAATGAACGATGACAAGCACTTTTTTTTCCAAATAATTTCCAACAAAACAAGTGGAGTGGATGTGGACAAATGGGATTATTTCGCCCGAGATTGCTACCATTTGGGAATTGCCAACGGCTTTCTTCATGAAAGATTCATTAAATTCACCAAAGTCATCCCCATACCAGAAGATGACGAGAAGCAACACATCTGTGCGATGTCAAAAGAAGCTTTCAATTTGTATGGCATGTTTCGTGCTAGGTTCAAACTGCACAAAGTTGCTTACCAGCATAAAAGAAAAAATGCTGTCGATCATATGATATGCGATGCACTGTTGGCCGCCCACGAGGATGTTGAAATTGCCGGAGTTCAAGGCTTACAAAACTGCATAGAGGAGGGTCAAGAAGAAGCTTTCTGTCATTTGGATGATAGAATACTATTGAAAATAGAGCATTCAAAAGAGAGTGACGGCATTGGCATGAGAAAAGCTCGAGGAATCCTCAGCAGGATGGCTAATGGCGATCATTATCAATGTGTGGGAGAGATCCCTCTCCAAAAGCGCTTAGAAAAGAACAACGTGAGAGAACGGGAGCAAATGAGCGTGCGGTATTTGGAAGACTTGGATGAATCCTTGAGGGACAGTATAAGAGTGACCATAGCAGCCTTCAACTACGGTATGGGTGAAGAGGACCCGATATCCAAAGTATGGTTTTACGATGAAAATAATATGGGGGAGACAACGAATGTTTCTCAGAAGGAGAGAGGTGATGTTTCGAGGCTGTTGCCGGAAAAGTTTCAGGAATACATGCTGCAAGTGTTCTGCACTGACAAACATTTAATTACCAAGGCCGAAGAGGCATTTCGTAAATGGCAAATTCACAGTATATGGTAGGCTCTATATCCTTGGACCACGGAATGAATTTATTAACAAGACTGCTTCATCGTAACTGAATCAAAAATATTGGAAGAATATATAGCCTACATATATAAATCAATAGTTCCAAAATATGAATAAGTCCTATACAGTTAGACGCTTACCATATATACTGTATGTATCGAAATCTTAACAGATACCGATTATGCGATAGGCTACGTACCAGATTCCTCATTGCATAGCCTATAGCGCAAGCATACGCATCCTGTCTGTTTGGCTGCATTTGTTTTTGAGGGATTAGGCCTGCTCCACTGCTTGTATCAATTTGCATGATTTGTCGCGCAGGTAGGCCTTGGCCTATAATGTATATTCGAGACAACTATGATAACAAATATTGAAGCCGATGATGAACGATCAGATATAGAGAGGTGCATACAGGAATACTATAAACAATGCGGGGTGGGTCTCGATATTTGTCGCCTGTAAGAGTGCGCCGGCGTCGAACTAGAAGGCCAATGCAATTTAGGCCATATCAGCGTCTCCTGTGCATTCCATAATAGCGTCCGTAGGCCTACATGTCTGCGGGTCCCTTTAATGCAACGACAAGCTGTGCAATCTACGTATCCTGCATTAGCTACAAGAGCCACGAAAGGCAAATTAGCCACGGAAGCCATGATATCTGCGAAAACTGGGCCAGCAGCAGAAGCTAAAAGCTAGCGACGTAAACGCAATCACTGAGGCCGATTCATGGTGCCAATTTCAAGAAACACTAGCGCCCTCTGCGATCAAGCCTTTTCGGGTCAACATTATGGGTTTACCATCGGCGGCCCGGCATCCACTGGGCAGGCACGTTCGCGCTCCTCCAAGACGATAACACTGGTTCTACCCACTTGTTCAGGTTGCGACTTGCTCACTGACAAGGCCAGGACCAATAGTTTCGTTTCGAACCGGACCATAGCAAAAAGCAGTAGGTATACTGTATTTGAAATCTGTCAAGTGCTGCCATCACAGACCGACACAGAATGCATTGAACGCATTTACATTCCAGCATAATTCGACAACAAACTAATCGTTAGTGACAGTAGAAAATGAGTAATCATTACAATATATCATCTCGTTGCAGTATAGCCGTTTGTTAGCTTCAGTTAGCAGTATAGGAGAAAAGGTGCAGATAAAGAAATAGAGAAAGAAAACGCCATCTTTCTAGTGAATACAATCACCAATGCAAAAAAGGTCTGCTCTCTTTTAAGATTTACCGAAAACGGAGCGGTTGCGACAGTGGGGGAGATACATCAACTACTGATTACACAAACATTTCAACATTTAATGTATCGCATGAATTTTTAATCAAAAATTTATAGTGGAGCTGATTTCAGGCAACTGATAGAAAATAGTAAGAAACTGCCCCACCACATTCATGTAAAGCTAAATTCACTTTATCATGATAATTTATTACTATAGCAATTTTTCGGTGGCAAACAGTAGGTGGCGCTGCAGGACAACTTTAAATCACAAGAGGGAGCCAGAGCAATTGCTTGGATCAAAGAATCTCAACGTAAATGTCTCTTGAGTGCCCCAAATGACAATTAAACGTGGACTTCAACGAGGATGACAGGGTCACAAGATCAATAAATGAGAATAGTCAGGCTTATCGATGGTTTATAGTTGGTATGTGGCTTTTCCTAAAACACTTAGTATCACAGTCACAGATCTAAGGTTCAAGCATCCAAATATTGACATTAACTCCACAGGCTGGGCGAGGTTCCAGCATCCACTGCAACCCCATGGACAGCATCAAATATTGACATTACTCTATAGACTGGGCGAGATTCCATTATGAAAGTATAAACCATCATCAATGGATCTTTGTTGATGTCATGACTTGAATTAGTAAAAAAACTGTCAGGGAAGCTCATGGATTTTTTGATATCTCAAGTTGCAAGAATTGAACAAATACGTCACGGATTCGAGTGGCTGATGTTGCCATGGTAACATACATTTGCAGGTCACGCACAACACAAGACTGCCACCATGTGGCTTTAATTAATACAGTAATATTTGCATTGCAGGAGAAAATAGAAAACAGTCAGGTAGGTCTATTCCGGAAAACTGTTCATGTTCCAGGAAATTTATCTGGCCATATTTGAACATGAACTCAGCTGGATGTATACAGAGAATCGCATGCTGTTCACACCGGAAATCACCATTTTTCCTGCCATGAATATGTACGGTGGTGACAGCTGTATCTCAGGTAACGTGTGATGCAGGAACACAACTCATTGATCCAGAAGACATAGTATCAGTGTCAGGGTGGCTTGTGCAACCATAGAGGTATAAACCAGTCTACTTGTCACCACAAATAAAGCCGTATAGTTATGAGGGAAATACATCAAAGTTGTTGTCAATCTCGTGAGCCACAAATATTGCAAGGTTGCCATCACGTCATATTTATGCTGCTAAATATATCTGAGTGCTTCAAGCACTTTCAATTGATCTGAGGCGAAATCGCCCACCGCTCAGATATTTTCAGCACAATACAAGTTTCAAAAGGACAAATGCGTTACAGAAAATCAAAATTCCAATGCCCGTATTCCAAAAAATAACATATTCGAGAGTCAGATATCGCATGAATTATCAGAGGATAAAACTTGGGTCAGTATAGGAAAAATTCATTTCAAGTGTGAAACGTATCGAAATAATGATTTTGCAGTTGGCCTATTAGCGATCTGCAAATCAGATGGTATGTGTCCGCAAACACAGGAATGAAATTTTTGAATGAGACTGGACCAAATGTTCAGCACCTTAACAGTTTCATGCTGTGTTGAGGGACAAGTAGATGGTAGAGTTAACACAAGAAGGAATTTTTCTCTCTGATTTTGTTCATTCAATACACTAGGTAGGGTTATAGATTGTGGTTCGAAATTGCCCTGAATCGATTCTGAATATTCGTTTCAATATGGGCGCATTACAATTGTAGATGCTAGTTTTGTGAGCAAATAAATTGAGTGCTATATGGAAATTGAGTGGAATACGGGCAAAAACGTTACAGGAGAACGCCCACGCTCGCTGCTGGGGCAAGTCACGTAGTTATACTTTCATACTTGATATCAATGCTGAAACAAGTACCCGCGTACCATTACTATGTAGCAATCACAATATGGCTCGGTATTTGCGGTGGGCCACACTTTTCGAATCAACTCATTTAGGCATCGGATGAGTGAGATAAATTTTTCCGACTTGTGGAGCTGTGTAAATGGGAGCTTTCCTGTAGTGCTCAATGAGTCCATCGACAGACTCGAACTTTCGTTGGCCGATACAGTATTTGCCATCGCGCTTTGACACTTTGAAATGCTTGATCTTATCTGGAGCCTTCATAGATACAGACAAGTCTCCAACCTAGGACAAGGGTGGGTACTGTTAAATACTCATTCTTCCATGAATCGAATAGTAATACCGGTACATAAGGCTACCACACGACATATTTAACGTTTCTTGGCCTGATGAAAAGTTTAATGACAAGTTGTCTGAAATCAACTCCACTATTCCATGCCCGTACTTGAAATTGCGATTGTGGTCGTTTATAATTAATTTATCGATCTTGTCAATCACAATACTAAAGCAGGATATCAGTATTGAACGGCCATCCCTCTCTGTTTATCAAAGGTTATGGCATTCTATATTCTCTCATAATTATGAGCAACACTTCCTGGACATGATTTGAAGCACACATCTATGAATCACAACTCTGTTTTGAAGGAAAGATTTATGATCTACGGGACAACACCATCAACACCGCTGAAGTGATTTATACAGTAATACATGCCCGCCCTATCTTATCAACATGGCTTGAAAACATTCAGGGGAGCCTGGAAGCCCCTTCCACGGAAGACATTCTAGTACTTGAATGCATTTTCACCTGAAGGAGCGGAACTCCAAAAGCTACTGATCAGTTGGCTGGCAGTGTTTTGCCCGACTGTGGGGCTCTGGGTTCGATTCCGGACCAGACCAAACTAAAGACTTTAAAATCAGTATCTGTTACTTCTCTCCTTGGCAGTTTGTATCAGAGGAGAATGAAGGGCTGTAGTTATGATATGAGGGGATATAAACCAGAAGTATAGATGGATGGGCACGTGTCGATCTAAGTAGTTAAACACGGCATAAATTCCGAACGACTTCGAAAGCTTGTGAAATAAGTGCCCATTAGACATGAGATTATAATCTGATAATTATCAAAGGAAAAGAACACTTCCAAGCTGGTAGATTTGAAAAATGGAAACAATTTACTTACAGTGGACTCGCTGTCTCGCACCATAAATTCTGAGTTTTGAGCTCCAGCCAGAAGCATTCTTTCGGCATCAACACGTTTCACCGATCCAAAATACCATGACTTGTCGATCATGGAGTCCATTTTCCCAACGATTCTGTTATTCTGCTAAAAAAAAAACAGAAAAATACCAAAATAACTTCATGAAAGAGAAAAGGATGCTAAGTTAGGCACATCTCATTCACCTCCGGTATATATTATATATTTGATAAAGCTGCAGGATCCATATTCACAATTGCTATCGTTCACCATCATTGACGCTTAAAGTCTACCCGTGGAAATGATTTTGAAGAATTGTCAGCGTGTCAGGGTAATAGCAAAATGCACAAAAGTCCAATTTAAAACTGTGGCACCAGAGAAAATAAGTGCTTCCAGCTAAACCTCTCCTGGCTACGTATATAGAGCTTTCTCGAGTTGTTATAGTATTCGAAATCCAAAAAAAAAGAACGAATAGCTATTCGATTCCGTCCAAATATCTTGTTATTTGATTCGATTCAAAATATTGAAATTAGAGTGCCCAGCCCCTAGTCACAACATAGAAACAAGATGATTCACTTTAAATACCTGTTCATGATGTGAAGGAGCATTATTTCCAAACAGCATGTCAGGCACAACATCGTCATAATTGGATTGCTCTGGTATAGACGCAGACGTAGCTCCTGGGACAGTTTCGATGTAATTCCTTGGAATAAGTCCGATTTTGCCGTCTGTATTTCTCGCTTCGTACCACTCAGGATCCGACAGTGGTTTGCCGATTATTTCAAACATGTCACCGAGTTCAAACGTGAGTTCTTCCGTGTTGTCTGATTGGAATGGATACAGCGCCTTCGCCACTTCTAAAACAGGCTTTGCGTCGTGACTCTGAGGATGGATTGAATTCATGGCATCGTTAGCATTAGAATCCGAAACAGCCTCAACATAGTTTGATGGGAACCATCCGACTTTCCCGCCAGGGCCTTTACCTTGCCACCATCCGTCTGCTTCTTTGCTTATGACGTCGATCATGATTCCTTTAGTAAGATCTAATTCATCGGTTTGTGTCGCCGAGTAGCTGTATTTAGCGACAAATTTTTCGGATGAAAAGTTAGACATCTTCTTACTGTTGCTGTCCCCGTCTGGGTGATTGACAGGTGTGGGAAAGTTTGAAATACCAGTGTGGGTGCCACTCCCTGTAGGATACTTGCTCTTTTTCGTAAACTTGAAACCTACAAAAAAATTATACGAATCCTACTGCATGCATGCCCATTTTGCAACCAGTCTGATAGCATTGTGCAAAGAAGAAATATTACAACGTTGCTGAACTAAGCTATTTTGTTTCCTAGATAGGCTATTCAGAGCTTTCAAGAGAATAATATACAGGCAAAGGATACTTCCTTCCTTTAAACTCAATAACAATCAGAATTTATGAGCTTTGCAACTATTTCAAATTGTCACGTCACGAAACCTTGGATACGCTTCAGCTAGTCATTAAGCGAAAGCAAGCACTAAAAAGTCATCCAGTGCTGTACAACATACAATCTATACACTCAATGTATAGTAGGCCTTCTTCCTTTGGCCATTACACTATTCAGTGAATCAGTGGCAATACATCAAATTCAACATAGCATTATACCGAACAGGCTATCGATATCCTTCCTGCCACAACCCTATACATATGTTTTCAGTTTCATTTATTCCAATGAACACACAAATACAAACCATGCCCCCATGCAACGTGATCATGTCAAATTTCCAACTGCCAAACAAATAAGTACCACCACCGCCATGCGTCAAATGTGCTACATGGCCTGTTGGCCCCGGCCATGACCACATCATGAAACTGTGTGTATTGCTCCACAGTTCCACAGACTTAGCTAATTTGGCTCGGCACCACAGATCACAGAGCCCCATAGGATGAGCATGTCAACTTCAAGCAGCCTAACCCCAACCTATTGAATCTGTATGGAATATAACTATGTAACCACTGCCACGATGCTTTCTACACACAACTATCTTCTGTTCAAACTATCATTTTCACTTCAGGCCCAATTTAACATAACGAAACGACTGCTTTGCCCTTTGATGCCTCGTTAACGTCAGGCGATAACTTGATGCCTGTGGTTCTAATGTCGATCAATTCTTCACTTTTCTGTTTTTCTATAGCAGTTTCTTCGGATCACAAACCCAATGAGACAATATACAAGCGTTAAACACACAAAAACACCCACCTATTTTTGTCACAATCGATTCACTTTTGCATTTGACGTAGTTGGATGGTACTAATCCCACATGCATCAATTTGTTCCGTACCTAGAATTGGATAATATTGGGCAACATAGCCTTCGGAGTCGCTCGTTACAATAGAATGAGGAAGAATGCAAATAGCATGCGCTCCGTGAATTCGGTGTGACGACACAGGAAGTTGCAGGCATTGTGAATCACTGTTTCCATGAGCCAATTTGTTCTTTGCGAATTCACTACTCTACCACAGTTAACCAAATGAACAATAGGAACCGGTTGAGAATTGGAAAGATTGATAGAACGGAGTCAACAGACATGGGCAGTATATCAAAAGTTTAACTTGCAGTGACACGTGTGGATTTTATAGATTCAGGTGTGAGCTCCACCAACGAGTTTCACGGACTTGACTTCCTTTCGCAGGCCATTGTAAAGTTGCGTATGTTGACAGAACAACAAAACCAAAGGAGGCTGCACTTAGCAGTTTAAGCCAAGGTGTGTTTGTGGGTTATTTAAAAAAATGCATAGGTCTACCGGTATGGCGTAGTGCCATAGCCTAGACTATTTTTTGCAACAAAAATGGTAGTAGAACAGCAATTGATAATATTCTTTGGTACATATTTTGCTGTTTATGAACAAATTATGCTGACATGCGCACCATACACTACTTAGATTATATGCATAGCATATTCAGTTATTTCCTAGGTTCTTTTGGATAAAACTATCACATCGTCACGTATGCTGTCAAAATGATGGAATTATTCTTCACTATTTGCGAGGTTTTAAATCTGCTGATCTAAAGCATTGATATAGTCAAAAGAATTCTCTAAGTAACACAGGAAGTTTGGCTATATTTCAAGTCATCCCTCTTCAATTCCAAGGTTTGTACGCATCACTGATTGCATTGTATATAAAAATCCTCCGGAAAATCCATTGGATATTGTAGAGTAACCTCATCAGATTAATACTTTCAATCATTTTTGGTACAAAATCAACAAGGCGAGCGATTATGATGTAAATAAGAATTAAGTGGGTTGATTATTGAAACTAAACTCAGCAAGATTCTAGTCATATGAGCTGGCACTTAACAAAACCCAGTGGATTGTCTATGTCTAGTAGTAAGGACTACCAACACTTGAAATTATGTTATCATGACTGACTTGGAAGCTCAGCAAAGCAGCAACCGTATTAATGATACACGATGTTGTGAGTCGTGACTATCTTAGTATTAGCATTGATCAGTCATGCCTGGCTCCGATTCAAATTTGGTGAAACTCAATTCACGATAAACATGAAATTGAAAGTGATGTAATAAGCAGTGTACTCGAATTCAAGAAACAGACATACGTATACATCATATCGTATTGGTGAAGGAGCAGAGCTCCGAAAACTTGTGAATTCTCAATAAAGTAAGGCTGATGGTGATTTTCTTTACAATAAATATTGAACAAATTAGATTTACCACACATTGGGAATTTGTAGCTACACTATTTGGATCGCAATGCCTCGGCCTATACTGGTACTTACTATTAAATCTCGTTGAGTGAAAATAATTGGGCATGTAACCTATAGGTCTATTTAGGCACTATGGCCAAGGGTTCTGTATTCTATTTGTATCATTTATTTAATGTAGCTACTGTTAACAGGTCCCTTCAAAGTATATACTATATAGGTATTACAATTTCAACCCTCTCAATAACCCTGTTAGCCCGTCACGTCAGTGGAAAATTGACCTTCGGCAACGCTGGTTGGGCTCTGTTCATTCTCTCATTGATCACTTCGCGAAAATTTAACTGGCATCCAAATACTACAGATAACACCCTCTGTCGAAATCCGCTTGTTGACCCCTGACCTTTTCAGTAACTCCAAGCAGAATTATGTGTATTATGAATGCCAAAATCACAATCTATTGTTTCCTAGTCCTACTCCCGGCTTAGGCTATATGCTCGTGTTGTCTTATAAATTTATCATAAATTGATAAATTCTGACCCCAGTCGGCCTAAGGGTCTGGGATGACAAAACCAAGGATCCAGCTCGACTCCATCTCCCATTCTCCTGTAAACAAATCAAAATACACAATCTCAGTTTTCACTTTTACTATACCTTGTACCATGCCCCAGATCCATCCAGTAAAGTGAGTTGCTCGCCTTTTCGGATAGTCAACTCTTCTGGATCTTTAGCTTGATAGTCATACAAAGCCGTGACAAACTCTTCATTGACTGAACTCATTGTCGCTGGTTGGTGAGGCAAGAATGAGTGTGTCTTCAAGAAAGCAGTCAAAACCAAGACATCAAAATCTTAATCATTTAGCATATTACGGTACCGTAACTCTAAACACATGTATACCAAGTTATAATGAAAAATGGTGACCGCGGATTAACATAGGATGGATCGTCTGCCATATCGGCTCCGCCACAATTACAGGCATTTGAAAAAATATGGCAATTAACATATTCTGAGATATTTCTAAAATACGGTACCGTACCGTTAGGACTGCTGGTTGGCCAGTCAGCATTCCTGACCAGTGAGTGCGCGAGATATTTTCAACTAAATGATGCCCGTGGGGCTCCCGTATTTTAGGAGCGCAGGGAGACGATGGGAATGCCAAAAAAGACATGGTTTGAGCAGTCTGTCTACACAATGTGGATCAAATATAATAGGCACGAGCTATGTGAAATGTGCGCGAGTGTGCGCGGACGGCAATTCTTGCGTGCACAAATATCTTACATGAAACGCAGTCTGGCTGGTCGGAAATTCATAAAGCTTTCTATCGCTATAGCCTAGGTATTTCAGATATGTACTTACTGCTGTCAATATATATATAACTTCATGTTACTCGTAACTCCTGCCTAACAGTCTAACCACTGCATCGACCACTTCTACTTTCCGCATTTTCGCGATTGCAACCCTCCGTCAATACTTAGATCGCAATACTCAGTTAATAGGAAACTATCTGGACATTGGGAATCCCTAGTTATTAGCATAGCGCCAGTCGGTAACCTACCCTTTCCAATAGAAACCAGTTGGGCAGTCGCCAGTTTCGTTCGTTCAGCAATGAAGGTGGACTTGATTGATCATCCGGATCCGGATCCGAATATTGCTGTCGAGAGAAAAGATACCCCAAACATCATATCGCCCACTAACTTCTACTAACTAACATCTTCCTATTCTATTGCCTCAATAGCAAAATTATAATGTTTCCGGGACATCAGAACTTCCAGTTCTTTTCTACAGCGAAACTGCTTACCGATGCCAGAAATCAACTTCATTTCCCTCTTGTGTATAAACTGAAGTGATATGTATCACCGCAAAATGGCGCTACAGGATCATTAGTAATGGAATCGGGCACCAAAGAACAGAAGATCAGCTGAGACCAGAGCTGAGAGTCGATAAATAACGTAACCGATCTGATTCAATTTATCAACGCCGATATTCGTATTTTGGCAATAACCGGTATCAGTCGTCCGCCAAGTAGGTTATGGTGGATGGGCCTAATGGTAAATATCGGCCTCGGGTCAGCCGATAAATTCGGCCAAAAGTATGAATAAGTAATAACAAGTATGCGCGCGACCGGCCTGGATTCGCTCCAGACATGTGTGGTTTCGATGCCAGTCTGAAAGTAATAAACTCGAAACTGGTCATTCTGAGAGATGATCACAAAATCGCACCCTTACAAACTTAACCCAATTTAAACCATTTTGTTTCAAGCAGTATGGATATGAAAGCAGGACAAGTCGGATTTCCAGAGAGACTTTGTGTTATCTTTTCTTTACCGTATTTGCCAAACCATATTTTGCACCGTTGTGGTTTCACCTGCGATATGTGACTGAAATATATCAATGTCATTATTACATCGTATACGCTACTGATGATTTATCTTCACCTTTTAACAATCATTGATGTAGCGATTGTTTACGACTATCGTCTGACATTACGGAGAAACAATCTTTGAAGTTCCGAACAATGATAGGGTAAAAGATTATCCTCGATCGTCTTAACCCTGTGACTTATCGTACACCGTTTACTTGTTTTCTTCTTTGTTTTGAGGGTATCTCAGATTACTAATTACACTTGCAACTACTGTATATGATATCATAACTCAGAACAATAATGTTTGATTTGATATCTTCACAGGGCGTTAATGTCTTGGGAAAGGACTTATAACATAACATTATGATGTCTCTAAAGGCATATTTTCTGTTTATTTGA
The DNA here is from genome assembly GCA_030412335.1 of Botrylloides violaceus. NCBI lineage: Eukaryota > Metazoa > Chordata > Ascidiacea > Stolidobranchia > Styelidae > Botrylloides > Botrylloides violaceus. The sequence goes on from JASFYC010000320.1 coordinate 1,791,160, forward strand.
TGTAAAGGGGGCTGGTCTACAATCTAACATAGTGCATAATGTCTAGATAGAATATGTGCGAGTGCTGTAGATATGTGGTGGCTGGTAGGCGAAGGGAGAGAGATAGTAACATCTCTGACTACAGTTTGAAGTTTGAATAATAATACAGTAGCCTCTACTGAATATATAGGCCTTATCATGCCTCGATGGTGATTCGGTTTGAGTGTTTTCTTTCGTAGTCATATTATGCGAAAATTATCAGAGTTTTAGAGTGAGTGAGGCGATCCTGCCGTTCTGTCGGAAACAGCTGGGCAGCTCTTTTCACATCCTGACCGACGTATTGTTAGAGACTAGGCTATGTAATAAGTCATTCGTAGACTAACCGCTTGATAAATAAAAACCTATACCCGACATATAAAGATCTAATACTCTCTGCCGATAGCGGCTTATTATTGCGGTTAACGTACATAAGTCTACAAAGCTCATACAGAAAGTTTACATTTGGGAATTTCGGTTAAGTAGACTGCCAACTATAAGGTATATATATATATATATAACGTCATGGATGTGAGTGTAAGTGCCGGCGGACGTGTGGCGAGGACGTACATGCAGGTCGAACGGCAACGCAAAATTACGTCAATGATGAACGGATTAGAAGCTAAACGGTATCACGTCATCAGAAGGCAGATTAATGACGACAAAACTGCGGAAATCAATGTTTGGAACAGGTATCATTTTACGTCCGGAATCCCGAAATGTGTGTGTGCGAGAGAGAGAGAGAAAGAGTGTGTGCGTGTGTTCGTGTGTGCGTGAGAGAGAGAGAGAGAGAGGGAGAGAGAGAGAGAGAGAGAGAGAGAGAGAGAATTGTTTGGCACAAAGCAACGTCAATCACCATTCTCGTAGCTGAGTGCCGTGAGTCTGTCAGTACACCTGCTTGGTCAATCTGTACACCCCCTAGAAACACCGGTACCTTGCTATGGTTACAATCAAATCGATATATATTATATTATTATATATTCTATACCTATATAATCTCAAAGATAATTGTGATTTATTATATTAAGGCGTTCAAAAGAAATTCTAAAATATTCCGACGATATGAAAGCTTTCCAGAAGGCGTTATTGAAGCGAATATCAGACGTGAAGGAAATTAACAAACGCTCAACTGGCATCAGGCCGTTACTGAACCTTGGCCGTTACGGAGGAGCTCCTATCGATCAAATTAAAGCTAATCTTGATAAATATCGACCGGTGAGAAATCCAACTGAAAGAAGATTGCTAAAAACAAAACAGCTGCTACAACAGGTAAGCCTCTATCGGCGCCTCTGTATAGGCTACACACTCAATCCTCGAGTATCTGCACACAAATCTGAATTCATTCAGTCCACTAGATGCCGATTTAAAAGATGAGAAAAGCAGACTCCTTAAATGAATTACATACAGATGAGTAAATATCAAATGGCGAGTGGCAAGCATTTGCTACCCACGCCTTCGATCCCATCTTATTCGCAGATGACTCAAATACCTGCATACAAATATTGACGCCATTCCGTTCAGTATATCTCAAGTTGAACGATAACAACAAATAGCCACCCTGTATAGATATGGCTATATAAAAATTATGAAATTTATATAATGCATAAGCTACTGTGCATGTTTGCATTTTAGGGTAAGGCGACCGGACTTATAAAAACATTTAAGCGCAACGCTCTCGGAGATATGACAGAAGAAATCATGAAGGTGAGTAAAATCACCCGATGAAGGAGCAGAGCTCCGAAAAGTTGCGTGAACTAAGATTTCAATAAATTATTCTTTCCACACGTTGGAACTTGGAGCAGTAGAGACACTTTCTATACTACCATGATCGTCTGCCATCGATTTTTATGTGTTTAGTTGGAGAAAGTCGATAAAGCAAAAGAGCCAATCAGCACTGTTGCTGTTCATGCGGATAGCCCGCAAGAAGCAAGTGATGGCGTGAAAGATGATGTAAGAAGTTTTTTCGCAAATGTTGTCAACACAACTCAGTTGTCTATGTTTTCCAGAAGCCTGTTCAAAATGAAGTGATTATGAGGCGACGTAGATTGGTTCTACCTCCACTGCAAGTATCTCGGACGATGAGACCCAACGAGAACTACCACAGAAAAATCGTGGAAGAGTCTGAAACGACAGTCGACGAAAGAAAGGGAAAAAGAAGACGATCAGTTCTGCCAGGGATTCCGGAAGAGTGCTCGCCAGACGGTAAGTAGGGCCTCTACAGCAGAGGTAGGAAAATGGCCCGATTGAGATGACACGTTGGCAGTGCCGGGTAGACTGAAGTCCAGGAGGCAATATTGAAATTTACAGGTACGCCGACAATATAGCCGAAATTTGCAGTGTTTAAAAAATTACTGGGTAAATGTGGATTCTGCATTCCCGGGTGCGGGGTATAGGATGGAGGTGGGATGCCTCAAAAGGAAATTAGCCTAGGAGCCTCATCAAATCAAAAGCCCTGCTCCGCCCGTAGACGCTGTGCGCTTGCCATTTCAAACAGACACAACTCGAATAGGCATATGTCTATAATACCGAAAAGTTTTGTGACTTGTAACTTAATGATCGCTATCGCATAGTTTTCTATCTTCATCCAAGCCGCCACCTCCATTCTTACGGCAACCATCGATTCTTTTCAGATCGCGGCAAACTTGATGATATCGATGATACTTTATCAAAAGGCGGCTCTGTTTCGAAAAGCACCAAAGGGTTTTACCAGTGGAGTTTTTTGCGTCCTCACCAACCTGACTATCCTAAAAATTATCTTACCAACAACCAGCGATATTGGAAACAAGACGACAGTATAATCGCAAAGCATGCAAGTATTATTTTGCCAAGGATTCGTTGATGCCACACACCTGTCGAACTATATGTATTGAAAGCTACAGAAGCTTCTGGTGTTGAAGGCCTCTGTCAAGTCACCGTGCAAGTCACCGCCCGTTATGACGAACCCGATTGGGATCCATATACCCTAGGGCCTAGGGCGAAAAAGTACAATGATCAGCAGGTCGTGTCAGACGAACGACACGAGCAATGCTTTTGACATTCAAACAATGTATTTCTTTCTATTGCACGTCGAACGACAATGTGTTGTGAGTAGGGTTGTGGTTTTTATCAAATTACAACAAATCGCAACCGCTTTAAACCGAGGCCTTGATTAAAACCATGGTTTTTTCGGTTTTTACTGGTTTTTATTAAAAATAGGGACTCCATAGTGGAGACCAAGTTGTATTCGTAGAGGACGTTCACCTTCTATAGATTCGCCGCTTGGAGAATTTACGGCAACCTCCAAGGTTGCATTGTGGAAAAAAAGGGTATTGTACAGTAGGCAATCTTGTAAACCGAAGCCACGTTTTGGTCCAAACCAGTCACAAGTCGGCCTACAGGGTGGCCATTAACACACGAGGGGTCAAAACGGAATTTGCCCCTCCGACATTCCTGTATCGCGTGATCAAAAGCTTTTACGACTTGCATGCAGTACAGTACAGTTACTGAGTTAACTTAGCGGGTATTATTTCACCATGTTTGTAAATGATGATGACGTCATAAACCGTCAATGACATGTGACGTCACATCATGGGAAGATATGACGTCATTGGGCCCCCTTCGAAATCAAAAGTAATTTGCGGCCTTGTTTTCCTTTGAGGATCTATATCCATCGGAAAGAAAATATACTTCTAAAACAGAAACTAATTGAAGCATATCAATGGTCATCGACAGGAACAGCTCTGTGGGTTATCAAGATTGCATCTGCTGTCCCAGTCTGCTGGGTACCCCCCCCCCATGCATTTTTTACACAAATTTGTGCCTCTCGGTACTTTTAACATCACTTCTGGTATCTTCAGGAAGCCGGCGATATAGTATGGTAGGCAAAAATGAGAAAAAACCCATTAAAAACCGAAAAAACCAGGTGTTTGATAAATATCAAGAGCAAAAAACCGGTTTAAACCATCTGGTTTTAATCAGGGTTGATTAAAACCACAACCCTAGTTGTGAGCAGGCGTACTATCAAAGTATTCCGGTACGAAGTTTTTGACTCACGTGATCAAAGGTTAACGATATTTTGGAGTTTATTGAGTTTCGACTATTTTTCGAAACACCAAAAGCTGAGGTCGTATGTACAATAATACGTTTATAATACATTTATTGATAAGTATTAGGTGACAATAAATGATAAAACTGAAAAAAGGAAAGAATGTCGATCTTCATCAGCTTGCATTATTGCATCATTTTTGTACTGAATGAGTCCAAGCGTGACGCCACATATGCGACGATATATATGTGACGTCACGCGGTGTGTTGCCATCGTGTCCCAAAAGCTTTAGGTGCGAGCTTGATTGTGTGTTCACATCTATAACATCGTGTTTGTAGATTGAACACGTCGTTGGGTCATCGGTGTCATCCAAAATGAACAAGTACCGGTTTATATCAGCCTCGCTTGCCTCTTTTAGCTCATCAATCCCCCGTAACCTGGATTAGATATCTCCGAACTACAAGAAGTACTATACTTAGAAGAGAATGTGAGATAATTTATCATTGACTTTCAGCTGGCGCCGTGGAACAACATTACTGAAAAATGTCTTTCGATCAGTATTTCCAAAATCTCATGATAAACCCAAAGGCTTTCAGGAGCAATTTAACGATGCATGTAATATTAGTTCTCTTGAGTTGATTGTCGACCGCACCCGTTCCGCCACTTCCTTACTCCTCACTGGCTGGTGTATCGTGTTTAGTGATGTATTTTGGGGTGTAGCCGCCATTGAAATCACCAGAATTCATTTCCTCGTCCAATTGAACAGTGTTTTTAGCAGTATGGAAGTCTTTTCTCAAATAGGGACTATCAATAGTCACAGTTTTTGCAAGGTATCCACTGCTTGCAGGACGGTCTGGACAAATCGGATCTACACATAGAAGTGGACTTGTTATTGTTTCGATTCATGGAGTTTTCGACTACTGAGGTCATGCGCCAGGTCAGTGCTTAGTAAAAGTGTCGATATTTCCGGTTTAAAACCCGGATCACGCACTCCGCACTCCCGTGATAGTGAAGCGTGCCAAGCAGAAAAGGAACGAATGCCAATTTCAAAGTCTTTGGTTTGACTAAGTCGGGAATCGAACTAGGAACTTCCCGATAAGAAGGCGGACAGTCAACCCACTCGGACAACTGATCGGTAACAAATTTGAATTATTATACATTATTATTGTGGTGTATAAGGTTTGTAAAACCGTAATTGACTTCCTCGGGCTTACTCAAACTCTCTGTCTAAGACATACCTGATCTGTTTTCATTTGAAGATTTCATACAGTATTGTCCAAGATTACTTCCACTGCTGTGACAAAACCCTGAATCATCTGATTGGCTCGACTCGTCCATTTCTTTCTTCTCTGTATGCTTTAATGTATACACTCCTACGCCACTTCGTGTTTCACGTAATTTACTTTCATCTTGACTGTGGTCAATATGTTCTTTATCCTTGATAACTTGCTCCGATAGCTCTGGTGCGGGTGGGGTAGCATCTGCGGTAACACCCTCCAGTTCAGGGACGATCTCAAAGAATTCTGTGTAGCGAAAAGTCAAATGTCATTACGTTGCTGGTAGCAACTAGCATGCTCTGTGCCGAATGCAAATTCTGTTTGCCTACTTCAGGGTTGCATAAAGTTGTGAGTTGTGAGAGTATCATGTCACCACCACAGAGGATATAACATTATAACGCTTATGGTAGTAAGTAGAGGGAGCGTGAAACATTCTCATTACTCGACTACGTCAATGCAGGTTGACTTTCTAGCTACGTTTTGCGACTCGCTAAGCCAGCGCCGTGGCCCATTAGTGGGCTATGACGGATAGCTTGAAAATCTCGGCCCGATCGAGCTTACTTTCAGCCTTAGGTGCTGGGTCTGTATTCGCCGCGGTATCCATTTTCTCTTGTCCCTCGTATTGTTGCCTCATTAGGAATCGCGAGGACGGTGACTTCTGGAAAACAGACGGTACTTCACCATAGCTGGTATATGACGGGGCGAAAAGGTAAGAACGGCATCCAGAGCATAAACACAGAGTGAGCGAGGCAACGGTGGCACTGCACTCCATGTGTCTGCGTACCGCACAGAACATGCTAATGATCTCTACCGTTGGTGCCGTCTTGATTCACTTTCGCATTGCAAAAAGAATATAGTGAATACCTAATGGGTCCCGTTTTTCCCACGATAAATCGGCACTCAAACGGCACAAGCCCAAGACATAATAATGCCGCTGCCAGCACAGCTACAGGAAAAGAAATTTTTGAAACACGTACCTTCCAATCATCCGCCATTTTTTTAAATTTGCCTCGTCTGTGACATACTTTTACGCAAGCAATGAGGGCCAGTAACGCCACAAACGTCACTATGGGCAAAACAATCGGTAAGATATTCCGTCCAACAGGTTGCATATTCGTACAATAAGTATCCCGAAAATACTTGTCAGTTTTCTCAAATTTCAATAGCCCACAGCAAACAAACTGGGCCCTTTGCGCGTTGTACATGTTGGTTGCGATTTCAAAATGATCTGATTTATTGACGTTCATATGAATAGTGCAGTCGTGCTCAGTAACGTTGCGTACTAGTGCAGAATCAGGAGGCTTCATTATTATGAATCCCATTTCATTTATTACAAATTTCAAGGGCGGATAGGTTTTGTTTTGGGGCATAACTTCTGCCGGTAGCGGAAAATAACATCGATTTGTCTCTCTGCAAAAGAAAAAAAAAGACAAATTAATTCAGCCTTTCAACCAGGCACTATACGCAGGCGGACTCGAGAGGGCACAGAGCACTGAGCTCTCCCCCGATATTCCTGAATCAAGCGACCTTTGCTATTAACCAGAAGTACCGACACAGGCTTGTAGGCCTATTATTATTTCTGGCACTGAGGCTTCGATATTTGTTTATCGTGATATCCATAAGAGAAGCGTCCATGTTTAGGCCTGTAACATTTCAAAATTTGTCTTCAGCAGATAAGCAAATGATGAACGATCCCAGCAACAGGATTTCACCGATCCGGGTATTGAAGTGACAGTAAACAATAACAAATGTACGCCCAAACATTCCGTTCGTAATGACGATCACCCGGTCGTGACGATATATTGCAGTCACCGTTAAATGCTTGTAATGTACAGAGAAAGAAAAACGTTTATTCGCCCAACGTTCCAACGAAACATTTCGCGTTGGCATGACCGGGCGTACAAGACCTAAATAAGAATACTCAACAACAAACCCTCTCTCTATATCTATCTATCTCGGCATCTCTCCCATGGCAATAAATGAAGCGGAAAGAATACTTGCATTTCACGTTTTCTTTCGGGACTTAGCGGGGTGTATCTGTATCTGATGATAAAGTCACCGTCATCTGTTGCCTCCAGACACGGATCGATAACTTCTTCACCCTCGACGCAAAACTCAAGGGGACGGTTATCTGCGAAAAATAAATATTCCTTAACAATCTTGCACGGTTGCTCGATCAGGGGTGGAGACGTGGAAGATTAGTGCGATCGACTACGTCAGTCAATCAGATACGTGACGATCACTAGAATTGACGTCATCAGAACAGAAGTGACTCTTTGTGACGCCACACAGCAACTGCAACAATATACCAAAATAAAAAAGTTATAACACCGACAGACGCGTGTTCTAAACCCACACGCGGTCTGTGACGTCACGAACGTAAACAAAAATCAAACCAAATAGAATTGCTAACGATGGTAGAGACACAATAAATCTCTCCCTCTCTCTCGCTCTCTGTCTCTAAATCATTGCCTCTGGAGATTTACGTAAATCGTTTTTATTTTTATAATGTTAGACTTACCATATGCTATTTCCTTTAGGCAATATAGGGATTTTTGTTCTTTGTTGTAAGGAAACACTACGAAGAATCTTATATCAGGATCAGAAACCGCAGGCATTAGGCATGTGTCATTATTTCTGTTGTCCAAATTACAGCAGCCAGTCACCAGATGTACGTCGTCTTGCAAGTAATCGTTACTGCAAGGAAAATATTATTATTAGTAATCAGAGCGTTCGGCGTAAAAATCACTGTCAAATCATGACCGGTTCAATCCGTATCCACACACGGGGAACATGTCCGACAGAAAAGGAATTAACCTATTATACAGTAATCTTGGGATCCCTGAAGCTACAGTTTACAATAATTACAGTACAATATCGCGTTAACGATAACACATATTGCACTCGTCCCTACGGTCAGAAAACGAAATACTTACCTCATATATACAGAATAAGTAAAGTTCTCATGCATTTTGAAATATTTGTCCACGGGATTTGGCTCAAACGATAGAGCCTGTTCTACAAAGAGAGACATCTTCGGGGAATTTTGCAGTTTATCGCAATTCTCCATCACGTGGTTTTCGCCTAGATAGCAATCAAAATAACATTAACAGGTACAGGCTGTCGACTGTTGCTCAAAGGTTTTATATCATTGAACAAAATTTTCATGACAATCTCACCCATCGCGTTCAATAGTGGGACCGATGGCGGATGAACAATGGTTATCATAAAGAAGATTCATCACATGTGATGGTGCAGCTCCGCACGTTCATCACCTGACTTCACCTGATGAAGGAGTGGAGTTGCGAGAGCTTGTGAATGCTCGAATGAATGAAATAATTCGCCGCAACGCAAGGCACGGCCTTGAAAAAAGCTATAGGCAAGTTTCAGAGCGCTGCTTCTTGTTCATTCGGCCATGTTCAGTTGCGGGTGGTCAGCGGATCGAACTGCTCATTGTTGGTAGTGATTTATTTTACACCGGATGACCTTCCTGTCGCAACTCTACCCGTTTTCCCCCGGGGTTTGGGATCTCGTTAGGCCTGTGATATATGTTAAATTTCGACTTACGAAGCTTCTTGAAGCAAGAGTCATTTACTTCACACATATCTCCTTTGAATCTGCAATGCTCTTTAACTTCATCGAAGGACATATTACCGAATCCGTCGGCATCGTTTGAAAGAACTATCAAGACCGCGACATAAAATAATTGCCATTCGTTATTCATCTTGGCAAAATGTTTACTATAGATTGTATACAGCTTCTGAAAATTTAGGTGCGAATAAATTAATGCTAAGAACTGTGTAGTGGCAGGCCGAGCCGGCCGATGGTGGAAATAGGTCTACTGGCAGAAGCATCTACGCGGTCCAAAAATCCACCTATCAACTAAAGACGCGTGGACTTCGTGAACAATTCGCGAGTTGGACGGCACTGCGAATGTCAACTGTCCTTGGTCGCTTGTCCGACCTCGTCATTTATATGTTGACCTGAATCACCTTTTTCTTTCGATTTCGACCGATTCAGTTTCAGGGAAAAACCGAGTCATCCAAGAACCAGAAATACCAATCTGTTTGAACGCCCGTTGTCGCGACAGATCGTTCCAAGAATATTGTTACTAATCGCAGCCGCCACCGCCATCGTCATCGGACCGTCGCCAATGAGGCTCATGTGGGCAACTCTAGCTAATTAGCAAATACCAACTTCGCCGCGGCGATAAATCAAATATCTGGATATGGAGTGCATCATATAAATTAAATTATTAAATAGGGGGGGATGCTTCAAGTCGTCCCTTCTCAAGTGGGATCTTTCGCCCGGTGCGGCATACGAGTATGGTGCAGAGGAGCAAACAGTAGATCACATATTTCCCTTCATGTGCAGTGTATAAGCCGCCCAGTGCAGTAACTGTAGGCCTACGCCTGCCCAGTTGCCTATTTCAACGACCAATGGGCTACTACTGCGGCTATATTCCACTGAATACGATTTCTGGCATAAGACAGACCGACAGTATAGGGCGCTACGTTCTACAAACTCAGTACAGCCGTGACTCTGAAAGTTGTCGCAGTCTGGAAATCATCAGCCCGTTATCGAAATAGTTCGCAATTTGCAAATTCCTTTCTGATCATAAAAATCGTCCATGAGCGTATGCTTGTGTTCGCCGGAAATATTTGCACGAATACCCTTGGATTGATTGGACAGTCCTAATGATGTCAAATATATTCTGAACAATGTGAACATACTTTCCATATTTTACGGTAAGCTGTATGGATTACTGATGTCGACTTCTCAATATTTAGCGATCAAAGAGTCCTTAACAGCAAAAGTTATGTTGCCAGAGCGGAAAGGCGCGAGACACGGAACACAGGAAAATCCCACAACATTTAAAGATTTCTGCCTCCTCGCGCACTAGCCGTTTGTCAATACCTTTTGCATATTACTGCGGGTGAATTCCAATTTCTCCTCCGAATTGGACTGTGGGAGGACGAATCTAGCTTCTTGAACTTATTAGAGCAGCGCATAGCCACAGACACGTAAGTAATTCAACAACAAATTTCGCTTGTATTCGGTAACAATCGCTAAAAGGTAACGGTTGAATGCAGGCGTCGCTCCTGCAGGTCACGCTTCATGAAATATATGTCAGTTGAAGAATGAGGTGTTTACAAGGCACCGTGGGTGTTGAGGATGACAGGGAGGAATGTACATTTCCCAATTCGATTCAATTCCTAATTTAAGCTATGAGTATGGTTAAAATGTATCCCTCAAGGTCCATAGCCTACGTTTACCTAATGTGTAAGAGACGGAAGGGGTAGCCTACGTACAGTAGGTTAGGTACCCCCGTCTATAGGCATAAAGTGCTATTCTTGATTTATATATATTCTGCCGTGTTTACTAATGACAACTGGAAAAAAGTCTTCTAAACGTTAAATTTGATATGAATAAAGTATTTCAATCATTTCTGAAATTCTGTACAATGGCCTACTTTAGACTAAAGTAGGCCAAGTCTGTACTATAAAGATTCAAAACTGCTACGTAGTATACATCTGAACCAAAAATTCAATGTTTCAAGTTTCAAGAAAGCCTCCAATGCTCCGACGTGACGTCAGAGATTGGGACACTGCAGCAATAAAGGGATTAGAAAGGTCTCTCCCCCCACCTAAACCCTTTTCGCGAAAATCTCCCGAGACTTCTTCTCACTGTTCGTTCCAAGAGATCTGAACGATTCGCGTCTGCGGCTCTATTTTGCTTCAAGAATATAGTAGAATATAGTGGAGCCGTTATGGCGGACGATCAATTGATATCGGAAAGAATAATGCTTTTTGAGAAACTCCCTGCGCAAAATATTGATCCGTACCTACCGTCAAATCTGGAATTTTCTCTGCAACCTCACAGGTCGAGTAATTTAAATGGCCTATAACCCCATAGTCCAGGCGAAGACACAGATTACTTGAACCAATTTGTACCGCCCCCGAAATTTATATCAGTGTGCGCGCTTAGCCCATCCTACCCGCTCCGAATATAGCCTTAGGCCTATAACCTCAGACTTTCCTCAGACTAATCTCATCAAAAATAGGTTTTCTATATCCAGTTCTGACGAATTCAACTCCCTACGGCGACTCGTTCCAACGATTGGTGATCGATGTAGCAGAACCTGTAACAAGATAGGCCTTATGATAGTATTGTGATTGATGATGTCTGAATAGTTACTAGTACAGTAATAGCACCAAAGGAAACTTCGTGTATCACGGTACGTTAAAATAGCCTGGAACTGTTGTATACGTGACAGGCATAATTCTGCATTGATCATGCCGAAGCACTGAATGACTTCGTGTTGCTTCACGGAATTTTACATCAGACTACTACGTAACTTCACGGTGTACAGACACCAACGGAATGCTACGAACGCCAAGAACCGAACATGCCATGTAATGGTCAACCAGGGCCACTGGCAACCCGATTCACTTTGAGAGACCAACAGCGAATGCTCAAGCTGTAAGTTGTACTCCAGATCCCTGTCCAGACGCGCGACCTCATTAAATTGCCTGACCTTTAGCACGGGACGCCACATTGTAACATGAAAATGAAACCTATTCTGATTTATCATTATCATTAAATATTTCCTCGCTAGAAGACATTCAACGCTAGCGTGTAATGATTTTATGGGCATCTGGGAATCACCTCATTGACAATTACTGTACATTTCTGGCGGTGACGCAAGGATTTGATCGCCGTCTTTCGAAAACACGCAGGTATATATTAGCCTACGGGAAAGGGAAATTATTGTATACACGCATTTATCGAGAATCTACAGCAAGTAGCCCATTGGCCTACTATACATTGCTGGCTTGAAATGATTTCAACTGAATAATGGCTTTCCTAGAAGCCATACGTAGCTTACAAACACATATCTTCCATATTATGATGCGCTTCACTGATCTGATTAGAAATATATTCAAGCCTTAATCTGCTTGCAGTGTTCGACGAACCCGTACCGTACAGCCTTTGAAATTCTAAAAATATACATAGAAACGCGACTTTTTCGCGTTTCAAATACTGTATAGTTCCTGCGCTACTCAAACGCACAGTCTGAACAGTCGCATCGCTTCTGCCTCTGCCTTTGAAAACTAATCGTGCTCATCTACAACACAGCAGCGAACGTCTACCTCTGCGGACGTCATTTAATATAGCAATTTAACGGGAATGTACTCCGAGCGTACGCGGCCAACTCGTGTAGTGCCCGAGGAAATATATCGTGATTGGATTGACGCTGTAAAATATTTCAATCAAAGAAGAAAGCAGCCATTTTCGAGTGGTTTTAGAAAACGTTTGCAACACTGTATAATGGACAGAATGGACAGAATCGGTAGACATATCACTATTCTTACGGCACGCACGTTGACTGTGAGTCATAACGGAAATATCTATTAGACATCGCACTTATTATCCCAATGCATATATATGCATTCGGCATTTAAGTAGGAGCACTTCCTTTGGTAGATTTTAGCTCAAATCTGGCCTACACTTTTCAAATTCGTTGAAATTCTAATGGGTTTACAAACGATCAATTAGCTGCGAGAAAAACAACATTCAAAATACTAAGATTAAGTAGTAATAAATATAATAAGTCACCACAGATTTAACGTCCAGTCCAGTTTATTGGTATATAACACACAAGCTTTCGGAGCTCTGCTCCTTCATCAGGTGAAGATGGAAGATTAAGTAGCTGATTCATTAAAACAAGTAGGCCTAGCATATTGACCTACTCCGGAGTTTGCTGAAAAAAATTTATAATTTCCTGCGAAGCTTAAATTATTATCAATGAGCAGTTGAGTAAACAACGAGCTTAAACTCGCATTCAAACACAACAGCGCAGCATCCGTAAGCTCATGTTCAAATCCAGAGACTGCATCACACCAAAGATGTTAAAAATGGTGTCCGCAAAGCTTCCTAGCTAGACGGCCAACACATTGACGATAGTGAGGAGACTTCGATAGCCTGATAGCTACGTTGATGCCTCTTTGTCCAACCATGGCCTACTAAATTTAGTAAACCATGGTCCAACCTGCATATGCAGGTCAATGATCACGGTGGCGCGTGGAAACGGGGGAATCATTTACTCCTTAGGCCAATGCGCGCAACAATCAACCAACAGCAACGCCCGAATGCGATGCACTACATTCTTGCTGTTAACTTTGTGACGTTTTCAACAGCCCAGGTGAAGTACGACAGCTCATTGGTGATACTACAAACTTTTTCGGTATTTCCCGGTTCATAGAACGGATCAGCGTCACAATCACAGCCCTTCGCCCACACTGATGATGCGGAATAGACACCTTTTTAAGTCTTCGGGTTGACTTAGTCGGGAATTGAATCCGTATCTCCGGATCACAACGCGGCAAGTAAAACCCTCGATTAAATGAAGACGTTATGCAATGCGTTTCTCAAACGGTAGCATAGATTATTTAATTGAGAGTTTTAGGCCAGTGGAATCGATTTGGCTGACCCGCTCTGAATCGTCTGTGGAGCTGGTGATTGAAAGTTTTATGCCCCCAGAAAGCTATGCGCCACGGGTATCGCATCGGCTGGCCCATTCTGAATCGTCTTTGGCGCTGGTGCTAGTGATCCCGATTAGGATGAAAACCGCAAGTCGATCATTCAGCATCTCGTTGAGAAAAGTGTGAAAAGTTTAAAGAAGTGAGTCCAGTACTGCAGTATAATTTTTCAATTCGATCCCGAGAAAGCTGATACGGATGCTCTTTACATGCCTTTCTTGATGTAGTATTTTGGAATGTAAGTAGTTGTTGACGGTGACCAGACGTCGACATTCATCGCACACGACTTCGAAATGTAACCATTTCCATCACAACCTTCTTCTGCATCGCGATTGAGTGAATGATCTTTGCATATGTACGGGCTATGCATTTCAGACGGTGTCACAATGTCGACCGTTGACTCAATATACTTTTCCTCTATGCTCCCTGCTTTTGGAATGTGTCCTGTGATATCGATAAATTGTGTGAGTCCCAAATGTTATCTATCCATAACATGCTTTGATTATGGGCAATTCTATTATACGACCAATCCCGATTTGATGAAAGTTTCTGAACAGCAAACTTTGACTGTCCTCTTTCAGACCGGGGTGACCTCTTTTCATAGTGGACGTTATACAATCTCGCGTCGTTCGCCACGTCGGAGATAACGTTTTGGACCTCGGATAACGGTATACCCTCGGCGGCACTACGAAATTTTGCAAGAAACTTGACCTCTGTAGGTCCCATACAACCAGAGGCCTATTCTACCCCGTTCAGCTACGGTGCTGGGCTGTACACCGTATTTACTTTACTTTTGTGCCAGATGAAATTCATACCCTCCCTGTTAGCCACGATCAATGACTCATAACTATACTATCAAGTATCAGTGAGCCATAATAAATTAATTTCATTCTTCATTAATCCCTAATTGGAAACTCCCTGCGGCCGGAAGATTTCTTACCCGTCAGGGACACCATTTCATCGTCTTGCGGTGGAATCTCTTCGCACTTATCACTCGGTGTCCCAGCGGCTTTGGATTCTGATGAGATATCATCCGGAGAGATTGAAGTCACGGAAGATTCCGCGGTATCGTCAGTCTCAGCAATATAATTGATGACCCAAACTTCTGTTAAAAAAGGAACCAGATTTATGAATGTCCTTCGTGCTACCACTGATTCCAGTCACTAGCCACTGTGAAAAACGTACAAGCAGTTTGTAAGGCGATCTGCGCCCGGAAATTTCGCAGTTAGGCCTACCCTGTGATCAATATCTGAGAAGGACTTTTAAAATGTATATCTGACGAGTTTTCAAGTTGAGTTGAGATTTAGAGTTGAGTCGAAATATAGCCAGGTAGGGGTGTTACTACCCCCTGTTGTACAGTTTGTCCGTTGTTCTCGACTATTTTCTACCATGGCGAGTGCGTTGCATTTAATCGCTTGATCAGGCTATCTAAAGCTTAGTTATGGTTAGAATAATTCACGTTTTGTATTTGGTGACCCTTACTACCATACTAAGGCAAGTTCGCCCATAACCGTCCTTCAAGTATGTGCGAGCGGAGACTATTCTACAGTAAGAATCGATAATCTGCTTTAATCCTCCAGTTCCTCGGGCATCTTACGCTCCGCTACCTAAACGCTTCTATATTTGCCTGCTAGTTGCAGAGTGCGACATGCCTACTGCAATTTCCGTGAGAGGCTGTAATAGTCTGACTTTCTCATCCCGACCCATACTCATGTAAGGTTCCCAACTCATCTCAACTATAAATCAAATTTCCATAACTTCTCAATGACCAGGTTATAGTGTAGTTGTATACTTGTTTGCGGTGTTTTGACGTTTTCAACTACTTGTACCAAGGCGATCTCGATTGAGATCCCCTTTTCATGTACTACTGATACAGTAACACCGATTCTCTCACTGATTTGTCCGCAATAACGAATCTCCTGCAGTCATTCAAACAACAACCCCAATCAGGACCGCTACGAGAAATCTTCGGCGCCATGGCACTGATATCTTTTAGGCCCGATTCAAACATGGTTACGTCCAAATTATCGGGGTCCTCAAATAATGTTGAGCTTGTTGGAGTATTGGTCTGAAATATGAGGCCTCCCGGTAAAGCAGTAACACCGCGGCAGTACCCCAACTTCCCCTCTCTGTGAGTGGCCACCCAAGTGTGGAATATATGTATGTAATGTAACCCCACTGTGTTTCACAAGCAGTTCTATCCACATCTTCTGTTTTACGTGGAAAGCAGACAGGCATGCAAATGACACAATGAACAAAAGATGCAAAATCGTTAAAATGCTGAGTTGAGAGTTGAGAGTTCATGCTTCAAACAGAAACAACAAAACGAATAAAATCGACCATGCGCAATGCTATTACGTCATTAATTAGGTTCGTTCCGTATTCTACTCTAGGTAGTATATAGGTCATATAGTCATGCTAATGCAATATGATCACGAACAAAGTTTGACTAATGGGACTTATGGTCAATCGCCAAGAATCAAGCATGGCCTACCCTAGGAACTAAAGTAGGCCTTGGGTCAAGGGTCAATTGTGAAAAGCCGAAGTTAGATCCAGAGAGCGTGATTGTGATGTATATGCGAGACAATTTTGGAAATAAGGCGAGTCACTGAATTTCCGCGTCTTCAACGCGTTAGTTTGGGTATGAAATAATGGTTTTGAGGAGTTGCGTGATACTATTACAATAGAAAATTGGAAAAGAGGAAAAAGCGTGGCATAAAGTAAAAGAAGATCCGTCCTAACAGAGTCGATACTCCTTTCATGAACGCTCTCGCTACCTAACGTGTCGGATTTGCCAGTAGGTTACGTACAGACTGCATGACAGGAGCCTCGAAATCGGGTGGAAAACTATTTTCATTGATGTCCACATATTTTTGGATAGCGAAAACCGCCTTAGGAAACGAAATTTTTGTTTTACTTGCAGGGAAGGGGGTTGCAAGTCATATTCGCCAAAAGGGCTCTTGAGGGTCTAATTCTAGCGCTGATGAAGCAACCCGTCAAACAAGTCATGAACCAAAAATATAATCTTTATAGTTGCAAGACTCGTGTCCATGTAAGCAATGCTCGGTTAAGATTATCTCATGCAATACTGGCTACTACAGAATAAAGATGATTCTTTCACGCAGCTGGTATTGTCCGATTCTCATTCTCTGACAGTTCAGTTAACGTACCTTCGAGAGCAACCGGAGTGTCTGGTGGTGACGAAATGATGGCTTCTTGCTTCATAAAACCCGGCAATGATTTTCTCTTTGAATAAAAATATTTTAAATAAATATTTATGATACCGCAGAGGTGTCGCATACGTTGAGTATAGGTCGGCGTAAATAAGCAAGCCGGTATCGTGATGCAATCGTAGGTCGTCGATCACGAAACCGATAGGCCCCTGAAACTGCATCACAACAAAAATTTGGGTCTGTAGCTTTGTCGCTAGACTTCCAGCGCATTGAGGATTGCGCGCGTTGGGTGGAACTTTACTTCGATAGCTTACCGACTTCTTCCGTGCCACCTTGTCCGACCTGCATATACAAACCATGCTCGTATTATGCATATGGACCAAAAGTCCTTGTATATGTCATGTGAGAGTGTAAGGACAGAAATAAACCACATCCTTCTAACGTTACAACGCTTTCTTTTCTTTCGAGCCTTGCATTATTCGGTGGCCACGCGCCCCGGATACTTTTCCTACCAGAATCCCTCGCCATATACACTTGCCTACCTCAAACGTGTTTTCATTGAGCATCCGACGTAGTCTTACTGTGATTTTCACAAGAAGCAATCCAATAAATGCGGTCGCAACACTCACAGGTATCGCAATTATCCATACTCGCATATGCACTATCTCGTGTGCTCGTAGGCAAATAACTGGTGTAAACGGTAATTCTACCCGATATGACTGAACTTTGAAGCATACAATGTTTTCAATCTTAGACTTGGCAGTTTCTCGAAGTATGTCGCGGTAAGTACTGCTGTTCACATTTTGGTGGGGTTTGCATCCATAAGAGAGTTTCTTTTCGTAGCCGGCGACTCTGATTTCCGACTGATTCCCGATGAAGGTGACACTGATTTGGTTGCTGGCAACAGTCGAATGGTCATATTCAAAGGTCATGTCAGCCGGAATCCTATCCTCCGGCAAATGGAAGAAACACGCAGCAAACGGCCCTCTGGAATTGAATAATAGAGCAGTGATGTCATATGTTAATTACCATCCGTCAGAGCCTATAATTAGAATGGTTTCTAGTCCCCAAAATGCGATCTTCTCTACGTGGCTCACGTACATATATGGAATACCACACATAGCCCATGCGTCTACGCACTCATGTGGATCAGGTATGGTATGAATATTGCAGTAAATGGTCAAACATGGCCAAATATACACGGGTCAATGTTGCGTTAGCATACCCTTAACGATACACGTAACATCTATTGCCACGTGTAATCGTAGCCTATTACAATACGTGATACATTGTAGTCAGAGTGGTCGCTCACGCAAATTTGTACCAAAGGGCTCAAATAAAGGTTTGATCACTGCCGCTACCTCCTCGCCCGAGAAAATACCGTTGAGATTTGTTGATTTATATGACTGGGGAACCCGACTCCCCAAAACTGAGCGGCCGGGGCAATTGCAATCGAGTATATCCCTTCACGAAGTCATAAAAAGATTTTTAATCACGCTTATTGTTGTCCTACTCACAATATTGTAGTCTCATCAGGTCCGTAAGGCTCAAATCTATACTTTATTTTGAATTCACCGTTTTCGAAAGTAATGCATCTGTTAAGGACCTTGTTTGGGTCACACATGTCGATTGGCGCATCCTCTGTAAAGGACAAAGATGGGATCTAGTCTAAATGTGGTGGTGGTTCGAATTAAGGGTAGACATAGTCTAATGAAAAGAGCTATGTATACACTTCCTCCTGCCCGTCTTCCGGTTGGCTCGTCATAGATATCCGGTCTATAACCCGGAAGTATCGACACGCACAGGCCTACTACTGTAAACATATACTGCGAGTACATGATCTAATTTACCACTCAGTTAGCGGAGTATTTTGACTGTTTGCATTCTGACGGGAGGTTCCGGGTCAGATTCCAGACCGAGTTTAATATTATTGGTATCCGTGCCTTCTCTGCTTGGCAGTCACTATCGGGGGAGTGCGAAATGTTGTGGTTGTGATAATGATCCGGGCTATTAACTAGAAGTATTGATTTGCGTACTAAACATTGACCTGTCGTAGCATGACCTTAGTTGAAAACGCCATCAATTCAAAACAACATGATCTAAGTGGGACTTAAAGATGCGGTAAATTAAACAAACAATAACTTACTGTAAATCACTTCATGATAGCAATAACTTTCACGAAGTTTGTTATTATGTATCTTGTACGGGAATATAACAACGAACTTTTTATTCTTGTTGAGAGTCGCTGGCATGAGGCACGTCTGATTATCTCTTAAATTGCAGCAATTGTTGACTCGCTTTAAGTCTTCGAACTTCTCATTTTCGCTATAAAATGATATCTGCCAGATTTTCCGTTAGTCTAGGTAGCTGAGGTCTGAACACCTCGTCCTCTAGCCCTATCAGAAACTTACGCCCGATCCACAAATGGCACGACGGTTGGACCATATTTCGTTACGGGTATGCAAACGCAACGTAACATGTAAACATCGCCCATGTTCGAGACAATTCCCCGGTCAAATTCAGGCGATACCTGACCCCCAGGAGTGTGGAGGGAAATGGACCATGTACGGCAAATCCATACTTAGATCAAGTGTTGCCCAACCAAGGCTTAAACGTGTGCGCAGGCCTTGGCAAATCCACATTTGACCCAGTTAAGGAAGTTCTCATTTTCAGATGTGGACGGGCCCTCGAAATTACAGGCTTCTGGATTCGCAGACTCGTATTGTAGATTGAGAACGTCTTAAAGAAAAAGGGTCTGTTAGGGAAAGCTGTTGGAAATCCTGGGAACTTATCAGCGTATGGAGTATCTGACGAAGTGCGACTAGCGATTGTGCACTGTGGCTGCCCAACGACAGCATCAGAGACTAATCGTGACGTTCATTTCTTTTCGCCATTGTGGCGTTAATGAGCCATAAGAGAATCACTCATGCATGTCACCTCGGGCTAGTGCATGCCAAGAGCGAGAATGAGTTCATTCTGAATGAGCTGGTAGCGAGAGCAAGAGAGCAAGCGTTGTTCGTCTGCGTATATGGGCCGAAGACAACGGTAACTTTCTATCTTCTCAAATCGTCCATACCTCAAGAAAACGGAGTAGGTCCGATTCTTACGAAATTGACTCCAACGATCATGTGCAATTTGAAAGGCAAGGTATTCATCTACAAACAGGGATTTAGTGGGTGGCCGAATTAAATCGCATTTTCTTCTGTAGTTGGTTCCGTCTGAATGTGAAATAGGAAACACTAATAAATACCCACACCACAAAGCAGTTTACTTGACACTGCTGATTTCATATGTCCACTCCAAATAGTAGCATGTAATATAGCAGCTCTTTTGACTTCGATAGCCCGGCTCTTTCGGTGCCTACGTCTACTTGTCCGGCCTGCATATGATATACATAAGCACCAGTAGTGTGTGTTTGTGTGTATGGCATGCGGGTCTGCGTAAATGCAGCAAAAATCAATTACGGACGACAATGAACATTGTCCTTTTCCTTTGCAAATTATAGAAAATAAATTAAGAGAGGGAGCAATCAGTGAACTCGGATCTTCTAAGATGGGAACTCACCAGAAAAACACTCATTTTTTAGGGTGCGTGAACACGTTTTTAGTTGTCGTCTGCACTTTTTCTCCTGCTTACTCATATCAGCACCATTTTCAGAGATTTTCATAATAACTATTAAAATCAACAAAACTAGCGCTTTCATGTTGTAAGCCAACATAGCTGAAAGACGCAAAAATATATCGTTAAGGCAGATAACGCATACATTCTCTAGTTTACTTCTGTCGCAATTTACGGTCAATACAACCGAGGCATGATTTACAACTTAAAAGCCGCCTTGACTTAAGCTGCTCCTGAGAACTCCCTTGAACTTACCTACCCTTTTCTGCTTATAACCTCAAGACTAAATCACTAAATCGGTCTGTCCTCTACATCATATTCCTGGGCTTAGAAATCGAATATAATGTTAATTGTTTTTTATTAACTCTGCGACGTTAGAAGCCCATACATTTCGAGGGCCCCTGGACGATAAGGCTCCTCTACGATTCAGCTTTGAATGGAATGGAAATCCAGCAGTGTCTTTCAGTAACTAACACTTTATATATACAGTACAGTAAATCACCTAAGGCAAATCTTTCTCTTATGGACATCATGACGAACAAACCAACCATTTTTCTTTCTAACCACAAAATTACATTTTACACACACCGTAAAGCACCCTCAATGGTGTGCAGAGATGATGTACAGAACCGTAATCATGTAAATGGGTAAATGTACGCGGGTATTAATCTATACTCTAATCATTTACAAAGCCGATTTAGTCCGTCCAGTTGACGTAGGAAAGCAGCCGCGCGTTCTAGGCTACCCGGCAATGATACAACAGTGGTAACGGATTACGATCAATGATTCTTATCTATACCTTAATAAAAAAGCACAGCTCCAACACTTTGAGAACAAAATTTCAACAAATTTGACTTGAGACTAAAATTGTGGTGACATTGTCGTACGGCGAGTGATCGTCTGCCACTGGCTACTTTTACACGAGGCTTATACATAACAGTATGAAAGTATTACTCCCGAGTAAACCACCAGTAGCAACAACTCATCTCAGAAATATTGTGCCCGTTCGCCATCAGCTACACTACTATTTCAAAGAAGATCTGCATCTGCACTGATTGTAGGCTACTAATTATCAGGTGCTAAGGTTAAGCTCACCGTTTCCAAATACCAAAACCAACACTGCGTTTTCTTGGTATTTCAAACCACGTAACGATATTACTCATGCCTGTTTAAAGGTGATGGATGTCTGAACGTTTTCAGTGAAGGATATTGATATAAGGTCACATATTATTATATTTTTGACATTTTATTACTGAGGTTGAGCTCTTTCTATAGACCAGGCATGGGTAAATGTTACATTTTCCATGAAATTCTAATGGCTGTCTAGTACGTTGCAATAGAAGCGTTCATATCCCATAATGCGGGCTTTCAATGATGTTGGCCTATCAAAGCATCCCGCATCCATTTCCCTCGGTATCCAAGCCCGGCGTCTTCGTCAGATATTAGAACCCAATTTGGCCTGCGAGACAAATAGTCACATCCCATCTCCGATAAAAATATCAGATTGATATTTGTTTGTTTTTTTTATTTTAAAAAAGATCACTGCCCCAACCCATACCCTCATCCGATATGCTTTTGACTGAGAAGCAGTGAAGGAACGGATACCAATTTTAAAATGTTGCGTTTGACTCGTGAGTCGTGACAGACAAACCGCCAATGCATTTATTACTAAGGATTGCTCCTGGCGAGTGTTAGTCGATAAACTTTGAGAAAATATGTAAATACAATTTTATCATCGCTCTGTAATCGGCTTCTAAATAATTGCCGTGATGCATCACCTCAAATGTTACAAGCAGACAAAACAAGTTTGACATTATAAATATATATAGTGAGTGATATCTAATATTAAATCGGATGATGACAAATCGAATTTCCCGTCTAGTATGGTCTAGTCTAGTTTTAGGAGTCTAGAATCATATCTAATATTCTATCACAATTAAGAAACGTCCCTGACTTGAGCGAGTTTCTTTCACATCGCGTGGTACGGCATTCCTACTCAAAGGCCTATGAATTACTTATTGGGCTATCTACTTTGGTTTTGGAGAAAAGTCCAATATTATATACTTGTATGTGACAAGGAATTTTATATTCCGGCATAATCGAATGGCGAGGAAGGTAACCGGTAGCCGTAATATATCACAGATCATAGAGAATGTTGCGTATTGCCACGACAGACAAACCACTTCCAACTAAGAAAGGAACAATAATAATATAATCCTGTCAGCTTGACCGAGTCAAATCAAAGACTTGGTATCCGTTCCTTCCGTGCCTGGCAGTCGGCATCGTGGAAGTGCGGAGAGCCGTTATTGTAACAGTGAACCGGGCTATAAGCCAGAAGTATTGACGCGTATACCGTGAGCATCGACCTGGCGTACATGGCCTTTGTAGGTGAAAAACGCCATCAATTTATATGTAACAACAAAAAGTTGTCTATCTCCAACTGCCACATTGCCAGTAGATCAATGTACGCGGATTGATGCACACAACAGATGTTCAAGAAGCAACTGAGCGTCACAAATTTCAACTTCCCAGTATCTTAGTTTACTTGGAAACGTGTTCCCAAGCTTTCGGACTCCTACCCATTCATCATCATTACGTATTTTAAACGAACATAGCCCATTTTCAGAAATAGGGAAATCGTCTAGAATTTACACTCTCGCAAGGCCGGTACTAAACTTCACGACACACTCAACAGACTAAACCAGTACGGTTGTGTGCAATTGAGAGAGAGAAAATAACATGCACAGAGAAAGACAGAGAGTAAGCCAGGTAGTTCTCCAAAACTAATTGAGAGCCACCATCACATTTCCAAAGTATAGTGACGATTCGTTGACGTCTTACCGGTAGCACAAAACATGACATCGACAACAACAATTCGCCATTTACGGAAGCCTAACAAAATCGACGCGACGAGATAATATCAACGGCAATAAGTCGCGGTTGCGATGATATTAATTCGAAATACATGGTCTTAGACTTAAGTTAAAACAATCACAAAAGGTGATCAGGTGGTCACGACCTCGAGATTTCGAAGGATGTTATTCTCATTTTTGTAATCTGATAAATACCGAAGGATTCTAAGTTTTCGCAGCCATTTTTGCCGCAATGCCCACAAAAAGTTGCGAACGGATATCCGCAAACCACGTCAGACACCACTTTGCCGAAGTTTTTATAGTGCTTCGAATAAGCCTAATCGATCTAATCCTTCATCAAAGTCGGCTGATAAAATAGAGACCACCCAGCAACTCATTCTCATTAGCCACTAGCGCTTCAATCAATCAACATATGTTGTTGTTGTTGTTGTTTTCGGATTGATAGTGCTTTCGATCATATGTTTCGTCGGGCCAATGCTTAGTACGTGTGCAGACACTGTCGGTATATACTATACAATACCCGGATGGATCACAATCACAACTGCAGCTCTTTGCTCTACCCTGACAATCACTTGAAAGCAGAGAAGGAAGTGCTGTATTTTAGTTTACAGAACATCATAGAAAACCCTCGATCAGTCGTTGTGTTTCGCAAAAGGTTTCAATGCTTTCGCTATTTCAGTTTGGAATTGCCAGAAGATTGTGATGTAGGGCGTTTACTCCGTGAACTCGTCTGTACTCAGCCAAATTTTATATATCCCTGCATTTCGATCGCCAATTTCATGGTTATGGTTTGGTTGACCGCTAAGTAAAACAAGGTTTGCGTCATCACGTATCTTTGTTTCCTTTGATAAATATGCAAATGCGTATACGCTACAGGAGAACTTTAAAACGCCTGTTAGCCAACCACCAGTCTGATATCATCGGTATAGGATATAAGCTAGTAAATTCGTTCTGGACTGGACGTTAAACCTATGGTGACTTATTCTATCTACTACTATTTGGATCGTCCACCATCGACTCTCACTATTTTTCGTAAACCCATTTGATTAACCTTAGATACAGCCTGGAAGGAGATTTCCGGCTTTTTCATATTTTTTCCTGTCGCGCGCATTAATCACTGATTCTGCAATCTGACCTAATATTGCTGCTGTGACGACAGGACGAAAATTTTAAAATTCCTGAGATATATTTATACGCTGTTGTGTTGTTATGGTTGAAATAAATATTTGCTCCTTGTGATCGGATGTATGGTAGAGTCAATAGCGTGAAAGACTGCTATCGTTCATTTAATCCCCGAGTAGGCTACTCGCCCGCCTGTCATCTGATCACACATTCGTCTATTTGCGACTGTAATACGTTCACAAAATGCTGAAATCCCATCACGTAGTTTGAAGAACATAGCGGATCCGATGGCGGACGATCAATAGATATCTTAAAAATGATCACCACACACTTAACGTCCAGAATTAATACATTCACAAGCTTTCAGAGCGGGTGAATGGTTTAATTCTCAATAAACCAAGACTGGACGTTAAATCTGTGGTGAACTTCTTTACGATATCACTTACGAGACTGGCACTGAACCGGTACTGTTTATGATACTGAGCCTCCCGAGACACAACCGATTCCAAGCCCATAGGCAAATAGGGGACGGTTGCGACTGGTATCCCTGCCTGAGCGATGCGATCTGTTTGTGTTACCAACTGAATGACCAAGAAGAATACTTTTCCCTTAAGGGATGTCTTGCAAGTTCATTTTATGACACGCGCACGTATAAAGTTACGTGGAACTCTACATATCTCTGGTACTGTGTAATTTAAGTCTGCACGTCATTTTACGACAAACTTTCTCCTTTTACCTGACAGTACTCGGATTTAGAGGGAAATTTACAACAAATTTGTAATTTGCAAGGTTCTGCTGAGCTGAGTGGATCATATTTAAACAACGTCAACGGATGACTGCACTCTAGGGTAACGTCTAAAGATTTGGAAAGTTTTTGCTGGTTTTTCCTCATTTACAAGGTACGTTCTAAAATCATGACTAATTTCCCACTCAGACAAAATCAGTCTAGTCAACATCAAATCAGTTTTTAAGTCATGAAAAGTTTAAACTCATGTAAACCAGCTACGTGGCCAGATAAATGATTGGGTATATACAGAGGTTGATTACATCTTGCATAATCAGAAATTTGAGGTCAGAACACTCGAGTGACATTATAGGCTACATTATAACTATTAATTGTAATAAATATAATAAGTCACCACAGATTTAACGTCCACTCCAGTTTATTGGAATATGATACACAGACTTTCAGAGCTCTGCTCCTTCATCAGGTGAAATTATTGACAATGCAAAGTAAGCATAGGCCTGGCGTTGTTGAAAACGCCGTAAATTCAAAAACAACGTCATTATTGCGTGTCAAGGCCAATGTGAATCGTCGTTGGCATAACAATGATTAATAAAACAAAGTCAGTCGATAGGTAATCATATAGTTAAATACTCGAACAAAACCACTCATAATAGCCGTACGGAGTCAATCTACGAGGTAAGAAGAAATAACGTCTGCGAGGAAGTCGCGCTCTACTAAGTACTAGCTGTACTTGACGCGTTCAAACTGTAAGCCACCGGCACGAGATGATCTTTACGTTAGGAAACTCGTTCTCGATCAAAGCACAAAATTCCCAATTCCAACTGTCATCAACCTGCGTGGTACGAAACGAACGCATGAAACAGGAAATATATTCGCTCGATACCATCGCCGCGTTACAAAACACGATTCAAACAGTAATGGAGCGCAGTGCGGAAGAATCTGGTACACTGATCAAGCTGATACACGTGTTCACGAGCTACAAAGCGAAGTAGTGAATGAAACATGAAACTTACAAACACAGCAACATTGTCATGCGTGTTCAGGACACACGCTACAAAGCTAACTAGTGAATGATAAGTTAACAAGACGCTTGCTAAGTTATTGACACTATGTTACATCTGAAGTATGTCTGCTGATAAACTGGCTTTCATATCACAACCACTCATCTACCGCAATGCTATTTCTGTTACTGCCTGTGCTATCGGCACTTGGCATTCTGTTATATGAGCATATCCCATAAACTTGACCTTGACTTCTATTCCCTCGAGTGGGCGCTACAGCTGATGCCGCTTTCGTAAGCATTATTATCTAGCTAGTGAATTGCCGGTAATCCTGAAACGTGCGCTCTGATAGCGTGCTGCCTCTTACCCTGTAGTTACAGTCTCATGCAGTGAAAATACGTGGCGCAGTGATTGGCCCTGACGCTTCATCTCGCATCGGCATTAGGAAGTTGGTACAATGTAGGCCTATGAACAGTAATTGGTTCACTTTCGTTCGATCTGCAAAGCGTTGTACTATACGCGTTGGCTGAAAACTGCTCTAAAAAGCTGCCATCGTTATTTTGCTGTTTTCACTTAGGCCCTACTGCATTTTCATTTTCTTGGGCATATAGGTGATACTATGGGCGTCAGCGAAGTGGCAACACGCCACGTTGTACATTCCTATCGCCCGGGTAGGCCTACACCATGGCCTGCTTTAGTACCTAATAGAGTAGGCCATGCCTACTCGTTCAGGATTTCGATGGTGTGGTGAATAGCATGTTGTAAAACGTAAAATAGTACACATGTTGATGATGATGCTGAACCGGTAACTCGGTATAAGTAACAATAAAAGTATTATTTTCAACTTATTGAGCCGAAGTCCAATTTCATTCACCGCACAGCCTCGCGACTCGCTGCCAGCTGAAAAAACACATACATGCGTACGTACATGCATATAGACATAGACAATACCTAGCATTCAGCAACTAGGTCATGTGTATTCTGTTCTGTTTACACGACCAATGCAGCAATGGCAAAGTCGCCAAACAACTTGTACTGTAGTTCATTCTGTGAGCTATTAAAGCATGCAATGGTCCCTGGGGCCATAAACGCTGCATTCACACAAGAGGCAATATAATACTACCCATGTCCTACTTTAGTTACCTAGAGTAAGCATGTACTACCTTCGATATTTAGCCAG
This sequence comes from Botrylloides violaceus, assembly GCA_030412335.1. Lineage (NCBI taxonomy): Eukaryota > Metazoa > Chordata > Ascidiacea > Stolidobranchia > Styelidae > Botrylloides > Botrylloides violaceus. Next base: position 1,818,734 of record JASFYC010000320.1, read on the forward strand.
TTAGCTGATTAAAACGCAGACTTTAATCACAAAGATTCTATTCACCAAGCTAGAGATTCATTCAGAACATTCTTAGACCTGTGAAAAAGACCGGAGCCCATAGCGGGCGATCCAACCATAGGTTATTGACACTATGTTACATCTGAAGTATGTCTGCTGATGGAGACAGAGAGTATACCGACGCTCGTTTACCGCTGGCCCCGCACATGATATTATTGTTTGGAAAAATGTCATCTTCAACTAGGCTACTCATGTCATCTACGCGATTTCGTTGCTTCCGGTTTATAGCCCGGATCATTATCCCAACTATAACCCTTCGCGCTCCTCCCGATAGCAATAACAGAGAGGAACGAAATATTTCCTGTCAAATGGTTTTAAAGCCAAAATACTTCATTTGAAATTTGTCACCGTGGGTTTTAAGTAGCCTACTTAAAGTACTTGAAATAAATTCTGCAATGTCACATCAAAGCGTCCTATGGCCGCCCCTACCACACGTATTTCAGCTCAATATGCGATTTGTTAAGCTGAAATAATTCAAGAAAAATTCACCATGTGCCATTGAACGATATATATATTATCATCTTGTCAGTGACATTCAATCCTTTTTTATTTCGTTCTGTCAACACACGTCATGATAAGAAATCTGTGCATGACCAGGCAGCTAATTTATTCGCGTTTAGTCATTCAGTCATTCCGTCATTCAGTCATTCAGTCATTCAGTCATTATATACCGGAGAGAGCTATTAACCGGAGGCGTAAATATCGCATTGACATCTTACGACCTACGCCGTTGATGTATCGTGTTCGATTCCCGACCGAATCAAATGATTATTTATTTAAAATTGGCGTCCTTCGCTATTCTGCTGAGAATTCATTCCCGGAAACATAGATATCGCGTGAAGCATTGGCTAGAGATACCAACAACACTGTTATATCTACAAGTTGAAGTCTTAAAACCTGCCTGAGTACATGTCTCTTTAAACTGCGTTTGTGAATAGCCATTTTGTCTGTATCTTCTGCTAAAAGAGCAATTTCATAATCTTCAGACGCTTACTAAGATAATGGTTCTTTTTTGCTGCGCAACAGACACGTTACGTATTACTTCTCGATCTAGCGGCGGAGTGCGTCCTGATGATGAATATGACGGGCTTTAGATAAAGGCAAGCCTTAAGCGGATAATACGGATAGGTATTGGAATATTGGTTATCTATGTAGCAATCTATATTCGTCAGAAACGAACACCTTAAAACTACATTTCATCTATCTTTACAGATGTTGAGTAATTTGTCAAAATGATAATAACCAAAATGCAATGCCGATTTCCCGTTAGGCTAGGTACGCTGCAATCTAGGGGCCTCAAAATTGTAGGGGTCGAGCTTTTCCTTAGTCTTCCATCCACATTTATACTACACCCGCTAGCCTGAACGTTATCTGAGGCGATCGCATGAGAAACAAGGATATACAAACCACTAAACCAGCGTTTCCCAACCTTTTTTTGCTACATTCCTCCTTTGCTGATTTAAAAAAAAAATCCTAACCGATACGAGTCGACCAGCTAGCGGGTCGACCCACCTCACTATATGCTATCAACACATTTTCGACAAGAACAAATGCAATTCCATGCCGGCAAATATTGTTGCAGTAAATACCCGAAACACCCTGTTCAAAAGTTATCTTAGATTCGAAGTTTTTACATTCCTCCCTTGAAATGGCAAAATTCCTCCCCGGTTGGGAATCACTGCACTATAAAATAACGCTACCCAAACACCTTTCCATCAAACCATAACTGCATCACTATTGATTTTATTGGCTTTACCAATCTGCAAATTCTTAAGCTGACGAAACGCGGTTAAAAGTACTTTTGGCAGTAAACGTGCTTTTAAGGCCTAAAACGTCCTTCAGTTGCCAGTTAAATCAATTAAAACGCAAGCTCTAAATAACACATGACTGAAATGTTAATCCTATCCACTGCAGATTCTACAGCAACTAGACAACGTACAGTAATGTACACCGGCATGCAATCATTGAATCAACAATCAATAAGGCAATACAAATCTTTGGTCCCGCACTCCGAAGTAGGGATACAATCGCATCACAGTCTGATTATGGTTATTTTAGTATCGATGAAAGCTTGTAGTGCGACCACAAATGTAACATCCAATCTTACTTTAATTGGAGGCGAGTTCACAAACAACTTCCCGGAGCCCTACTCCTCCCTTCTACATAAACAAGCGGTCAGCTTTCTTTAAGCACCATACTACAACCACTGTAAACGATGGCTTTTGACGAATGAACTTATAGACGTAAGGGCGTTCTGTTCGCCGTCCGAAGTCCTCTAGTACGATATATGCTTTTAGTTTGTTTACGCGATTTGGGTCATTTAGAATGCAAATGATGCGCATAGAATCCGTCGTCGTGACAAACCAAATGTATGAAGACACTATTTCTGTTAATATCAATAAATCATATAGTGTATACTATACCGATACATATATTCATAAATAAATGTCACTTCTGAATGGTACAAACTCACTGTTCGAGTTTTACTCGAACTTCGATTATTTCGTTCGTTTCGTGTTCGGATCGAAGCCTCAGCATGTCTGTGCCTCGATATTTTGCTCTTGCATGAAGAAACGTTAAAACCTTATGACAAACGCGTTGTAGGCTACAAGCAATATTGTCTCTCTCCTTAGTCACAAGCTGTGGACCATAACTGTCATGATAAGAGGTAAAGGAACCGACGGCAGGCGATCAGATACAGACAAACGTATAATGTTACGACAAATTTAACGTCTGACCTTTACCTCCGATACAGGAAGGGCATTTAGATCAGCAGAAACACTCCATACCGATGCCACGCGGCGCACAAAAATCGAACGATTCAAGTAAAACATTTACCGCACTGCCTAGTCATCTAAATGAAGATATTCTGATGGACGTATTCATGGTCATTCTTAAGCCAATGGGTTATAGAATCCATCAAGTTACACAAAAATTACATTATCATTGTCAAATTTCAAGGCTCCTTTGCCAAACTATGACATATCTAATTTAATCGATGAGTGGCTGACCTTTCGATACAATAATGATAAATATTCAATTCCTACGGGAAAAGAAATTATATTGTGAAAATCTTGCTGCCATGACTTTGACTTTTTTTTAAAAAGAGATCATAGATCTGAAAAATTGTAGGAATGTAATCATGCACCTTGTTACTCACGGTTTCGCTGTTTGAAAACTCTTTCTGAGTCGAAATATGAATCCAATTTATTTACCACTGGCCAACCTAGACGTAGCTCCCAGCAAGCTGTCTGAGCAAATTCTTCTTCCCAAACACAATTAGACTGAGTTTTTCATACAGCATCTAACACTGGCCTGCCTTGAAAATCTAATGCAAAACTGGGAACGTTATGTTACGGATTCTCACTGCGTGATGTTGAAATCGTTGACAGGTAATAGCCTCTGTAGACTGTAGGCGTATATACCAACGAAGGCGTTCACTTGAGAAGAGAGACAGCGAATGTCTCGATTCAAGAGGCCGAGATCTTGGAATCAATATAATAAACCTACAGTAGCTTTCCAAACACATGCCGCATAGTCCGTAGGCTAGCCTACTTCACATATTTTTCGATTCCCAGAGGCGTTGCATAGGAAACTGACAACGTAGTGTAATACACTATAAAAAGGAAAACGGAAGTTGGGGTGGAGCATGGCCTACTTTAGTTCTAGAGTAGGCCATGGGTGGAGCATGCTGTGGAAAGTACGAATCCACGCTAATTCCACGCTATCAAACCGGTGGCTTTACAGAGTCCGCGTTCGGACGTGCTTTAGAAAGTGGATATATTGTATCCACGGTTATAACGCGCTGGTTGTTACGGGACCAGTGAGCAGTTGTGACCTTGTGAGTGGTTACAAATTTCACAGAAAGGGCTTACTTCTTGTAAGAGTAGGGTACAGTACGCGAAAGTACAAATCGATTCCACCAATCGCATATATAGGCCTATTCTACATTGACCCGGCCATGATTGACCTTTTTTTTTTTTATTATGATAAGGAAAGTGGCGCTTGTCGCCCAAGGGCCTTTTGCGCCACGATCAATACATATACAATTCAATACCATACACAACATATACAATTCAATACAATACACACTCACATCGTACCACACAACACAATATATAAAATGACTTGAGCTGTTTTACCTATAGTGGACGTTTGCAACCAAGGGCGAAGTCGATAACGGGTCTCGCCATGTTAGGGTGGGTCAGTACGTTTATTAAGGTTGGAGAAAGATGATTGGAAAAGCAGGATCGGAAAAGAATGGCCCGTTGTTTACGGTATTTAGGGCAGTACAAAAAAAAATGTTCCACTATTTCTGGGCATGGGCAGGATTCACAATTTGGCGAAAGGATACATCCAATTTTAAATAAATGGGCATTTAACTTGCAATGGCCGGTACGCAAACGGAACAAAATACTGTTACTAGTTTGGTTTGTAGGTGATGGTAGAACTGTCTTCACGGAATCTTGAAACTGCTTGAAGTGAGCTCCCTTTTCATAGCGCATGGCCTACTTTAGACAGTAGGCCATGCATAGTGAGAAGTGTGACAGAGATGCCATACACAACTAGGCATTAATAAGAAAGCTTTGGTTTTGGTATTAGATATCAGCCTTATCGTATTTAATCGCACGTGCGAGAACAAGTCGATTTTGCGATATCGACTCGCCGCCATGCTGCATCCGCGCTCGAGGCTCTTTTCTGTTGCATTCGCGTTCACAGGGATTGGTATCTCTGTGGTATCGCAAGATGTGTGCTCAACAGACCGAAGGGCGTCTTTTTCTCTAAATTCGTGTTTGTTTGTATGAAATTTATGGCGTTTTCAACTTCAAAGGTCATTTACCCCAGGTCAATGCTTAACGGTATACGTGTCAATACTTCCAGTTTATAGCCCGGATCACTATTACAATCACGACTCTCCGCACTTCCCCGATACCGACTGCCAAACAGAGAAGAAAGGATACCAATTTTAAAGTTTTCGATTTGACTCGGTCGGGAATCGAACCCGGAACTTCCCGGTCAGAAGGCAGACAGTCTAACCCACTCGGCCAATTGAACGGCCCTCCAAATCCATGTGAATAGACGGATACCCATGGAGTTCTTAAGATTAAGATTAGGAACTCCATGCCGATACCCTAAGAAACCAGTAGAGCGTGAAGGGGAACATGTGCGTCTCACTCGCGAACTGCTGTGCGCGTCTGTGCAGGGGAGATGACGTACTTCGCTAGCCCTAACGAAATAGCTGGAATAATTGACATATTCGGTGGTTGTGGAAGTACTGAATATTTGACCGAACTAATATTCGAACTCCGGATTCGTCTACGAGTTGAGAAATTGAACCTTGATGTTGGCGACATGCACGGAAATCATACACACAAGTCATACACCTGATTTCAAGGCTGTGATTCTGCCTAGTGTTTTAGAATAAGTTATTTAGTCTTCGTACTTTTCTAGGCCTTCTTTCGCCTTCGTTTTTGTATTTTCATTTTGCAAATAATAAAGTCGTCAGTAAAATGATATATATAGTCGTCTGTCATCCTGTCAGATTCAGAAACGATGTTATACTTACAATAACCGCGCTCAATAAAAGTGTATTCATCCTGACGGTTGCGGTACCGGTACGTAAAGGCACAGCAAAGCACTCGTGTTTACGAGCGTATACCGGCTTTAAGTGGCAATACAGGCATCACTGACGGTATTATTGATAATAATTTGTCAACTAACGCACCAAAACTTGGAAAATTGCTAATAAAATGGTCGTAACTCGAGACTGCAATAAGCGGCCCTGTACTCGCCATCGCTCAAACCCAGACTCCCAGAGTGAATAAAAAACGAGAGAGTTCGGTCAAACTATACATAACTAATCTGCTGTATACTTAAACCATAGTTCAATCAGATGTGATACGTATGATACGTATGCTCAAACTATAGAGAGTCTTCCGAAGACTCTCTATACTCAAACCATCCGTCTCAAGTCTGCGCTCGTCTGCCTATGGTGTCATGGCGTCATGGGTATCGGTCTACTGCGACGAAACAATGGGTATAGTGCCGATTGACCAATGGGAAGCAAGATGCGCTTCTTGGAACCAGAGTGAATATAATTATTTATCGACTTTGCTTGGAACAGTTAAAACGTGGACGGAGAAATCTTTCTCTCTGTTCGCTTTTAGGTTGTGTGAGTGGAGAAATGGCGGATGGCATTGCAGGTGATTGGTTTTGTTGATTGTAAACTTCCACGTTTACTTTTTACAGTGTAACCTAGACTATATGTATGTAAATGCATAGGCCTATGTTTTCTAGGGAAACTGCTGATTCCGCGTTTCAAATGCCAATATCGTATGGATAATTACTCCTCCTCGCATCGTTTACAAAGCGGTAACGTCAGGGTTGACTTGACATGTCACATATAACGCAGCTTGTAGGAATTCTCACAGTGCTTCGGATCAAGATATAGTCACCCCCGTTGTTCCGGTGGTAAAATTTCTATCCTACCCATTGTCTACAGTTCTCATGCACTCAGTGCTTTCATCTTCCAGTCTCTTTCAATGACTGCGTCCTATCCTACTTCAGAAGAGTCCCCGACGGCTTCAACCTTCCCCGTCTAGCGCGGACGCGTCTCAGCCGAATCAGAACAGGGGTGGGATGCTTCAAGTCGTCCCTTGGCAAATAGGGCCTCGCTCCCAGTGCGGCACGCGAGTCTGGTGCAGAGGAGCCAACCGCAAACAACGTCATCCACTCCTGTACTATATACAAGCCACCAATCGGAGTGACTGGTCTGTAAAACCTGGAAGAGGCGACGAAACAATGGCTGCAGTGACGTCTAGTCCGTAGAAAAGAAAATTCCATTCGAAAGAAAGAAGAAGGCTAACAGGGGAGGGAGGGGTTGCGATGTTGCGAAGTTCCTGCTGTGTCACGTGATCCGAAATTACACGATTTCTCGAGCTCTACGGATTCGGCAATACTCGCGCAAAATAGGAAGAAGGAATTGCATTCATATAATACACGGTCGTCATCATCGAGCAACTTTGTCACTAACCGGGTTCGCCTCAAATGGTCCAAATTCGTCCTTTCCTGTAAATCAGAAATCAGTAATATGATTCCAACAAAAATCAGGGAAATACCGTTCAGGTCATTCAAGTTCAACTACGAAAAGCACCTCAAAAATACCAACGCCACAGCAACCGATGCTTCCAATGGCTCACAACCTTCTGTCAGGGATGTCCCCATGGATATAGGCTACTCAAGTATCATGGATACACTCAAATATCTCACCATGGATATACTCAAGTATCACAAGTATCAGCAATATTCATAGCTGCTTAGGCAAAACCGGACTTTACTAATGAAGTACCTGTACGTATCAGTGTATCACCCTTCAGACTTTATTAACGAAGCAAGTAGACCTATCACTCTTTCGGCCATATAAGCGCGTCTATTAACGCAAGTATCACCACCGGACATTATTAACAAAGCAAAAGTATCACTTTTTCGGACATATAAGCGTGTGTATATCAAGATATCCATCCCTGCCTTCTATACAACCATAATAGTATTAGCCATTGCCGACGCCTACCATCTCTAGGTCGTGGCGTTTTCCATAGAATGCTTCCATATTTGAACTTTCTATGAATGAATACTGCTTGTTTTTATGCTTTTATGCCACGATTATTTGATTTTATTAGACCCAGATTTTTGGTATTTTAGCCCATTATGCTATTTTCCTTTTTAAAATTTGCATGCACTGGCCTGGCCACTGGTACTCTATGTGTATCTTTGCGGCAACAAGCAACATTCTATAGATTCCTATCTTGGCTACTTTCTTCCTCTTATTGTAACATATTGATTCTGTGTATTCCAGATTTTTGGTTTGCAAAAGAGATTGAAACTTGAGTTTCAAGTAGGCCGTCTTTCTAGTAACAAACTTCCTAGGAACGACATATTATTTATTTGCCGGATTCTACGCATTGGCAAATACAGTGGAGCCGATTGCTGACGGATCAGCAGATATCTTCACTTACATACATATTGAGGTAACGCATAAACCGGCACTTGTTTCATCGATATAATATTATACCGAAAGCTTTACGTGGTTTTGACAATATCTGATAAATTTCCAGTTGTGCTTCAAGTTTATCGGCAGAGCAACGTGTCTAATATCGTTGCCAGTGGAGTAAATGGCAACCTGTGCCGGTGCTTGTGAGAAAGGAAATATCCATATTTTTTGTGATAATTAGTAGCCGACTGGCCATCAGCCAAGTAGGGAAGTAGATACTTGATACCCGCCGATTACTGAGTCGCCATTGAAAGTTTAATATATCATGAAAATCTCAAAAGTGAAACCTCTACCCCAAGTACAGGGGGGTGTCCTCATAATTATTTTGCCATGATTTCGTGGATTCCCTTACCCATAATATTTGTTGTCTGAGACGTAACATAAATATCTCCCGAGCCATCCAAATGAGCCACTTGAGCAGCTATGTATCATTATTTGGTGCTGTCACAATTACAATGCATTGCACTATGTAGTCTATGAGTCAGATTAATAGGGCAGGAGCCATCCTTATGTCAGTGGTGCGATATGTAAGCAAATCGCTTTGTTGACGAGAACGAGCTTTGGAAAGGAAATTTTTTCTTTGTGTTGATACTTATTACTGCTGATATTTGCTGGGTTCTTTGAAGAAATTTCCTGCATATCATATTTCTTCATTGTACTTGCTACTTGCCTAATGGCGGGATTGCCTAGTTCTAGTACTGTAACAATTTCGAATCGTCAGGAATAATTCGCAGTTTGCATGGGTAGTCTTGTAGGCTGTGGAGACATAGGCATACTTGGATGGCGCTGTTAAATCTACGCTGAGGTGCAAATTGAACCAACTATTATCTTTCAAATGTTGATTGGAAAATCTTAGCACCTTGAGTTTTTGCTTAAGTTAGGTGTTAGGTTGTATGGATTAATGCAAGACCAAAGCGTGTTATATCTATTTACTGAACGCAACTACAATATACTGTATTGCGCGCGAACGACTTGAGCTATATTATAATCCAAAGGAGGCTAGTCAAACTATGAGGAATCTAATTTTATTATCAGCTTAGAATATTTGCCATTGCCAGTGGAGGAAATGACAGCATGTGCCAATGTTTGTGAGAAAACTGCGTTAAGAATAGCAATTCTTGACGACCGTTGAGCGAATGTATCATTCATTTGATCTCAAATTCGAAATTGGGTTGGATTCTATTAGTTGGTCCATGGCCTACTCTAAAGGCCATGGTTGGTCCTAACTCAGAAACCTTTTGATAGCTACGAAATTTATACTTTTTCTATCAAAAAGGATGTTGAAACAAAAATGTTTTCTTTTATCTAGCGAAATCTAGCGAACAAATAAAGCGATAGAAAGAAAAGTATATAGAGTTTGCCATAAAGTTGCCACCAAATTTATTGTGTCCAACCACAACCACTCGAATTGTATTTCTTTGAGAAATGATGCTTTTGGCCATATACTACACTGTTTAAATATCCCTTTACAGTTTTTGTACGGTGGACTTCTTTTGAGTCCCGTTAATTTGTGTGCGATACAGTTGTGCTATAGTACGCAATTCCTACCGTAGTGATATAGAAACCGCGATGTTAGCGTAGATCTGAGGTGATTTATTCCATTTATTATGTCTAGATCAGATTTACAACGGGTATAGAAGTTATATAGCACGTTCTAAGGATTCTAGTGATGAGATACTCAGAGTCCTGGAGAGTCTTCCGCCATTACAAACGCTGCTGCATTGTTCTTGTTGCACTATGCATGCTTGCAACTATATTTACATTTTCCAATGCTCCACGACATCGATGCGAGCAAGAATTGAGTGAGTTTCCAAGAGTCGTTTTTGATTAAGCGTTTTCAAGTACTAAGGCCACCTATGCCTGCTCAATGTTTAGAGTACGCGCGTCGATACTTTCGATCGACAGGCCGGGTCACTGTCACACAGACACAAACCTTCGATAATACAATATCCAAAGACGTATTTTACTACGAACAAATGGAAAACGACTGCCACGCAGGCCTGCTCACTTTAAAATATATTGTATTTGTTTACAGGAAATTTCGGTGATGGATTTCGTGACCTTGAAAATACCGGTGAGCTATCGTATTATGACTCTTGCTACTATGACGATACGAAAGCAGGGTCAACTGATATGACAGTCTTTGGTTAATCCAATCGTTTTTCACAGGAGTCCCGCGTATTGTGTTTTGGTCTCGACCGTACCATTGTATTGATTGGACATTTGACACCTTAGTAAATGGAGACGGTGGCTGTGATATATCATTTCGACGGGAAGACATTGAACAAGCAGATGCGGTTGTGTTTTTCATGAAATCTTGCGACCCTGACGATCTTCCGCCGATAGCCTCAAGGTATGCACATCCCTTTTTAATGGAGCCGACTACTACAACATATAGTAATTGTAAAGAAGATCACCACAGATTTAGCGTCCAGCCTTAGTTTATTGAGAATAGAACATTCATTAGCTTTCGGAGCTCCGCTCCTTCATCAGGTGAAGATGGAATGAATCGTAAATAGTAATAGCACAATTTGAATTAAAACAGAATAATAGATATTCTGAAGAGATGTGGTGATATGGCTCTGATCTGTTGGACGCTTCTCTCTTCACCGTGGAGTTTATTTCCGTTGTTGTTCGCTCACTTGGCCAGATGTTCCAATTTCTTGATGGGTCACCAGAGTTCCTGCAAAAATATTTTTCTGGCGCGAGCGAACAACAACGGAAATAAACTCCACGGTGAAGAGAGAAGCGTCCAACAGATCAGAGCCATATCACCACACTCCACACACAGAGACTTCTGGCCGGACCACCCCCACCGCTTTTACACCCACGTCTATATTAACTCATCAATGAACCCTATTTTATTGCACCCATTTCCACAGACCGTCACCCAGACCACAACTCTCGGACATTGCATGTGAAATAAATCCGTTTTTTGTTCACCAGGAGCCACTTTGATGAGAAAGGGTTCTGAGAACCTGGGAGGTCTTTCATTTTAACCGGGTTTTACTTCGGCCTCCGAGTGACTTCCTACCAGGAACACTCAAACATCACTTCCGGTTACGTCCCGGATACGTTTACGCAACCGGATTTCAACATCCAGTGGCTCCTATCCACAAGCTTTCTCCACCTCCATCGCCTACTCGCCCGCCCTCTCTCCTGTGCCCACCTCAGCTGTGATATAATTGGTTCATTCATTTACCCGCTCTATGACGTCACAATATCTATTATTCTGTTTTAATTCAAATTGTGCTATTACTATTTACGATTCATTCCATCTTCACCTGATGAAGTAGCGGAGCTCCGAAAGCTAGTGAATGTTTTAATTCTCAATAAACTAAGGCTGGACGCTAAATCTGTGGTGATCTTCTTTACAATATCTATTGATCGTCCGCCATCGGCTCCACTAACTCAACATATAGTAAGAAATATAGACTCGGCCGATTTAACGCCCGGCTATACTGCTCTCATATATATAGTTGCGTCGCGTGACGCGTATAAGTACGCTTCTGAGAGCTCTTCACCCGGCGATCCGTCTATACTGTTCTTGCACGAGTCTTAGTCGAGACTGAATTGATGATTATATTGAACCAATATTCCAAACCGATATGCCAATAGATTTCATACAATACAACAGTCCTTCAGCAAATCACTTTGATGACAAGTTCGTGCGATGGAATAATATTAGCAAGGTCGGATAGATGAGTCGATTGATGTATCTTCTATGACTACATCTACATGTCTACAACGAATATGTGCTCCGTTGCGGCAAACGGCCAGATACTGAATGTCGGAATAAAAGTCTCCCGATTTCGAATTCAAAACGTGGCGCCAGATATTCTCACGTGTTTAAACCACGGTAAAAACAATCCCAAATTACGTCACTGAATTATCTTCGCATCGCAGGGTGTCGAACCGGATCCAAAAAACGGTTACGGTTCGGTTACGGTTTTTGCCGAAACGAAAGTTTCGGTTTAGTTCCGGTTTCGTTCCTGCTTGCCCATAGAGAGCGGTTACCGGTTCACGCCGACGGATGAACCGGTTCTGGAGCCGTTCAAATACTGGAAATCGTTAGTTCGTTGCGGATGCGATACGCGGACAAATAACCACGTTTATCGACATATATACCCGTCACTTTATAGTGTAGGCTACGCAAGACGAAGTTTTGAATCGAAATTCTTACGATAAAAATAAACACTTGAATTTTGATTTTTTAAGTCCCTGAGAATTTGTATGTAATGATAACTTGCGATAATTTTAAGCAACTAGTCTGATCATCAGCCGAGATGTAAGCGCGCGGCTAGCAGTAAATAAAATCGCTTTTCCAGATAGGCGGGATGTTTTCCGGACGACTTTGCGAAATTTGCGATTTGACACACCGATTTATCGTTATCGTTCATAAAGAATTTTATAACAGGATTTGAATTCGCCCTGTTCATTTCCGCCGACGCATTGCTCGCGTGCCGAGCTGACGTGCTGAGACCTACCTTTCAATTCCAAGTGCGACAGGGCTGAATTGACCGGTCAAACTTTTTAAAGTGTGAGATAATTCAACCGATTGCGGAAACATGTTGATGTATGTGGATAGTTCAAAAAAATAACCGTTTGCTAAAAGAGCGGTAACCAGGAAAATGCCACAACGGTTTCGTTCCGGCTCCGGTTAATTGGAAAAAAACGGTTCGGTTACGGTTTCGGTTCACAAAAATCAAGCGGTAACCGTTCTTTTTCGTTCCGGTTCCGGTTCGGTTCGACACCCTGTTCGCATGGCTTGCGGTCGGTAGCGGTACTGTTGTTTTATCATCGCAACTGCTGGAGTGGTGTTTTGTTACCACAAGCTCAATTATTATCGATTCTGTGTGCGCTATGAGCTACTTAATTACAATATACGCGTTGTTTGGTATAACCCACTAATAGAATTTAGGGCAAGTCGAGTGTCCTAGATACGACAGTTGATGTCACGTATATACATTCAGAAATGTATACGCAATATTTACCTCAAGGTAATAAGAGGTAGAAACGAAACCTTTGCCCGCTTTTGCGGAGATTTGTATCTATCAGTTACATAATATATGAAACGAAAAATAGTAGAGCCGATGGCAGACGATCCAAATATTAGTCCAATACATCGAATTAGTCACCACAGATTTAACGTCCAGTCCAGTTTACTGTATACTATAATTCACAATCCTTCGAAGCTCCGCTCGTTCGTCAGGCGGAGGCGGAATCTCTATTTAATTCAGTCTACCGTGGCGGGTTTATTATGACCAGCGTCTTTTTTCAGGCGTAGTGACCAAGTCTATGTGTGGTTTTCACATGAATCTCCCTGGGCCACAAATAATTATTACAAACACACTCTTAAGGAATATAATAATTATTTCAATTGGACCATGACGTATCGTACTGACTCCGACGTCATCGCTGCCATGTGGCCCACGCCTGCAATGGATTATCTCATGCATAAAGTTGGAAGGTATGAAATACTTCGTAGCCTACGTAATTGGATAAGAAATAGTGGAACCGCTTTAGTGCATTCCATTTCAATCGGTAGACGTAGCATAGCCTTCGTGATGGTTGTGGGCCTACAGAAGATATCGGCCCAAAATTAAGTATCGGACGGGCTCTAGCTATTTCCCCTGTTGGGGATGAATGGAATCCTTGCATTTGATAACAGAGCAGAAGAAATGTCAACGCACATAGAGACAAGACCAACGCTCACGTCAAATGATTATTTAAATCAAGTACAAGTGTTGCTGCAGAAAAAGAAAAAGTTCATCGCATGGATAGTAAGCGACTGTTCCATAACTGCAGGAGCTAAGAAAAGACTTGAGACAGTAACGAGTCTCGAGAAGACTGGTAAATATCTCAACTGTTTTCTTAATATAAGCGTCGTCATTGCGAAGCAGTATGACCTACGGGCGCTCGCCGCAGGATTAGACTATTTCTTGCAACCTCACAAACAAAAACGCTTCCCAACTAATTACTTCATATTGAACATGATGGTCTGCATGACGACGATCTCTGTAGGAACCGAGATCCGAAATCTTGTGAAAGTTATAATTCTCAATTAGCCGAGGCTGGACCTTAATTTTGTGTTGAACATTCGTTACGATATCAATTGATCCTCCGACCGTTCAGTTGACCGAGTGGTATAGACTGTCCGCTTTCTGATCGGGAGGTTGCTGGTTCTATTCCCGACAGAGTCAAATCGAAGACTTTAAAATTGGTATCCGTTCCTTCCCTGCCTGGCAGTCGGTATCGGGGAAGTGCGGAGAACCGTGATTGTAATAGTGATCCGGGCTTAAAGCCGGAAGTATTGACACAATTACTATATTCACGATTACTATATCAATGTATCTGCTCCAGCCTGTCTTGTTCGTGGTGCAAAACGCCGCCCGATGATAAGCGCCACTATAATCTTCTATGTAATAATAATAATAATATTGATCCTCCGCCATACTGTACAGTTGGTTCCTTGATGTTTTTTTTTTGTCTATATAGGTATTGAAATTACAAAGTTTGGAAAATGTGTCAACAATGTACTACCATTCAACTTCTCAATCGTCTTCGAAACATTATCTTCATACAAGTTTTATTTAGCCTTCGAAAATTCATTGCACTGCCAAGACTACCTGACGGAGAAGACCATCTACAATAGTTTTATATCTGGCGCTGTACCTGTTATTCACGGCCCTACAAAAAACGATGTTGAAAAGATATTACCAAAAGGATCATATATTTTTGTTGAAGATTTTGATAATATGCAAAATTTAACCGATTATTTGAATTATCTCGACCGCCACAATTCTGCTTATATGGAATATTTTAAATGGTGGATGGAGCCTGGTGCGCAAACCCTTCCTAGATATGGTTTCAATTTCGGACCAGAGTATGTGCCGAGAAACTTGGCCTTGCCTCAATACAACCAAACCGACCTGCAAGATAATTGGTTAGAAATCGAGCGGTTTGGGTTGTATCACCTTTGTAGAAGGTTGAAACGTGGCGACCACGTCACACAAAACCATGTTATTTCAAATTTGGCCCATTGGTGGTATGAAACACAGCCACCCGAGTGCTACAAGTAGCCTGGATTCTGAAGCCTATAGAGCCCTTTGTAAAAGGTTGACACACAAAATGACCAAATTGATCAGACGGTATTAAAGAAGATTCACAACAGTTCAGCGTCTAACTTCGGTTTATTGAAAATTATAACATTCACACGCTTTCAGATCTCTACTTCTTCATCAGGTGAAGATGGATTCCAGGAGCTGAGCTTCTAAAAGCTTGTGAATGTTAGCCTAAGCTGACTCTTTTAATTTCCCATGGACGTGTTTCTGCGATTACTCTTAACTCCCATTGAAGAAGTTTGTAAGCCCCCTTTTTTTTGTCCGTGGCGCACAACACCCCTTGGCGAAAAGCGCCACTGAAAATAACGAAATGTAAAATATAATAAATAATATTCCAATCAAAAACATTTATTGCCTTTAATGCTACTGTCACTTCAACAGCAATAAATTAAGTATGTACAGATAGAGAGTAATTCAAGAAAAAAAAACGTTGAAATTGTACGTTGTTCATAGTACGCCACACTCCAGAGTCCCATCACTCTTAGTACATGATAGAAAAGAGAATAAAAACGACGGTAGGCACTTACGCCAAGAGTCATCAGTGTTTAAACGATCAGGTATAATAGCATACAGTACGAATCGCGTTGATACACAGGATTGATATAAGCATGAAGTACACAGGACTTGTTAACGCCAACTAGCGGGTAAATGTTCGTTAGGATTCGCAGCGACCCGCTGCTGATGAAGGCACAGATGTCTATTTTTCAAGCGTTGAAGATCACGATTTCGACACACAGTCGCCTTGTTATCACAGTTTAAGTTACGCTTTTTCCATGGTGACGTCACTGCCGGCCTAGTGACCATATATTAAATGCTTACGCCAGGACTTCCATGCATTTGGCACAGCAATGTGCGGATTTGTACGATTTTGAAATTGATGCCTGGGCGCGAACATTCGAATACCGCTCTAAATGATAAGGAATCAGCCCGTATGGTCACTAGGCCGACACATGTGCCACCATAGAAACAAAGTTTGTAAACGTCTAGTAAAACCCTCTGATTGAAGACAGTACGATAGTTATGTGAAGTTATTTATCCCAATGCCACTATTAATATTATACTTAAAATAAATTAAAGGAGTCTTATGCATTTGGCACTCGCATCGAGCGGCCTCACAAATGTTGACTTGGGATTATTTTTTTCAAGTCCACAGTTGTTCTAGTTAAGCTACGAAACGCCAAAAATTCACAGTAAAAAACAACGAAAAAAGTATGAAAAGATTGGGAAAAAAAGCATATCCACAAAATTTCATGTTACAATTCAGATAATGTTCAGCACGCAATTAATATCTAATTTCACCCTAAACTGATTCAAACGGCATTCCCATGACTAGGTGGGTTGAGCCCCTGTGTACAAAGCCAACCCGATTTTCAGGCGCCCAAACTTTGGTCTCCCCCAGGGCCAACAATTTCTATAAGCAGGGATGCTCAGAGTCAAGGACGACTGGAAAGAGGTGGTTTTCATCAAAGGTGGGCTCTACATCTACTCATTTCACCAAAAACTATCGTAAAATTGTCTGAATTTGACAAGACAAGCCAGCATTATTCCAGTTCCAGATCAATTTTTTCCATCTCCAAAAAAGCACACAGGCCTAAAGAAATCACAACTACACGTGTACATTGTGTACAATTACCGGTGAAAAAAAATTGAAGACCGGTAGGCAAGCTATAGGATTATTTTTCACAGTAATAAAAGAAAAGCGATGAGGAGTACTTTGTTCTTGGTTAGATCTTGATAAATTAATAATTTACTAAAATCACCCCAAAAAGTAGTTGAGAATAAATTTTTGATGTCTCATTTAGTAATTTATGCAAATTATCATATTACCATGATCGTAAGGTTCACCCCGGACTTTGTTACTGAATAAACTAAGGCTGGACGTTATGTTTGTGGTGTTGTCTACTGTTGATCTGATCGTTTGAAATTTGGCTGTACCGTTTGCTATCGATCGATGGTGAAATAAAATTCTGGATATTGGCAGACCAGATTAGATAAAGTAACTTCACGAGTCGGTCAAAGACCAAAGGTCTAGTCTTATTGATTTTCAAACAAAAGGTTACGAATATTTACAATAAATGCTCAGACTTGACACGAGCAAAACCCCAGTATTAATAATTTAAAGCAGTGAAAAGTTGTTTCAGTGTTGACACTCCAAGAAGATTCCAACAACGGCTCATTTCAGTTTTTATGATTACCAGAAAAATATTTTTTAGATGTTGACAGAGTTTTCCAAATTTGAACAACGTTCAATTCCAGTTTTTTTTCAAAACAGGCCAGTTTGCACAGTTTTCATGATTTGTCGAAAGCATTCTAACAGTTGAGTCTTCCAAATTCAAAATTTCGATCCCATTTTTAGAAAAAACGGGCCAGCTCGCAGTCTTTGTAATTCGTAGAAAATAATTCATATATATTGACAAACCGTTGAAAAATAATTTCCCATCAAATATTATTTCACGAACCTACACCTTCTGTAACTCTGTTCAATGATGTCGTTGACACAGGCGAGGAAGATGAGCTTAAAACTGCAAACTGCGGTAAAATCTGACTCGGTTCATCTTGGGGTGGTGGCAAACTTGGTGACGATCGGTTTGAATGGCCATTGACGCTTCCATCGTTGGATGAAGACGGTTGATCTGCCATCTCTGAGTTTTGAGGAAATTCGACATGGGGCATTGAAGGAGAAGCTGCGTTGTTCAGTCCTATGCCAAGCTGTGCCAGAGACAGCAAGCTTTGATGGGCGAGACTGAAATAGAAATCACAGTATACTCACTAGGGCTATTTAAAAGAGTGAATGTAGTCATTTTTGGTTTTATCAAGGATGCCCTGAAACACGGGACATCCTAGAAAAAAATCTACCCGATCAACTGATCATTCTATAGATCTACCTCCGACAGTCCATGTCAGTCACTGTGGCTCTTAAAACATAGACACAAAATCTGCTCGGTGGTAGCAGCATGTATAAAGGATACCCTACCTGGTTGCTCTGTGTTGTCTCGCTTTAATCCCCCCTTTCATATGCTTTTCCGCATGCGCTTGAATCCCGGCCAATCCCACGATTGCGTAACTACATCCAGATTGCGTGCAATGAAAATGAGACATGTTCCGAAATCGGTATTTGCAGCTTGTCACACCGCAATCTTCTTTGCCACCGACACGATTGAAACCAAACTTCCGCAAAGCATCGGATTTTATATGTTGGCGTCGATGAGTACCGACTTTTGCACTGTCGGTGCATCTACAGAATAAAAAGTTATTTATGAATGGAGAAATGAAAAAACCAAGGCATCAGTTTGTTTGGGAAAATCAGTAGGGGCCTCGCCGCTCATATGCAATGGTGATGTTTTGAATCACATCAACTACGTCAACTTATGACATGGTAATAGGTATCTGCATTCTGCAGTATGGTGTCAACTTCTTTCTACTTTATTTAGAAGAGCGGAACTCCGAAAGCTTGTGAATGTTATAATTCTCAATAAACCAAGGATGTTAAATCTGTGGTGAATCTTCTTTATGATACACTAATGTATATATAGCTTTACGTCGGCAAATCAACTCACATGAATCCACATCTCAAGCAATGGAAGTGAGTACTCCGTCCACGGTAGCTGCAGTTATCATCGTGGCACAGTTGAGTCCCTTTGAATCGTCTGAAATCATTACGTACGAGCCCGGCGACGCGATCATGATGTTGAGCATGTTTGTACATGTGAGACTTGCCAGAGAATCCGTATGTACAACTGTCTCTTGTACAGTGATAGTGCGCAGCGTTCTAGAAAGAATGTCAATTTAGTATCTCTACTCCAGAATGTGCTTCCCCAAGCCTGACCCGGTCCCAAGCACATCCGAATTAGCATTTTTATTTCATAGAGTATATCCATAGCCCGAAAAAATTCTCAAATAAGTACAAACGATGAGGCTAAACGTCATTTTCAGGGGCCCGAAAACCATGTGGGACCCCAATTTCGAATTGCAGCCAGTGAGCTAAGTAGACTCTAGCATAACATATCGTGACGTACCTTTGCTTTAAAAAGGCATCGAGTCCTTCCACAATCTTCAGATTGTTCGAATCTTTCGAAACCACGAACAGAATTTCCATTGTCCAACCTGAATTGGGAAAATTGTCCAACAGCAGTGTTTGGTCTTACTGGCGGTGACGCTTCGGCAGATGAACTATCAACGAAAATCATACCGTCAGAACAAAGCTAGGTCCCTCATAATAGATGAGTTGTGACCTCGTCAATTATTACGGGCCTAAATATTTCAGTAGGATACTACACATGATATCCACCATGTCAATGTAGCTCACCAATCCCAGGCTAGCACGCAAACACAACAACAACACAAGGAACTTACGATTCACTGTTTTGCTGCGGAATCAATAAATTTGCTACAACTTGTGGCTCTGGACATTCTTCCAATGTGACGTCATCACAGTCTGCATCCTCTGAGGATATAAAAAGAATCATTTAAGTCTGAGGCTTTGTCAAATTCAGAACGCTGGGTTCGAAAGTCGTGTGACACAAAAGACGAGTCTAAACGGCTGCAATATGCAGGTAGTCTGGATGGGGGCTCTGGCTTAGCAGAGCGACAGCTCAAATCAGTGTCGCCTTGTCTGAAGGACATATATGCGGAGCCCTTCTCTCTCATCGACTACAATTTATGATGAAACAAAACAAATTCTTACGTGTAATCGAATCCAGCGATCCATTCGGTCTCTGTGACATGGCAAACAGGTTTAGACCCAACTGCTGCCCTTCACCTAAGAGATAAAATGAAAGTTAATTGAAGGCACTCCCTCAGTATCCACACACTCGACAATATGAGCAGTGAATTAACCCAAAACTCACCATTCAAAATGACGTTGTTATGTTTTTCATTCGCAATACTGCTATTTCTTGAAATATCCGATTCGTTCTCAAGCATCTCCTGTTCATTTGTTACCATTGCTTCTTGATCCTCATCCATTTCATCGATTACTAACGGAAAGCTTTCATCCCCGGAGTCTACGTTTCTAATGTTCTCATCTGAAGAAATTAGTAAGTCATGCACAAACAGAAGTCACGACAAAAATCATAAAGCTTTAAGATATCATAGGCACTGTACAATTGGATCTCCATTTGCCAGGATATCTCAAACAGCCAAAGCACCAACTATGATATATATTCCAGCTTACATACAAACCAGTGAAGGCATCATCATATTTTCACTGCAGGGTCTCGTTTCAAGCACAAAATGGAACTTATGGGAATACAGAGCCAGCGAATGTGGCTTCAAGATGACTGAAACTGAGCCAATTAATGTAACGTTCGGCAGCTGAGATGATACGTTTCCAAGTTCCAACAAAGCTTGTTACT
Source organism: Botrylloides violaceus (assembly GCA_030412335.1). Lineage (NCBI taxonomy): Eukaryota > Metazoa > Chordata > Ascidiacea > Stolidobranchia > Styelidae > Botrylloides > Botrylloides violaceus. Next base: position 1,839,322 of record JASFYC010000320.1, read on the forward strand.
CATCACTGACCTGTCCCATAAACAGAGTTTCCTTTTCGCGCTCGTTTGGCATGTTTTCGTACGTGAGTCTGCATTTGGTGTTTGTATTGAAAGGCGAACGTACAATTATTTCTAATACAGTGATAATGGCTGTACGTTCCTTTGTACTTGCAGTCTAAATAAAGACAAAAAGTCTTTAAATTCTACACTCTGTGCCCTGAACTGTAGTGTAAGCAAGGCTACTGAGACTGATTTGTAAGGACGAAGTGAGTTACATTACATCATTTGACATCGTCTACCATCCATTTGAGCAACATACCTGGGATTTTACAATCATCTTTTTTTGTGTGATATTTGAATCCGCTCGCTTCTCGTTTCGCAATTTTTTCATGTTTTTTCGTATGCCAGGGCAACTTGGATGTGCCGATCGTAACGAAGGCGCAACCTGGCTTCAAGCAATGATAGTGTCCACGTAGCCTAAACTCGCAGCCCTGTGAAAAATAGCAGTATGTTAGTAAGTACTGATCGATCATTCCCCTGGCTGAGAGGCTTATTTGTATTTTTGCGATTATCGGTAACGGCTATTAGTCAAGTGAGGAAGTCGATATCGGACATCGGCCGGAATAAATCAGCAGAAAATTGATCGATTTGAAGCTGAAATTCATAAATTGTCAATTATCGATATCAGCCATCAGTCATACGAAAGTGCCAATTATCGTCTCTGCCTTGATAAAAATCAATTGTCACCTAGCACACAATCCATTCCGTTAGAAGTAATACCTTCCTGCTCCCGCCAATGTTTCGCAACTGTGTTCACAATATGCAAATTCTAAATATACATCCTCATTTCATACTAATACTTACTGGGTTAGGACAAGGTTTCTTGAGGGTATAACATCTAAAACAATCCTTGGCCGAGCGCGAATACGCTTCCAAGCTGTCGTGAGATTCGCGATGAGTTTGGGCTTTCTCCTCTGACTTGCATACATATCGACAACGGTTTATCGTACAATGCCAGTGGTTCTGATTAGCATACTTGCATTCTTCTGCTATGCAAACCATCCTGGAATGATAAATAAAGAAATGGTACATTTCTTAGGCCACAAGCAAACTCTGGCCTAATTAACAAACTGGTCCACTTTGAAACTTTTGCCTCTCATTTAAAATATGATGTGTACTTACGATGCTGTGAAATGCATGTACCCAGATGTAGGAAGCGTATTCGGCTCCATAGCGACATCGGCAATTGATGAACTTGTGACAGGAGTTGAAGTCATAGACGCAGCGCTCGTCAGAAACTCAAGGCCGCTAAAAAGTAAAACAGTCATCATCTAGCAAGCTAAAGAAGGTCTGAGATGAAAATAGGATGGCGGTTTGAATAAAAACCAAACATTGCCACGATACCAGTACTTCATCTGCCACGGCACCTTCCAGTATTGGAATAGTGCAAAGGCCCCAATGTGGAATTCCCACACCTTCGTCTAGTCTCCATATGAAAATCATTGGTACGATAATATTTCTTAACTGCCTAAATCACATAAAGTACACAACCTCTCTCGGGTCGTTCAGCACATCAATTTGTATAATGCAAATTGTTTGTATGATGGCATGGTCTCAATTGCTCAAGTAGGCGACCTCTATTTATTTTACCTTAGGCCACTACCGGACGGCATGGATTGACAGGTGGTTGGTGTCTGAAACATCGCCTTGAGTATATTCGGTGGGATCATTCCAGCATATTGTGCGTCGAAAGGACTTTGAAATGCAGCCGCAGAAGTCACCGGTGACATCTCAGCCTTCGCCATCCTTGGCATATTCACGTCCAACTGTCCGTCAAGATTTAACGGAGTCCTTGTCCTGGAAAGTACAGTGGGTAGTACGTGCCTACTTGAAGTCGGGAGATTGTCGAATGCTTTTTCTGACATATGCTGCATGCTTGAGGGTATCGGAGTCGATAAGCCTCTGTGGATCGGCTGCGGAACACCCATCATAGCCAGATTCAAATGGTACCTGAATGGTAAGAGATATTTCATTTACAATTTCATATACAGCTTACAATATGCCGTGTCTGCTAAATAGACATCGTGACATCGATATTAATTTCTCAAGGCCAAAACGGTAATCAGCCCCCTTTGGAGCTGATGGTTATCTCAGATTTATCGAAAAAAAATACCATGAATATTGACATCAGGAATTGAGAATAACATATTTTAGTTGATTTTATCGAGGCCGATGTACATATTTGACTGAAGGCCAGCGCTGAATATCGCAAAAATAGGGTTATCAGTCACACCCTACTGCTCGTTCAAACAGCAGGGCCAATTGCAATAAGTCAGATTGAGGTTTTATGTACGTCGTACATATCTCCCCACAGCAACACAACTTAAAAATGGCGTCTTGGCTGCTCTTAGAGGTCATGACTTGACAAAAGCTACAAAAAAAAATAAGACATACCTGGCATGACTCAGCATGTTATAATCCGTACAGAATGCGGCACCACATCCATCGACAGTACAGTGGAGATGATCAGTTTTGAAAAAATCGCAGCCAGGAAATATACATTTCATAGCCGTACACCTATATTAGAACAAAGTCGTTTAGAAAGCGCCGGCAACTAAATCAGATGTTCTACCAACCTCATGAAGAATTTCATCCCATTTTCAAACTCAACGGACTTGTTGAATTCGAGCATTTTCGCTGAAAATAATTGGTTTGCAATAAATCTCTCTCTTTTCTCTTTCTTGGTAAATTTATAATGTGACGGTTTACCTGCAAGTAATGATATATCCTCTCTCTCTTGCTTGATGTTCACGACGTGCGGTGATGCATTCAAACTTCTTTTACCTGCTTCTGAGTTTGAATCGATAGTGCTTGGTGACACACGCTTGCTTGACAACGACTCCGTGACAAATGTCGGTGAACGGGGAGACTGGAATTTAGGAACAGATAAAGAAAATTTTGGAAATACAAACAGGGGAGAGATTCATTGACCTCCCAGTTATGGGTTATCATACCAAGCTGGGGCCAACTGCGAGGTTTATGGCATGTAAGGTATCAAATGTAAAAAATGCGGTGATCAGCCAATTATTGAAACCAGGGCCTAAAGGATAGGACCTAATGTCCTGTTGCCACAGTGCCACCTGCATTTCGTTAGTTGCCAGTCAGGCAATCATATAAATGAGCTAATTTTCAATGACTAGAAGTGAGTAAGGACCAGGCCAGCAATGTGACTATAACAAGACCAGAAGGAAAATAACACTTACTACAGTACTACTGGTGTACATTCAACATTGATTGTAAACATCAAAGAATCCAACTTACTGGTGATGTGGCCACATTTTCTGTTTGCATTGTAGAATCATATGCATTAGATGCTGAACGGCTAGTCGTGGTTAACGGGTTAGTTTGGCTGTAATCGATCAATCCGTCGGAGGGATTTGAGGTGTTGATTCGAGAGTTTCGGGCAACTGGGAAACAGAAGAAATGCAAAAATTCACAATAATGACATTAGTAACAAATTTGCTGACAAAAATCGAGCGTGCATAGGACATGGAAGGAACGTTTGTTGTAATATCAGAATGATGAGGCCGATCAAATACAAGCACCAAGGCTGGTGAGGCAGAGGATTTCGGAGTTACAAGTTAATTGTTGAGACTCCCCAATGATCAAAGCTTGTAAATGCATGATTAGCTGCCCGGGACAAGGTGGGAACACCTATTTAAACTCATCAAGTCTATAATATACATTGAATGTCAAAAACCAACCTGAATGCTGAATAGTTGAAAGTATTTTTCTCGCATTCTGCGAATCCAATGGATTGAACAGTGGGACATCAGCAGAAGTGCTGGCAACATCAGGTGAATTGGCTACAAGGAAATAAATTAATCATCAACTCGTTAAACAAACACTTAGAGTTTCTGGCTGAGTCTAAAGAGCTCAGTAAATTGGACTAAAGTACAACTGTGGTGCCAACTCAATATGAAGCATGAAAGTCAAGACATACTTGTTGCCGGTACAACTTGAGAGTTTGTAGCTAAAGGAAGACAAGAAGGAAGAGTCAACCGTCGATAAGATCCGAACGGAATTGTGGCGACATTCAAGTTATTTTTGACCCAAGGCAGATAAGGTCTCGGAAATCGTGCAGCAGCAAGAGACATAGGTTGACTCTCCGAAGGTAGAGAAGTCATCAGAGCCCGAGACGATGTTAGATCACATCGAAGAGAAGAAGAAGAAGGTGGAAGAGAAGATGCTGAAAAAGGTTTCATTTTTTGTCGTTATTTGATTTTAGCTGCATTTTCACAGACTCGCATGATATAAATACCCGGTATCAAACAACTATGTACTAAGTGAGATAGATTAATCAATTTTACAGTATCACTCAACGCTCGTTGGGTGTAATAGGGAGCTTAGGGTTAGATCTGTAGACAACCTATAGGTAACAAGTTCTCAACTGAGGGTAAGTGACAAATCTTTCCATAGCAGACAATGGCCAACAATGATCACAAATCCACCGTACCAGTAGCTCAAAGGTAACGAATAACACATAAACTGCCTTTAAAGCAATAGTCACAGGAAATCTTATGCATCATCAACTTTCCATTCAAAAATTCCCAATGGTAGGTACCGTACTTTCCACGGGAATAAATCAAGCTGAGGAAAGTTATATCTTGCCTTGGTGAGTCACAGGCTAATCTAAGCCCATCGCTTTGGAAGGTCAATAAGAGTTAGAACAGAATGATAACAATGACATCAAAATCAGATGACAATGATGTAACCTGCACTGCACAAGAAAAGAACTTTACAAGTGTCATAATACTAGAATAAAGAACACCGTGGAGCAGATGACAGGCAATCAATAGATATCGTAAAGATTTCAGAGCTCAGCTCCTTCAACAAGTGAAGATGGAATGAATTCAATAAACCAAGGCTGGACTTTAATACTTCATCGGTCATTTTCTCTGATATTTTTTTATATTAATTGAATTATATGCCAATAAACAGGGCTGGACGTTAAAGCAGTGTTTGCTATTGTTCTATGTAAGATGTAAAGTTACCCGTACAAGGTTCGAATGTAATGTAATGTCGTTACCTTGCGACTCTCCCGAGTAATCGTTTCTTTCATGTTTCCTGATGTGCGACTCCATTTGGCTCGAAGACGTGAAAGAAAAATTGCATCCAGGACGAAGGCAATGAAGATGGTTGCTTGTCATGCTCCAAACACATTTTGAAATCCTGACAAAACAATGAACGGCCTTCGATCGTCGTCTTGAGATATATATTTCATATGAGTTTAGATAATAATGCATATGAGAACAGTTTCCGCTTGGCAAGAAAAGGCTGCGTTCAACCCACCATTTAAAGGAGGTCGGGTTTTTCGCATATGCCTGCAACAGCTACTATATCAATATCAGCCATAATTTCATGGACAAATTTTTGGCATCTCCACTCCTCCGCTCAATTTTCATCCATCCCTATTCCCCACCAGACATCAAATACAAACCAGGACCCATGGCATAAACCTTGATATTATATGGCTTTCGTATTTCATATTCAACAAAAGAGAACAGGATTCAAATCGGAAGTGAAGTGGTCAACAGAAGAATAGGCATTGGCCAAGGTCACATCTCAATAGTCAGGTGATAAAGATCGCTTACCCGCACGACTCGTTTTTATAATATTTCTTGAAACCTCTTTTCAAAAATTGATCGTCTCGTTGATGATATGTTTTATGTTTCTCGATATCGCATTTATTTTTGAACGTAAAATTGCAGTCACGTCGCCTAAAATGTAGACCGGGCGGTAAATTTACTCAACTATAAGGAAGTTCTCTTTTTGCTCACAATGAGTATACCACGAGAACGAGGGAAAATATTTCTTGTATTTATTTGGCAAATGGCACCAATAGGAACAGCATGATTTGCATATGCACGCGGACAAGAAAGCACCGAAGGACCTGGGCTTGCTATCCAGATACCCCCCACCATCCTCCAGCACTATTGCCCATCAAGCAGAGAAGGTACAGATACAATTTTTAACATCTTTGGTGTGACGAGTTTGGGTTTGAAGCCACGGTGCACTGACTTTGTGGCTGACGATCAAGCTAACACATCATGAAGCTGGAGCAAAGGGTAAGTGACACAGAAAGGTTATAATATTCACTTCGAAAAAGCACATGACTCACGTGCAATGGAAGTGGGTTGTTTTTTGATTCTGGAAAATGCAAGACTCCAAGTTGCATTGCTCAGTCGCTCGATATCTTTTGAATCCGCTGCATACAAATTGCATATACTTTTTGTGAAAGTTTTCATGCGTCATAACATCTGATGTACTTGTATAAACCTTGTTGCAATCCGGCTGAAAAAATCCAAATTAAAGTTATATATATATATACCATACAGTAAAGTATAGAGAGTCCTTTAAAATAATTCAGATACGTCAAATCCTTTCAATATTCAGATCTTGATTTAGGCATTGGTATTCTACCACCAATGGCAAACAGGGATGGTGAGGAGATGGTTACATGATTTACAGAGCCTACCAGCCCCTTCAACGCCTCCTTGGCTATTCTGTCTACTATTTATTACAAGTGCTTTGTGGGTATCTGATGTCTATATACCGCAATATTGCGAGTCTGTGTATCATTAGCCTACATGGAATAAAAATATGCAAAAATCACTTACTTGCATGCAGTGGTAGTGGGTGCTTTTACCCTTATGTGTACAATCCGGATACCTTTCCGAACAGTTATCAACGGGAGAGAATCGAAGAAATCCATGAGCGAGAGAATTATCTCGCTTTTTGTGCATATTGTAATGTCGGATTACATCAGCTTTGTTTGTAAAACGCTGCAAATACAAAGGATGCAAAACTTTAATCGAAACAAAAACAAGACATGAATGGATAGTTGCATATGGACAGGACAGTAGTAGAACCCTCAGAAAGGTCCTGTAGATATTGTTGAAAGTAACAGTGTACCATTAAAGCACTTGCTTTTCAAACTTTTAAAGTTGCTCTCCCATGCAAAATCTCTTCCCCTCTGGGTATTTTCAATCACAATGTACATATACACAACTATCCCAAGTCTGAACAAATAGCGTTTCACTCACCTGGTAATTGCAGCTTTCTACTACACAGTGATAATGATCTCTTGTATAATATTGACAAGACAAGGAGCCACATCGTTTCGTACTAGTAAACCTGAACAAAAAACACAACATGAATCAAGTGAATATTACATATTACGTCAGAAAAAATCACATGCCAGTAAGACATTATGCGATAACTTTATTGTAAAAGTGGGTGTGGCCTGTTCTGACCCGCCCACTTTTATTTACCAAGTGTGTTTCTGTGGCTGGGAAATTCAGAGGTACTGGTAATATATGAAGATCAGAGCTGACTGAAGAGAGAGACAGGCAGATTAGGGAAGGGATACTAGTATCAAGATTTAGCCAGCAACAACAGTACAGGCAGGCCACAAGCCTCAAATTCTAGACAGAAATTGAATTAAATTGATTTGCATCGAGTACAAGTGCTCAAGATTACAACAGAAGCTGTAACAACATTTGCGTTTCGCTAAACTGATGAATTTATCGAGGAAGTTGCAAACAAAAAAAAACACGTCTCATTCTTCCGTGGCGCTTCTTGATTCACCAGATTTGAGTTTTATAAAATTTGATGAATCATTTAAAACCAAACTCGTGTCAAATCACTTCCTTTAAGATGATACTTTCTACCAAAAACCCACTAACAAGGAAGGAAGTGAACAGTACTAAAGTAGCGCAGAACTTAAAGAGAACTTCAAAGCGTACAAAAATTCACGCCCACTACATAAAAATTTAGCCGATATGCAAACACCGTTAGATTTTGAACAAATAGAACCACGCGAATTTTTTTTAGCCAACTCGCAAAAAATATCAGATCAATGTTCGTGCTTTCGCACGGTCGGAAAGAAGGCAACTCAGCAAAGATGCTTTATGACACCATAAAGACGCATTTTATTATTTTTCAAACACGACTAACTCGGCAGATTTAAATAAACAAATGAAACTCAAATGGCTCGGCAGCTATCGAGACAGAACTAGAATTCTAACAGCAGCAGATATAAATATCCAAAACTAGACAACTATGAAGCAAAACGTGAAACAGAGCCAGAGCTCTGAAGCGCAGAGATTCCCAGTAAATTGAGACCAGTCAAAGAAAACCTGGACACTTGTAAATTGCGATATGCAAATTTAGTGCATTAAATTCAAACACATTACCAATATTTATAACAAGTGTACCAATATTTTATTATTAAAATTTGCTGTTAAACTTACTTAGTAATGTATTGATCGAAGACTTCTTGATCAAATGTAGCAGGATCTAGGGTCCCTTGCTTTATAGATCTAGACAAAATTCAAAGTTGAGTATCAATTGCTGTATCAATTGCTGTTATAAACTGGACATACCCAGCACCACTTGAAACAGTTCCTGCAGATAAGCTGTCACCGACTGGCAGACTTCTACGGTCGAACGGCCTTGATGTCGAAGGACTTACGGCTCTCTTAAAAGAATTAATACATTTTTGTGACACAAGAATTCAGCTTTACATGATATTCTGACTAGGTCAAAACAAGAATCACAACCAAAATTCCACTAGTCAAAATATTGGCTTTCCTCCAAGTCATATGCCAAACAACTGCGATTTCAGAGAAAAATCATATCAATATTCATTTCTCGTTGGAAGCAACGCTAGAAAATCCATACCTGGGATACAAGAGAGTATGTCTGCATCAGAAAATTGTTGAAACGATTGCTACCGTCTTCTGAAGGAGTTTCTAAACAAGAAAATTAATTTCGGTGAGCATATGTGAAACTCAACCGTCAAATGGGGATAGAGGAAGAGGAAGCTTAACTGAGATAGCCTACCGGTTCCTTAGTACCTCCTTTATTAGCTTACAGATGTACATTATCATCTACAAATGATATGCATGTGTATAAGTACGCTGTGTATTGACTGTATGCAAAATCTATAGGCCTATTAGCATTTATGATGACTATTGTTAGCCTTTGTATTTGCAGCAAAACATAATATAAGGACAAAATGATATCTGTCTATCTATCCTATTACTATCCAATCACTAAAATAGAAAGGTAGAGTAATGGTAGCCTATATAGTGTTGAAATCAAGACTCGCTTAACGAAGGCTTAGTCAGGGATGGGAACAAGGGAAGCCAGTGAGAAAATGGGAAAATACCGATATGGAGGCATGAATAACATGCGAATGCGTAGACAAAGTGAAAACGACTAAAGTTCAACATATTTCTAAAACATGCTGATCTGTGAATCGATGAACTCAAGAAAATAACTTTAAAGTTTCTACATAGCCCTACGTCAATCCTGAAGTTTTAATACTTATTGAGACCTTATCGAAAAATGCTTGCACTTTAAATCAGTGGAGCCATAGTTAGACATTCTATCTTTGTAATAGAGTTTAGAGATAATTGTTTGGTTATCTGACTAGGACGTATGATACAATGATCATATGTCCAATCTCTCAAACCATCATAGAGTGCGATGCTCAAGTCATCAGACGCTAGTACAGCGTTAAAAAATTAAAGTATCCAAACTATATCTTAATCTCCCATCCTCGTAACGCCTGATTGGGTGTAAAATTGCCCAATCAAGCTGACTAGAGAATGGCTAGCAACGACTCAAGAAGACTTAGGCCTAAGCATAGAAAAGTTTAGTAGAAATGGGAAAGACATTTAGATCTTAAAATAAAGACTCTACAAAAAATGCCAAGTGTTGACTATGGCTAAAGTATTGAATTTTTGATGGCTAGGATGTAGATTCTTGAGTAGGGTAGGAATATTACCCACAGCCAATCATACAGGTATCCATTTCATCTTATGAATGAGCAAGGCTCCAAATTTAACGACACTATGCTTCTGTCGATAACAAATATTCAAAGTTCTTCACCTCGTCCATCATACAGTGTAGCAGACTCTTTGCTATCATTGATGGCTGGTGAAGGAGGTCTCTGCAATAGAGCGGCCATTTGTTTTTGTTGTAGCAGAAAATCTTCTCTTGTGAGTCTCAGTGAAGGTTCCTGAAAAATAAAGCACATGTAGGTGTGTTTGAGAAAGAGAGAGATAGAGAGAAAGATTTATTTCATAACATACTTCAAATAAAAAGTTAGGCCTAGACAATGTTATTGCAAATTAATCGTGCAAAATGAAACGCATTACAAGTAGGCACAATACAACAAATCACTCATATCTGTGGCAATTTTCTGCTTTAATTGGGCATGAGCTTATTAAACACAGACGCTGTGCGGCTGGGTTTGGATCTGAATATATACACATGCTCATGGGAGGTGATTAATCAGCTTGCCAAGAAATGAACAATTTTTCCTGCCCTAGACTGAGCTCCAAATGAACATTTATGTTCCAGATTCTTGACTTTGATAATGTAAACAATTAACCAATAGTAGCTCTATTTGCGGTAGGCAGATGATCGAATAGATAGAGTAAGTCACCACAGATTTAACGTGAAACGTCAAACCTGTACCTATCGACCAGCGTACATAAATATTCAAAAAACTCAAATTAGGTAACAAATGAGTCCCAAAACTTGTCAACAAATGCTATGACGTCGAAAATTACTTGATTATCAGAAATGGGTTCCTTCTTCATGTCAGGATTACTGAATTGACTCAACCAGTGCAAGGTGATAAACTGTTGCATGCTGAGTCCAATCTCTTCCAATGCTTCTGTAATATTTTTGCCGGACCCAATAAGACTGGGTAGTTCCTGATACCTGAATATAGAAAAATAATATTTCAAGGCCCAGAATAACCAATTGGATTAAGTGAAGTCATTAGAACAAGAGTCTTATGGAGAATGATCTGTCGTGGCAACGATAGTTGGAAAGACGAGAGAGACGGGAATCTCCTCTAGAAAAATCAGCCATGTACATTCACAAGAATTTTATCTACTATCAGCAAGAACTCACAATACGGCATACGTCTGAATATAGGCCTAAGATATATATGCTCCCAAGCGAATGAGCTTCGCAGGGAATTCATAATTTATCCAGCCAGGCAACAGTCTGGGTGACGATGCCGAAAGACAAACGAATCACTTACTTTCTTAATTGCTCTTCATTGATAGCACTGAGGTTCATGATTTGTTCTGCAGCCATTGATGGCAAGATTGGTGAAGTTGCACTGTTAAACTTGTTAATGCCTAAATCTGCAATTGCAATATAAGAAAAAAGGATTTTAAAGCCAAACAGCAATCATTTCACCGAAGCATATTACAGCCAATCATCTAATTACGCTTTAATCACAGAATTCTATCATCAGTGAGACATTGCAGAAAGGACACCAGACTCAGACAGTGTGAGACAGCTGAAGACTCTGCCCCACCACCGTACTGAATTGAGAATTGTGGCTTTTGTTCATCCCAGACTAAAGTGTACCGGTAGTTAAATAAGCACATTTTTCTTGATTTAGGAAGCCTGGTTGCTTACCATCATCATATTTAGGCCTCTTCACTGACAAGTCCAATCCAGCTGATGATAGATTTGAGCGTGAGGATGGTGTATCTCCTTTGGAAGAATTCCTCGAGTCTTTTGTGTCTAAATATTGAGATGTCATATCGCATGTCAAACAAAGTAGGCCTAAGCAACAAGAAAGCCTCGAGACTTTTTAGTTTACATCATAAACCCTTTCCCTTTACAAAAATGTATCAAACATTAAGAAATTTAATATCCGCATTGAACGCAGCGAATAAAATGTTCAAACTATAAGTTTTTATAACCGAATTCAGCTATGCTGAATTTCACTTTTTCTGGCTTTCAACAAAAATCTATTGGATACTGTCAATAGCAATGAAGTGGATTAAATATTATACAGCAACAACAAAAAGTGCTAGAACTTTGCGATCCGAGACATTATGAATGGTGAAGAAGTTGAGTCATCGATATTGCATTGAATTTCATTGCTTTTGGCCTCAATAAATCGGATAATGCATTCAGTGAAATGAGTGTAATGGCTCATAATGTACATTATGGTGAATAGAAACTTGTAAATTGTTATTACACTCCAGAGAATTTAGCGATTGAGGAAATCCCGAGTTTTAACGTCGTTATCATCCAAACCAATACAGTAGGCCTGTCGGCATTTAGTGTATCTCGTGCAAATATTGTTCATGGTTGCATTACCCGCACACCGAAACTTCAGGAGGAAATTACCATCAGAAAATGTCATACATACGCTAAAAGGGTCGAGTATATAAGAAAAAGACCATTCAACGTTGATAAACAGACAGGAAAATTTTTCAACGAAAACGTCACCACCATGTAGCCTACCGCACATTTTATACACACAGCAGCGCAAATTGATATTACGCTGCATCGAAGTATGAATGGTCGAGGAAAATTTCTACTAGATTTTCGCTATCACACGTACAGGCAGGGTAATTTTGTACAGGCTAGAGTATCACCATAGTTTCAAACTTCTGCCACGGTCTAGCCTAATTTTATTGGAAACCAAGTACCGTTAGGCCCTATATATTATTAACTGCGGAAATATTCACTAGGCTATCTATCAAGTGTAGCAACCGTACCATCAATATGTCTGCGTGTGGTAGCGTGGCCAATGCTTATTTTCATGAACCGTTTGAGATTCAATACCAATCAATACAAACTTACAGAGAATCACCAAAGCCACATAAACATCACAAATCAATATTTTCAATTTTTCTGACAAAAATAGCAAAATTCAAGGCCTTGGAAATGGCAACAGATTTGCATTAAAAGAAATATAAAATCAATACATGCCAAGAACGACATTATTTTTGTGAATACGGTACAACGAACTAACGTCCAGTTACCTACATGCAATAACAGAAACGAGTAATTAACCAAGCCCAGTTTAAAATAGAAGGGGATAACAAAGCAAATATGAAGCCATAGAGACTAAAAAGTGACGCGAATTCATTTACTGGAAGCCTGCAATGATACACTATAGGTCAACAATACAATCATCATAGTGGAAATATTTTATAAGGAAAAAAGACAAGCCGGGTACATTCATACCACACAGACAAAAATGAGCTGCATTATCCTGGAAGTTACATTCATACAGGAAAGGCTTTTATCATTCGGTTTGTGTTGTTTGAAAAACCAATAAAATTCTGTAACAGGACTTACCGGAATCCAGCTCAGTGGCATTACTAGTTTCATGCGGTCCTTCACCGTCGCTGACGCTTTGCGGTTCCAGTACGTACACCCCTGAAAAATATCAAAGCGATGATAAATATTATAACAAAAATCATATGCCAATAAATCAGATAAGGCCACGAATTGACCCAAATGATAGTCTAGGGTTCATGGTCTCAAAGAGAAACATTACCGGTGTTATCTAGGCTACAGTATTTATGGATACATGATGACAGAACTGAGAATAGTAACAGTACTGCACCCATTTCATGATGTAGGTCTATATTGAATATATGATTGAAACATCCATGGAATACATTTGAATGGGGTTTATACATTGGCCTGTCCATTCCATTCCATCATTTAAGTAGGCTGGGGTGAAAATAACGTTGGCCTTCCTACAACAGGTTGACCACTGTATCATGCATATACTGGCTTACAAGCATTTTACCTTCCATTCTGTGTTCATTGGCTTCTGGTGAATTTGATTGAGTGTTGATAGGTTGACAGTTGCCTGTCGCATTGATACTTGTGTTTTCAGCATTAGAGACAGCAATTTTGGAGCCATGTTTCGTTAATTTGCTGCAGATAGAGTCGAGTCTTTTGGCTGGTTTACTCTTTCTTCTAGACGACATGTCGACCTCTCAAGAAGCGACCAGGTTTAACAAACAGCCTCAACCTTAGGACCACACTCAGGCTTTAAGGCCTGACTACCACTACTACATAAGTTACTGGAAAAATATATTGTCAGGAGTGATTAGAATACGAATGAGTGTGAAATTTGCAGTAAGACGCAAAAGTAGCGTAGAAGCTTTCGTAATCGTAGGTAAAATCTACCCGGCAGTCGTCACTAGTCAACAGCCCGCCGTCTCGACTTGATTTCAATGTCGAATGATCGCGTGAGTTACGATTTATGAACGATGTACAAATATATTTAGCGAATAAGCGCAAAGTAAGGCAGGAACTCAACCCAAATTCAGTAAACAAACTTGTATCAACGAAAAAGCAGACGCCATTGCGAAGTAGGTCGCGGCAGGTCTCCAAAAGTCGATTATCACGTAAAAAGGCTGATCACCTCCAACGTCGTGACGAAGAAATCCGAAAAATTACAAGCGAATCAGCAGCAATGAACATAGCTAAATGGTATCAAACAGCAAACTCATGTACAAGATAACTTCGGATATATCGCATGCCTAGACGAGCCCTTCAACAAAATTCTAGACAAACAAAACCTATTAACTGCGCGTCTAACAGCCTGGTCGAAATCTATTTCGATAAGACAAACCCTAACCTACCAGATAGCCTACTGAAGCTAGATTCTAATTTCAAGTCCAGAGTTTACTATTCCCGATAGAGCTAGTCACGTAAACAGTCCTTTCGATATCCTAAAGAAATACTTCAACGCGTGAACCGACCTCAAAGAGTTTAGGCTAAACAGAAAAAAACATCGCCCTTAAACATAGCGTAATCGCAATGAGTGCATGAATCAACATAGGCGTCTGACAAATTTTGGGGGCGGAACAATTGTTTATGATACCAACCAGCTCTACCAATGATTACGAAATGTAGAATATCAAGAAGTACGGTACCGGTATGCGCAAAATTTTGAATTCACAGTTCACACGAAGATATCTCTAATCTCAATAGATGCTCCTACGCCTAAATTGGCCGTGAATTCGTATTCGATAGCAGCGAAAGCCGAAACACTACCGTACCAAGCTTTCGTCGATAGGCGACTCCACCAGCGCTATGAACGAAGCAAGTTCTTCGGAAAACCTTTGGACTCGTAATATTGAGAAGCGAAAAACCAAAAAGTTATACACCGGCTGTAATTTTGAACATACGGCCACCACCCACTAGCGATCAATCAGTGAAATATGCAGAGAACTCTTAAAACAGACAAAATCGATGGAAAAGCATTAACGGCTGATAAATTATCGAATTTTTCCATCCAAAACCCCAAATGAAGCCCGAAACAGAAGTTGGCAAGTTCGTACCCGATGAAGCGTTAATGATCAATGCATATCCATTTTATAATAGGCTGCATATAAAAATTGAGCAAAGTCTCTTATGACTAGCGGCGCAATTTAGCGTGGAAAAGCGGATTTATCTCATCACTGCCAAATGAATTCTCTTCGAAATGATCCCACGCTGTAATAATAATAACTCAATGCAAAAAAACAGGATATCAGCCGCATTAGTGCAGAAAAAAAATCGAAATTCTTCTATGGCTTGCGCTTAATAGAGACACATGGGGTAGGCTATACGCCCAAATATCGAACAGCGATCTGCGGATCCGTGCATGTTTAGGTATCACCATTGTTATACAGCACTTTACGGTTTAGGAATCTCCCATTTTGCCAGAAAACACCTAGGACGGGAAACGAAACAGCGAAGCATGCATTAATCAAGCGAAAATAATGACGAATGCTAGGAAAAAGGACTGTGAGAAAAGTATTCGTCATTATCACGATAGATTCAGCGATTTCCTGCTAAAACCCTGACTGCAACCGAGCGATGTATTTCTGCCACCACTGCTTTCGCCATACCTCCAAAGAATATTGTTCAACTTTCCTAGACGTCCAACTAGACAACAAAGCCGTAGTGGCATTATATATCTCCTATAGATCAGCTCCTATGTCTCCCATCCGGTAACAACTAACTTGATCTTGATAAATATTATGGCTGGCGGTGGCGAATATATCCGCAACCTCTGTAATTGTTTACAGTTTGCGTACTACAATTGGTGAATCACCCAAACCACTTTAGTTAACGCTGTTGTTGAAGATGCATTTGTTGATTGTTATTTCAATGTCAACCCTTGAAAAATAAAACTATATTTAACCACACTGGGCTCGGCTAAATGGAATCTATCTATACGATATTGGATACATGGATTGCTAGTTCAACTACGCGCTATAGCTGGACAACTTGGGGAAGACATGAAGCTCTCTTGTGGGAAATCGCTAGCGTCCGTTGGAAATATTCTGCTACATTTGAACTTGGATTTAGGCTACAGTTACATGCACCCCGGGAGATCAGAATTCTTACCGTCCGCAGTCAAGGCTTTATTTTGACGCACTATCATCTGCTTCTGCACGCTATACTATCGCGTTGGCTTTTCGTCGCTAAAGTCGACCCATCTTCTTCACAACGCTGCGTATATGGGGATGGTTGCGGCATGAATGGCTTCCCCTCTCCCCAGTCATACTGTCGATATCGCGAGGGTTTTCTCTCGATAATGTAAATTTTCGCGGATCCATTTCGCCACGAAAGCGACATTACGTGATACGAGCTATGACATTGTGCAATAAAAAGCCGATCATAATTACCGCGTTCACGAGCGATTTAGCGCAAACTGGAAGAACAATGATAGCATATCCTACCCAATAATGAAACCGCATCGAATACTGAATAGCATAAAGATTAAATTTGCGCTTTCGGCGAAGGAGAATGAGGCAGCGACTAAAAACCATTAAACGCCGCTTCCTCTCCTCCTCGCCATTCTAATATTATAGAGCGGCCACAGCGGATTGAAGCATATGGTTCGCAGTGGCGGATTAACAACATCGGATTAACTAAGTTGCATTATTTCAGCTTAATTTCCAATTTTCTCAGTTACAAGCATTTCTTGGCACAGAGATCATATACGGCTAACTTTGTGACGCCTAATTTTCTAGCCAAAGTGGCTCACTCACAAGAATTTAGACCATAAGCCAACGAACACCCATCATGACAAAACGGGTTCCAATAATGAATTCAGAAATATGTTTACAAGATTTCATAGCCTTGCTCACCACGGTTTATCATACATTATTATACGTCAGTCTACATCTGAAAAAAAGCACACCATTTGAGTTTTGTGGCGCGTTAAAAATCACAACCACAAATTCTGAAGCGTCGCATCTTGCCCTAATGATATTATATTCGCAGTTTTCCAGCTCCGCGACTGAATCAAAATTGTCACACAGGAAACGGTAATTATTTTTAGGAGCAGCAAATATTAGCCGTTATTCCCATGGATTAAAACCCAACATTTCATACAGAATCATTTCCACAAGAACAACTCTATTAAAGCTCGTGGATAATTAGCGGAATAAAAGACGTACCTAGTCGCATTTTCTTAGGCGTGTCACAGCAAAAATGATAGTCGACTGCACTTCTATACACGCAAGAAATTATCGGTTTTATAGCTCCCATGACGCACTCTAAAACAGCAGCAAAAGGGAAAGAATTATACGCACAAAAAAGTTGTGCTCTTTCATTTAACGTCACAGCTGCATCGTAGAAATTTTTTATACACTCAGCGCCGTTGAATTTACATTTTCACATATGAAGCGGTGAAAAAAAATTGATTAGAAAGGACACCAAGCAACTAATTATATTCAACAATTTCGCAGTAAAACGCCGACATGCAACGAAAATCGACCGCTGCGCTGACATTCAAACAATAAAACATAATCCATGCAGCGATAGTGCCCTGGTAGAGACGGTGAAGAAATTAGACATCTCTAATCTACCCGTCAATGCACACAATATCACCAATTCGAGCTCAAAGTCGTCTCAAACGTCGATCTATCTTTTATAGTAATTTAACGTACATGTAAATGACTTATTACGCACTTGCTGCCCACTCTAAGAATGGAATAGCGGATTAAGACCATACACAGTTGAACATAAATAGTACGGTAACCGATGGTGAACGAATCGGCTTTCTCAAGCTTTCGGAGCTCCGTCATAGCCATGATGACACTCGATATCTATATGCGTGATCGCCCGCTAATATCGGCTACTATGATGGTGCTAGTTATAAAGAATATTTGGCTACACGTTGAAGTCATTTTGACACTCTATCTATTACAAGTGATCGGTGATCGTCCACCATCGGGTACTTTCAAGGCAAATAATATTTTGCTACACATTTAGGCAGTAGCACGTTCTATCTATCGTAAGTGAAACACAATATTGAATATTCAATAAGTTTAGCGACAGGAAATCGTTGACGGACGACGTAATCCGTCGATCAATGCTACCATAACTCGACTACGACAACAAAAGCACTTTTCCTGCCGTCGTGCCGTGCAATCATCAAAACAGGTTTGTTCTATTAGAAGGCGAATTCTCGACTAAAACAATCGCCTCTAATTTTTCGTGCGACAATGGGGGCACAGATTTTGTAAATATTGTAAGTTAAGTTGCTCACTCCGGGCATTCTCCAAACTACCGGTACCCGTACATACATTCGATACAAAAAATTAGTGTTCCCCATACATATTATTACACCAGTTAAATTGGGAACACTGTTGTCACAGATTCTGAATGCCTGTAACGTTACATAAATCCATTACAAATTTACTTACTAAGATTTAGTGTTCCCAAGTGATATATTAATGTCAAATTGGAAAACGGGGAACATTGTTTCACAGCTGGTAACAAAAAGTATTTTTAGAGGTTGTAAAGGAACATTTCACGTGCCGATTGTCGATTTTCCAAGCACCCTTGTTTTATCGCTCAAAATCTAGGTGGTTGTTAGGCTGTAAATCATAGATGCGCCAAAATCATCCATAATCGGACAAGCACGTCCTTTGCAATAACGGAAAAGCCATTAACAAAACAACCACCTTGGTGAATTAACGAGTAGGCGACAAATTTTTGGACAAAAGTCATCAGCCGAAAGAAAAGCGAGAGCGTATACAAGGTCATATTGCCATAAAGTGTGAAAACGCCTATAATTGCTCCAAGTGCTTTTTAGAGTACATTTCCATGGCTTTATTTCATACAATTCAACCGCCATATAACACTCTATACAATATTTGCCGTAGTATAACGCCGTACACACGGCCAATATACGAGGTTGCGTTGTATATAATAGATTGGTAGTAATACTGAAAATCAGGAAATGAACCATTTTCGAGCCGATTTTCGCGGATTCAGCGAGCTCCATACGACAAGACATACAGTACGTTGCGCTTTATAACACGGTTTGCAGTATGCATAAAACGGACGATTCATGCATCGAATTTCTTTGCATATGAAGTCATAATATCTGCCATGCTAGCAGAAAGACTTCGACCGTATTTAGCATAGATTATTATAGCCAAGGCTGAAATATATCAATTTTACGGGAAGCACGCGCAAAAATGCTGATTCAAACTCAACGACAGAGTATATCTCTATACGTTCCAGTTTCAACGTATAGCAACAAATTTCTCACGGACACGAGCGAATCCTCTTGTCTTCGTGTTTTCTAGCAGTGAATTATGGCCTCATGAAGTGGGAATGTAATAAGGGCATGCAATATAATAATTTAGCAACACGATGGAAATGGACTGTTTTTGAAGCCAAATTTCGTGGATTCATTGACTTTATCCGGAAGAGTAACGCGATATGTCACAAGCTATTTTGCAGCAGCAATGCGTCGACTCATAATGTCACATTATTTCATCCAAATTGTATATTACGACAATCCATAATTTACCAACTATAACCTATTACATATAATGAAGTATATATACTGTGCCGACGAGAGAACAGAATAATTTACACGTACATATCCGCACTAAACAGCTGTGTGCTGTATAGATTTACACTACCCAATTTAATATTCTGGAGAGACTATTATAACGTCGAAAAAAATCCCAGGTAGAACAACTGACAAGTACGACACAATCTGGATAATTAGTCCTGTCTCTCTTTCGATTATGAACTAGCGAAGTACATACATTACTGTGTGTGGTACGCTCAGAAGGACTGCATTTCAGCCACAATCAACACCGCCGCCTCTGTGTGTGTGTCGAGTCGACGCCATAAAACAAACTGCCCACGCGGAACATCATTAGGATAAAATTTCGTCAGATTGAGTGAGGCGCAGTGTAATGTTACCCAGCCGCGGCCGGTTCTAATTCCAAGACCAGGAAAACGCGGCGTGTTGCGAATTGCAATTGTGGCATCCGGCATCGGGAGCCATTTCATACTCCACAAATTTTACCATCGTGGATAACCAGTTTGGGAAAATAGTTCGTCGAAATTGTAATGCATACAAATCCATTTTTTTGGCGCAGAGATCAATCACGAAAGGAGATTTCGCTAACACGCATTGCCCGCGGTTATAGATCCCTCTTCAAATCCTAATCGGAACCGCCGCGTGGAAAGCGACCGCATTATTTGGTTACAAAGGAGAAAAAAAAGAAAAAGTTTTGCATGGATAATTATCGCGCTATACGTTTCTCAGAGTGCTAACTCTAAAATTTGTGTGTCACGTCAGCAAAAAAACGCCAAAGGGAACGACCGTTATACAACGTTGCACCCACCCTAACACGAAACCCGCTCAAAGGCAAATCAATTGCGCACATTGAATACGCAATACGCACTAAATGTAATGAAGAAGCAAGTGCGCGAAAGAGCATTTTTCGAAATAAACTTGAGTCTGTACGTTAGTGTTGCAATGACGCTCAATATGAGTGCCAACTCTAGTCTAGATATCGACGACGGGCGTACACAGAGAATTGATACGACATCTCAGGATAAATAACAACGCATGCACTATGTGACGATATTATAAATTTGTAGCTATTAGAATATTCTTCAAAATACCTGATGTCTTCTTAAATCTGCCAGAGCCACCTCCTACCCACGTTGCCACCAATCACCAAAGAAATCAGCATGTTGCAAGCGTCTCTCGAAACACCCACGTTCTGCCGACGTCGCCCATCAAATGACCAAAGAAACTGAAATCTATCATTTTAGGAGCGTCCTTCATAAAATTATCACCACCGCCTAAGTACCCCACACAAACGTGATAGTGCGAAACAGAGTTCTCGCATCATCTCTGACAAGCAGACGCTCATTATCAACCGACCACTTGACAGTACGACAGTTTTTACTTTGAGAAATCGGGCGACTTGAAAAATTTTCGCCTCCTTCATTATCTTTCTTCAATTAAAACCAATCTCTCTCGTTTTTTTCCCTTCAAGTCCACTAAGACTACGTTGATCCGAGCCGTAAAACAAATTCCTATGATTGGCGGTTATTGGTGCAGCACTCTCCTTCAAAACCCTTGGCGATTCGATCCAATGATAGAAAACAGAGCAAGGGAGAAAACAGCTGTCACGACTATAATTAGGTTCAAAAAGTGAAATGAAATAGAACTGACGCGCACAACTGATAAACAACCCACTAAATGCCTGATACTTGAAGCAATGCGACATTGGAATTTCAAGACCACAGTTTTAAACCTAACCCTATATCACCAACCATCATGTCTTTGGAAATATGATATCAGAAATCGTAAGCAAGAGGTTTTCCCAACTAACCGAATATATGACCGCGTTCAAGTCTGGAACAGCGGTTCTGCAATCCGCACCAGCGCAAAAATATCAAACTTTTCAACGCTAAACCGATCAATTTTTGCAGTCTAGCCGAACATGGTCTAATATTCGATGTCTGGAAAAGGGTCCTACAAGCAGTCTCGGTATATCAATGTCGAGAACTAACCTGATATTTTCAATGGCAACCAACCCGGTATTTTACCAACGACACTACAAACATCTAGTGCGAACTATACCAAAATTTCGCCAATATCATTCAAGTGAGTCCATCGGAATCTAAAGCACCATTTGTTTAACAAAATAGCTTTCAAATCGAGAACAGCAGTTCTACTAATCTACGAATGATTGTCTCTACCATTTGTAGACGGCTAGACGCCACCCTGCACAGAGTGCTTCTCTGTCTACCTGAAAGAAATATCTAAATCTGGCTATACTGAATATGCATAGATCATGCAAAGCCACACTAATATTTTGCACCCCAGACTCCAACTCTGATAATGTAATACAGCACGCGTTTAATCGCTTGGAAATAATCACGCGGGCAGCTGAACAGCGAACATTATCCAAATTTTCTCACGAAATGCAACCACATGCAGAATATCCTGCTGTAACCCGAATCACGGAATAATGTCCCAGTCATTGACGTGAAAAACGCAGCGGGAAATTTTGATACAACGAAAAAAAACCTTTCGAATAAAACTGTGACATTTCACGCTGCGACGAAATCCACTAATTCATTCCTGATGAAAATATCCCCCATCGCTAGTTTAAACTTGCGTTCATTTCCAAAAACGCCAAGATTATAACATTGTCAGGGTGTTTATTCTGATTGCCATGCTCCTTCAGTACTGTCACAGCTAGTTACTAAGTATTGGAGCTGATGTAGGATGATCTGCTATTGAAAAGACTGTTAATAGAATGGTTTAAACACAAATTTCACGTCCAGTTTCAGTTTAGATCGGTTATTTCTATATAAACTGAGGCTGGACGTTCTATTTGTGGTGACACTACCATACCGATATCCCTAGTCACGCGGAAGCAGTTAAAATGAAACCCTGTAAATTTTGCCCGCGCCTCATATATTAGATTTCTGTCATAATACAGCACAATTTCACTTAGCCTGCCGTGGGACTAGCAATTGGCATTGCTGGTAAGCTCACTAACGCTTAGGCCTAGAAAATACTCGAGGCAGTATTCCTTACACAATTTCATTTAACCTGTCATTGACAAGGTGGGAAGGATCACAAGTAACGCATGAGCTTATACGCGAAACTCAACGTGGAGTGTTCCCCACGGAATCTAACATCCTGAATAATAATGCAACGTGCATCATTGAGACAATTAAGACGCGTCGCTGATAACGCAATCTAACGGCAGAGCTAACCCAGTAATTCACAAGGAGTCGATTTCATCGGACATATATATAGAACACGATATCTCAGATTGAACGCGCACATAAAGAAAATATCTAGAAACTAATTTTTTTCTCTACGCCGACAATGTCTTAAACGCTGAGAAAACACGTGGCAGAGCTTTCGCATGTTTAGATAAACAAAGCAAGACTGTCGCACTGCAGTCTAATCAATTTCCTCCCTTTTGCGATAAATATGACGTTGGCGTTGTCATTGTTCGCGCCAAAATCGAATAATCTCATCCTAATTCGACAATCCGTGTCCTGCAGTGCGCTAGAACTTGAACGCACACGCTACCATGTTAAATACGGGACATTAGGCAGATATACTGTAGAAAGAGACAGTTTCAAGTTTCAACGTCCAGCGAAATTTATTGGAAACACGTGACATCTACTGGGAATGTCCTTACTCCAACATATCGCTTGGAGCAGCCTGGAAACTCCTTCCGAGAAAATCGTTCGCGTCTTCTACATTAAAACTTGAACACGCGGATGCACGCGAGAAAACCTACACTGTGTGTTGTATCTGAATGTCCGCAAGTCCTCGGTAAATTAAACATATTTTGTCCAGGATTTGACCATGATGCCAGGGAAATACACGTTTTCAATATTTACCTTGACATACTTCCTTTGAGAGGGGAGCGAGAAATAGGGTTTACTGTTTGCCCGCCAGAGATTTGGATTCCATAAGAAGCTTACCCTGCCGAATCGGAGTACCAGTAAACAGAAAAATCCCTTCAACAGCTTCTCCAGATTGTCGACGAGGACGGCGAGAAAATTTGCGAATTGCATTTACTAAACGGAAAATATTAACCCGTTCACCCACCGCTCGTTTTGTCACCAACTTAATCCGCGACGTTAGGGTTAATGTGTGGATAATTTTCGTTACTTATCAGCGGACAACAGCTGAAATCGAGAGATGTTCGGAACGCCCTACACCCGCTTGTTTGAATATTCTGCAATATTCAGTGTCAGCGCATTAATTAACGCATTCTATCACATTTCCAAAAGTGCAGCTGTTGCACAAAAGCCAAAAAAAAAGACCGTCGTCGCATGATAATTGGTGGGAAGATACGTCAATTCACTACTGCATTGTATACAGAACACAATAAAATTAAATCCTTTGTAATTAGTCTACGTGGAAGCGGTTGTATATCGCCGAAAATATGCCATGTATTTGACGAATTGGGTGTAATGCTTATAGCAGACGAGCTAAGAAATCCATTATGACGATAATAATCACTAGTAAGTCCAGAATATTCCGGTTTTAACTAGTACCATGACGTAATAACTACTGGCTGTCCAGAATTGGGGTTTCATCCCGAATAAGGCTGCCATAGCCAATTCCAAACGCCCGGTGGGCATTAATCCGGATGCCAGTTCGACCACTAAAATTCCAGGGGTTGGACACTTGAATTCAAAACGAATCGCCAGATATTCGAACCAATCGAATACCATTCGCTTTTTATCCGAATATCGAATACCACAACATAATTTTCGAATGGACTTTTTTAACCATCACGTAAAACGCTAATTAAAATTCATTGCGCTTGACGGGTTTCGATCTCGGTCATCGCCGAATGTCATTCTTACTTTACCGGGTTTTCCTAGCTTCGGCCTGCAATGGAACAACGTCCAACATGTCAGCTAAAGGTGTAGCGTTTCGCACTCTGCCTGTGGAATTGCACACGCGAGAAAGCATACGCTGAAAGCCGTACAGTTTACTAACCCAAAAATCTAATTTCCTCTCCTATCCAGGAAGCCGAATAGATCGGATCATTGACTTGAAAGTCACCCACACGCTCGACGGTAAATATTGAATATAGGCCTCGCAAGATAAAGTACTGAATATCATGCAGAAAAATGGAGCAATTAATAATAATCCGGAGACTTGTGATATTACACAAAAGCTTTAAAGCCGCGCAAAGAATCGACCAAATAAATATATCATCAATAAAATCAAGGGATCTAAGGAGATAACGTTAATCCGACGAGTACAATTTGATAACCGAGATTTAATTGTAATTATACTGCTACTAACAGAGACATAAAAAGTAGAAAAAAATAGGTCACATCGTCTCTGTCTAATCGTCACATCTAATGACGTGTCTGTTGAAACATTCTGCGCTGTCCTTAAATCTCCTGCTGAGCCTAATTATTTTGCGAGTTGTTAAGTGTCGCATAAATTGCAGTTCTTGGAAGCTGCGTGATATCTCTTTCATTTTAAAACCCATGTTTCAATAGGTGATGATTATCACGGTATAGCGCAATACCCGGGTTTTTTCTCTATTCGATAGCCCGTAGCCCCGTAAAGGCGTAGAGAGCCTATGAGCTAGGGCTTCGTCTGTGCGTAAAAATTGTCACATAAATTTCGATTCTTGAAAGCTGTGCGTTCACTTCTGTCTTTTCTAAAAACTCCTAACTGCTTCAATGCACTATACTTTACTATCTAGGCTTTTCCTGCACACAAATATATACGACCCGTTAGGCCTGCAGACTAGAGTGGTTGTATTAGGTACAGGCCTGAAGCCAGAACAGCGATTTTTGGGGAATACCATCTAGTCCACCTGATTACTTATGCTCTCTGCAGGTTATTTTTGCGTAAACGGAAAAGCTTTAGCAAACTATTGCGTAATACAAGTATAGTAAAGATTCCGCGATGCTGTCTTTGAGACACTATACTCTATGCGGCATACACGGCAAAAAAGGGCGATGCATCCCTAAATCCTTACTAATGTATTACGCAATAACTTGATACAGTTTTTCCTGTATGCGGAAATGATCTGTAGAGGGCCGACCATGGCCTACTTAGGCGTATCGCTAGGTAGATAAGGGTTGCATCAATTCCTGTACTATCGTGCAACGATATGGTATTCCCTTAATATAAATATCACATCGTACCTACCACAGTACGGTATGGCGAAGTAATACAACATTGAAGGCATCCTGTGAATAAGTACTATCAGTGCATCCTCAAATATTTTAGATTCGGAGGCTAGGCGATACGAAGCACGGTAAAATACTTGCTGACTCTATCATACAAAACTCCTCGGAATATTTGTATTTTCTAGAATTCGAGGACCCCACGCGTTAGGAGTAAACTACACAATAAGTAACTTATCAGAAGAAAATGTATTCTTATAAAATACCCAAGCTAGTTATAACATGTGTAAACTTTGTAAAACCTCCCTCAAAATTTACCGTCGTTATCATTTTACACGCACATAGACATTTAAGCTTGTTGCTTTGTGTAGCTGAAGAGAGTGTAGTGTCACCACAGTTTTAACGCCAAGTCAAATTTATTGAAAACTTTGCAGATTTTTAAGCGATGAAGGAGCAGGGCTTCCCGAGAGCTTGTGTGTCACCTCAGTTTTAACGCCTATAGCCTAATTCATTAGAGCTTATACGTGACAAAACTGCTCCGAAATGTTACATATAACTTTTGATGAGACACTATATCTATCGTAAGTGATCATCCGCCATCGGCTACTATCAATATATTCCAATAAATTTGGCTGGATGTTAAAACTGTAGTGACACTCTCTATATCTATCGTAAATGATCATGCGCTACCTGTT
Source organism: Botrylloides violaceus (assembly GCA_030412335.1). Classification (NCBI taxonomy): domain Eukaryota; kingdom Metazoa; phylum Chordata; class Ascidiacea; order Stolidobranchia; family Styelidae; genus Botrylloides; species Botrylloides violaceus. The sequence continues at coordinate 1,865,823 of JASFYC010000320.1, forward strand.
CCTATATCAATATATTAGCTGTACCTTAAAATTTCACTGACACTCTATAAGCTATCTACCGTAAGTGATCATTCGCCCTCGTCAACTATTAATAAATCCACGTAACCGAAATTTCAACCGAACACGGAAGTATAATTCAAGACGCACTGTTACACAAAATCTTTCCTCTCTAGACACGAAACCAAATAAGTTGATAAATAGTTCATTTCGTGACTTCTGGGACTTGTTAAATTCCCTCAACGTTGAGCACAGATAATATATTAATATAGACTGTATCAATTCTCACTGGAGTAGATGATATAAGTCAAATAGAATATGCGTCAGCTGCATTAATGTTAATACAACACGAATTTCGCGGCCTCTCTCTACTGCGATGGTGAGAACTTTTGTTGGTAAAGAATACCACCACAGTTTCAACTTCATAACAAAAATTTTACTGGAAATTTTCCGAGACCCGCTTCATTAGGTATAGGTAAATGGTTACGGAGAATTTCAATGAACTAAGTCGTCAATTATACTTGGTTGGACGTTAAAACCTGTGGTTACTCTCGCTTTCCACCCCGCCCACCGCAATATCAAGCTCGCGCACTCATAAGGCTAGCAGAAAATCGCACGAACGCGGCCGTTACATATCAACTACACTACATTTTTCGTGGACCTTTCTACCAATACAGTAGGAATTTCATACAAACGGGACAAGAGCGTATCACTTTGTTTTAAGAAAACTTCTATTCATCGTGGAAAAAAAACGGAATTTTCTTTTTACAACACGTTGATTAAATTCGCTTTGAAACAAAAGGTGGTCCACAGCAACCAAAACTCAAAGCACAATCGCTCGATGAACAATAGAAAATATCTTATTTCTCGAATATGGATGTTAATGAGAGGATAGCTTGCGATGTTTTTTGGTGCGATGAAAAAGAAGATCACATCTGATATTAAATTACATCAAGAAATTGTCTTTCTTTCCCCCCAAACTATTGACAACGTTGAAAAGAAACGCGCAAATAATTCTCACGTCGCTGCCACAACATGGTGCCAAATCACAAAGGACATTAATATATATGGGAATGAATGTAGCCAAGTATAGTGGTCTATCTTGCGTAATTACAGATATGATGGAATAAAATGATGTGAGGTGGCGGTATTAATAATAGCCTAAGCTAAACAAAAGACAGTCCAAATTCCGATTTGAAGATTTTGACACAACAGTTCAATTGTCTCGAAGCGAGATTGGATTTTTTCAGTGTTATGCATGCTTTATGAGCCCTTATTCATTTTCACCTGATGAAGGAGCGCAGCTCCGACAGCTTTGTGTTTCCATTGCATTTGGCTAGACATTAAAACTGTGGTTACACTCTCTATATCTATCTGGTTACATCCATCTACTGCGCTGCAGCGCTGTGTTTAATGGAGTCAAGTTGAGAATTAATCCCCCAACTCGCTCCCCCTCCCGTAGACACACGCGGCATGCCAAACTGCAAGTCTGTTGCAACGTAAAAACTTCTCTCTTCGACCTCTTTCATTGACATGTGACTTGCGTGGTGTTTTTACGTGTGATGCTCTCCCTACTCGTTTTTTGCCCATTTCTTTGCGTTTGATTGCTAGGGATTTCAAATTCAACCCGTCACGTACGAAATATTCATTTCTCCTGATTAAGGAACAGTGCGATAGCTTATGAACTTAAATTTCTGAATAAACTGTAACTGGGCGTTGAAATTGCGACGACCTCTCTTTAACTCTGCCTATATCTAATCATACGCAATTATTTATTTTCATCATGGCGATACCGAGGTCACAACCTCGCAGATATTTTGTTCTGGAAAACAGGAGGGAGTGTGACCACGAGCATCTATATAAACCAGCCAACGTCTCCTTCAGATTTGCGTTATTTTTGCAATTCCAGAATAGGTGGTTTAGTTACATGTTAAAGCATTTGTATCTTGCAAAGTACATTGACATAATACGCCACATCAAAGCTTTTTCTATTACAGCATTTACTTTATAGATATAAATATCAAGTTCAGCATAAATACGACACAACACGAGCCCTAACGGTTGGTTACATAATGCTTTTGAGATTTTCACCAATATCATAGATACGTAAATAGCTTCAACCCGGCCTCCGCTCTGTGATATTATAGGCTATCTATGCAGCGCGCCCAAATTCACTGATGTTGTATTGTTGTTTTGGATTCATGGCGTTTCCAACCGCTAAGCGCTAAGGTCATGTACGCCAGGTCGATGAGTTACTGTACACCTGTCAAAATTTCCAGTTCATAGCCCGAATCACTATCACAACCACAACACTCCCCCGATACTGACTGCCGAGCAGACATCGTCTTTGGTTTGACTCGGTCGGCAATCGCACCCGGAACCTCTCGATCAGAAGGCGGACGGGTAGAATATCCTCTAATACCGCAAACGGCGTAAGGCCAGTCGCTCTATGACGTCACACCAGACACGGGCTAACAGATAGATTATGGGCAATTATCGGCTAAACTCGAATTTGTTAATTGCGGTGTTCCGTCACGCTACACTGATTACAGAGACACGGTTGATGTTGATTACTATTTGAGAAAAACACAGCGGAACGATGCATAGCAGACAAACGACATCGATCAACGTGTATTTTTCGTGGGTCAAGTTAATACTGTCCACCAAGACTGCTTTAGTAACTAAATATAATATGGACCATGATTCACCAATAATATTTCTAAACAGAAGTGCCTAAACTCCATACATTGGCAAAGCATTATAGCAAAAACTGCACTATGACAGGTGTAAATCCATCATTCAGATCGGAATAAATGGCAAAAACCAGACAGGAAACACGCTTCAAAATCATCAGAAAGGATAATTAAATAACAAAAGATTCAACGGAACAGGTGTGAGCAACAAAATTAGACCTTTTACAGCCCCTCAATATAAAAATTATCCACTAAACAAGCCGAACCAAGCCTATTATCTTATGAAGTCAAACTTTTAAAAAATATTCAATTTTCCGGTAATTTTTGAAGCTAAAAGTCAGTTTTTTGAGACGCATTCACGGTGACGGGTACGTCAATTTTCTTTGAAAATATCGCAATTTTTAAAACGCAAAATCTTTCTGTCTTTTATGTAGATGCGGAGCATGACAAATAAATTTGTAACAAAGGAGAAAAATTGTAATAACTTGACAATGTTTCACATCTGGTGGGTTGTAACGGCGTTCGAACTTCTAACGGCCTGGCGAAGTGCCACGGAGCAACGCTTAAAAGTTAATGAGATGTCCTATCAATATCGGCTGACCTCTAGTGTTATATTCCGCTTCTTCGGCAAGGCAATTTTAACGTTAGGACAAATTTGTTGGCAGTAGCTAAATTCTATCGTAAATGATTGTCTGCTGGTAATATCGCATTCTCCAGTTTTACGAAATGATGCTAACCCACTGCCCACAATTCTTTTCGTTTCCAGACTTTCTACGAAAACCGCTCACTGCGATTGATTGTGCGGAAGTCCTGCCCCATAAGTTACAGATATTAATTCTCTCAACATGCATTAACCGTCTTCGATTGCAGAAAACAATGGGTGACATGCTGCTTGACTTGATTGTTGTAAGGTAATGAATTTGCAAGTTATCGCGCACATGCATAATATCGGCCCTGTATAGTCCGTAAACCATTTTAATCGGTACATTTCTTCTACTTAACAGTTGTAATGCCCTAATAGTAAGTACAATACCAATCATAAGTAAGGTCGCGCTCGCTTTCCTAATCAGCCACTGCAATTTCCAATCAAGTAACTGTGGCACTAGATACAAAAGCGGCATGCAAATGTAGTGCAGAGGAGAAAATCGCTGACCACGTTATCCATTCCTGTACCGTGTACAGGCCACCCAGTGAATGGAGTGATTGGTCTGAAGAATGCGGATGAGGCCACCAAACAGTGGCTGCACCCTGACGTCTAGTCCGAAAAAATAACAACAATGCCAAACCAAAGAAGAAGTACAAAAGTCATTCATTAGTAAGATCTCGCGCGGTTTTTGCTATGACCAATTTTGTACGTGTGACAGATTTCATTGGCGACCGTGACAAAGCTCGAACTCGTGCCATGGTTAGGTTTGCTATACGTGATGATTCAGAAAGTCCAAGAAAAAGAAAAGTCCAACTAAAAATTGGCCATTCAATGACCTTTGTAGATTCTAGTAATTGACACAAAACGGTTTCCTGACATAACGTTTTATGCTGTATTTACGTTGATATCGTGATCGTGCGTTTGCGCCTAGCAAAGACAACATTCTCGTCATCAAATTTAGCGACAATAGCTCGTTTAATATATAATTTCGTACGGGTGTAGTTGCCCACGATACACAAGAGTTGTATGTAAAAGTTTCCGAGTTTTTCTCTTCTTATTTTTTTTTGAGAATTCAACGATTCGATTTCCAGTGCACTGTTTACCTTTTTTGTTTGCTAACTTTACCATGTAGGTCCGCTGTGTCATTTTTCGGTACGTTTCTGTGACAACGGCGAGGAAAAAGAGAGTTTTCTCTCTAGAGTTTGTCAATGATTAAAATTTTGACAGGACTGCAATCAAGAGACTTATTTGCTCTAACCAACCTTCTCACGCAATACGTGAAGTATCAAGAGAAAAAGCCATTAACCATAAATTTTTGGCTGCCTTTACTTAATCCTATGCTCAAACATTTCTATGCGAACAGCGTGGACATTTTGATCATCGTGATGACGAATTCGCGAACACCGCCGTTGCAAGTATAATCGAACGATATCTGGCGTAAACAACCCAAACGCTGTTCATCATGAAGACAACATCAAAAGCTTGAAGCTTGGCTAAATCCTACATAAATTGCGGACGATACGACAGCATTTACTCCGTATATCAGAAATTCACGGATCACCCATCCATCCCTAGATCGTAATTTCGCCGCAACTTCTGAACGCCACATTTCGTACCGATCAAATTCTATCAACTAATCAATCTAAACGAGTAGTATCGTGAAGCTATGCATTTCCAATAGTCTATTTTTCGTCATAAATTTTCACTAAGAATGGTATCAATATCAACGATGCACACTGCAGGCGAGATGCGTACAAAACTGGTCGCCGCGACGGTTGAATCTTATTCGCAAAGTGCTCATGTTAAATTTCACTGAATCACGAAGCCATGAAACATGATGTTGGACCAATTCTAGACGTGTGGCGTTAAGTCATAACATAAAATTCACATGGGATGAATAAGCTTGCATCACACAATCGATGTAATCGTGAAATGTAGCACAATGGGAACGACGCAAATGGCAAAAACAAGCAGAAAATTAACAACAGCTGTCCTGACACGTTAATACGCAAAACAGCTGCGAATTGACACTTACAAAGATTTGCACCAACTGAACTTAAAAACAGTTAATCCATTCAAATGAATTTTTGAATCAAGATACTTGGGCCATTGCTAGCATCTGCGGCACTGCGCAGAAAAATACCATCTTCACCTGATGGAGGAGCGAAGCCCCGGAAGCTTGTGAATTTGATTCGGATAAACTTGACTCGACGTTAAATATGTGGTGACATATTCTATTTACTAAAACAAATGATTTTAATGCACAGTGAAGCCAATGATGGACGCTCAGATATCTAGAGAAAAGTATAGTGTCACCTCAAATTTAACGTCCAGCCTCAGTTTATTTAGAAACGAGTTCGCAAAAACTTCGAAGCTTTGCTCCTTCATCGAGCTTTGGTTAGAATCGGTGTAAATACTATCGATTTTTGATACAACAGCGATATGTTTGTCTTACGAGTTTTATGACTTGAAGAAGATAAAATAGAGACAGAGACGGGTGTTGTTCGACCTTGGATTTATTGGGAACTGATAATGACAGATCTGAAGTTATTCTGATAACCCACCCGTACATTCCTTCATAAAGAACCCAATCATCTAATCCCTTAAATATATCGCAACATACAACTCGCGGCGTCCCAGTCTATGGCCGTTGCGCAAAAGACCTGCGGGCGGTAGGCGCTATTCTACAAAATCTGTAACAATTAAAAAAAATTGACGGCTCGGAACATAGAAATTGAGCCCAATTCCCAGAAAGTAGCAAAGCACTAAACATTCGCATCAGGCAAATCGCAATCAATTCGGAAGGAAACTGATTAGCACTTAGCAGATAGAGAGGGTCCTACATCATCTCTAGACATTAATCAACCATTACACATAAAAAAGTCAATTCTCTGCGTATATTGCTGCCACTTTTCACTATACACTTACCTGAACTGCTTGGTATCTCGTAAACCTAGCAAACAAATTTTGGATTTTCGTCACAACAACAACAACAACAACATAAATCTACGCGGTCGGTACGATTTTTCGCAGTATGGGTTCGCAACATTGCGATAAAAATACAAGAGCAGTCAGAACTGAATATCGGCTTTTCGATATCGATACAACAACAACAACCAACGTGTTCCGTATGAAATTTGTCGCAGTAAAAACATTAGCACAGGAGCATACGTGTGAAAAAATTGCGCGGAACCAATAAAAACAGCGATTTTGTGAAAACATCCATCTCAACAAAATTTCGAGTGGTACTTTATGGCTCATCTGAAAACAATGAAACATATTCCACAGTTTGGGGAGAGCCTGTTGAAATTAACACAACTCACGGTACACAATCTTTTCCTGATTTCACAAGTGTACTTCAGAATCAACGTACGATTTACCACAATCACAGCCAAAATATTTTAGACTACAATTTCGAAAACACAACCTTTGTAATTACCGCGGAACTCATGTAACGAAACTCCGAACACCGTTCCAAAAGTTGAGGTAAATTTTCTGACATGAACCCGTATCACCTTCACCTAGTTTTTTTTCTGCAGCAGTCCCCTTCTAACAGTTTTTTCCATCAGCCTACGGTCACCTCATACAATTTAGCACAACTATTCAAAAAGGAGCACAAAATCCAGTCTGGGAACTAATGCCTCGAACCTATCTCGGTCGGAAACTCAATTACAGTAATTTAGAGGAGACACATCGGCATCTCTCATGGTGAGCATCTCCACACGGGCTGCTGCAGCGTATCGCTATCGCCCTCAATAATCTTCTCATATGCAGTAAATCAGAGTCGCGAAATCTCAAAGCAAGATTCAAACCGTGGAGAATAATCGCCAAATTAACCCACGCTCCAGAATCAACACGTAAAATATCCAAGCGCAATCTACTCTACATTGCATCGGCGCTTTTACGTTTTATGATAACAAGGAATTAGTGAAGCCAATGGCGGGCAATTAATGAAATTGGTTCATTCGGAGCTCCTATCCTAGACGAAGAGCCATACCATGTCGAGTGTCCTATACCCTGTACACTATCTCCACTTCATTATCGTATTCCAAGTTCGGCTTCGTTATATCGGTAATGCAATTCAGACTCATACCCGCGACCAACTGACTTAGCGACGGACGGCTGCACACCATTTACACGACGCAAACAGTTAGCACAAGCGACTTGTATGGATCGTTACAAAACCTTGTCGAGAACGAATGATATCCATCGACCCGTCACTTCACATAAGCGTAGACCTCACGATTCTGATCCTTAACAAAAATAGTATCGGCCAATATATTCCAACCCTATAGACTTTTATATTATAGAGAATATTTATATATCGTGAAAGATATTAAAGAAATACCTTACATTGTGACAGGAATTGACAGCGTCTGATGTCTATTGTGCAAAAACTGGCCAAAAGCATCATTTCTCAACGAAATACAATTCGATTGGTTGCCGTTGGACACAATAAACTAAAAGTGGAACAAAAAAACTTGACAAACCCTACTTTTCTTCCTATCGCTTTATTTTTTTTAAAGATCACCTTCGCTAGACTAAGAAAATATTTTTGTTTCATCCTGCCTTTTGATAGAAAAGGTATAAATTTCGTAGCTAACAAAAGGTTTCTTGAGTTAGGACCAACGAATAGAATCCAACCCAATTTGGAATTCGAGATCAAATGAATGGTACATTCGCTCAACGGTCGTCAAGAATAATAGTCAAGAATTGCTATTCTTAACGCGTTTTTCTCACAAGCACCGGCACATGCTGTCATTTCCTCCACTGGCATCTGGCAATGACATTAAAAATGCTATTGTACCGTTAAACATAAAAGCATAACTGGAAATTTATCAGGTATTGTAAAAAACGACGTAAATCGATGAAATTGCAGGTGTATACTGTATGCTACCGTCGTGCAGACATGTATTGAGCGTCAGCCATCAGCTCAACTATATTCACCGATGTGTAGAATCCGGCAAAACATGTCGTACAGTAAATTGCCAAATTGGACCGGCACTCTATCTGAATACCGTTTGATTCAGACGTACTGCCTGCTCTCTCCGGCGATGTAGAAACTGTCTGAAATGAACTCACTGGTATCGTAAAAGCTAGAGTGTCACTACAAATTTAACGTCCAGTCCACAGTTAACTGGGAACAAAGCTCGCACCTTTTGACACGTCGTCGTTATTCGGGTATCACGTGGTCGTTGGATTTACTGCAAAGAAAACTTGAGACAGTCGGAAATATACAAGGTTACATTCAAATATTCTAAGCTGATAATAAAATTAGATTCCTCATAGTTTGACTAGCCTCCTTTGGATTATAATATAGCTCAAGTCGTTCGCGCGCAATACGGTATACTGTAGTTGCGTTCAGTAAATAGATATACCATTGCATCAATGCATACAACCTAACACCTAACTTAAGCAAAAACTCAAGGTGCTAAGATTTTCCAATCAACTTTGGAAAGATAATAGTTGGTCCAATTTGCACCTCAGCGTAGATTTAACAGCGCCATTCAAGTAAGCCTACAAGACTATCCATGCAAACTGCGAATTGTTCCTGGCAATACGAAATTTTTCAGTACTAGGCAATCCCGCGAATAGGCAAGGAGCGACTACAATGAAGAAATATGATATTATAGGCTACAATATGCACGGGATGGAATATTTTATATATCAAAGCTCGGTAAAGTTAAAAATCCACGTATTGATGTTAGGGGTCGACACTATTTATCGGCCCCTGAATTTAGAGGCATATAGGCCTACTGATGCATGAATTCGGTAACGGTCATCAATTAGGCGAGAAGGACGATTATCGTATCGGATTTGAAAAATCTATATCGGCCGGTTTCTATTGGTGCAGGCAAAGATGGTACATACGGAGGAATTAATTAGAGAAAATCAATTGTATAATAATTAAAAAAAATTATCTAGTGCCTGTAATTTTGTCATAGAGGCCGTTGATTCATAGAAATACATTACTTACATATATTGCTTGTACTCGAATGTACCTTTACCTAATTCTAATGAGTTTTATATTCTAGGAATCATTAGAAATATAGTCACCATGCTTTTTATAGATTGAAAATTTCATAAGCGAGGGAACGACTAACGACTGCTCCAGCATATCAAATGCCACATAAGAAAAAAAATTCCGAGAGGTCTTTGTAAAAAATATTGAATAATGGGAAGGAAATTACTTCAAATCATGCAGTAAATAACAGCAGTAACAAGAATTGAAGTACATGCAAAAACTGAGTGATTAAAAAGGCTAAAAACATACGGTGGAAATTTCATCGTCACATCAAATCGTATCAACGCAAAGAAAAAATTTCCTTTCCAAAGCTCATTCTCGTCAACAAAGCGATTTGCTTACATATTGCACCACTGACATAACACACAAGGACTCCTGCCCTATTAATCTGACTCATAGACTACATAGTGCAATGCATTGTAATTGTGAAAGCACCAAATAATGATACATAGCTGCTCAAGTGGCTCATTTGGATGGCTCGGGAGATATTTTTGTCACGTCTCAGACCTCAAATATTGTGGGTAAAAGAATCCACGAAATCATGGCAAGATTATAATGAAGACACCCCCCTGTACTTGGGGTAGAAGTTTCACTTTTGAGATTTTCATGATATATTAATCTTTCAATGCCGACTCAGTAATCGGCGGGTATCAAGTATCGACCTCCTTACTTGGCTGATGACCAATGGCCAGTCGGCTACCAATTATCTCAAAAAAATGTGAATATTTTTCTTTCTCACAAGCACCGGCTTCCATATCGTCCTCTGGCAAATTTTATGAGAGTCATCAAGATAGTTTAAAGATCTGAATTTTACTTTTAGGGAACTCAATTTTCCAGTGGGTCACCTTGCCTCAGCTTGGGAACGACTGAGAATCAAATGCATAGTCCAGTAAGCGTATCAGTTATAACACATACAGTTTACAGTATATATTCCATTGTCTCATTCTCTATTCTCAGAAGACTATCTTGGAGCCAATGTCGGACGATCGATACATAGGACTATCGTAAAGGAGATCACCACAGATTTAACGTCCAGCCTTGATTTATTAAAAATTAAGACATTCACAATATTTTCGAGCTCTGTTTCTTCATTAAGTGAAGATTGATAATTCTCAATAAATCAAGGCTCGATGTTACATCTGTGGTGATCTTCTTTACGATATCGCTATTCTCAGTAAGGCTGTCAGTGGAGCTGTGCAGTGATGCTCTTAAGACAAGACTCCACTTGAATAGAGTGTAGGCTAAATACTATATCTTATTGGTTCCGTCACGTATAAAATTCAACTACAGGACCATACATGAGTAATCAACCAGTAAAGTAGTGGTATAAGTAACCAGGTACAATATGCATTTTCAGACTTGACAAGGACACACGGCCATCACCTTTTTCTCTTTAGTCCCCTTTCGAAACTAGCAGTATAAAACCGGAACCTACAGAGCTGTGTCGATAGGCCTAATGAATTTGAAGCTTCCATCTTCACGTGACCTACGTTCTGACAGATTATCAATAAATAAAAACGAAACCATGCAATTTTCCAAAAATGTTCAAAAGCGGCAGTCTCAATCATAGTTGACTAATACACAGCTTTGTGGGCCCAAGATGAGATGATATCGTTCTGTAATCAAGGGGAATGGCTACTGAGCTTAGATGATATGGTACCGTACAGTCATCTGAAAATTATTCAAATCATAATGTTAGCCTATCGAAAATCATCCACCTTGAGGGCAGCGTAAACGAATCATGACCCTAACCACCAACTGGATTCTCACCACAAGCCTGAGCCAGTAGGCCTACTAAATTAAATTTCTCTGCTCATGCTAGAGCTTACCCCTTACAGCTACCGGTACACTATAAAATACGGAATGTTTGCAGCTACTCACCAGAACACCTTCAACTTATAAGTCAAACTACTACAACAAAGTCAAAAGTTGATCCTCACGCATATACAAATACAAAACCTGCCGAAACCGGACTCTCAATTCCAAGGTAAACAACGTATTCGGAGGAATCTCAAGTCAAAAACAAACTTCCTGCCCAACATCTACATCTCGATTGTTTTCTTTCATGTTGAGCGACATCTAACGATTGATTCACCCACAAATCTTTGACCTTGAGAGGCGCAAAAGCGCTTCTACACTTTCAGTGGTTCTCAACCTTTTTGCTCCATCTGGCCGAGAAATTCATATATATATATATACACGTTCCCGCGAACGGGCGGTGAAAAACACATCGCTCCTGAAATGGTAGTTAATACCCCAATTATGACGGATCGCATTGCCAATCGCGACGTTCTGCCTCTGTTACTAGACCTAATATCTGTGATGATGAGTGTGACGTCATGGTCTACTCTAGGTAGGCTACTCTAGGTACTAAACTAGGCCATGGTGACATTTAGAATTCTGACAGTCTTGCCTTGTCGCTGGCCAAATGCTAGACACTTTCGTTGTTGCATAGTTCTTTTCCACTTTGTCGCTCGCTGAAAGATCAGTAGGCAGTGGCGTAGTTGCCTATAGTAGCCTATATTGTCGTTCTCCTATAAGCTGTATTGCGTGCCGGCAAAAAAACCCACACGAAGTCTCTTCTCTTGAAAGCCATTAAAGCAATAACGACCGTTCAGTTGTCCAAGTGGGTTCTTCTGATCGGGAGGTTGCGGGTTCGATTCCCGACCGAGTCAAATCGAAGACTTTAAAATTGGTATCCGTTCCGTCCCTGCTTGGCAGTCGGTATCAGGGAAGTGCGAAGAGCCTTATTGATTGTAATAGTGATCCGGGCAATAAAACCAAAAGTATTGACACGTATACCGTGAGCATCGACCTGGCGTACATGGCCTTAGTAGATGAAAAACGCCACAAATTAAAAAAAAGAAAAACGCAACAACCATTTTTGTCAAGGTACGACGTTTAATGTATGTAGAACTTGCAATATCGCCAGGCATGCCCATCTCCTATCCCCTTCGGATGAAGTGTGAGTGGGAACAAAATTGATCATAGTGGATAAAACACGATTATATTAACGGAAATGACGATAGAATTTTTCACATCAATAGGCATACATTTTTTTTTTTTGGAAAGATTTTGCAACTGATTTACCTTGCCTAAGCCTTGAAATTGTAGTTGGGAAATAATTATTTTCACACTTGCACACAATCAAATTATTATCTGATGACACTTGGGATACCGAAGAATACGATGGAGTCGATGGCGGATGATTATAGATATCGTAAAGAGTCACCGCAGAATTAACGTGTACAGCGTTATAATTGGTTTATTGAGAATTAGGCCTATAATACATCCGTCCAAAACGCTGCAACTAAATCGGCCATGGGGCAGTTGCCAGTTGTGGTTGGGTCAAATTTCACAAATGTATTGGAAGTTAGCGTTGCATGAGTTATCATTCAGTAATAGCTTTTTGTCTGCTGACACTTCTAAAATATGCGCGCAGTCCTCTATTCCGCCACTGTTGCTTGGCTCTCCCACTCTCCAACGCGTGGTAGCTGAACTCATGGATCCACCGTCTGACCAGACATAGGTGCCCTCACTAGCCAAGTCGTCAAGGCCAATCCAAGGGAGATTGACTCCATTAGTGTAGCAGAAAGTAGAGATGTATCTGGAAAATTAAGAAATGTGTTGCGCCTTCATCATTTGCATCTTTATGGTTAGGCCATGGCCTACTTTAAAGTAGATGATTAGGCCATGGTTAGGTCAATATATTACTCTACAGGCATTGTGGTTGCTATATAGCCAAGGCGATCTGAAGAGCGCCTTGTAGAGCCAAATTTTGGTGATATGCATGACTGCGCATCCCCTGCAGCGGTCCGCCATGCATATCACAATTAACAACACCAATTTTAACAGACCGACCGATTTCTGATTTGTATATAACTTCAGGATTAGCTATTGCCTATGGCCTACAAGGCTGCAACTAACCCCAAGGCCGAATCCTAAGCCTACACGCAAAGCAACATCTAAAGGTTTAAAGTGTAGCCTATATATAAGGTTATACGGTTTATCACAGAACAAACGCATTCCTACCTTACAGCGACAGGATCTCTGAGAACTTCTGCCGCCAGTCTTCCTCCTCCGATTCCGTTACATCCATCTCTTGCAGAGAAATAAGTGACACGCCTATCGTTGAAACATTTGAAATATCGATTTCCAGACTTTTGCCAACCTGGCCATGGATTGACAGTTGTTGCTAGAAATATATACAAATAGCAAAATTAGCATGGGAATGGGGAAGTTGAAATTAGAGAGGGAGAGAGAGGGAGAGATTTCTTCACACACCAAAAGCGTACGTTTGACGATACGTCCAACTTGATCTACGAACAGAGTGTTCCAATACGATGCAAGTAGTCATTTGGTGACCCAGATTTGCGTGAATGAGTTATGGGTAATAGGGGGATGGTACTCTAGCTGAGTAGAGCCGCTATACTAGCATCAAGCGAATACGATAACGCCTTATATAGCCTTAAACCCCCTCCCATCCACATACACATCGAGACACATTGTGGATAGTCTGCTACACAATATTTTGGCTTCGCACTGGTTATTGTGATCTGTTATAGGCCTAATACTGATCGCAAAGTGTGCTAAATGTAAGTCCTTACATCGTCTCACTATTTACGGGTTAGTACGTATGTTTAAGCGTAATGGTCACTACGTGCTTAAATCGAAACGTACTAGCAGGTGCCTGCGTAGTGGTCAGATCAGGAAGTGTGGTACTCTCGGCGGAAGTTGCAGCAGAAATAGTAGCATCGTCCGTAGTTGTGAAAGTTCTCTCCGATAAAGTTGTTGTTGCTGAAAAATATTTCCGATTTTCAATATCTATCATCATATTGAGCACTGAATGTCAGGTCACAATATCCATCTCACCTGGTTCCGAATTTCCAATTGCATCCATATTCTTTAGCTCATTCACAATACTTTCCAGTGTTACTTCGCTCTGTCGAAAGAAAACAGTTGTCGGGCGTCCAGTTCAATTAGTTGGCCTACGACAACACTTTGTTTCTATGATATTGAAACATCATCTTTCTAATACAACAACCAGCGCGTTGCAGTTGCAGCTGGACTCTTCTCAGAGTGAACGAATTCGATTTGCGTAAATGCAACGCGCAATCTATTACGAAGGAAATACTCTAATAGTCTATACGAAATAACCATACTATGAGAAAATTGTCAATTGACTGAAATAGACCAGTCTCCACTTAGGACAATCGCAATATAAACCTATCCAAAGACTGCAATATATGGCAACTTATGAATCCCAAAACTGCTTGAAATTTCAAGCAATTTTGAAGTTCTGTGCTACAAAGAATCCCTAAACACTCCCAAGTTTCTGATTCAAGGTCCCGTCACGTAGCGAACAAAATAGCTTTCACTGCCTGTCGAATTTCAGACTAACCTTGCAATGCCCATATGTAATCCATTCACCATCAATATAGCTTTTGACACAAAGTTCACCTGAGAAAATAGATGTGTTAATTGCGGAGATTGCAGAAGGTCCTGTTGGAATATCTAAATTTCGACACGAATTGCTCTACTGATGTAACGATCAATTGCATTATTAAGTTACTATTTCACAATTTGAAACGTGACTTGCAGTGTCACAACAATGCGAGAAAGGTGCAGTAGCCGACCCGTATGGTAGGAATCTGTATCATATTGTGTGATGTTGCCATAGAAGCATAGGGGATAGATCATGGGCTATATTTAAATATATCAAGATTCAAAGGTAAATTAAACATACAAAGATACACCCACGATAAAAACAAATGGAGACATTTAACTCACCAGCCCCCACAGCAATACAGAGAACAATCAGCGAAAAAGTTGAAAGACAATTTGCTATCATCACACTTCGCATTGGCGGTGCTGTAAGCTGTAAGCCAACATGCGACTTCACCGAACATCACTTTTTAAATGCTGTTACACAGCGTAATGTTGCGTCAGCCTCGTTGTGATTGCCGAAGCGAAAATATGGTGAGTGGACATCCGCCTATCTGACTTTTGATGGCAATCTCGTTGTAGCTGGAATACTCTTGCTCTTGGGCCAGTTTTTACCGGTTGAGACTGCTGGTAACGATTACTGAGTTCAAGCCATCATGAGCGTGTATTTTGGTTTAGGAATCGCATTTTTCGTCATATGTTGCGACTCTGCCACGATCCATTTTTACCCAATTTTGGCATTACGACACTCACACTAGCGAGGTAATTCAGAGGAGGTATGCTGCCCCAGGGCCCTTACTTCTGGGGGCTCTAAAATTCTCAGAAATAGTGGTCGACGGAGGTCAACATTATTTTGAGGCGGCCCAAAAACCTCGAGCAGCCCCGATTTTGGTGCATCCTGTGTTTTAAGGGGACGAATTTCGTGGGGCCAAAAACATTTGAGAGAGGTTCCAAAATTAGTGCTGCCGCAGAAGCCAAAAATTCTCTTGAGCGGCGCTATGACATATGGGTACAGAGTCCAATTGGGTTACGCTAAATACGCTTGTATGTCGTCGTCTTAAATTCACGTTCAAGAAATCCTGCGTATGTAACCTCCATCTATAGAAATAACACAGTAAGTCTATAGTCTTGGATAGATTTTATTTGCAAAAAATTATCATAACAGAAACTAAACTGAGGGCATATATGTTACAACCAAAGGCTACCACATTGGCATTAGCGGAAATGAGTTCCAGTCATCCTTCATCCAAAATTTCAGGGAATTATATTTTGCAATCCTTATGAAGCAGGAAGCAAAAAGATACCGTGCTTTGACGCGGACGGTTTGTATTATGGCGTCCTCTATTAGTAATCAACCATAGCACGAACAACGTGCGGAAAACACTTGTATACGAATAACTAGTCGGAAATTACCTTTGTTTGTTGCAACTCAAAATATTACGAAACTCTTAAAGTACTGTATTAATGGATTTAAAATTGATGAACACCCAGTGGGCAGCAGTAGTAATCACAACGTGTCATAATATAGACCTATTACGCCCTACGCGTGCTATATACAGTATATTGGTAGATTTCTTAGGCAGGGGTATGTATCTGCGTGGTAATACACACCATGCTCTAGACTCTTATTGCGCGGGTGTATTCCTTCGCATAATGATTCCGTGCATACCACGTTTTCAACTTGTAAAATTAATTAATTAGTAAATTTTATGCTGCTGTCTTTGGTACACCCGTCGCCCATACAGTCAGCAGCATAATTAAACTAGGCATAGCTACCAATTATTACTTGGTCAATCAACACATTCGACAGGAAATCAAGAAGCACAAAACAATCAGCAGTGTTGCATCGGCGCCCGGCGCCCATGCCCACGCTGAACTCCACCCACCCAATATGGGCTAGTTTGAGTCATGATCATAAGTACCAGGAAGCGCGAGAGCCACTTTACTGTACAGTCTAATCCCGTCCCTGACGTATATTGTCACGAGGATCCAGGCCGCAGTCCATTAGCCACAAGTAGTTCTGGCATTGTAAGTCGGTCTCATAAAGTCTTTGCACCCATAACCGACTTGGTTTTAGTTGCGGACTTTTCATCAGCGGGTCTGCGCATTCTGATCAACTCCATGAGTTTACGAAATCCTTCTGTAAGTCCTTCGCCTGTAACAGCGCTACAACACTGTACGTTCCATGTGATAGAGTGATCGTATAGTTTCAAAGCGTCTGCAATGTCTGACGCTGACCTTGCGTTGGTTAAATCAGTTTTATTTGCCATCACGATGACGGGGAGCTCCGATACGGTTACGATTTGAGATGCGAAAATTGTGCTTAGTTCCTCCTTCATTGTAACTAATGTACGTTGGTTGCCGCTGTCCACAATCAGGATCAGTCCTGTAATGGAATGAATGAATGAATGAATGAATGAATGAATGAATGAAAATGAATGAAATTTTGCTACAATATTTGTTGTTGCCTTGAGTATATATCGAGTCTTCAATTACTTAGGTCATGTAGGCTACGCCAGGTCAACGCTTCTACATCTCGGTAATTCCGGTTTACAACCCGGATGACTATCACAACGACGTCATCCACAGCCCTCCGCACTCACGTGATACTGAACGCCAAGCAGAAATTGACGAATATCAGTTTTGGTTTGATTCGGTCAAAAATCGACGTATGGACCTCATTCCGATCCCCACCCACACCGATATAAACAGGCCTGCCACTACCAGCATATTAAAATGTCAAATTCAGTCACTTGTAGGGTTAGAATTTAAAATTTTATAATGCAAACGTAATTTGGCCTAAGCCAAACTAGAACCTACCGTCCGCATTTTGGATATGGTACTTCCATAACTGTGGTCTTTGATGCCCGAATCCAATACTCCATGTAATAAGATTCACGCCTTTACAAGGCGTCAATGTCGCCAACGCATTCCCAGTGCATGACGAGTCGCAAATATTGCTTGGTAATATTTTGTCCATGATAGATGTCATACCTGTGAAAACGTAGGACACTCTATAGCCAATTTCCACACTGCAGTGGACCACAAATAGGGATAAAGTCTTTTGTACCATCTATTTCGTAACAATATGTGATTCGGGTAGACTCAGAAAACTGCCTTAGAGCGGAATCGGATCGCTTCCATAATGCTTCTAATCTGTTCATTGCGTTAAGAAATACCACTTGTGCGTACACGTCGAGGGATTTCAAGGATGGAAGGAAGCTTTCAAACTTTGTGAGGAGTTTCTAGAAATTTTACAGTCTTTAGTTATTAGCTCTGTACTGGTCTTACCTGCTTTGCGAACTCCAATGACAACAATGTTGGCTTTCATTTGTTTGAAAACACGTACCGATCCTCTAGACCTCACTGCTGATGGCCTTTGCCCCATGGTAGAGCCGGCAATTGATTACGAACAGACCTTACAATAGTACATATAGTTTCAGTCTATCTAGACACCTCTTATAGTACTTAGACTATTACACCAATGCCCACCTGCTGATTTATCGAATACAGTTTAGTAAAGGAAGAGTGATGAAGTTCTAACTGTCTAAACGCATTGCGGGTGGTGAGTAACACATTGCGAAATTTAGCCAACTTCCTGATTTATAAAACCGCACAGAGTGAAAAAGATGCGTAAATAACGACTCTCTGCTACAGGAACGACGTCAATTCATCCAGCTGTATGAGCTATTACCTTCATCGGTGGAAATGAAGTCATTCATGTCCGATGCGTTAAAGTTACTGAACAGAAAGTGTAACCCTGTAATAATCTTACGTGTCTCCTGGTTAACCATTATTAGACGTTTTTAATAAGCGCATATCGGAATATCCCACGCAATCAGCGAATCCTCCATGATGTCCCCGAAAACTGTAAAATAGGTCAATTACACATTCCGTCAATGCCATAAATGCTATATTATTGATATGCATATATCAATCAGGCCTACTTTCGATTGGATTGCCGAATAACTGGTCTGCATATATGTTTACCCTTTGTTAGTGGTTAGCCAGCCTAGTGTGAACCATACCGAAATCGAATCGGTTTCGATGGATGATGGATGATGGATGATTTCAATGGGACTTGGCACATAGCGCCATAGCCTATACCTACACGTCATCGTGACTATAATTGACTGTAACACAAGCCATAGCCTACTACGTCACACGAAACCGATTAAGTTGACGCAATATATTCAGTACGGTATATGTAGAGATTGTAAAATGTGTGTAAACATTAAAGAACCATATGTCCCGATAAACGGAGGCTCTCTTCCCTGATGAACGGGGTTCAACATGAGTAATCAACCAAAAAGTCACTTCATTCGTTGGTAGGTTAGGTACCAGACCATTTTAACCCATGAAGTGGGCCCATGCATCAATTTAATCTTTTCCTTCTGAATGTAATCTATTGGTATTGTTTTTCTTGAGCGATGTAAATCTATGCATGGAAGTCGGTTATAGGTAAACCATAGCAATTTACACGGACGTCCGTAAACCTCCATGGTCAAAATCTCATGAACCCATTCAAGCTTGGGACTTCCCCTGAAACGGCATCTCGTTGCTAGCTGATTTTGTATGCACGCCAAGTGAGAGTAAGTGAATTTGCGGAGGTCCGGGCTGTGTATTTATCTATTCCGAGTATTTGAGTACTGTTTCTTGTACAATATGAATCGAGTATCTAGAGAAGATATTATCCACCGTGCAAAATTGGCTGAGAAAGCAGAAAGATACCAGGACATGTCTCAAGCGATGAAAGCGGTCGCGGAAACTGACATCGACTTGTCAAATGAAGAACGAAATCTGTTTTCCATTTCTTACAAGCACACTGTTGGAAAAAAGTAAGTTTTCAATATCCATAATAGACACTTTGTGTGCTGCATTTCAATGACATTTTGTACGTGCATAGCGTCGAAAAGCTGCATAGTGCAAAGACTGCTCTGAGAATATCTTACGTAGGTACCGGTACGCCCCTGCCTTCAAAAGCAGATCGTTGGCTGGGTAGTGTAGGTCTTTTGGTGCAGCGTGTGGTGTGCAGGTATCTGTTGGGCACGAAAGTGTGTTGGAAGATGGAAGATGACCACCAAGTTTTTGTTCACAGACGGATGTCTTGGAGAGTCATGTCTAGTATCGAACAGACATTCGAAGGTGATAAGATGTGGAAATACGACCAAACCCAAATTTATCGTCAAAAAATGCAAGGAGAAATTGAAGAAATTTGCAATGAAGTTTGTTCCACCATTGACAATCATTTATTGAAAGTCGCACAAAGCAATGAAAGCAAGGTAGGCCATATAGCTTTCTGCCAATGGTACACTGCCTGTTCATTGTACAGTCAAACTGTTATTTTTTTATTTGAGTTTTAATAGTAAGTCAGTCATTATAACACTTATGCCCTGTTCAGTGTGCATGGTCTAGCATTTGAATTGATTTTTTTTGGTGGTGTTGTACTGATATGTTACAATACACTGGGTAAAAATTGAACATGATTTTGGTTACTAGTCCGATAATGTAGTAGAGGTCAACTGGTAGAGCCAATGATCTTTTGTGAAATTCATGAAACTAAACAAAAATGCCTAATTTCAGGTGTTCTACTTGAAAATGAAGGCCGACTATTTTAGATATCAGTCAGAGGTGATCGGTGATCCAGAACGACGACGAAAAGTCGTAAATTCTTCAGATAGAGTAAGCATCAGTAGATTTATACACATATTTCCAATGTCTTTCCTGTGATAGGCCATTAGATTACCTGCATTTTTGGAGTCGTCGTGGCCGTAGAAATTTTCTTGCCCTTGTCTCCCTAATTTTTTTTAAAATTTTTAATTAATTTTACAGCTGTACAAAGAAGCCATTGAAATATCAGAAGCATCAATGAACGCAACACACCCTATCCGACTTGGACTTGTGTTAAATTACTCTGTGTTTCTTTATGAAGTGAAGGCTGCAAATAAACGAGCAATCACAATTGCTCGGGAAGCGTTTGACGATGCGTTAAAAGAATTTGATTCTGGGATTTTATCGACCGAAGCCTACAAAGATTCGACCATAATTTTACAGTTGCTTAAGGATAATGTAAAAATGTGGTCTACAACGGATGGCCAACCGATCGATTTATTAACAGAGTCGTGAAAGCTTTTTTTTATCAGTAAACTGGAAAAAGGTAATTTGCTGGGAAGTTCATTTATCATTTCCATTAAGCATATGCGCTATGTTTAATTCCTTATGGACAAAAGCGATTTTCCCATGAAGAACTTCCCGACAACTACTATATTGATGAGACTGTTTTGTTTCTACACATTGCGCAACTATTTAATCCTCCACCAGTGACTTTCAACCTTATTGCTATGGCGGACCGGCAAACCTTTGAGCCTTATTGTGCTTCCGTGGACTGAAGTAGGCCAGCCAACAACCAATATATATTTAGATATCGTTGAAAGTTTGTGTTGGATTTTAAATAATGTAGGCCTATTATATCCTTTCTTGCCATGTGATTGTCTGTTAATTTTTATTCTTGCTATCTATGTATTTTTCGTTACGAACGTTTGTGATAATTTGTTATGAAGCGTGATGGCGTATACTCGCAGACAGGGACTCTCAGTCGTAGGGGGTGGACGACGGGTGACGCGACAGCGACAGGGTCTGTAGAAATGTCGCGTGTTCAACCGACCGATGATTATTGAGGACGATATATCTAACGTAGCGCGTAGGCGTAAGGCGTACAGTCTACATCATAGTACAATTTTTCGATTCTTTCTCAATTGTTTCGAAGTCATCCGCAAATTAGCGCTCACCCAGCATGTCCGCCAGGGATGGTATACGAACTCGGTGCTCGAGTTCGACTCCAGAGTGAAATTCGTCCGGTTCGTATCCTCGGACGACTTGTGGCGTGACATGCGGCGGTGGATCGAGGAGACGATCAAGATCCCATTCGTGCGGACTTGAACCTCAAGTTGAAATCGAAGTAGTCTGAGTCGGTCGACTAATGGCGTAAGTGTACGTAACTACTGTAGGTGTACAACGTAACGTACAATACGATAGCTTGATTGCAATTGCGCATCTAATCATTACAGTGTGTTTTGTTGTTTGTGTGTGGGGCGTAAGTGTGCTGTGAATTGCGATCATCAGCTTGTACGTTACCGTCGTATTGCTAGCGTATGCGCTCGCATCAAGCCATGAATAAATCTTATTAACCTACTTATTAGCTTTTGGCAAAACGTCTTGTAAATATATGATAATGCTGTCGGGCAAACATAGTAACAGGCCCATCATTATAGAAAATCTGGTGATAGATAGATGACTGTTTGGAATTATTAGCACTGTACACATGACTATAGATTTAATGAGATGTCATCAGTTCGGACCCGATAATAGCCTACACTCGTGGCTAACGTCTGCGTTCGTCCGAATACGAACGTAATCCCTAATGTCCGCCACACAGACGGTTACAGCACAGTAATATAATAGCGGTTACGACATGGCCTATTCTAGGTACTACTAAAGGCCATGGTTATGACTATAATGCTTTCTTGTGTTGCCGTTATGTCAAGTGATTAAAAACTCTCTCTCTCTTAACAAAGAAACAAAAGGGGATTTTTGGTGATCGCGAGAACCTCAGCACATGATACCAGCTTCGAAAAACGATGTAGTAGGCCTTCGTGTCTCCGTATGCAACAAGGATAGAATACGTATTAACCGTTTCTAGGTTGGCGTAGGCTACCCGTATGGCCATGGGCCTAATGCCAAACCTAGGAATCCACGATATCAGGAACGTGTCGAGAAACATAAGCTAAATGTGATATGTCCTGCACTCATTGACACAACCTTCTTTTTATTTAATTTTTTTATTTGGAATTTATGGCGTTTTACACCTACTAAGGTCATAGGCCTATATACGCCAGGTCGATGCTCACGGTATACGTGTCAATACCTCCGGCTTATAGCCCGGATCACACTATTACAATCACGGCTCTCCGAACTTCCCTGAAACCGACTGCCAAAAGCAGGGAAGGAACGGATACCAATATTAAAGTCTTCGATTTGACTCGGTCGGGAATCGAACCGCAACCTCCCGATCAAAAGGCCTACAAATACTTCATTAAACGTTTACTACCCGTCGCAACGCCAAATGCGAGCAAAACACGCCTATTTCCTTATAGATCACAGGCGCAAGAATCGTTTGTTTGTCCTCACTGGGCGTTGCACTATCATCGAAATCAAGCTGGTCGAACGTGATTGGCTTTTGCGTGCATGACGCTCTACTGGTTTCTCGGGGTATCGGTCTATAGCGGCTGTATTGCTTATCGGTGTGTGTAGGCCAACGCATTGAGCGAAGATGTCTACAGAAGTGTGTAGGCATATGAGATTTAAGTAACGTCCCTTTTTATAGTTTCGCGACACTAATGGGTAGCGGCGTGGGGAAAATACTTAGGTAGGACAAGGCATTGGCACATAGGTATATCGTTCGTATGAAGAATTGTTTGACTTATAACCAGACACAATTCTTGCATACGGCTGGAATAGTAGGGATGAGAGTCCCTTATAACCCTTTCTCTCACCATATACCACGATTGTGAATTTGTGATAGATGGAGATTCCAGTCATTCGTAGATCATGCTATAGGAGACCTTTCTCGTATTATCGCTATATAACTTACTATAATGATGCACTCGTGCATGTATGATGATTATGAGACTCATTACTCTCTCAAATACTTCGATGTAGGCTAATGCGGTGCATTGTGTTTTACGTTTAGCTGATGCATTATCTCTATGCAACTCGTCTGTGTTGAAGCTCTATCATCCAGAAGCTATAGAATCACTATTGAGGCGCTACCTACTGCGTTATCAGGCGACCGTGGAGGATACCGAAGTTAAGTATTCGGCAAAATCCACGGTAGGACGGCAATAGGGAATTCCTACGGACTCTAAGTCCCTACACCAGGGAGAAGGAACAGGTTCAGCCATGGCTTTTGCCATATTCTTGCTGTGAGCCGAGCTTTTATAGATACAACTTCCAAGCCTATCCTGCATGAGCATCATGATCTTACTGAAGAGCAGTAGTCAGATATCAGTACTCTTGCTTTGGGCTGCCGCTAACTAGATGAGGCCAAGTCGCTTCCCGCAAGTATATTTTCTGTACCGCCGCTTGCAAACCATGTGTTGTCTTAGATGATCTGCGGCTGGCCGGTAAGCTGCTCTGTAACCCTATATCAGTAACTTGTCTGTCGCATTTTAATTGTGTGGTTTATTATAAAATGTGAAATAATAAATATGATGATATGATGCTGTTTCAGATGTACCGGTAGATCATAAGTTGCAGTTTGTGCAGTTCCAGAGCAGAATTCACCATGACCACGTCCATTGTTGGAATTTCTGCTAAACGCTGGAGGATGCCGTTAAGCAAGACGTTGTGGTTTGGCGGTATCATTGCGTTCTTCTTTTTACCGGGATATCTCACGGTGTATTATGGTTACATATACAAGCACGACCGTGCCCGAAGCTTTGGTGAGTTGCTGTGTCCATAACCCGGCATGTTGGAACTTGAACTGGTAGTGGTGTTGACATGAAGTAAGCTCAAAGTGAACCCATGTTCGAAAGTACCTTGCGATACACCAACATCAGTTAACCCAGGTTCAAGTCTACTGCTCAGTCTCTAGCAACGCCACTCATGCGACACGAGCGCATTGTGAAGCCTAGATCGAAGTGACACGTTGAGGCCTCGACTGTCGCTGCGATATGCTGTATTATAGTATCTAATGTAAACAATAGATGAGCAAGTTGCCTTTGTTCACGCTCGTTACGGTCGCCTGCATGCAGGTAATATAAGGCTCGATTGTTTCTGCGGCTGTGACTCCACTATCAACTTCACTTCACTTCACTTCACTTCACTTCACTTCACTTCACAAGGTTCCGGAATTGTTGTTGGTGGCGTTCTAGCAACAGATGAATAGCTGGTCGACGGTGTTGTACTGGGAGTACTTTCTGGTACGTCCACGTAGGCCTACAGCAGCTCGTGAATGATATTCTCCGTAATCGTCCCAGGACAGGTCGCCTTGAACAGCCATGCTATATTTATATATCATATCTCTTTTGAGTCTACATTGGTATGTCGACATCTGAAATCCCTAGCTTTAAAAGAGAAGTTGCGGGGGGACAATATCCCACCATCCTTCTTAGCAAGGCTGGCCGTGGATCTGTGCGAACCCCAATCGCTTCTTTTCGCTAAATCGTTCAGGCTTGGCTCCTTACCCGCAAAGTGGAAAATTGCAAAGGTCATTCCAATATTTGAAAAGGGAGAACGTACACAGCCTATCAACTACAGACCAATCGCGCTCGTATGCACCGTCGGTAAAGCAATGAAATCCATCATTCGCGAATACCTGATTCATTTCCTCGTAACGAAGGATTTGAATTCGCACCACCAGTTGGGCTTCCTAGCCGGTCGCTCCACGACAGATCAGATGCTGACGTGTTGGAACGAATGGAAGCGTGATATTGAAGCCGACTACTCAGTTGACATCCCAAACTAAAACAAGCAATTGCGAACTTTGGTCTTCCGGAGAATCTGCTGGTAAAATGACTAAAGGACTATCTATCAGACCGTCGACAACTGGTCCACATTGAAGGGCGAGTTGCACATCTATTGTTTACATTAGATATCTATAGATATACTGCGCCCTACCATAAAAAAGTATCTTATCGGTATCAGTTGGCACAAAGCCTAGCTTAGAGTCCCTTACGACGCGCTGAAGTAAAGACGTCAATTGTAGCAAGTGTTATATGTTATAATTCTAAATAAACCAAGGCTAGACGTTAAATCTGTGGGGAACCTTCTTTACGATAAATATTTTTATGAAATATTTCATTTTAATTATATACAACTCACATTCGCGCGCAAATTGTAGTCCAAATATCGTGTAAAACACGAATGCAACATTGTTGCGACGTTACGCACCTTGACACCGTGTTTTACTATTCTCGTGACAGCGTCAAGGTCGGAGATGGAGGAAATCCCTACGAACGAATCATTGTCACCGGTAATAGCATTAGAAACACCACCACCAAAGTTGGAAGCAACAACTATGACCAGGGCTGCTGCTACTAAGAAAATTCCAGGTGACGGGTCATTATTAGGAAATCTAGCTGAGTTGATTGGGAAAAATCGATACAGATATACCAGCAGGTACTGTAAACGCAGTATGATAGTAAGAATTGACACCAAGTAATAAACGTTTTACAATGAATGAGGCCGCTAGGAATAAAAAGAGACTTTCTTACTTCGTTTTTCGTAGCCCGCCCACGTATAGCATTTTGGTCGTCACCGTATCACAAAATAGAGTGGACGTTCCCTCAGCTGAAAAATGGAGACGGTGGTTGCGATATCTCTTTTAAAAGGGAAGACGTTGCAGATGCGGACGCGGTTTTGTTTTTCATGAAGTCTTGCAAGCCATCGGATCTCCCCCCCAGAGAATCCAGGTGAGACAATAGATCCGAAGTTTTCCGTAAATCCAACCAATTTTTTCCAGGGAATCGACACATCTCTTATATCCATGTTTTCCTGACCCCACACACACACACACACACTCCACACACACACACACACACAGAGTATGCGCAACCTAATTAGGAGCTAGCAGTCAGAGTATCCGTAAGCTCACTCCAATGATGCCGGGTCTTTATGGGATTTTTGACAGGTCACTT
The DNA here is from genome assembly GCA_030412335.1 of Botrylloides violaceus. Lineage (NCBI taxonomy): Eukaryota > Metazoa > Chordata > Ascidiacea > Stolidobranchia > Styelidae > Botrylloides > Botrylloides violaceus. The sequence continues at coordinate 1,892,325 of JASFYC010000320.1, forward strand.
GCGACTTTCAGGAGATAATTAGTCACTGACTAGAGTCTGTGAATTACGACTATCACTAGGCAATGGTAGCCTACAACCCACTTTGCCATTTTAGGAGGCCGAGCCAAGTATATGTTTGGTTTTCACACGAGTCTCCGTGGACTACACTTCACTACTACGGCCACAAACTAACAGAATTTGATAAGTACTTCAACTGGACTATGACGTATCGTACCGACTCTGACATCATCGCTTCGATGTGGCCAACCCCAGCAATGGACTATCTTATGTATAGAGTAGCAAGGTTCGTATCAGAGGCGTATCGTTTGGGGGGTTAACTCTACTACAGTAATGTCCAACCGCATATGTCAGCGAACCATATCTGCCTCAACAAGTATAGGTTTTTGTCTTACTCGAACAACCCATAATAATAACCCATGTGTTAATGCAATCTTTAGCTGACTCTCGTTAAAACTATATTGTCGTTACTAACAGAACAGAGGAAATGTTGGATACCAATCTTGCTGCTAACGCGAGACTCAATGCCCAAGAATACGAACACCAAGTTAAAGTTTTGTTAGCAAAAAAGACTGACTTGATCGCGTGGATTGTTAGCGACTGTTCAATTACGAAGGGAGCAAAGAGAAGATTAGAGGCAGTCAAAGCACTTGAAGATACTGGTTGGTATCGCACGATTCGCACGCACAGCGTAATATAGTTACCATAATTGCAGGCTTATATCTCTATAGAGACCGTAGGTCGGAATGGAACGTTAAATATGAGGTCGATTTCTCTCTTCCTACAGGTATTAAGCTGTCGAAATTTGGAAAATGCGTCGGCAAGGTTATACCTTTCAGCTTCACTGCTCTCTACGATACACTGTCTCCTTACAAGTTTTACTTAGCCTTTGAAAACTCAATACACTGCCAAGACTACTTGACGGAGAAGACCATCTACAATAGTTTTATATCTGGCGCTGTACCTGTTATTCACGGCCCTACAAAAAACGATGTTGAAAAGATATTACCAAAAGGATCATATATTTTTGTTGAAGATTTTAATAATATGCAAACTTTAACCGATTATTTGAATTATCTCGACCGCCACGATTCAGCTTATATGGAATATTTTAAATGGTGGATGGAGCCTGGTGCGCAAACCTTTCCTAGATATGGTTTCAATTTCGGACCAGAGTATGTGCCGAGAAACTTGGCCTTGCCTCAATACAACCAAACCGACCTGCAAGATAATTGGTTAGAATATGAACGGTTTGGGTTGTATCACCTTTGTAGAAGGTTGAAACGTGGCGACCACGTCACACAAAACCATGTTATTTCAAATTTGGCGCATTGGTGGTATGAAACACAGCCACCCGAGTGTCACAACACTCACAAGTAGCCTGGATTCTGTAGCCTATAGGCCTACTAATGGCCTACTCTAGAGCAGTGGTCGGCATCCCGCGGCTCTTTGTTCTCGATGCTCTGGCTTCCATTACTCTTCTTACATTCCTGAAGTGGATAAGCTTTGCGGTGAAGTTTATGAGAAGAAATAATATTGAGTTAAATAAATCAAAAGACTTCGTGCATGTTTATATCAGGTCATGAAGTGATGAGTTGCGTTTCCAGTCAGAGCAGGTATATTTTCTTTATCGATAGAGAAACGCACTAAAGTCTTTTACGTGTAAGTGTAGGTTTGATGTTGGGTCTTTATCGATGTTGTGGCTTCGAGTAGGTTTGAGTTTGATGAAAACGATGCCAAATGGATCTTTCAATGCTAAAGGTCGCCGACCCGTGTGTCTAGAGAGCACTTGGCGGGTGAAAAGTAGTATCCAAATCAAGCTTACCCATTCTGTTCTAACTGTATATGTACAATAACCGAGCAAAATGTTATAAGTATATTCGACCTATCATCAAAGCAGTTTAAAATTTTTCAGTATAAAAATGTTTTTTCAATTGTATGGTTTACACCGCGTTTCATACTAACATAATCAGAGACCACTGTTATCCGCACATCCGATGTTACTGAAGGGGACAAGAGGCAGTGTTCTATCGGACGTAGGCCTACCAGGGGATATTGCATGTTCTACCACCAGCACCTACATTACATGTCTTTGGTTGTCTCACATTCGTTTACCCCGTAGTACATTGACAAGAATTAATATTGCATTAGTTATGGCTTTATTCAGATAGACAAACAATTTAAATTCTACTTATTTCGACATCCATACACGTACTGGTGTTAGAGAAAAGCGTATACTGGCCCTACAAAAACGGCTATATTTCCCAAATATTTAACGTAGGTAAGCTATGCCTAAGGAATTCTTTGCTGTAAAAGTGTTTGATTTCGCTTATGCAGGTAGGCCTACTACGAATGCGCTTTGTAGAGGTGTTATTCAGTTCCATATACCTTACAGACTGCGTAGTCTCTATAGTGATACCATATATTGCATGTTTGTTTGATTTGCGATTTTCAGTCACAAAGGAGGTCTTATAATCTCGTTGCTATACGAGTCTATAGTTAATAACTAACATGGAAATTCCATAAAATATGATTTAATGAAGTATAGTGAACCCACATCTAAGAGTTCATGTTAAGCATTAACTATGTTGCTAAATGCGAATTTGTGAACTGCCATAGTCCTGTGTGTGCGGCTTATGAGTGAGTTTAACTGGTGGCCTAGAGGCGGGAATGTTAAATGGTAATTACAGAAGTTATAGCAGGGGATGCAACAGTATAGCATGAGCATCAGGAAGCGGCTGAGGGTGGAACGGAAATCTTTGACTGCGGTCGCGTCTTCGCAATCAAGCTTAAGATCTCTGATAAGCACTTGAGTCTCCATCGGAACCGGAGAACCTCGGTCCATCCCAAGAATTAGAGGCTACTGTTGGGTCACTGTAAAAAGTAAACGTGGAACTTGGGGTGGATTGGCGTTTTGCACCACGAACAAGACAGGCTGGAGCAGATACATGAATACAGCAATCGCGACACATAATAATATGGATATAGTAATTGTGAAACATGATACATGAATACAGTAATCGTGAATATACAGTAGTAATCATGTCAATACTTCCGGCTTATAGCCCGGATCACGGTTCTCCGCACTTCCCCGATACCGACTGCCAGGCAGGGAAAGATCGGGTACCAATTTTAAAGTCTTCGATTTGCCTCGGTCGGGAATCGAATCTGCAACGTCCCGATCAGAAAGCGGCCAGTCTATACCACTCGGCCAACTGTGGAAAGTACGAAACTATACTAATTCCACGTTATGAAACCGGTGACTTTAGAGAGTCCGCGTTCGGACGTGTTTTAGAAAGTGAATATATTGAATCCACGGTTATAACACACTGGTTTTTACGGGACCAGTGAGCAGTTGTGACCTTGTGAGTGGTTACAAATTTCACAGAAAGGTCTTACTTCATACAGTAGCCTATAGGCGAAAGTACAAATCGCTCATCGGCGTCATCGCATATATATCCTACATTGACCTATCCCAGCATAGTGAGAAGTGAGACAGAGACGCCATACACAACTAGGCATTAATAAGAAAGCTTTGGTTTTGGCATTAGATTTCGGCCGTATCGTATTTAACCGCAGGTGCGATTTGAACGCTCGTCTAGCGAGAACAAGTGGATTATGCGAAAACGACTCGCCGCCATGTTGCATCCGCGCTCGAGGCTCTTTTCTGTTGCATTCGTGTGCAAAGGGGTTGGTGTCTCTGTGGCATCGCATGATGTGTGCTCAACAGACCTGCCTTTCAATTCCAAGTGCGACAGGGCTGAATGGACAGGTGAAACTTTTTAAAGAGTGAGATAATTCAACCGGTTGCGGAAACATGTTGATGTTATACTTTTTACAGTGTAGGCCTATAGGCATCTCGGCATATTTTAGATATGGTACGAACTTGTTTGCGAATTTTGTAAGCATAATATCGCTAGGGGAAGCTCGGGATTATATTCAATATGTCTAGCACTCTAGAGAGTACGTCGACGCCTCTGAGCGATGCCTTCACGTCCAGTGGTCTTGTCAAGAAGACGCAGACGAACATAAGCATTGACACAATAGACATCGTTATCATTACACTGTACTTTATCCTAATACTTGGAATAGGAATATGGGTAAGTACACTGAGTAGGCTCTTGGATTGGCATGTAACGGCACAAGGGTTGCTTGTCCGTGGACTTGATGGATTTATTGCGTTCCTGGTTGTGCCTTTCAGTGCATTAGCGCGAGACGTACCGAAACCAACCTTGCGATGAATGGTTCATACCGCTTCTTGTATTCAGGCAATGCGTACATCGTCTCGGAAAAGTGTAAAAGGTTATTTCTTAGCGGGGAAAAATATGGTTTGGTGGCCTGTTGGGGCGTCTATATTTGCATCAAACATTGGTGCTGGACACTTCATAGGTTTAGCCGGATCAGGTAGGTCTGAATACTTCAAATTTCTGGTTCTATTTATTTGGATTTGCTGTCCTGTGACAGAAATAATCTCTCTCTTTCACCCTCTCTATCTTTATGGGTGATTTTGTTCAGATATTTGCCTTTTATGAATGGATATCTTTTATAATACAAACCGAAATTGGGATGCTGTACTCTCATACGCTGTTCGGATTAATGTTAGAACTGGTCAAATTGCAGGTGCTGTCAGTGGAATTGCTGTAGTTGGTTTTGAGTGGATCGCTACCTACATCATACTATTCCTAGGATGGGTGTTTATTCCAATCTATGCTTCTGCTGACGTGAGTTTAGAGTAATCCAATTTAAAACAACCCAGACCAAACGTAGCTGCAAATAGGCGTACCAAGCGACAGAACGCGATCCAAAGCTATCCTTCCAATATTAAATTAAGGTATAGTGACTCATGACAAAAGGACAACAGAAGCTAGCACAATATTGGTAACCCGTTCAGTTCACAACCTTTAGGAACGCCACTCTTTCATCTGGTGAAAATCGGTAGAGAGCGGAGCTCCGATGAACGTTACCAACGATCCCACGTATAGGCTACAATATAGTATTTAACTGCCCCTTTGTAATGGACGCTGATGACAATTAGTTAAGATATTTTATTTACCGTCCTATGCCGGCTACACAAAATATGTCGATAATATTTAGGCTTAGCAATTTATATCATCTGGCGCAGGTCACAACGGTTCCAGAATACCTACATAAACGATACGGAGGTCAAAGACTCCGAGTGGCAACATCTGTTGTGTCAATGATACTTTATGTCCTTGCCAGGATCGCCGTTGATATTTACGCTGGAGCGCTTTTTATTCAAATGACGTTAGGGATCAATTTGTATCTAGCAATAGGTAATAAGTCTTGTGATTACAAGCAGAAAGTCTATATTTTTAATGATTCCTTGTTGTTTTTAGCATCTCTACTGGCTGTAACAGCGCTGTACACAATCTTTGGAGGTCTAAAGGCTGTAATATACACAGACACCATGCAAACGGTGATTATGATCATTGGAGGCATCGTTGTTATGGTTCTAGGTACGCAGCTCGACAGAAAAGAACTTTTTCGCTCGCTGCCATATCCAGAAGGCTGGACTCGAATTACTGCCGCGTCACACCAAAGACTATAACATATAGCTTTCAGTAGCCGCCCTACTAGCCGCCAGCAACTTAGGGTCAGTATGGAGGGGTGACGCTGGCTTAGAAGACCATAGGGCCTACAACTCATATCAGCGTCTCCTTGTTCGATGGGCAGAATAAAAGGAGTCTCCCCGATTGATACGATAACATAGCTTATTTTTCACATAGGGTTTGAAAAAATCGGGGGATATAGCGAGTTGGAAGAAACATACAAGCAAGCAATTCCAGATAGTGCGGCACAAGCGTTAGCGAACGGAAACGAAACAGTTTGCGGGATGCCAAGACCGGACGCGTTTCATATGTTGCGACATCCAGTCGATTCTGACATCCCTGGTCCAGGAATTTTCATCGCTATGTTTTTTATGGGATCATGGTATTGGTGCACTGATCAGGTAGGTCTGGGTTTATCGACAGGAACCGATATCACAGCCCACCAGAGATGTCGATATTATAGAAATGCAGTAGCTACATTTCCCCTCAAATCGGCGTCGCTATAGTCGTTGCATGCTGATTCTGAGCAATAAATGTTTGAAATCATGTAGCCGTGGTACTGGGGCATAGACATAGCCTGTTGTGCGGGCGTCCATGTAATCAACAAACAATTGATCGCAGGTAATCGTACAAAGAACTCTCGCCGCGAATACGATACAAGACGCAAAGGGCGGCTGCGTGATGGCGGCGCTTTTGAAGATTACTCCAATGTACATCATGGTAATGACAGGTAGGTATGAGGTAGGCAGGCTTCACGAGCTCTCTGTGACGCCCTCCTTCATTATGGGACTTTTGTCTATATCTGATCGTCCGCCATCGACACCATTATTCAATAAACAGAGCATGCAGATTTATGGTTAATCAAATCATTGCGTTCCGCTTGTTAGTAAATTGTTAACAGATTTATTTGATGCTTCAGGGATGATCAGTCGTGTCTTGTTTCCAAACGAGGTGGCTTGTGCCGAACCGGAGATATGCGAGAAAGTTTGTGGAAACCCGGTTGGTTGTTCGAATATCGCATATCCGAAGCTGGTCATTGAAATCCTTCCTGCCGGTAGGTTCTGCAGTGTGATTTTCTGTAACGTCTTTCACAGGGCCTATAAGTCTGTGCTCTCCATTTCGCTATTGTCTAGGTTTGCGAGGTCTTATGATTGCGGCCATGCTATCGGCTTTGATGAGTACGTTGACGTCGGTCTTCAACAGCGCCAGTTCGATATTTACGCTGGATATTTGGAAAAGTATCAGACGAAATGCGTCAGAGAGAGAGCAACTAATAGTAGGAAAGTAAGGCCTTAACAGATTAAAATAGTGCATAAAGTACGAATGATATGATAAGGTACAGAGAGTGGTCACGTATTCAGTTGTAATTTATTTTACAACCTTATATACAGAGATTTGGTGCTCCTTCATCAGGTGAAAATTGACAAGAATGAAAGAGCGTAAACTCATTTTTAGAGTAACGGTAATTGTACTGATCGTGATCTCAATACTATGGATTCCAGTACTGACAGCATCGTCTGGTGGTCAAATTTTTATCTACCTCAACGTAGTATTAGCCGCCATCGGACCACCTGTCTTCGCTCTCTATCTGATGGGCATAATGTGGACAAGACCGAACGAAACAGTAAGCAAAATTCATTGTATGATATCTCTGGCACCATGAACCTGTAAGATCCTTTTCAGGGCGCATTTTGGGGGTTGGTTGTTGGATTCTGCTCCGGACTGGTACGATTAGTATTGGAATTTATTTACCCCGAGCCAGGATGTGGTGAACTAGAAACTAGACCAGCAATCATTGGACGGTAAGAGCAATTGAATTTGAATTCCGTGGCTCCCATCCCAGTCCAAATTTCCGTTTGTTATTTCATGTTTTGGTATTGTAGGGTCAGAATGACGTCATTCTGAGACCCACCTGGATAATGTGATCTGACTCTAGATGGTAAATATCTCACTTAAATGGTCAAAAAGGTTTTTTTTTGTACAGAGTCAGCTACCTCTACGTCAGTGCGATTACTTTCGGCGTCAGCGCGATTGTGCTCGCGACAATAAGTTTGCTAACCAGCCCTCCTGAGGAAAGATACGTAAGTTATAGAGGTAGTTTTTATGTTCCTTTTATGCTGCATATGTTTCCGGTTCCTCATTGACTAAAAATTGAGGAAAAGATCCTGATCTTGGTTTTATTTCCAGCTGTACGGGACTACTTGGAAAACTATTCGACTTAGACCCGAAGACAAGAAATCGTCGCGAGAGAAGGAGAGGAAAGGTTGGTAGAGATCTTGCGTTTCGGAGTTATTAAATCACACTCCCCTCTACAAATATATTTCGCCGGTTTGACCGCGCAGTGTAACCACCATAGGGTTTACAATCAATAGACTGCAACGTTTTTATCTAGAAATCATAGCAATGGATATTCGCGACGATGAAAGCAGCGATTTCATATCGAAAGGTGAGGATGGCGGCGATGGATATGACGGTCTGACGCATACCGACAACAACCGTAAGAGGGAAAAGTTCCGCTCATTTTAACTTTTGTTTCAGAGCCAGTGGCGGAGGAGGAGGAGGGAGAAATTGATTATCATTTGAACAACATATACGAAGATCCGAAATGGTCGCGAGTTCTGAATGCGTCAGCAATATTCGTGATGGTGATCATGGCATTTCTGATTGGCTTGTACGCCTAATCAGTGCGCCGAATCGAAACAATCATTGCTGTACGTCGGCCTAGATAGCACTGAGAGTGCATTGCCCACCAAGTTTGTTTGTTTGTTTAAAATTTATGACGTTTTCTACTGCTAAGGTCATTTACGCCAGGTCAATGCTTACCGTATACGTGTCAATACTTCCAGTTTATAGCCCTGATCACTATTACAAATACGACTCTCCACACTTCCGCGAAACCGACTGCCAAGTAGGGAAGGAACGGATACCAAATTTAAAGTCTTCGATTTGACTCGGTCGGGAATCGAATCCAGAACTTCCCGATCAGAAGGCGGACAGTCTAACCCACTCGGCCAACTGAACGGTTACGTTTCGATCAAAATCGGACAATGTTTGGAATATCGGTGATCTTGAAATTAACCAACGGCGAATTATAAGAGATTTCAAATGCCTGGCGTACGCCTGTACGCTACACTTTGATACTTCTATAATTTGGAGAACACAGCGGATTCAGCCGCATAAGCTCTAGCTTGTGTGCATAAATAAATTTACTTTGAATGACATTTTTTGCCGCAATCATCATCTTCAATATTTACTCATGATTTTGAATCGACCGTGACTGGAGACCTCATTTTTCTTTTCAACCGCTTAAACCTCCACCGATTTTCCGCATATAATATCTGTCACTGTTACTCCAACATTTTGTCAATTATTATTACGAACATCCCCATCCCTTCAAAATTGTGGAAAATAAATGAAGTGCAGCCATTTTATAATTTATAACCCACAAGAGCACCAGAGCCGGGCTGTTATCATAACGGTACCGAAAAAAGCAACAGGAAAAATTCCAGAAATAACGTAACACTCCCTTCGCATCAATTCCATGTCAAAAAAAGAATATTTTGAATGCGACTTGATTGGAGTTTCATAAATTATGTAGAGGAGCTACATTTACAAAAGCTTGCCAACCTGTTCTGGAGCTACTTATCAAATGTCTGCTCGCGTGCTCGCTTCATGATAAATTAAACAGCGTACGCCATCTTGGCAATCACTTCAAAGAACTTTGGCAAGTTAGTGAGGGTGGTTGTGGACATTGACTGCGAATTACGACTATTCTTGGCGCTCCTAAATTCATATAACACCGCAACAGGAAATATTTTAACCCCTTAGTCGTGAGTTGGAAAATGGCCATTTCGGTATTCGTTGGAATGCTCCATTACGTCGTTTCTTTCTTTCTATACAAAAATACTACACAAGAGATCCCCTGCCTCAACTAATCCATAAAATTTTGAAAATTATTAACCACCGCCATATTTCCAGCAATCTCTGTCGTCGTACGCTAATAAACCCTTGTACATCACTGCGTAGCCTGCTTCCCGGGTTTATTTGTTATTGGACTTAATGCACGTTAAAAACGTTGGTAAAAGCATTAGGACTGATAGAATATTCATTTGTTTCTACATATGGTCAACAGAGTATCCTGATAATGGCCATCTCTATATCATAAAAAGGAAAGGCGTCGCGTCTGTAATGTGTGTTTACAACCTTAGTTAAAAGTTTGCTCCATTGTGAAATTTTATGTCCAACTACCAACTGTACCGATGGGAGGAGAAAAACCAGTCGTTATATCATGCCTTGTATGAATTATTAATTTCAAGGTTTTCCAACTGATTATTATTGTAAGTCTTCCTGTATTGTGGATTTTTTCTTATATACATATGCGCGCGCATCTTTTCCTTACTTATAGTGGATAGTCAATGATCCAGACATTTTACAATGTCAATGGATAAATACTGACGGGTAGAACTGTGGAAGTGGGACAACAAGTTTAAGCGTGCCAACAACATAGCAAGATGTATTCGTCACGTCACGTAAATGTCGCTCAATCGTACGAGTTCATGAAAATTTGATTCATAACGTGTGTTGTGGTTGACCGCAGGAAATTTTCAGCATTAATTAATGATTCCGGCTGTAAAGTGAAACAGTGCCGTTGTTGAGGTTAGCTAGAAGCCAGTGGCAGATCGTTATCTCAGCTCTGAGTCGATCTTTGACGAAGCGGGAGTAGATCCCGGCATACCAAAGTGAAGTTCTGATGCGCGATGAAATCTAGCGTGATTCATACAGCTGTGATACAAACCCATAGCTTAGGAGGTTTCGAAAGACGAAAACGATCCGTCTCGTCACCATTTCTAGATAGACTTGGCGGAATATTTGGAAAACACATCAAACCGCAAGTCGCAACGTGGAGTCGCCGCCTGCGTGAGTGATAGTACAAATTCGTGTTTTACAGACTATAGACATTGTAACGTCGGAAGACATAATATAAGCAATACGTTAAGTCTTCAAGCAGTAGCGACAAGAAACAACAGCATTACAAGGGTGAGTAGATACTCAATAACAACTTCCCGCACTCCACTGTAGTCAAAATGAGTGCCGAGAGCAGAGGCGGAACGATTCCGAAAGTGTCTGGTTTGACTCGGTCAGTAAGCAACCCCCGGGCACCTCCTGATTAGAAGGTGGATTGCCAATCACGATTGTGGCTTTTGGCTGTACATGACATTTGAGGTATAGGCCTATCACAAGTAGTCATGACATCTCGAAAACTAAATCAATATGAATCAGTAATAGATGTGACATTTTGCTTCAACCAATAGAAGATGAAATTTTAGCCGGAACCGGATATTTCTTCCGCTAATTTCATTTGGCAAAGTTTTGCTCAATTACTTTACATAAATTATTTATTGCAATCTTGAGAAGTGGTCTTTTTTGTTACGCGTCATCTACTTATGTGTTTATGATTTCTAAGCCGCTGAAAATGGATTGCTACATGCGTCGAGATATTCATTTTCCTCAAGCGCAAAATGCTACGAAACACTTTCCGAGGACAAATTGCAGGGATTAGGCCTCCAATCGCCCATCAGGGAGTTATGCGTTCGACTATTGTAATAAAAGTCATCAAAACACTAATTATTGCATCGATATGAAAATTGACTGTCTTTTATGGCAAAATGATATCCATTGCGATCAGCAATTACCATAATTGTCAATATTTCAATGTGTAATCAAAACTACAGTGATCGTTCACAAAATGCGAAAGCATTAATTGGTCATGCTATATGATCTGCTCGTTTGCAACAGCGCGGTTCAATCAATATGTAGCACGGCGCTTGGCGTGGGACAGGCAGGCAGGCAGCCTCTTACAGATGGACGATTTTTAAGCATTTTGCTCCGTACAAAGAGCGTATAGCTTAAAATCATGGCGAAAAATAAAGTACAAAGGTAAGAAATAGGAAGAGAACTATCCACAACAAATCTAATTGCGGTTCAATCCGCGGTGGCTACACGATTGGAAGGGGCTGAAGGGAAAAGAATGTCCGCGAGGAATTATTACCTAAGCGGGGGAAGCGCTGCCCAAAATTTGTAAATCCGCCGACTTTTCAGCAAGGAGGTGACCGAGTAATTTTTTAATTTTTTCTGCAGCTCGCCAGCACCTACCATTGCTTGGGAATCAGAAAAGTCGAAGACAATCAAGCGAGAAAAAAATCGTGGACCGACCTTCACAAACATACTGACAGCGAAAAACCGCAGACGTCAACATATACAAACCTTTCAAGACAACTGGTTTGATATATATGACATCATTTACCAGCCGTCCAGCAACATCATCAGAACTAAAGACCGAAGCAAATCACAAAAAGCAAAAGAATCTACGGACGGATTGAAAGAGTGCTGGAAAATATTTGGTAAAAGGTTCACAAAATCTACATCTGCAGTTAAAGAAAAATTTCAAAACTTATTTCAAAACATCTCAAATTTGACATCATCTTTGAAACATTCGAATAATAAGCAGGAGTTAAAAATGAAAGATATAATCCTAGGTAAGGCCTCTATCGATAGTTAAGTCTGCTCTAGAAATGATCCTCACCTTGCCGCTGTTTTATGGCCTTGGGAAAGGTTTTACTGCTAAAAAAAAATGCTTGGCGGCGGTCCATAAAATGAAAATCACCAATAAGTAGGCGAGATTGTTGGATATGTGACCGTTTTTGCCGCTGTGTGCAGGGATATAGCATAAGAAGACGTTAGGGAATCGGGCGTAGCTGCCTGCGTTAAGCTAAGGTAAAGGCTACAAGAAAGCAACATTCTGCGTGTTTATATCACTTTGTGCATTTCATGCTGGCGGACACCCGTCTAAAAATCGTGCTTATCCTAATAGGAACATAGACTGAACTCTGCATCACGTTGATGAATCTGCTTGTTTTAGCTTTAGTGACGAGAGTCCTGTTCGGAGCCCATGCCCTTATCGCTATATGGAGAGCCTACACAGAGTACAACAATATCACAATGTGGCTTCTGCTCGTCCCAGTTGGTTTGCTCATATTGGAAGCTTTGTTTACTGTCGGTGCTCGAGGTGGAGAAGAATACAAATGGTAAAGGCAAATATATTATAACTCTTTCTGGTAGGCCCCGCGGGAACAAGTAGTCCCGTTCCTATGGATATCTACGCCTCAGAGGCGCTCTCGAACCCCATAGCAGCGGTTCGTTTTATAATATCACAAAGTCTATGAATTGAGTAACCCTACCCTAATATATTTGTGTATCTGGCTTCGATATTAGCTCACAGCTGCTGAGCGCTCCCATAACAATGTTTTCACAGGCTTAGTCCATGCGTGTTTCTTTACTTGGCGAGCGTAATACCTTCGATTTGGTTTTTGGAACTGAAGAATTTTGACAGGCGAGCAACGCGACCCATTTGCAATGATTTACATTGGGGGATATCTGTAAGTATTACACTGAACGAGGTCGCCACTTCACTAATCACTATATGCTTCGAGTCTTCGACCGATTATAGCCAACAAGGCCTTTCAGGCAATCGATAGAGAAGATTCCGGCAAATCACGTAGGAGTAGGCTTTTACTATAAGTAATCAGCGTGAGCCCAAATTGAACGTCCAACTTTTGTCAATATGGTCTATCTGTCTAGACTCTAGAGTATTTACAAGGTGAAAGGTGGAACCTCATATGCTTTATGAACACCGCTAAGTAATATTATCATCATATTTATCAGTCGCAGCCAGGATGTTTGAAGGTGTTCAAATATGCTGTTTTGGAGTACGACGTTGAAACAGTGCTTCGGAATGTCACGTTACGAAAGCAAGCTTGTGAAGACGAATTTGCTGGTATGACCAACGACAAATTGAATGAATCGGTGAGCAGATAGCCAACTACTAAATAGTTTCTAGCTTTCCATATCCGTGGTCAACATAATCCGCTTCTAAACCAACATGCGATTCACCGTCCGTTCGGATACCCAGACTGCTGGGATATAACTCAAAGGGGAAAATTGTGAACATTCAGGTTTACGCACACCGTAGGCTACTCATTAGTCTACTCACATCTCGCTACTCAACGCGGTGGAACGACCCATTTTGGCTACTAAAGACTGTTGGTTTTGGTAATGGATTTGATATCATTACATTGTCATATTTCCAGGTATGGCTACAAACAACGACAACTGCCCCGGCAGAACTTGAGACTTCAACACAGGTGCAGGTGGCTGCTGCTGGCTTAGACAATGTCATCGGAACTCTAGATCAGGGTAAAAAAGCCCTGGATGACCTGGTGAGTTCAAAGCTTCACACTACAACCAAAATCGGCTCTAGCTTACTCTCAATAATACACGCGCATCCGTATATTTTGCCCCTAGTAGCCCATGCCTTCTTTTGCTGAGCACTGGACATGAAATAACCGCAAACCAGTGGTTGTTATGAGGTGCGTTTATTGCAGATGCAAAATATCAATTTCTTCAATGAGCAAACATGGATCTTGGTACTGCATCAGCTGCTTCTATTTTCCTTGATTGTTGGTCGATGGCTGTTACCGACCGGAGAAGGCATTTCGAGGGATCAACTTTCTCAGTTACTGTTGGTTTTTATTGGTGTTGGGGCGGATATTCTGGAGTTTGTTACCGAAACAATTAAGGTAGAGACTTCAGACATAGTGTTAACGTTAATCGACGAACGGATCTGCATCAGAATCGCGGAACATCGTCGCCTAGTCGATGCTGAAATATACAGGCTTTTGTTCTGATAACTTAATATATTACAGGGATTTATAGGCTACTCACATGCCTTAGTAATTTTACTTATTTAGCCTAACGGAAATATGTTTGATTTCAGGAAATCGAAGTCAGATGCGATCGGTTATTGCTTATCGTCATCATGGCATTCTGGTCGTGGAGTACTCTGCAATTTTCTCTGGTATTGACAGCCTCAAAGGTATGAATTCCCTGATGGACGACCTATGCTTAACTTTATATTCGTGGCGAGCCAGACCAACGGGTAAAAAGGGCCAGAATAGTTACCTATATTAAGCATATTAATAAAGTGTAGGTCTAGTTCAAAGGCCTTTACCAGCCACGTAAATGACTGAAAATTTCTAGTAGGCCTACTATACTATAGTGATTGGTGATTGGTGATTGGTGATTGGTGATTGGTGATTGGTGATTGGTGATTAGTGATTAGTGATTATACTCCCGTATTTGTTAGGCACGCCGCACGAGAGCAGTAGGGATTTATGAAGAGGACGAAGAAAATGAGTCTCCAGTTGTCGAGGTCGAACAAAAAGCACCAGGTAAGCTTGGCCGCAAAGGAAGCCACTTAAGCATTGAAACCTGTTTCACCATCACTCAACACTGGAGGCAAATTAAACCGACCTTGGTGGCGGCCAGACATGACTTCATACTGGACTAACTGAAAGATACGACGCCATTGGCTTACAGCCGACTATCCTCTCTGTAAATGGCGCTGGTAACATTACAATATTGTTCAGGTGCGTGCATGCGATTTTGGAAGAATATGGAAGTCTGGGGAATCTTTTCAACCTTAATCCTTCAAGATGGTCCGTTTTTAGCCACCAGATTGTATATTATAGTCGGCCGTGGCGTGGTGCATCAAATGATCGTGTTTTTTACCACCAAAAACGCCCTCGTCGTAGTCCTACAGCTATACCGACTATCTATCATTGGATTCCACAAACCAAAAGATGAAGACGACGAAAATGAAGAATACGGTGTCGCTGCTGTAGGAGGGGCCATACAAGGCGCCATGGTCTCTGGTGTAGATCCGAGACAGAGCGGAAGTAATAACTCAAAGGGATCGCGAGAGAATACGCTTGATAAAATAGATGCGACTAAACCAATGGCAAGCGTGAATAAAGACAAGGTGGTCATATCAACAGTGGACGAGGCGTTGAATAAAAGCGAGAATAACAACAATAAAAGGTGTCGTAACGTAGCATTCGTGAAAGTACGTTGATGGATGATGTTATAAACCGTATTCTGTTACATTAGACTTAATAAATAGCGAATGACGGACAGTTGGAGATTGATCACTAATACAACACACCGGTAAGACACGGAATTCGCTTTATCGAAACGGCCACTACTAATACTAAGTCTACCACTACATCACCAGATCATGGTGCAACTTTGAAAAACTTGCCCACTCATAACACTCCAACTAGAAAATGGATTATCTTGTTTAAGGGTTATCATAATATGTTTGAACGAATATATCGACTACACAAAACGTCGTGTTGGCATAAGCGTCAGGTCTTCGGGTCAATACATGTCAATACCTTACGTAGAGTAATTTGAGAACACTATGGTTAGCTGAGGGGCAAAAATCCTACACAATTGAACGTGTAGGCCTATAGCGCAGGAAACGTGTGATGGCTCTCAGGGAACAAGGAGTTGAAAGCTTTCCAGTACCAGACTATTCGAGATCGGCCTTATAAGTCTGTTATAAATGTATTTCTACTTGAGATATTTCCTGGTTCGAGGTTAAGAGGTGTTTGATTTCAATTTGTCAGTAGCATCTATACTATTCACTGTGAAGTGTATGTAACTTTTTGTACAATTTACTCCGACACTCCGATCAGTCTGATTTAAACCTAAAAGACAAGAGCTGACTAACATCGCTTCTATACGTATTCCAAGCCTCCACGATCGACATTCGGTGTCTAACTCCTGTCGGAACTTGTTGTCTTTAGAGGTACTATATAGTTATAGAAAAGTTGCGTTGCTCGACTACAAGGCGTTTTGCATCAAAACGTGTGTATGCCTAAATTCACTCCCAATGAGGGTAACATCTGAATGAATTTATTAAATCTTTTACGAATTGATCCGAGGCTTGCACGGAGTCAGTAAGTGAGGGAAGTGCGCATGATAGGAATCTGTAGCACGTTGCTTGTAACCACACAGAATAACGTCTCTGCAATGTAGGGGGTTTAGTAGGTCGGCTGTTATCTGTCGTGATTAAGATTATTACAAGCGTGCCTCAACATGTCAAGATAAAACAGAGTACGCCTTGGATAGTCGCAGTTGGCCTGAGATATTTTCATACGCTTGGGAAATAATAGTATAGGCTGAGGATAGATATTACAATCGCAGTAGGGCTGATGAGAAAACACAGTAGTCTTGAGGTAATATTTACAGAAGTTACGACAATGGCATTAGAGTCACGTTGATCGTTCGCGTGATAGGAACAAATAGCATATCCCTTTCATTGCATTACTTACATTAAATTAGCCTCCGATAGAGTATACAGTTATTTTTACGAAACGACTGCGTGGAAGGAATATGGCTACCTTACTACCAGGCTCAAGAACGTAAGTACGCAGACGTAATACCTTTATTCAAGGACACAAGTTGATTTCTAGCTTATAGAGTTTCAATGCAAGGATCTCGACGTAATAGACACAGTATGGAGGATTTCTGCAATATGGCGCAACCTCGCGCCTCTTTACCCTGTCTACCCCGGCCAGTAGTTGCATGGCCATGGGCTGAAACAATTCATGTTTGATAATTTTGGACGAAACTGTTCGCGGGGAAAGACCAGGCATACTCTACTTTACTTATCAGAAAAGGCCTTCAGCATGACTAGATATCCTTGTAACGCTTTTCCATTTTCAGATCTACCACTTGGTCTAAAAATGAACCTGCGGCGATGAAACATCAAAAAACTGACCACTGGTCAAAAATGAAGCATAAAGCCACGACGTTTACAGTAAAAATGCCGGAAGCCAAAGTCATCATAAGACGTATGTGACAGTTTGTGGCGCTGGGCTTAGATACCTGGCGCCTCCTTTAACTATAGATTGGCATTATGCATATGGTTAGCTCCGTGAGGGTGGCGGTTGGAGTATTGATTTTAGGTACTTGGTGTGTTTGCTGCAGTGAATATGGTGGGGCCAATCGCAGACGATTAATTGATATCGCCCCCGTTCAGTTGCTCGAGTGGGTTAGACTGTCCGCCTTCTGATCGGGAGGTTGCGGGTTCGATTCCCGACCGAGTCAAATCGAAGACTTTAAAATTGGTATCCGTTCCTTCCCTGCCTGGCAGTCGGTATCGGGGATGTGCGGAGAGCCTTGATTGTAATAGTGATCCGGGCTATAAGCCGGAAGTATTGACACGTATACCGTGAGCATCGACCTGGCGTACATGGCCTTAGTAGGTGAAAAACGCCATCAATTCCAAATAAAATAAATAAATAAAATATTGATATCGCCAAGACGATTCACTACAAACTACGTCAACTCTTGGTTTATTGGAAACATTACAGTGCCGAATATCGACTCAACGGTCTGGTGCGCTACACACGAATTAGGCCTGTTGTTTTAATTAGAGACTAAGCGAAAGATTGATGAATGCTAATAGGTCATAACAAATTAAACAGTAATTACAAAATTTGAAGAGAAATAAAAGCAGGATATCCCACAGCATAAAGCCATTTACATCCCAGCTTAATTGCCCAATTGTACAAATAATTATTTTGGTAGCCTACTGTCAAAGTAGTTGATTGCCGTAGCGACGATTTATTGATTTACCGCAGCCGTCAATTAACTATTATGATTGTAATCATGTGGGAAGAACGGGAGCTCTTAGCAAGGAAATCGCTAGTGTTGACCTCGATGCTGAACATGAACTTGCTACCGTGTAAAGGAACAGCCGTCGCGATATGGTTGAATCTGATTTTACGCACCGTCCGGATTGATTAGCGTAATTCCAGTGCTGAGAGGGGCCGTTATCACCGCAACAGCGGCAGATACTGTACATCGGGTAAGATGATTGCAGACCTAACGTCACCTCAAGTTATGATCCTCTGATCTGCAGCGTGCCGTCCCCCATCCTTATTCAATTCGCGTGTCATTGATTTTGTATAATTTAACACATATGTTTCCTAAACATTGACTGAAATATAATAATAGCCGTTATAAAAGGTCATCTATTGTTTTGCTCCGAGCGACTATTGGCACAGTTACACCCATTCATGTATTCGATTGTTAATCGCGAAATATGAAACCGGGTCGCTCGCGTGCGGTAACATTACATTCTCGGGACAAATAACTTGAAAATCGTAATTTTTTTGTGCCCTACTGGATACTCCCGACTAGACCCTAGCCTCGATTTGGGCAAACTACGGTTCGTAGGGCATGGCAAAATTAACAAATCTTTTTGCTTCATTCTATATTTTTTGAAACAGAAATGCCGCGAAATACCCAACAATTCAGAGTAACTGAAGATGGTTCTATCATTCCATTACAAGGATCATCTATGGATAAAAAAATAGAACGAAATTTTAGTGAAGTCAGGCCGGGGAGGTGAGTGCTCAAGAAATATATGCGTTAACATACATTGTCTGGCAGACCTTTGGGATTTCTACGAACATCCAAGTCTCTAGGTAGTTTGACTTCTCCATATAACATCCACACCGTCACAGAAAGATAGACCGTTATATTTGTAAGCTGTTATTTCTGAACGTTTGGTGGCAAATGGTTACTACCAAAGAGTATTTTGTGCTCTTTTATTATATTATCATGGCATCAGGCCCATACTATGGGTTGGAAATATTACCACTTAGAGCTAATGGACGCACGCGCTTTACTTTGCTACAGTTACCAAAAATCGCGACCAAAGAGGAAAACATCCGTATCGAACATGCCAGCGTATCGCAATCCATACAACGACCGAGCAAGGCAAGGATTCAAGTACTGGCCGATGCCAAGACCAAAACCGACATCATGTGAGTTTGATAACATACATATTTTAAACGACTCTGTCACAATACTACATTAGGCCTATAGCAACCGCCCAATCAATTAGGACTATATTAGATGCTTTACTGATTCAGCAGGATGTATCTGACCACAACATCGCGGCCTTACAAGCACCACGTAAATTTTTACTAATAGATATATCCTCAGTACAATATATTGAAGACCTTGTAATTTATCATTTTCAGACGGAAAGTTCGGGATGGGATCCTACAAATCCGTACTAGGCCTGGGAGACGCCGTGAGAACGTGATTTGACGAGAATTCCTCAAAACTGATTCGTTTCGTTGATGTAGCAAATTTTTATCGACTTTGTGAATATATATAATCTTGTAAAATACTGTTATTGAAGGGCATTGCGAACAATGCGAGCGTGTTTTTATAATGAATATCAGCTTTCGGCTATATATTATCTTTCGAAGATTTCCAAAATATACTTTGAAAGTATGTGTGTGTGTCTTTGAAAGGGAGGCTCCCGTGCAGTTCTGCGTATGCGAATTTGTACATGACTTGAATTTTTTAAAGAGACAATAGATTTCACGATAAAATTGTGCATGTTTATTCATCAATTCCCATACAAATCGTAAGCACGCTAACGAAGAGTATCACTTGGTTCTAGTAGCGAAGCCATTTATGCAATGTACTGTATTTGTAGGGCTTCTTTTGGTCGCCGTTAGAGTCGGAACCGGAGTCGGAGTCGGATCCGGATCCTTTCTTTTCCTTTCTCTTTTTGTTGTTATCGGAGTCAGAACCGGAGTCGGAGTCGGATCCAGATCCCTTCTTTCCCTTTGTTGTTATCGGAGTCAGAACCAGAGTCGGAGTCGGATCCGGATCCTCTTTCCCTTTCTCTTTTTGTTATTATCGGAATCGGAGTCGGAGCCGGAGTCGGAGCCGATCCCTTCTTTCCTTTCTTTTGTTATCGGAGTCGGAGCGGAGTCGGAGTCAGATCCAGAGTCGGAGTCTGATCCGGATCCCTTTTCCTTTCTTTGTTATTATGGAGTCGGAGCCGGAGTCGGAGTCAGATCCAGAGTCGGAGTCTGATCCGATCCCTTCTTTCCTTTCTTTTTGTTATTATCGGAGTCGGAGCGAGCGGATTCGGAGCCGGAGTCGGAGTCTGATCCCAATCCCATCGCTTTTTTCTTTTTATTGTCATCAGAGTCGGAGTCGGAGTCAGAGTCAGAATCGGAGTCTGAATCCGAATCCGAGACTTTCCCTTTCTTTTTTCCACTATCGGAGTCGGAATCAGTGTCAGAATCATCATCTGATGTACAAGAATCGGAATCGGAATCGGAATCTTTTTTATTCTTTTTGCAGCACCTTGGATTCTTCTTGACCAATCTGTAATCAGCTAAGTGCCCGCTTGGTTGATAAATTCTCTCTCTCTCCGAGTAGTAATGCTCTCCGTGAGCTTTCTTGTCGCATGGATGGCAAGCTGAAAGTAGGAAAACAGAGATACATTAGTATTGCGTAACTGTCAATTGGCTAAAAAGAAGCAAATATTGGGAAGAAAAACGTTTTCTATGGTTGACTTCAATAGACCGCCAGCTCCTTATTGTTGCGTTACGACTCCGTGTCTGTGCTCTGTGTGGCTACACACAACGCATCACAGAAGCATGTTATAGGCCTGTTGTAAACTGCTGGCATCCAAGAATTACAAAACAAAATATCGCTGTATACTTACTCCCAAAAAAATATGGCTTGGGGCATTCTTCATCGTAGGACACATATTTTCTGTAATATCCTTCCTTGTATTGACGACAGTCTCCTGCTGGAACGTATTCGCAAGGAACAGCAGGGTCGTACCGCGGAACTGTGAAAGTTGAAAATCGACTTAATCAAGTAATCAACAAAAGTCAATTGGTTATTGATTACGGCAAGTATCAACTCGACGCCCGAGATACCCTAAATGCAAGAGTGCATCACCCTCGTAAATCTATAGAAGTTTATTCAAGATTTCAATGGCTTACCATAGTAGGTCGCGGCTGTTACTGAGATCAGTAACGACAGCAGAAGAATCTGACCAATCTTGAACTTCATTTTGCTTTACCCAAGCAACATTCCACATCAATGTCTTGCTGTGAATCGAGTTCGACTTTTTATACAAAACTGGACGATTGTTATGTCATTTAAAATTGCCTTTTTTTCTTTTAACCAAGCAAATAATTTTGTCAAATTGGAAGAAAATTTGAATTTCGAAAATGCTAGCACATTAATGACCGTCGGACTTGTGTTTATATTCAAGAAGTTGGCAGCATGATGATGTTTGCGTCGAAAACATTCAGCCAGCATTACGCAATAAGCTGTTACGTAAATTTATCTAATGTCGCAGAAAGGGCAAGGACAAGATATTCAATACCCGTGTTTGCATGCATCTCAATTGAAATTTATTAGACATTCCGTGAGGGAATTTTTATGTTTTTACTTTGCTTTCATGTGCAATGTCTACACCAAATGAAAGGGATGAACTATGAAAGCTTGCGAAATATATGAAGCAGGATGTTAAATCAATGGTGACAATTTCTTACTATATTCTGTGGTAATAAATATAATAAGTCACCACAGATTTAACGTCCAGTCCAGTTTATTGGTATATAATACACAAGCTTTCGGAGCTCTGCTCCTTCATCATATTCTGTGGGTTATACAGAAGTTTACACATTTTGTTATGGACTACAAGTTAGGCTACACCAGGAAGCACGAGGCCGTAAAATATTCGCTACCCGGCAGAGACACATCCTACAATTCCGTTGAGTATCGTATTTTAGCGCTATAGAATTTTTTATGCTGCCAGAGCGATTGTAAGAGTCGCTAGAACATTCAATGCCGAAAAACTGGTAAAATGACGCTATCTGAAAATACTACTAGAAACCCCAGCAGAATCTTCTATTGACTTTGATACATATACACATGGCCTACTAAATTCACGGCCTTACAGGTCGGTCACAATGCAAAAAGTTGGTGGGCTCAAACTTGCACACTTGACAGCGCGCGAGAGCACCATCGCTGAATTCAAAACTAGTCGATAGGTCGAGTGAGACGGCGATTTCAGGTACGGTTGCCACGCGTTCTCTTTAGGATAACAGCGTTCGGAATTTTTTTTATATTTTTATATTTTATCTGGAATCTATGGCGTTTTCAACTACTAAGGTCATTTATATGCCAGGTCGATGCTCCCGATATACGTGTCAATACTTTCGGTTTATAGCCCGGATCACTATTACAATCAAGGCTCTCCGCACTTCCCCGATACCGACTGCCAAGCAGGAACGGAACGAATATCAATTTTAAATCATTCGGAGTTAATAGGCCATGATATACCCTAGCGAAACAAATCCCTAAAAACGTCATTTGATACCGTTTTTTGACAAATCTTTGGTCGAACACGCCTCCTTTTCACGCCTCCATACTCCTGTCAATCAAAAGTTTCTGCATATATCAGATGTAAAGCAGGCTAACAACAACCATTTTAAATTCAGGCATTTATATATATATATAACAACCACATGCGATAACTAAACCATCATATGCCCCCGCACAAGCTCCTACCACCCGCCCCCATATCCCCACCGACCCACCCTGTCATATCCCCATTCAAACAAATTTATAGAGAACGGCACATTACTGCTTTATTCAAACAACACATTGAAGATTTAAGATTAGTTGAAGTAAAATTATCTCGCTTAATCAAGGGGTAGTGTTAGTAGCCTTCCTTATTTGGCTCATCTCTTCCTTGCCAGTCAGTTTTTGTGTAATGGGAATAGTCTCTCGCTTTGATCTTCTTTTCTCCTCGACTGGTGAATAAATATACATACATATATCAACCTTACCTTGCCCCCGCACAATACCCCCTCCCGGCCCACATCACCCCATATCCAGATCCCACCATATATACCCTGCCGCTGCAAAGGCCCCTCCGTACCCCGACCCTCCTAATACTTCACCCGCTTCCCGACCGCCTCAAAAATATCTCATAAATACAAGCATATATGTTTTGCGACGCAATTCAATTTGAACCACTATAGTGGTTGTATGGTGCTCAGTGTGTTATATTCAATCAGTCGTTAACCATATGAAAAGGCATGAAGAAGCACGTCGCATGTAGCAAATCAGTAGTAGGCTACGTAATATTTAGATACCGGTACCAGTAACTGCCTCGTCTAAATTTGCTTCTTTATTAATTCTACACGTTTTCAATCACGTTCTTGTCATAGCCAGAGTCGCAACAGTTTAGATGGCTTCGACTGCGGTCGGGATGCTACCTGCCTAAGGGATTCTTCGCTGTAAATGTGTTTGATTTCGCTTATGATGCAGGTAGGCCTACTACGAATGCGCTTTGTAGAGATGTCATTCTGCTCATCTTTACGCCTTACAGATGTTTTCACAAATATATTGGTAATTGGCTTGTTGATTTGCGATTTTGAGTCACGCGGGAGGTCTTGCGATCTCTTTGCTACGAGTCTAGTTAATAACTAACATGGAAATTCTATACAATATGATTTAGTGAAGTATGGTGAACCCACACGTAAGAGTTCATGTTAGGCAGTATAAGTATGTTGGCTAAATGCGAATTTGTGAACTGTTATATAGGCTTGTGTGTGCGGCGCATCGGTTAAATGAGTGAGTCTAAGTGGGTAGGCTAGAGGCGGGAATGCCAAAGCCGGAACCGGAGCCTGAGTCCGAGTCTGATCCCGTCTTTTCGTTTTTGTTATTATCGGATTCGGAGCCGGAGTCGGAGTCTGATCCCAATCCCATCGCTTTTTTCTTTTTATTGTCATCAGAGTCGGAGTCGGAGTCAGAGTCAGAATCGGAGTCTGAATCCGAATCCGAGACTTTCCCTTTCTTTTTTCCACTATCGGAGTCGGAATCAGTGTCAGAATCATCATCTGATGTACAAGAATCGGAATCGGAATCGGAATCTTTTTTATTCTTTTTGCAGCACCTTGGATTCTTCTTGACCAATCTGTAATCAGCTAAGTGCCCGCTTGGTTGATAAATTCTCTCTCTCTCCGAGTAGTAATGCTCTCCGTGAGCTTTCTTGTCGCATGGATGGCAAGCTGAAAGTAGGAAAACAGAGATACATTAGTATTGCGTAACTGTCAATTGGCTAAAAAGAAGCAAATATCAGGAAAAAACGTTTTCTATGGTTGACTTCAATAGCCCGCCAGCTCATTATTGTTGCGTTACGACTCCGTGTCTGTGCTCTGTGTGGCTACATACAACGCATCACAGAAGCATATTATAGGCCTGTTGTTAACTGCAGACATCCAAGAATTACAAAACAAAATATCGCTGTATACTTACTCCCAAAGAAATATGGCTTGGGGCATTCATCATCGTAGGACACATATTTTCTGTAATATCCTTCCTTGTATTGACGACAGTCTCCTGCTGGAACGTATTCGCAAGGAACAGAAGGGTCGTACCGCGGAACTGTGAAAGTTGAAAATCGACTTAATCAATTAAGCAACAAAAGTCAATTATATATTAATTACTAGCTGGTTTTCCCGGTTTCACTGGGGGGATACAACATAAGATGTTGTAGCCCTACGCGAAAAATGCGACCTCCATTTAATCGTGAGTGACGAAGGAAAATGACTCCTCGATTCACTTCTCATATGTCTTATCTAAACCCGTATGAAATATATCTAAGACGCCAAACCGAAGGACAGTAGACCTGCAACAGCAGAACGCTGTAGCCAGGCTACCTAGCGAAACGTGGAAATAGCAGCATTGGGCGATGTAGGGACTTAGGGTCCGTAGGAATTCCCTATTGCCGTCCTGCCGCGGAGTCTGCCGAATACTTAACTTCGGTATCCTCCACGGTCGCCTGATAACGCAGTAGGTAACGCCTCAATAGTGATTCTATAACTTCTGGATGATAGAGCTTCAACACAGACGAGTTGCAGAGAGAAGATGTATTAACTAAGCCTAAAACACAAGGCACCGCACAGCCTACATCGAAGTACTTGAGAGAGTAATGAGTCTCATAATCATCATACATGCACGAGCGCAGCATTATATAGCGATAATACGAGAGAGGTCTCCTATAGCATGATCTACGCATGACTTGGATCTCCATCTATCACTATTGTGGTCTATGGTGAGGAGAGAAAGGGTTATAAGGGACTCTCATCCCTACAGCGATGTATAACTTGGGAAATACTCGGTGGAAGCGCTGAAAACCCACCTGGTCGCACGCATAACGTCGATCCCTACATCTCTGTAAAATTTTATGGCGATAGCTTCAGTAATAAGGAAGTTGATTCGTGCAGAGACATAGGCCTACATACATACATAACCAGCATACAGACAAACAGGGTCTATTATTCGTTTAGATTGGTTGCCGCAAGTATCAACTCAACGCCCGAGATACATGCAAGAGTGCGTCACCCTCGTAAATATATAGAAGTTTATTCAAGATTTCAATGACCTACCATAGGTCGCGGCTGTTACTGAGATCAGTAACGACAGCAAAAGAATCTGACCAATCTTGAACTTCATTTTGCTTTACTAAAGCAACATTCCATATCAATGTCTTGCTGTGAATCAAGTTCAGATTTTTATACAAAACTGGACGGCTTCTATAATATGTCATTTAAAATAGACCCTTTTTCTTTTAACTAAGTAGGCTAAGTATTTTTGTCAAGTTGGAAAGAAATTGAATTTCGGTCGGACTTGTGTTTAAATTCAAGTAGTTGGCAGCAGATGCCTGTTTGAGTTGAAAACATTCAGCCAGCATCACGAAATATAGCTGATGTAGTCAAGTGGATCTGGATTAGAATTATAGGCTTACATGTTTTTTCAACATGGTAGTTTCTGCCGTATTCTCACGATCAGCCTAACTCTTCTCCTTGCAACCTACACAGTCTACACTTGTCAACTTCTTCGAAACTATGCGGCCATGATATATAAGGCATAACAATTCTAAAAATTAGTCGCTCAATTAAAAAATAACCAATCAAGTCAATTGTCGGAGATCACTGAAATTAAAGATACTGCTGATAGGTGCTGTATTCAATCATGTCTAATTGAGCAATAATTGCGTGTTATTTAGAGAGTGGCTTAAACCAAACAAGAAGGCTACTTAAAAAAGAAAATTAATGATGTTCTGGGTATTTCTCGCCTCCATGCGACAGTGGATGATCCGCTGCATCGTAAGCCTATTGATGTGATTGCTGGTTTGATTATTCGGCAAAAACTTGAGTCGCTTTTCATGCCGATGCAAAACCCGAGATGCCGAAAGATAGAAAACCAGTGAAGCCTCTACAGGCAATAAGTTATCGCGGAATGCGCATACAACTACAAGTAGCCTATAACGGCCCACTCCTCGGTCTTCTTCGACACTAATTGGTCTGGTAGCAGTTTCATTATTCTCACAGCGCCCTACGAGCAGACGTTGTTCGACTCGCCGATATTAGCATGCGAGTTTGCGGCCAATCGCAGCACGAATATCGGAATAGTTTATTCTCTAAACCCCGAAAGCATCAGGCTCATAACTATCGAAAATATGATACACCGCGCGGCTACTTCGCCTGAACCGCAAAAATGATGATTATGTATGGTCTGATTAACTACAAACAACTAGGGCCTACACGACATACGTGAAAGCAATTCGAAATTTACGCTTCGAAAAATTACAGCGCAATTTCGCAAAATAATTTTATATTGTCAAGGAATTGGAAATCAATATTGCCTAATTTGATGTT
This sequence comes from Botrylloides violaceus, assembly GCA_030412335.1. Taxonomy (NCBI): domain Eukaryota; kingdom Metazoa; phylum Chordata; class Ascidiacea; order Stolidobranchia; family Styelidae; genus Botrylloides; species Botrylloides violaceus. The sequence goes on from JASFYC010000320.1 coordinate 1,919,368, forward strand.
CCGGATTTAATGACACTCCAATCATTATGGCCGTCTTGTGTTCGAACCGAAGAAGCGTAATGGCGGGATACGGTTTCGTTTCTTAATGTATAGGTTACAACATATCTGTCTCGTCATGAACCCCGCTAATTACAGAGGCACCCTGTTGGGATGCCTGCGACAATTTACCATTCAGCGTACGTGGTATTATTCTTCATTGGCTACAAGAGAAAAGAAAAAAATACGCCGAGGGTACATTACGTAAGTTACAATTTTACCTCTGTATAACATTGTACCAAATGAAAAGGATGAACTATGAAAGCTTGAGCTACAGTATATTATGAAGCAGAATGTCAAATCCGTGGTGACAATTTCTTACTATATTCTGTGGGTTATACAGAAATTTAGACATTTTGTTATGGACTACAAGTTAGGCTACACCAGGGAGCACGAGGACTTAAAACCTTCGCAACTCGGCAGAGACACATCCTACAATTCCGTCCAGTATCGTATTTTAGCGCTATAGAATTTTGATAAATAAATTCGATCAGCAGTTAACCATATGAAAAGGTAAGTAGTGCGTTACGCCAGGAAGAAGCACGTCGTAGGTAGCAAATCAGTAGTAGGCTACGTAATATTTAGATACCGGTACCAGTAACTGCCTCGTCTAAATTTGCTTCTTTAGTAATTCTACACGTTTTCAATCATGTTCTTTTCATAGCCAGAGCGGCAACAGTTTAGACCACTTCGACTGCGGTCGGGATGCTACCTGCCCAGTCAGTGACCCTGTGAAATAGTTCCGGTAAAGCATGCATGCAAAACACAGAGCTTTAGGCTCCAAAAACTACCAGCGAGAGAGAGAGAGAGAGAGAGAAAGACAGAATTAATAATGTTAAACGTAGTAGCAGTTACTGTGGTGGTATTCTGGTTGTGACAGGGTTGACCGATATGACTCTGGGATTCCAGACCAGACGATAGCCCCTGAAAATGTTAACAGTATAACGGCGATATATATAATTATACCCATTTCCATGGTGGCTCCAGGATCTTCATGAAAAAATATTCGTTATAATATTTATATAAAGTCAGCTTGAACTGCCGTAACATATTATCTGATTCCATATTTTATTGACAGAGTAAGTTGTGGATCATTATCACCAGAATTCGTGCTAGTACGAAACAATTGTGCATGTTGCCATGCATTTTCGCCATCTCCACCAGACAGGAACACATGAATTGAAATACACCGTGCACCGAATACTTCTTTCTCCAAAAGTTGTGTCGTATTGAATTGCAAAATAGTCGTTTTTTCTTCCGCACACAACAGCATCTTGACTTTACCAGATTGAAACACGGTAGATTCGATGTTAATCTTTGCAGATTTTACGATTACTTTTGTATCTAAATGTTTCAAGTCAAATTTCCAACAAATTTGTCCTTTATCTGTTGATTCAAGTCTTGCAATATACACAGTTTTCCAATCAAATTCCTCTTTTCGTTGTATTGACGAACTCGAATAAGTCAACGATTCCCATCCATCAGTGTCTCGATCAAGACTGCATTGATATTTATTTGATTTTGAAAAATATTTTAGAAAAAATTCATCATCTTTGGTTTCGGAGTACTTTTTCGGGCACAATTCACGTTCTGTTTCGACCCCTTTTTGGGTGACTTTGGAACCCATTTCACCTCTTGTCGTACGCCATCCCACAGATCCAGATATTCGTCCACCGTATACTACCGATGATTTAATTTTAGGTGACACAAATTCTCGAATTTCTTGGATTTTACGAATTTTCAGAAGTTCTAATTTTGTCGATGTAAAAAATTTCTGTCTTTTTTCATTCAACTTTTTCAAAGTGTTTTCCAACCAATCTTCTCGGAACATGTTGTTTCTTCTCGGCATCACATCTTTCGGTTTATCACTATATCTCCATGTTACGTCGACTACTTCATCACATGAGGCAGCAATGAGTAAAGACAATTTCTTCCCCCAGCCTTCTTCATATAATAGAGGTTTATCGAAGGCATTTTCGCAAGGATCGCAATGAATCCAACGCTGCGCCGCTTTCGAGTATACTTCTGTCCATACGTGATCTGTCCAGTCCATAATATGTCGCGATTCATATCCCAAAGAGCGACATAATAATGTAAAACAATCAGCCCATTCTCCACACCTTCCTTCACGTGTTTCTAACAATTTCTCCGGATTATTGTACCTCGGAAAGCGTACCATGTTGCCGCAACTGTCACATTTATGTCCCTCGACTCTGTGACCGCCCCATCTCATTTCTTCATTCGTAGGCGTCAACATGTTTGCCATTCGGCATTTTGATTGCGGACAGCATGGACATGGAGGCGAATCGACCCATTTAAAAAAATCACATTTAAACCACTCTAAAAGTGCCAAAATCATACAGTCTTCATAATCCAATGGAATGCTTCCGTTTCGTCCGCTAAACTGTGGGTTATTATTCAGTTTTTCATTGGCTTTTTCACTCAAGGCATCGACAGGAATCACAGAGCGTGCTTTTGCCTGCAACCTCTCATTTTCATAGACCAACACGTGCTCATAATGTGACACGATTCTACGATACGTGCTTGCTTCAGAGTCACGACTCGGAGTCATCAATTGCTCACTTGACCAATGAGGATTGACACTAGGTGGCGATTGCTTATCTTGAATAATCTGTTCCAAAACCGATTTCATACTTTTCAATTTTTCAAAATGTTGGGCTTGATAACAAAATCTTTCTTGCGATTCTTCAAAGCCCATTTCTAATAAACACTGCACAGCGCCATCTACTGGAAGTAAAGATTCCATGAATGTTTTTCCTCCAATTTTTATCGATTGATATTTTTCAACGGTGGGATTGTCGACGATATTCCGAGCAATTCGTAGCAACAGGTTGGCTGCTTTTAGGAAATCTCCGTCTGAATTTTTCAGCAGTTGTAAGAAACATTCTGGAATATTTGAAGACATTTTTGGAACTTAATAATTATAGGCTAGATATTTTCAAGATCTGGAAAATAGAGAAATGCAATTATTAACAGGACTTTGCATACGGGCGAAGCGGGGTACAGATATTTGGGGGCCGAGGAATGAAATTTAAAAATTTTTTTTTTTTTGGGGGGGGATAATATTCTAAAATGAACGCCCGATCGGATCGTGACTGCGGAGCGTATGTAGAGCATGTACATTTACACCTTCAAAAATCAGCATTTTTTGTGCAGACTTAACATCTTTACACACATTTAAAAATTCTGCACACAGCTACCTCCAATTCCAAATAGCATTATAAACTCTAAGGCAAGGAAACGTAAAATAATTCAAGATTGAGGTTTTGGCTTTTTGCGGCAATTTTTATGATATGTAACGATTTGGAAACAAAAAATAGTGGAGATAATGATCTAGATAGTAACAGATAATAGTAACAAGTTCCAACAGATTTAACATCTCCGGCTCAGTTTATTGAAACAGAATTCACGAGCTTTCGGAGCTGTACTCCTTAATAAACTCGTCTGGAAGTATACAAATTATAAGAAGAAAGATGGAAAAACGTTCAGTAGAACAAAAGAAATTTTTGTTACTATTATTCGCAGTTAAGTTGAAAAATAACAACATTTGTCAAGCTCGCTCAAAATACTGTGAAAAAACTTTTCTTTTGCTCCGTTGGTTGACAAAATAAATCTCTATCTCTCTCTCTCTCTGTTTGTTGCTTAGTACCGATGTTTTGAAATTTTTTTTTTGAATTTGATTCAAGCTTTGCTTCTGTTGCCATTTTTTGCGTCCCAGGTCGATTGCTCCTTGTGAGATTCGTTCAAAATTTCGACCGTTCCTTCAGAAGGTGTGTGCTCACTTTTTTCAACTGGAGAATTTGCTTCTCCAGCTGGGTCGTACGTGAGTAAGACTAATGTGTAAGAAATACAGCAAACAACCTTAAAAATCAACGACATATTGAAAAATTTTGTGAGATAGATTGGAATATTTTTGTCATCGCATAGGTAACACAGATAACTACAAATTTTTCGAACCCTCAATAAATATCACAAAGAAAATTCAACACGAATTTAAAATCTAGGAACATTGATTAATAACATTATATTCTGAATAAACCAAGGCTGTAACGTTAAATCTGTGGTGAATCTTCTTTACAACACAAATGTTTCACACCTCAGGCGAGAGAGAGTATCCTAGATATTAAAAATCAAATTCTTACTGTTTGTGATAGCAATAACAAAGTGTTATTCCTCGCAACACCCCGTCGGTCATACACTTTGCACGATCCTCGTTCCCCACATTCCGTACTCGAAGAGACGCAAGCTTTATCTAAGACGTATCCAACCAATAGACGACCAGGAATTATCCCAACCATGCGTATAATGAGAGCCTGGTAATAAAAACGATTTTTTAAAAAAAAAAAGACATCAATTTAAATATCTAACAGTGTTAACTCGAGTCAATTTTTCAGATGACTTGTTCTGACTCAAGCAACTCTGGTGGAATACGGTACCTGGAAAGAGATGGCAAGATCTCTTTTAATGAACGGTACACATCTCATCGTGACTTGCAGTGAAGGAGTCATCGTCAATACCGAAGTATAGAAACAAAGTATTATAATCAAAGAGAATGGAATGATAGTATTGCATAGTTTCCTATCACAGTTCTCAGTTGAAGCGACAGCATCACGATCGACGAGCGATACGTTGTTCATCACACAAAAGCAATCCGTGTAAGACTAGAACAACAGAAAATGGAACAAGGTTAGATAAAGCATAAAAATTCCAAGTACTAACTTGGCATATTCAGACAGAAGGTAAGGGATGGACTTCATATCAGACTTTGGTGGCTTGAATATGTCTAATAAAAACACTCAAAGCTATTATGTGATCAAAGCTGGTTGAAATCAGCCTCAAATATGGATAAAGCACCATAATTTACAAAGCACTGTGAATGTGATACTTACCGTATCGTTAAGTTTAACTTCACATCCTGCAAAGCACGGTGAGAAATACGTGACGCCGTTCACACAAACCGGTTCGAACCGGTCGGTAGTGCAACTACAGTTGATGTTACATGACGACAGTAGGGTAGTCGGTTCGCTCGTATTGGGATATGGAACAGTGCCTCCAGCAAAATCTGAAATATATAACAAGACTCAGTAAGAGTGACACTACAGGTCTAACTGTACGATAATTAATATTTGAACCCATTTAACGAGTCCACCAAGCAAAGCTGGGCACGAGTAGTGAGTAGTGAGTACAGTATAATATGATGCCTGGGTGATGCACATACAAGCTCCACGCAAGGAGGCGTTGTTGACAAAATCCATTTTTCATACCATAAAGTAGACATGCATGGAACGGAGACATCCCAAATACTGCTTCCAAATATTTTGCTCCGAATGTATTAAATCCGTAAACCAGAGCGCAATTCATCGTGATCCCTAATGTCTGGAACACGTACGGCTTGTTTTGCAGAAGAATCATGATATCAGCAAACGCCGCACAAGTAGACCTGAAAAATAAGAAAAGGCCAATGTCATTGGGAGTTGGCAGATTGGGGCTTGGTACTCAAGTGACCCCGCCCAGTACGATAGAGGTTGTCACCCTACCCAATGCACACCTCTCATTAATTCTTTCAGAATTTTCAAGATGGCTCTTCTGTGACTCAGCATCACGCCCTTTCCAGTGTTTCTCCGTGCCGGGAATGACTTTCGGAAGCAGAATGATCGGCAGTCCGTTCAGGATCAACAAAATTCCAGATACCATATATCCGATCCACCAAGCACCGATCCAAGAATAACTGCTGCTATCAATGTCGAGGTCTTGAGTACTAAAATAAAACATGTAAATACACAAGATTACAGCAAAATTGTGAAAATCTCCAAACACGGATACCGGGGCATATGGAGACAGCTATGGCAGGAAGAATGAAATAATATATGCATTAACTGCAGCCATGAAAATATTGGACATCCAAAAGGGAGCGGTTATGGTCTTATGGACATAAAAAATTCACGATAATTATACTGGTAAGAGTTACCCATCTATCGATCTTTTGCACTCTTTGTTGACAGAAGTGAGTTCTCTCTCTCCCTCCCATATAATCTTGAGATACAGATGTTTCAAATAACATAAAATCGTCATGAAAAAAAACTTACTTTACTGAAAGATACGTGTAAAGTTCCAGCGTCATGCCACCAAAAACAAAACCAATTGCCGGACCAAGTCCTCCAACAGCCATGAAAATAGCTAAATGGAAAAATATATCATGTCACATTCAATTTACTGGCTTCGAGGGACAGATAGACAGTATTCCAATATACACAGATTAATTACAATACAACACAATAATGACAGGCATGTAGGCCTACGAATGTGACTTCCATTGCCTAGGCTAGCAATCAACAAGAAACCCCAATCCTGGCGAATTTGAAGTACCGGTACTTAGGCATTCTCTGTAGACTCACCGCTATACCAAGCAGAGTTCTTTTTTGGCACATTTTCATCCAAATACGTAATGCCCTGAATGACAAGCGGACAAGTTCCAGCCCCGAGCACAATGAAACATACAATGAACCAATAGCTGTAAAGTGACCAGATATAGTTAGCAGATCAAGCGCTGGAAAAAGACAACAAAGATTGTGCGGTATTGCCGGTATATACATATTATTATGTACAGTATGTAATATAATGTTGTAGATGTGATACTCACAGATAACTACGAATAGGTGATTGAGTGCAGTTTGGCTCGGTGACATTTCCACAAAAATTTGTTACATCCTCCTTAGGCGGAGTGTATTCCGGTGCAACAAAATGCGGCAACGCAAAACAAATAGAGGCGATCCCAGCTAAAATATTTCCCCATCCCATGACACGAGGTTTATCCGTACTTTTATGTGAAGACATGAAGAACATGATCATAAACATGCAGATTCCACGGCCAACGTCACCCATGCTTGCGATCAGGCCCGATTCGGTGCTCCGAAGTTCAAACCTGGAAAAGCAAATTTTTTTTACAATGATAGTTGCCACAGACGAGAGATCCAGACACTTAAAAGCATCTATTGCATCACAACCAATTTACATCATGGTTGCCATAGCAACAATAGGCAAATACAGAATATAGTGGAGCCGAGAGGACAAGAGAGAGAGAGAGAGAGAGAGAGAGAGAGAGAGAGAGAGAGAGAGAGCTTTTTTGTCAACCAGGAACATAAAATCATGATATTCGTTTCCGGTATTGACTGGGTGGTCCGATATGACTTTCTAGTTCCAGTCCAGGACAAGAAGATGCACCACAGATTTAACATGCAGTCCGTGAATGTTATAATTATCAACAAACCAAGGATGGAAGTTAAGTCTGTGTTGAATCTTCTTTACGATATAAGGTATCTAGAATAGAGCTAGGTAACAGAAAGTTCATAACACTGTTCAACTCGCCGTTTCTCCAGAGTACTAATCGTGACTGCAAGTACTCCATTGCATAGTAGTTGCTGTATCATATTGCCAAGACTTGTAAGTACTAACGCCCATCTTGCAGTACCCAGTGGTTGTATACATAGGCAAGGAATATGATACTTTGAGCCACAACGGCAGCCGCAAGTAAGCTCATCTTTCAGTCGAGTTTCATCATCAGAGTTACTATCATCGATGCAATGCGATGATTCGTGTGTCGTCACAACTAACAGTGTTGATTTACCAGTACCGGCATCCATGTTATACTATCATTGCATATAAAACTCTAATACGTCCAATAAAATCTGCAGGAAAATAGAAAATTTTGATTAGGGTTATTAATGTATACCTTAAATGTAAATTAAAACGGTAGGTCTTGAATAAACTCAAACATATCAATATTGAATATGGCAATTCGTAACATGAAAAATGTGACCACTGAGGTGAAACATTGCTGATATCAAATTGCAATAACCATTGCAAATTGCAAATTAAAAAAACGGTTCATCAAAAGTTCAACTACAAGCACGCATAATTTTTTAACTAATAACATACATGTAGTGTTTTACATCAAATGCAGCTGTACATAATTATTGACATTCATAAAATACAATCGACAGTAGGCGTTACATTTACAATTTACATCCAGCATCCCAAATTTAGAAATAAGTGACGAGATTTCGGAGCCACGATCTTTCATCAGGTGTATTCCCAATTAATTTTTCATCTCACCTGACGAAAGTTGAAGGAGCAGTGTTTCGAAAGCTTACAGACTCATTTCTGAATATACTGTAACTTGCGGTGACATTATGCTTAAATCTACAGCGTATAGCCTACAGTACGTAACAGGCACCTCATTGATTGCATGTAATCTACAGCTGGTAAATAGAAATAGACACCTGTACTTTGTATACTTTGCTCTATAGTTTTTTACTTGCATGGTAAACACTGCAGCCAGCCGGTAGTACCATTGTGCAATTTTCAAACTAGGACATTGCAAACTGTTGTAATCATCATGTGAGGAGAAAAGCATGCAATAAACTCATTTCAACCTAGAGATAACACAGTCAAGCACACTGCTAGCATTAAAGCTCTTTTTTACACATAGCTGATGATCTTGAGTGCCTGCATGACGGCAAGATATAAATTTCTACCACGAGTGCTTTCCTCACCAAGTTATCAGGTTTGACTTCATGAAAGAGCGGAGCTACGAAAGCGTATGAATGTTATGATTCTCAATAAACCAAGGTTGGACGATAAATCTTTGATGAATCTCCTTTACAGTATAAATTTTGAAAGAGAAATAAATTGAATTGTTCACAGCGTATCAAGTGAGTGGCATACCAGAGCTGAGTTTTGTTTAAAACGAGTACCAAGTACTGGACAACAGGGCAACCATAAATAGAATTCATTTCTATGATTAATGAACATTTTTTTAAAAAGTAGAAAATTATACCAGGCATAGAAAATTACAATTATATACAGTATAAAATTATACAGATCAGAGGAAAACTATGTTGCTATGGAAAAATACTTCATTGTGATCTCAGGCAATACTATTGACAAAGGGGAGAGAGGTAGGCCAGAAAAACTAGGCAGGAAGGGCAGGAATCCTAATCCCACTGTTGCAAATAAGAAGCTTCGCATTATATTTTCCATCACATGGGAGTCCAAGTTAAATCGGAATTGAGTTTACGACGTTAATATAATATGAGAAAAATCACTACGAAATTCAAGAATATATCGGAGCCGGTGGCAGACGATGAGTAGATATCGTAAACAATAAATTAAGTCTGAATGTTAAATCTGTGGTGAATCTTCTTTACGATAACCACTAAATTGGCAATATTCAAAATTACGAATTTTCATATTCTGCATTTTGTGATGAGATCAGTGGATATAGCAAGAATTTTTCCAACCAGAAAGAAAGCAGTGTGAGATTTGCAATTTGCCCGAGCTGTCATATTTGAATATTTTTGACAAATTATTTTCTAATAGGCCTACATTTGTATGGCAGCATGTTAGTTCAGTTATATATCGGTACTTTGTTTTCTGTCATCAGTTGTTCTTGGCAAGGTTTGAAGTTCGACTTGTACTGACACTGCTGCACTTTTGGCAATTTCTCCTACCGGCTTGTACGTGACTAACACAAGAATGTATGTGACGCAACAAATTACCTGGAAGAAGAAAAGGAGAAATTTGAAAGTTTCATGGTCGGTCAGATCGGGCTTGGGTATTCCTGTATGGATTTACTAACATTTACGGAGATTAGAATATACAAAAAGTGAGTTGCTGGCGTAGTACATTCCGCTGATCAACTACAGACAAATGTGCTTAATATTTATTACTGTAGGCCAATATTTTGCTTATGCGGACATGCGGACAGCTGGATATTGTGGTAAACATGCCGGATTTTTAAAACTGGCCGAAGCATTGGCAACACAATAATACTTACAGTTTGAGCGATGAGCAAAGTCATGTTATATTTAGCAATATCCCATCTGTTATAAATTTTACATGATCCTTGTTGGCCGCACTCCGTGCTCCAAGCAACACAAGCTTGGTCCAATACATAGCCCACAAGTAATCGACCAGGAACAATACCGATAATATGACGAATTGCAAACTGTAACATAGCGGACAACTGACAAAACTAGCCTGGTCATTTTTTCAACTCTTCAAGATTTTTTTAGGACTTGAAAGCCAAGGCCTAGTACGCCCAATTGTCTACCAAACTATCCGCTTTTTCAAATCAAATACAATATGAGAATATCAGATATTCGAATCTAAAACATATATCGATTCACTTTATCTACATGGGTAAAGCATAAGACAATATTCAGATATCGTTGGCCCATTTCCTCCTTCCACGATATGCATCTGATGATCTTTTTGACCCCCCAAAATACCACCCCAATATATTATTATCGAATCGAACTCTCTAGTAATGTGAAGATACCTGCAGCGACATTGCCATGTCCCGTTTATTGAAAGGCACGCATCTCATTATGACTTGAATGGCAGCTGGCATTGTTAAGATCGATGAGAAAAAGCAGATGAAGATTATTAACATGAACGGGATGATCAAACTGCATGATTTCCAATCACAAGTTTCAGATGATGCTATTATTTCACTTCCCACGCAAGAACAATTTCCATAAGACTGCAAAAATTGTAATGGAATGAGATATAATTAGATATAGCTGTTAAAAATGGGTCTCCATTTTTTATACTAAAGTTACCTACATGATATACTGGACAAATTTCGGAAAAACACAAAAACGTTTCCACATATTAATTTTTAGAAGCTATTTTTTCAGGGGTAGTAGTCGATAAGTTCAAAGAGATAATATCACAAACCGTATCATTAAGTTTGACTCCACAACCAGCGAAGCATGGAGAATAGAACATCACCCCATCCGCACAGACAGGTTCATAACGATCAGTACTACAACCGCAATGACTGTTACATGATGAGTACACACTTAACGATTCACTCGAGTTCTCGTACGGCACTGAAGCTCCAGCAAAACCTGAAAATAGGTGGCTGCTAATTTCCAATGAAGGATAAGCCTTCAGTGATCGTCTCCCACTACCACTTGAATTGATAGCAGGGGAGTAACTTACTTATATCCTCACAATGGACAACAAATCCAATGCTACATACAGCCGATAGAACGGCCACCACGATCATGAACTTCAATATACCAGGTACTTGAAGTTTGAATTTTTTCACTACCAATCCGCCAGTGATTTGAGCTCCGAAACATGCAAATATACTAGTAATACCTGAAATAGACGATATAACATGTCGATTTATACACCCCCTCCTTTAGTTATTAATTCCGATCAAGAGAAACACATACTTAGGCACTGGACGGAAACTTGATCAAGGATTTCTAACGCTAACGACACCGAACATACCGAAAGATAAGGCTGCATAAAATGGTTTCAATCCAAAGACAGATTCCAGATATTTTGAACCAAACGTATTAAATCCAAAGACGAGAGCACAGTTCATTGTCAAACCAAACGTCATGAGAATGTACGGTTTGTTTTGTACGAGGTAGAAGATTTCAGACAACGTTCCAGATATACTGCTGCAAAAGTTACTACCAATCTTGAACAATATAGTGACCACTTGGTGATGAGCACTTCGCATATCTACAGTACAATCTAACATAACAGACTCGAGGCTACTACATTGCACGTGGTGTCATTGATGTGTAGCTTACTTGGTTTGATCATTTGCAGCGGTACTTTTCAGATGGCCTTTTTGTGTCTCCACATCTCTGTTCTGCCTGTGTTTTTCCGTGCCAGGAAGATAATTTGGTAGCAAGAGTATAGGAACTGCACTGGCAATCAGGAATATTCCAAACAACACATATCCGATCCACCACGCACCGACCCAAGAGTAACTGCTATTGTTGATAGTCAGATCGTGTGGGCTGAAAAATAAGCAATAACCATGCTAGTTTATTGAGAATCAATATATTCGAATAGATGGGTCATGTTACTACAAATAGAAGCTACTACTACAGTGAAAGTATAGCTTACAGCTTTGACTTTAATATATCGTCTGTAACGTTTGACTTGCTAGCTAGGATCCTTGTATTCTATGAAATTCGACAAGAGACTCACTTCATCGATATGTAGGTGTAGAATTCCAAGGACATTCCACCCAGGACGAAACCGATTGCTGGACCAAGCCCTCCAAGTGACATATAAATAGCTGGAAAGGAAATATGATCAATTGTTGAAATGAATGGCGAATTAAATTAAATTGTAATTGTACTGAGTGTAGCCAATGGTGAACGTATTGAACGATAACTTATGACACGTAGGTCATCGGTCCAGTGTCACTTCAGGGCAACACCATAGTCCGTAAAATACATAAAATACTTGTTATTAAAGCAGTGGTGACACTCTCATCCATCGAGAGATGAATACCATAGACTCCCACTAGTGTCCCTGACCCTAGTTAACTCATGTACAAAGGGGACCGAGACATACTTACCATTATAAAGTGTGGAGACATTTTTGTTAACGTTTTCATCCAGATAGGTCACAGAATAGACTACAAAAGGACAGACTCCGGCACCAACTATACAAAAGCACACAACAAACCAGTATCTGAAAAAATTCAACATGAATCAGCTCTACATCGAAGATACATCGGATATATATATATAATTATACTGTTCCAACCTGCCTAGGCTAATAACTTGTCCCACAGGCTTGCAACTGGACATTACTGTCTATGTGCCTAGCTCATATCAACAGTCAACACTCACAAATAATTCCTCAAGGTCGATTGGTTGCAGTCAGATTCAGTCACATTTCCGCAGTAGTTTGATACATCGCCAAGATTCGGTACATATTCAGGTGCCGTGAAATGAGGTACGGCAAACATGACGATAGCCACACCAGAAAGTACAAGTCCCCATCCCATTATCTGCGGTTTATCCACATTAGACGGGACGAACATCATCAAAACAAGGCAGATACCGAGAGAAAAGTCGGCCATGCTGGCAATCAACCCAGACTCTGTACTGCGTAGTTCAAATCTAGAGAAGAAAGGACGGCGTCATAACGTCTTCGAATGAATGGAATATGCAACAACAAAAATCATCATGGGCTGACTTCAGTTTTTAATAGAAGTAAATCTACTCACCGTTTCTCTAAAGTACTGATTGTAACAGCGATTAATCCATTCAATACGACCTGACGCAGTAAATTTGAAGCGCTGAAAAACGTTAATGTCCATCTTGCTGTCGCTAATGGCTGGAAACAGTCGGATGACACAACAGTTTTTGATCTGCATCGCAACCTGCAACGGTCTTCATTATCGGTAGGATTTTCTGTGTCAGGACCAGCATCGGTAGCGAGAAGATATCCAGCAGTTTCTTGAGCATTGTTCCCCGTATCACATGTACTCATAGTAAGTAAGTAGGCCTACCGTACTATATTTATAGACCAATCTATAGCTTTACCTGCAGATACAGAAGTCGTCTTTCGTTTAAAAGATCAAAAAATGGCAGGCCTACATGTTTTGACAACAAAATGCAGTTTGTACACACAGCGATTTACATAGATTTATAAAATTTCAAAATCTTGATGCATAGTGCGACTACAGCAGTCGAGCACATGAATATCAAAACGGTGTGCAAAGCAGTGAAAAAAATAGCCCTGAATCAGTAAGTAAATCTGCATTACACCCAAGGAATCCACAAGAAAACCCATGCAAAACGTACACCTTCCACGTTACATAAATGGCTTCTAATCACATAAATAACACCTTATAGGTAGGCTTCCTGTGTCTACTATAGGTAAATAGACATAAAACGTGTATAATGTCATTAGTAAACAGATTCAATGTTCTATACAAGTAGGCCAACTACACGATGGAGGTGGAGAAAAATAAACTGTTAAAGGGGTCAGCTATGTATGCTTGTTTATCAAATTAGTGTGCAACATTTTACAGAGGTGTCAATTTGTAAGCTGCAACATAACAAGTGCAAATAAAAGTTAAAAAAAAACCAAATGATCGAGATTGTAGTTAAATAAAGTCCCTGTAAGATAGAGGTGGAATACTACAGAATATTCGAGAAGTGTGAGTATTAAAGTATTCACGCTTTTTCATATTCAAAGTTAAAACTGAATATACATCGTGATTAGGATGAAAAATGACCGAAATTTAGCCAGAAACATACAACAATATCCATATAAACTGATACACACACTTAATATTTTATTTGTAATTTTCATGGCTTTACTATGACCTGTGTAGCATTTGTTTAGTTTGGAGATTACAGAATCTCTCTCCGTCCAAGTTACTATAATATGTATTAGGTATTATGTATAATATACTATATCATCACGACCAACAAGAACAAAACACTAAAATGGTGTTAAAGTTGAGGTAGAAAATGGGAAAATGTTTGTTCCATGGTGAGGATAAATTCCTAAAATGATTTCATGAGGCAAGTTTTGATATCGCTATATTTCTTTCGATTCAGCTTCATCGGCAACGGCAAGTGTCATCAGTTCAACATCTTCTGGTGCCGATCCATTTGCATCGGATTCTTTGACTGGTTTATATGTGAATAACGTCAGCGCATATGCAATAATGCAAATAGTCTGAAGAAACAAGAATGACTTGAAAAATATTTTTGACATTCTGACTAGAAAGAGAGAGATTATTGCATCATTTGCTAGGTGGTCTAAAAGATGACTATAAAATAGAGAAAGACATTTATATAATATGATTAGACGAAACTTACAGTTTGTAAAACCAGAAGGATGGTGTTATTTCTTGCAATATCTCCTCTATTATATACTTTACATGACCCTTGTTCTCCACACTCTGTGCTCCAAGCAACACAAGCTCTATCCAACACGTATCCAACAAGAAGTCGGCCCGGTATGATCCCGACAAGATGTATCACTCCTTGCTAAACACAAACGTACACTTACTGTATTATTATAGAGCAAAGTCAACGGGCCCCCGTTTGAAAAGTAGAGAAGTAAGGCATCGTGGTTAACACAACGCAGATTGTACAAGCCACCAAAACCTACTCATAGAATAGCATGTTTTGTCATAAAAATCAATGCACAGCACAGCACTCAGTAATTCATCCATTTGGAACCTTGAACCACCGGCACATACCCATACACACACACAGTAAAGTCAACAGTACCTGTATAGACAACGCCATGTCACGTTTCTTGAAAGGTACGCATCTCAAAGTCACTTGTGTTGAAGTTGGTGTCGTTAATATCGAGGTAAAGAAACAAATGAATACGACAAATACAAACGGGATGATCGTGTCACACGCCTTCCAGTCACAAGATTCAGACGATACAATAACGTCACGGTCAACACGAGAAAAATTGTCCTCCACACATGAGCAATCCGTGTAAAACTAAAGAAAATGATGAGATCGGTGAGACGTCAAACATCTTTAGACACAATTATACAGAACCTCCCCAGACATATCGCAGGCTGACATGATGCAGGTTATAAGAAGTGTATCTACAAGGTGGTTGAGGACTGCAATTTTGTTTTCAAAAACATAATCAACAACGCTCAACGTTATTTTTAAAAGGTGTAAATTGCTGAGGAGGCACCAATTGTTTGGAGGCACCAATTTTTCAGGTGTCCCGAAGGAGTGCAACAATATATTTCTCCGAGCGTCACTGTCAGTAGGCTATGAGATTCGGGTATCCCCCCCCCCACGCTGTCCACATTTTGCTGGCCATCTAAGTCGGGAAACAAATCATGTACCGTTTCGTTAAGTTGAGTTTGACATCCGGCAAAGCACGGCGAGAAATAGGTAACACCATTGGCGCAGACTGGCGCATAACGATCAGTACTACAGCTGCAATCGTTGTTGCAAGTGGAAAACAATGATTTTGTTTCATTTGAATCAAAGTAAGGCACAGTTCCTCCAGCAAAATCTGTAAATACAAATGGTATATTAAATTTTGCCGAGGCACAGCAAAGTTTCCATGATCCTTCTAACAACATCCAATTTATGGCGCTTTAAACTACTTAGGTCATGTACGCCGGATCATTGCCTTATAGCAAATGTTGAGTGTCGATATTTTCCGCTTATCAAATAGATTTCAGTCCCACACAACCTTCGGCATCTCCCAGATATTGATTAAAACAGATAACAATTTCAAAGTCTTTTGTTTAATTCAGTCGGGAATCAAGCCCAAGACCTATATTTTGCTTGTCTACAGTGAGTTTACTCACCGATATCTTCACAGTGGAGAAGAAAACCAATGCTACATAGAACAGACAAAATGCCAGCTATGATCATGTACTTCAATATTCCAACAACTTGCAAATTGAGTTTCTTCACTATGATTCCGCTGATGATTTGAGCACCGAAACTGGCAAAAATTGCAGCAATACCTGAAAATATTTAATAAAATATTTTATCGGTACTAACAGTCAAATATTTTTAAAAAAATGTATATTTTATCCAGACCTATGTAGACTGAAAATGTCAGGTTGGGTAACAAAACACTAAACACAACATTTTACCCCATTTAGTTAAGTAATTGCACAGAGATCTTTGAAATTATTGAGAATTTACACACAAAAAAGTGATTTTGTCAATTTATTACATGTACAATGTGTGGGCCGGGTAACACATCCTCCACAACAGTGCATCGAGCTGCTGTAGCATCACAGCAGGCACCCAGCAAGGAAAACGAAGCCATACATACCAAAGAGGAGAGAAGAATGAAAGGGCGTCAAGCCAAAAACCGATTCAAGATATTTTGCTCCGAATGTGCTGAATCCAAATATGAGAGCATAGTTCAACGTAGATCCCAACGTCATGAGAACGTACGGCATGTTTCGTAGCAGACTCATAACATCAGAGAGAATCACAAGAACACCACTTCAATAACAATTAACAAACAAGCAAAAATTAATAGGCAGTATAGTCAGTGGTTGAGATTGGGCGAAGGAGCCGCAACCCTTTGGAGCCTGGTATATCCTAAAGTGCACAATTTGAAAGACATCACCCGATGAGATAACCCAAAAAAGGTAAACGGGGTCGAGATCAACAAAAACTACGTCACCCCTAAAATTTTTTGCAGTTATGGTTAGACGAACCTTTTTTCTTCATTGCCCTCAATACTTTTGAAATGACTTTTCTGTGCATCGCCATTTCGATCACTTCTGTGTTTATCGGTGCCTGGAATTTGCTTCGGAAGCAGAAGTATAGGGATTGCGATGAGCAGTTTAAGAGCACCCGAGACTAGGAAGCCAATCCACCAAGCACCAATCCATGAGTAACTACTACTGGTTATCGTGACTTCTTCAGAACTGAAAATTTAAAATTTCGCTTTAATTTCAATGAAAGTATGGGATTAGCTACTGTACCAGACAACAAATGATGAAATAATTTGCTCTTGGCAGGAAACAAGAAAGCCTACAATTCAGTACCTGTACTATTACTGATTTTTTGGGTACCGTACAATAATTCGCGGAAATTAGTCAGGAAGACTGACGGTCACAGTCTAGTAAGAAAGCTCTCCTGTTTTCGACTGCTCAGAATGGCAGAGCAGCTGCTGGAACAAAGTGTGAATCCCACCCAGGCAAAAAGGTAGATAATCGATAAAGGTATGTTAACCTCTTAATAAGCAACATACCGGTATGGTACTATCTGATTTACATGTACACAAAAGTAGGTTTCTACAAAACGAATCAACATGCAAACTTACTCCTTCAGAGGATACGCGTAGATTTCTAAACTCAGTCCACCAAGCACAAATCCCAAGGCAGGACCAAGGCCTCCAATTGCATAATAAAGAGCTGAAAAAATGCAAACATGTAAGCAAGAGCTAAAAACGCCTGCGACTGAGATTGCTTCTCCCAAAATTTGCCACAGATTTCAGAAAATCCATTGGTTCAAAACTCAATTAAATCCAGGGGAGTCGTAGCATCCAGACCTGAACTAAAATCCACAGCCAAAGAAATACATGCTTTGATCAACTATGGTCACCAAACAACAGAAGAGATAGAAATGAGCACAAACATCTCACCACAGTAGAAAGTCGAGTCTCTTTTGGGAACATTCTCATCCAGATATGTGACAGAGTAAATAGTCATAGGAGCAGTCCCAGCACCAATTAAACAACAGCACGTAATAAACCAATACCTATAAAATACATTAGAAATATCATTCTAATAGCAGCCAAAGGCTGACAATAACAATAGATAGCCTAGAATACAATGTCACTACAGTATCAAGGTTCAGTCAAACAACATCATTGGATAACGAATTCCCAAGTGTTCAAGCCTTTCACCACCATCAAGGCCACTTCAAGCCGGTGAAGACAGTCTATACTTTCTGTATTGGTTAAGCTACAATTGTCCTGTTGTGAGTCTGGATATATTAAGTACTGTATATTATTCAGCAAAACTCATAGGACAAGATATACAATGCATTCCTATCACACAGTAAACTATGGGAACTCACAAGTAATGCTTCATTGACGACACAGTGCAGCTAGGATTAGTAACATTGCCACAGTAGTTGAATATATCATCCTCCACATACGAATACTCTGTAGCCGTGAAGTGTGGAATGCCAAACATGATTGTAGCAAGACCACTGATCACCAGTCCCCATCCAATCGTGCGAGGTTTGTCGACGCGGGATGAGACAAGCACACAAACGATTGTGATTGCTCCTTGGCCTAAGTTTCCCATACTTGCAATACTTGCGGATTCCATGCTACGAAGTTCAAACCTACAAGAAAATGTATCATGAGCATACAACAGTTCGGAGTATGGCAGGAAAACAGGGTAAGTTTGGAAGTTTGTCTGAAGGAGTTCGCCAATGTCTGCGGCAATGATATCAGCTGCATTGCAGCATGAGCTTTGTTCAAATATGTTCACACAATACGCTTAGGCTACAAGCTTCATCAGCAAATATCATTTTCTAGCAATGTTGAAGAGACAACGAGCTAGTAAGTAAGCATCACAAGTGGGCTGGGTTTGATGTCTTTAATATTTGATTGTTCACGGAAGTTATTAAGCTATTCCAGAATGTTTCGGAGATTTTCTGATGAATCATAATTATGTGCAATGCATTGTGACGTAAAGCAAAAATAAAACAGCTTGATGATGTTGCCAGTCATTTTTACACTTCCAGTTACTGCACCAAATTGAGACATCATGGGATGAGTTACAGTGAGAGAGAGGGAGAGGGGGGGTTTAAATCATGATTCATGATACTAAGCCAAGAGATACTGTATTCACAATTTACCGTTTTTCTAATGTGCTGATAACGACGCCAATCAATCCACTAAAGACAAGATGAAACATGAAATTTGCAGATGACAGAAACATGAGAGACCATTTGGCAGTTGCAAAAGGTTGAAGAAAAAAGCAGGATGAGTACTTCGAGCCACAGCGCCATCCACATGCATCCTCTCCATTCTTTTTAGTGTTATTGTTATCATTCAACAAGGAACTGTGAGATTCTTTGACGTGACCATTTTCCATGCAATGTGAAGATTTGTTGGAGTCCATCAGTTTATCTTTGTCACCATAAACTCTACTAAATATGATAATTCTATTATAACAGGGCCTACTTTGCCTGAAACTGGAAACAAAAGTACAAAATTTGCATCAATAGAAAGGTGCTCTCCATACCACAATCACATCAGCTCTAACCCTAATACAACTTACAAGTTTCAATGTACAAATTGTACTTTGAGCTAAAGCAGATGATGGAAACTATGAAGCATTGATGATAATGTCATAGTGAAGCAGGACAAATTGTTAGTTAACTTCGACAAGACAAGACTTCAACAAAATACAAGTGCACCAATTCCATACGTTCAAAACAAGCAGCAAAAACAAAAAAATTGTGAATTCAAAGAAATATTACACAAATAACTTCATATCAATTCTCAGTTTTCCCTTGATTGCCTATGCACTGCAACAGCTTAGTGTTGGCAGATCAATAGTAAACTTTTCACTGTCAAGAGACTTTGCATCTGTGTGTCAGGACTTTATTCTTTTGTTTCATCGTCCTTTTTCTGCAGTCCAGACGCCTTATTTCTCTTTAATTTTTTCCAAGCTGGTTCAAGTTCCTCCGTCTCCTCTTCTGATTCTTGTTCAAATATCGTATCAGGCTGTGTGTTGACATACGCATGAGAAACATAGCGAGGATCTTTTGCCGCAGCATTGGCATGTCTCAAAATCGCTTCACGTGGGTTCGAATCATCAGCTGTATTTTTTGCAATGCTTTTCATAATGAATGATGACAACGTGCTGCCGTGTGCGGTTATCCGTCCGCCAGCGCCCGGTCCTGATAGCGGAGGTTGCGGGCGTTTTGATTTCACATGATCTTTTCTGTCTTTTTCGAGTTGTTTTCGTGTGCTGCGTTCCCTCTGATCGCGATACAACGGGAGAGAATATGGAGTGATGATTTTATGCCGAATAAATACTTCGGCATGATTGGCCTTTTGTCGTTTCTTGACAACGCAAAGCTTTGCGCCACGGACACTTCTTTGGGGGTCATATAAGACTTTAACATTTCCATCTCCTGTTCCGACGATGATTTGATTAAGTTTTGGATGCCAGATGCAACGGATAACACTTGACTCACTGAGTTCCATTTCATTAACAATCTTCAAATCATTTGAGTCTAAAAATACTAATTTTCCAGGACCTTTCCCTTTGCGGACTGAAATCCCAGTCATTACAAGTTTACCATTCGGACTGAATGCACAGTCAGTCATTGGGAAGAAATTTTCAAGATTTCGAGCAACCGCGACAGGACGTTTGAACTGTCGTATATCCCAAACTTTGACTGTATCATCGCTACCTCGGGTACTTAACAGTAGAGAATCGTACGCAAAACTGATGCATGTTGTATCGGTACCATCTGTATGACAATTTCTTGACAAGAGTGTCGTGTGCACCTTCATTCTTTCATTCCATATTTGAATAGATCCATCGTTACAAGCAGCAGCTAAAAGTGAACCTTCTCGATTGTAAGTGCAACAAGTCGGTGTTGTCCGACGACCAAATTTATCTTTGCATTTGCGGATACTTTTTGATGTTTTTCCTTCGGAGCTTAAATCCCACGTGCGAACAGTTCCGTCGTTAGAACATGTCATAAATTCTGATTTAATTTTTGGATGCCAAGCGCCACAATTTAACGATGCCGTGTGTCCGGCTGTTTTAAACATATCTGATAAATATTGGTCACCTTTTATACACTCCATGACTTCAAACCCATCTCTATTGAAAATTTTCGCTTGTGAGTTGCCAGATATTATCAGAACGTTTTCGCCTGTATTGCTATAATTAATATGGCGAATTTGGTGGCATTCACAAGGCTGAAAATGACGAAATGATCTCAAACTACTGTCCATACCAGCGAAATCCCATAGATTCACATCGAAATCAAAGCTACCAGAAAATAAACGGGCGCCAGATGGATCTAATGCAACTGCAGATACAGGTTTTACTCCGTGATTTAATGTGATTTCATGACTGGCTGGAATTACAGTCACATCTTCACTGTTCCCGTCTGCATCATCATCGTTAGCGGCTGGTTGACTTTCTTTTTCTACTTCTTCCGCCTTCTCATTATAAACTGGTATAGGAGGACCAATAAATTCGTCGTCCTGATCTTTTGCATCCGCTGTAGATGATGACGCAGCTTCCTCCTGCCTCTCTTCAAGCACTTTCCTGCTCCTATCTTGTGCATTTCGTCTGGTCTCTTCGAACAGGGATGCAAGATCAAATACTTTTGCCCTCTTTCCGAATCCTCCAAACCCCATGACTTCTTCCATATTCTTTTCGCCTGACATATTGACAGCCGACACCTAACCAGTTCCCTAACTCCCGCCGCCTCCTATCCCAGAGTGAACAAAAAAACGACTTGAGAGACTTTGTTCCTATCCTACCCTTATTACGTTTGCCGCATGTTGCCGGCAACACAACAAGTGCAGCTGAGCTCGGCATTTTATCGAAACGCGAGATGACGCAAGAGAGCCGTTTCAGTGGTTTGATCTGATTAGTCTGAATGATAGTGGCACGGCCACAACAACGCATGGCGCTCCAGGCCCGAGATTCGTATTTAACAAAATGTTGTCAACAATTAGAAGTGGGCGTAAACAGTAACTATTTCACGGATGTTATTTTGACTTCATTTTGCGTGTGTGTTTCTAAATTCCAAGAAAACATGCTACAGCAGTCGCAAATTGTAGGTTAAATGATATTTAAGGTGACGACTGTCCTAGTTATGCAACAGAGCAGTAGACCCGTGTGAATCCACAAATCCGCGCAAAACGGTGTTTCGTATATCTACACCTTACACACTACAGCTTTACTCTATGCCAAGCTATATTGTGAGATCTCTATAACCTCCACCAGTATCTTACGTTGAAACCCAGCTAAGCCGTGGCCAGTGCTAAAGACTAGGCAGTTTAGCCTAGCCGTCACATATTTTTAGATCTGCTGTAGGCTATTTGCGAGCATCAGAGACCATAAGGTTACAACATTGTTCCTAGTCCTGAAATGGCAGTAGTTATATGCAAGTGATGAGACCCGACGAAGAAAGTTATTTTCCTTCACGAAAATGCGGCCTGAAGATAATATTCACAAAATATCGGTAGCCCAACAACATTTCTACAGGAAACCAAATTCTATAAACTCAAAATTTCGAAACTCTCAAAAAGAATTTATTGATTCTCTCTTCTCTGTCTCAGACTGAGCCTTGTCAGTTTTGCCATATATTTTATATAGGTTCCGGCTCCTTAGATACAAAATTCAATAAAAAGAAAATTGGTAGTTCATTTATTAGCACTCTTTCGGAAAAATTACATGTTACTGAGTATACAAAAATCAGTTCAGAAATCTGTGCAAAAATCAGACACACAACATTTACAAAAAATATAGAATATTTATAATTCAGTTTTCTCCAATTTTTCTGCTTCGTTCATTCTATTTCCATATCGTTGACTCTTAAAATCGTCAATTTTGGGACGTAGGTCGTTCAATCTGCTCATTTGCTCTTCTAAATTTGTTAATATTTGCAGTGGTGTAGGCGATGGAGCGGCCAGGATTTCATTCACGTTACTGTCGATAAATTTATCAATGTCAGCAGGGGTCAAGAATTCATCACCGTCACGGTTGAGTAACCTAAATAGAAGTCCACGACCGAACGAATCAATTGGAGTGTTCCAGACTCTTTCGGACGGAAACGTTTTAATAAATGTACCCTTATCAACACCCTCGCCGAGTAAGTCACGGATCGTGATTAAAAACGAGGTGATAATTTCATTAGCGCTTTCCACGTTATCCTCTTCCTGTCCATCTCTGATATATCTTTCTGGTATTTCGTCAAGTTTGTCTAAGAAAAACAGACTTTCCTGCATTAATTCATTATCATATCTTCCACCACCGGTTATGTGGGTTCCTGTAAGTGTGTACCTCATTCTACTGAAGTCACGATAACGTTTTAAAGTCGTGTTGTCCAATTCTTCATCGGTAATAACGCCATCATAATTTTTATCAAATAAAATAAAAGCGTCTGCAATGTGTCCCTCTCTAAGCTGAATATTTTCTTTAAACACTGGGTAGGTTAATTTTCCATCTGTTCCTTTAACTCGCATGACAAACTTTAGGAATATTTTAGCGAATGTAGAATCAATGTACCGGTGCTTAGAAGGTCGTTTGCCAAATGCAGGTGATTTGGAAGAGAATTTATCGCTTTGTGGCATCATGCTTTTGGTCGGGCCGTGGGGATCGTCACTAGCTCTACAATATGCCTTCAAGTCTTCCATATCAAGATTAATGAATTCGTCTTTCGTGACGTAACCATCATCGTCTTTATCAAGTTTTGTGAAGAATTCAATCAGTTTCGGGAACGCTTCGAAAACAGCGTCTTCTAGTGTCGCAACTGTAATAAATGCGTATGTATCAACGTCCATTTTGTCTATCCTCAAGGCGTCATACATGTTTAAAAATTCATTTTGAGTTGTAATCGGGTTCAAATAGCCCATATCAACTGTTTCTTGGCCTTTTTCGTAAGTCCAATGCACGTAAGTATCAGCCAAACTCAAGTAGCTATCGTAGTTTATGCCGTCGCAATCATCGTCCTTGAATTCGCCGTCAGGATACCAGAGAAACGTTGACGAAACTGTTCTGTTATAAGACCGGACTTGGTGGATATATTTGTGTGGTAAATACAAGCAGTCACCGCTTCGAAGAGTTACATATTCCCACGGTATGTCCCATACTTCCGGGTTGATGTCTTCGTCAATGTGGTCTACATCTATATGTGAAAACCCTGAGCCTTGTCCTTCACGGCCGACAACCATGTCCAATTTGTCTCTATAAGCTTTGTCTATTAGTATCCAATCTTTCAAGCCGGAGACAACGCAATGCATGATATTATCAGCATCATGATGAAGCATCGACCTTGTGCCTTTTGTACCAATCCATATATTCAATTCGGCTAAATTTTTTCTGAAGGTGCTACACATCAAGGGCTTTGGTACTCTGATGTCTTGTCTCATGGCGTTTGGTAAGATTGATACAACGTACCAATTTTGATCTTTGTAGTTAGCAATAAAATCCTTAATTTCCATTCGTTTCGGCTCACTTTTTCTGTCTTCAAACTTCTTTTCCACTAACACCTCTTGGTCTCCGTATGTGTCGATCAAATATTTATCCTCTGTCCATTTCGTTAACGCAGGTGAGCCTTTCAAACCGTTCCGTATTACTGCTGGAATATACGGATTCACGTGGTTCTCATACAATTCCCGTGGTGTTGGCGCTTCAAAATATTCCTTTACGTGGCGTAGAGGTGGCCTTTGGCATCCTAACTGTTCTAAATGCCCAGGACGATGGCCATCGCTTCGTGGAACTATAGGGCAAGGATGAGGCTTTCTTTCCATCTTAAATCCATTTAAGCGAAGAATTTGTAGCAAAACAAGCACAATACTTGTTGAAATCCTCATACTGACAATCTCTGACGTGTCTGCGTCAATATACCCCACTTCTAAAAACTGCAGTGTTACAAATTGCGGAAACTCTTCAAAGTCTCTCCCAGATGGTAGATTATTACGCAAAACACGCGCTACCTATTATACCATAAGCTTGTCGATATGGCACGGACGCATTCTGTCAGCAAAGTGATCGTGATAACTCATTTCCGCATATAGCTATGAGAGGGCAAGCCTAACGTCGATCAAAAGATTGATGGTATCAAATTCATTTCGCAAACCTCTCTAGGTTATAACATAGCAGCTTATATCATCTCATCAATAGGCCTATTTCGCTATTCTACAGACGACCGCTTGCCGGCCTACAAAAACAGTGTTGCATCATTTCGTCGTTATCATTTATTTCTAGGTCTAGATGTCTTCTCAGTGAGTCGAAATAAAAAATATCTCGTGCTCTCTTTCGTGAGATCCTGCATGTTGGCTCAAACAAGTAAGCATGTGGTGATAATGTTATCACATTTAAGTGCAGCATACACCTTATACACCCCGAACCGTTTCTCGCCGTGGAAGGCATAGCGGGGTTCTACGCAGGATGCGGTATTGGCTCTACGTATACAGGGACTGGCAAATAGGATACATTACGTGCCCGAAAAACTCCAAATTTCAGAAATTGTCTCAAAAGTCACTGCAGAAAGATCAACAAAATTGACAGCAAGGCCTTTAGCGATTGTCTTCATACCGAGGGCAACTCCGCTCATCAAGCAACAACATATGGTGTCAGATGATTGGATGTAAGGATTCTAATCCAATGTGGATGTGACTAAGGTGATTTAAGGATGTGCGCGACAAGTTCTTCTAAGAATTAGTACTCTTATCAAGTAACAAGCAACACAATAGTCTATCAGAGTCTCTTTACTGGCAAATTACAGAAAGCAGGTGGTGCGCATGCGCCTTACGTTATTTTCACTTCCGATTCTCAGGTTACCGCCGTAGCCGTGATCAACAAAAGCGAGACTGATGGGAAACCTTGTTTAGGCATATACAGAATGGGGATACTTTTTACCAAAAAATACAAGGTGCTGGACCAGCACTGCTGGTACTCTGTGAGTCTATGTGGCAACACGCAACTTGCTATTGCGTATTGATTGATTGAATGATTGATTGATTGATTGATTGATTGATTGATTGATTGACTGACTGACTGACTGATTGATCGATCGATATTGAATGCGTGTTGATTCTACGCGTGTCACATTTTCATTGCTTAATATATTAAATTGGTATTTGGCAATCGCCGCAGTAACCTAAAAATCATGAATATCGGCCTCGATAATCGACTTTTGGCCGAATATCGGTTGATTATTGAGGCCGATATATCCAATATCGACTTTCTTACTTGACAAACGGCCAATACCGATAATCACAAATATACAAATATCGAAATATCGGCTTCGATAATCGGCCAAGGCGATAATCGGTCGATCCCTAGTATGGACGCGAGTTAGGCTATTCTATCGCACCATTGCTGATTGCGGCTTATTACAGCTTTAGCGCATATAGTGATGATATGATAGCGCAATCTGTACCGGGGCTCAACGGCTTGAGATCCTATCACCTCTTTCCACTAGCAGAGTGTAGCACAGCGTAATCAGTCCTTACAGCTAACGACACGACTTCACACAATATTTTACAGTATATTCAGAAGTACAGTTGTAGTCAGTATGTGGTCAGTGTTCAGTGTGTCGGTCAGTGTGTCCTCTAACATAAGACCATGCAGGCAATATATACAGAAACAATACAAGCTGAGTCTAGACAACCTCAGCAGATGACTATTAATCACATTATAACAAACAGGTCAGTAAGCATGAGAACCAGACGTTTAGAGGTCTGGGAATTATTGATAAAGGATAACCACTACCCCGTAACTAATGTGATTAAACCCATAAGTGGCACAGTGTCATAAGCACCCAAAGTATTTAATACTTTCACTCCTTCTCTTATGACAATTTGCCAGATCAATACGGCATAATGGTAACACCAATTTTTTCACGTAAATTACAAAATGTTTGCCTACGGAGAGGTTTCGTAAATATGTCGGCAAGTTGTTCAGTTGTTGATATGTACTGAATGTCAATTTTCTCTGAGTCTAGTTCATCTCTAATATATCCAAATTTCACGGCTATGTGCTTTGTTGCTTGATGGTTGATCGGGTTCTTGCACATTGCTATTGCACTTTGATTGTCTTCGTATATTGTAATAGGTCCACATATTTCTCTTCCCATATCTTTATGTATCTGACGAATCCATGCAGTTTCTCGTGCGGCAAGGTTCAGAGCAATAAATTCTGCTTCTGCTGTTGACTGTGCTGTTACACTTTGCTTCTTTGACTTCCATGAAATAGCACCATTGTTTCGCATAATGATATATCCGGAGGTTGACTTTCGATCATCTTTATCTCCGCCAAAATCAGCGTCTGCATATGCAGTGACGGCATTCGAATCACGAGTATATAGTATTCCATAGTTCACAGTCCCACGGAGGTAACGTAACAAATGTTTGATCATTTGCCAGTGGTAGATTGTTGGATCACTACTGTACTGTGCCAATTTTGATACGGCGTAAGTAATATCTGGCCTTGTATAAAGTGCCAAATAGAGAAGGCTTCCAATTGCAGATTGGTAGAGCGCTGAATCAAATCTTTTGTCTTCAGGCTTCGCTTTTTCCAGTTTTGCTCCAGGGTCCATCGGCGTGGACGTCGGTCGACTGTCTGTCATTCTGAATCTATCAAGTATGGAATGGGCGTAGCTGTCTTGTCCAATCCAAATACTTTCCTTTTCTTGCTTGACTCGTATTCCCAAGAAATGATGTAATTTCCCCATATCTTTGACATTAAACACCTTTTGAAATTTCAGTTTTGTTTCAGCAATTGCGCTTTCAGATTTCCCGGCAAGGAGTAAATCGTCAACATATACGGCGAGGTAAATTTGCTCACTCTTATTTTCTCCAATGTAAATACAAGGGTCCGAAGCAGTTTGTTTAAAACCCATTTTAATCAGTTGCTCATGCAGAGCCTGATTCCAACAACGTGGTGATTGTTTCAACCCATAAATTGATTTCTTGAGAAGGCACACCATATTCTCCTTCCCTTTAACTACAAAGCCTTCTGGCTGTTTCATGTACACCACTTCATTTAATTTTCCATGCAGAAATGCTGTTTTAACATCCATCTGGTGGATCAGCATGTTTTGATCAATCGCCAGTGCTACAAAAACACGAAACGAATTTGAATGTACCACGGGAGCGAACGTCTGTTCGTAATCTCTCCCATACTTCTGTAAGTTTCCCATCGCCACAAGTCGAGCTTTTGCTCGGCTCACTTGTCCATTTTCATCATATTTATACTTCAATACCCATTTACAACCAAGCACTTTGGCGTTGGCCGGTGGATATACTAAATCCCAAACTTTCAAATCATGCATTGATTGAATTTCTTCTTTTGTCGCTTCTTTCCATAGTGTTGCGTGTTCTGACTTGAGCGCGTCTTTCAAACTTTTTGGCTCAATAAGTTGGTTGCTTGCGGCTGGCAATGCGTAAGACAGCAATGCCGACGATTCATCATCTACTTCAAATTGTTCACTTGTCTGTTGAAAGTTTTCGTCGTACGTGAGTCTTCCTGGTGCTTGACCAGCAGTCGAGCGTGTTGATCGACGAGCTTCCACTGATTCGCTATCTTCAGATCTCTCTTGCTGTGGTAGTTGCTCTTCATTTTCTTGTAAAGTCGGATAAATGAAACCCGATGCAGGTCGTTCTGGTTGACCCTCAACCAATTCTCCTTCTCGACCAAGACGTGTTTCATCGAATTGTACATCACGTCTGACCAAGACTTGTTGTCTGCCATAACTCCATAATCTATATCCCTTGGAAAGTTTGTCATATCCCAAGAATGTACAAATCTCAGCTTTCGGAGCTAGTTTGTTTCGTCGTTCAATCTTCGGTAAAAATGCGTAAGCAGTACATCCAAACACTCGGAGATGTTTCACATTCGGTTTAGTTCCATAGAACGCTTCATAAGGCGTTTTGTTATCCAGAGCCACAGTAGGGCTTCTATTTTTCAAATATCCAGCTGTCATAACAGCTTCACACCATAAATATGATGGCAATTTCGCACCATGGAGCATCGCTGATGCTTGTTCACATAATGTCCTGTTCAATCTCTCCACTACACCATTCTGTGACGGCGAGGCGGGAACAGACTTCTCGCAGCGGAAGCGTGCTGGGCCCATAACCTTTGATGATATGATAGCGCAATCTGTACCGGGGCTCAACGGCTTGAGATCCTATCACCTCTTTCCACTAGCAGAGTGTAGCACAGCGTAATCAGTCCTTACAGCTAACGACACGACTTCACACAATATTTACAGTATATTCAGAAGTACAGTTGTAGTCAGTACTCAGTCAGTATTCAGTGTGTCGTCTAACATAAGACCATGCAGACAATATATACAGAAACAATACAAGCTGAGTCTAGACAACCTCAGCAGATGACTATTAATCACATTATAACAAACAGGTCAGTAAGCATGAGAACCAGACGTTTAGAGGTCTGGGAATTATTGATAAAGGATAACCACTACCCCGTAACTAATGTGATTAATCCCATAAGTGCCACAGTGTCATAAGCACCCAAAGTATTTAATACTTTCATATAGGTCTAGACATTATTGCATCAAAAGGCGGGAATGTAGCGAATATAGAACATGAACCTACACGCCCAGAACCACACGTGATTAATCGACTATAGCCTACAATCCTACATCATGCAAAAAATCGAGCCATGTAGTCTAATGACCTATAATAATACTGCATCGAATTAAAACTGCAAAAGATTTTTTAGATAAATAAATAGTAACCTATATTGTTGCTATTGAATCATGAGGTCATCGAACGATGATGACATGATCTATTTCTTTGTGTCTGTAAAGGGATTTCACGTCGGGATAGGCATTAGCTCGAGGTTTAGATTTTTAGTCGAGTGGGATTTTTCAAAGCCTGCCGGGTCTAAAATCCGGCCCGGCCCGATTCCGGAAGATCCCTATTTCCTGCGTCAACAAAGCATAGCTACAAAGGAGTAGGCTATATATATAGGCCTATATCCGACGTCTATAGCGACTTATCTCAGTTTAAAACACTATCGGACATTTGAATCGATATATCGGCTGGTTTTACCTCTAAAAATGTAGACCTACCGTCGAACAAACGTGCGTAGGCTATATCAGAAGTTCTCAGCGCAAAACCGAAGCCAGTGAAGTGATGATTCAACGAAAGTTGACTTACGAAATCATGGTTCAGCACTATTTCGATCCACCAGCTGTACGAAGGTTGGGCTTTCCATTCGATTGCCTTTCGGCCGTTGTCATTGGTTCATGTGACGCGCCACTACAGGTTACTATCGGTCAATCGTAAGGCTACTAGAAAATACCGAACAGTCCAAAGATTAGAAGGCGGAGGTTAACTTGATGAAAGAATTGTTGCGTAAATTATGTAATAGGGAATACAGTAGGACTAGGTGCTGGCAGACATTCAAAGTTAGTGCATACAGCATATATACAGAAGGTTATATAACAGATTAATCACAACAGGCTTCTTGCTACTAGTTGGTAGGAGCGAAGGAGGTATTGTGAAGGTTGGCCAAAACCCAGTGCGCGTACGATACCGATACAGGTAATTTACTGTATAATTTCAAGCCATTAGGCTTAACTGGCACTTGTAAATACATGGCAATAAGGCATAGCTTCAGTTTTAAATTTCGAATAGAGAGTGAAAATCTAGATAGTTTTCATGGATATAAAGAAATATAGTCTCTTTTGTGGTCACTTTTGCACAGCATACAGCCTATTGCAGATCCATCCACAGCCCAGAACGGTGGCTTGGTATTCTTACAATGTTGCATTATTTCTAGATTGCCTACAGTAATCTGTAGATTTATCAATAACTCAGGAAAATGGAATTGCGATTTATTCTTATTTGTACATCTGCTATTTTCTTCATGTCACTTCTAACAACTGGCAAAGAATTTCACAAAGACCTTACAGAATCTGATGACACAGCTCAAAGAAAACCAGTAGTTTTAGTTCCTGGCGTATTGGGAAGTCGTTTACAAGCAAAACTCAACTTGACCCAGTCACCTGGTACATTCTGCCCTGTAGTCAGTGACTGGTATGATATATGGCTCAATTTACGCGACCTTTTCATTTTATACATCAAATGTTGGGTGTTTGAAATATCGTTACGATATGATAATGGCGTACAATACCCGACCAATCAAACAGGCGTTGAAATACGTACGGAAGATTTTGGAGGTACTGAAGCATTTGAATACTTAGATTCAGATCATGAAGCACCAGGCAGTCCATATTTCAATAACTTAGTTAACTATCTTGTTGGACTTGGATATAAAAGACACGACGATTTGAAAGGGGCACCGTACGATTGGAGATTGTCACCAGCTGTGGATGCGGTATTTTTGAAAAGGCTAAAAAATCTCATTGAAGACAATTATTACCAACATTTCAACAGAAAAGTTGTGGTTATTGGGCATAGTATGGGAAATATGTTCATTTACTACTTTTTGAAGCACCAACCACAAGAATGGAAGGATAAATTCATTGATTCATTTATATCAATCAATTCACCATACATAGGCTCAGTTAAAGCATTGAAATCGTTAACGTCTGGAGAAACAGAAGGTCACAATATATTTATTTCACGACTACAGATGAGAGAAGCTTCTAGAACGTTTACCTCATCGTATTTTCTTCTGCCAAGACCGTCGCTTTGGCCACAAAATAAATCTGTAGTCGTCAGCACTTTGACACAGAACTACACAGTTCATGACTATGAGAAACTTTTTGATACAATCGGCTGTGAAAATTGCTGGGAACGTTTCAAGAGTTTCGGTACTGAAATGGGAGATTTATCAGCCCCTGATGTCGAAGTTCATTGTGTGTATTCTTCTGGATTGCCAACAGCTGAAGTATTAATGTATGATCCCGATTTATTCCCTGATGGTACTCCTGTGTTAAAAACTGGTAACGGTGATGGGACTGTGAATACATTCAGCAGTTCGTATTGTCTCAAATGGAGAAAACAACAGAAACAGCCAGTACACGATGTTCTACTGCCAGGGAACAATCATGTTGATATATTATCTAACAAAACTCTTCATCAATACATTGGCAAAGTCATAATAGAACCGTCTTTACTGAAACATGATGTATTATGAGATTATAATGTTCAATTTCACCTGGAAAATTTCAATGACTGTTTGACTGACATTCGTGACGAAACATTTCGAGTAGTTGCAGTATATAATATATAGGCCTGGCGACTCCATATTATACAGTTTTTGAGCCACACTGGTAAGTTTATGTCTAGACTCTAGAGCTATTTGAGGCTCGACTTTGTCCGAGACGTCGTCTTGTTCAAATGAGAAATCTAGTCTCAATTTGAATTTTGCTGTCGCCACAATTTCATGCCGTTTCATCTCAGTCTGATTTCAGTCAACCCAGTCTCAACACCATTTCATCTTCACCTCAGCTCTGTTTTTTTTTTACTTATAACTCTGTACCGTTTCACTTCGCCCCCGAAAGTATCCCGAATACTCTGTTCATGTCGATGTCCATCGCTGGAAAACATGGGGTTCCGGGAAGCTCACCTTTGAGGGAATCGCTTAATATGTCCATGAGAAATTAATCTGCCACCATTAAACTTGAACGTACAATGAGATTGTGCTCTACGCTGGTTTTGGATTTTGGATATGAATTTATCAACATATTCATGGAAATTTATAATACGCTTCCAGGAAAATGAACATCTTCTCCAGTCCTAGTCTACAGCCTTACGTTATTACCATTAACCCATTAAAACAATCTCAATATTTCCTATCACTCTGTTAATGAGCAAAGATCAATGCCTTTGTGGTACAGGTTAAGAAATTTATGCCCAGATATTGAAAATTTGGCTTTGCTAATTGCCCTCATAGATTGTAAAACAGTTTTTTCAAAATTTATGGTATTTTATGCAAGTGTTACTTTTTTCTAGATGTCGTAAAGAAGATTCACCCAGTGTCACTTTACTTTCTAATGGTAGCTTAGTATAATTTCCTTAAAATAAATCTGCATTGTGATGTTTGAAATGTTTTACATAATTATATCTGTTTGTTTTTGACTGTAAATAGCGGTATTTTTCGTGTTTCCCTCGTCTTGTATGTATTTACAAATTCTGATGTGTCTGGTAAGTTGCTACGTCATGTCATTACATTCTTCCAAGGCTCACACGTTCCATCGTTGCTTGGGTTGAATAGAATCAACGTAATTTCGTGAAGTGCGAGATGCACAGATATCTGGAAATCGTGGGAATTCCGGGAAGCTCCTTTTTTGGGATATCACTGGTATCGTGGGGGGGGGGATTTTTCCGCTGCGTTGGAACATGAAAATACGGGGATGCTGTGTGCTGGTCGGCCCTTTGATTATATCGTGGCCGATAAATGCATTTTTGCGATAATCAGTATCGGCCTTAGCCGAAAGGTGGTCGATATTAGACATCGGCCGAACATTGTATAGGACTTCAAAATTCAATATTGGCTTATCCCAAATTATTGTACCGCGGTATATTGGAATATCTACATTAATCTTCCTTACAAATACCGCGTTTTCCAGTCTCTCCTGAAGATCTCGAAAATCTAAAATGCGAGACCCAAAAATCTACCCGGACGATGGAGATCAAGGCAATAAATGATACGTGTGAATATGATACCCGGCCTACTGTAACACCTAACACAGCTCTAAGAAAAATTATTGCAGTTTAAGTCATTGTGTTATGTATTGTTCTAATTGGTTTCATTAATTGTCTGAATAGGCATAGACCGTATTGTCTACATACTTCCTAACGCCATTTCAATACAACAATAAAAGTCATTGACTGCTAACTGAACTCTCGCGGTGTGTTGCGTTTTGGGTGATGGTATCAGTGAAGTTGCAGAGCTAACAAATCTTGTGAAGAATAAGATTCCATCCGACATTCAAAATTTGGTGACACTTTCACTCTAAGTGATCGGCTACTATCGGTATTAAGTTATCGTGATATAGACATGTCAAAACGAATTCGAGAATTGTATTATACGCGGCTTGGAAAAACTTTCAAGTACGAGTTACCGTACGCGGGTGGGCATAAGCGAAAAACATATGTCTAATTGCCTATACGCGAAGAAGGGCAGGAATAGGAAAGAAATGTTAAAATGATTGAATGACTTTCGTCTGTGCTTGTAAACGTCTGATGCGTTTCCGACTGCTTGCTTTGCATCCAATGAAGCTTTGCTAAAAATAGATCACTTCACGCTGGTGTGAGTAGGCTACTGAGCAAATATCCGTCACCAGTTGGAAATTTTCGCAGCTTTACTTTTATGGAGTCTACTGGAGATATAAGCAAGCACTAGGCAATAAGCACGAGCCTGCTGTTTTATGCACATTTGCTGCAGTGCTGTGCCAGATTGCAGCTTTTCGTGTATCAGCTTGCTTAAGTGTGTGCTTATGTTGATATCTTCGGCACTTTAGATTTCCGGTGGTGAATCAGGCCGGCATCTAAGATGAGTGATCTGCGTCTTATTTTGGATGGGAAGACTGCCGTGTTATGAATATTTCCGTTAAATCGCAAGTACGCCTACTCTAAAGATCGACCGATTAATATTGAACTATAGGCTGATATTCGTATTTTTGCCATCAGCCAAGTAAGGACGTTATAGATATCGGTTTTAATCAATCTCGGTCGATCTCTCTACATATTAGGACTAAAAATCGGGTGACTTTGGATCATGGGTGTAGGCCTACGCACGAGTTTCCCGCTATTCATTTGATCGCTATCTGGTCAACGGCCCCACACAGCTGATGATTTTCCCGCGTTCTGGCCAAAGTCTCCCGGTAGCGTCATCTAGCGCATCGGAAAGCTTCGAAAAAAATCTTTAGTATAAGAATCCACGCGAGGAAGGTATACCCATGATAGGGATCTATTGAGTTTTGCCACGCAGACACACAAGTGCACATTTACAGTAGGGAATAGGCCTACAATGCCTTGGACTCAAACGCAAACACAAACACACAAGAACTACTGGTGTCGTTGTCGACGGGATTTAAATTGATTAGTGTAATTGGTAGTTAATTCAATCCGATAACCCGGGTAGTAATAATAATAATACTGCCTGCTGGATTTGCCTTTAGGATCAGATTCAGCACGTCAGTAGCCGAATGCATGGGAATGCATGATCCGAAAAGGGGATGAGAAGCGAAAACGTTTGCGCTTAGGCGCTATTGTAAGTAACAATCACTGTCAATTAGTGGGTTTGTAATAAGGTGACAATTCATTTATTACCGAAGGAGCGGGTTTGTATTTGGATCGTTATCATGGCAATCACGGATGCACAGCATTGCAGAAATCCATCAATCGTCAAGTGAATTACAAAGGCCTTCGCCCACGTATACGGCCTCTAACGGAAGACGAGAGATACCTTGATGATAAATGTCCTACGTATAGGATTCAACTTCAGCCAGTCCCATAACCACGCATGGAGAACTCTCCGACTTATCTAAATCGTACGCTCGAAAGCTAACGATTAGAGTTCTTGAGTGTTGAGTGTCTTTTAATTCAAGTTCTAACCCGTGTAACGCAGTATATACACACATGTTTAATCCGTCATATTTGAAAATGATATATTGACGCGTCATTAGCTGGTTGTGGGAGGGCTGACCTGCTGACATATTCGCTGAACTCACTATAGCACCGTTGACCTTAATATCTTTTGCTGGTTAAGATGAAATATATTTTGCTCCGATTTTCAAATACATGGTTTTGTAAAAAATGTGTTTTCCGTCTTTGATATTTCTCTATGATTTACGGGATCAGAAATATTCGACTTTAACGTGAAAGAAAAAGCCCTTTTCGTAACTACCAACTATTATGGCCGGTTCTATGTCCCTGCCAAGTTTACGGCGGAGTTGAAGTTAAGAAACGCGCGAAAGATGGACACACGGACAGTTTAGGGAACGCTCGTATGGCCTGCGTCTTTAGGAAACATATATGTGAGAATTTGTAGGTTTTATAGGCCACCGCCGCCACTTCCTTTGGTCCAAATGGCAAAATCGCAATTGGTCTGTTGTCCAAAACCATAAGGGTGCTGCAGTAAATGTCTTTCGGAAACCTGCTCAGAATAAAGTAAAATAGCGGAAGAAATCAGTAATTTCCCTGGGCTGAGAAAAATTGAGTGATGCTATAATTAGACAAGTGAAGACAGTAGCTCAAATACAACGGCGCCATAAGTAGTTGTATCACGATGACATGTATTGAAATACCTTCCGAAATCCCGACATAATTCACCTCAAACGTTTCCATGTTTAGCGCCAAGTAACAAGTAATCTATTTTTGTAACAATGCAACAAAATTCGAATGACTTGTAGGCACAGCAAAGGTGTGATTCATTTTATGGTTTTCGATCGGCTTTCTGACCCGTTTCAGTTTCGCCAAGGCCACTTTCTGAGGATGTCACATATCATATGAGTTGACTGTCACGTTGAAGTGTTTGTGAGCAATAGGAGAAAATAGGGGTGACTGACAGTTGCAGTCAAAAATGCCTCCTATACACAGGAAACATACAAAAAAAATGGCAATATTCAAAGTAGTGGAGTGGCATTGATCGCTATGATGTACTCAGACTACTGCCGAGAGGTAAGAGTTCATGGCCTTTTATGGCACATGTAACAATTCGGGGACTGTAAACTGTTGTGGGTTTGCGACCACCGATCGTGATCTCGAGCCAATGCGTTCTATGCCTGTAGCAGAAACGCTCAGTGTAAATTATATTGTGGGTGATGGAGTAAAAAATGATCTATCATCGAACGTTTTCAACCACTAGTCTAGTATCGAATATTGAGGTCATAAGCACACGGAGTATAGGGAATACTGTATAGGCTCTGTATATATACCTATACATTACCTAGTTGAACACAACCTCTACCACGCCATCAATATCTGGCATGACTCTCCAACAAGCAATCGGAAATTGAAGATCTTGATATGCCTAGTATATTTTCTATTCTTTGAATAGATCTATTGGACGTTACGAGACTGTTGGGCTGCATTCAAAAATAGCCCTTTAACCCTTTCCTCCCTGAGAAAGTTTTCAAATTTTAGGCTAAGGGTTAAAAAGAAAAAGTTTGTTTCGGTTTTGTTGAAAATAAAAACAAATGAAATCTCATTGAATATCATTCCAGCCAACGTAACTTGTCGAGATCTGTCACAAGTCACAATGTGCGCAGTAGTATAAAATGGTAGTACAAAAGGGATTGTTTTGAATTGTAATGGCAAATGTATTTTGAGACCTTACTCTGCCGCTGTGGCATATATGTGAGTATCCTACATCAAGAAAAGCCAGGAGGTTAGACAAATCATCTCAGAGCTATAGATATTATAGATCTATAGTAAGCCTATAAACTTGACACTATGGAATTATTGTCCCCTCTCATTTACCATAGGTGTAAAACATATTTTGCAGGCTTTCGGGGCTTCGCTTCTCAGTGAGTAAAGGTATTAATGAGCTACTCAAAGTGCTCCCTGTCTTAGAATTAGAGAGTTTTCGAGGCCGATGCGATAAATTGGTCCCCTCGCCCGCATCAATTAGCGGATATCCCGTCGGATGGACCTTTAACGGGATGGTGATTACAGCACCCCGCTCGTAACCTGCTAATCCGTATACGTTTATCGTCATTGACTCCTATATATGGCTTCAATGTAACTGTACCGTAGGCCTACCATCGGACTTAACCGTGCGTGTCGCGGCCGGATGTTAAAATCTATGGTGAATTTTCTTTACGATATCTATTGATCTATTGATGTGTTTTTTTAAACAAGCTTTGTTGTAACATTTC
Organism: Botrylloides violaceus; assembly: GCA_030412335.1. Lineage (NCBI taxonomy): Eukaryota > Metazoa > Chordata > Ascidiacea > Stolidobranchia > Styelidae > Botrylloides > Botrylloides violaceus. The sequence continues at coordinate 1,957,275 of JASFYC010000320.1, forward strand.
TCCGTAACCGCACTCAACATAATATTATCAAAGCGATGGACCCTTATTTACTAAATCTAGAAGATTTGGATTTGGATGACACTGATTTGCCTGACATTGATGCGTTTGATGATTATTACTATTATGACAATTACACATCTGATCTCAATGAGCTTGAAATGTGTCACGTCAAGCATCACGTCAACGAGGTTGCACAAGCTTTAACCACTGCCTTTTCTATTCCTGGGATCTTCGCCAACTTCGTTGTCGTGTTTGTCATTCTAGTGCTGAAGGAATATTCTATTTCAGGAACTCATTGGTGAGTAGATACCTCTACATAATTACTGAACGACTGGCGTATGTATAACGGACCGTGGCTTCGGCAACCACGGATATTCATCTTGTCGCTGACGCAATAATAATATAATTCCAATTCCGAGATGTAAATAAGAGATCGACAGATGTAATATTAATATTGTTAACCAGAACTTATAACTCAGCTACTTCTACTGACTGATACGAAAGTGGACGGAACGCATGGCGCGAATACTTTGCTATCAAGTCATCTTTCTCATATATTTTACTTACCCTTTCAGGTTGACTCTACAGATTTTTCTGAGCAATATAATATATCTTCTATCTATCTTCTTACAAAAGATTAACCACCATCACGAGTCTTGGATAATGGGGAAATGGATGTGTAAAATGGACTTTGCAGTACAGATGACATCTAGTGGAGCTGTCAAGTTATTTCTTGTCGTGAGTGTTTGTATCCTAATTCTCACATCCAACTCTCAAACTAAGGTTCAATGGTTCTATCCCTAGTCTTTATTGGCGCTGAGTGGCTTGATTCGATTCCCGATCGAGTCCAACAAATACTTTAAATTGGTTTCTGGTATTCGTTTCTTTCTACTGGACAGTCAGTATCGGGGGAGTGCAGGAGTTTGTAGCTGTGACAGTGTTGCGGGCTATAAGCCAGAAATATAGGTATTGCATTACCATAAACATTGCCCTGGATTACACGACCTGAGCCATTGAAAACGCGACGAAATTGAAACTACAACACTCCGTAGGTCTATGCCTATACAGGCGCTATACAGCCTACAGTGACAGTGACGTGATATTTATTCTTTTATATCGACAGATTGCAAATATCCTTGGAGTTTCTACATTCTGTGGCCTAACTAAATGCTCACTGAAAGCCGTGAAATGCTTGGAACCAGTCAAGTGGTTCCTTGGACCTTTTTTTGTCCTTGTACCTTGCATCGTTTTGAATCTGCCTCTTTACATGTACAGTCGCATCAACAGCTGTCAAAGGTGTATCGTTGAGTTTCCTATATCGGCTTCTGAGATCTGCGAATTGGTAAGTATTAACTTAAACCCACTGCTCCGTTGGCTGAGTTTGACTGTCCCCTACTGCACGGGAAGCGTGCAGAACCCATTTTATTGACGAACCAAAGCGACTTGAAGCAACTGAGAACGATCAGCTCAAAGTAAACAGAGAGAAACCGCGCAATCACTTAGAATTGAAACAGCAATCAAGGATGATTATGACCACCACGAGGTCCAGGGTTCGATTTTCGACCGATAGTAGCCTAATCAAACACTTTAAATTTATAGCCGTTTCGCCGTGACCCGGGCTATAAAAAGTATTCATATCGAGTAATATAAACATTGGCCTGGCGTACATGACAAAAGCAGTTAAAAACGGCATAAATTCCAAACAAAACGGTTGTTTATTTTGTTTTACCGACATCATGCACTGACCTCATCAACAACCCCCACGTATATCATTTACAGATTGGCTTAAATGCTACATCATGCACTGACGTCATCGATTTATTGAGCACTGATAAAAACGTGACGGCCAACTACTTTGAAGACGGGGATTACGACTACGATGAACTATCTGGACAAGAATTCAATTTCTCAATGTCGATGAAGATTATGGACGACAACTTGACAAATTTCGCCGAAATGAAAGCCTGCCTGTAAGGCTTTTGTCTGGAATTTTTGTTTTGAAAATCCTCCTCAATCGCACTTGTCGAAGCAACAGTCCGTAAGGTACACTTAAAGTCCCCTAGTCCACTGACTCTTGACCGCCGCGTGTCTCCTATTGATTTCACCATTTATGACCTTCTTCCTGTCTCAATCATCTTCATATTTTAACCATTGATGTCTTTTAGGTATGAGGAGCCAGTCTCATTTTACGCATGGCTTATTTCAACATTTCTAGCATTTTACATCTTTCCGGCAGTTATCGTGGCTTTATTCATGTTTGTCAGCTTTTGGCAAACCACCAAACCCACAATATCGAAGACAGAATCTAAGGCAAGTGTTTCATCACTACAGCAGTTGGCGTGTGCCTGCCTGTCTAACGTCGGTGTGCATGATCCATGATGTAAGGGGTATGCTTGTTTCTGTACGCGTGTGTAGGTGAGTGCATGGCGCGTCATAGTGTGTGCGCCTTTGTGTTTGCTCTCATTGCGTAAGAAAATTTCGTCTAGCACTCTCTCTCTCTCTCTCTCTGTGTGTGTGCATGTATATTTCACTGCCTTTCAATGTACAAATCTGTCTATTGCAAGATTATTTGACAGTAATGGTGACAGTAAGCTCTCTCTTTTTCTCTCTGAACTGAGCGCAATATGTTTATGTTATGAATTTGCAGGTACCAATATTGAGTTTCCTCTTGGTGCTGGATGTTGTCTTCTTAATTTGTTGGACTCCATGGCACGCGATACATTTGAAAAAGGCGTTCGGTGGCCTAGGACAAAACGGGCCAAAATGTGCGGCGATGGTGAATTATTCGGGATATGTTTCAATGCTGTTTCATGCCTTGGCACCGATCGTTTACGCGTAAGTGCGGGATTTGCTGCTATATTGATATTATAACGGACTGACTGAGTTGAATTCGAAGTTGAATATTTAGTGACGTCACTATGACGTAACACATAACAACACCAGTGCCCCTACCCCCTATTTTTAGGTCTCAGTTGTTAGATCCCTTACTAGACAGATTTGACAGAAGAAAAAAATTGAATCAACCCGGGCGCCAAATTTGAGTAAGTTAGGCTCACACTTCACAGTTTCAAAAAAACCATTTCCCTCAATTCGCTTCCTCGAGCAGGCATTTGACCTAAGCTTATAGGAAATAGTTGACGAAAATCGATGTAATCTCGGCCAAGAAACGTGTCAGACGAGTCACCCAACGACACGATTCGTGTGTTAAATTCTACAAACAACGGTTTGGTTGAAATGTAATCATTGTAGATCCTAATTATAAAATTATCAGATAAATTTTGCAATGAATACGATCAAATCATTGCGACGCAATAATGCAATGTGTCTGACGGTACACGCGCGGAAACGATAATAATTCAATGGTTGATCACTTCATAAGCACAACCTGTCGCACTTCCCCGATACTGACTGTCAAGTAGGTAAGGCACGGATACTATTAAAGTCTTGGTTTGACTCGGTTGCGAATCGAACCGTGACCTTCCGATCAGAAGGCGGCATTAATTCAAAACAACAACTACAATTGAAGTCACAGACCCGGTTCTACCCTTGAATGCTATTCTCAATAAAGCGAGGCGGGACGTACAATTTATGGCAATTCTTCCAACCAAAATCTCTTTACACAGTAACTGAATGAAATTTCTCTTTAGATTTATGACAGGGAAGTTTTGTTCACGTCTTTCAAAAGCTCTCAGCGCAACTACAAGTTTCTGCTACCAACTTTTATCATACCACGAGTACTCAGAAGAGAGCAGTATTGATATTCTGCTGAGAAAAAGCTCAAGAAAAGACCCAGATCAAGGCAATTCATTCAAGGAGACTCCACGCCAAATGGAACAAGCAAATGAGTATCAATTCGTCAACTAACCCATGTCCAAAACTACACGAAATTGCAACGGTGACTTGGTAGTTAGCAAAAAGAAAATGGCACGGTGCGCCATCTAACGACTGTAATTTCTTGAATCGTGCGGAAGTCGGCTTCAGCAAGCGCATGTCAGATGAACAACAAATGGCAAATTATTAGACTTCTCTGAAGGGAAGTTTTAAGTTTTTGAAAGTGACATCACAATATTTTTAGTTGTTTCCATCTTCACCTGACGAAGGAGCGGAGCTCTGAAAGCTTGTGAATGTTATAATTCTCAATAAACCAAGGTGGGACGTTAAATTTGTGGTGATGAATCTTCTTTACGATTTCTATATTGATCGTCCGCCATCGGCTATACTATATCCTTCAATCTTCAAGAAATACTGGGAACGTGCGAACCCTTTCCGTAAATATACTTTTCGATGACGTCACCTTATTTCAAGAATATTCATATCAGTGGTTGATATATATTTATCGTCGATAAAATTAACGTTTTTGCGACGAATTGTTTCACCCCGTGGGAGTGCTTGAGAAGTTGCCAACATCGGGAGCTGGTACAGCAACTTTGCTTGAACTACTGGCCTAGTAATCGTTATTAGGCCAGTCGTATCTGTGGCCTATTTGAGGCTTTTACACAATTTGACTTCAAAACAATAGGCCTACCTGTGTACATAGTCATGAACATCCATTCGCTATTCGACTATTTAAACACTACATAATTAAATGAGGTTGCTATCGCTTCTTAAGGGGGTGTATTTGGTTATTAGCGTGGTTTTTACAGGCAGAATTACCCAGGATGAGGACCTTTATTAAGGCTTGCAGTGTAGGCGTTTTACGTCAGTCCTGGTATACTTTGTTGAGTATAGCCTAAGTAGTGTTTGTATAATTTTTTCGTGGCGGTAGGCGCCACGAGGCGCATCCGAAGATTTTTGTGCGCCAAGGTCATAGAATGGCTCGCGACTACACACATTCTACATGCTTCTATTACACGCGCCAACAAAGTCGATTACGCACTGAGCAATGATTGGCTGGGTTAGTAGGTTGTTCAAGGGTGAGGCGGTAACCTCGCAGATTTAATTTTATCCCGTAGATTATAAGATTAGAAATTTACAGACAGACAGACATTCTCAGACAAGCTGGCCGACTAAGGGTTGACATTTACAATTATAATCGTCACCACTTTCTGGTAAAGATACACAAGTATATCTATTGGTTACAGCATTCACACGTACACATTTTTATTCCATCTAAATTGCATTTAGCAGAGGTAGTTTTGAGAGAGAGAGAGAGAAAGAAAAGAGAGAGAGAGAGAGAGAGAGAGAGAGAGAGAGAGAGAGAGAGAGAGAGAGAGAGAGAGAGAGAGAGAGAGAGAGAGAGAGAGAAAGAAAGAGAGAGAATTATTCACCAACTGAGACTAAACCAAAAGTAAAATTCAAGCTAAAGTTCGGTAAGGATAAGGTGAACCAAATATATGACAACAGGTTATTGTCAAGCCACCTCTTATTACGACTGATATGAAAAAGGCACTCAATACTGATGAGAGTGATTAGGCGTGATTATAGATTATATGTGAGAGCGAGGGGAGAAAGAGAGATCTACTCGTCAATCAGAAAAACAACAGGAGATTTGTAGTAATTTAATCCCCTCTTTCGTGATTGGCGTCATGTCTTCTTAGATATCCGCGATATGTTTCTACCAATTCGTGAGCGAATGGCTTTGTGAGCCGGTGTGCTAGCTCTTTTGAAGTACCAGCGATGGAATGGATAACACTGTTGTTGTCATTCCTGTGCCGTTCATATGCAGCCCTGAATTTCTCAACGGTGTCGACTCCATGCTCCTTCCATAGATTTTCTGCCGATTGTAAGCCTGCCGAAGCGTGCTTACTGTACAAAATTTTCATATTTCGTTATTAGCAGATTGGAAGATTGTGGCACGGGGACAGTAACAAAGATTGCGGCCGTATATGAACAACCGATCGGATTTTGGTTAGGCCTACTTGGTCAAAACTCCAGCTTCATCCATAATTTGTGGTGGTACATAAGGTGTCTTATAGACAGCCAAAGGAATCAGAGACTATGACACTAGAGTTCCACTAGGACCTAGGCCTACGCCCTACGGCGTTGATAAGCCGAATACCGGTAATACTGTATATTTTCCCTACGCGGGTATAGTGAAAGTGCTGTATAATGAAAAGACATGACCTACTTTATGTAACTCAATCACGCTATCTAGTGTACAGTACTTCGACAGATGGTGGAGACTGAGGCAAAACTTACTGAACAAGTCCCAGATACTTTTTTGCGGCAGTCCAGAAGTCTGCAGAAAATATATACAAGGTAAATTACCTAATGCTATGTCAATCAAGCGCTAATGCTGTTTCTTAACGCTTACCTCCTCCTAGCGGCGCCGCTTCAACGGACAAAGCCGCTACACAAAAAATGACTAATATCAAAGACAGCTTCATATTCGATTTGCAACCTCTGACGATTTAGACACGATACGATAATGAGTTGCAAAAGTAGTCTAATTTTCTGAATACAATACAAAGATTAGGTCGGTAAACTTCATCAAGTCAAGTCTATATCTTCTACCACCCATTAATGAATAAAAGTAGGCTACGCCGTCCACAAAGCGGCCCATTTATACACCATAGCCTTATAGGCTGTCTAGATTGATGAAATGAAGTCTATAAAGTAACCATATAGCTGATATGCGCTGCCGACCTGCCTTCCTTCACCACGAAACAAACACGCCCTAACGTTATATCCAAATGATTCAGTCAGCAATGTGTTGCCTGTCATTTATCCTTCTCAGACTATCACGTGTGGGTATGCCTTTTCGCTTTGAGCACAATTGCACTTTCAACTTTGGACAAAGTCCAATTGATGCAAAAACAAGCTGTCAGTGCGTTTTCTATTTGATTTGACTATTGAGAAAGTTTCCCAACTACGCATATCGAGTGGTCACTCATGGCCTACTTTAGTTCTAGAGTAGGCCATGGGTCACTCCTGATCGCTCCTTGACCCGAGGGATGTAGGTCGAAGCAGGCTAATGACCGACTATCTGCTTTTATAGGCAATACATCTGCCCTTAATGAAATGCAACAATAAAGCACTGAAGAGGGTTTGCATCAAGCGATGATAGGCTCGGTAAAAGTCTACGCTATAGGTAGGAACATTGTGATCAGAGAATAGTTTAGATTCTGGTCGACCGTTTCAAAATATCAGCCCACCCGAAGTCGATCACTAAATCATAGCCGCTAGATGAGGACAAAGATTTGCTGCTTGATTAGCCCATAAAGCCCGCTATCGATAGCTGCATACTCACGAAGTCAAAAATATTCATGCGCCAAATTGAATACCTAAGTGCTTGATATTAGCACATCACAGCCGCATTTCCTAGCAAGCTCACCAGCAACACGGCAACATCAGGGCAGCAGTGTCGGCATACCGTGACTGCTGTCGGATTCGGAAATCACTGTGGCTGAATGCCATAAGTTTTCCAAAGTAACGTCTAGGCACACTATATGATGAAACTTTATTCGCCAGATTGTCGATGAAACATCTAGCAAGTCCTCGGCAGTGCGTTTTTCATACAAGGCAAGGAACGAAAAACATGCTAAAAATTCCGGAATCACGTGACAGGTTGTAATCGCTATAACGAGAAAGCGATGTTGCTATGAGTTACCGTCTGGACAACAGGCATCACGGAATCTGTTGCTCTTCGGTTGAGCTTGAGGTCGCCATCGGTGCGATAACATTTTTCCTAAAGTTTGGGTAACAGGAAGCGGCGAATATGGAAATAGTCTACGTATATACGAAGAAAAGAGCCGATTTCGGACGTCAGTGCAATTTTTCTGATCGTCCCGCCGAACTGCACGTCGACGTAGTGCCAGATCCTAGTTTGACATCAAATTTCATTGAACGCAATCCATGCGATTCAGCGATACAATGCGCGCAGGAAATGTCAGAACATGAAGTAAATACCGAAAGATTTGAAACAGAAAGCAGAGGTATAAATCACGTTGAAGGAGGATGGCCGAAAGACATCAACCCACAAGAAGTAGAGCAAACCATCAGATTCCGTAAGAAAGTTGAAAAAGAAGAACATTATGTAGCAGCCATACAGCAATTAGGCAACGTCATGGAACATTGCATCAAGCAAAATAATGCAATTGATATATATGAAGAATATTTTGATGAAATGGAAATTGAAACGACCGAAGAACCTCCGTCAGCTAAAACGATTAATGTTTTCCGTGATCCAAACGATATTAAAAGATCTGTATCAAATCTATCCTGGTACCCTGATGGAAGTCGAAAACTTGCTGTTGCATATTCAAATTTAGAATTCCAAAGATCGTCACCAAATACCTCATACGATTCATACATTTGGGACATTGAAAACCCTAACAAGCCGGAGCTAACATTGAAGCCAGTATCACCACTTGTGTGCCTTGAATATAACCCAAAAGATTCTCATGTGTTAGTCGGTGGGTGTTATAACGGCCAGATTGCATATTGGGATACAAGAAAAGGAAGCCATCCGGTTGAGATGTCTCCGATTGAACAAAGTCATCGAGATCCTGTCTATAAAACGATATGGCTGCAATCAAAATCTGGAACAGATTGTTTTTCGTCATCCACTGACGGACAAGTGTTGTGGTGGGATATCCGAAAATTAGGAGAGCCAACAGAAAAATTGGTGTTGGATCCGACAAGGAAGCTGAATATTGAGAATGCGTTAGGTGGAATTTCTTTAGAATATGAACCTACTATGCCTACGAAATTTATGGTCGGTACTGAGCAAGGTCAGATTATATCATGTAACCGAAAAGCCAAAACCCCAGCAGAAAAGATTGTCTGTTTATACCCAGGACATCATGGACCGGTGTATTCATTACAAAGAAACCCATTCTTCCCCAAAAACTTCTTGACGGTTGGAGACTGGACGGCTCGCATCTGGTCAGAAGATATAAGAGATGCCTGTGTCATGTGGACCAAATATCACATGTCCTATCTCACTGATGGTATGTGGAGTCCGGTACGTCCCGGTGTATTTTACACCTCTAAAATGGACGGTACGCTTGACGTTTGGGATTATCTTTTCAAGCAAAACGATGCAACTTTAAGCATTCAAGTATGTGACGAAGCATTGCATAGTCTCAAAGTACAAGAAAACGGCAAGATCATCGCTTGCGGTTCACACAGCGGTACGACAACGCTGCTAGAGTTATCAGAAGGCTTGTGGAACATGCAGAAAAATGAGAAGAATTTAGTCAGCACCATGTTCGAAAGAGAAACGAAACGAGAAAAAATTTTGGAGGCTAGGCAACGAGAATTGAGACTCAAAGAACGCGTTCAATCGCAACAAGGATCGCGTCCAGCGGAAGAAGAACAAACTGGAGGAGATGATGAAGAGGAGCAAGAACTTATCGAAAAAGCTGAAAAAGAATTTTTCAAAGCTATTGAGACTGAGAAAAAAGCATTGGAACAACAAAAAATTGAAGAGCTTGATAGTATAACGGAAAAAGATTCGGAGGAACCGACTGAAAAAGAGGAAGTTGCTGAAGAAACTGAACAATAATTATGAATTTGCAGTTTTCAAGAACAAATTTTTTTTCATATTAGTCCCATTTGTACAGATTCAATTCTAATACAGCAAGCATGCATCCTGCAAATTCTCAGCCTTATAGTCTTCAATGGATGTATCGTAAACACACATTGACACATATTTCTGTGACATAAATACACCAAGTCTTCCATGTGTCGCTAGCACCCCTGAGCTGCATATGATTGCATATGATCCCAACAATATTTGTATTGAATTTATGTCTAAAACATAACGTTACAAAGGTATTCTATTGTATCATTTATGCACAGTTCTGTCACCACATAATTTTTTCGAATCCACATTGACTGCTTTTTATATCGATACATTACCAAAATGTCGCGATTCACCAAATATTAATGAGCTGTTAGATTTAGACAAGTTTCTGCTAATGAATTTTGTGTGGATATTTTTTTCTTGCACCAAATGAGAGTACATTATAATATGTAGAGTTTTACTGATATGTTGTTATTCCTTTTTTTCTCAGATTAATTTGATATTACTAAATATCTACAATTGCTATGGATTCAGAATATTTGAAAAAACATTTTGGAACTTGCCTCACTGAGGCTTTGTGTGAAGTTGTGGAGAAGAGACCGATCGATCCAGTCGAGTATATTGCTCATTTTTTATACAAGTTCAAAGAAAATGAAGCAGCTGATAAACTGGTGAGTTCTCTCTCTCTCTTTCTCTCTCTTGTTTTTCTGCGCTGAGCAAAACCAGTTGGAATCGACCTAGACAATAGACACATATATACTGCACTGCTTGTCACCCATGACTAAGTGTTGGGATATGGGATATTACAGATATCGGCCAAACAACGTCTACTCAATGTTGAACTGAAAGCTGTTGAAGATGAGAAACGAACTACTGCTGAATTATCTGAAGAAGCAAGGATAATGAAACAGAGAGAAGAAGAAGACAAGAAGGTACAATTGCAAGCCTTTCTGTAACTCTGTACCTAATAGCTCAAAACATAATAAATAGGGCTATTCTCCTGCCCTGCTATGGCAGAGCAGTTTGATTTGTAATAATCTATCTCTTTAAGCGCCGTTCACAAGTGATTCATCAATGGATGTAAAACAAGGCAGAGTCACAAGTTCTGGATATTTTGAATTTTTGACTTTGAATGTGTTATGCAAGAGATGAGAATAAGATTTAACAGTGCCAGGCTTGAGTTATGTTCAAGATTGTCGGGTAAGGTCTCAGGTTGTAGTCGCCGGTCAGAACTCAAGAAGTTGAGCCATAGCCAGCCAAGAACTTTCAGAATGTGACAATGCAGTGAGTGCTGTCTTAAGATGCCTAAGCTGCTAAAATGTATGAACATACATACAGTGAGGTAAGCAGATATAAGTAAAATGGCTGCTTGGATCAGATGTTGTGCAAAATCATCAAAAACATTTCAATAAACTGAGGCAGGATGTACATTTGTGGTGACTACAGTACCATGTTTCATCTGATGAAGGAAGAGGTTTCTGAAAAATGGTAACAATTTTCTTAGAGTGTAGCTTACTACAACTGGCCATTCATTTTGTCGTGACTTGTGTTGTGACATGGCGATAGATCTACTATACACTCATCTAAATTAAAATAATTCATTCACAGGCACGTGAAATCGGTCATAAAAGCCCCGAGCCAACGCTGGCAGACACTGATGACAGACCTGGAGCTCCAAAGCTACCACCTGTCACTGAAGACAACGAAGATCCATCACCTACCGGGGTAAGTTGATAACAAATAATTTTTCAGCTGCATGCTTATCGTAGATCAACAATTCTCTCAAAGATATTCCTAAGTAGCCACAAATACATTGTAATTTGCCTATTTTGTACAGCTACCACTACGACTTAAGTTACTGGGCACAACCTACCGTATCACAGCAATATTGAATTGTGTCACATACACCTTAGTCGCACGTCAAGGCATTTGAAAAACGCAAGTTTCCACATAAATTATTATCCTCTGCGCTATCTCATATTAATTCATCATCACTGACAATGTGAATGGTCACAAAATGCTACTCTCAGGGACAGCCACGCCATAAATACAGCACTATAAATTTTATCTTATTCTACTCGACATTGATTTTTCAGTTTGACCATGATCGCTTTCATCAAAACCTTGAAAAATTAATTTTCATCTCCATTAATATGACGCTGATATACCGGTAGGCCTACACGGAAACAAGGCTAAATCCTAATACCCTGTTACTGATCTAATTACCTAGTGTACATTATGAAGTCTCTCCAAAACTGAATATAGATTCTGTATTTTTCAAAATTTGACGGAAACTTTCTGTACACCTGTAGCTTTTATATCTCTACCTCAGAAAAAGGTCATTATCATATCTATGCATATGCGACGTATTAACAGTATTTTGCTTGTCGTGGCATTTTTCGATTTTTCGTGTAGCTGGCAGTGATTATTCAAAGCGTTAATTTCGCACAAGATTTATTCGACCAGATTCATCATTCCTGCATGACCTGCGTACTATGCATGACGTAAAAGGTGGGTGAATTCAGTTGGTTCTAGGTAAATTGTAGGCCTACTTTGGTGTTTTAGTCTGTGGTTAATGTTAAAGCTACACTACTAGGATGTCTTGTTCTGTAAATTAGATGGTATGACTGTTTGACCTTGTAAAATGTGGCAAATGTGGTTATCGGTGTATTATAATGGGTGTAGATGGGAGGTGACGGAATACATGGAAAATGACTAAGTGTTAAATAAAGGAGCCTGTGAATTACTCAATAATGCAATTTTCGTACCGTAACAAACTACTTTTGTTGTTGTAGAGAAAACACACTGATGTCCCATCCAGATTTGATACAAGAGTTGATTTGGATGGAACTGCTAGTAGAAAAGACAGAAGCCGGACTGTGTCGGATGGAAGTAAAGACTCCTCTATCGGATCAGAGGATCGAGCTGAAAGCGCTGGATACGAAAGCCAAGTTTCAATATACAGCGATAGCACTCCTTGCTATCACACAGCTCATGAAAATAGAGTTAGAAAAAAAAAAGTGAAGGTTAGACGACGTGATGACGTGACCATGACAACCAAACATTCTCATGGCATCGATGTCAAACTAGTCGAAAAGCAATATGACGAAAATGTCTTGATGACGATGCAGCATTCCGAAAGCAGTGATGTGGAATCAGTTGAAAGTTCAACTTTGCAATCGCTAGAAATGCAGGCTATGGATATCACCACAACTCAAAATATTACAACAGGGGGATGCGTGATGGACGTAACAGAGCAGTATTCGTTGGCACAAGTCATACAGGTGAACCCAAATGACCTCAATTTGACTTTGTCCTCACAGGGATCAACCATCTCTAGTAGCTCCGACGACACCAGTTCATCATCTGAATCTGATCTGGATGCCGCAAACACTGGCTTGCGTGCGTTTGATGATACTGAGATAGATATCCTCGGATCTTCATTACTAACCGGTGAAAGTACGGCACAAACTGCCGAATTTGAAGTGAATATGGAGGTTCAACACACAAAAGAAATAGCGATAGATTACCCACCGATTGACCAACAGATTCAACACGTTGAGAGCCAGCTGATTGACTCTGTTGTCACACAGTCTACTATTGAAGACAATGAAGACCAAATTTCAGCCAAATCATTGGATATCTGTGGAAACGTTCATTCACCAACCACAACACTATCCTTTAACTCAGACCAAGTTGTCAAGAAAGCAGCAGAAGTGGCACCACTGACTTTACAGATTGAGAGACAACTGGTAGAGTCTGCCAGTCAATCGGCCATCGGAAGTAATGAGACGGACCAAATTTCAACCAAATCACTTGATATCGAAGAGAAGGCATCGTCACCACCAAGTGCCACACAAGCCTGTATCAATAGCAACGATTCACACCAAGATGTTCAAGACTCCGTCGAAGTAGCCCCTTATCACCAACCATTTTTACAGCCAGAGGAAGAGGCACAACTCGTTGAAAGTGTGACACAGTTGACTATTGAGAAGAATTCTGCTGAACAGACCTTAACCAAATCACTTACTATCGATGAAAAGCTACCACCACTATCGACACCGAGCATTTCTAGGAAAAATTCCATCCGGTTAAGAACTATTGCTGAAGAGAGCCAAGAATTTGCAGTCGGCAATGAACATGAAGACGACAAAATTGAAGATGAGATAACAAGGAAAGCTTCTAAGAACGATCTTCATGATAGCTTAGATACCGAGTCGGGTCCTGATCCAATGTCTCAACAAGGAGAGCTTGAATTGGGAACCGTTGGCACAGAATTGGCAAATGTATCAACACTGGATGGAGTGAACGAGTACAAAGGTGTAGCTGAAGTCACATCAGAAGGTGAAGAGGCTTCGCGAAGTGAAGCGATAGAATCGCTGGAGACAGTTGAGAGCTCAAATTACGAATTACGAGCCGATGAGACTACCAACGACAAAGCAGTTAGCATTGAAGACCATGGTGCCACACATATGGAGTCGAGTCCATTAGATAACGCCACGGACCCCAAAGAAGCTGAGATGTCAAGCCATGATGATGTCACACAGGCTGAGATATCAAGCCATGAGGAGGTGGAAAAATCAAAAGAACAAACCGAGACAACAGGCCACATTGAAGTAACTGTAACACTGCAAGATGGCACGAACGAATCAGCAGAGCAAACAACCAATAGTGAAAAAGACGATACCGATGATCTTGCTCACAAATATACAGCTGGAGATGTAGTACAGACTACAATATCACTAGATGAGGTGGAAAAATCAGTGGCGCTATCCCAAGAAATGGCGATACAATTGCATGCTGAAAATGACAAATCAGCGGATCAAACAAACTGTAGCGAAATAGATGCTGCGGAAAATCGCACCGATAAAAAATTTGTTGAAGAAATAGTGGAGACCGTAGCACTGTTAGACAGAGCGAACGAACCAGTGGAAATATCGAAGACAAAAAATCTTGATGAAGTCACTATAATGCTACAAGATGACCAAGCTTCAAGGTATGAAGTGGCTTCTGTTGAATCTACCAGCAAAGTAGAGCATAGGGAAGTAGTACACAAAGAAGAAAGTACAGCAGGAGAAGAGAAAGAGGTTCAAGTAGAGACTATGATATCACGACTGGTTGAGGTGGACAAACCAGCAGATGAGTTACATCAAGTCACAAGTTTTAAAACCGCAGACAAAACATTAATCGACTCAGCTACAAATACAAATGACAGTGGAGAAGCATACCCTAGCAAAGGGGTAGTTCAAAGCTTTGAGCAAGTATCAACAACTGATTTTGAAAACGGTTCTAATAGCTTGTTGATCCACAAAGACACAAGCTTTCAGATGGTTTCAGCAGAGGCTGCCTTGACAGTCCAAGTCACACAAAATCAAAAAGAAGATATTGAAGTTGTAAAAGAAACAAATGTGGAACAAAATTTTGTTGTTGTGAATTCAACTGATGAATCGATCGCCAATATTCAGGATATTCAAATTGTAAGTGAGGAGTATGGAGGAGAACTTAACTGCAACAAGGATTTGAATGATAGTCTCAATGAGAAAACCGTGCAAGATGCAAATGAAGAGTCGTCTCCTTCAACAGAGGTGAATAAAGGTGAAGAAGAAAGCGATGATGGGACGTTTCAAAGTTGTAAACACCCTCAAAAATTAATCAAGCCTGAAGCTGACGAATTGCTTCTTACTAACTCAAGTGCTGAAAATATCAATGGTGACCAAGAGGCAGAGGTTGCTGTCAAACTGGAGCACCCTTCAGATAATATTGATTCGGCTTTGCAAGTCGATGCTGAGGATGACGATATATCTGACGGAGCCTCACACTGCAAAAGTACTGCAAAAATCAAAGACCTTGACACAGAGACTATAACTGCTAAACAAGACCATATCGTCGAAAATGAGTCAGCATTGAAAAACTGTGACACCATCCCACTCATCCCACATCCGCCACCAACTCCACCAAGTCGCAAAACCAAAAGAAGCCATATTCTAAGCAGCAGCTCCAGCTCATCATCCTCACATAGCAGTTCTGTGTCAACTGGCAAGGCAGTACAGGTGGAAGCAAGCCCGGACGTCAAATAATAATATTAATAATAATAATATGTGAACTGCATTGATGCTTAATCTCAGTAATTGATCCTTCATCATCCATTTCTTCCATGATGAAGGAGCAGTTCTCTGAAATATTGAGAACTTATTTTTGAATCTATTGAATTTGGATGTTATGTTTGTGGCAACGCAACGCTACTGACTACTGTATATAGTAATTGATTCTGCATTGCTTACTGCTTTGAGGTTATATCGTAGGTGTCATTCTGTTGTTTAAGGTGCTCAAGATTTGAAGAATAAATTTGGGACTTGTGATTGCATGTGATATTGTCTACGTCTAAATGTCTATATTCAGTAAATGATAGTACCGGTATAAGTGAAACTTTCAGATGAATAACAGTGACAATGACTCGCCTCGCGTGTGGTGAAAACCTGACTCGAGAGCCTCCTGATTCGGCTTTTTTGTAAGTCATAAATTATGTCGGTAATAAAGTTGCGTCGCGGATTAATCAAAATATTTTGCATTCATTGCGATATCTGTATTGTGGAACTGTGATAGTAATATACACAGTATGTAGCACTGTGTTGATTCTAGTAGCACTGTGATTCGCATGATGGCAGTAGAGATGGCAATATCTGGAAGTAGTGATCCTTTGCATGAGGAATTTCAAGACATAAGAACAGGTTGGTAAAGATAATTTTATGTGGTTTACTCATTGCCCGTGAGGAGAGTTGCGTGTTGTGCGAATTTGTAACAACATTACGAACTCAAAGTAGAAACAAAACTGTCGCACATTGTAGTCTACATTATCATTATCGGTCATAAACTGTTTATGGGTCAGGAAAATAGGAAGGTCTGGAAGTTGTACACACACCTATGAGGTTACCCCGAATTGTGCACCTCTATATTTTCTATTTAATTAACATCCTGATTTGTAACTTATAATTACTATACCCTACCCTTCGACACAGATGAGGTACATGCTGACGGCTTCTGAACTTCTATTGCCTTGTTGGTAATCTGCATGAACGCACAAAATTCTGTGATAGTTCTCTTTCTCTCTATATATCTTTCAGAACTGCACGCCACTTGACTCTGCACTACTGCATTGTCTTGAGTCTGGTAGCACACTCAATATTTTCAGACATTGTAATGGAGCCGATTAAGTTATAACGAGAAATTGCCATTGAAATTTCAATCAATCCTTATATTACTGCCAGAACTTCGCACTACAGTTATTAAATTTAATTTTCAGAAAGCGATATCTGATGAAGCCTCAAACACTAAATCTGCTTCTTTACAAATTGATGGGTCAGTGAAGATAGAAGACCTCAAAAAACGATTACTCCAAGAAATAAAAATCGGCATTCAATTGCACCGTATCACTCTACCAGAGAGCAAAAAGGAAACAGCAAGCATGATGCCACCAACTGAATCAGATTCGGATGACAAAGTTGCTCACAATATTCTCATCAAAAAACAAAGTCCTTCTGTCTCAGATACAGAAAAGGAAATTTCTCCTGACCTAACAGATCAAACCACGCCTAGCTCACAAGAAAACGTACCAACAAAACCAGTGGAGGAAGCAACTGATCTTGACAAGAAAACAGACGACACAGCGCGAGAAACACCACAGATCGAACAAGTAAGAACTGATCAAGGTGAAGTCAACCTTGAGGCTACAGTAGACACTTCAGAGAAGAAAGCAACTGAGCAGGCTGACGTAGGTCTGCGTGTTGACATAGAACATGAAGATGACGCAGTATCGCCTATTGAATCCACCGAGCAGGTGAAGGAAAATGGAGAGTCACAGATTAAGGGATCCACACAACAATCCGATCACTATGTACCGAAAAAATTGGACAGCAAAACACAAGGGGATATTGATCCAAAATTCCCTCCCGAAAGCAGTGCTGACTTACAAACACAAAATGTCACAGCACTGCCGACTCAATTTACTGAATCGGTTAAAGAGAATGAGGAGAAAATAGGCAAAACACAACAAGTTGATGATGACGTCCCGAGAAAATCATCAGGCTATGCAATAGAGACTGATGCAAAATTTCAACTTGACAGCAGTTTCGAAACATTACCTAGACAACAAGACACTACCACACAGGACAAAACTGACGATAAAAGCTCACAAGATGCAAGAACAGAAGACAATGAGGCAACTCCACCTAGCCAACAGGACATTAGTAACCTTAACCAAGCAGATGATAAAGAAAAAGGCTCACACTATGAACCAGCAGAAGTTGAGGCAACACAACCTACCCAACAAGGCAATAGTAGACTCGAGCATGAGCAGGCAGATGAAAGCACGGCATATGTACCAACAGAGTCTGGGGTAATCACCAATCAAAAAGAGGCTGCAAACAAACAGTCAGATACAAGATTTAATCCTATAGACAGCTTAGATATACAGGAAGGTGATCAGAGTGAAATACAGCCTTCGATTCCGACGCAAAATGGAAAATATGTGATAAGTGGCGGATCGGCCTGGGCCCCAAGTCACGATGAGGCGATAAGCCGATGGTCAGTATTGGAGCCAACGGTGGAAGAAATGCATGACGAAGAAGAGTCAGTGTCGGTGGTCTATGAACAGCAAATCACAATGAGCACGGCAAGTACGGCCGATGCAGTTTTGATGACCAAAACTGTAAAGAGTGTGAGCTCATCATTGGCAATTCCTGTTTTAAAATTGGAAAGAGAAGTGGAGCCGTCAGCGCCATCTTTTGTAGACGTAGAGGACGAGAGTGTTCCACCTGTACCTACTCCTAGATTTTTAAAGGCTGTCAGTAAACCTCTGCCCGTCACAGAATCACCTAAGAAACCTAATAATGCATTCTTTGCTGCTCCACCACCAGCTCTTGCATCTAGTCAAGAATTTGTTAACGAAGCAGATATCGATCGGGCTTTAGAGAACATGATGGATCAAGACGATGTGGAAGCTTGAAGCAGCTATAAGGCAATTTCTGTAAATTGGGTCTGTGAAGAACTTGACCACTGACTAGTTACTGTATATGTAAATGTGTGTATATAATATAGTATAGGCTACTATCGCTGTTTATCTGTGTGTATATAAAGGACATCTTCACTTCATCGTTATAAATTCCGCTGTGGCGTTCGGTGTATGCCTACGCAGTACGGTAAGTCACGTCACGCAGGACAGCCGTGGAAGAGAGATGAATAAGAAACCGTCATCACAGTTTTATCGTTCCGCGAAATTTATTGGAGACTTAGTTCACAAGCCATCAGAGCTCTGTTCGTTTATTAGGTGAAAATGTACAGATAAAGATCAAAGACTGACTTCGCGGCAATTGCGAAAATTTTGAAGGATTAATAAGACTCTATCTATTATTTAGCACACTCACATAGACTACCTCGTTTTGGGAAAGCAAGAGCATACAGCAATGTACATTAAAGTTAATCTGCGATTAATCAAAGTTAAATCTCGGATTATACGAAATTATTCGCGGATTAGGGAACACTAATAACAATGATTGATGAGATGCGCTACTAATTTAGCTTATGAGTTTTTATCTGGTCGGCAATACAGTATATATAGGCTACCTTTCAATTTGTCTCTCTACTGACGGTGATTTTATGAAGGGCCTTTAAGCAGACTTTCTGGGGTTTGATGATCAGTCACGACGACAGCTCGGCATTTTGTGGTTTATTCTACTAAGGCCCTACCCGCTACCACCACGGCTCTAACTTTCTGATCTGCTATTCGATTTAGCGTAACCCTATCCCCTGCACATTGCGAACCAGAATCAAATCCATCCCCCACTTGAAAATGCGATAAATCACACCATCACATTGAGCGGAAGTAGGGTATTCACGATAAAAAATCTATTTCAGTGTCAGTACCCCTACCACTTCCGGCAACGAACCCTCGCATTTACAACTTTTCAAATTCTATTCAGGGTAAGAGCACTCCTGTTCAAGGTGACGCTGAAGGAACTCCTACTGGTGACGAAAACGATGATGACAAACAAGAAGAGGAAATGCCTGAGGAAGCCGCTGCTGAACCTGAAGTCACATCCGCGGAGGATTTCGAAACAGCGGCTGAATGAAAATCTCACGACCACCGAAGTAGAATATCACACACCACATGAAGAAAATAAATTTTTTGTCGAGTCGTTGGACGTGGCCTCGTCTAGAACTTGAAAAAAATTCCTGGTTTTCGCAATGCGGCAAGTGACCATTCGTTTGCTGCCTGACACTTTTCAAGTCGCAAACATTTTTTCAGTTATATTTTTTTGATTTTTACAACGATTCTTATACCAGTTCAATATTATATTTTAAACAAAGAGAATTTTATTGAGTAGGCCTACGCAATCTACAAATGGAGTCGTCAACTGGTCGGGCGGATTACGCTTATGCGGTTTTTACACTAGCAGAGTAGGCCTATATCGGGCTTAGCGTCGATCTCTGACCGAAGGTGCGATGGAATTATTCAGACATTTACGTCAACATAGTTATTAAGGAGGCGGCATTTAATGGGAGCCGTAAGACGGTCTACCCCTCCGGCCCTCCCTTAACCTTTGTTGGTTGGATCACGATAGAAGGCAAAAATCGGTTTGTGTGAAATGCGTCGTTCCCAGCAAAGTGACTGTGAGTCGTTCACGACGTTCAGCCGTGGTGCCGGAAACATTTGCATCTAGCAAGCGAATTCCTATGGCATCTTGCACCTTTGCTTCCGGGTCTTTATTACTGCAAGAATTATAAATATGATAGGTTTATCAATTTTTAGTCTGGCGTATCGGTCAGCTAACGCAACCATCCATGGATTTAATGCCACCGCAAGTTCGGCGCGATTGTCGTCGGCAAGATATGCTATCGGTGTCGCGCCACCTAGAGAATGTCCAATCACAAAAGCTTTATCCATTGAGAGGAGAGTCTCACGTGAAACTGCAACAAATCAAAGTCAGGGTATAACTAAAGAGACTGCGAAGCGTAGGGCGGAGGTTTTCAATATAATCAATACCATTGAATCAATAGTTACAAGGACTGTTGTGTGTATTTCTGTGCAATGAAAACATGATAATCTCAGGCCGTAAGAAAAGAACATTACAAAGTGATATGATCGTAAACCAAAATGTATTGTATATGGTATAGGATAGATATATCTAAAATGTTAGATGGAACAGGTTAAAAAAAATATAATTTCAACACCATAGAAGTTACTTAAAAACTTGGGCAACTGCAACTAAGCCCGGATATCAATTATTACAATATCTGAGAGAATATGTCAGACAACAAAAAGTTACATGATAGTGCAATTTATCAGCATCAAGGCAATAACGGCTAGGGTCTGCTTAACCATACGCTTGTTCATCCACTACACAAATTACAACGAAAATTCCTCTGGTTTTGTGATAACAGTAAGGACCAGTCTAAAAGTCCACCGATTACATCATTTTCATCCACTAGGTCTCAAATGTCCCCATTACTTGTTTCTTAGCGTCCGATATTTCAGCATCCGATACTTCGATATCAGAACCGAACACGGCATATTGTTGGTATTGATTCATGATCGAATCAAGATCTTTCATACCTTGAATTCCATAGTATTTCGCCAAGAAACTGAGACCTAACTCAGTGTTTATCATATTTGATAACTTAGCATCATTTTCGGCAACAAAATTCAACGATTTCAAAAGAGACTCTGGGAAAAAGCTGAGATCTGTTTGTGTAAGATGTGTCGTTCCAGGAAGTGTCACCATAAGTCGTTCTGCAGTGGTACCGGTGACATCGCCATCCATTTGTCTCATTTTTATGACGTCTCTCTTTTTAATGTCACCGATGCAATTGATGAAAATTATAGGCTTATCGATTTTAATTTTTAAATACTTGTCATCAACTGCTATCATCCATGGATCATGCGTAACGGCCATTTTGATACGCTCGTCTTTCGATAATGCTACCAAAGCAGATGATCCCCCATGTGAGTGACCCATAACAGCAATTTTTTCTAATTGCAATTGTCCTTGAAATTCGGACAAGTTTGAGTTTGGATCGTAAATATTTGATAACTTTCCGTCATTTAACTCTTCGAGTAAATCGACAACCTTACTCAGCTCTCGAACGCGGATTTCAACTTGCTCGAGTCGTTTTATTCTAGCTTCCTCACTTCCAAATTCGACAAACTGGTGCTCCAGTGACTTTTTCAAAAGTGTCCCAGCATCATCGTCTTTTTCCATGTAAAATGAGCCAGCAGCAGATCCATCTTTATGGTCAACAGCAGCTACAAGAAAGCCATATGATGCTAGATCACTGCAAACAAAGGAGTATACATCCTTTGAGAGCATAAGCCCATGAGAAAACACTACTACTGGTAGTTTTTCAGTACTTTTAGGCACTTTCAATGGCTGATTTACTGCAATTGGCAAAGGGAATAGGGTAATTCCCTTCATGTACATAGTTAGTAGCTTGAAGTACTCGGGCTCCATCCATTGTGGAAATGTCGCCTTCGTTGAATCGTAGTCTTTGCATGGGTAATATATTCTAAAAAATGTACCATCTTTGCCAGGTTTGTCCAAAACATCAGTGAATGAAACTGGATTCGGCCCCGTTGGCTTCGGTAACGCAGTAGCCATAGTGATTTGATTTATGGTCTAAGATAATATATTATGTATATAAAAGCAGGCTTAAAATGTTCAAAATGTAAATGGGTAAGTGCATTAAAGCGTCAAACAAGAAATATATGAATTATGGCCCAACAGATATTGCTTGCTTGCTTGTTTGTATTCTAGAAACCTGGAGCACATAAGCTGAGGAATGCAAACCAACATAATCGTTTTATACAATTAGCAAATGCTCTGTGATAAGTAGTAAAGTTTGATGCTCATCCGCCCACCACCAACCACTAGGGCAGATCGCCATTAGGTCAAAGGCAAAGCCAACACCGCAAATGCAGCAATCTACACGTCTGCAACTCCGAAGAGTCTCTATACTGCAACTATTAGCTGCATCTCCGTGTGCAGTAGACCGGAACAGAGAGCGAAAGACGGAGAGAGAGAGACAACAAGAGAGGCGATGCGCAACGACAGATAGGTGTATAGCCTAGGTAAAGGCCTAGGGCCCTAGGCAATGTCGGCATACGGAACAACATTAAAAAACGATATTGATTGTGATATCAGTCGAAAAATGTAATGGTGTAAGGCCTAGAGAGACAAGCCTGTCACTCAAACAGATTGTACAAAGAGTAGTCTACTTACAAAAGAGTGCGCAAAATGCAAGAAACGCTGCCTGAGGTTTAACTAAATTCAAAAGAACCCGCCTTTACATCATCTTCTCGCCACACGGGGCAGTAGTATCCAATGGTGAGCCCTCTATGATGACGTCAGGACGAGCAACCAGGACATGATCCATACTATCTTTCTCGCAAGGCAGCTCAAGATGTTTGGCGATGAATCCCATCATAACGCCAGAGCTGACATCGTTGGCAAGTTTAGGGTCAGTTATAGTTTTGAAAAGGGCCCTTGCAAGCCATCTTGACTTCGGGAAGTAGGCGAAATCGGTGTGGGTAAGATGGTTGGATCCTAAAATCGTAACCATGCGCGAATAATTTGATCGATCTGTGGCAGTGACCTGCTTCATTTTCGAGATGTCTGCCTCTTTTAGATGGCCCACACAGTTAATGAACAGTACTGGGGCCTTGGCAGTAGAATTAAGATATTCTTCAGTCAAAATTCCCATCCAGGCGTCAAAAGAAACACCGGCTTTAATGCGCTGATCATTCACAGATGCAACCACTGTAGCGCCACCAAGCGAATGACCAACAATTGCAAATTTTTCAACATCAATAGATCCGACAAACTGCGTTAAATCAAAGTCAGATTTGAGGATATTTTTTAGCTCTCCGGTGTTCATTTTTTCAACGCAATCCAACAAATTTTTCACGTCTTCACGACGCTGCTCGAGTTGAGCGTAACGGCCTTCCTCAACCACTGAACTTTTCATGTCATAGTTAGAATCGTAAGGCACTGTTTTGACTTCTCCGTTAGCGGGGTCGATGTAAAAGGACTCCGACGCAGTCCCATCTCTATGATCCAAAGCGGCAACTAAGTACCCATGAGAAGCAATCTCGTACGAAATATATGAGTAGAGGTGTTTACTCATCATTAATCCGTGCGATACAAGAACGACAGGAAGTTTTGAATATTTCCCTGGCATTTGAAGCGGGCCATTTTTCCAAACTGGCATCGTTCGGTCTTTTAGATAACACTTTACAACTCGGGAGCAAAATCCGTTGCCCATGACTTGAGACGTCGCACAGGTCAAGCTGTCCCAGTCCATCCATGTAGCGCTTTTCTCCATGACTGTCGGATAATAAATTCGAAACCGACTACTATCAACGCCGGTCTTATCAAGAATCTCGTGGCATGCGACCGGATACGGGCCGGTAGGACTCGGGATATCGTAAGACATAGTTTGTATAATTTTTTAATATTATTCTTTTCTACTGCGACTCTAAAATTACATCGAAACGAAATAATTTTAGTATAGGCTAGTTATCAAACAAAATTGCCCGGTCAAACTATCTCGCTACGCTGTTTCACAGCCGATACGTGACCTACTCGCCTGACGGAGTGTCGATACAGTAAATTGCTGGTGCTGCTCCGTGTACTAGCAACCGTATTTTTCGCGGCGTATCTTTAACTGTAATTCCAAGCACCTAACTCTTGATATTTATAGAAATTTATGCCTATGCTACGTGTCCTTTGCCGCTTACCATTACAAAGCAAAAAACATAATTATGCTTATAGCGTTGCGCCATTCTTTGCTACATATAACATACGAGAGACCACATGACCGGCGTTTAAAAACAGTTAGCCTATAATCAAGGTCGCGTGACCAAAACATCCGAAATACGAGAGCTAGTGCAACAATAACGCGCGTCACCGTCACATGCTTAGCTATATCGCATCCAGATATGAAACTGTTGGGCCTTTGATGGAATTTTTGAAATATTAGGCACATGATTTTGTAAGCCACGTATCCTTTTCTAGCACGTGAATGACAAATTGTTAGACAATCTGCATTCTCTTTTGTCAAACGTGCAGCATTTCGCTAACAAGAGTACGTCTTCTGCAACAGCATTTGTTACGACGGGAACGGAGAATCGCATAGATATTCGAAATAGGAGCTCTGAACGCTTGTGAACGTATTTTCGAATAAGTGATGCTGGACGTTAAATTTGTGGTGAGATTATGCATCTGATCGTACGCCATCGGCTCCGCTATTTGATCTACATAACTTATAAAGACACCACGCTGCTCGTACAATTTATTTTAATGACGGAAACACACGAGACGTGCCGTAATCATTGATCGAAGATGCTAAGCAATAACATCTATTCTTGTGAGCGAGTCTGATAGATTTGGTTGGCTGGCCGTTGAAAATATGGTGGCGGCCTCTATATCCATTAAATTGATCGTCCGCGATAGGCTACTATCAAGAAAATAGAATGTATAATCCGCTCATTTATGATTATGACATCATCAAATATTATACGTCACAATCCGTTAATCGTATTTTTGATCCAATCATTATAAATTGACATTCTCGCAAAATATTTTGGAATATTCAACTCTCTGCATTGTGAAAGTTGAAAATTGAGCGTGACGCCGATGACGTAATAGTTAAGATTCCAGCTACACATGATTCCGCTCCCTTGATCACCCTGCAGATATAAAATACAGAATTGATACAGATGCAAATACAGAACAATATGGAAATTCACGTTATATTGCAGTCACGCTGTTTGCGTGGATACAGATACCGTATTTAACGTAGGCATATGAAGGAAACCACCTTTTCGCGACACCTAGAAGCCGCCAGACAACTAAAACAAAGCGTTATCCACGCTGTTTGCGTATAGCCGGCCTATCATGCGAGTATACAGATACTTTAATTTAACGCGGTTATACAGCAATGATACCTCACACAGAGATAGACGTGAGCCGTCGAAATGTGCGGCACATATGGTTGACGTCATATTGATAGTGAGACCAAACAGTTTCAAAGAGACTTCATCACAGTCACGATCAGAAATAATTGGAAAGTCGACGATATGAAGCTCTCTCTCGCCTGCCAAAACAACAAAATAATCAATATAAAATATCGCTTCTTCCTTTCGCACCTTCACTTTGGGTCATATTGACGAGAATAAAATCGAACAAACTCTCTTCACACTCTCATACCCTTTCAATCTCCAACCTCCACTCTTTCACTCTCTCCATATCTTAATACTCAAGATTCTGAAACAGCTAGTGTGAGATTATAATCAATAAGTTGCCAGCAAATTCTACACGAGTAGCCACACCTAAAGTCTACCCACCACCTCAGCTCTTTCCCGTCTACTGCATATCTTGAATCTAGATTCTACACGTCACGCATACCTCCTTTTTGGTCAGAGTTCCATCCAGACACAATACAATAGTCTCGTACTTTTTCTACTCTGCCCATGTGATGTGTAGGACTTTCCAAATATGGCGGCGGTAGACAAGCCGCCTTGTTACCAACTGGTAGTTCCACAGCAATCTGAATACAATTGTACTTCCTAAAAATCGATTATTTTGATACGCTTCTTGCAAAATGCTCACTTTAACAAGTACAGTGCCAAATTTAGCTGATCGTTCATCATACGAACTATGCGAGACTCATTGGTCAACACATGGAATATACTAATACCTTCACAAGAGCCACGTCTGAGCCCTTAGTTAGATCCTCGTTAAATATGACATCAATAACTTGAACTAAAGTTGCCCCGTCATCCGACGTCACTGATGTTTTTGATTTGGAATGTACCAGCTCAGGAATAAGGTTAAGTAGAAGCCTCAGGTAGACCGCATCCAACCCAATTCCATACGACATGACTCTTAAAGATAAAACATTTTACATCAGATGACCTTCCTGCAGCAACCCGTCCTATTTAACTAGGCCGACAGGGACGTTTGTGGCATTTTAGAAATGTTCCTCACCCTTCCTTATCCATTGGTACAAAACAATCTGACGCAGTCACAAAATACTGAGAAGAAACAAGAGTAGCTCCACAAATATAAGCTACTCGTTGCAGTGATATCAGGCTTGCAAACCACGGCACTTCGCCTAAATCAACTTCGCTGCCACCAACTATCCTTCCTGCCTGGCGTCCAAGTTGTTGAAGACCACAATCTGAAAAAAATATTCCAGTCATGACTTATATCAAAAAGTTTTAGTGCTCGTATTTAACTGTTAGAAAATAGTCAGCGATTCAAGAATTGATTTATCTTAATAACTGTTACCTTTGGTATACATTCCTACCTGTGTAAGATTTTGGCAGTTCCTCAGAGTCCCACGTTGCCGTAAAGCCTGTGCTTGTGACAGAATCATCACTAAAGAAGCGAATCACCATAGTTCCATGCGTTCCGATGAATGGTCCAACATTTTCACGATGATTTCCTGTATAGATTAGACGATGGGTAATAATATGCTCAAATCAATAATTTAATATTTTACACAATAAAAATTTAGCAGTACGTGGTGTAAGTAGCCACGATAGGAATCTAGAGCATGTTGACACACATAGTACCACCTTCAGTGATATAGGGAACATACCACAAATTTGTCCCAACACATTGCTTTCATCTTGTGCCAGTCCTTCTCCATCAACAATAAGCAGATGATCACCGATACAATGTCCGTCACTGCTCACTTCTGATTGATGAATAGATACATCATGGAGCCATAAGATAATCTTCCTCTTTGGCACTAAGCCGACAAGAGAAATTGGTAAGATATTTGGTCTATCTCTTCTGACACACAAGAATTAGAATGATATTCCCTTAAACGGTAGTGTGGACATTAAATCTGAGGTGACTAATTCTAGCTATTACTATAGTAGGGTGAAGCTCAAATAGCTTGTGAATCGTATTCCAATAAACAGGACTGGATTCTATCTGTTATGAGAATGCCTTTCAACAGCACTATTAATCCAGGGATACTAATGCTAACTAGACTGTTGCTAAAAAGCCTGTCTAAGATCGCCCTAATAACGGGAAAAATTCTTAGTGCCAGACAATAACGACAACAGAAATTTCTAATTTTTTTTTAACTGTCCCGTAACTGGTACTACTGATACTCGGAGCTAAATTCACTCTTACTATATTTTAATGGTCGAAAACCATACCGTGGTTATATAGCAAAGTAAACAGAGCCTATCTATTAATTTTTGAAAATGTTAACAGCTACTCACGAGTGATACGCCAATCACAGATGACGTTTCTGATGTAATTCGTAGGATAAGCGGGGGATGAGAAGTATCCACTGTTACTCGTTAATTCTCTACCACACACAGACCTGTTCAATACAAATATATAGAAGATTCAATGAGAGAGCCTGGTAAACAGCCTTGCCCCATTGGCCCATATCCTACGGCAGACCTTGTAAGATGTATTTAAATGTTGTCAAGGAGAACATGGGTGAAGTCGGTAGTGACGGAAGAGGACAATAAGGAGAACTAGGGAGGATTATGGTCTGCTGTGGTGGTAAAGTGATTGGAGATGCTGAAGCTTGTGACTTTGTTTCCCCAAGGAACTGAGGCTTACACATAAATTCGTCGTGACACTATACTTTACAAATTCAAAGACTGTACTCACCTACAAAGAGAATTAGTCAGTGACATTGCATCATCTGTTTGGAACGGATCAGTGACATCGTCACCAACAACATACGCTTCCCATTCCAAATCACCATTTATCATTGAAGAAGTGAGCTGGATCGTGTCACTCGAACCAAAACTGGCAAGATATAAATTCCCAGTTGACACGCGGAGCACGCTTTCTTGACTTTCGATATTTCCACAGGAGAACACCTGACGAAGCAAAGGGGCATCGATGAAGTCATAATACGCGGTTACAGCACGGTAGGAAAGTACGCAAAACAATGATACGCCATCAATATCCCGAGTACTGTGAAATTAAGGTTTCAGTTGCTAGATGACGAAAAATTTATCTCTTCATTTTACTCCAGCCAACTCTCAACGATGAAGTCTATAGCTTGATGTGATCATGGCACCAGAATCTCTGACCAAAAACTGAATGGTGGGTCACTTTGTGGTCGACATCGTTTTTGGCAATTAGACAGGCTTAGGAAACTTTTGGCGAGGCAGACCAAAACAGTTCAACTCAGCAGACCAACAGCAAACAATTTCAATGGGCTCGAAGGCAATTTTCGGCTCGAAACGTCTAGCGCCAGGTGGGATAAAGAAATGTCGCCTTACTTGGTCAGTGTCTGCATCGTTGCAATGTTTTAAAGATAAAAAGACTCCGTCTTCATCAAATATCGGTGACCAGCATAGATTTGAAGAAACACTTTCAATTTGTTTGAAGCCGTTCCCAGAATGCCATTTCCAAAGCTGAGTCGATTTTGTTTCATAACACTCATCAGCTTCGACACTGACAACGGTTTGACTTTCGATATCTGCCTGTTGGAAGTAAATTAGTTGCTGTTGCAACACACAATTTACACATACTAGCATTGTACCGTTGAAACAGTGATGAGTTAGTTAGAACTACATTGCAGGTGACTTCAAAACTTATGCTTAAAAGACAACTCACTTGCAAACAAATATGTTTTCGGTCAGAATAGAATTGTCGAATCATGAAAACCTTGTTGACTGAAATTTCTGAATTCAAAATATGATCCTATTACAGTTTTCATTAGGTCCTAGGCCCTACTTCATTTTCATTTTCCAAGGCAGAGGCAGTATTCTGTCTGTGTGTCAAGATGCAAACGCTATAGATTCCTATCGTGGGCACTTCCCACACATATTGACTATGGTATGTATTGTTTATTAAATTGTTTAAACATTAATAACGCAACGCTCACCTACATCCGAAGTTTCACATTTTTCGAATTTCTTTGACCAAATTCCATTGTCTTTGCATTCGGTTTCTTGCCCGACCAGACCATGGAGACTTCCAAAACAAGATCCAATACATCGAGTACCAATCGTCTGCCAAGCGTAATTACAGTTCACCGGATCCAGCACCACACCAAAGGGAACATTTACATATGGACATTTCTCTAAAAATTAAATCATTTGATCGTTCATTTTCATAATACGGCTGTGATGATGGTAAGGTGAATATTATTTACAGTATAGCTTAAACTAAACTCACTCTTACAAGATGGTGTTCCATGATTCCACTCTCCATTACTTGCACAAGTCCTGGTTGTAGGTCCATCAGATAACGTGCATCGTAACCCACAAGACACAGTGACAGTCGTTCCATACACGACATGAACACCGCCGTACCTTTGGAGAGTGCACTCAATTATATCAACAGAGAAAGATATTTAGAATGACAGAAGAATATCATGGGTAAAGGAGTCTTATATATACGCTGTGGCGACTTACAAATGACAACCCGAAAGTTGGAGAGAGGAAGAGATATGGCATGTTTCTTCGGCCAATTGTTTCAGCGAATGAAAACACTGTTGCTTTTCACGCATACTTACAGTCCGTCATACTTTATTCTCATGTCACACTCAAATGAGAGAGGAACGGGACAAGCATTAAGCTTAATACACATAGGCTCGTCAGCAGACCATTTCCCATCACCACAAGACAGAGTAGTTGAACCATGAAGAATGAAACCAACGTCACAACTGAAAATTTATGATAACATTTAGCTCCTACACTACCTACTGTTAGGCCTCGCTGAGAACTGTTCACCGGCACACAGAATATCATAGGCCTAGTCGAGAACTGACCCATCACCCCTACAGCTTCTTTTGTACACTTATTTATATAGATAAATCGTTCAGATAGGGTACTTTATCTCCACTTGTGCTAGTACTTACATAATAGATCGCAAAACACAGATTGCTTAATGTGAACTTGACCAACACCAAAATCTGATATGTGTGGCCATCTAACAATCTAGAACAAACTCTGTGATGTTTCCACTAGCCCAGGTATGGATCAGAACAGATGGCCTGATCATAACAACCTTCCTCAACTGTTTCAATAGCTGAAACTGTACTGTACAATAAAACTTGTAACCTGAACTGGCAAACATGTCCATCTTGACTGTCTTCGTTTGCACATACATCTGGATAAACACTGCCATGCTCCGGCTCACTGAACTTTGGGCAAAATTCTGCAAATTAACATCACATCATTTGATGTGGCTTAGAAAATCTGAATCCTAGATTACATTAGATGACTAACCCACAACTCACGTTCACAAGAACCGTCTCCTTCTGACCATACCGCGTTCCCATCACAAGTTTTTGAAGTCGTTCCGATCAACTTATACTGAGCATCACATATGAATTGGCACTCAGAGTTGATAAGGACATTATAACCTTGACACCAGAAGGGTGAAATGATGCCGTTTTGAGGTTGAAGAAGAGGTTGGCACACTTGAACACAGGATGGTGGATCAGTCGACCATGTACCTGACGCAGAAATAAGAATTTGTTAGAGGAAGACATTACAAGAAATGACCACAGGACTCGACTAGCTAGAATCTTGAAAAATTTGCGATTACTTACCATCATCCTGGCATGTAATAACAGAGTCTCCTACAACAACGGAGCCATCTTCACATTGAAAAGAACAAATTTCTCCGCTATAAACCCCGTCTGTGATGCATTCATTTGGAACGACTTGACCGTTCAGAGGAGGAGCCAACTTTTCACATATTACAGAACCTTGGAAGTGGAACACAATATAGGTTAAGTTAGGAAAAATAAGTGATCGTCTGCTGACTGCTTATTCTTACCGATGCAGATTGGAGTTTCTGACCATCTTCCTCTTTCCAAACATTCGGCTTCATGCACAGATCGATGTCCAAAACCCGTTTCACATTCCACAGCACAAATAGAACCCTGTTGAATAAAGAAAATAATGTCTTAAATCCACCAATAAACTCTACATGGCAAGAAACATGGGGAAGGCAGAAAGCTCTACCCAGGGTAACCGCCGGGGGATGTAAGAGATTAATCTGCTACATTTGAAAATGTCGCCCTGAGGTGTTTGAATCAGAATTTATGCAGGTGCTTGGCCACTAAAGAAAAATCATTAGAGCTTCCTGGATACAGGACATATTTTCCATCCTATCTTACCATTGACATGCTGTCTTGAGTCTGACATGACGGAGTTTCAATGCGGCCATATTGAGGTGGTGCAAACTCCGCACAATGTCGGGAGCTTCTCATGGAACACACAGTACCTGAGTTACAAAAAGTATATTCTCATTATAAAACCCAACGTTGGGAATGAGGAAAAGAAATAGGCTGAGAAACAGGGGGACGACTAGACTGGATGACTGGACGATGGACATACATACCTTCCTGAAAATAATTCTTTGCATACCATTGTGATGATGGGAAATAGCTTGTCTCCATGGCCAGCTCTTGGTCACCGTAAGCGGCCCCCATATCCAAAAAATAAACGATTCCTGAATATAATCAAATTTTCCTGCTAGAGATGTTCGATAAAAGAGATAAGCAGATAGATTGCTACTTATGTTAGTAAAGGGACGGTGGGGAGACATTTAAGGTTTGACAGTACATCCTGTTGTTGAGGTAAAAATGGAAAGCTTTGGATTAAAAATTTGTTTATAAAGACATGGATCTGAGAAATATTTTCTGTCTGCACGGTGTGCAAATACACATTGGTGTGAGGGACTAAAATTTCAGTACACTCAGAATTGGTCGACCAACAATTACGATTAAAACTGTACCATCTGAATCAATTCTCAATCCGTCCGAGTTTCGGTGAGGAGCTGTACCGCATTCCCACAACTGCAGAATATTCGACTGATCACATACCTCGATTGTAACCTGAAAATTTTGGAGATAGTTAAGTGGGATGAGACATATAACAAGGGCGGCCACAATTCTCACACAGCTGATATAAGAAATACGATTCTAAAACAGCCTTTACCTTGCCCCATTTTGCAGTGCTACCAGTGAGACATAGCCCACTTTCTGTATTGGTAAGACGTCGTGAGAAGGAGTCCCATTTAAAAAATTGTGTGCCATCTCGTTCTGAGCAAGGACTCGCTTTAGCACTGCTTCCATTTTTTGCACTTAAACACATCGACATGTCATAGTCCATCAGAGATATTATTTGAAATTGAGTGTCCCCTGTAACAAATGTTCCATGTAACACGGAAACCAAAGACACACGATGACAGGCAGTCAAGTACAATTTTATTTATTCTCTTTAGGAAGGGAAAGGACATTGTTTTATTTTTTGTCCGTATTTGATTTTTGCTGCATTTACAAACACTCACATGACACACACACACACTACTGGCATCGAAGGAGCCAGAAGGCTAGCAAAGTCAAGTGTGCCCCAGCCCCTCCCCCAAGACCATTAGTTGAGGACGGTCACTGGTCAGGCCTCTTTAGGGTTGAGACTGATAAAGTTGCAATTTAGTGGACCACCACTATTTTGATATGTACTTACATATGCACTGTGGCATTGCCAGATTCCAAGTTCCCTCATCGGTACATTCAATTTGCTCAACACCCTCCAATGCATAGCCAGGCTCACAAGAGAAAGCACATAAACCACTGCTGCATGGCGATGGATGAACGCTACCATTTGTGATGCTATTTATGGCGGTACAAATTGCTGAAAAACGTGCAACACATTGTGTTAGTTAAGTAATAATTCGGGTGACGCCAACAAAGAAGACATCACATGTCATAATTAAGCCACCCAACCACTATTCTGAGATCAAGCTGTGAGGTGTGTATATATTATGCATTGCAAAGCACAATGCACCTGGATGAGGCCATCGAGCAGTGGCTGCTATTCGGCTGCCTTGACTTGACATCTAGTCAGAAGAAAATAAAAAAGAAAGGCTAAACAAAAGAAGAAATGCACACTGCACCGCTTATAATTTTGGTAGGTTACAAGAATTCTCTCTCTCTCTCCCCCCTACCGATACAAAATTTGAAGTTGAACTTACTTTTGCACTCAAACAATTTCTCTGACCATTCTCCTGAAGTAAGACATGTTCTATTAGGATTTCCACTCATCTCGTATCCACTCAAACATCCAGCAGTGCAGATTTGTCCATACTGTGGCTCATCAAACACACAATCAGGATCGGCATAATATGTATGAGGCGGCAAGAAATCAACCAGTAATGGACAAGTCCCTGTAAAGGCATCATAAAATTAATGTCCATGTTGATAGTTGCCAATGGTCTGTGACAAAAGTAGAAATTCTTGATCGCCAAGATGACAAACGTGCGCCAATGCGGAGGGATCAGAACCGGACGATTGAGCTAGAGACTTAGAATATCCTCGACAATATTACAAGGTACATAACAAGCATACCGACACACTTTGGAGGAGGTGACAGCCACAGTCCATTCCCTAAGCATTGAGTGATAGGGTCTCCAATTAGTATTGCATTTTCATCGGCACACTCGTACTGACAGACAACACCTTCAGCCACAGCATCTGTCTTACATTCGTCAGCAGGCCCTACTGCACCTCCCGATATATCTACCAGAGATGGGCAAGCACCTGAAAACAGAGAAAATAACTTGTGGTACATACAATATGAATAAGGGCCCCGGGGTGGTTGAGTTTCTTGTCATTGGCTATAGCATGACCGACAGACTGTCAGATATCATTCCATCTTCACCTGATGAAGGAGCAGAGCTCCGAAAGCTTGTGTATTATATACCAATAAACTGGACTGGACGTTAAATCTGTGGTGACTTATTATATTTATTACTATTTGAATCGTCCGCCATCGGCTCCACTAAATTTCATGTGGCGTTCCTTAGTTCAATCTAAAATAAGTTTACAAGCTTCTGAAGTACCTCCTGGTCTTCTTGAGCAAAGACTTGAAAAGGTTGCTGTATTCAAACTCAACGTTGTAAAGTAACTGTGTGCATCACTCCATCTCTGCAAAACTACTTTATCGGAGCCCTGAGGAAAAGCATAAAAATGTAACAACCAGTTACTCATACAGTCTGTAGTAATCACTTACCTTCATGTAAGTGCTTGGTGAGTATTCGGTATCTTTGAGTAACAATCGAAACGGATTTTCAACGGAACACTCCCATAATTGTAACACATCATCAATATTACATGGTGATGTCACAATTGGTTCGTCATCACGAACAAAATGAGCAGCAAGACACCTCCCAGTGGCAATGTTTCTGAATAAGATGAAATGAGAAAACTCAGTTGTTTGATGACAAGGACAGATTATTCTATCATTTCCTACAACCTTCTAATTCTCCATTTCCATTAACGAGTGTCCAGCACTGCCTACAGTGGTTTGAACCGAATAAAATTTTGCAGCAGTGATTTTTATTTAGGAAGGCCTACCTGCCGTATCATATATTGGGCGAAACCCACTGTGGGTTGGTCACCCAATAACCACGAGGGCCACACCCTTCTATGGTATAGGGAAGACGCCACGGGCAACGATCACTATACAACAATAGGCTTGCATATAAATTTATAGCATACTGTATGTTGAAGTTTTCCAGCCATCTCCATTGGAAGATCTTCATGTCTTTGTCTGAGGCAGTGAGGCAATCAACTTTCGGTCGTCGTACGACACGTCCATCAATAGTTTCTTTCAAGCAAATATCCGTCTCGTCAAGAGACTGCATGATGTACATCGGCACTCCAGTTTCTAAAAAACAAGTAAAAAAGCAATGACATAACAATGCCCTCTTAATGATGTAACAAAGAACCGATAGATTTTTGATAATGACTATAAAATTCGATGGGAGCTGGTTTTTCACATGGCGCGTTGGACAATTGCGGAATTTACTTTCCTCAAATCAAGCACACACACAATACATTGAAATGTAAAACAGGATCAGTATCCGATATACATTGCCAGCAATTACTGAAGAGCTGAGTTTCCATTTTCATACCTACGCATCTTGGTATTTCAGGAGTCCAATATCCAACACCATTACACGAAACTTCTGCCAAGTATGAAGGAGCAAGACCTCTATCGCACAGTATCGTACAGACGGTTCCCCAAATATAATCGTCACGAGAACATTGAACGGTTGCATTCAACACAGAGAATGGCGAACAGTGACCTGTAGTGTAGAGATATTCCTGACTGACAACTCACTACTGACAACAGATCGACAGAGAAACACAAACAGTCAAACATTGCCAAGGCCGACATGGGCAATTAGGGAATGAGCTGAGCAATAACACTCACGAGTACATTGCGGTACTGGACGATCCCACTCTCCATCTTCCATACACCGTGCGACTTCAGCACCTTCCAATTCAAATCCTTCATTGCATATGAACTGACACGTGTCGTTAGTGATGATATGTTCTCCATAGCATGAGGTTAAAGGCAAGGCCTGTCCATTGTAAAGCTTCGAAAAGGGGTGGCATTTTCCTTAATAAAATGAAGATATTGATTAGCTTCCCGAAAACTCAAGTCTGCATTTTCACTCCACTACAAACTACGTACGTACTTTCACATTTTGGAGGAGGCGAGCTCCATTCTCCATTGGAGTCGCACGTGGTCACGGCACTTCCAATCAAAGCGTATTGATTTAGGCACGTAAAAATACAAACGGCTCCAGATCCCAGACTTGACGAAGTACAAGCATATGGAAACAAATCCCCATTTACAATAGGCCCCAACGCAGTGCATTTCTCTGTTATAATTCGTAAGATAACGAAAAACAAGCTAAATATTTGAAAGACAAAGTTGAAGGTTAATTACTTATGCAAATTCCCGGCGTTTCGTCCCATGACCCGTCCAAAAAGCATGTAGACGTTGATTCTCCGACCAGAATGTACTCTGAAGCACACGATGTCATACAAGCAGTACCGACAGGAACTCTGTTAAAAGTTGATTCGAGTTTAGTAGAGGTGTACTGCATCGCATATCTTGGATTCTAGCCAAAAACGAATATTTAGCTTTTCCAAAGTTATGGCAATCTGGATATTCAGAATTCCTGGGATGTTCGAATTCAAAGTATTAAAACACAGTGGTCCAAGTGAAATGTAGTAGATGAAATCCCCAGCCCCCAGCGTTCCACCCACAAAACAACTTACTTTTCATGATTACACAAAGAGGGACTCCGGTGAGTGGACGAATCGTTGTAGACGTCGAAAACGCAAAATCTTTTGCAAGTCGGTAAATCTGCGATCACTGTCATTTCTTCGCGGTCCTCAGAATCGTCTTTAACTAGAGAATAGTCTATCACCCATTTTCCTCTGTCGCAAGTCCGAATTGAAATATCTGACGTCATGAACTGCTCATCACAATAAAATGAGCAGATCGCACCTTGCCTGACGATTCTTTCTGTGCAGGAAGGAGGAGAGACCTGAACAGAGAAACAATGGAGACTCATAAAGAGTTGAAGAGGAAAGAAAGCCCCCCAGATATCTGAAGTAGGCTATATGGCCAAAAGACAAAAACAATGTTCGTCCCTGGTCTAAATCTAAATCGCTCTATCTCTCTACATCTAGAGCAAGTACTACCTAATATTAACATTGACAAGGCGATAAATTAGTCCGAAAACTTACAAAGCCATTTCTTGGTGGTAATATCGGTGGGCAAATTGAAACACACCGCACAGAATCCCCAGACCAAAGCCCATCACCCATGCACGTTTTTGTTAATTCTTCGACCAAATCCAATTGTGCCTCATCATCGACTGTGCAATTTAGTGACGCCTCGGTCGTATTGTCCAAATTTTCAATATTTTCACATGTATGTATCAAGTCCATGATATAGCCACCGTCGCATTGAAGAGTGCAGACTGTTCCTTGGAACTGTTCCTCAGTGAAACAAGTTTCGGGACTTACAGTCATGTGATGCATTTGAGTGATGCTCGGACATATCCCTGAAAATCAATGATAGGTCGTTATGGTGATGGCTTGAACAAATAAATTAAGTGTAAGATACTCTTTGCTAGTTGCCATTTCCTACCGCAATGGACAGTTTAGGTGTGAAAATTATCTCAAATTTTATGGTTTAGGTATGGTTGAAGTTTCAAGAATTTGTGAAGGTGCAGTTGTGGGTGGGCGGGTTGTAGCTGGAATGGAATCTGACTTAAAAACCCACCCACTCAAGTCCTCTGAAGTAGAATCAATAATGTAGAATTGTGCTACTTGACTTACTGTTACATTTTCCCTGTGCTTCGCTCCACCTCCCAGTTTGTAGACAAGTCAAATGGATTTCTGTGACATTATCATAGAGGACGTATTCATCTTCACACGACACAGTACAGAGTCCTCCCGGTGAGATCCCATTCTCGTCCAGTGACACAAGATCTCCGGCCATACTAATACAAGACTCTGGGTGGATTACCATATTTGGCATGATAGTCAGTGGATAACAAAATGCTGAAATGGACAAAATATGACTTAAATTTGTATCAACGTGCAATAAAATCTTGAACCTGTTGAACATATCTGTCTACAGTTTCTTGGTTAGGAGTAGCATACGTGGCACCCAGATAAAGACCCCTCCACAATTCACCACCTGGATTGTAACGGCTAGGTTTGGGTCTTCTAGTCATCTAGTGGGTGAGAATATTTAAATTTTTTTCATAATCATATTAACATACATCCACAGACTTCACTGTGCATGGTGTAAGCAATCATGCAGACTGGTAACGTCGACAGGGTGCTGGCAGTGTCACACTACGCACTATCCCTATTCCCTATAGCACCAGAGGCCTGGCAGGAACGGTCAGTACACCAATTTCTACCTAATACATAATTTTTGACATGGTCAGTGCGGAGTGAACCAACAAACTTGCTAATGAACTACGGGTAAGATGTCCATGCCGATTTGTCAGAGCATTGCAAAATCAGCCAAATAACCCTACATATGTAAATTACCTTCACAATTTGGTGGAGGAGCAGACCACAGGCCGTTGTCTTGACATGTCACCACAGAGACTTCAGAATCTAATTTAAATCCAACATTGCAACGGAACGAACATGAGAGCCTGGTCGAAATATTATTCGAAACATCACCACAGATGCTTGGAAAAATCTGTAAGGGAGAAAAATTCCGAAAAATAGATTTGCCAAAATATCTATGACATGAGTGCAGAGGTGGACAGTGTCAGCTTCCATATTAAACTAGCCAGGCTGAATACTAGGATTATGTGCCTACGTGCCTCATAACGCGGGGGGTGGGGTGGAGGTGGAGTTATATGTTTCTAAGGTTCACAGCCTCGGAAAAAAAACAATTTGCTGTCGATTCTGAATTCCTGAGCTCAGAATGGGGGCAGTCTCAAAATGGAATAGCCTTTCAAGGCCTAAATCCAGCCGTGCATGATAGGTACATGAAAACAATAATTCCCCAGCGGATCAAGATAGTTACCTTGCCGTTTCTAGGAATTGGTAGCGGTGAACAAACACCACCGGCTTCTTTATCTCTCCAAGAGCAAATAGTCTTCCGAATATTTTTCTCGTCATCCTCTGAGTAGTATTCCGAGCTCGACACGCCATACCTGCAATGATGACTCGGCGATTAGTTATTATACGACAATAGCAAGAGGTGATACAAACCATGTGACGGTCTCTTGTTCACTGTCATACAAATTCAAGTCGTATACCCAAATTGTGTCGGTGGTGAAATATCTGAAAATGTTAAAATAGTTAATAGGTTGCCTGTCTCTCGTCTGTGATGTGGATGGCTGGAATAACACCAACTGTGTCAAACCAATGACAAGTAATTTAGCAAGGAAGCGATGGATACCATTTGTAACATGTTTGGTTAGTCACAGGATTAGAACCCGGGACCAACTATTTCATGGCCTTAGACCTACCATTACACCTCGAAGCCAGTAATGTGGACAATCGTAACCCGAAAAAATGAGAGGTGACAACAAATGAAGGATAATGAACATAACCCACCCAAAGTCCGGGTAGAGCTCTTCATCATGCATTCTTAAAAACCACTCTTCGGTTTCTGACTTGCATGACCATCGCTGGCGAGAATCTGATTCATTGCAACTAGCCATTTGTAAACGTTGCCCAGGAAATAGATTAGGAACCATGATACAAAGACCTGTGTGAAGTTGAATAATATTGCAAATGAATTATCCTTAAAACAGGATAAATATGATTGGAGACAGCAATGATACATATTTGTATGTAGCCCTAGGAAGTGTAGCAAAAGTCATTACAGCACATGCTTGGCCTTGAAAGTAAAAGATTGCCGCTGACCTGTTCCAGAGTTCTTCAACAGTTGATCAGTGAACCATGACCATCTATGAAACGGATTTTCTGACTCACAGTCGGTTGATAGGACTTTTTGAACCACAGTGCCACTTCCAGAAATACAGGCCTTTTTCTAAATGGTCAAATGTTAAATTTTTTTTGAATGTGTGATATTCAGAATATCGCTCACCTCAACACCACCAGCTTTTTTTGATAGAAAGATCAAAAACTGTTCACGTGGGTTACAGTACGGTTCCTCGCCAGTCCAACTTCCATTATCACCACAAATCCTTATTCCAGAGCCACGAACGGTATACTCCAAATCACATAAAATATGACATTTCGCCGACCGCATGTAGAAAGCAACTTCGTCTAGTTGCCGCCCAGCAAGGAAACACACCACATTGCTGTTCTCAGGTTCTAGAAATCTCTTGCATTGAGGTTGACAGAGGCCGTTGCTACCTGAAAAAGAATAATATTCGACATTATGAGAGAGAAAGAGAGTTACCACAGTTAGGCCATGTACGACATACATATCCACTATACCCAATGAACAATTAAGAGGGGGAATAAAATGCATAGTTAGAGGCAACGTCGAAAAATGGATAACATACTTATTTCTGGTAACCATGTACCATCCGACTGGCATTTTCGTAGATTGCTTCCAAGAAGCAGATACCCGTTTTCACAAGTTATTGTGCAGTTTGTCCCAGATTGAATCGGAGGTAGTTTGCAACTGAATGGAGTGACCTGTTACAGATTTTTGACAACAAATTACCCATAATTCAAGAGCTGATTTTGTTTGATAAAGTATTACTAGGTTACAGTATATGCTACAGTAGGCCTACTATGAAGATAGTTTAAATGGCAGCACACACACTGTCTGAAGATTCATGGCTTCCATAACGATGGTCTATAGCCAGTCCTCTCTGAACTAATCTAAAAGTATTTGTGATAGGAGTCAAAGAAGACGCCACTAATTTAACGAGTTCATTGGGGAAAGCGATAAACTGTGGCAACACGATTAGACATGCTGAAAGTCAAAAATTAATATGTAATTTTTCCACTTACTGATCCATGAGCTATATAAGGCAATGGTGCGCACACTTGCTCACACGCCGGTTCTTCACCAGACCATGAACCATCTTCCATGCAAACTCTTGTCGACTCAGCATTTGACATATAAAACCCGTCCATACATAAATAGGTGCATTCCATGCCATAAGTTGGTGTCAGATAATTTGACGTACATGCCAATGGAGCAATTGTCGTGTGGATAGGTAGAGTTAGTGGTTCACAAGGAACTGAAATAAGAAGTTTCATATCAAGATCAAAGCAGAATTATCATCAAGGCTAAGGAAGCTCATCAATATTGTACTCCCGCGAGCATTTGAGCTAGTCTGTCAATTCAAATGAAAACACAGCGGAACCACCTCCCGCTTCACTTACTACTTACATGCACAACGAAATTCTTCGCCACTCCATGATTGATCCCACTGACAAACTCGTGCGGTTTCACTAATTGGGTAAGTGCCAGTATCGCATTCCAAAATGCATGTAGCGCCCTCAGCTGATTTTTCGATCGTATCGCAATTCCTAGGCAAGGATAACACACATTAGAAAGCAGACTTCGCTTACTCTTTCTGATGATATCATAGGGTGGGCGATTTACGGGACAAGACAAGGAATCGCGGACTGAGCCGAGGTTGTTAAGTTGGTAGTACTTAGACCATACAATCCCATGTACTCTGCAGCTGCACCGGTAAATCTAGTGGGGAAACCACAAAAAAAAATTTTTTTAACATCTTCGGTATGAAGCAGTTGAGACTTCACCGACTCTACGAGCCACGGCTTACTGGTTTTGTGGTAATGAGCTCACCACTATGCCTACAACACAACACTGGTAGTATAAACGAGGTTCACAAATTTATACATCATTTGAACGTACGTTATACTTCCATTCGCAGGTCGTGGTAAAGGCGCACAGTAATGCCGACACAAGAACGTCAAAGAAGTCCAAACTCCGTTATCACAACGAACTGTTGTCAAAGTCGATGCCGGTTCTCCTATGTTGCAATGCCATGAACAAGTCTGTCCCTGAATGTTAAGAGGATAAAATCCACTTAGAAAGCATCACGAAATTGGCAGACATTCTTTATTAATATAAGCTAGTCGCTAATGACTGTCTGCCATAACCTTCATCATTTGCCCAGTCTTGGGACCAGCACTGGACCTTGCTGCCCACACACTGTTGAGTTGGTACACCGGCCAGATTTGAACCACAGATCTCTAACACGTAAGTTCAGGACTACAGGAGTGGATTCTGGATAGCAATCTATGTCCAAGGTTTATTTCACTGAACCGTGGCAAGTAGCATACCTGATAGACTTTAAATTTCACACACACACACACTAACCTCAGGAGACCATTCTTCCATACAAAGAGAAGGCGAAAAGGAGACATCATCAGGTGCCATTGACGCCAATGGAGGGCAAGCAAGTCCACCACTTCTCATCGTACACAAAGTTTTCATTTCAGTCAAATCTTTGTATTTCCAATTTGTTGTTTCCATGTTACTTTCCTCAAGCATGATTGGATCGACCAAGAAAGCGTAGTAGAATTCTTTCTTGTGTTTGAACAACGCTCGTGAAGTGCCGAGGAGAACAGACGGGTGATATTTTAAGAAAAATCGATACGGTTTTTCTGGGTTAGATGAAC
Source organism: Botrylloides violaceus (assembly GCA_030412335.1). Lineage (NCBI taxonomy): Eukaryota > Metazoa > Chordata > Ascidiacea > Stolidobranchia > Styelidae > Botrylloides > Botrylloides violaceus. Next base: position 1,999,723 of record JASFYC010000320.1, read on the forward strand.
AACCCCACTGTTGTAACGGATCATCGTAGTCGCAATGCCACAGGTACAAGCTAGAAAAGGTTAATCAATATGCTTGAATGAATAAATACTAGCTTCAGAGCCTGTTTGCAGCGTGAACAGGGGCTGTTATATACAAAATAATTTCATTCTTTTTTTACCTTGCTCCATGTTCTATTCTTGTAGCCGTTAAGCACAATCCACTGGCTAGATTCATGACATGATTCGTATATTTCCATATCCATCTTGCCCTGATTTCACCCCGGCAAGACTCAATTATTAACTCAGAATTGAAGTACGGAGGATTGTCATTGATCGGAAGGAGGCACTGAATGGCGCTCGTATCATCAATATCAACTTGCATGAAAAAATCATCAACATCTGTAATGGAGGAGACTCAGGATAATTGGTAAAAATGACCATCCCGTCGCAGAAAAAATGTTCACTGAACATAATGTACATATTGTACAACTTCTCTGATATCACAAAAGGGCGCCTTGACAGGATGGAAAAGGTTGTGGAGCGGAGGGCAAAATTTGCAGCTAGATCGTATCCGGCCTAGAAAGCAGTGTAGAAGATTCTGCTCTGCTGCTTCTATATTACGTGATCAACTCAGTCTTTCAACTCACCAATACATGCGGCAACCGTGTCGTTCCATTCTCCATCTTCTTGGCAAAGATAAATTCCGTAACCATGAGAAAGCGTCTCACCAAACTGGCAAAGCATATAACACACCTGTCCAACATACATATCCTTGCAATTGAACGATATATCATCACATCGTCCTAAAAAGAAACACTAAGCTGTTATGATTTACATGAATGATAGTCTTCAGTCAACTCACTTTTGCATATTGGTGGCGAAGGCCAGGTGTAATTTGAAACGTCACATTGGATGATGTCATGTCCGATCAGTTTATGATCCTCTGGACAGGTGTAACTAAAAACACAAGGAAGGAAGAGTTGCAGCTTAAGTAGTGGTGGGTTCGCCAATGGTCATAGCCCAGCAGCCATTGGGCGAAAAAATCCTTTGTCATGTCAATCAGTGTCGACCCCCAGACAAGAGAAAATGGGGAAATTTACGGCAGAAAAATTAGGGCCTACGGTGAAAAAGGAGCTATGCAACTTCTGGCCGTTTAATAAAATGAGGTGGCTCGTCAAATCATCAACAAAATCTCTCACTTTGCACACAACCGTCTTGTCCTGAAGTCAGACCGATCCAAGTAACAATCAAATGTATAAGCAGGATTTCCAGGAGCAGACGGACAGTTTGATAAGCTGAAAATATTAATTGATTGGGTTGAATCGGTGTTAACCAGCCTCTGGCTAAGGGGCCATTGACCCAGGAGATGCCAACCCCAAAACTATTTTGAACCAAAAACGAAATGCAATACGCTCAAACCGGCAAACAATAAACCAGTTTTATATAATTTATATAATGGGCAAAAATATTTTTCTCTCATCCTCTTTTTCCATTTTCAAAAGATTTTTAGTACTCCAGGGAGCCACCACGGCGACTCCACGCCTAACCAAAGCAACTAGGTCCTAAATAACACAACATCGCCGACTCAAAGCATAGTGCAATTTCAGCAAATTATACCTACTCTACTGTAGCTGCAGTGGGAAACACACAAGTTGGATCGGTGCCGTTCAGATTCTGATCTGCCAGACAGGTCCTCATATCAGATCCAACAAGTTTATGCATTCCGCCTGGACAGTCATAGTAGCACGTATCGCCTTCATCCACACCGAACGTATACGTTGATAATGCCGTGCATCCAGTCACGGTTGGGTATTCAGTGTACGGAGAACTCGGATGTCCGCCAGGAACCATACTCTCATGTCTGCATTTTGTACGACAGTAGGGTTTTGTGTGAGACCATTCACCATTTTCTCCACAAACCACAACGTCAACACCATCAAGGTCATGACGGTAGTCACATTTGTAATGACATGCTGTCCCAATAACCACAGTCCTATTGGTACATTCCTCTGGTTCCACCAATCCCATGTCGAGGTCTGATAACGGCGAACACGTACTGCTGCATTCAGCAGGCAAGGCCCCAAGTGGTAGACTATCTGAAAAATTTAAATTCCATAAATATTCAAGTGTTGAAAATTTATTTCCCATGGACCTATTGGACTTGGACACGGAATCGGGCGATTTTTCCCGATGAGCAGCTACCTGGCCTCCCAATGTTTTCCAAACATGTTGACGAAACATATTTATCCTCACCAGTGGATTTCCAAGCTCCATGTGAAGTGCAATTGAGAGTTATTGAGTCAACTGCTAGCTTATTCAACATATACCCTGAATCGCAAGTGATATTGCAACGATCTCCATCCTCCTGCGTGTTGTTAATGCAAGAAGCCGGTTCAACACGAGCATTCGTAATATTTCCAATAGGAAGACACCTTGACAAAAGTAACCAATCAATCATTCGATATTTTCTAACCACACGAACAGGGTTTTGAAATTTTGAAATTTTCAGATAGTCTAAGACCCCAAGACAACTAATTTGAATGTCAAATTAAAGTGAAGAAAGCATAATCTACCAGCATTGGTACAAAACTCTACAACTGCTGCACACTTTACATATCCTTTAGGTCAATATTTGATTTTGATTACTGCCTGGTGCCTGCCTGTCCCCTTTAAAAGTGCAGCCTTACTGAGACTCCGAATAAACACAGGGGTAAATTTGAACAGAGAGGCGCCTCACCTTTTTATTTTCATCATGCAAGCTCCACCAGTGGAATCTCCAAACCCTCCCTTCGAAGATTTCCACATAAATTCTGACATTGTAGATTCATCGTATCGTTTTGCTATCACATACGAATTATCATCAGAGCCAGAGTTCATGTAGAAAGGATTAGAGATGAGACGAAGAAAATATTCATTTTCACAATCCCATTGCTGAGATAGATCGTTTTTGTTGCATTCTTTGAAAATTATGAGTGAAAAACTGAAAATATAAATATATAATTGTTACCAGAAGACCTGACCTCAAAGATTTGGGGGTATTGCTATGGAATGGCCTTTCTCTAAATCCATCCCATCCAGATAACCTCTCAAATTGAAAGTGCTGTTCGAGAGAGAGAGAGAGAGGGAGAGAGAAGAGAGAGATTTTCAAGAATGGAAGCATATAAAACACAAACCTTGGCGAGTTGACATCCTCGACGGCGATACAAAGTTCTGCCAGTACATTCCGTAACATATTTCCGACCCAAAGCCACGTCGTTCCTGGCACAATGCTAGTACACGTATAATAATTGAGATCTTCCTTCATTAGATGTGAACCAATAACAGATACATCAGTTCGAACACATATCTCTGATGAAACGTCATCGTTGTACAAGGAAAAGGAAACAAGAGCTGAAAAAAAGCCAGAGAGTCAATTACTCAATACTAAACAAATAATTTTGCAATACACAGACTTATACATTGGAATATTAATTTGACACGGGCGTGAATGAGTGGATAGATAGATTGATATTTTGAAACGAATTTCAAAACTATGTTGATCAAAAAAGTACTCACGTTCACATGTTAAATAGTCATTACTCCATGAGCCGTCACTCTGGCAAACTACATTCGGATCTTCGCCATCGAATCGATAACCGTACGCACATTGCACTTTACAAATATCTCCTTCTGGGACATCATGATAGGCACAGCTGACAGGAGCAACGGACCCTGCGATACACAGTGTAGTGAAGTTGGAATTGAAGTTTGTCGAGGTCGCATGAAATTCATGGTTCTCAATGGAAAGTTCTACATCAAGTTTCTGTAATGGCTGATTTACCTCCTTCTGGAATAGTGAGTCGTGGACACGTATTTCCACAACGTGGAGCCGACGTATTAAACATTCCCGTACTCAAGCAAACCCTTGCAATAGTTTTGTTGGTTGTTGGTATTTGATGGATAAAAGTCAGTGAGTTATTGCATTGATAATTGCACACCGTGCCTTCATGGATAGTAAGGGTTGTGCAGTTAGCATGGACGTTACGGTTGACGGTGGAATCACATGATCGCAAGCAAGTCAAATTCCCAGTCCAAGTGTGATTGTTTCCACAGACAACCGACCCATTGCCCTGAAAAATACGACTTGGATTAAGGCAACTAGAGTCACTTTGTAATGTATTAGTAAGGTCACTCACTGGCAATAAATCAGTAGGCCAAGGGCTAAGTCAAGACCACACCATACCAAAGGTGATTCAATTGGCATGTGCAGCTTCCATACTGCATAGCTACTTGGTGGCTAGAGCATTGGAGATAATGCAAAGGTAGTGGAGGCTGAACTTAGGCAGACTACTGTTGGGAAAACGGGGGTTGGCAATATTTGAGTATGAACTTGTACCTGTGGTATGTAAGGCAGGCTGCACTCTACACTGCATTCATCTCCTTTCAACCCAAAGTCCGTCACGCATGATTTTGGACTGACATCTCCATGTGTGACCACTCCGATTGGTGGGCAAGTCTCTGTTAGAATAATAGATTTCTTTTGGTAGCAGTCGGTGGAGAACAATCTTGAGTCGTGACAGATTCAACATCTAGTCCAGTTTATTGGAATATAATTCCCCACTTTCAGGGCTCTGCCCCTTCACAAGGTGTCAAATTGTGTGAGAATATAGATGAGATGATTCTGATTCAATCACAAGTTTGTGGAGGTTCCTCCTTTATCTTACCCAAATTCCACCTAAACCATACCCACCAACGCATTCAGGCTCCCGGTCGCTCCAACCTCCATGAGACAGACAGACGATCTCCTTTTCGCCTCGAAGTGAATGCATCTCGTCACAAGAGTACGTGCACTTTGTGTCTTGATCAATCAAGCCTCCTTGGCATGAAGCATTCACCGATCCTCTTGTGGGGTCTTGAAGTGAAGGGCATGCTCGACCGCCTGGAAACAGAAATCAGCTCAGCCAAAGAGAGGATAGGCATACTTTTGTAGAGCGAAAATCAGAACATCACCAGAAATCGAGAAATGTGATGATACTGAAACTGACATTTCTTGCCCTTTTTCAAGGACTTTCTGAAGGCTGATACAGATTATTGAAGTCATGAACATCGACAATAATTGAAGAGGCCAACAAAACAGTCAACCCCTACTGAAAATCTCCACCAATCTCAACCAGACTTACAAATAGGATATGAGTTAGTCCACCGTCCATTCACACATTCCCTCTCATCATCTCCATAAAGTTTGAATCCTGGCAAGCATGAGAAATGGCAAGTAACTCCTCTGCTAATGTATCGACTCAGAACACATTCTGCCGGCTCCACAATGACAGATGAATTTTTCAATTTTGGACAGCTGGAAGAAAACAAAATATCCCACGAACTGTATATTGCATTTAATAGTAATAGATAGAATACGTGATTGCAGATTTAACGTTGAGAGCAGCGTCTTTCTACTAATTTTTCCAATTTCCTGCAAGTGAGCATTTAAAGTTTCTTGTTCATATATCTCCATCCAATCTAGGACTGATTCTTGACCAATTTACCTGCCGCCAAATCGTTCTTCAAATATGCCAAGACTTTGATTGGTGAAAACGATGTCCCATGAAGTTGTTTGATCCTCCACATTGGAGACGATGACAGAATTCATTGAAACATATCCAGAGCTCAAAAACAACTCTTCGTTCTGATAAACGATATTGTACTCATTAAATGATGTTTTTGGGCCAATAAAGAGTTTTTCTCTTTATTGGCATGCCAAATTTTCAATTTCAAATTTTTGATAATTTCTCAGTGCATGTGAATGTGAGAAGCAGAGGTACGAAAGTCAAGGCAAATTCCTTACCATGAGGTTAATCAAAGTCATATTCCCATCATCAGTCCATTCCCATAGTTGTGATGCATTATTGGAGCATTCAATCAAACTTACTGATCCTCCATTTTCTAGTACAGGTGCCATGCACAAATCTAACGCCACACTTTTCAAATTACCTGTAGAATATGCAAAGAGTGCATGGATATGGTGACCATGAAAATATAATGTCTTATGAGCCAAAAGGTGGAGTATTTATTCCACCAACTAGGATTTGAACACGATCTGTCACATGGAATTACAGATTAACTGTCTAATTCAAAGGGTCTTGCTGGTAGAAGTGGCCCATAGAGTGTACAGGACATTATGCTGATTGGTGATAAAAACTAGAAAAATGTAACAGTTTCGACATACAGTACCTCCTTCAGTTGTTATCCACCACTGTGGTCCAGCCGTCATTTCACAAGAAGTGTTATATTTTTTGGTGATTCCCAAAGTGTCAAAGTCTGCCGTCAGACAAACGGTTTCTCCATCTATCACTTGCTGGATCATGAAATGACCTTCTGCTGTTGAAATTAAAGAAAAGACTAAATTAGACAGTGAAAAAAATCCAAGATAGCCGTAATTGAAGCTTGACTAAAATTTTGTTAAAGTTAACTACTACCCATCCACTACAAGTAAAGGATTGGTATTGAAACCTTGCAGTCAGGCGTTCAGTAATTCGAGGGTAGCGCGAGACTGCACTTACATTTACAAGTTGGGACATTTCCGGCCCAAGATCCATCATCGAGGCACGTCAGCGCTCTTAACCCATGAAGTGTGTAGCCATGATCACAGAAAAATTCACAATAATTGCCCGAGAGCAAACCGTCTGTTATACAATCTGGAGGTTGCACAGAACCGTACGTTATCGTCGGTAGTTTTTCACATCTTCTATAGCACATTCCCAGAGCCCCTGTAAAAAGAATAAAAAAAAAAGGGTCATTTAAGATCATCCATAGGGATCAAATTTCTGGGAGTCAAACTTCTGTGACTTGGGATTTGGGCACTTGAATTTTTGTGATTCAGATTTTTGTGACTCGAAGATTTGCGACTTGAATTTTGTGATCTGATTTTTTACGACTCGAATTTGTGCAACTAGATTTTATTGCGACTCAAATTTTTATGTCTTCGATTTGCCAATTTTTGATTTTTGTGACTTTAGTACATCCCAAAATGTCACCACAAAGAAGTCAAAGATTTCGGATTTACATAGATTTCATAATTCAGATTCCTCACCGGACCATTGACCATTTTCCATGCATGTTATTACGTCATTGCCAAATTTGTGAAAACTGTCACTACACTCATAACTGCATTCCGTTCCTTCTCTCACATCATCATCCATACATGACGGAGGCGAGACAATTCTATTGTAGATTACAGGCACGGCAGTACACGCATCTGAAACAAAGATGAATGGCATATCAGATCAGATGTAACATGGTTTGTTTACTGGCTGTCCAACAAAGCAATAAACCCGAACCTACATCTCCCGGATTAAAGAGCAATAGCGACAGCCTAATTGGTCAAGGCAAAAAGTTGAAAGATCTTACGATAGCATGTGGCCTGGTTTATCGGCTGTCCAACCAATACTGGAGGAAAGTACCGTACTGCTGTCGGATAATGTGATAGATTAAGAGCAAGAGTGGAAACCAATTTGAAGAAGTCAAATGTTGAAGAATCTTACGATAGCAAGAGATATCTGTGTTGCTCCACAATCCTGTTTCCAGACACACGGCCGAAGCAACTTCTCCAAACATTACAGTATTTCCGACACACTGTAAATCACACCGACTTCCTTCAACGATATCTGTCTCTTGGCAAGTGGGAGGGTTGGCGATGACTAAGGCCGACAATGAGAGTGGTTTACATGTCTTCTTACATTCTGCCTAAAAAGGAGATTATGAAGAACTACTGTGATATGAATTCCATTTCTGTCTCATAGGCTGCCACCAGATAGGCCTACTGAAATAACTGGTATGCAATGTAAAGGCAATATACCGGAAGCAAGTTTCTAGCTTCCAATGCCTTAGGGAAACTTACCTCTCTGCCCAACCAAACGCCACCTTCTCCACACATTAAGACTTCAGGCCCCATGAGAGCATAGCCATCTTGACATGAATAAACACAGACGATGCCCTCCATAACTTCTTCCTCTCCTCTGAATCCCACTGCACATGATAAAGGATAAATCGCTCCATTTGAAGGTTTTCTTAGTAACGGACAGGCTTTTCTGCAAGTTGGCTGCACAGAGTTCCATCTGCAATGCAGGAAAGGGACTTCAAACCTCTTTTATCAAAAAAGTGGTCAGTCCAGCAGCTCCTTAAAAACTAAATCCAACTTTACCTGCCATTGACATCACACACAGTCGATGGTGGTCCCGACAAAGTATATCCTTTAATACAATCAAAACTACAAGTACTCCCGACTCTCTGTCTCCTCTCTCGACAAGCAGTCGGATACACAATCCCATTCTTTGGAGAATTCAACGGTGAACACGTTCCTGCCAACACAAAAAGCTGTTAATAAGACAAAGACCTTCGATATAATCGGCTTAGTTTAAGACTAACATAGCCTACACAATGATCGTGACGAGGGATGGTGCACAACTTCTAATCACAGTATAATAGTCCCTGTGCTCCACGGCTCTTGCATAACCTCCTCCAAACTCCATTTGTGCACAGGCCCTATTATCTTCGACACCCGACACAAGTCATAAAAGACATGAGGATTAAACTTTCCACCTTCCTTATCCAATAAATATACTCAAACTTACTCTTGCAAACCGGTGTCACTCCTTGCCATGTTCCACTTGTTGAGCAGGTTAGTGAGCCACCTTCCAATGCATAGTTTGAGTTGCAATAGTAAAAACACTGTGTTCCAGGAGGAATCAAGTCCAACGTCGCACAAAAATATGGATAAATTGCTCCATTTTCCACATTTGATAGTCGATAACAGTATTCTGTGGAATATGGAAGTTTACGATAGTAGGGTGAGACACTGAACTACAATGTCATCAACACAAATTGAGTAGACTGGTAGGTCGAAAAAATGAAAGGTCAGAGTCTGAGCCACTCAAGGTCCCAGCCTCACATTGCTAGTCTTTCAGGGAGAGAGAAAAAAAGTTTGAATGCACGTTCAACGATCTCATGATGACGAGCTCCGATCAAATCATAAACAAAATGCTTCCAAATCTTGATTTAATTGCTTACTTGAACAACTTGGAGACAAGTTATCCCACGATCCACTTGCAAGGCACGTTATGGCACTATCACCAAATATGGTAAGGTCGGGAGAACATGAGAATTGACAGGTCAATCCAACGTAAGTATAATCGCTGATGGTACAGGAAATAGGCTCCACAGATCCGGATTCTGGAATCTGAAAATTTGGTATTTTTTCGAATTTTAAGATTCACAAGCTTGCGGAGTTTCGCTCCTTCATCAAAATATATGATCCAGGCATTGCATCCACCCCTGGGCGTGAAATAAACCATCACGAAAAATTCTATTTCTCAATATAGACTACTGATTATGAAATCGAAAAATTATGTCAATGGGCGAACACCAAACTCACCTCTAGAGGAGGACAAACGACATCATCCGATTGAAATTTTGGGGCAGATATGGATGATAATTCAACATTACGAAGATCAAACTGCTCTTCAGTGTTGAGTAGAAAGGTTTCAAATTCTACGGCTGATCTTCCAGAGCGCATGTCTGCCTGAGAAAATGAATTTGTTTATTGCGAGAGAGAATCTTGGGTCTTGTTCATCGTATTTTCAACTAGAACATAGCCACTCAGAAGGCAGCCAAGGAAATAGACCGGGGTCCCATGCATTTTATGGATCTAAAAGATCAAATTTTTAACGTTATTTCAAGAGGTAATTTGGGGGCAGGGCCTATTTTTATTCAGGTGAGTTTTGCGGGGGAGGAGTGAATTTTTTTTCGTACGCCGGGTCCAACTTGTGTATGAATGTGGAAGAACGCTGCAACAGAATGCACATAATATCAATCTTACCAGGCCAATTTTCACCGATTCTGGATCAAACACGATGTCCTTTTCACAATTTTTCAAAACCGTATCGACTGATTGTGAGAGCAAACTGTCTTCAAATACTAAAGCACTCCATTGAACTTTGACCCCTCGGTTGTTAACATCGAAAATTGTTGCCAATTCTTCATTTTCAATTGAAGTTATTTGGAGAGTGGCCACAGATAATGATTCCAAACAAGAGGTCAGCTGCAACAAGGTAAAGGGATAACCACATGGGCCCTAGAATACCTTATAAACCATATAGTAAACTTAAGGAGACATTTTATCATCTAAAAACAAGTACTGGTACCAACGACCAGTGGGGCTTATCTTATCTATAGATCTATTTCCCTGAAGGCAATATTTGACAGAGTTTCCATGACCCACCATTCTCTCCAAGGATTCTTTCAATTGCACAGATCTCTCCAGATAACGATCACCATCGTACCTGATTTTTCTTCCTTCAACCGAGTCGACTTTTATTGAACCCACTAGTGTTCTTGATTGAAATTTTTCAACGTCAGCTGTCCGGATGAGGTGTAGAATCCCTTGATATGACTTGAATTTAGTATAATTGACTACCGTACGGGTGGTAGGCTAAACGTGTGGCATCAGTAAATTGAAATAAAATGATTTATCCATTCTATTCCATGCCCTTTGATGAAGGTGAAAATTTACTTAGGCCTACTTCAATTACTTCCTCAGGACGCCAGCACCAACGTTTTGGACTCGTATACATCGCCTAAAAGCTCAGGTGCACACCTTTTCGCATTAGGGTAGCGATGCGTCTGGCAGGCTGTCAGTGAGATTTGGCAGCATAAGCAAAACTTTGAGAAAATATTTACAACTTACTCACCCAATGTCACTCCGAACGAAATGAGGAAAGCAAGTAGTAAGAAGGATCCGACCACACCCGCCCGTTTGAAAGTGCAGTATAATTCATCAGTGTCCATTACAAAGCAGTCTCGCAGGAAATACTAGACGGTACCGCTATGCATATTTATACTATTGGCCATTATTTCTACATTATAGTAAGGAAAATCGATATCACATTATTACCGATACAGTGGCCTACACGCTAATGCATACATAGTCTTTAACCTCAAGCCTAGTTGGCTCACGCCACCGCCGTGACCGACAACAGCGGCACCCGCGCCAAGTCGAAGCTCGTCCAACATTTGTGATGGAAATAAACCTGTCAGTCAAGTCTGTCTGGACTATGGTTGGTTAACTAGCAGGAAGCATACTTTCACCACACAAACCAGTAGGCCTATGCAGAGAAAAAGAGCATTCGCAAATGGTAAAAGCGAACTTATGAAGTCTGCATCGCACAGGGGTAAACGTTACAAATCTAACCTAATGATGTAGGCCTATGGCTATCACCTGTCGGTGACGAGGCGTAAGAGACTCGTTCCAACACCCTTTCTGGCACCAATTATGCTCATCACACGTGAAATACAACAATAAACAACAACGAAATCCATCGGACATTATACAAACTGCTCGGTGCGCGGTCGTTTTCTTCCGATGCGTAACACAGCATTCATCAGCATTCAAATGAGTTTCCATCGCCTCCCTTACTATCCTACTCGAGAGAATTTTCGTAGTGGCGACGCCACTCACATTGGCGATCCCTGACCGAATCTCACGCCTAAAGGCAGACGGACGCTTTACCGCGAACCGAACGACGCTTTGCCGCGCGCTCAACGAACGCCGCGCGGTTATTTCTTGAGCAGCATACACGGTATTCTAGTTTCCGTAACATCCCAACTACCCTATTATTGTCCTGACGCCGCGTATATAGGCCTATTTGCGATCCCTGACTGAATCCAGAAGTAAACTTACCGACTTACCGTGCACTGAACAAGTTTACGCCGCGCACTGAAGAAACGTCGCGCGGTCTTTTCTTCAGCAGCATACATCAGCATTCAAATGAGTTTCCATCACCTCCCTACTACCCTACTCGAGAGAATTTTCGTCGTCGCGACGCCGCGCATATTAGCGATCCCTGACCGAATCTCACGCCTAAAGGCAGACGGACGCTTTACCGCGCACCGAACGACGCTTTGCCGCGCGCTCAACGAACGCCGCGCGGTTATTTCTTGAGCAGCATACACGGTATTCTAGTTTCCGTAACATCCCAACTACCCTATTATTGTCCTGACGCCACGTATATAGGCCTATTTGCGATCCCTGACTGAATCCAGAAGTAAACTTACCGACTTACCGTGCACTGAACAAGTGTACGCCGCGCACTGAAGAAACATCGCGCGGTCTTTTCTTCCGCAGCATACATCAGCATTCAAATGAGTTTCCATCACCTCCCTACTACCCTACTCGAGAGAATTTTCGTCGTCGCGAGGACGCGCATATTAGCGATCCCTGACCGAATCTCACGCCGACGGACGCTTTACCGCGCACCGAACGACGCTTTGCCGCGCGCTCAACGAACGCCGCGCGGTTATTTCTTGAGCAGCATACACGGTATTCTAGTTTCCGTAACATCCCAACTACCCTATTATTGTCCTGACGCCGCGTATATAGGCCTATTTGCGATCCCTGACTGAATCCAGAAGTAAACTTACCGACTTACCGTGCACTGAACAAGTTTACGCCGCGCACTGAAGAAACATCGCGCGGTCTTTTCTTCCGCAGCATACACAGCATTCTAGTCGAGTTTCCGTATCCTCCCTACTACCCTACTCGAGAGAATTTTCGTCGTCGCGACGCCGCGCATATTAGCGATCCCTGACCGAATCTCACGCCTAAAGGCAGACGGACGCTTTACCGCGCACCGAACGACGCTTTGCCGCGCGCTCAACGAACGCCGCGCGGTTATTTCTTGAGCAGCATACACGGTATTCTAGTTTCCGTAACATCCCAACTACCCTATTATTGTCCTGACGCCGCGTATATAGGCCTATTTGCGATCCCTGACTGAATCCAGAAGTAAACTTACCGACTTACCGTGCGTTGAACAAGTTTACGCCGCGCACTGAAGAAACATCGCGCGGTCTTTTCTTCCGCAGCATACACAGCATTCTAGTCGAGTTTCCGTATCCTCCCTACTACCCTACTCGAGAGAATTTTCGTCGTCGCGACGCCGCGCATATTAGCGATCCCTGACTGAATCCCGCGCCTAAATGCAGACGGACGCTTTACCGCGCACCGAACGACGCTTTGCCGCACGCTCAACGAACGCCGCGCAGTTATTTCTTGAGCAGCATACACGGTATTCTAGTTTCCGTAACATCCCAACTACCCTATTGTTGTCCTGACGCCGCGCATATAGGCCCATTTGCGATTCCTGACTGAATCCAGGAGTAAACTTACCAACTTACCGTGCACTGAACAAATCAGCTACGCCGCGCACTGAAGAAAGGTCGCGCGGTCTTTTTGTCAGCATACACAGCATTCTAGTCGAGTTTCCGTATTCTCCCTACTACCCTACTCCAGACAACTTCCGTTTCACGACGCCGCGCATATAGGCCTACGCCTAAGCGATCCTAAGCGCTCAGTCTTTTTCTTCAGCAGCATACACAGCATTCAATGGACGTTCCATAACTTCCCTACAGACCCTAATTGCGTTGTAGCGACGGCGCGCGCATTTTAGCGGTCTCTCAGAAAAAGGAAGGTCAAATCTCCGCGCAAGTTCGCGATCGCTGATAGGAAAACTCGGTTCGCCGAAAGAGCTATAACGACACATAAGCGATATTCCGGCGAAAGATAGAAAAACCGAATGAAAGTAAATGAAAGTAGGCCTATGAATGGAACGACGCTAACCACGCGTGATCGTACAGACTCACGTGGTATCTGCATTATATGCATCTGGGCACCACTCTAAAAACTAATAGCAGCTAGCCTGTTGTCCTGCACTGTTTTATTGTTTGCGGTTGTTCGTGCTTTTTGGTGAAAATTTTAGTGTGCCCGATCTGAATGGGGGTAACTAGCTGGACTGTTCTAAATAACGTAATCTGACGCAACTACCTTGGCCAAACGGGATTGGCCGCACAGCGCTCCGACGATACCCAACTAGGCTAGGCATTTTGTACGCAAGGCTCCGACGCTCCCTCATATGTAGGCCTATAAAATGTAAAGTCCACTCCGACGGCCTGAACGTGTTCGTCTCGCAAACCTGATATCCTCACCCTTACGACGAGACTGACTCTGTCGGTCAGAGCCAGTCTTGCATCTCCCTGCATCACGTCTAAGCAGCAAAGGGGCTTTGGAATTGCATTAGGACTAAGTGCATAGATATTTTAATACGCCTACCGATCATCCTCCATAGTATGAAGTCGAATATAATCCAAAGTGCTTTTGAATCTAAAAGGCAACAGAGTTCATTAAATGAAGGCACTCTGGTTGTAAATATCAACAACGTCTTACCTTTCTGAAAACTGCAACAGTGCCTGCTGGCTCTTTCGCCAGCTCTTCACGGCCTCATTTGGCCGCTCATGCAAAGATGCCTGCAAAGACAAAGAACCCTGGTTAAATGAATTCTGTAATATATCAACAGTGTAGCATGGGCTCTGAGAACTCTCTAGTTCATGCCACAGACCCCAAGCTCATGCTACTTGACTCCTAGGCCAGCATCCGGCATTATTATTGACTTGGCAAAGATCTGCGATGGCATGTAATTTGTATAGTTGGCTGCTACTGATAAATTTGGAGTAGACCCAACACCAGGGCACAAACAGCCTTGAATTGAAGCCTGTTGTAATGTATTAGGCTAGCTAATGAAGTCTAAGCCGCAATAGCATTTGGTCAATACTCCATAAACGCCTATAGTGTTGATGAAGTAAAGTTGAGCATCAACAGTTCATGCAGGCCCAACAGATTAACTTAATTACAAAAATTAGCCTATACCTTGGAACCCATTGTAGTGCGGCTGGCTGATACTTTTGCTATCAGCTCTTCCTGTGCTGCATAGATGGCCTTGAAAATGCAATCAATTCACCATTCTCCTGTTCACAAAGAAAACTAAAATTACACAGGGTCAGCATAAGATATCAAAGCTACCGAACAGCATGAGGAATTGGTCTACAGCCCGAGGCCGCAGTGCTCAGTCTGTTTTGCCCAGGTTTTGAAGGTAAGCCAACCCTACACACATTGCCTCTAGCTAGCAGACACTGAATTATTTTGCAAGGCTGAGGACTTCAGTTGTAAGGTCAAATCAACGCCTGTCAGCGGTCAGCACCAGCTCATTTGGCTTCTGTAGTAGGCACGACTAGGGTTCTCCTTGAAGCCTACACTTATTACGGGCATAGATTAGCAGTAGAAAATGGATGATGATTTGGCATACCTCATGGTGGCAGCACCATGCCTTTTCCTTGGTCGATTCTCGCTGCTTTCGATGGAATTCGAGATTCCTGTTGACAGCTGGCGACACGCCAAGCTTTTAGTGACGCTTCTAGAGGTTTCGGTAGAGAGCAGTGTGGATCATGGAAGTTTGCGTCGTTCTTTCTACGCATAGACATCACCGGGTGCAGTCAGCGCCAGCGAGGAAGTACTGAAGCCGTTAATCGGCCCGATAGTAGGCTTATCTGCTTCGACCTATAGGTAGATAAAACAGCGATTAGTAAGGTTCTGAGAAGTCTAAGACTGTCACTAGTGATAAATTGATCAAACAACGCTAATCAATCGGCCTGTAGTCCGCGTAGAATCGATGAGTACGACAGACGCCAGTGCTCTCGCTACTTCGCGACTCTGCGCACAACCGTTAAGAAGTCATTGTTACGTGTTAGCCTACACTATTGTTACGTTTTAGACTCCGTTACGTAAGTCCATAATGGCGCCATCTTCGTTCAACCGCGATAAACCGTAAACCATAGCCCTACGCTGGCCCTAAACTATCGTTATATTCCTTTATCTTTCATTAGCGGAACAGACAACATATATTCTACACTATTCTGCTCAGTCTACTGTGAAGATCCCACTGTACGGCCTCGTAAGCTTGACAATTCCACTGCAACTACACGCTCAACGAAGTAGCGCCCCAACCATCACCAAAGCGTTGCCCAAATGATCCCATCGTGCGGTTTCCCGCCCATTCTACAAGAACTGGTAGCAATGATTAGTTGCTTGATTGCAATCCCGCGGGCCTTGTCAATTAGACTAGCGGTTTTAGTAAATTGTAATTCATCTTAAAGCACCTTTGTAGTGAAATTTGTCTCAGTCAAGACATCTACACAAACCCACAAATGTTTTATACCAGGGCGACGGCGTGACTGCCATTCTTTTTAACTTAATGTAGAACTTAAGATCTGAAAGTTTGTGAACTAAGTTTAGCAGTAAAAACAAAATAGGATGTTTGTGAATTTCCTTGCTGTAGGGCTCCCCAAAAACTAGATACTATATCACAATTTTCTGGTTCCTGATCGAGTAGCCTGTGGTGCCATTTGTGTTCGTGTAGTTTCTGATTTCAACTGATTACGCCTGATTGTACGATGTCGTAGTCCGTAGCTGTGTTCTGCGTTGTTTGGTGGCGCTGACTGAGAGTTTGTTAAAACCCTACGTTAGGTTCACGACATAGCCACTGTGAAAAGCCTTGCTGTTGACCAACACACCATAGGCTATTACTGTTGGGCTACATGCCCAAACCCGTATATATTTGTATACCCTATACATGTAACCGGTAAAATAAGTTTGATTAAATCTGTGATGAGTCGTCTTATCGATATTCAAAAGCCCAAAACATGCTTGAAAGACAACCAATTCAACTGTCCTTTGTGACGCCACCGTCGGAACGTGATGTCACAAGGTAATTTTGTGATTTAACCTACAAAACATCATACATTGTTGTGTTTGTGACCAGCTGATTTTCGGGAGATGTGACGATGTAGTATGTCACTATTCGTTACGTAGGAATACACAGTACTTCCGCACGTAAACTAATATAAGGCTTTTATATCACGGGCATATCTACTTGCAGGTACTTTAGTAGTTTCTAACAAGTCGCCGTGGAAAAATTTAGCAAAATGGATTAAGTCTGAGTCAAGTGGTAAAAAATGTCCACAAAACGAGTACTAATCCACTTATAAACGACCAGAATAACTACTCTGTCTTTTGAGGTTATAGTACTCACTAACGTTCACAAGAAAAGCTCCAAAAATTTATGTTTTCACTTGTTAATTACACACCTGATTTCCTTACCTCAAACGGCAATTAGTATGTCAAAATCGACTGAGACTCTTACATTAACGAGTCTGTTTTGATGGAATAAGCTTTTTTCAAAGTGTATATCACCGATTAATGATCCCATGCATGAGATTACGGACTGAGAATTATCACTGGTACTGGAGTAGAAACTGAAAATGAATTTTGCATTATGTAAAATAAACATGCATTCGAATTAATAGTATTACTGCAACATACTCTGGTAAGAACGTCTTTGGGCTTGGCGACTGTCACGGTTCTCAAGTGCTGACGTCTCTTGCAATGTATTGAATTCCATTTGCTGTTTTTGAGTTAACTGATGTCGAGTCAAATTTTTTAAAGTTAGGTTAACCTCCCCCGTAGAATACTGTACTATTGACTAAAGATTATATCGGCTCAAATGGAAAGATTGAAGAATACTGTATATGGTGCCGATGGTGGACGATCAACATCGTAAAAATGATTCGCCACAGGTTTAACATCCAGCCTTGGTTGAGGGTGGAGACCAGAAGCTTGTGAATGTTATTCCTAATGATGCGTCAAAATTCAGTGAAGAAGATCGCTATAGGGGATGTAATGCATCGAACATCTTCAATTTTCCATGGCTGCGACAGGAAGAACATCTATAGGCTTACTCCAAGCAAACACGCATGCTGATCCATCAACTGTGAATTAGCCAATAGAAGTGCCAAAGGGAAAAAACATACGTGCATTATCATTAGGTGGTATGCAACAGTTTGTCACACTACTTGAAAAACCATTGTGTGAAACACTATGAAAGTAATGAATCACGGCACTTCAGACAATTAATTAGCGGGAGGTCATATATTAAAGGGTATGCTAGTTGTTTGTGGGATATTTGATACCGCCGCAAGCTAAAATCAACGACAATTATAAGTCCTATTCTAGAAAAAAAGGAAGCTATTGTTTACACCATTAGAGTTGCCATTGATACCAAGATGATTTACAAGCTACTTTGTACTTAATTTGAAACTGGTATCCGTCAATCTTCTCTATTTGGCAGTCAGTATCGGGGGGAGTGTGGAGTGTTGTGGTTGTGATCCGGGCTATAAAATTAACCGGGCGTATTGACACGCGTATTATATAACCATTGACATGATCTACTGCAAATTGTTGAAAACGCCACAAATTCTAAACTACAAGCAACAACATCCTATATAAACTACTTGTAACTTAATTAAAAAGTAATCAGTTCTCTATACGGAATAATTTTACAATATCAACAAGGCTTTTCGTGATTTATAAGGTTCCTGATTGTCTGGGAGTCACAAGACCTTTTAGCGTTTATGATTGAGATAATTAGGGTGGTATTAACATCGTAAGATTACGGACTCCGTACCGATAGTGTCATCTCGCCACTCCTAATGCATACATGGTAGAAAGATTATAAACCCGTAAATATCGTCACCGGGTCACTTAAAATAAATCAGAAGACGAGGTATTTATTCCCAAACATCCCCAGCCACAGCTGTTGTATGGCATAAAAACCACTGCTAAATAACGAACGGTTCCATATACGCTGTGGTCGCCCACAAACGGAACCTTGCCAGCAGTCAGCGATATTTCTTAGCTAAAAATCTAAACTGTGCAATTGCAAGAATTGGCTTGTAAGTAATCATCATTGAGGAACGTGACCAAAGCAGTTTCATTTCAGCTTTCATGATTGTTATTATTTGAAAACAGTGTTTATTAACGCGAGATTATGCGCACCAACTGTATTGAAATGCCCGGAAGCATTATGAACTAAACACTTAATATAGCCTTGTCAGTTTTAGAAACAAATTCGGAAATTCAGTCGCACGTAAACAACATAATACGCTCAGATAGATGTTGAACATGTCGCTGTTTTTTCGCCGGTTCGTTGATATTTCTCTAGTAACAATTTACCCACATAGCAAGCATGGCGAGGTCACGGAGGGAGTTCGATCACACTTTGTCCGGTGTCATTCCTGTAAATTTACAAATACCATGCGGACGCTCTACAGAGTAATAACTAGTACCAATGAAGTTTATGTGACTTAAACCGTCATTGTAGGAATTATCGACATTGCGTACAAGAAGCTTTGACGCGCCCAGTCCTAAAGGAAGCCAACTCGATGCTTCTATAGTTGGCGTGTTGATAATTTCGGTCGCTATCACAACGACAGCACCGCGCGCTCCCCCGATACCGACTGCCAGCAATAGCGGAAAGATACCAATTTTAAAGTCTTTGGTTTGACTCGGTCAGGAATCAAGCCAGGGACCTCCTGATTAGAAGGCGGACAGTCAAACCATTCAGCCAACTGAGCGGTAACTCCCTCGAATGGAGTTCAGCGTTCGGCTTAATTACGGTACGCGTCATTTCATTATTACACTATATCGATTGTCACCGAAAACAATCTTTTAACCGATCGATTTCATTTTCATTTCGCAATTGCAAGGTTGTTCGATTGATGCGCACATCTGCGCATCAAAGATCAGTATCCACTTACAAACTTGCAATCTACGTGTTACATGAGTGCTTCATGAATTGTTGCATCGCACTTGCATAGGATTTATCACGAATGGAAACCATTTGTAGGCATATTATGCTCAGGTGAGTAGGCCTACATTGCGTAGAGGCTACTCGATAGGTACAAATATCCTTACCTGAAAATCAATACGCTTATGAATTTGCAATACGTGTTACATAAGTGATACTCTGCTCAGTTGGTCGAGCTGTTTGACTGTCAACCTTCTTATCGGGAGGTAACCGGTTCGTCTCCGGACCGAGCCAAACCAGAGACTTCAAATTGGTATCCGTTCCTTCTCACTTGGCAGTTGATATCATGGGGTGCGTGAGTGGGTTTGATAGTGATTCTGGATATAAACCAGAAATATCACGATCGCGTCCAATAACCATTGACTTTGGCGTACCTTGGCTCTTGAAAAATGCCACAAATTCTAAACAACAGTAATATCTGTACATGAAAATCAATATCTACTTACGAATTTCCAATTAGTGCGTATTAATAAGTGATTTTACAGAAAATCGCAAATGAAAAGCGGTTGCATTAGGCGGAGGTGCGTACCGCAACTCCTGTACTTAGTTGAACTTCGTCATACCGAGAGAGAGCGAAGTAATGCTGGAGTCTTCATTGTGGGCAGTCAAGCGTGAAAGACTGAGAGTATTTACATCTGAACCTGCCGCGCGCGTTTCCAATTTCCGCAGCCGAGTGTAGACGGAGCTTGTACGGAATCTCCGGTACCAGATTTTCATTATGTTATGTTGGTGTGACGCTTGGCGGGCTAGGGCCTTGAAATTTACATCGTCAACAAAGAACAGTTTACTGCAGATTCCGAATTTCTGAGTCCAGAATACGATGGAGGTGGCATAAAAACGGTTTTAGCCTAGGCCCTTTAGAGACTTCTCGAGGACTGATTTCGACCCTAAAGAGTCAGTAGGTGTTGTAAATGGAGGTGTTAAGGTCTAGGCTCTATAGTGCGTGGTAATTTTGTTCAGCCAGGCTAAATTGATAGACTTCTAAAAGTTCTCCAGTGACTACTCTGGATGTTTATCAATAGGTTGGTAGGTGCATGGGAATGTTTGGACTAAGAAGGTGTCTTTCTCGCCTCCGGCTTTGCAGTACAGGAAGAGTTCCCTTCAAATACAAGTAGCAGGAAGTAATTGCGTTTTAGTGCAAAGGGTCTTCCGTAATAGTCTCTTAGTAGCCTACAAATTAATAAATTTCAACTGTGTACCGAACCTGCAGGATCCCAAGCTCGGGAAATCAGGTGTGTGTGTGTGTGTGGTGGGAGGGGGGTTGCGACAGAAAGATGCAATATTCGTAAAAATCACTGCTAAATCATAAGCTGTTCGATGCGCTGTGGTCACCCACCTATCGAACCGACAGAAAAGTGTGGATTGCTCCACAAGGTGTCGATGAAATGGCTATGGGATCTGCATTGCCTTTCGCTCAACGCTTATCCTCGTGTTACAGTCGGCAAGTAATCAGCAATCAAGCGTTCTTACCGAAGCCCTCGCTCTTCATAACGCTAAAAACATCCCCTTGACCACCACGCCGATTCATTATTGTGTTCGTTTGGCGTTGACTGCACTCCTTGGAACCTCGCCTCCGCCGTCTCGCATATCGTGGAGTGCACTACTTCGCAAGTGTGTAAGCCGACAGTTTGTCTTGACGGCACGTCGAGTTAGTGTGGTTGTGAAATAAAGGTGCGATATCTCAATTTCACGATTTGAAAAATTTTCCTAAATTATGTTCAAATCTTATTCAGATCTCTTTTCCACAGGAGGCGATAGATTTGAACCATTTTTAGCAAGTCTGTAATCCGTCAGCCTGACTTTGTAGGTTTGTAGGTCCACATTTCTCCTAAACAGTGAGGATATCCGGTATAGAATAATGACTACGACCAGTTCTAAAGAGTTGTCGCAATCGTAATGTGTTTTGACAATGGTTTTGTCAACATACCTTCGGATTAGTGCGTTGTTTTTTAATGCCTTTCGTAATATATTTTTAGAGACCTGTACGATTACCTCATTCTAGGTACATTTGGTCGTGTGGGCGATGAATGATTTCGTCGCGACAGTATAGTGTATCTACCAATTATATGTCTTGGTCTTGTGTATTAGTCTCATAGGTAATTTTCCTGGTGAAAGTAAACATATTCTCATGCACTATAAATGAATGCACAGCTCAAAAATTCAAATGCTATGCTCACATGGTCTGATGGTCTGATGTGCGCATTCCGCGCGAACCGACATTATATTGAATCCACACATTCGTAGTTCGTACATAGACAGTATCTATGGATAGTTTTTAGATCCTAGAGTAAAATTCATCAAGTCTGCCGTATGTTCGGGCCATATGAAAGCCGGTCTGCGGGAGGTGCGGGACCTCGTGTCTTAGTGCAACCATGGTCTTTGTAGAAAGTTTCCTTCCTGAGACTAATTTTCTTGATTACCGGTACTTCTTATTCTTCCGAGCTTCGCCATCTATTAGCATTAGCATGGCCTAAAGTAGGCCATGGCATTAGCCTCATTAACTTATTCTTATCCCTTTCTTTCCTGCGTCTGTAGACGGGTTTCCAGTTTCCAGCGCTGATCGTGATCATTTTCCTCCACCAGCTCATCCATTGGCTTAGCAGAGTATATTACTTTCAGTTAATTTTTGTTAAATTATTCAATTAGCGTGGGCCCTGCATAAACAAATCCTATAACGGTATAACTCGGGGTGGCAACTCAATTGAGGAAGACTTCCCAGCAATATATTATACTGATAGCTTAACGGAGGAGAAAATAATTGAGCTTTTTTTTGACCCGTTGATGGAAGCTAAATTTTAATTTAATTGAGTTGTGTTTAGATTCAAATTTTTTTACCTTATGCAACCAATTCGTTGGTTGAACGTCATCCTATTCACCCATTGAAAATGTGATGACATCATTTGGCGTTTGGAAGTCTTTTTATCTTCTGGACGTCCATTCTTGGGTGGTTACGGAAGATATAAAACCGCGTACCGGGTGCCTATGCGCCTTTTTTATGTGTGATGTTCTCTACGTACCGCAATCTTCTCTATTTCCTCAGGTTAGATTTAGATTCACCGCGGCTTTGAACCTGGTAAGCGTTGGCAGTGTAGCAAAACGGGAAGTCCACCGCGCGCGGGATAGATCTTTCGGGGAATCGAACCCGATACATGTATCTACATGGCGTAACAATCCGACGATTGAAGGCAATCAGCGAACGGTGCGCGCTCAATCCCAGCGTCTTTTCTGTATCCGCCAAATCACAAATCACCATAAAATGACCGATTGACGTGATATGTAATTTACTGTATGATTTATTATATCTAAATTTTCAGTATTTTGACTATTCCTTTGCATCGCCAGAGTAATATGTTTATCGCTGGAAATTTCTAAACATGTAGTGTACTTGACAATTGACTGACATATGTAGTTAGACGCTGTCTATTTATGTTATCTTGTTGAAAATCCAGGTCTTTAAAACCACTGACAATCAATGATAGCATTTACTCAATTTGTGTAGCATACCATCATCATGCTTCATCAATACTCCTTGCAAAACAAAGGCGAGTTTGCCACAGCAGTTATCGGAGATATTCGCAATTTTACGCCGTCAGAAAGTGGAAGTGACCCTGGAGAAAAATCAGATGATTCCGGTTACAAAAGTACCATCGGAAGATCACGTTCTGAGTATTACTCTGTGAACTCTACAAGCAAGATTTCAGCGTCACGGACATGGCAAGACAATATAGAATACAGAAGGCCAGATAGTGATTCTAGCCAGCGTAAATTCATGAACTTGCGCGCTAGCGAATTTGATGAAGTACCCAGTGATAATATTCAGAGTGATTACGCCAGTGATTTGAATTTGGATCGTGGCGACATGAGAAGGAAAAGTTCATGCCTCATGTACAACACTGATAGGAGGAAGTCATCACTGCAAAACGTGAAACGAGTCAAGTCGTATATCTTCAACAGTGTGAGGACATTCGTCATTTGCTTATCTTTACTTCAATTATTTCAAGTTATGGGAAGCGGGTGAGTTACTTTTACTTTCAGTACGATAATAGGCCTATATATGCCTACATATTTCGATGAGCGATAAGTCCGGGCAATTGGACCTTCCCTTACTGTGCCCGGCTACTTAGTTGGCCGAGTATTTTGACTACTGGTATCTGTTCCCTCTCTGCTTGAAAATCACTAGGAAGGTTGTGTGCAGATTGTGGTTGTGATAGCGATCCGGGATATAAACCGGATATTTCCAGATTGCGTACTTAGCATTGAGCTGGCGTACATGACGTAAGTAGCCTGGTTGAAAACGCCATAAATTCAAAACAATAACAACAGCTGTACGAAATAATGTGAATTGGAATATTACAAACGTCATTATGAGATTTTCCTACCCAGCTAATCCAGCCCTGGGCGTTCTCTCTTGTGGCCTTCAGTTTAGCACGGTTGAAATTCCACACCGTTAATGAGGCATCGCAGCTGATATTGGCATTGAGATATTTATCTTCATAGAGAAATGGAAGGTTCTGTTTTATCAAAATACTTCCAGTTTTTGTACAATTGGACCTTCCTAAGTTGACAGAATTTACGCTTTATCGGCTCATTACCGACTTCTTTGAAACGTAATCTTGAGAGTTGCTACATACGTTTATGGCGAATGTTTGAACAAAAAGTACACTGTTTATATTTTGCTTGCTCAAAGGTCATTAGGCCTTTCTACCGGTAGCTAAGTATCGAGTTTGTACGTTGCCTATATAGGCCCATTGTCGTGGTTGGAATTCTTCGGAAAGCCTGGGAACCTCCATTCTGCATTTGATCAGACAGATGTTGTTGTTCAGCTGTGAATTTTTAATCCTACGCGACTGCTCGGTGCTCGCGGGTAATGTCAAGATAGATGAATAGCCTTCCCGTAGAAAACAACTTTTCTATGTTTGTTCAACCATGACCGCCATCTTGACAATGACGAAACAGTGTTTATCGAATGCGCAGATCTCAGGTCTGTGGACAACTGGTCACATGACTAATATAAACAATATCTACAGTACCGTAGACTTGTCAACTCGTGGCTTAGAGGTGTTTTTGACCTGCCCAGCCTCGCTTGACCATCACGAGGAAATACAGCACCTGTTTATACTCAAAATAAGCATAGGCCTACTCCTACAACTAGTCGACAACGATTAGCTTGTGAAAAATTGCAAAGCGGTAAGTACACTTGGCTGCAATTTTAGATGCTCGTGCTTGTCATATGCAATAGAAGCGGGTCTTAGTGTGTGTTATTCCGGCTGCTCATTCGCTGCCCAGACGAATTAAACCTCCTTGTTTTGCGTTGAGATACATATGTGATGTGTCTGTTTGCATACCTCTCCCGTCTTTAGTGCATTATTATGAAAACATAGCAGACTTGTCAATTAAAGTGTAGGCTATGCAAGTATGGAATTCGAAAATGTCGTGTTACGTAGGAGTCTGTCTAGCTTTTCCACTTGTGATTTGAAAATAGGATGGATATTGACGTGACGAATGCACGCTTTCAATAAGCAGAGAGCTGCCTGTCGCATATTTGTAAGTGTCTAGTTGTTTACACACTCACAAGGCAGATGCGTAAATCGCTACTTAGACCTACTGTAAGTTCAGACTACGACCAGCCCGCGAAAGCTTGGGCGGTGGTATTTCTTGGGGACCGTAAAACAACAACGTTCTACTTAAGAGGCTAAATTCTATCTACCTATATTCGGTGCAGTGGTTTCCACTCATGAACAAGTTTCACTAGCACAAAGCCGTAGACGTACGCCTACTTCATGGGAGCAATCGGCAAATGATCATACGCTTATCTTTTAATTGAGCTACCGTAACACTTAGATTGTGGCCTCATTTAACAACATTTTTCAAGAACATCAACGCGTTAATAACACTTTGGTTTTGCCTCTTGCAAACCACACTGAGCCCAAACGTGCTGAAATCGAAAATCTCACAATTGTACAGTAATTCGTCAAGCATTTTGTCGTTTCTTATTTCTTATTTCATTGACAAGCAATAAACAACTCTCGTCAGGTAAAGCATGAAATATGATCCCCGTGTAACATCATTCGTAAGTTGTTGACCGCACGTGTCATGCAACGTGCTGGTGGAATTTATGTTATCGGTCACGCGGAATATATTCGTGGAAGCCGGTTCCATCCAGAGTGAGTGGTTCCATCCTGCTTGCAAACGTAAAGTTTTTCTAGCAGCAGTCTCGCTCGTTAAATCCAGACCGATATTGACATTGTTAACCGATAGGCTACCGGTATCATCGATATTTTGGCACCAGGCGTCTGTTCGATATTCTTACGTCCGTAATTTTCAATAAACCAAGGGTGGTGTGGTGTGGAGAATCTTCTCGCCATTGACGCAACACCTCAAATGTAACGTCTACTATCCTGATAGCGTGATAGGTTATACACAAGACGATAGCGCACAATCCGATATTGCTGGTGATAGTGGTTGAGAACTGAGTCATTCCTATCAAAGTAGCTTTGTACTGTAATTAGTATTTCCAACAACTAAGA
Source organism: Botrylloides violaceus (assembly GCA_030412335.1). Lineage (NCBI taxonomy): Eukaryota > Metazoa > Chordata > Ascidiacea > Stolidobranchia > Styelidae > Botrylloides > Botrylloides violaceus. The sequence continues at coordinate 2,025,791 of JASFYC010000320.1, forward strand.
ATTTAGTACCACGTACGATTGTTCTAAGTTTTAATTTTATACTTTAAAATGTAAATCTTTCCTTGGTTTCTTAACGATTTGAACAGATTTAATGGAATTATATCAGATAAGCTAGATTATCTCGCATTAGCTAAAATTCTTTTGCGTTACTTTCACATTATTCCATTGGACATTGCGTTACAGGCAATAAGTGATATTGTGCGCATGCGTTGATGTTGACGTACGAATGTGCGTAGGCTGAACAAATCAAGAGCATTGCGCAAGGACTGATTAGCTCACACTAATGTTTGCGTTTGCACTCACTCGCCTGAAATTTCGATTCTCGGTTAAAATGTATATTGCAATCGATCGTGTCTTATTTCAAGGTCACAGGTTTTCAAAACATAAAAAATTCATTACTAGTATCTAGTGTGTTAGGTATTGTTGCGTAATATTATCGTTCACAGCGTTTAGATTATTCATAATATTTAAAGGTGTTATGGAAAACTGAAAGGACGCGTCAATGCGTCATTCTCTTCTTGCTCACACTCAAAATAGTATAGCAGTGACGATAGCGGACGATTAATCAATATAGCATAGCCTATAGTAAGTGATAGCACGTATTTACAAGCTTTCCTCTTCAATTTTCTGCATCTCCAATCAAGTTGTCACCACAGATCACTCCCTTTCATGAACTCCTTGACGTAGTGTCTTTTCTGTCACACCGACGTTCCTCATATCCTCCTTAGCGTCCTATTGGTTAAAAATGTTTGATCTGTATCAATTGGTTAGGAATTGGTCAAAAACAGCGAGGTGATGATCTGCAGAATTGTAAAGTTATAAATCACGTTTTCGCGTTTTCAAAATATTTAGTTCAGCATACAAGGATGATACGTTTGTGGGAGGTTGCAATGAAAATTGTTCAACTCAATTTACACTACTCCACATCGATGACACAAAATTATTATTTTTCTATGCAAACCTTCTAAATCCTTTGTTTTTATGGCGCAAAAATATCTCAAAACATCACCCGTCATGAATCGTTCGGTATCGTCACGCTGAGGTTTTCGTGAGGAATTTTTCATGCGAAAAATATTGTTGTCTGTATGATAAGTTACGGGTGTTACGCTAATACAAAGGGTAGGGTTGATGCAATTTATCATAATGTCATATCTGCAAACTGTGCAGGTGATACTGTAGGTATTTATGAAAACGGAAATGGAATAGAGATGCCTATGCAATGTATACATGTACATGGCCTACTTTAGTTCCTACGTAGAGTAGGTCATGGTATACATTTAACCTGATGAAAGAGGGGGGGTCCGGTCCGATTGCTTTTAAAAAATGCCCCAATCCATCATTGATCAAAATTGTATAGGAAAGGGATGTTAACGAGGATATGATGGAGGTCTGAATAGTAAGATGCGGGACAGTAGGTGAACGTGAAGGAGTTCATGATGGAGAGTGATTCGCACTGGCAACGCCATTGGAAATGCTTAAATTTGAAGAATTTGAACTCTTAGTCCCAAGTAGTCGTTCCCACTCTTCCGACTCCCATATGGATGTTAGCTGAATGTAACTTGTATAGCCTAGTAACCTACGTGGGTGACAGGTCGACCGCAAAATCAATGCCTAACTCATTAGCTTAGATGTTCCTGATCGATATATTTCAAATCAAGCACTACTTGTCAATTACATTCATTCAATGCGACAGTAGAATCATGGGCAATGTCATAAAAATACAAAAAAAGCACAAGTTCGGTCGTATGTCCGAATCTGCGGGAAGCATGCACAAAGTCGAAATGCGAGGAACGTAACCTCGATATGAATCTGCACGATGTTGCTTGTTGCCACCCAGACACATAGAGTATAGGCTACCGTGTCTGCGTAAGAAAATCCTTCCAGTAATATGGCGCAGGAAAGTACCCACGATAGGAATCTATGGTATGTTGCGTTTTGCGTCGCAGACACGCAGAGTAGCAGAGCACTTCCAACTCCCTAAAAAATTTAAAACGGAGAAGGGCCTGAAACCTAATAACAACGGGGTAAAGTACCGAAAAAGCATAATTTATCCACTAATGTCCAAATTGGTAGCGGTAGGCAGGTTAAGGCCGGGTGTATGTGCATAATTATAGCTAATCCCATATCTGATCGCTCACCATCGACTTTGCTAAATCACTTTTGCAGTTAGTCTGAGATCGGGAAGAATGATGAACGGTTATTCTTAGTTCGTGAAGTCAATGTCAAAACTGTAGAGTAATCGGATTAAGTAGATTTGAGTGGATCGTACTGGCTGCGGCTGCGGCGCTGGAACGTGACGTGCGGGTTGGATTGATCACGATTTTCTTTAACGTAGTGGTTGAGAAATTGCCACGCCTATGTTGTGGGACCTTTAATAATTGCGTAATAATGTTGTAACCTTCTTCAATTTTCGGCAACTCCAATAATCTGGTTCCCACAGCGAAACACACTGCTACATAAACACATTGACGTCAGTTCTTTTTCTGTCGCTCTGTCTTTCCACGTATCCTACGAACCAGCAACAGGGATTACGTTGATCGTGAATAAGGCGGTAGAGATAATGTAGTGAATTGGGGCCCACGATTCAGTCCAGCCACATCATTGTCTTATAGACAGTGATGATATATATCGTCGATTAGCATCTGAGATGCATTAGATAATGATCACGATTTAGCTTCAGTCGATTCAGATATGAGATTAGCTTCTATATCGGCTTCAGAGAGTTGTAGAAATTCGTGATCGCTATTTTGCCATTCCAAATAATGTTAGTATTCGAAAGCTTCATCTGCAGTGCGTCCGCAGCTGGATTACCGTACGCGATCAGCCAACATGCCGCGGCTAATCCCTCCTCTAAACATCGTATGAAGTGAAAATTGTGTTTTCTTAAGACTTCATCCTTTCGCTTAATCAATCCTCATATTTTGACTTCGTTTATATAATAGAGATAGAGCCGTCTATCATGATATTTATATATTCTTGAGAGCAATGGTTTGGAGTGTTGAACAAAACAAAATGCGTTCTCTCTCTCTTTCTTTTGGTGTGTGTGTAAGCAATGTAAGGCCTTGTAGTCAGTTAGTCTCTCTCTCTCTCTATGTGTGTATAAGCAAAGACAGGACTATTGTTGTGTGGATCTGATCTGGTTTTTTTTTCATCTCCAGTCCCCAGCCTAGACATCATTCCCACTTTATTTCGGCCAAGCTCCATGTGCGTGTGGCCACAGCGGGTCTAGTCGCACACTGGCACCATTTGTGAGGGCTGTAGACGACTGGTCCGGCTGTGACTGAGACCTTATCCTTACCCATATTTACTTCGTCGCTACTATTGACTTATTGAATATTTTCAGATACAGCAAAAGCTCTTTGACTTCAATTGAACGAAGATATCGTTTGAGTACGTTCAAAATTGGTTTTCTGCAAAGTTGTTTTCATTTTGGCAACCTCAGCGTCATCCTATTCGTCAGTTACTACGGTGCTAGATGGCACAGGTTAGTCACTTACCTATTCGTGGGGATGCTCATAAGTTTACTACCATGCGTTGAAAGAAGCCCGCAGTGAAAATATAATGGCTGGAATAAAAAAAATTAGGGATTAAGAATTATACAGAGAACATGTCACCACAGATTTATCCTCCGGTCCATGCAGTGTAAATATGATAGCTTGAACAAAGGATAAATGCACATATCGAAAATATTTGGTAGTGTTTATATTTCACATGTTCACGCTGTGCAGAGTATGGTCTGTATGACGACAGCAAAAGCTGAGATTTCCCCACCCACGGCTGCGATTGGTCCCAAGCCCGCTGGGAGGGTTTCGACGGGAGTGGATCCCCGGCGTAAAACTTACCGCCAAATCATGGCCGATTGATAACGAGGAGGCTTGTTCTTTGACTCTATAAAATCGCCTGTCTCGTCCCTGGCAATTTTAAATTGACCTATTGGTATTTGCCCGCTATTGGACGAAGTCGACGGACATGTAATGTAGGCCTAATTTATACCTATTCCCTGCACTTATGGGCATAACCATCAGGTATCAAGTCAACACTTTGTTATTTTAATTCTTTTTGTTGGCGCTGAGGCGAATAGCTTTATCCTGGTTAAGCTGTTTAGGTGAACCGCTAATCCTGTGTAGGGGTATAACCTTACTTTCTTAGTTGGGATGGGTGCATGAACCTACGTAACTCACAGATGTAATCCGCTATATACTAGCAACAGACTGGGTTGGATTCAGGGGCTCGGGCTCTCCGTCTAGGGAAATCACTCCTGTGTGAGGGAATTGATCTGTCAAAATTGAACAAGAATATACGATGATGCTGTGCCCAACTTGTATAAACCTGAATCACCGTATAGACCAACTTGCGGGGAAATGTTCATGAACTTTCCTGGAACTCATCACCTTTTTCAATCCCGATTACCAAAATATGCGGCCGGAGATTGGAAAGTGTGACCTGGGAGTATGCAAACAACCCACATCTTTCCTAAAACACAAAATTAATGGTATTTTATTGATCATATCTGCCGTCGACTCCGCTACCATTCTTTGGTATTAATTGATCATGTTCATATTTTTAGGCCAAGGGCAATCGCCATCGGATCCCTTTTGATGGCAGTATCAAGTTTTCTGTCTTCGTCACCTCAGTTTATCGGGTCGCGCTACAACCCTGAGCAAGACAGGGCGGTGATAGACACGAACATTGATATATTATACACTCCAAGTAACATATCAGTAGCAACAGCAAGTCCGAATCTTGAATACGCCGCCATGAGGACATCAAATAATAAACTTTGCCTGGATTTTGACATCGGCGATGCGAAATTGTACTCAAAAAATGAGATTCAAATCAAAGACGTTGGAGTTGGGATAACCACTGATAATATCGACCAAAGTTCAAAGTTCAAATCTGGAGAGTACTGGGATGATTCTAATCTTTATCTTTTCATTGCGTTGGGAAGCGTCTTGAAAGGAATGGGACATTCGCCATTGCATCCGCTTGGAATGTCGTTTATTGATGATTACGCAACACCAAGGAATTCAGCGGTTTATATTGGTAAGTAACGAAATTAATACATGAAATTCATGGTGGTCTTGGCAACCTTAGAGAAAGGCAGAAAAAGCAGTGTACCCCTCAATACTGAACGCCAAACAGAGACTAATAATATTAAACCCCTAGTTTTGACGAAGTCGGAATCAAAGCCGGTGCCTCCGGATCTGATGTCAGACAGTTAAGTTAACGTACTCGACCAACTGAGCGGTTTGGTTGTTTACCTGGTTGGTAGCCAAATCTTAAAATTCCTAACCTATGATTCACTGCAGTTAAAGCCCTTGAAACCTACCTCTAGTCGGTAAATGTTATAGATCCTCCTGCTAGTTCTAGTTCCAAATATACTATGCTGGAGGTTTTGTTCAGACATACCGCAGATGGAAATCCTGTTTTCTCACGGTGAGGGTTGACTTTTCGTATTGCTGTAAGCCAGATTATTAAGTTAATACTTAAGTTAATACTTTATATTCGCTTTTAATGTTTGTTTTGGTTAGCTCAGAAGCGAGTTTTTGTTGTTTTAGCAACTTGATGCTTAGATAGGTCGTATTTCACGCTGGTACATTTGCTAATGACCATGTTGACTATGACTTTTCTTAGCGAGACGGTATGCAAGAAGTTTAGTTCATTCAACAAATTTGCTCCTTCTGGCCGTTTAGGTCAATGTTGGAGAAATTAAGGGTCGAGCGCTCTCGTACGCTTCTCCTGGCTTTGTAAATCGGGGTTATGGCTGGAATTCGAGAGGTTTTTTTTTATCCTATTTAGCGTCTTTTGTCTTTTGTGGTTCATTTATTCGGTCTTTGACATTTGCGATTTGCCATTGCTATATTCCGCAGGGGATATTTTAGCGATTTCTAATTTTCCCTGGTTCCGTCTGACCCATTACGCTGGCTAAACAAAGTGGGCAGATTCCAAAGCTTTCTGATATTTCGCGCACTCCCCCGATTCTAACTGCCAAGAAAAAAAGGAAACAGATACAAATTATAAGGTCTTGGATTTAACTCGACTGAAGATCGAACCCGGCACCTTCCGATCAGAAGGCGGACAGTCATTCAGCCAACTAAACTCAGTAAGGTTCATAGTTTCATGAGCTTCCATAGCATGTCATGAGTTATTCCAGATGGCATTGTGACACGAAATGCCCATCGCTTTTAATGACGACAGAGTATATTTCCTTGTTATTAAAATGTTCTATCGATCAAATTACCAATTTTTGGCGCAACTCAATGCGTGTTGAATAATGTATGATATATTATGGTGATCGAGTTTTGGTGTTTTGGGAAGCTATGGAGCCTTGTTGGCTATGGCGTCTGTCGTTCATGAATATTTTATTTAAAACAGAGGCTGAATTGGCATGTTGTATAAGCTACAGTTGGACTTGAAGTCAATTTTAAACATGTTTGACATAACGTTGTGTTGCGCTTTGCGGGATGCGGCTCTCCACTCCTTTCTGCCGCTTGTGCTACACCGTTCGCGGATATAGTGACTGGATTGTGACGTAGTAAGGTGACGATTGAATAACGCGCAGAGCACTGCTCAGTTGGCTGAGTAGTTTGACTGTCAGCCTTTATATCGGAACGTTCCCGGGCTTGATTCTCGACCAAGTCAAACAAAAGAATTTGGTGTCTGTTGCTCTGTTCCTCTGCGGATGGTTGTCAGTATCGGAAGAACGCGGAGGGTTGTGTTCGCAACAGTGATCCAGGCTATAAACTGGAAGAATTGTTTTAAGCAAGGACCTGGCGGCATGACCTTGGTAGTTTAAAAGGCCGTGAATTCAAAACAACCACAACGGAACAGCAGGCGTGGACAAATGATCCCCAGTTCGCTGATTACGTCCGTTCGTAGTTCGTCTGCGTAGCCTACGAAATGCTCATCCCCGTGGAGACAACGTAATCCATTGATTCCTTTATCTTTATGACCCATCAATCACGCAATTCAACGCGTTGTCACGCCATAATCCCATAATCCAAATGTCTTTAATACGACATACTATGTTAATCGTCAATCAAACACGATGGAATTCCGATTTCGACTCGTGATCGACGGGTCAGCATTACAAATCTGATAAGAGTCATTTACCCCAAACCCACTCCATGGCATCAATCTTTCAACATCGCAAGCCACACGCAACATATCATTCATCAAGTTTAATGGCCTTACCTTCGAACTAATACTTACCATAGAAATGTGAGTGTCACCACACACAAAACACTATATCTATCATAAGTGATCGTCCGCCATCGGCTACAATCAATGTATATTTTGACGTACTGACAATACACTAGCGTGATAGATAAGGCGCCATACTTTGACCATAGCCTACTAAATTTAGTGCCTTGAGATATAGGCCTATAGCTAGCATACCTTCGGAACATTTGTTGTCATCAGTATTAATAACCCTGCCACGCGTTACCTTATCATAATATTGATAATTTCAAGTACCACTTTGGAAGACAAATTGCCTATAGTAACCCTATGATAGAATTTGTAGCCGATCTAGTGTAAGTAATGCCGCTCTTCCGCCGTTAGATAAGTCTTTTTGCTTCCATATTCTCAAATCTCGATAGCTGCCACTAGTTGACGCCTCAACGCATGAACTTTTCACCTGCAGGAAAAAAACCTCCATTCTGAAAAAAGTCCCCATGTTTCAAACCAGCGTCGGGAAAAATGTAAATTTCCACGGATGATGATTAGCGTATCCCACGCGAATTATCCTCCCTCGCAATGTGTCATCCCAATCCCATTTTTGGCCACTCAACTATTCCCGTTGTTATGTAATAGTATGAGTTTTCATCATGTTATCGAGGGCTTGGTGAGAGAGAGAGAGAGAGAGAGAGAGAGAGAGAGAGAGGATATAAATATTGTTATTCAGATTGCCTTGTGTGCTTATGTGACCGTTGATATTATATATCTTATACATTCCCAAGCGTGGGTTGCGACTTCCGATGGGTAGGGCATCGGCATCCGGCATAAAAATAGCTACAGAACCAGGAGCCACCCACAAATGGAACCAAGTGAAAAGAGAAACGGCGTCTTGCCTGTCACATTTATGAGATATTCGACTAGCTACATTTAACTAATCCTTGACTTATTCTTTTGCAGGTATTGTATCTGGTCTTTCCCTTCTTGGTCCTGCATTTGGATTCATTCTTGGATCCCTCACGACAAGAACGTGGGTGGATTGGGGATGGATTGACAAGGTTAAGATCGACCCTCATAACCCAATGTGGGTTGGAGCATGGTGGATGGGGTACCTAGTGACTGGAGTACTGCTGCTCATAGCCACCGTACCATTATATCTTTTTCCGAGGTAGGACAATTTAATTTCTTGAGTTTTCGCTATGAACTTGACATACGGATTGATTTGATCACGATTCTGTTGTAGAACAGTAGTCGTAAACAAGTGCAACTCGCAGCATCATGATCCTGTATAAATAACCTTAGGCCATTCATGTTCTTGTAATGCAGAGGTTATAATGGCGGTTTGGGATTACATTACATTGCTTTAGAATGTATTTGTGCTTGCACGTTGATTATTGCCGGCTGTTTTTCCACTTTTCGTGAGTCAAAATGGTCGGAGAAATGGTATTTACAATGCGAAAAAAGAGTGGAGTCGTCGGTGGACAATCCAAATAGTGATAGATAGAATAGGTCACCATAGATTTAACGTCCAGTACACTTTATTGGAATGTAATTCACAAGCTTTCGGAGATCCGCTCCTACAACAATGCTATATCCCACCATTGTTGTTGTTGTTGTGCCATTGTTGTTCTACTGCCTCCAAGCGGATTAAATCTTTTGTTGATGGTTGGTCAGTTGGTCATTAGTTAATGTGAGGGAGAGAGTGTGTGTATGTGAGAGAGAGAAGGAGAGAGAGAGAGAGAGAGAGAGAGAGAGACCACATTATTCATATCTCAATACCTATACATCGAAACAAGATAACATATAATCGCTCGAAACAAGGAGGCTCTTTCCTTCTATACGTCAGATTGCGCAGTAAGAATAAACCACTAGATGAGTGTTCACGATAGAAAGACTTAGGATATACTGTACATTTTTGTTTGAAAAGTGAATATTTGGTAGTATTAACCTGTGTAGGGGGGTCATGACTTCAAACGTACACTGAAAAAATAAGAATATTTTGCATGCATTATCCTGTTGTTGTGACATCCCGGTTCAGTACGGCTTGAATAAATGATTACTGTAAAAGCGGAAAAGATATTATACTTAGAGCGTGTAGTAATGGAACTTTAAGAAAAATGGATGTTCCCAAAGTGTTATTAGATAACCGTTCGTTGTAAATTCCAATGTTGAGGCTTGTAGTGGAGCCGATGGCGGACGATCAATAGATGTCGTAACGATCATTCACCACAGATTTAACGTCCAGCCATATTGTTATTTTACTTTATGACGTTTTTGAGTTTGGTCAACAACAACAATAACAACCCTACTAAGGTAATGCACGTCATGTCAATGCTTCTAGTACGCGATTCTCCGTTCAGTTGGCCGAGTGATATAGACTGTCCGCCTTCTGATTGGTAGGTTCCGGGTTCGATTCCCAACCGAGTCAAATCGAAGACTTTAAAATTGGTATCCGTCCTTTCCCTGCTTGGCAGTCGGTATCGAGGAAGTTCGGAGAGCCGTGATTGTGATCCGGGTTATAAGCCGAAAGTACAGTATTGACATGTATACCATGGCCTACTTTAGTACTTTAGTAGGCCATGCGTATACCGTGAGCATTGACCTGGCCTATATATAACTTAGTAGGTGGTAAACGCCATAAATTCCAAATAAAAAAAGTACGCGATATCGATATTTCCGGTTTTTGGCCCGGATTAGCACGACCACAACTCCCCGTACTCCCCCGACTACTAAGCAGAGGAGTAACGGATACCAATTTTGTAGTCATTGCCTTGACTCTGTCGGGAATCGAACCGGGACCACCCGATCTGAAGGTATTTGCTTTATTGAGCAGCTCAGATCCGTCATCAGGTGAAGATGGCTAGCCGTTTTACCGTGGGTACCCGGAGACCGGTTGTGGATTGTGAATACCCTTATATCACTACTCGTTGTTCGGCTGGATACAATTCCTGCCGCAGCCTAAGAAATCGGGGTCATGGCGGCGAATATAATTTATATCGATACGTATTCGTTAATTATAGGACTAAACGACATTGATGAGTTCTTTCGTCTTTCATCTCCTATCATTCATTTGGAGTGTTTTTTAAAAATGCTGCAAAACGTCCCAAAGTTGTTATTGCGTACAGAGCATGTGCATTATGTGGATTACCTTCCAGATGTTTATTTGGGGGGATAATCTCAAGCTTGTAAAGTAAATAATGATGGATTATGGCTGCAGGTCACGTTTTTGACTACGTAGTCAGACGCATGTAAACAAAACAGGGTAATATGTTATATGGTTCTATTTATCTACCGTTGAATATCTAGAAAAGGCCAACTACATATGGCTGCCTAGGCAGCGGATCTTACCTGGAGTGAATTAACCTGCACGGAGGCCTATTGGCAATTGGTTGGGCTTCGCCACCAACGAATGTACTCGATTTATAAGGTGCGCCATTTTGTTTTTGCGCATTATACGGGTTTAAATGGCGATGACGGAGAAGTTTCCTAGCCACGGGCGGTCCCAAAGCTGATAAAATGGAGAGTTTTGTAGAAGCGCGCCTGGTGTAGAAGTATTAGCGATACAAGGTATATTCCTCAGCCGAGGTCGGTCCCAAACGGGTGCGTCGCGACAGAAAGACCATCTGGCGCAATAAAAAAAACATACACTGATTGGCTTATCAGGGATCAATGCTTCTCAAGATTTTTTATTCGAATACATGTAAACGTTACAATATTGGCCTATTCGATTTATAATAAGAAAAAAGAACTCGCCAAGGCCTACTCTTTTGGTCTTGTCAATTATGCAAATTAGGGTTTTTGTTGACACACATATTTGTCTCACCGGTGAGTTCTTCGAAAGTATAAATACCGGTGTTCTTTGGCCCGATTTCCTCTATATATGTATATATATTGGCTTCGTTCTACTTGTGATGCAGGGGTGCAGTGGTTCTAGGGTGTAATAGAGTTAGGATAGGAAAGAGATAGGTTAGGGTTAGGATAGGGGTTTTCATAGTGTATTCAGGTCTTTTACTTGAGGGTATTGTGGGTGATATATATTTAAAAAACGGAAATTGCGTCAGGAATATAATAAGTATTCACTTTTATTTATTTTGCTATGCTACGTAGTAGTGTCTCGTTTAATGCTCACGGATCGCGGCTCCGCAGGCGCGCGGAGAAATTCTGACCATCTTGTGGTTAAATATATGATATTACGAATTTATATCATTTATGGTGACGGTGTAATTTATATCTATATTTGATCATCCACCACAGCAGCTGTACTACTGACCAGGTACAGATTTAAAATATGCCATCGCGTCTAATCCGTTTTAGCCCCTCCGCGTAGGCTCATAGTAGTGGCATTGTTATATAACTTATATTGTTTCATGGAGACTTTCAAGGTAGGGATGGGCAGATCGAATCAGTTTTGATTTCGAATACGAATCGATTTAATTTTTTCGAATCGAATCAGCCCCTTTTCATAAACAAAACAATACGAAGAAATAGGTGATTAGGCCGAGCAAGGAGTGAGTGAGCGTCGCAGAAAAGAGTTTTTTCCTCAAATATTTGACGTCCGCTAGGGGGTGGTAGTAAGCCCGATTCGAAATTTGCGGTCGAATCGAATCACTTGCGATTCAAATCGATTCCGAATATTCGATTCGAATTGCCCATCCCAACTTTCAAGTATAGCCTACATGTGCAGGTCCAGATATCCGTTTCTTTACTTCTTGTCCAAAACCTGCTTCCTTCATATTTCGCAACTTTAAAATAACAAGTTAATACAGAATTAATTGAACCATAGAAGTGGAAACTTTAAAAATATTATTGCACTCAAAACTATGTGATCATTACTTAACACATCCGTCGAAAAGTGTTGAAGATGAAATTTCAAGCCTTGTTGGTGGTCAGACAAACATGTGACCATAGGGTCAATGTTGTTGTTGCAAGAACATTGCATAAGATGCGTCGAAAGCTATTATGTACGTGTATACTAGTTGCCTTTGTATTGGTTATGTTATTATAAGTAAGTAGTTCTACCATTTCCATCACCGCCAGATTTCACGATAAATGAGATGAGAATTCACGGTGTGTTAGTGGAAAATAAATCATGTGACCGCAGGGTCAGTTTTGTTGTCGCAGGGAAGTTCTGCATCACGCATGCATACGATCTGTTTTTTGCATGATGAAGGAGCAGAGCTCTGCTGACCGCGTCGTTAAGTTTTATATTAGTATGCTACACATTTTATTCAGATCTTTAAACCCCGCTTCTGCGCCTTACCACCCATTTCTACACCAGACTGGTGCGATGCAGGCACCATTCCTTGTTTCACTATTTAAAAATAATATTAACAATACAAACTAGCCATTAAATCTATTGAGGTGAACTCTCAGCCATGTTAAATCGAACTGATTGATTCTGACATTTTGGTCCAACTGCACCACTCCTCTATAGTCTTCCTATTATTGTGTCTGTGCAACGTCACAAAGTCGCACTGAACCTTGATTGTTAGCAAATAATGCCATTTTTACTCTTTCGTGATCGTTATCAGATACCCAAAATATTTTGGCATCACGTTTTCATGTTGTGCCGACATTTTCACCGCAGTGTTCTACTTTAGCACTAATAAATATATTCATTTATACTAATCTGTTGGCTCATTTTTGAGAATACTTTCCAATTGACAATACAACTCAATAACATTACATAACTGTTATTGGAGCCACTGACGAACGATCAGGTCTAAACAAATACACCAACTCCGGCTCACTCTGGAGCCCTATTTCCATAAATACCGAGTAAAATGTTTCATTTTTAGGAAAATAGAGAAAGAAAAAGATGAGGAAGCTGACAGAATTTCCAGTTGCGGAATTTTTCAAACTTGCTGCTCAACCAATAGGAGTCGCCTTGACGAAAAGGACCAATCAGAAAGCGAACCACTAGACCGAAAGGGTGACAATTTTTCACTCGACGAAATCGTCATAGAAGACGGCAATTGTGACGTCAAAATCAGCGAGAGACACGTCATAAGTGAAACGAAACGAGACAATAAGCGAGATTCTGATATTTCGTACGATGGGTCATTTTTTGAGGCCAGAAACAACGTAATCGGCCCCAAAATTCAAGCGCGCTGTTCCGTTGAAATTCGCTTTGATGATACTACAAACACCCTCGTGTCCTCAAGTTGCGGGGAAGGGTCAAAGTTCGTAGCCATAAAAGAGACTCCTGTGGTACCTGATGACGTCACACAAATCAAAACGGACGATGAAGCTCAGCGAATGAAAAGCAACCTACCGTCGAAAGAGAACATGCGACGAAGACCAAGCCGACTGGAAAAACTTGCATTGATAGGTATGCGGGAGTTCCTTTCTATTGGCAGTAGCTTTCAACTAGAAATAATCGCACCTCACGAAACGATCATAGGTTACGATACTGCCGCAGGCTGACTGCCCTGCGCGAAGCCTCGGATTTACGCCCGTTTTCCTTGATGAAGGATCGTGCCTCCTTGAAATACATAATAATAAAGTTTGTGGTGATTCTATAATTTTATCTTAATGTGATCACTGATCAGAGATCGTACTTTTGATCGACCTCCACCCACTGTCCGCTCCACTACTTGTCGTCGTTGACGTCACGGTCATGGTCATATGTATCACAGAGTTATGTAATCCATCTTGTCACGGTTGAGTGAAGATGACGCTTAATTCATTAGGTTTTGATGGTTTGGATCTAGTGCAGATATCATGGCTGTCATACTGGCGCCGCACCGCAGCTGCTTGTCTATATGCTCATGCATAATAGTCTAAACAACTAGTCTGTTCTTCGTTGATGGATTAGATGGAGATATCTCATTTCTGAAAGCAAACTTCTTGCACTAATGGGCCAATTATACACATTGTCGCCGACTTGCGGGCCGTACTAAAGCCGTCTGTACACGCATACGTAATACCGGTATTTGTTTTCACGCTAATATTCGCGAATACCGAGTCTGAATATTTGTATTCGCGAACACCAAAAAGGCCACTGATATTCGTTAATATTCGTTCGGTGAATATTAGAGTTACGCATCCCTAGTATGCGCATGCGCACAACGGTGGAATTATAACGAATTGTACATACGATCTGTTTTTACTCGTAGTTGTTCGCGAGCCATAAAATAATGACGGGCGGGCCGGATTTGACCCGCGGGCCGCAGTTTTCCGATCCCTGGATTAGACGGAGATATCTCATTTCTGAAAGCATTATTACACTTGAATAAGTAAATGCCGACGCGCCGCTCTGTGTGTATAGGCCATTTTCTACTTGCGATAAACTGTGGTGTCGCGATAACTGTAGGATTCACACATGATTAAGTGGAAATCGTTGAGTCATCCCTTCTCCCGCGATGGACAAACAACATAGGCCTAGCCATAGAGAATCACAGATTTTTCGCGGGCCCAGTCTGTATTCTATTCACGTTATTCATTTGTGGGTGGCCACAGCGGATTGAACCGGATACCTTTCCTATAGAAACCCTCCCCAGTTGCCTTGGCTTGTATGCGGCCGTGACCCGGGAACATCCAGTTTTTGCCACTGTCAAACATCCACAGACTCTACGCATACCGTACACAGTGCGAGCATGCAGGCATTTTTTAACATTGCAACGCCTTATTTTGATTTAGTCACGTAGAAGCATAAATAAACGTGGGAGGCCTCCACGCATCAAAGGCGGGTATTAATAATCAAAGGAGACACACATTTTGTAAACAAATTTTCATGTTTAAAATCAGAATATTTGTTTGAAATGAGAGGATTAATTCAGATAAAGCATGTGATATTCTGAAAAATTCTCCTATCCTCGCCAGGTGTAGGAGTTCCGAAACTTGTGAACTAGATTTTTTCAATAAAATTTGATTGGTTTTTGTTCAAAATGTATCAGAGTTTGTATGATTATCATGCTAATCGTCACCGTGGATTTAACGCCATGCCTGATATATGCTATAGACCGCACACGATAACTTTTCACGTGTAATTCGCCCCAATGAATACAGCAAAAGGCGGCAGAACAAAGACTTGCTATAATTGCTATAAAACATGTCACTTTGATCATGTTTTCACCGAGAGGCGGACGAATAAACGTGATGATTTCGTCATATGTTCACAGATTTTTCTGCAAGTTTCCGAGGTCTTCTGACAGACTCTGTGTTCCTGAGCGTAACTTTTGGTGTCGTTTGTTTGACAAGCTTTCTGGCAGCTTCTGTCACGTATGTGTCGAAATATATGGAAACTCAGTTCAGTATTTCAGCTTCACTCGCAAATCTTCTTAACGGTAAGTCCCGCATTTGCTTAAAATAGAATAATGGACTATGCTTCCTTCCTGCATATTCACGACAGGGAGTGTGTCTTGACATCTGAAACAGCACCAAATATTGCATGACACTTGTTGCTGTCTCTTCGCTTCCCCCGGTTGTCACTGCGTCTCTTAACGCCGCTGATGTTACTAGCAACTCGCGATCAACTTCTGCACCCCCGCATCTATTTGTAAGCTTTCACGATCTTGACGCTTTGAATCTAGTGCAGAAACCGTTGTCGTAAAGGCCAGACACCAGTTTTTGAAAACAGAAATCAAAAGGCGTTTTTTCTTCAGGTTCCGTAAATCTGCCGATGGTTGTTGTTGGCAATCTTCTCGGAGGTTGGTTGATTCGTCGCTTTGATCTCAACGTGCGACGAACGATGTTTGTTGTTTTGGCGGGAATCTCCATGACGATCGTTAGCGTGACAGCACTCTTACTCTTCAAATGTGAAGCTCCTAGCACCAGATATGCAACCGCAATAGATAGGTTTGTAGGCTTGTCAATATGTATTAAGAGTATGTGGAATTTTTTGGTATAGGGGTGTAGCGGGTTGTCTTTCGTGTGATGATTATAATCACCCCTCGTAATTTATCCCAATCTAATTTTAACGAGAGTAGGCCCATAGTGGCACAGCATTTCTGTTCGTTCGTCCATGGTTCTTGTTGTGCAGTGTATATTGAAGTGTTGAGTTTGCGGGTTTGCGCGCTGTTCATAGGCATAAAACAAAACTTTCCCAAACTTGAGACCAGTCCTTGTTGGAAACTTATATGTCTAGGCCTACCGCGTTCAGTTAGCACCCCACCATATTATGTAACACGACTGGGTGTGTGAAAGTCACGGTCATCGATTCAATCTAAGAATTTACAAGGGCAATCACTCAGATAATTTCCTGATAACGATCATAAACTATAAACATCAATTTGATGATTTTTTAAATATAAATTTGAAAATATTTCACCCGTAAAAAACATACTTAATAAATTGCAAGTTTAATTGTTTAGTGTAAATTTTACATCCGACAGGGAAGCTGAATGAGGTGTTATTAGTCAATACAATGAGAAGATTGATCGGATGCAGAGACATGAATCCTCGCAACGTTGTTTAATCAAACATACTAAACACCGGGAACTCCAATCACCCGTGGAGATTGAGCACCAAACGCTCTAACGCGCCTTCTTTCGAAATTGTCGCGGTGAACGCATGCATATCACCCATTCACTGTCAATATTTCTAAGACTCTGCCCTTTATTGCATTATTTTCAAGCAAACGTATCTAAATTAGCGAACCTAAATTCAGAATGTTAATATGGATGCTAAACCGCCAGCTCACAAAATGTTTTTACCAGTCCGCTAGACCTCTTATATAAACAGAACGGGAGAGTGTATCAGCATAAATGTCTCACACGAGCTGAAATCAATGTCATGGGACGCACGCAATATCACGTTACTCTCCCCAAACATCACGTAAACTGAGTTCTCTGGATTAGAAAATCGTTTCCGACTAATTTTGACAAATTTGAAACATTGCAGATACTACTACTATAGTTATTCGTGATATATTATGGGTGAATTCAATACCCCGTTTTCGGGGAATTTGAGGTATTTGTAACATTCGATGAACTCAGTGTGGTAATTCACAATATTTTGTGGTCAAAACTCTTTTTTCTGCAAATATTGATAAATTATATATTCGCAAATCATGACAGTTTTATGCTTCCCGCTAGTCTTTTTTTCCGAAAATTAATATAAATTAGACTTCCAGCTTTCGTGATTTCTGAGAAATAACGACGGAATGTGCGGTGTGTTTGTCCAGATTTGTTAGTTGAACCGCAGAAAACAAACATCCAAGTCGAGAGGCATATGATTGATTGGATTTGAACAAACGCAGTTATTTTGTGAACAAAATGGAACCGGTGGCTCTGTATAACGGGAGCTTGTTCCAATTCGTGACGTTACAGTTAAAAAATAAGCCATTTTCGTGAACATCGTCATTTTCACATGGTGGTTTTATTGGGTTAACGGGGAACACTGTGCTTACGGGGAACACTGTGTATAGAATTCTACTGCTAGTATAGTTCATAAAATCACTATTTTTGTAAATCTCAACCGTTCTTTAATGTGCGCTTATTGTGGCCGCGTGTGTAGTTAACAGGATCAAGGCTGAAAATCTCGGGCCGTTCCTGTTCGAATGCGGTCAAACTGGGAGGGTTGCCCCAAGATTTGAATCGATGTAACAACCCCAGCTAAATCATGCGGTACATCCTTTGTGGCACCCAAGGCTGACGGGCAAAAATGGCAACTTATAGAAATGAAATGCCTGCATTGTAACCTTCTTATTTTAGTGGAAACTGCTCTTTGAAATGTGAGTGTGTCGGAGTCTTTTCTCCTGTGTGCGATCTATCAACTAACATTACGTACAAGTCTCCGTGTCACGCTGGATGCAGACGGCTGGTTGTTGATGGACTGACTAAGGTAGGATTTATTCACAAGCTTTGGTGACTCGGTCCTCTATCAAATAATGGGGATATGATTTGCATATAGGAGTATTTAATTTTGAATTCTTTTCTAGAAATACACGGATTGTAAGTGCTTATCGTCATATTTGGATTCGAATAAGAGTTTATCAAACGGGGCAGAAACAGCTCAATCGTTTTCCGTTGTGCCGGGACCTTGCAATCTACCTGACTGTTCCAAGTCTCACTTGCCTGTGTTTTTGGGCGTGATGGGAGCAGCGAGTCTGACAGCCGGGGTTGCATCTACACCGTCAAGTCTGCTAATACTCAGAATAGTACCTCCCGCTGAAAAGGTATGTCGTGTGACTTGTTAACATAGGCTTCAATTTGACTGCATGAGCTCGCCGTGTCCCTCTCCCACTAGCGATTGTTGAACGATTTCCTCCAATGCCTGTTACTTTCTTGAGTGGAAGCTAAATCTGTGGTGACTTATTCTATATATTAGGCTACTATTTGGATAGTCTGCCATCGGCTACGTTATTTTTCATATCAATAGCCTACTCTGCAGTTTGGCCACCACTAAGGAAATCTTCATTTCAGGCATTTGCTATCGGAATTGTTTTCGTTTTCACGCGAGTATTGGCTTGGATACCTTCACCTGTCTACGTTGGATATATCATAGATTCCGCGTGTTTGCGCTGGTCTACGTTTAAAGGGGCGGGTGAAATAAACGAAGCGGAACGTAACCACTGTGAGGTAATAGTCCAAGTATTTTATTGATTGCTAGTTTTATATGCCACAAGACGGTGAATCATAATTTCCCGATTCGCTAGTAATTTGAAACTGCCACAACACAGTAACCAAAAACACTTTGTGAAATATATCCACCGCCATCTTTTATTAAAGCTATCATCAAATTTTACCACAAGCCTTAAATTAACATCTGTAAATTAGACTTAGACTTAGTTTGTCTTCTCTGTCTATTTCTCTCTCATCTGTTTCAGATGTACGACAAAGACCGACTTCGGAGTCATTTCTTTGCCGCAACAGGAGGTTTGCTTGTTCTTAGTCTCCTGTTTTACACCCTAGCCGTGTTTCGCCACGCAAAACGTGTCCACAGTGACCGTCTGAAGCTAGCTGCTGAAGTCAGTCGAAAGCGGATCATGAGTTTCTCAAATTCGCTAAATTTCTCTCCTGAACGATCTCTTAACGATACGGATACATTAGTTTGTCCAACAGGCAATGCAAAAAGACATTTTGTGAAATGTGACCGACTACGTGATGGATGTTACCATAAAGACAGGAAATTAAGTGAATGCTCAGAGGATAAGCAAATCATGTTGTCTTATGCATTGGAGAAACCGTTTAAAATCGCTCTTTCGCTTTCTGCGCCTGTTCTTGCTAATCAAACAGACGATGACGGCAAGTTTTGTATGGCTCCACCCACGGCCCCTGTTTTAGTTGGCCATGCTCCACCTGATTTTAACAGCCATGATGTACAAGAAGCTACTGATGTGTGATAAGGTGTTCTTCTATAGTGAGTTTTACGCAATATGTTATCTCCATATAGTTCATACAATGGCGCTTCTTCTATCTACATAGGGGGGAGAGGAGTTTGGCCACATCTACAGTCGAACAGAATCGCCCAAATCTTTCCTGTATAGGTTACGAGGATGTCTGTAGCCATTCGGTAAAGATATATGACGTAACTGCGTGGGAACCACTCAATTCGGGTGAACGACCGACCCATGATTGAGATCTGCGATTGTCAGTCTTTAAATTAAATCTAAATTCAGACTCGCCACTGCATGCGATGCGTATATGAGTCGGCCATTTCTGTACGACGTTACATGCCGTCGGCCTGGACAGATAGCGTCTGTCACAGATTGTCCTCCCGCGGAAGTGGAAAAGTTGAGATAATTCGTGTGGCTGTGTCGACATGTCCAGTATGAGATATGCGGATTCCATCGACGGCTCTGTTGCGATCCAACATGATATTTTGAGGCCTAATTCCCCTTTACCCGATCACATCATATTATTTTGGGATTTCGTGAATTCTGTGTTTCTTTTATTGTTCCATCACTGTATTCTTGAATCTGTTATGGGTCAGATCAATACGTTTGCGATATATAGACAAATTTTTGAATTTGTTATGGTTGTGATTTTATCAATATAGATACGTCATCTCTTTTTATATTGATTTGTGTTATAGCATGAGGGATGAAGAGCGTAGTGGAGCCGATGGGGGACGATCAATAGATATTGTAAAGAAGATCACCACAGATTTAGCGTCCAGCCTTAGTTTATTGAGAATTAAAACATTCACTAGCTTTCGGAGCTCCGCTCCTTCATCAGGTGAAGATGGAATGAGGGATGCAGCAAACACAAGTAAGCCTTCAGTAGGCGGTAGCAGGAATGACCAAATATATATACTGAAGATAAGGCTTGTTCACATTGAGCGTAAAACTTAGCGAGCATAGCGCTTGGAGCGGAAGTGAGTGAATTTTGAGTCACGTGATCGCGAAAAGTAAACAATAGTAGGGAATTGCACTCGCAGTTACTGATAAGTCGAACTATCTATATGATGTCAGGGTGTTACCAATTCACCATAAATTGAAGACCTAACTCCATCTTTAGAGTCAGTAGTGTACGCTCCGTCGGGTCCTTGCGAATTCGACGATGTAGCCTATATTGTGTTATACGCGACTGCGCTTGAAAGCCGTGACGCATAAAATTGTTGTAAATCATTCAAACCGTTGCCTACAAAAGAATATACGTTTATGCGACGTATAGACTGTATAGTATCGGAACGAAGGGAACGGTAAAATACACTTCCAAATAGATTCAGCGGACCATGCATGCCTGAGTCAATCGCTATTGATCGTTCTATAGCTTAAAGGGCCTATAAGTACGAGGCGATAGTTTTTATAGCATGTGGCTTTCTTTTGTATTACAAATAGCGGAGAAGATTGCGAACGGTCAGATATAGATACAACTAATCTCACCACAATAATAGTCCAATTCAGTTGGTTTAGAAGAGCCGTTCTCCTTCAAATGACGGATTGATTAGTAGTAGAGCCAATGGCGGACGTAGGCACAAATATAAAGTCCAGCCTCGGTTTATTCACAAATAAAGTTTGCAAGCTGGCTGAGAAAAGCTCCTTCATCACTCTCGCTGTATTGCTTTGTCGATTAGTCTCACACAAATCTTTTTCCGTTGCTGCTTGCGAAGTCATTGCAGCCAGAAATACAATTGGCTGAATAGCCGAAAGCCGCAGCTGTAGCAACGAGGTCGTTTTGGTGTGCGTCAGTAACTCGTGAATTGCCTATTAGTCTTAAGTAAAATAATGAGATTTATAGCGTGCTTGTTGAAAAGTTAATGATCAACAGACGGGCTTGTTTGAATGCGCTCAATATTCGACGTGTTTGTTATGGATGTTCATCAAATCTTTGAAGTATTTCACTGTTTTAACTCTCAGTTCTAACGTGGCGTCTTCGTCGCATACGAATGTGGTTTTTGGATGTTGTTGAAAGGCCGATACTGTCCACATGTGATTGATTCCACATTCTATTGCTTTGTGAAGAGCTAAAGCTTTCCGTTGTCCTGTGATTATGACGAGGACTTCTTTGGCCGCCATTACTGTTCCAACTCCTACGGTCAATGCTTGTTGAGGCACTTTAGCTAAATCGCCATCGAAAAATCTTGCATTGGCAAGGATAGTGTCCTGCGCTAATGTCTTAACTCTTGTTTTTGACACCAAACTTGAACCTGGTTCATTGAAAGCTATGTGGCCATCTTCGCCAATTCCACCTATGAATAAATCTATTCCGCCAGCTTCCTCAATCTTTTTTTCATAAGAATTACATTCAATGGTCAGATCTGTTGCGTTTCCGTTGAGTAAATGCGCATTTGCTGGTTCAATATCGATGTGTTTGAAAAGATGATTCCACATAAACTCATGGTAGCTTTCTGGATGATTTCTAGGCAAACCAACGTATTCGTCCATATTGAAAGTTTTCACATATTTGAAAGAAAGTTCATCCTTCTTGTAAAATTCGACCAATTTTGCGTAAGTGCCAATCGGTGTCCCACCAGTTGGTAGTCCAAGCACAAAATATCGTTCCGGTCCAGGATTGAATTTAGTTATTTTGTTCTTAATGTAGCGAGCAGCCCACTCGCTGGCCTTTTCATAATCATCCAATATCACCAACCGCATTTTAGGCCTACGCCATTCGCTACTACACCAGGCGAAAATCTGGTCCTATAATCCTATAACTTTTATAAAAAGATTATCCTGTAGGGCTTAGTCCTATTGCTATAAAAACAAAACACTTTATCACCTAGGTCTTAGCCTACTCACCCTACCGACTCTACCATACCAGCTACCGTAAAACCAATCCACCACTAGCCAGTCTACCGTGAATTCGTACGAGAATGAATAGCAATCTATTGATCAATCTGTTAGTTTTAGCTGTGCTGCAAACTGAAGCTTAGCACTGACACCTTACGGTAGATAACCTTTACCCCTGTGTTTGTGCAGTTTTAGGGTGTCTCTAAAATGCCAGGTGACGGGTGAACGGCTGATCTACGGAGAGAAAGAGAGATATTTATTCTGTCAATCATAACACAGCAACCCGCCTCATATTGAATATTTATTGACTTTGAGCCGCCGTAGAGTCGGAATAGATTTGAGCTTGAGGCGGTTCTTCTTAGTGCCGCTATTTTCTCTTGCCTTTGTGCAAAGTGTAGGCAAAACATTTGGTGATTAGCGCAGAGATTTTTATGATATCAGGCGGAATGCGTTGAAGGTTTTAGATTATTGACGTGTTGCTCACATGCAGATGCTCAGGGGGTGTAATTTGTGTCATTTCAAATAAATTATGTAGCAGTCTTGACTTGAGAATTAATAGATTTTTTTTAGTACCGTACCGTAAGAGATTCCTGACTAGCCTACTGCAAGATTTTTGAGTAAGAGCAGGCGCTCTGAATCTGATCGATTTTTAGCAACAATTTCTCTATTTGAGCTGGACTTTGAACTTAATGCTTACAGCTTAATGGAATGCGCTTGGGAGTTATTTGACAAAAATTTATACCTTTTACAGTTCACAGAGAATCAGACTACTTTGACATGACTGTACCAGTAACTAAGGTTGAGCTGTCTATTAGTTGTCGAGACCTCGTCAATAAAGATGTCACATCTAAATCAGATCCTATTTGCCAGTTGGAGTGTTACGATGACTCAGCGAAATCATGGTATGAATTCGCAAGAACGGAACATGTGAAGAATAATCTTAATCCAAATTTCAGTCAGAAAATCACCATTGATTATTACTTTGAAACAGTGCAGAAATTGAGATTTCGAATTTTTGACATTGACAACACATCAGCTACCCTGGACGACGATGACTTTTTGGGCCAACTGGAATGCACTCTTGCAAATATTGTCTCCAAAAAAACCTATCGGCAAACGTTAAGTGGGGTGAAGAATCATCAAAGTGCAAAAAGCTCAATCACTATCGTTGCTGATGAGATAAGTGATAATCGAGTTATATCGCTTAACATCAAAGCTAATAAGCTTGATAATAAAGATTTTCTGGGCAAATCGGACCCCTATTTAGAATTTTGGAAAGAAAACAATGATGGTGCGTGGAGTTTAGCGCATCGTACAGAATTTGTCAAGAATACATTGAACCCTATCTGGCGACCGTTTCAAATTTCATTGCATACTCTCTGTGGAGGAGATACTGAAAGAAAAATTAAAGTTGTCTGTTATGATTGGGACAAAGATGGCGGACATGATTTAATCGGAGAATTTTTTACGACCGTTTCAGAAATTGAAAAATCTAAAAAACCACATGATTTTGCTGTTATTAACCCAAAAAAGAAAGCAAAAAAATCATCTTACAAAAATTCTGGAACTGTCACGATAGTCGAATCAAAAATTGAGAAGCGATATTCCTTTTTGGATTACATCATGGGCGGACTTCAAATCAATTTCACTGTTGGGATTGACTTCACCGGCTCAAATGGAGACCCTGCATCACCGACATCATTGCATTTTATTCATCCTAATCAACATAATGAATATGTACAAGCTTTAATTGCCGTTGGAAATGTTGTGCAAGACTATGATACTGATAATATGTACCCCGCGTTTGGATTTGGTGCAAAAATTCCACCGAAATCAGAACTGTCTCATGAATTTGCATTGAATTTCAACCCACAGAATCCGTATTGTGCTGGAATAGCAGGGATTCTGCAAGCGTATCAGAACGCGGTTCATCGTGTACAAATATGGGGGCCGACTAATATTTCACCTATTATAAATCATGTTGCGAGATTCGCACGGGGCGCCGAAAGCCAACAAACAAGGCCTGATAACTATTTCATTCTATTGCTGATCACTGATGGTGTCATCACTGATATGGACGACACACGATCTGCGATTGTGAATGCATCTGAGCTGCCGATGTCAATAATCATCATTGGTGTTGGGCAAGCTGATTTTTCGGCGATGGAAATGTTAGATGGCGATGATGGTGTATTGAAAAATCCTTACGGTCGTCCAGTTGCGAGAGATATTGTGCAGTTTGTTCCATTTCATAGTCTGAAAAAATCTGGACCAGTTGCTCTTGCGAAAGCCGTCCTGGCTGAAGTTCCGTCGCAAGTTACAAAGTATTTTCAAATGAAGGGGATGATACCAAACCAAAGGCCACAACCAGAACAGCAGCAAGCAAGCTAAGAAGTAGAGATAAGAGGCCCTACTAAGGCACAGGGTAATGTTTTCTTGTTCAATTTAAATTTTGCCTATGCTGCCTATATCAAGACGACTTTGATCTTGGTCGTACCAGACCTTTGTGATCAACCTCGTGTTTATTTCACAGATATATGGTGTAGTCTACTGATTATATCGGCCTGGTTGGTTATTTATCGGCGCCAATGCTCGCATTTTTGCGATTATCGCTACCGTATTGGCATTCCAGGCGAGTAACTAGCATCGGCCTCGGAAATTACTCGATAATTATCGAGGCCAGTGTTCATCATTTTTCGGTAATCGGTACTGGTATCGTTCATCAGTCTGTCAGGGAGGCTGATTTTTGTAATGACCATTAAAAATGAATATCAGCCGATTTCTAGTCAAGGGACCCAATAACACTGTTTATGACCTTGGTGATATCGCTGATCAATGTTCAACTAAAAGCATTTGAATCATGCTCGTTTCTTGAATTGCCAAATGCTGCTTATTTTCTTGGCATTGCTTTACCTCAGGAAATAACAAACAACCAATTGTATACCGTACCGTATATTGTTTATGATTTAGCAGTAGGTATAACCACTAGCCAAAATGGCATATCCGTTGCTTAGCCTTAGCCTATGCTGTTAAATTGTCTATTGTACGGTAACTGCAAGTTTACACGATTATGTTACTATAGTGTGATCACCAGAATGTTTGTTAACTTTGTTTTTCATATTTGTTCTCATAATCAGAACTTTAGATATCAGTAACCTTGACTCAAAGATGTGTCAAAGCATATTATCAAGTGATTACATTTACATTCTCTGTTCAGTTAAATCAATCTTGTCGTAATCCACGTCTTTTTTCACGATGTCATTACTTTTTGTTGTTGTCTGGCTAATAACAGCAATATCATTTGTATAGTTTAGAGACTGCACTATATGTTAATTAAACAGAATATAATAGACAAGCTGTTTTTGTATTTGCAGAATTATATAGTTATAGTATATATTCCTACCATAGCGTTATTTGACTGAGTCTGACATCCGGATCGGGAGAATTTCGTTGCTATATCCGTGTGTGACGTGCATGTGATAGTGTTAATCATATCCCGTATGTATTTATCATATGGCGACTGTTTCCTGTCTGTGTCAAAGCCGGGCCATGAATTGAAGCTTATAAGACAAGTGACGACTCTGATAAAGTACCGGTATGTGGCTGGATACATAAGTTTTCTTAAATGAGGGGGGGGCAAATGCGCAGTCCCATGCCCTTACTGCACTTCTACTGATATGATTTTTAGTAAATCGGTATCACCCACAAGTCTAGCGGCGAGGCCGATTTAAAATATCGAATCGATTTTGAAAGCTCTGAGATCGGTTGACGGTTGGTCTCTGTTGATAATACTTCCCTCTAGTAGGGTTGCTCCCTGTTTGATGTACCGGTAGGTGAAATCGCATAGCCTACCTTTCGTAATGCCTGGGCTATACTATTAATGACAATGGCATCTTAATGTCAGGTTATCTTGAAAAACAAATGATTTATTCGAGGTTCCGTTTACTTTAGTGGGATTGGCGTAATGGATGCAAACATTGGCTAACTGTCAAGCTACATGTAGCGATGCCATGAACTTTTTGTCCATTTGTTTGGCAAGGTCTACCAAATCAGGAATTTTATGCAAGAGTTCACTCATTAAGAATTCAATGAATATTTTATTTCCTCCCGGTTCGCTTCACAGATTTGCGACCTAGTTAAGGAATTTAGATTTTAGTCATTGTAGCCTCAGTTACCTACTGTAAGCTGTTGGTTTTGTGCAGAGTTTAGACAGAATGAGCCTCGTTGGGGCTTAGAGTCTCAGTCGACCCATATCGATTTTCCAAGGCAGAATCCACCCCTCTCTGGCCGATACTGATTATTGAGAATGAATTTCGAACTCGATAATTGGCCAGTTTTCGAGGTCCATATATCTCCATTGTTTGACGGTCGACATCGATTACATATCGCATAAATACGAATATCGACAGAAAGAATTGGTCGTTGTTACTGTAGGCTTATACGCTCGAAAAATGTAGTGGATCCGATGACGGACAATCCATTGTAACGTCCAACCAATTTCGTTAAAAAATTGTCTCACAAGCTTTCGGATCTCGAAGTCCTTTATTAAGTGAAAATATTGATCCCTCTCATCTGTCTTAACAACAGAATCAGCACACAATGGCTGGACTTGTATCTAAAATAGATCTTTCAATATCATGCACCGACTTGTTAGAGAAAGATATTGCATCAAAGTCAGATCCGTTGTGTCTATTACAAGGTTATGACGCAACATCTAAATCATGGTACGAAATCGGCCGTACTGAAAAAATCAAGAACGACAACGATCCAATTTTCAGCAAAAAGTTCAGCATTGATTATTTTTTTGAGGAAGTACAAAAATTACGCTTCAAAATTTATGATGTTGATAATGAAACTGCGACTTTACAAGATGATGATTACTTGGGAAAATTGAAATGTACTTTGGGAAGTATTGTCTCTGCCAAGACATTTCAACAACCATTGTATTTGAAAGGCAAAAAACAAGCAGGAAAGAGCAGAATTAAGATCATTGCTGAAGAAATAACTGATAACAATGAATTGGTTGTTCAAGCAAAAGGGAGAAAGCTTGATAATAAAGATTTCATGGGAAAATCTGATCCATATTTGGAATTTTGGAGAGAAAATGATGACCACACATTGTCCCTAGCGTATCGATCTAGTGTGATTAAAAACACTCTAGATCCGTCCTGGCCTGCGTTTAATATCTCAATGCAAAGTCTATGCAAAGGAGATGTACAGAAAAGACTCAAGGTTAAATGCTATGACTGGGATAAAGATGGTGACCATGATTTGATTGGAGAATTTTTTACTACAGTTGATGAAATTTTGAAAAATGAAAAAGATGGTTTCCCGTGTATTAATGAGAAAAAAAAATCAAAAAAATCGTACAGAAATTCAGGGATTATCTCGTTTTCTGGTGCAAAAATCGAGAAATGTTATTCATTTCTTGATTATATCTTTGGCGGGCTGCAGATTAATTTCACAGTTGGTGTTGATTTCACTGGTTCAAACGGTGACCCGCGAGATCCAAATTCGCTTCATTTTAACCATCCTCAGTACATGAATGAATACGTACAAGCTTTGTACGCGGTTGGCAATGTTGTGCAAGATTATGATACTGATAAATTGTTTCCGGCGTTTGGATTTGGCGCAAAAATACCACCCGGAGAACATGTATTGCATGAATTTCCGCTTAATTTTAACCCGACCAACCCATATTGCAATGGAGTCAGTGGAATTGTGCAAGCGTACCAGCAAGCAATATTGCGGATTAAATTTTGGGGACCAACAAATTTTTCACCGATTATTAACCACGTCGCAAGATTCGCCGAAGATGCGCAGTCAAAGCAAGCCACCCCGCAGAATTATTTTGTGCTTCTAATCATCACAGATGGTGCCATTACTGATGTTGCTGAAACCATTCAAGCAATAGTACGTGCGTCACATCTTCCCATGTCAATCATTATCGTCGGTGTAGGCCAGGCTGATTTTGCCATGATGCAAGTTTTAGATGGGGATGATGGTGTACTTAAGGACGCTGCAGGTAATAAAATAGCTCGCGATATTGTCCAATTTGTACCGTTTCGGGATTACAAACAAAAAGGCACCGTTGCATTGGCGAAAGCAGTTTTGGCAGAAATCCCGACACAAGTCACCAAATATTTCCGACAGAAGGGGATGATACCTGGACAGATTTTAAACGTCCAATCACAAAGGGCTCAGTGAAGAGGTAACAGATGATTGGTTGTCTACTGGACTAATTTGTATGACGTCATATGGGCTCATTGTAACAGATAAAAGTACTGTAAAGTATTACTACAAATTTAGCATTCAACCTTGGCTTATTCAGAAATATCTTACGAACATTCATGCCCCTGCTCTTACATCAGATGAAACAGTAAAAGTCGTTTTACGAATTGGAAACTGTGCAATGGTAGACCTACTTACTGGCTTAATTAGGTGTGTGTACGAATATTTCTTTTTGTATAGGCCTATAGTGAATTCATTTGTTAATAAATCTTCATTTTGTCTACTGTATATGTATACTTCATGAGAAATATGCTAAGTCTGCCTCTCACACCTATATTTTCATTTTCTTAGGCAGAGATAATACTGTGTGTGTCTGCCTGACACCACGCACCATGTTTTAAATTACCATCGTGGGTGCTTTCCACGCATTTTGATTGTGTGCGTGTGATAGCCTGTACTCAAGAGTTCGCTCATTTTGTCCGTAAATAAACTCGTTCTACTGGCAAGAAAGCTTTCTAATTCAAAGGACTATAACACGAAGTGTGGAGCTACCACCAAGCTAGGAATCAGCTCAAGCCCAGAGGCAGATAGCCTATATATATAGGTCTATTATGAGTTAAAGACTCCCGCACGGATACACGCACTGCGTTGACGCTACTGCGTTCAATATGCACGTTTGAGATATTGAATGAGACTGTCTTAGCTTGAGTTGGCATATTCGTATCTGTGGCACTCCTACAGTATTTCTGCCGGAATGCATTCGCATTAAGACAAAATTTCCCTGATACTGAGGTTAATGTAATTTGACTAAAAAGCACGTACCGGGTGGAATTTTTGAGCGAAATTTCCAATTGCTTTACATCGAGATCGGTGGAAATGTCGGAATGGAAATTTCCGCGCAAGTCTCAGAATATTGAGACCCGGAGACACAGGAGCTGATTGTAAGAATATAACTCTACGCTTACGTTACCCCTCGCAAAGAATGGAGTTCTCATCCGTGCTAGAATCAACTGTGTAGTAGAACAAACTATAGTCGCCGCTTTGCGGTAGGGTCACATAGAGTCAATCCACTGGACTTAAGCAGTCATTTCGAAATGTGCTGAGCCATGGCCTACTAAATTCATTGAAATTGAATTTAATATGACATGGCTGAGCCGATGGTGGGCGATCACTAACCCTTGTGAGTGTCACGACGGTTTTGACGGCAATATAATTTTTTTTAAAAACTAAGGTATCAAGCTCTCGGAGCTCTTTCATCATGTAGAAACGGAGTAAACTATCAAGATCGATCACACGTAATCTCCGCTGCCTAGGCCTATTGCCCAGCTTTGGCGCATCCGCGAACGCAACCATCGACAAGCGGAGGGCAAATCTTCGAAAGTTGATTGACGACATACGACACAAATATATCTCCGTGATGCGAAAGCTATCTACTAACCCCTTACTTAACAATTATATTGATCAAAACGCATCAAATATGCCCATTGGTTTTCAAGTTTATCGCACAACAAAAGAATTCGATTCTTTCTTCGGGCAAGTCCTCATCTCAGTGGGCTCTGAACAAAACAAAAATTTAGCGCTACGGTTGCGGCAACAAGGGAAATCCGGAGTAGCAGTACAGGCGACCGTGATTCTTAATCGTATATATAGGCCTACTGATTAAGATCGCTTTTGGGGTAGGCCTGCAAACGCTGCCAAATCTCAATAATGGCCTACGACACCACGAATTCAAACATTTATATGTTTTTGTCTTGGATTTAAAGGAGGATAGGATAGGTCTAGATTAGGCTGCCTCATGTATATAGGTTTATATATACTTACATTCATATTTGATGCAATAGCCGAAAATGATTCGCCTGTGACAGTACATTTTCTGAGGGCAAGAGAAATCATACTTGCAGGCTGAAACGAGGAGATGAAATTTAAGTCACGCATTTCATATGTTGGCTCTGCAGTGATTTATTGATCAGTGAATGAATGAGTCACTGAGTGGTTAGCGATTGGACACTAAACTGCCCGTTCAACCTGTCGAGCTTCTCCCTTAAGCGTTGGGTTATACGGCCAACTGAAACCCGAACTGGAGCCTGCCCAGGAGGCCTACGAGCAATGGGATAGGTTTGTGTCTACTTTATATTTTCCCGCTAACTGACCGAAATAGCCCAGATGTTTTTCTACATGCGGAAAACGCCGACCACGGGCTTGATAAATAGACGGGTTTGGCAATGCAGGCTCGGGAGAGTAAAAACGCGTAGGTTATAAATGCACGTCTACAAAATGGCACGTTGTATAGAGTTTGGAATTTTGGCGGTACAGAACTGTGATCAAAACTGACTTACTCATCCTAGCTTGAGTCTGTATTGCCAATGTCATGATGACGATAAGAAGGAAAAAATGAGTAAGATATCCCATTGTTGTTTAGAATAATGTTTGACTTATCGGCTCTGTAGTAAAAATAAAGCCAATACTATCTTCATAAAGCTCGTGCGGTTTCTGTGATTGTGCTCCTTCGTCGTCTAGCAACAACCTAGACGTCGAAGGCAATTGTTTTTGCCAAAATCTCGAATACGGAACCTATTTGGGCGCAAATAATGTCACCACACTATACATTATAATTTTATCTTTATTTTGAGCCAACATTGTATTTAGGGTTTAGTGCCCCCTTAAACTAGCCTGTCCGCCGGCCGTGACTGGATAAGTGCAATTCTGCCCGTGATAGATCAGATATCTAGCGAACATTCAGCATAAAATGTAAGCAATGTATAGACCATGGCAGGGACGCGCTGCACTACGCTATGTTACATTCAACTGGTCATAAAATAATGAAGCTGAAGACCGACAATACAGCAAGTATTTGGATAAAGGGGCGTAGCTCGGAATGCTTCTGAATTATATATATATATATAGTGTATAAGTTTGTCTATTCTAAGAATATTGGCATAGCTGTAACAAATAACCGCTTCTCTCCGTCTCTCTCTCTCTCTCTCTCTCTCTCTCAAATCTGTGATGACTCCACAGCCTACCAGATTATCTCCATATCTCAGAGAACCCAGCAAAAAGTGCTGCGGATAACCATTGCTACACTTCCCGTATGGAGTGCTATAACTCGTTAGCTATCTATTTATAAATAGCAAGTGGTAACGAAACGACTAGGCCTTTAACTTTATCTGCTGCGTCTAACAACTTCTACTGCTTCAACTGATTGGTTAGTTAACATGGTACCTTTCTCGATCTTTCTTGTGGGGTTAGTTATGGAAATGAAATGAAATGAAAATTCCCCAGCCACGAAGCTTTTGAGGATAACTGGGAAAGTATTTACCGGTTGGAATTTTGAAGCAAAATTTCCAACTCCTTATAAACATACACAAAGAGAAGAGATGGCGAAATGGAAATTTTTGGTACCCGTTGGAAATTTTAATACATTTTACGTCGGATACCTCTTCACAGCCTTACCACTGATGCTGTGACCAGGACCACGAACGCAGAGTGGGCAGAGAGTGCGATATTTGTGCTTTTCGGGAGAGAGGATCTCCGCACCTTGGCCCTACCTTGTTTTCATTTTATTAGGCAGAGGTAGTAATAAGCCCAAGTGTCTGGGTGGCAACAGGCAACACGCTGTAAACGTCTATCGATTCACATTATGGTGTGGTGAGATGGGAATTCTTTTTAATGTGTGAGCCCTGCTCCTTGCCCTAACATGACATCGATGCGACTCCGTGAATCGAATAAGTCGACGATATTCGTCCCTGTCTTCTCTTGACAAAGGAATATGGCTCCTCGATTCACTTCTCATATGCATTATCTAAACCCGTATGAAATATATCTAAGACGTCGAACCGAAGGACAGTACGTAGCAAAACGTTGTAGCCAGGTTATACCTTACGCGGCCTGAAGTGAAGAAATTGTTTCGTTAGATGGCAGAAGAGATCTAAAAGGTGCATCTCTGATTTCGACGTATCGAATCGTGGAAATAGCAGCATTGGGCGATGTACAGTATAACTTACGAAATAAACGCTGGAAGCACTAAAAAAACCACCTGGTCGCACTCAAACCGTCTGGCCCTACATTCCTGTAAATGCTATGGCGATAACTTCCGTAATAAAACAGTTGATTCGTGCACAGACATACAGACGGACAAACAGGCTCTTTTATTCATATAGATTACGAATCCAGATGCTTGACAATATCCAATACGCTATCCAATAAGGTGATCCGAATACACAACGGTACCGCATTACAACATACATACTTCATACCACAGACCCAGGGTTATCTACAGTAGATATATGTAGCCTACATTACATACCTGTACAAAACATCTTGAGATTCAGGTGAGGAACGGGTTTCTGCACCTATCGTAAGTCGTAACTACTGTGTATAAAGTGTATATACATCGACCACGTCCTTTGCAATACAAAATAACAGGAGATCGCTACCGAGTATCGACCTGCGGACAATCGCGCGATCAATCTTATTCATGCTGCGCGAGAACTTTTATCATCATAATCCCACACCCAGTTCATGTGAGTACGATCCTGTGGTCATGACGGAAACGAATTTAAACGAACATGCATGACGTGTGACACACGCAAATGCAACACCTGCGTATTTTAATATTTGAAATAATAAATATGATGCGATAGCCTGAAACGTAACTTAACGTGCATCGTGAGGATCTTTTGTGCCGTATATAGCTCCAAACATTGTCTTAGCGCCTCAGACTGCGACTGTGTAGCACGATGGAAATGTTGAGAACCCTGGCGGTGCGCCTTCAGGCCTCACCCTTGTCGATTGTGGCACTTATTCTGAGATATTAAATTAACCCTGTGTTACGCAATCAGTCTCTCCCCGTCTTTCTCATACTTACTTTTCACTTAGCCTACTCCTTATAGGCCATGCGCAGCCTACTTTTCGATGTGCCATTCTCAACATAAGTTGGATATTAGGCCAATGGATTCTATGTTTCTGCCTAAGAAGTTGCGAGAGGCTTCGTATAAGGTTAACACTGATCAGTCACGCTCTGGCATATGCTTTAATATAACACGAGGTGGGCTATGGCCGTTTAGTCTGTGCTAACTTGCCTATACCGTCCTGCTCTGCATTTGCTGTCAAGCCACGCATTCGTAGACGTTTGAATCATGAAAAGACAGCGGTAAACCTTTGCCTCATTCACACAAATTTTCGATCAAAACACAAAAAATGGGCTCAGTGTAATTATGTATTACATTACACGCGAAGTGACAATTCTTCTTTCTTCTTGCGAATTGTCATCTTAGGGAGCTTGGCTCTGAAACAAACAAAAACGATTTCGTAAGGTTTTGGAATAGGCACAGTCTAGGCTATTATACAGAGTGTTGCATTTTGGAGCCGTTCCCGAAACCCGCCCGTGAAACCACTCGACCGGTAAGAGAGAAATAGCTGGGTTTGACTACGAACTTACACGGATGTTTTATCAGCTGTGCTTGGTTAATGGTTATTACTTACATTCATACTTGATGCAATTGCCAAAAATGATTCGCCTGTGGCAGTACATATTCTGAGGGCACAGCATGTCATACTTGCAGTCTGAAATGAGGAGTTGTTAATTGATTGCAGATGACCACAGGGGCTACTAGCGCATATTCAAAACTCTAGCACGTAAGTGGTGCACTATGCGGGTTATTGTAGCATATAAACAAAGGTCATGTCCTATGCGCAGGACTCATCATATGACAGTGACTTGTAGGTCAAATGCCCGTCCAGCAGTCGCAACCCTCCCATTTGTCTGAGCTTGGAACCGGCCATGGCTGAGGACTGTATGTACATTGCTATTCTTATGGCAACCGCGATTCTTAACAGTGACGCGGCGACAACGTTAATCAAATGTTCAGCTGTGGCCGTGTGGCCATAATTACCCTTCTCACGGCTACGGTGTTTTCCCATTTATCCCACACGCCACAGTTGACTCTGCTACAGTTGGCTATTAGCGTACAACGAGGGCTTACCATTACAACTAGTCAAGTTGGTTATAAATGTCCTGAAGTAATGGATCCTACGGTAGATAATCATATGGAGGGCACATGAGTATAATCGTTAAGTAATATAACTGTGAAGTTAAGTATTTTGACTGGATGATGTCCTAATAAATACTCTCCGTCTCCGTAAGATAGTGGTCTATTTATTGTCAAGTAGGCTTATTACTACGCAAAAGCGTAAATGTTAACACAAATTCAACGACTAGTCTTCGCTTTTCGGAACAACTTGTTACCATATCAAGCTGATCAAGATCGAATTATACCTTAGGTGACCTCGAGGCTAAACCCCTTTTAAGGCACCCCGCTCTAATCCCCATCCTATTCGGGACTCCGAAATTCAGATTTACAGAAAATTATTTGTTTTTCGACACTGTGAATTTAAAAACTTATAATTTTCAAAATCCTGTTGATGATATGTCGTCCTGAGGATCTAGCCTATTAGAAAATCCAGCATATCATACTATTTATTGAGATGAAATTGATTGATTTCTCGAATTGAACTTGGGAGAAATACTTACGGATTCTGGCTTCGGTTTGGAAAATCACGGTCATGATGACGACCAACAAGAGAAGATGAAGGTATCCCATTTCAGTTCTTTGATGTAAATCAATCTTAGAGTAGCGTTAAATAATTGGTTCTCCATTAAATAAAGGGAGAGAGAGAGAGAGAGAGAGCGAGAGAGAGAGAGATTATTATTCCGTCACTTACCAACAACTTTTACATGGCCAGCCTAAATGCAGGTTATAGGCAAGAACTGGAATATGTCGCAAAGTAGATGAAGGACGACAAGATCTATAGCGCTCTTTAATACTTCAAACTTTTGATTTCACGGAGCAGAACAGGAGCGGGTGTCCTAATAATTGCCTTATAATTAGTCCTACTTTCGCATCTAGTAGTCAACATCGCAGTTGTGCGATCAATTGGCCAATGAAAGGCAGAATAATTGAGATGCGAGAGAGGGTTTGTGCGTATTTAGATTTTAGGGCGCCTTTTTAGTACAAGTGAAGCGCAGTAAAAAATTAATGCGTCTAATATATTACAACCAGTGTGCTGTAGCGCTACACGTATGACGATCTGCAGACAGGGTAAATAGAGTAATCAATATTATCTGCGAACGACTTCCCTAATCAGAAAGAAATTAGTCTATATCGAACCAAACAAAACCGCAATAGCTCGATCTAACCCTTCTCGAAGCGGTATAAACAAAGCCCTACAATCTCATCGCACTGTGTGCCGTCCTAATGATCCTCTCCCTTGTCAAATCAGAGTATAGAACGATAAAAGAAAGGCCTTTCGGCCTAAGTCCTGCGTGTTCAAGCCTTAGGATTTTTCACGTTTCGACAGCCGAGCAGCACCGCCTCGTCTCCGTAAAGCAATCGCAATGAAGCAAAATTTTCATATCGACAAACTTATAGCAGGATAGATTAGCTGTATATGCGTCGGAAATTTGACAAGAAATTCCTAATGCCCTGTAATGTTTGAAAGTAGGAATTCCATAACGGAATTTTTCCTAACTCACTTTCTGAAAACCTACAGCTCATAGGCGCATATATGCATAGCCCCATCAGAGATTGACAGAGACAGACCAAATTACTATCGCGAAACGCATATCGCACAACGCCTGTGGGTGGAGCGCAATTTTAAAACGCGATTGAATCAAGATCTCAAACTCAATTAATGCCGGACCGGTGTTCAAACCAACTCACAAACGGAACTGACCACTGCCGACTGAAAAACCACCTTCACCGTATAAACTGGGCTGATTCTCTTCAATGTCCCACATTTTTAAATTGTTTAAATTTTTTTTATTTGGAATTTATGGCGTTTTCGCCTACTAAGGCCATGTACGCCAGGTCGATGCTCACGGTATACGTGTCAATACTTCCAGAAACGGTCCCACTTTTTCTTATGTTCTGCGACAGGTTTACCCCCCAAAGACAAGCACTCGTACTTGCGTGCACTGAATTAAAAGTAGAAGTTTTGTTAAAAGCCCTCTATTGACCCTACCACAGTCAACTGCAATACCGATTTTGTTTCTGCATGTAAGCTGATCCTTTAATTTTTATATACGTGTCTGCGATTACTTATAGAGTGCACAACATCCATCAATGACAAGCGCCACTACTAATAACATAATATGTAAAATAGAATACAAATCAACCGTGGATCACACATCAAAAGAGGCTGTGGACTCATGCCTTACTATGTATCAGAATGTACAGCGAGGGTGATATCGACTCTTAGCGGTCCCTAATAAGTAATAACCCTGCTGTAGTGTAACATTCTCTGATCTTTTTTATGTTGATAACGCAGAGGAAGTATCGGACTTATCGGACTAACTCGCTTTACGGACGAAAGTGCTACAAAATTTCCTAATACTGGTGAGGATTTTCGCTGATTTCACTCCACAACCCCTGATTATTATCATTAGGACTGCATTTATCTTGTCTTTTTGATCCAAAGTAGAGCTCTGATTACAAGGATAAGATGACAGTAAAAATATGTAGCCTAGTGTTGATTCAGACGAGACAATTAGCGACAATAGTTTAGGTTATAATGTTTCTGTTTATTCCGCAGTTTCGCACACGTCAACAACATCAACAACTAGTCCTTCTCCATTCAAGTTGTCGGTCCCTCAAATCACTCTCTGGAAAATAAAGCAAAGGTTTTTGGACTATGCCGTCCAGTTGATCGATTGATTTGATTGTCAACCCTCGCGGTACCGGCACTCGCCAACACGCCAAGTAATTTTGATTGTTTAGGCGCCGCTCAGTTAGCCGAGTGGATTGACTGTCTGCCTTCTGATCGGGAGATACCAGGATTGATTTCTGACGCAGTCGAACTAAAGGTTTAAAATTGATATCCGTAATATCATGCTTGGCTGTCAATATCGTGGGAATGCAGAAGGTTGTGGTTGTGATAGTGATCGGCGCTGTAAATTGTAAAGCATTGACCAGGCAGTTGATAATACCATGCATTCAAAACAATAATTTGAGTTAATGTATCTTACGTGATCTTGCACCACTGGAAAGAAACAGATTTCCAATTGAAGTTACTTACATTCGTATTTGACGCAGTGCCCGAAAATGATACGCTTCATGCAGTGCATAGATATTGGACATTGTGAGTCCAATCTGCAGTCTGAAAAGAAATATACATTGCAAATGTATTCACGTATTCAAATCCTTTTAGCTCGCCCAGCAGACTATTGTATAGGGATGTATCGGGCCAGCACGCCTGACAAAATTGTAAGTTATAATCTACCCCGAACTCGTATGTTATGGGCCATGCCTCAAAAGCTTGATTCTTATTTCTCGTTAGTATGTTAGTGAAAATCAGTCAAGTCAAGGTTGTGAAGGAAATTAATCTTGTCGGACGTTTTAGCTAATTACTAATGCACGCGTCTCGTCCGCCGGTAATTTGTAAATTAACCCAAATACACTAATTACCCATATGTGCGGTGCATTTCCAAGCGGTTTTATTGGCGAATACCAATACAAGATTCTGATATGTAATTATTGCATAGGCTAGCGAACGCAGTATCATTCATCTTGTGCCAAGAAAACGTATCGATGGTGGACGATGCAGAGGAGCAGCAAACCCACTGGTCAACTGATGAAGGATATCGGGGAAGTGCGGAGAGCCGTGATTGTAATAGTTTATATTATTATTATATAGAAAATTTTCAGTGGCGCTTATCACCGGGCGGCGTTTTGCACCACGAACGGGACAGGCTGGTGCAGATACATAGATATAATAGTCGATCGTAACAGAAATAGTAGGAGTCAGTAATATCTGGGATTGGGGAGGTATTGACACGTATACCGTGAGCATCGACCTGGCGTATATGACGTTAGTAGGTGAAAAACGCCATAAATTCAAAAAAATAAAAAAATTATGAAGGAACGGACTTATGTGGTGAATTTTTCTATCTACCACAAAATGAATATATTACTGCGTGCGGTATTCATGTTTTGTAGTGCAAAACTGACGATATATCCGATATCGACTTCCTTACTTGGCGGACGGCCGATTCCGACAATCCCTACAATACGGATATCAGGCGGGCCAATAAATTGGTCCGCCCCTAAATTATTTAAATAAAATCCATTGGTCAGACTCACTGAGACGGGCCTCAGTAGTGCTGGCCGCAAGAGTCATGACAGCGAGAGCAAGTAGTATCAGACGTCCCATCGTACTATTCTCGAAAGTCGCTTGGATTTAGTTATCACTGTAACTCAAAAAGGTAAGGATCAGATGCTACATAAAATAGGGGTGTTTCTCATCGGCGCTTCTCTACTCGAAACATGCACCTCCGAAGTATCAATTATGAATGAATGGATATGAATTTTTATCCCGCCATCCATCACGTATATGTCAATCTCCTCCGTCGGCGATAATTTGGTCGCCCAAAGTAGATTGAACCACAGTAAGATATGACTTCTTGCATCCACTAGACGCTCTTTCTGCCCTCACTATTTACAAGGACTCAGGACCAGCTGTGGTTAGGGAATTTTTCGCTAGTCCCGCACTGAAATTTTGAACGCAACCCCGCAAGAGACACCACCGCCCATCTCATCTATCTCATGCGGGCTAATCACTACGGTCGAGTAGGCTACAGTGTGCGACTCTTCGTTCGATCTCCTTCAGTAAAAGTAATGACATCCGATAAACACTTGACTTTATCAATGCATACGTCATATCTCATTTTTTCCTATATGCGAGGCAGCAATGTCGCATTTCAAACTGTCCTGTCGACTGAGATCGGCCTTAACTTTATTACAAAGGCCTATATCATTGAGATCCGATACCGCGAAGATTTCAAGTGAGGGGAATCGATTATGCCGGAAAGAGGTCGTGAAATATTCACTCTACTCTGTGAGCTAGATTAACATCGGAAGGCTGTGACAAAAGCATCCTTTCTGCTACCGTAACATTATTCCACTGCACGCACAGTTTCTCGGGTTGTGATACAGGTTTTTGTAGCCTTCGTTCTCCACACCTTGTGTTGGTGTCCATGACGCACGAGGCGCTTGCACGGAGTGATTTCTTTTGATTGTAATCTCGTCGCAAAGGTGCGATCTTCAGCGGAGCAACCCCGGGGCCGGGTCAATTAACGACTTTGTGATTGGTACCACTGCATTGCTGTTGGGATTCAGTATTGATAAAGTGTGGAGTGTTATAGTTTTGATCGTAATCCGGGCTATTACCCTGAAGTATTTCAATGTAAAGTATATATAGGCCTATGGCTAGGTCACCTCAGGGGTACAATAAGATTCAATATATTATTTTTGCAGGCAAAAGGGAAACATCAGAGACATTATCACAATGTGAGGAAAGTACCCTCCGATGTGTTACGTGGCTTGCATCGGGCCAACTTATACCTACGACCAAAACCCGCATTATATTGCCCATGCCTGCCATCCTACGCGCCCAGTAAGCCTACCAGGCGGCAAATTTTGAATTCGACCCAAATCGTTCCGTTTTCTTCACTCTGGGTAGATGTGTGTATGGATTGCAACGAAGTACTTTGGTATATCAGCAATAGGCATCTATAGCATGTTGCCACGTCGACACGCAGATTGTCACCGATTTAAAGCAGTTAAGCCACGCTGACAATGACGCGTAGTCCTGCGCAATCATTTTTCGCACAGTCTCATTGCGCAATGACAGCCGCTTCCTGAAGATTTCCATAGCAATTATCACAAAGTGTAGGAGCGATAAATCCCTTGTTCGCATGCTCTCGTATAAGATTGTTCAATTTTAATCTTCGTGGCTGCTAAAGAAGTTAGGATAGGCCTACGAGTTTCGATTTCGATAGGTCAATAATTGTTCAATGTCAGGAACTGACTTCGTAAAACAGGCATAATAATTTTGCCTCTCTCCCTCCAAAATTTTGAGTCACGTGATCCAAAATTTTCAAGTGTTTACCCAAAGATCACGAAAATCTGTAACGCCGTCCATCTCACCAATTATCGTGCGTACTTGGATCATTGTCCCCCACTATGAAATCGAAAGCTGGCTGCGGGCATGATTATAGTCCAATACGTTGGTGTCTTGGTCTCATGCATTCGAGAATGTATCGAACAGGTTGTAAAACGTGGCACGCGAGAATCATTTGAACAAGTTACATTTTCAGGAAATCCTCACATCGAGGCTGAGTTGGATGTCGCTGCCATAATGTAGAGGGAAGTGGAAATTAGTTGGGTTTCCAATGTGTTTCCTGCTTCATTCATTCCAATATTCCTCATCAATAATGAGTATATTCAAGACATGGGAAATGTGTGTCTCATTTCCTTGCCTACATGGGGAAAGCTTTCTTTATTGGAACCGTTTGAAAGAATAGGCCAACTTACGCCTTGTATAGCCTACTACGCTACCCTATACAGTATTCAGTGTGTATCGTGAAGACAATTCGCCACAGATATAACGTCTTCGTCCAGCCTTGGTTTATAGAGATTTATACGACAGTAGGCCTACAAGTTTTCGGAGCCATCCTTTTAAATTAGCATGGGGGACGATGTCATATATTTTCTTTCATAATTTGAGACGCGAAAATCCACGCAATCAATCTGCCTCGAAACTAACATGGATCAGATACTATTTCTTATATTCTCATAACAATCCAATTGAAATAGAAGATATTAAAGCTATGATGTATCTTTTGTCTTCAATTTTGAATTGACAACATGCTTTGTGAGCGATAGGAATTCATCTGCAGAAAGAGAATGAGGGATCAATTTTTGAAGTCGAGAAAGCCGAGTAGGTCTATAACACGGATTCAGTTAAGACTACAACAAAGCCAAAAAATGGTTAAACCAAGCATATTTTGGCAAGTGAGACATCAAACTGCGTTGGTGTAAGCGCCCAACACGATGACGCACCGCCAAGCATAATAGTCGAAGGCTAAACGTCTAGGACATAGGAGTCATTACGCCACCTAGTGAAAGTACAAACTCCTTCATACCGACGTCGCCTGGCGGCCATCTCAGGTAGCCCATCACCAAGGCCTCACGAGCTTCTGGAGCTTTTTAATCAGGTGAAATGATATCTCTTTATCTCCACGAGGCAGTTTAGTTACACAGATTGAAAAATTCCACTTATCTGGGATAGGCTACCTGCCATTTCTCTGATAAACTGGAATGCAAAGTTTAAAAAATACAGGATTACAAACAATCCTTTGTCCAAAATCACGTTCAAGGCGTCCATGATAATAATGCAAAACATACACATCGACAGTTGCATCATCCGCAATATCATATTGAAGGCGAATTCCAAATCAAATCGTAGCTTCCTCGACGCCCTGAGCAGGGGAAGCTGATTCTATACAATTACGCATATCGTGCGTTGCACAACTGGAGATAACATTATTGTCAAAAGGAGCGAAGGTCATTATTACAGCATAAAGGAATCCAAACTATGACCAGAGAATAGGCTAAGACATAGGCCTTTCGACGTGCAACATTTGAGGCCCGGCTAGCGCAGTGTCCCGCCGCCCTACTTCTCATTTTCTGGTTGCTGCTCCTGCACGTTATCAAGGCTTGGTTTCGTGGCATTCTGACCCTACACACATCACCTTTTCGCAACTGTAAACGCCCTTTGAAAAGTTTTAGGGCTTGTGTAACGCCCACGCTCAGCTGTAGGCCTACTCCCAGCCATGATGAGTCTAAATTAAACCAGCCAGCCGCCAGCCTTGCCCAGTCGAGTAATGGGAGGCAGTCAACTAACCGCAGTTCCTGTACATGCATTTTGTAATCCAAACGAGACATTACGCAGAGTTGAAGTCGACTTTGAGAAACAAACATGTATATTTATTTATTCTAATTCACTCAGATTTCGGATTATCAAGCTTGGCTTTCTCTCTCTCGCTGTGTTTCGGGAACGATTCCCACGGACTGTTCAGATCAAATTTTCTGAATTCTTGCGCCAATTCGACAGGATCCCTGACAACTCGTTGCAACTCGTCATCATAACGGACCTGGAACATAAAATATATCTTTCAAATACATGTGACCTAATTTCATCCACGGCCATGCTTCATCTATCAGCTCCGCTGTTGGTGGCTGACTACAGGCAATTGAACCATTCAACTACTTAGGATTTGGTAGCAATTCTACGCTGGATTCCCTCTACCCGAACTTGGACCGAATGGGTCTGAAGAATTTCATTTCCCCATCACATGTATGCATTGCATACGTTGTGAGCATTGAACAATATGTATACTAGTCACGGATGCCAATAACCTGTGGGTTCCATAGGTCACAGTCAACGATTGTAAAAACTAGAATCATAATGCCCCAGTAGGTCGGGACACAAAAATATCAACCCCTTTTCCCATGTTATCAAATAGGCTTTGGTTGTCCTGCTAGACTTACCTCATAATAGCCAGTAAGTGGAAAATCTTTTCTAAACGGGTGACCGTCGAAACCATAATCGGTTAAAATACGTCTTAAGTCAGGATGGTTCCTGAAGAACACACCATACATATCCCATGCCTGTGCAACAATGAAATACATTTTAATTGGCAAGCCTAGCCTGGTTGGTGGCACAACTTGGTCAAGGCACTGCCTGCCAAGTCCTGAAGGATGAGTTCGAATCGAGGTCACACCAAAGAATTTAAAATTAATATCCACAGCTGCCCTGCTAGGCGCTAATATTATAGGGCTATGTGGCGGTGGTGACTGCCAAGCAGAGAAGTAACATTTAACAATTTAAAGTCTTTGGTCATGAATCAAACCCGGGGCCACCTGATTAGCAAGTGGACAGTGTAATCACCAGGCCAGTTGAGTGGTTGGCACACTGCTATATTGTTAAAGTCAGTGTGAATACTATATTGGTATATCGACGTTCGTACCTCTCGCTCATACCAGTCAGCACCACGATACACCGCACATATAGAATCAATCGGTGTTAGTTCATCTGTGTACGTTTTTACTCGGATTCTTTGGTTATACCGAAGAGAAAGTAGATTGTAGACAATCTGTAACAGCAAAACAAACGAGTTAGGTTCAAAGGTGAATCTTAACATTACGATCGCCTTGGTTTGGTTCATTTGGGTACGTGAGACTGTAGGGTAGAGATACACATGGCTAGAATGCATGGCAAAATGAACAATTCGTCCCAGGACATTGTTCAAGTTCATAGGAAATTAATGTACTCCATTCAAGCATGAACTGAGGTATATTGAGAAACTGAGATATTCAAGTACTGTGTTTCGTTTAGAATCATTTGAATTCACGCACATGCCCACAGAAAAATGCCGATGAGCTAAGAAATCATAATGTTCAAGTTATGGCCAAAGGTGCAAAGCTAAACTGCAAAGGTACTGAATCAAGCACGGTTTGACAAAAGCAATCTGGAGGAACTGATATGAGTATTTCTCCAATTAGTATTCGTAGAATGAGGTAATAGTACACAGAACTAAGCAAATACTCACCTCAAACCGATATGCTTTCGTTGGTATGTCCAAAGCACAGAGATCGCTTATATTTTCAAACTGACAAAGTGTGTTCATGTTCAGAAAACTCATGACAGGAATCACACCGTCGGGATCAATCATGAGTTCCAGTTCATTGGTGTGAGTCAACTGAACCTGAAAAAGCAACGTTTACAATTTTTAACAGGAATTTTCCGCTTGATACCAAGTAAGTAAGTTACAGGTTCATGCCATAACTGCTAAAACAACTGATGGAGGAGCGTGTAAAACGCGGCCAAAATTTAGATGACAAAAATATAAAGTTAACGTACCTGTTGAACGTATTTTGGAAGGCAATTTGCAACATAGTCACCGAATTCTGTCAACTTTGACCTCGTCAACTCATTTGATAATTTAACCTCAGCTGAAAACAGAATACCGTACGTCTATTAGTGCACCAAGTGCCAAGTGGGACTCTATCAGGTTAGACCACACGTACGTAGGTTGTCCGTTGGCTCAGTGACTCCTTCTTGCCCACGTCGAGAGAAGCTCAATGATAACGGACGAGAAAGTCGCTGGATTAGTCCTGAAAAGTTAAAATAATTGTTACGCTAAACTGGAGTGTCCCAAAATCTGTCATTGTTGAATCCAGAGCTGCTGACGCCGCCAAGAATTTGCTCCTGACGGACTGCCGTACAAATGTGTAAAAGA
Source organism: Botrylloides violaceus (assembly GCA_030412335.1). NCBI lineage: Eukaryota > Metazoa > Chordata > Ascidiacea > Stolidobranchia > Styelidae > Botrylloides > Botrylloides violaceus. The sequence continues at coordinate 2,070,454 of JASFYC010000320.1, forward strand.
TAAAAAATTATAGCACGTCAATCTTACCGTTATTCCTTGACTGTTGCAATAACCGCCGAGATACAGCGCCAAAAAACGAAGCCATCGCGACTGCCACAAAAACTGGCAAACGCAGATTAGCTGGGAAACAAAATTCTTGATTTGATTGACAAGTTGCGGTCGAATTCACGCTTCACTGATTATGCACGGAGTTTTGATACCACTGAGCTCAAGTGAAGGCGACCACGGCATAATGCTGAAAAAAGTAACCAACAGGTAACAGAATCGAGAAACATACAACTTTCTACAATCAGCATCATAGATGACCGAAGTAGTAGCGCTAATAAGGGCCCGCGACAATCAGGTCACAGTACAGTTTCGCTTATAGCCTATTTAACATCTTAGTGCAAAATGCAAAATAGGTCGAAATTGTGGCCAAATTTTATTATTATTTGATTACAAGACGTGGTGACATTGTTTCACCAAACTGAGAAAAGTTCTCAACAAGTTAATTAAAACAAATCTCACTGATAAAAGTAAATTTGTTTTCCTTTCATCTTTTCGGCGCGATTTTCTTGGGAGTTCTTTTTTTGAAGCTACGGAATCATAGTTGATATAAATTTGAGATTTCCGAGGGACTAATATCTTGTTATGTCAAGGCGGCTGTACTAAAAGGTCACCAACTGACGGAGATAACGTCGTAACAAATAATTCTTTCAGCCTTAATTTCGACTGAGATTACATTCCTACTGTAATTTTGTGCTTATGTTTTTTTAGGAGTTTGAAGAATCGGACATGGAATGGAGCTATATCGTTATAGTCATTGCAATAATTCCTACGGTATATGGTTATTCTGGAGCTGGACTGGGCTCAGACGATGAGCAAATATGGACAAGTTACCAGGTTACGGATACTGTCATTCATGAAATAGAGGGAACTGATTCATATGACCTGGACACGGCAACCTACGAGCGGACCACACAACGCCCAAATAAGCCATGCGAAAATGAAGGAAACTGCAGCGTAACAGAAGCTCCGAAGCCAACCCAAATTCTAAGCGTTGATGTAACAGATGAAGAGAATTACAGAGTCATGTACGGTGCCAAGACGAATGAGAACTATAGCGGCGATGGCTCCAGCAAGTCCTACGGCCTCGACAACGCACAAAAATATTTTTACCACGCCCTAAACACCATAATGGCCCAAATCGACAGTCTTGTACAGAATCCACCATTTCGTGAAGCTCCTGCAGATTTGGAGACCAAAGTCAACACAAAACTGGAGAAAATCGAGATCAGTCTCGCGAACATCCTTTTCTCATTGCAATCTTTAGCGCCACCTCGCGCCATTGAGACAACAGTTCGTGATAAATCCGATCTCGTGGCAACTGAAACATGGTCGTACATTGACTCCAAGTTCACAGAATTAAAATCAAACTTATTAAATACAAACGAGAAGATTAAAAGTGACCTGGAAGAGAAATTAAATCAAGTACTGAATAAGTACAACAACATAGGTAAGAATTGCATCAAATTTTGTGACAAGCCCAAAGGTCGACGCTACACCTTACAATCAACATTTCCAGAGCAACAATCTAGAGATCTGGACAGAGAGAATGCTTCAACTCAGCTTAAACCAAAGATGACGAAACTTTCTAACGTGGTAAGAGTAAGACCAAATATCTAAAATCTACTATAATACACAATAATGATGAATTCTTTCTGGTTCATTTCATTATTAATATTAGATTATTATTTATAATATTATGTATATTATCATTAGATCTGTCATCGTTGCTGCGATGAGATATCAAATTCTGCAACTCAAGCAACCACAGAGGACATGCGAAGCAAAAATGATCAGATTGAATCTGGTCTATCACTGGAATCGACGGTAGGTCTGTCAATCACTTGGCCTCTATGCGTGAGTATTCAGCAACTCATATATTTCAGAAATCAGAAATCTCCGGACACAACTGTGGTCGGGAAGTCAGTATAAGAACTGAAGTATCGTCCGAGACTCTTTTACCAAAGATCACAGCTTACGGAACGCATCAACCAGTGACTTCCCCGGTAAACACGAACGAATCGCAGCGGAAAAGTAGAAGAAGGAGGCTGGAGATATGGAACAGTGCGATGGGCGGAACAGCAGAAGGAAAAAAACGAAGCATTGAACACCCTACTGTAGTAAATCGTCATAGTTTTCCAGAAACAAGAATTCCCGGGACAACACATGGTGATCAAAAGCCCTTCGCGCCAGGTAAAGGATTAGGAATAGGCCTACTCTATGTTGACAGTATAGATGAGAGAAAATAGAATGGTGCTCAAATCATAATGTGGACCGACCAATCTAGCTTATAGCTATGCCTTAGTGAGCGTACAACCTGTCTAAACTCTTACTGAACTATCTCAACAGATATTCCAAAGAACTGCGCTGAAATTTATCTAAACGGAGACACGCAAAGCGGGGTATATTTGATTAGTTCACTGGGACAAGATCACTGGAACGTCTACTGCGACATGGACACGGATGGAGGCGGTTGGACTGTTATACAAAGACGGTAGAATTTCAAACTCTTCAAATAGAATAGATAGATAAGCTATTCTTCATTTAAAACGTATTCATAGAACTTTCGGGAATGTCAATTTCACCCGAGGATGGGCGGATTATAAGCGAGGATTCGGTGTTGTCACTGGCGACTTCTGGCTGGGACTGGAAAAGATCCATATACTGACAGGACTTTTTGGGTAAATCAACTCTAATATTTTCCAATCAGTAGCCTACTTTTGAGGATAGTCTACAGTATATCGTAGTAGGTCAATATGCACACGCAAATTCCAAAAAATATTCATTTATCAAAGATATCGGAACGTGATGTCACTTCGCATCGATTTGAAAGATTGGTCTAACGTTTCCCAGTACGCTCAATATAGCTCCTTCAAAATTTCTGACGAAAGCCAAAGGTATCGATTACACGTTGAGGATTATCACGGAACCGCTGGAAACGCGTTGCAATATACTCCAAGGTGAGATATCAGTCAAATTTCCAGTCGAATACAAAAGTTCAATGGGATAATAGTCATCGACTCAATATGTAAAAATTCCTCCAATTATATAGAATAGGTGCTGTACATTGGAGGCTGACTTCGGATCGGAAAATCGGGTCTCTATAAGCATATCTCTTCTGCCAAACGTATCTCATGACGTCAAAAGATTACCCGGTAACCCTCGGGATAACCTCAAATTTTCGTTCTTCCAGCGGGTTCTACAATCACAACCATCAAAGCTTCTCGACAATCGATCGCGACCATGATGCCTATCGAATCGGAAACTGTGGAAAATACTACGGCTCCGGATGGTGGTTCAAATCATGCTTTGCAGCAAATCTAAACGGAAAGTATTACAGAGGAACATACAAGGGAATTAGAGACGGAATATATTGGGGAACATGGTACAGACTGAATGATGCAACAACCAACTCAAGACACTCATTCAAATACGTTGATATGAAAGTCAGACCGGCAGATTTTGAACGCCAAAAACAGACTCTCTAAGTCTCATGTAATCGTGAAATCAGTTACGTTTTAACTAAACATGTAAGCCACGAGTTTCCGAGACCTTTTTCCTAACTGATAAACTGGAAAATTATGAAGAATGACAGATCGATATCTAGTCTGTCCTTGTGTCCCATAAGCAGAAAAGACTCAATTTATTACACCTAGACAAAATTTATTAAGAAATTAAAAAATCACCCCTCGTGTTATTACTCTTTTGCCAGTCTTAAATTAATCCTTAGCAGCAGAAATCATTGGAAATTAACTCAAATGAAAGAGTCTCAATTCCTTGGGTGTAACAGCGTACAGTCGAAGTCAGCCCTGCTCCCATCAGCAAAACATATTGGATCAGTGATGAGTCCGAGTCACTGTATACCAGCAGAAATGTATAAATCAACAAGCAGTGCTGAAAGTTAACAGGATGCGATATAGTTGAAATATTTCACTCGCGGAGAGTTTCTAAGTGATATGGAGGATAAGCGTTACGAAAATGTTTAGGTTATAGAAAGAATTGTTAGGCAATAAATTCACAAAATCGTCGTCGGTAAAAAGCCATTTCTTCAGAAAATCGGTTCTTCCACGCGGTCAGGAATAGGGAAAGTCTGGAAAAGACGAGCCAATGCGTGAGACAATCGAACTAGAAGTTGACAAATCGGGCAAAGCTTCATACTAGTTACTAGTCTGGTAGTAAAGCAGATGACATACCAGAGAAGATATTGTTTCTGGCAGCTACTTGCTAATAGATCGAGCCCTGCTTCCTTTAGATTGCTTCTTCCTGTTGTTGGATTCGTTCTCAAATTTTGCCAGAATCCCCCAATGACTTGGAAGACGAGAGCTGTGCTTGCTAGCCTCAGCTTTAGATCTGTTAGGAGAGGAGATATATTGAACATACTGTAGGTAGGCACTATATAGGCAGTTATACATCTGTTAGTAGTAATTAGTTAGTTAGTCAGTTACTAGGTAGTTAGTTAGTTAGTTAGTCAGTTACTAGGTAGTTAATTAGTTAGTCAGTTACAAGGTAGTTAGACAGTTAGTTAGTTACTAAGTAGTTAACAGTTAGTCAGTTACTAGGTAGTTAGTTAGTTAGTCAGTTACTAAGTAGTTAATTAGTAAATAAGTACAGATTTTGGAAAATGTTTTGCTTACGCTAAAGGCCTACAGCGGATACCTCACCTTCCCTTTCCGCTGGCGTGCCTGAATAATTTGTTTTCCGGCGTGAAGTTGTAAAATTCATACTCGTCGTAATATTCACTTTCAAAATATTCTGTTGCTATCTTTCCTGGTATAAACCTGATTAGAGAATTAGAGATGAATATAATCGCAAGACATTTACTTGACCCTTGACCCTGTCATTTTTTATTATTGAGATTATTTTCGACATTGGTAATGAGGACTGTTTCGGGAAAATTCGGGGTCTTGAACATCTCTATGGCTATAAAAAGTCAGAAATTTGAGTAAGCCTACTCACCTTTGCCCAGAAGCCGCCGCTTTTTCTGTCTTGATAGACAACTCGCGTGGACAAATCAACGTCTCAGTAACGCCATCTGGTGACGGAGGAGTTGATGAATCTGACATAGTTTTATATGTTTAAACAAGAAATCTGCTAGAAATGAACGATATTCGTTAACAAATGTTGATTTTCCCGAGTAAGCGGATATACTATCTTGAACCCAATGAGGGAGCTTTTTCAATCAAATGCGGACGGATATTTGTAGGGTTAATCCGCATTATATTGGGACGATTAACACAGAATAGCCAAAAATGCTCTTAAAAATTCCTGCTTAAAAGCCCTACTCAAAATTTAAGCTCTTGCACCGTAACTGTCTCACATATCAATGTCTCTAGTCAGAGGTACTGTCTCACGCAGCTTATACAAGCATCTGCTGGCTAGAGGCCTAGAGCTACAAGCACTCTTATCGATATCTGTGCTCACACCAGTTTGAATAATCACACGCATGTATAGGAAACTCTATCATGCTGTTTAACTGTTTAACCAACGCATTATTCAACAACCTGCACGTGTGTGCGCCACAAATTAGTCAGATAAAGAATACAAAGATGCTGTCTAAATCCTATGCCGGCGCACTTTATCAATGCTTACACTAGTCTGAATCTGATAGGCCTAGTTATGAGAATAAAATTTATCCCGCATCGCCAGTTCTGCTTACCAGAAGTGGCCCACTGGGCTCTCGTATTCCTTGTTCGCATGCCCGACTCCAAGCGAGTCGGGCTTCTTACCAATTTAAAGTTTGAGAATAGGTATAGATGAGAGCAAACGCCTGGCTGCTGAGAGGAGAGAGCGCATATCGATTTTCCAAGTCTTTGGTGTGATCAATCAGAAAGCTCTGGTATCGAACAACCTGATTCTGTATGCGACCATTTGACATATGCAGCTCCATCATCGAGGCTAGTTTGAATATTGATATGAAACGGCATATCACATTGTCTGACATGGTTCATGCCCTGGCGATTTACAAATAGATACGTTGTTCTACAACTGAATGTTGATAAAAGGTGGATATATTTTTGTATTGACAACTTGGGTCTTACACACACCAGTAATAAAATGAACTATATGCTTAACTGCGATACAGTTGATGCACACCCCGCATCCGTATGCGCCGAGTGAGTCAGCGAGTGGAATTGAACAAACAACTGTTTCACCACTTCAGTCGAGACTACTCAACGGATTTTGAAAGGACGATGATTGCACTATTGATTGGACGGTCGTAAACAAGCAGCGAAACAACAAAGCCCATTGGTAATTGCGTAGCTGGCAACTCAATGAGCTCTTCACGCTCCAAAATATATGCAGCAAGCACAAATAGTAACGGAAGACCATCGGGCGGTAGGCGACACTTAAAATCCTCTGATTAACCAAAAGTATAAGGATGGACAAAGCATAAAGTATCATGCACCGAGTCTAATATTTTATTCAAATCGGATAGTCGAATAGACGCGAGATAATACGAGTTAAGATGTCGCCAATACTCTTATTCCATTCGTTATACTTCAATTGCGAAAGTCAGATGCGGCAATCGTGTGTATCTGCACGTGCCAACACGCAACATCCTATTTAGATTCCCAATTTCCTATCGCGGGTACTTTCCTTGTGTTTTGAATGAGCCATCGCGACGTGCGATAAACTGCAGGTACTAAATGTACAGAGTGTCTGTATCTTGGAAAACTAGAGATTTCGCCGTTCACTCTTTTGGAAATTAATCTCTAAATTGTCATTTTCACCTGATGAACGGACAACTCTTAAAACGTTTCTGATTTGGTGACGCTCTCTAGACATATATCGCATAGTCAATCGCATGTCATCGTCCGCCATCAGCTCTACTGCAGCTCGACAAACTATGCTAATAAATACTCATCGTTTGCGGGGAAAATTCATCTTGGTCTGCTTAGATATGCAGCAGTTACGCAGAAGCCGCAATCTGACGCCCCTATACCCGATTTTGGCAACATCTAAACACGCAATCCTTCTACTGCGGCTGCGTCAAAATAAATCAATTCCCCTGAGCGAGAGCGTTGATTACCAGCTCACTGTCCGCTGCGTTTGCAGAGTTTATATTACAGACTGCGGGTGGTAATCGATATATTAATCGCCGACATCATCTGAGTTCATTCCTATGAGAAAATACAAGCTGCACGAATTAGTCAAGCGTGACGATGACGTAATGCTATATGATTTAAAAAATACCGACAACTCCGTGTGATTCTAACAGACGCTTCGAATTTAAAAACCTGTAAATTTATGGCAACTGGGCTTCAGCCTACCTAATCCATTGGGAAAACCTTGCAATGTTCCCTTATCCAGCACCTATAACGCCTCCTCAGCTCCCCGTACTACGGCACGAATGGTTCAGGCCTATGTGTGGCGGCGGTATGAAGCATTTGCATTGTGCAAATGATATGTCCTGCTATCTCAACTGACTTTTTTTCAAGTAATCGATACTTCACAAAAATCAATGCGACGCAGAGTGTATCGTCCACGTATCTAAACTTTGATCTAGGAGCGGTTTAAATTGGCGTGGTTTTGCGGTTCATGAGAGTGCGTAGCTTGCACAGCTGACTAACAAAGCAAACTCTCACGGGCCACGGCTGATCTCTCCTTGTAAAATAGACCGTTTGATACTTATATTTCAACCATTATCCTTTCGCCAGAGTCAATTATTTTGAAGCAAAAATATCAGATTACAGGATTTAGAAACGAAAAAAGCGATTCTACGAGCAGAAAATGACAACATTTTGCAAAATTGTGAGTCATATAGCGACGCAGAAAACTCATTATGACGTAGTAGAACTCTATCGAACTTTATCGTCATGCGCAACATATCGATTAGATGCAAGACCAAACCAAACACGTGGAGACACGCTCATTTCCACTAAGTTCGTCCCCTGGAAAATTTGCGCGCAATATATAAAAATAATTTACATACATCCTCTCATAAAGCATAATGTCCGGCATAGACACGGTGGTCTCACAAATACTGGGGTCATAATATAGTCATCAAGGCCCAGCTCACTCAGTTTAGGTACAGGCACCAGCGAAGTATGACACTTGTGTTTTATATCCTCGCGAGGGCAGCATGGGGCTCCGAGAATGGCGCCAGTCTGTCTAGGCAGCGTATTATGACGAAACCCCCGTCACAATGCTTCAAGTAACAAGATATTAGAAATTGGATTTTTGAACTTCCGCTTTCCGCTATGAAACACACGTGAGCTGAGAATATCTGGTACTTATCTTTTCTGCGAGGAGTCTGCTGTCTGTAGGGTGTCACTACTCCCAATAGCAAACTGGCAGGTCTGTCAACAACCAGGCTAGCGTAAGGAAGGAATCGTCAGTTGCCGTGTAGAGCCAGAGGTGCTAAAGTAATATGGATAGAGCTTAAAGCGCGCCTTGGTCCGCGGAAAAACGGGATGCGGGTGGAGCGAACCAACACTGAAAGGTAGGCCTGTCGCCTTATATCTTTTAGAGGATTTGGAGGTGTTGAATAGAGGCGGGCAGAGAGAGCAAATTCGGTCGCTTGACCTTATGTCCTGTGAAGACCGCAAGCCTTACAAGAGAACGGCAACATCTCGAAGGTCGTCATTTGTTAGCCATATATAATAGTTCAGTAGTATTTGATTTGTTATTGTATGTGCCGAGTATTGTGATTAGTTGAGTCTGCATGTATCTCTGTTTGAAATCACGCAAAGATTATTATTTTGCTGCTGTTATTTGCTGACGTTGTACATTGTAAAGACGTTTCCAGATCTGGTTTGGCTTACAAGCAACGCAAGACGCACGCGTTTTGCTTTGCGGAATCGCTGGGCACCTTTTTATGCGGTGGAAGTAATTCACAGACACACATCTTGATATGTTGAAGCATGGGTAGTATCTGCCCTGTAGTCTCCTAGGGTTAAGTAAGTGATATTGCACTCGTCATGACATTCGAGCCAGCGGTTTCGGCAGCATGCGTTGTCATATGTTGGAAGGTTGACGTAGCTGTGGAGTAGTGGGTCAGGGTAAAAGAGCCAGCCTCCGGATACTAACGTCTTTCATGAGGGCTAATGGACAGTATTTCATTTTCTGTGGATATTTCAAGCTTGATGGGCTTGCGTTCTTGATCAGATCGTACAGCATATGATTTTGCCGCGTTTTTTACGCCGGATGATATACTTCTGCTTGACAGGTTCTCTGTAACATTGCTTGCATATCATAACTATGCACTCAATGGCTGAACGCTCATCGTACAGCGTGTGTATGATAGTAGGCCTAATTCTTGGCACACTCACCGTTGAAGGGAGGCAAAAATATTTCGTGGGCGGTGAAATGGAAATCATATGCGAAGTGATCCCGAAATTTACTCGCGGACAGAAAAGGCTTGTTACTTACGAAATATCCAAGCGAACAGGCGATCAACCTTCACGGTATATAATGGTGTACGGGCCCGGTGTTGAATTTGACGAATCGTTACCTAAGTAAGTTTGGATTCAACTTCTATTAGAGCTTCAGTGACGCCGTTCAGTAGCGGTAATCCGGCCTGTTATTGCCGCCAGTCAATCAAATATTAATAGGAGCGGATAGCGTACGATCACGTACGATGGATAGAGAGAACCATCTCAGTTTTGACGCGTCCCAGTCAGTAATAATAACGCAAGCGATTCCTGGAGGCGCTTCCCCATGTTTTCTAGGCTTGCCTGTAACTTCAGTTGACTCCAATATTGACTTCCTTACTTTACAAACTGTCGATACCGATAATCCCAAAAATACAAATATCGGCCAGGGCAATAATCTGTCGACCCCTAATCTCTACTGCGTTTCTGCATGTTATATGTAACCACAGAATTTCGCATCCGAGACGAGCGACATTCAAGCCACCGATTCTGCTGGTGAGAAACCTACTTGCGAGCGATTCTGGAACTTACACATGCGTCACAACATGTAAATCATACGTAAGAAGAAGAACCACTTTTATCGATGTTAATGGTATGCGTTTTCTATCTGAGACTATCGGTAGGCCTATCTCCAATAGGGTTTTACCGCTAATCACCCTCATCCATAAATTCCCTGATCTCTGCAGTAAACTCCTCCGTCACTCCGACGTCCCTCGTATCCTCCCGGGGGTGCTTCTTCAACTTTCGGCAATATTCAATCTCTACACGCACTCTTTGACCTGAAATGGCGTCTGCCGTAACCTCACCTTTCCGAATCGAAGAGCTTTCTACGCCGTTCGGCATCTCCAATCGAGTTGCCGCAACAGAACATTCACCATATACAGTACAACTGTCTTCGCTAATATATTGTGGTTAAATTCGACTGATTTGTGGTCATTTTCACAGCTCCCCCTGCCAACGTATTTACTTCCAACACCACTGTGACTTTGGCTGAGAATGGCAACTATACAGCAGCAATTTGTGTCGCTACGATGGCAAAGCCACCGGCAAGGATAATATGGCTTGAAGCAAGTACAAACGTAAGCTTGCAGCAGTCGTTATATATTGAGGTGGTTGTGCTCGTCGTAGCAAACTAACGGACTTGTAGCAACGACAAAATGTTTATAGTATCCACAATTTAAAGTCCGGTCTTAGTTTAACTGAAGCTAGTTCACAAGCATTCAGAGCCCAGCTCCTTCATGAAATGGATCTCAAAAACTGCATAATTTTTCTTTTCAGAGAACTTGCGACTTCGCTGAGACAATCAACGTAACCAATAGCATTGGTTTATCCACCACGAGGTCGATTCTTCGCCTAGAACCAGAGAGAATAGCAGGCAATGTAAAACCCGCCTCTCGCCGAAAACCGTACAAATGCGTCGTTATGCACGAGGGACTCGAGAGAAGACGAGAAGATCAAATCAACGTGAAGCTAATGTGTACGTAAACATGTAAATGTAGTCACCACAGCTCCCAGGTAGTGAATGCTACCAATATCCAGCCTAAAACCATAACTTTTGACCTGTTGAAGGAGCGGAGCACTGAAAGCTTGTGATTGGGTGTAGGCCTACGTTATAGGTGTGGTGACACTCTTTTTATCTATCGTAAGTGATCGGCTACGCTGAAATATATTATTTGTCCTTCGTAATCATGTGCACGTTGCGATTTCAGATGCGCCAAGTCCGGTGACAATTTCAATGTCCCCTGCTCATCCAAAAGAAATGGAAGACGTCATGTTGCAATGCAGAAGCACGTGTATGCCAAAGTGTACCTATAAATGGTTTCATTATGGTAATAATACAGGGGAATTAGGGTGATAATCTCCTCAGAAGACAAGGTGTGACCACAAATTAAACGCCCGGTTTTTAGTGCATTCACAGATAAGCATTCGTCATTTTGCTGACATTCTCTGACGATTCAGATCAGACCTTCCATTGTTATGAAATAGTGGATTCATAATGTTTGTTGTGATGTCTTAAAACGTTGTTTTCAGAAAAACTCCTTTCATCCTACTCGAGGCTTCATCTGAGAAATGTGTCAAGTGAGAATGCGGGATTATACAAATGCATCGCTGATAATAAATTAAGGTTTAACTTTGCTTCATCGATTTTCATTCACTACTAAAAGTCACACCATAATTTCGAGTCGGATTAGGTAGGGTTCAAGGCCGATAACATAATCGGCCTTTCACATGACTGATGACCGATATCGATAATCCAAAAATCAGGAATATCGGCTTCGATAATCGACCGGGACGATAATCGGTCGACCCCTGCTTTATAGCCTATAGTATGCCATATTAGCAAGCCCCCAAGGCTAGCATGTCAGCGTTTTGTCAACTGTAGACACTTTTTGTATTCATAATATCACTTGGCGACCGACAATTATCAACAAATACACTTGACAGATCGTCGTCTGAGGTCATCAGAATCAATGTGAGTCATTCTCAACTTCATGCTGGCGTTCCTAACGCAATGTTTTCAAAAAGAGGAGGTCTGTACATCGCATTGATTCATTCATGTATGGAGATTGGACGTTGAATTTGTGGCACTACGCTTATGTCACATCCCCCGCCATCGTCTCTATACTAGCTATTTAATGACGTTTATTCATTCAGTCAAATTCCAACTGTGGGTTCGTATCGAAAACATGATCTTTACATATAGGATGCCCTTCAATTCGAAACCCTTCCCATGTACCGCGCTCGAGAGTTGCGACCGGACGAAGTTGTAGTAACGATATAATCGTCCATTTCACCCGTCATCTACTATGCAACATATCTTAATTACTGTGCAATAGTTACAGGCGAAGCAGAACCGTGGCCACAATCGGTCGTGTCAGCGAGTATTGCTTTGTCTGTTACGGTTGTGTTGTGTGTGGTGATATTAATTATACTATGCATATGGAGAAAACGTCGCCAAACAAGAAAACTGACCTGTTGTATTGGTGGAAGGTGAGCAATACATGTATTAGAATGATAAGAGAGTATCAGGGGGTCAAAAGTCGAGGGGTCAAAAGAGGCAGAATTTCCACCGGGAAATGGCTCATATTGGGGGTGGCTATTGAGGTCCTGCCAATTGAATAGCTTATACCCGCATTTTCAGTCTGCGACGCACCTGGCGTTGATGGCGATAATCGTCACAAAAATATAAAATCCTAACCAGTGATGTAATGCCGACTGCCTCATCAGATCATCATGCGCGCAATTTGCACATTTCCACGAACATTGTGAATGACTGTGTAATGGTTTTGTGTAGCGAGTCTATGGAAGCAAAATTTAGTACACTATCGTTTCGAATATTCTAGAATACGGGTAGTGCTATTCAAGGTGTTGAACTTTTTAGAAAGTCGACGAGTCTGTCGAAACAAGGAGTGGATGATGACGATGACGATTATGGTTTCGTCAGCCACCGTGCATCACAGCAACCAGAATCGCGAGAAGAAAGCAAAGCTCCGAGTACAGTCGAAGAAAGATTGGACGATACAACCGGCTCACCAACGTCTGAGACTCTTGCGTTAGTACCCGCAGAGCAGAAGACAAGATTGGAAGATTTTCTTGTAGATGTGCCAACGTTGTCAGGCTCATTGCCACGAAGTTTTGGAAAGCATAAAACTAATATTAACTGTGGATATGCTACCATGGGAAGCCGTCTCTCTTCTCAGCGCCTCATGTCACTTCCTATGGAGAGGAATACGGAAAATGCTGAGCGACTGAATGTTTCTGGCACATTACAGCGCAGTTTTGGAGCCCGTACAGCTACCAACTGGGGATATGCAACTGTAGGAAGCCGCCGTTCCGCCACCAAACGCAGAATGGCACGTCCTATAGAGGGGAGTATGGAAAACACTAACTTGTCAAGTTTTTCTGTTCCTTTCCAAAGCAGTTTTGGAGGTTATAGGACGAATATAAACTCTGGATTTGCTACGGTGGGAGGCCGTTCCGCCACTCAACGAAGATCGCAACTTCCCCTTGGGCGAAGTGTGGGCAACCTTTTCGTGGCAGATGCTTCGGGCTCATCACAGCGCAGGTTTGGCGATAATATCAAGACCACTGACAATAGATTTGCCACGTTAAGAGCAAGACGACCGGTACCCGAACTAGTACGTTACTCAACCCTTCCACGGAATTGTATAAGACCTCCCATTGCGATGCCACACAACGCAGTTCGACAGCATCCGAAGCGTGTACGGCGTTGCAAAACTATTGCAGCCTCTCGCTCACGCACAGTGCCACCAACAATACCTGAAGACAGACCTTACCAACACCATTTGTCGCCGATGATTTCACTTACCACCAGTCATCGTGATAATGCGACGTCAACGCTATCCATTGCAACCGAAGTTTAAAGCGCTCAAAAATGAAGTTAACTCAGGATTAAAGTTAATCGTGGATTATTGATCTCTGGTTGAGGTTAATCCAGGATTAGTGTTCGTTGATTAATTACAGTTAATCAAGAATCAACATTTTACGATTAAAGTTAATCGCGAATTAGTCGTTGACGGCTGACCATCGGTTGCTATGCTCCACGAATTCGTTGTGACTGAAACATGTCGTTGTACGACTCCCCTCAGACTCGGTGATGCCCCGTGAGTCCGTGCCTGAGTGGTCCCCAAAAATTTGTAGGTAGCGAATTCCAAGCGAGAGGGCCTGCCCCTGTTAACCAACTTCAACAATGAAGATGCCTATATTGTGTGGACCTAAGCTTTTATGCTGATGTGTTTTCAAGGTTGAGGTATACGGACACTCATTTGCGTAACCACGCGGAAGCAATCGCTGCTTTGACAGTTTCTTTGGCCTTCGCATATTAGAGTCACAGTTTCTTTCACTTCATCGTAAATATACACGCAAACAAAATCGATACACAGGTACGCAAATCCAGAAAGCACTTGAATATTCAACTACCAACATTCCACATGGAGATGGTGCGAAGCTGATCTGGCCCTACCATAGTTCCTGATTTCACTTCGTTTGACAAAGTCTTATTTCATTTTTTTCTACACCTATTTCTATCGTTTCTTTTCGAATTTACCTTCTGGACCAATAAAATTTGTGGGTTGATAGATGAATGCGCGCTTCGAAATTTTCGTTGAGCTTGTGTTATTGGGGAGGCACTGATTACCAATTTACCACAGCCCGAGCAATTGCTAATATTACAAATTGCGTATTAGAAGAGAAAATACTAGAGTCGATTGCGGACGATCCAAATAGTAGTAGATAGAATAAGTCACCACAGATTTAACGTCCAGCCATGTTTATTGGAATAATTCACAAGCTTTCGGAACCCCGCTTCTCCACCCTACTATAGTAAAACAGATAGAAAATGCCACCACAGATTAAACGTCCTATTTATTGGAGTGTAATTCACAAACTTTCGGACGTCTGTGGTGACTTATTCTATACATTACTGAATGCTGTGTCCGAATTTTTCGGACGTTCAATCTCGCGATACAATATTCATGATATTATCGCGGTAAATTATAGCCCAACGTCATTACGAGATCATCAACACGGTCAAGTCACTTACGGTGAGAAATTGAGGCTTGCTTTCATTCAAATTATAGCACGAAGCTGCCAAACTCGACGGCGTTCTAAAATGAATCTATTGTTGAATTGAATCAACGTTTATTCAGCCGTTTTGTAAAGTTGTGCACGTTACTTCGATAACTTATAGTCTGTTTATTCTGCTGCATAGCAGTCAAATATGAAGGTGTATTGAAAGTCCAAGTGCGTCTGCCTTTAAGGTTGGTAATCGGCGTCGTGGTTGATTGTCTGTCACCAAACCACATTTTGGCCTTTGGCTGCCAAGTACTTGAGTATTCGTCACTCGCCTGCTTCGCTACGAAGGTCTGTAACCTGCAACCGACTTACTTAAAATCAGGAGTAAACCGGAATCAAAGTCAAGTCCTTCCGCGGCCCTACTTTCACTGTGACCTGATTGGTATCAAGCTGACGCTTTGAAGGAGATAATTCTTTTTAGCCCGTGTTCATACCCACTCACACCGTACAGAAAACAGTGTGAGCATGTAGATTGGGCAAGGAGGTACAGAACTGGGCCTTGCCCAAAGATACTCTTTCTCACTAGAGTGACTAGACCTATAGTAAGCAAAAGGCTTGTACTGGTTATCAACCTTGTCTCGACTATCCGCCAGAGTTGTCAACGGGTCCAGAATTGACTCCTGCCGGAGCAAGTTTTTCTCGCAGTAACCGAGCGGATCCGGAGTTTCAAAATTTTCCCTTGACCCGGAGCAGGATATTTACCATATACGGCACTTTACAGTTTTTGATAGGTGTATTGGTTTGTCTAGCAGCAAATAAAAGGCCTAATTAAGCATTTCTTGCCAGAAAACAGGAGTCGGATTCTGCTCACTGGAGTCGCAGGATTCGGATCGGATCAGGAGTCAAAACTTCCCGGAGCAGAAGCGGTTCCGGACTTGTAAAAAGTACTCTCCGTACAACTCTGCAATCCGCCTTCTGACCGTGAAGTCCGGGTATGATTCCCGATTGAGTCAAAGAACAACAACCTTGCGGACACTCGTCACTCTTCCCCCCGAGCCGATGGCACAAACCGGCCGTAAGAGTGAATATTATTTTATTTTCACGCTCTGATCGCAAAGTGAAATGGAAAGAGCCAAACCAGTTTAGAATCGGAATATAGAAAATTTACACCAAAAAACCCAACCGTTTATCGAGGATAAAAAATACTAAAACCCGAAAATCATTGATGTATGTACACGTAAATAGTGACGTCATCATTGTTATATTCGTCAGCGATGTACATAGTGACGTTATCGTTGCCACAGTAGATCATGCCCATAGTGACGTCACCATTTCCGTAGTCGCTTGCAATTTCAACAGCGAGGTTAACGTATATAGTGACGTCACGATTGTTGTAGGAGCGATTTCGATAGCATTGTGACGTTTTCATTACCCAACAATGGCTTTCAAAATAGCCAAAAATGTGAATACCACAAATAGTATCAATACCAACTTTAAATAGAAAAGATTTGGTAAAACCAGAAGAGATGAGTCATGTTAGTTCAAAGAAAGTAAAAAAAGACTCGGTGTGAACGGATACATTTTATTGCATTTACATTAACAGCGAACCACGCGAGTCATCTAGCGAACAAAAGTTGTGGGTAAAGGAGATTCAAGTTCATTGTACGGCTGAATTGCCTATGTGCGTTGAGTTCGCTGTCAATAGAAACCGCAGTCAGTGTATCCCAATTGCAGCCCGTCCAGCGTGCGCTCAAAATAGCTTAGTGACCGGTACGACACATCTCTCAAATATCATATACAATAGTAGCAGTCTACTTATCCAAAAGAGCAGCCACACAGTGGCTCAAAGCCCTATCCATTCACGAGTGAGTAGGATGAATACGTTACATCTCACAACCGTCCGTGTTTTCATGATTTGGATAAACCGTCCGCACAAATTGTCTAGTTAGACACAAGAGGGCGTTGTCAGCCGTTAGCGTCTGAGCCATAAAATGCCGGAAAAATTCGCAATGTGTACGGATGTGCGTGCAATATAAGTTACTCAATGACACATTCAAGCCAGCCCCTATGCAGGGTTTCTTTCCAGCACCCACCCATGGGGTATTTGGAGTCTGGGGTGAAAACCTTGAAAAACAGGATTCGCGATAGCAGACCACTTTTATGGAGGATTGTTACGTCATCACAGCTAATGATCGTTGTTTCTCGTTATATTGTGGTGACGTCACATTATCAAAACGTATTATTTAAGACTTGTGCCTTCTTCGTATTCCATGTGTTTTGTTAACCGAGTCCGACGCAGGGTTTCCTTTCGTGTCATCGCACGATAGTCGACATCACAATTCCATTCCTTCTGCAGGTAACGGATCGATTGTCTTTTATCTTCACGAGTGCATTGTGATGTCATTTCTTTTGGTATTTATGACGTCATCGCTTTTAATAATAGAACCGGCGTCATCTTCGTAATTGGAAGTGGCGTAACCGCTGTCATAACATGACCCGAACGGACCGCTTGCAAAATGACCAGCGTCCAGTTTCTGAGTCTTACGAGCATTACTTGATAAGCTTGGGGAGACGTTAGAATGAGCTTTATTGCGAGTCGTATTCTCATTGGTAGATTCTAAGTCGCTTTCTGACGTCACAACGTCGGAATTTTTTGAATTGTCTTTGTTTGTGTGTTTCTGCGTCTTTTGCCTCAAAAGTGACGTTTGCGAATTCGCCGACGTAATAGGCAATGATATCATCGATGACGTCACGGACGATACTTCACTAATAGGCGACAAAGGCGGGGCGATTGAAGGCTGTTGGGATTGCTTGCTTGGGCGGATGGACAATCCACGGGGGTTCTTGCCCCGACCCGAACCTTGAGACCGACTGTATTTGGCTTGGTTGTGGTGTGTCCGACAGGAATCTCCGTGACGGTGTGCGCGGCTCTCCTCCGTACATCCGCAGCAATGAGCACACGGACCAGGCAATGGTGTGACGTCATCGTGTCGTGAATCACCCGTCATCCCGAAGCAGTGATGGCCACCGGACTGTGGAAAAAACATAAAATGAATTATTAGGTTACAATTACGTTTGTATTCATTACGTCACAATCGGACTGTATTCACTGTGACTTTACGTTAAACTCAAAATGTCAAGGTTACCTGTTTATGATCCATGTCGACTTGCGGAGATGATTGGATAAGACCTGGTTGACTTTTGAGAAACTTGATGACGTCATCGAGTGTTGTCTCTTTCTCTTCCTTCCATTCAGACTTTCTTGAACGACTTGGCGAATATTTCGACTCAGAATCGGTCAACAGAACGGAATCAGCGGTCGAACTCGACGACAGATTTGAATTCGAACCAGACTTCTCTGTATCGCTATCTTGCGGGCATGCGACCACAAGAGCTCGGGAGTATTCATGATCGGCGGCGGACTTTTCCTTCTTGCCCCGGTAGAGGCGCCGCCGATATAAAACCATGATAGCACAAAGAATTAGAATCGTGGTGGTGGTTGCGAGAACAATGAACAACAGTGTTTTCGTGGTAGCATCTGAAAAGAGGAATTGGACATCACCGACTGCTAGTATATGTATCAAAAATATTTGAATATCTCCAAATCTTCAAAGGCAGAAATATATGTAAATCCCGCCTTAAAAAGCAGGACAGGGGCCCAACCTACGTTGTAGGAGCTCTACGCCGTAACGTGAACAGACAGAGGCTTCATTACTGAGGCGCAGAAACCTCTTTAGTAAGTTATGGTTAATTTTGATCTTTTGGCAATAGCAATGGAATTCCATAGATATACTATCTCATTACTCTTCATTAGATCCAAAACCCGCGCATGAGTTGTTATAACCGCGATAAAATTGTTTTACATTAGCGGATTAGTTTGAAAAACACCAGGTCTACATCTCACATTTTTACCTCCTTTAAAAGCAAGTCTTTCAGGTAAATTTTGGAAATTTTGAGTAGCTACAGATTCCGTAGAGTCTCACCAACTTTGATATTAAGGAGGCAGCTACTGTATGTTGGGATGTAGGTGGAGTCAAAACAAAACAGAATCTAGATTTCCAAATACTAGATTTGACTAGTAATTAAACGTACAAGACAGCATAGCATCCGTATATACGTTCAATTGTAGCAGATTAATTTCCCGTGAGCCAATCGGTTTGTCTAGAAGGAGTATCCCGACTTTGCCATACTTTTCATGACAGCAAATACTCTATCTATAAATTTAAGTCCGACAATATTTTGATTTATTAGTGTGCGGACGAATATTTGAACGCGGTGACTCCTAATCCGTCAACAAATGCGGCATTCCTTCTAAACGGTTATCCGACTACGCAACGGAAATGTGTTGTAAGTGGAGCTGGTTGAACTGGTCCGGCCGATGAAACATAATCAACGAAGTGCTTGTTCGAAGGTGGTGTGACTTAATTAAGTTTGGAGAGGAATGATTTCCGTTGAAGATGCTTCGAGGCTTCAACAACTGACAACACGAAACTCACTTGAATTTCAAAATGCATGATCGCCTAATTGAGCGCGTGTAAGCTTTTCGCAAAACAGTAAATAAAAACGTTTTGTTGTGGTAAGCTAAATACTGGCGGGCACGTTTCAATACGGGTTCCTTGATATTGTTGCACAAAAGCGCATCGCTCTTAGCTTGCAATCACTCAAAAACTGCTTATCCGATGTTATATTAAAAGATGACATTCATGCAGAATGGCCGAGTTTACGATGTATGAGCAGAGTATGAAAAACGTAGCTGTAGATTACGACTGCTGTACGGTCAGCGATCAGCAGATCTACATCGCGTATGAGGCCCAGAGTGGCAGTCAATATATTGGGAGTGCGGAGGGGTGTGAATATACTAGTGATCCGGGCTATAAGCCAGAAGTATCGACACGCGTAGCCTACTAACAACGTAGCATTGATCTGGCGTGTATTACCGTAGCAGGGTGAAAACGCCGTAAATTAAAACATTCATGAATCACAATGTCTTACCTGATTGATGTTTGTGTCCATTGTCTTTTTCTTCATCTCCGATATTTTCTACAACGACGTTAATGGTGATAGACTTTGATCCGTTTCCGACTGCGACATCGACACCCTTTCCGGCCATGGCTTGTCGAATGGCGCGTGCCTCTTCTGTAGAAATCGTAAACCTCAAATCTCCAATATCTGAATCGTGCGGCTCAGTTTTGGTATTTTTAGCTTTCTTTTGTTTTTCGTCATTGTTTGATGACGTATCAGTGATCACAGTGACGTCATTGTCGTTAGGGTTATACGTGACTCCTTCTGGAAATGACGCTTCGTATTCGATGACGAAACGGCTCCATTCTTCCGATCTTCGTCGACTACGGGATCGCTCTCGAGTGAAGGCGAAGACATTTTTCAAAGCGTTCATGAGTTCAGTGTTTCGTGTGAACCGGACAATGAAATTACCGCCTTTGATTGACAGGACAGGCTCTAGACTTCTTGTAGGAAGTGGATATCGAGGCCACTCTGTTTTTCCGTAGCTGTGAGACCACTTTGTTTTTCGCTCTGTAAGCAAATAACACATATATATGAGATACAACAGCGAGGAAAATTTCATGCGAATTCGATGTATATGATGAGTCGTACTGATGAATATCCATCAAAGTACCAGAAGTGGAGCGCATTTGTCAAACTTAAGTTGCGGTCGACACTTAAGTAGCGATCCAATCTTAGGTAGAACGCAAATATTTTAGGCAAATGAGGAAGATCGCCATAGAAACATTTCGTTGACTTACTTGAATGTGACGGATGATCCGTTTGGTTTAACGCGCCTTCCGGTGGAACAATCGCCACTAAGTCATGTCTCGATTTTGACGACTCTACAATCCATATGATCTGAGACGTCACTGTCGTATCCTGTGACGTAGACAATGACAAAGAAGATCCGTCAACCGCTTCGATTTCGATCACGCCACCGAGATTTTGTTTCGAGTCGATTTTTCGGATAATGGTCCGGATTTCAGTGGCCTGATGGATATTTACTTCCCACGCGCAAGAGTCTTCCGGCGTCTTTGGTAGCTGCTCTATCAATTTATCCACTACAGACGCTGTTAACACGTAACCAAATGCTCAAAAATCGGTACAGAGAGATAATAGTTGCTAAAACTTACTATCGTCGCCCCTGTCCTCTTGTTGGTCTTTATATTTTCTTAGCATCGCCACATTAGCGCCTAATGACGTCATCATTGCGGAGCTACCCGGAAAATCCGGGTAACCCGGTGAGTATATTGCTCCGGCAGCTAATCGGAGAGAAGTGTCGGTTCCGCAGCTGCCGATGTCCGTCCTGTAGACGTCAACGTAGCCATCTCCCCCGCAAGGTTGATCTTTATTGCCGAAGCATTTTTCTGCGCAGTGGGTGCCACGTTCTGCGGACCTACCGTAACGATTATAGCCACTATTCCCACAGTAGCACACATGACCTAAAAATAGGTATTTACATTTTTACATGTACTGCAATGTAGCAGATTGTAATTAAGACAAAGTGTCACTGCAGATTTACAGAATTGGTGTCTGGATCGTCTGCCACTGGCTTCATAATTTTTAGATCCGGTAGATAGCGCAAAAGCGTGCTCACGGGGAACCATATGCTCACAGGGAACACTGTGTTCACGTGTTCACAGGGAACTATGTGCTCCCAGGGAACACCGTGTTCACGTTTTCACTGGGAACACTGTGCTTATGGGAAACACTGTGCGGCTACAGAACCTAATCGATATATTTGTTTATATTATCACTTCCCCAACAATGACGACATCACAAGGTAAGTTGAAGGTGTCATCTCAGTACGAATATCAACGTCGCGTTTATTTGTCATAATGACTACAACATTTTCCATTATGATGAATGCGATACAAAAATTCGCTTTTTTTCCCTCAATAATTGTTATACGATGACATCAAAGAGTTGTCAAGTCGACATTAGCCGATGATAAATGAGGGCTTACGTCGAGATCCTACGCCTGATATATACAAGAAAATCGGATACAAGTTTGATATGCAAATGGCGTCGTATTAGAGTAGTTTATACAGAGTCACACTCAGAAAACGCTTGAAAATAATGACTAGTTATGACGAAACAATAACGAAATAGTGGTGTTCTTAGTCTCAGATTCGATACCAAGAAAATAACAGTGTTCTTAAGATGATAATTCGTACGTCGCAATATAGTAATTAACCAACAAGCAGCACGTTTGTGGCTTAGTTAAGACCACAGTTACTACTTTCGGATCAATAGAAAACGTCTCACGAAGGCTATAATTGGATGCGAAGCACGAGAATTGCACACAGTGCTTGCGCAAAAAACAGGCTTTTACCTTCTAATCGTGGAGGTATTGTATAGGTAGACAAGTGTTGCCGAATTACCTTTACATAAGAATAAGTCACCACAGATCTAACGTCTAGCCATGTTCATACGGATCTAATTCACAAACTTTCCGAGCTCCGATACTTCATCAGGTGAAGATGGAATTGAATTTTGGAATTAATTTAGAGAGAGCTAGCTACTCAAGCTATTAATTATCCTGGACAGTTTTGACGGATATTGCAGGATTCGTGAAACAACATCAAAGCCTCGGAACGCGAAATGGCTTATGTATAATTAAAGCGCTATTCATGATCTCACGAGGGTGGAAATACCCTAATAATGGAGAGTATGTAGAAGGAACCTCTTCGGCAACCCTACTGCAGAAGCCCATATATTCAGAAAATCAGTGGGCATAGTCATATGAACTGGCTCTATTCACAACTCATACCAGCGAGTGACCAGTAATGTCAATTTTAGGAAATTCGGCAACAAGGACACTGATATACGGTTCAAAGCACAGGCTGCCGCAAGTATCAGAAAACGCGGTCCTCCTAACATCAATCGTAAAACTTCTAAAGACAAAAAAAGTGAAAGCGCTCTTTTACTCGAAGCTCAACGCATGACTGCAACGCTATTCAGTTTGAAGAGAGCTACTCGCACGATTGTAAGCAATTTTCACCGCTTTTTTGTCCTCTCTCACGACCTCTTTCCAACCCGACACCTCACGGGTCACGAGAGATACCGGGGCGAAACGAATCCAAAACACCTTAATACATTAGATTATACCGATAAATTACTTTTTAAAAGAAAAATAGACGGGATATGAAAGAGATGAAACGTTAGTGTTGAAATTCATAAAGGTGGAAAAACCGACGGTAGTTTCAAAGCAGGTGTTTAACGGCAGATCTA
This sequence comes from Botrylloides violaceus, assembly GCA_030412335.1. Lineage (NCBI taxonomy): Eukaryota > Metazoa > Chordata > Ascidiacea > Stolidobranchia > Styelidae > Botrylloides > Botrylloides violaceus. The sequence goes on from JASFYC010000320.1 coordinate 2,093,646, forward strand.
CTGAAATAGTGTAGCAAAACTGTTGCTCATCAAAAAAGTCTTGTTTTGTAAATTCCAATTCCGGATGTAGAAAGGCCAAACCCCGATAACCGGTATTTCTGCCGTAACTAACGAGCAGGTATTACCTCCGCCACGGAGTCATACCTCCGAGGCCGGGAGGTTACGTGATCAATGATGATGCGATTTGGCTTGTCCATCACTTAGTTTATCTGTGACCACAATGTCTTGAAAAATACCGATTGGCGAGGAATTGATGGCCCCGGTTATGCTGGTTTACTTTAGGGGTCTGCAGCTGCAGCGGCTGAGAATTTGGTACGGCGCAATAGCAGTATGGATTCAACGTCGTTGTTTTGCGTGGAATAGCATTGAAAAACGTCGCGATCAACCTACTTTGGCTTTAACGCTAGGCAACATTTTTCCACAGGAAGGAATAGATTGGTATAAAACGTATTTCATTGCGTCACGCTCGACGTCCTGAAGTCAGAAGTCACGCTTGAGTGACCTTCCCACCACTACGGCAGGAGCGCTTCCATCAGCAAGTTTACCATGTCAACTATGACGACAGATTAAACGTCGAATGTTCATTCTGACGTGATAATCTCTTGTTACCAATCGTTATCCGTTTTCAACAGCCCTAATAAGTGCAGTCACTAAATGAACGACGTTTAGTTGACCATGGTTGTTTCCAAACGCGTTAAAAGGGGCAGGATGAGAAGCACACCTGTTAGCAGTTATCTTGCCGGCTGATCTCGTAACGTGAGAAAATAATACGAACGGTGTCAAAGGCGAAAGATGAGTTTAACAACATTTCGACAAGATTTGGTGCGAATCATTAGTATCGAGTGAGACGTGGGTGAGTCAATGATAGCTGGTCGTAGCACGAACTTTTCGCTCCACCTCGGCTATGGGACGCTCGAAAAAGATCTTGAGTCCTAACTAGTGGTCAACCTATTAACATTGGATATTCGTATTTTCGTCACAATCGTTTTCGGTCGCCAAGTGTGAAGGAATGTTGAATTTTTTCGGAATACAAAAACCTTGAGGCAGGCAAACACAGATCTTCTGAACACAAGAACACGAGTTTCGTAACCAAATATCCTACCCAGCTACAGTAATGAGTTATCAAATTTTTCAAACCCCAAGAATCTGACATCGTAAAAAGCCCAGCGGTTTAAGTTTGGGTAAGATCAAAGCAATCTTTCGAAACTGAATCCGTATCTAATTATGATGGAAGAGGTGGATTTATGCCATCTCTTTCACTCTGATATAAACCACCCTTCTCTTATCGACTTGTTTTCATTAAGGATTTCATAAAAATCACCACAACCCATCGCAGTTTGGGTTCAGTATTATATTGTAATGGATTCTCCAATCAACCAGACACTCTATAATCTTCAACAGATGTGGTTTTTTGATAATATGGCTTTTCGCAAAAAAGGGAATTTTGCTGCAATCAGACTGTGGATTTAAAATATCTGTTCTCAGATAGTGGCGTTTAATCCTGATAACAAACGATCGGACAACAAAGCCAGGACAATAACGACCGACTCCTAAGTTACTTGATTACCAAAGTAGGGTAGTAGCTGGAAATGACTTAAATTCGAACTTTACTCATATTCGATCATTTGTGACGTAATAATTGCTGTCATGGCGTTGACCAATAAAAGAATATCGCGTACTTCCGGCTGGCAGATTTAAAATAACATCGTAACCACTCAGGCGTATCTAATAAACCATTGAGATTATATTGTTCTAGATTGTTGGGCGAGATTTTGTGCGATGTTTTTTCTTTATCTTTGAGGACCGGTATTAAACGACTATTCATTGCTTTCTGTCCGCATCTAAGTAAATATAAATTCAATGTATGATCCATTCTTTGAACTCTTGAGAAGCGTATATTATGATGACTTTTCGAGATGGTCAAGGGTTCTTGTTATAACGCCCTGACTATAAGATCTCCATTGTTCGGGCAAGGTGCAAACGTTCTTGTGGTTTGTGTGATCGCATACCATGATAGCTTGAAATGACTGCGGCTTGGCTTAGAAAATACTCGGGCTGACATCGAACGACTAGAGATCATTATATCGTTTCCCTATTTAGAAATTTCATTTTCATGATGGATGAATATATATATATATATACTCTCTATGTCTCTCTCCCTTTTTACCTAGTGTATACCTACAATACATACAGTATGCTGGACGACCTGCAGATATGTGATCACGGCCTAAAATGGAATTCTGTTGCCACGGTCGGTGTTAGTTGGCCGACGAACTATGCCACACTGCCCAGTACCTCCTCGTTCAATCTGCGGTGCAGTTTTTTCCATCTGCGGATGCCTTATCACCGCCCAAGCCAGGTGAGGAAGGTTAGATTAGGAAAGGCGTTAAAAAACTCAGCCAAATCATGGCACCGCTGAGGCCCCCCCAATCTAGCTGTAAGCCAAACTTCAAACAATCTGTTTCTTATCTCATCTACGCGTTGACACGCACACCACAGAGAATTTCAAGTACAACAGATAACCATAGATATAAAAAACCCTTTGAAGATTTGAATAACCCCAAAATATTGCAGCATTTACTTCAAGAAAGCAGCCAAGGGATTATCACCGGTAATGATATGATGCATATTAATGACATGGTGCTTTTGAAATGCTCTATTCTAAGGATTACAAACTTACTTTGTAAAGGTACAACACGGCGCCGTCTTGACTAAACAAGGATTATATGAAACGACTGGACAATGTTCAATTATTGTTTGATTCTTTCATCGCAATGCGTTCGCGCCCAATTATGAGATTTTAGGTATTAGTTAGTTCAAAATGAGAAGGGCAATAAGGAAAGGTTTACAGCGGGAACCGACACGAAGTAATCATTCACACTAAAGACCAGATATCAGGAGAACTCAGATGGATGGATCAGTATTCAGCCGGTTCACTTCCACCCATATCAGATTTAGACACGATTAATAATTGCAGGCGAGCTCAGACATCCAAGGAAGTAGGGCCAACACTAAGAGCCGAAGCTCTTTACTGTGGAAACTGCAAATCCTGGTAATTGCTTCATCATCGCTCCAAGCTAGTAGCGAACATTCACTACGTATTAATCTCCGTTACATTTATAACATTTATGGTGACTACGTAACCAGTCAAGTATAAGATTTGACATGTATTCATATAAGATAGACATATATAACGTTTATGGTGACGACGTACTCAGGCAAGCGCGTCATATGATACAGAGACTTTCTCAACGACGCTATTGACTGCGTTGTCGCATTTGACTGTTTGCGCTTGGTGATTTTTATTTTTACTAATGAAGGAATGATTTTTCGGAGTTTCAAAACTGAAAATTTTTTGGCAAACTGGTGTCTGATTTCGTCGGATAACAACATCACCTTTGACCCATCGAGAATAAGATTTCCAAAGAGATCTACCGGTTTAACTCGATGGCTTTATGGCTGGTTAATGACAGGGTCAAACAAAACAGTAATGAAACCTGGGAAAATGCCAAACAGCGGAAAATGTGGAATAGATAAATTGATGGAGAGGTTTTCGCACGGCAGCTGGAATACAGCATCGGTAAGTCTATGCTACGGGTCCCTGCACCCAGCCAAATTGCTATATGCACCTCACCCCCCAACCATTGGCATATACGCCACAAAAATATAAAATAGTCCCTTCAATAATATAGAATTCATCTGTTTCTAGTGATCTGTGATAAGAATTACCACATAATTTTTGTTCATCAGATAGAATCATTTAAATAATAGAAAATACAGCATTGTCCAGAAATTTCTATATCTATTCCTGTCAACGTTTGCGCATTAAGCAGAAGTCTAGTTGGCCTAACACTGGCCCTGAGCTCATAATATCGTACTTACCAGCTTCCAATCCAGCGTATTTGAAACCGTTTTGCCGGCAAAACGTGATGCATGAGCTGACTGTCATGTCTTTATGAAGAATCATCCGACCATCTAACGCAGAAGGCGAGCCGCGGTCGGGAAAGCAACCCAAGTAACCAGGTACTGCAAAAAATAAATTGATTAGCATTTAAACGGTGGCGGTGAGTGGGAACGGTTTGACAGCGAGCTAAACAACACGGGCACGGTGTGCGGACGCGTGGCGAAAGGTAGAACATAATCTCACGATACAAGGTGCTTTTGCCGTAATCCTCGCCATCAATGCAGATGGAGTCGGTGCCACACAATGCCATTAAGATGGTGGCGGATAGCGGTCCAAACTGGCTTCTCCTGCGTATATTATACAGCGCGTAAGCGTCGAATTCAAGGTCTGTGCTTCTAGGCCCCGACCAAAACGCAGAGTCGCAGACACGCGCTGATAAAATGCCTTAAATATTTGTTGAATATTTACCTTCACATTTAGGTATATGGCAGTAGCCCCAAGCGCCATCCGCTCCTTCAGTTCCCTTTACTCTGCACCATGGTAGAATATCATCGTCAGGATTTCTGCAAAAGTTATGACTTCTCTCAATGCCTCTCTCGCGAGCTCTTGCTCTTCTACTTTCAGCGGACGAGTTCCATGTTAGACAGTTGTTCGAGTGTTGAAGAAGTTCTGAAAAGGAAATTCTATGAGTGCCTCCGAGTAGAATCACGTCAGATATTTTAATGCCCAAAAGGGCCGGGGTTGGCAGGCGAAACCGGTGCAAATGCTGGCTAGGATCGGATGACGCTGCATTAATATGGCCCTTTTTTACAAGTAGACTCAGATATGAGCGTTCACTCAAGCCAGCACCATACGCCGCCATACTAACCCCATATTGCTGACGCCTGTCAGGACATCAGGACAAGGATCTTTTAGATATATCGGTAGATGATATGTTCCGTTGTGGCGACCCGTCTCAAGAGAGCATGGTGGGGAGAGCAGGATTTCATGCTTCACACGTATTACGGAACTTTAAAAACGTCACTATTACGCTTGCGGTGACGCGGGACTGAAATGTTGAAACGTCGCTAAGACAAAATACTCCTTCTTACCTCCTGCTTCTGGTGGGAGGCCGATTACATTTTGTTTTCCTCGATAGTCGAGTCCTGTTATTGTGTAGCATTCTGTGAAACAAAATAGTACGCGTTTACAACTCTTTCGTTGATTGAGAATTTCGCTACTATTGGGGTGGTAAGCAAGTACTAGTCTCTTGATACCTGAAGGCTATACCAGACTCTCTTCGTTTTTTATTTTTTTATTTGGAATTTATGGCGTTTTTTACCTACTAAGGTCATACGCCATGTCGATGCTCGCGGTATACGTGTCAATACTTCCAGTTTATAGCCCGGATCACTACCACAAGCACGGCTCTCCGCAGTTCCCAGATACCGACTGCCAAGAAGGGAAGGAACGGATATCAATGAAGTCTTCGATTTGACTCGGTCGGGAATCAAACCCGGAACCTCCCGATCAGAAGGCGGACAGTCTAAACCACTCTGCCAACTGAACGGGCAAAAGCCAGACTCTATTAATCAACCTACCGAAATAGGGCTTAATGACCAATCCTCCATCCGCAGCAGTATTTACACCAACTATCAACACACCCGATCACTGAAAATCCCAATATTTTGTGTACATGAACAACCTATATCTTAAATCAACGTTGTAGACACCCACGACTAGATACCATAAATCCACCTTATAGGAAGCACATCGAAATCAGAATAGGATGAAACAGGCCGCGGTAAGTTTGATCAAGCCACGTATCAATATATTTCAAAAAAACATTTACGGTACTACGAGATTTACAAGTCGAGCGATGGCGAATTAGACCCACCTCGATTGCGACGTGTTTACTCCGTTACTTACACATAATTTTCTATGACACATGACTCTTGCAAAGCAGTAAATTAAGCTTACTCATACCCGGCCTTTCCTACCCGTGATATTTCAATCCATAATGGTATTCATAAGTATCGTAACTCGGATACCAACTTCTATCATAATACACGCTACAAGTAATGAGATGAAAGTACCGATTATTGCCAATTGTACACACACGTCGCCTGACAACATCGCTCGCCTGATTACACACAACAGCCATGTTTGATTAGTGCCTTCACCAGGGGAGGTCTGTTAGGCGCTGAGACTTTAGGCTGGCTTAAAGGGATAGTCTACGAAAAAATAACCTTCTAACTGCGGGTTTTGGGCTAAATCAAGACGTTCTTTCGATCTCCCAAACCGTGCACAGCAGATTGGCAAATAACAAGAGCATATTCAGCTATGGTTGCGGTATGGATATGACGTTATACGTTTTGAATAAGCCGCATTTAAAAGATCATAGGAACCACGGGAAGCCCTCGTAATGTTTCATAGCCTATAAAACGATTGAAGAGTTTACAACTGCAGCATTTTGTACCGATATCCTAGGACTAGTCCAACTTATAACATTGCTGGTAATAATCTCAATTCCGAAAAGTGATCAGAGGACTTTCCATACAAGAACGAAACGACTATTATGACGACACACACGCAATTTCTTTAGTTGTCGCCTACATTTCTGTGAATTATTGACACAGTCGCGAATAAATAGGAAGATAAAAAGTACCGCCAACTACAAAATTTATATCAGTGGTCAATAGAAATACATCAAGCCTTTTTAGAGGCACGTTATTAAATATTTTTTAAAAGTTCACGACACCAATTTCAGATTACCAATATATTCTTTAACACAAATCAAAAATGTATGATTAAAGTATAATTTGCTGACGGGATTTATGAACGTAATTTCTCACGATGGATGAAATATGGGCAGGTTAATTTGCTTCTCTGCGCAATTCATAGATAAATCGCGTTGCCGTAATACTTGAAACACCAGAAATCATGGATATCGAGATGATGTCGAATCGCTAGTGTCAGAACGCTAAGAGCTTAAGCTGGTGCAGGCAACTACTATAGGCAATGGCGTCAAGAAGCTGTGATGGTCAAGTGTCTTTCTTTGAATCCATTTCTGCTCCCGTTTTATCACATCGAACTCACATCTATTTTCAGTCCATTACAAACGAATTCAATGCAAAAAATATCCAGGCGACGGATCTTAAAATTTCATGACGTCCGGATCAAAATTGAGTTCAACTCAATGACAATGGCATAGGCAACAGTCTATACTTAAGTAATACTTTTAACAAGTACGTTTTACAGTACTGCTCAAGTGCAATACTCCCTGCAAAGGCGGATCCCGTATTGGCATCTACAGCACCACCAAAAATTGCACCCAACACAAAAGAGCAATCAGCGAAGTCATTTAGGCCTACCATGCATCATATTTATTATTTACCGTTCGCTTGAGCTGGCCGGTGATAGTGAAAAACCAATGATAAACCTACTGTTATCTATACCAGGATAAATCGCGTGTGATTGTCGTCCGCTCTAGAACGATAGCTATGGAGAGTTTCACCGTAGTCCAACTAAATTACTAGGAAACCTACAGTTCACTGACTTTAGGAGTGACGCTCCGTCATCAAAGGAAAATGGATAAGAATCACGAAAGACTTAAATGCTACATACAGATACAGTCATCGACTTAGTAACCTTCGTATAGAGCAGGGGACGTCTGTTTATACCGATACTAAGTCGGCACATCAAAGCTTTTCGGTATCATGTATCTTTCTATCGTGACAATTTTTGCGTCAGACATAACATAATTTCATCTCAACGCGGCAAGCATCAAAGAGAGGATTTGAAAACTATATAACTATGTCAGGCGGGAATGGAGTTTTTAGTAAAAAGTGACATAAAAACACAGAGTATAGCAAGGAACCGATGGTCGATGATTAATAAATTTCACGTCACGAATTTAAAGACATCTCGCTTATTGTAAAACTTCATGCTCAAGATTTCGAAGCTCGACTCCTTCACTGTGGGTATTAAATTGATCACCTCTTCAGTAACTATATTTCCAACGAGCCTGAATTTTATTGTTAAAAATCGGAGACCACAACACCGACGGCGAAATTCCGGGACATTCGTAACGGCGAAAGCGAAACAGCGACGACGTATAACTTCCAATTATTTCTTCAGAAGTTATTTCCCGTGTTTCAATTGTAAGAGAACAATCAAAGCATTACTTCGAAAACAATTTATGTCACGGAGAAAGGAAGTGAGCCGCATCAGTGATTTTGAATTACATTCGTCGACGCATTAGCAAAGTTAAACGAATGTAATCCAAATCACCGGTACCTAGCAACACTCAAGGTCTGATATCTGAGGCGATACAATATCAAATGAGCATTGCATAACTTCTAGATAGACGACGACATTGACTTTTCTCCCCTGAGATATTTAGACCTAGTGAAGCCTCGACCCTTTGAAATCATGTGAGCTATGGATTTTTTTCACCTAATAAAGACCTCAGAATTCTTGTGATCAAAATTTTACACTAATTGAGGCTCACAACACATGAATTTGCAAAGTATGAAAACGACCTATTATACTACTGTGCTACATAGCTTACATGCATGTTCACCTGAGCTCCGAAATCTTGTGAATCATACCCAAATCAAGAACCAAGTACTGAGGGTAGAATAAAATTGTTTAGGCACCATTTCAGGAGAATCGTGTGATACGCTAGTTATGGATTCACCAGGAAATTGACCGTGATTCACGTGTAGTAAATTCTATTGCGCTGACGTATTGGTTTATTACGATGAAACGCCGGCGTTAACTTGAATAACTATTCATTGCGAAAGGGAGTATAACTGGAAACTATGATTGCAGAGACCAAACAACACTGCCTTCACAAACGGTGAGGAGATATCGCACTAAATACGCTCACCATGGAGGACATGTTCCCACAGCGAAGTGTCAAACGACAGACCGGTTCCTATCCGCGAATAGCTGAATGATTTACCGCCAAGCAGTCAGCGCCCGACCCTCAACGCTACAGTACCCTCGTCTACTACCAATCTGAAGCATGGAAATGAAGGGTGGTTTGGGGAATCCATCACGCATAAAAGCGTCGCGCGCATAGATCATCATGTGCCGAACATGCCGACGCTAATCGGAAAAGGCCAAATGCAGGAGGATTCACTTATGATGAATCAACGAAGAGCTACAATGACGTCAACCGACAAACGCTTAATGTGTCTGACCATGACACGGCGTTGTGCTCTCTTTGAACCGTAAGAGGTGATTTCAAACAGTCAATTCATGATTCACAGAGCAACATATTGCGCAAAATGTTGCCGAGGCTTTCAACACTGATTCAAGCCATCATTATGTCTTTACCACAGCCCCCCTCTTTGAACGAGCAACAAGCATAGTGAGACACTTAGTTGTTTAACACAGTAATGAATATGCTTAAAGCAATTCTAAGTCCCTCGCAAAATAAATAAATATGACTTGAATTAAATCTTTTGTAACCGTAAAATCAATGACTTGCCGGAGGCTATGTGTTTATTTGCTCAAGTGTTTCAAAATTTAGAAATTATTTTGAAGATATTTTTATGTCAATATCGTTTTGTTTTGAAGTCTGTGTAGAGAGACGGAAGATCACAGTTGCGGTTCAATGTATTTTCTAAGAAAAAGTTGACTTTTTCTAAAGCACGCAATGAAAATGTTATGAAATGACTGGAAACTTTTGATGCAGTCACCTTGCGAGATTTACTATGGTTATTAAATAATGCGGAAGTAGTCTTTGAAATTTACGATCCAAAGATATCTGCAAATCTGCAATAGAGCGTGTCATCAGAGTTTTAAGAATCTGTTGATTGGAAACATTGTTCACAATCACCACCATGGCCTACTCTATGTACTACTACTATATAGGAACTAAAGTAGGCCATGTCACCACCCTCAGTCTCTTGATTGTTTTCCAAAAGCCTAAACCTTCTAGCTTCGAGATATGGGTGATAGCCAAGTCTAAGGCAGGATCCAACCACAATTTATTCCTCACGGCAGAGCGATTAGGCAACGTCTAACAGGTAGGGATGTCTTGACTCGAGTCTTGACATCCCTAGGTTCAACCAAGTCTTAATTGTCTCGTGTTCATCGCATCGCTTTACGGAACGGTATGTTGAACTATAGGACATAAATTTCTCGTAGCAGATGGTGGCTGTTAATAGATAGGGAGAGTGTCATCATGGTTTGAAAGTCCAGCCAAACTTATTGAAAAGTTTTCGGATCTCCGTACTTATCACCAATGGAATACAAAAAGTACTACCTCCGTTGCTGTGCTAGCCATATGCCTTCATGAAGCAAAGCTTTCACGTATTATGCAAAGCTAATTCGATAATCTCAACTCCAGCAGTGTATTACTGAGAAGTCACTACCGGATAGCACAGTAAATCTACTGCCAGTATATATAATCTTTTTACTCGTGACCCGGCGCTAAGAAATCGCCTTGAAGATTTACAAACATTACCGTCTCTTATTATTCCACTTGACCGAGCAGAACGGAACATTTCAGAGCTCTAAAAAGGTCCTTTTTTCAAAGACCACACATGATACAGTAATGCGTATAGTGCGCACTAACGAAATTCTACAAAGCATGATGTGTATAGACAGTTACCGTATTCATTGTGATATATTTGAGCGTGTTGACTCCACGGCCTTCTTTAGTAGGCCATGGTGACTCAGTGCGTATTATTTTTGACTACTTCCCTTCGCTTAGGGAGTTATTTGGCTTCATATGACTCAAAATAGACGCCCGGATTTTGTCTGATTCTTGATGAGTCCATGACTAACACATAATCTGAGCGGTGGTCTTTGTTATCGAATCGTATAATTTCTGAGCGGCCTACATTCAGACTTTGAGAATTTCCATAATCATTAAATATGCGGCAGTGTATCTGTTTATATAACAGGCGACTGAAAGTATCAATAACTATAGTCTGATCACAATAGAAGGATACAGGATCTCATATTCAATTTTGTCCTTTTATATCCTTGATAGAAGCCGATGGCGGACGACCACTTCGATTGATATTGAGAGTACCATCACAGAGAGTAATTACGCGTGCATATGTCGCGCATACGTGGCTGATACGGCTATAAACACCGAGAAGGATGCGCTAATCGACAGACCATGAAAAGCGTGGCTCAATATATCTGCCGCTAATTAGTAACCACTTAATCATTAGTAATCAAGCCAACGTGACATGAGAATCGGGGTAGAGCAGAGGTTTGCGAAGACAGTGATCCCGTCTATAAAGCGGAAATCTCGATATCGCGTCTGAGCAATTTAAATTGTCATAAATTCAAAACAACAGCAACTAATGGCACGCGAGAAACAGGCCGCGGTAAAAATGACATTAAACGTTACTGAATTCAATTCACTTCTAATAAAATATCTCAGCGGTAGGCCCTAATAACTGGTTGGAGTGAAACATGGTGGAGTATTTAGAGGTAATATAGATTTTTCTGGTATTTTGGTCTGCGATAATTAGCTCAAATTGCTCATATTTTATTCTGTTTTAAGACTAATACTCGACCTCAAGTATCCTTTTAAAATATAGAAAAATGTTAACGTAAGGAATTTCTCTTTGAAGCAAAGGAATTGTCTGATACCGGCTTCGCTTCGAATTTTCGAGTTGGATTTGAGTTAATTTGTAGAGATAACGACAAGGTTGGATAATAAATAATGCGTGCGCGAACATCGATCCCCATGGCCCGGGTGTAGGACCCGGCTTTATCTTTCCTAAGGTAAGGTGCCGTCACCGTGACAGTACAGTTTATCCGCGACTTGCGCTTGGCATAGTGGCATGCAGAATTTATTGGGAGTAAAAGTTGTGGCGGCGTCTGACTAACACAACGCTATGGATCGACCGATTATCGCCAGTACGACACGCTAAAAACCGATAAATCGATTATCGTATCGTAAAATCGATATCGGTCGTGTGTGGGCTCAATGAAACGATGACAATAGACAGAATTGTCCAGTTACGGACAAGTTGCCTACGAGCGCAGATATTCTATTGAAATTAGGCGTGGGATAAAACTGATTTTCAACGTTTTGTTCTGAAAGCTAGGATTATCGTGGGAAAGTGCGGCAGTAAAGGCTTTAAACACCATCTCATTAAGCTTATTATTGACACAGATGTAAGCAATCAACTCCTTACCAGAAGGTCACCGTACACAATCCTTAACGAAGTTATATACTGAAGTCATTATCATCCTAAATTCCTAATATCAACAATGATTGTAAATAAACATAAACAACACAAAACCTACGAAGTTATAATCAAGCAAAAAAATTACGGCACCTACTACACTTGATTAGGTCGACCTGTCATTCTCCAAGGCGTGAAAGTGGAGGATGATCCTCTACGTCTATACCAATAGGGATTGCGGCAAAATCAGGCGGATCAGGATTGAATGAGTGGCCACAATTTCCCCGCCAAAGGCAAAACTCTGTCAACTTATTGGCCTAAACTGTGGCTGGACTTTAAAATTACGGATCACTATGCTCTACTCTACCACAGTCTAAAGCAATATGTAGGACATTGAAGTGTATCAACACAGTTTTAAGCATCTTGGTGAAGGAACGGGCCGCCGTTAAAAGCTTATGAATTTGCGACGTTTCCGATAAATTTGGCAAGACTAGAATTCCCTGACACTCTTTATCGCTATTGAGCGGCCATTGTCGATTATTACACGTCACACACATATGCAGCAGACATCGATAATGACATCATAGACATTGGAATTTCAAATAAAATGCTGGCACCATCAGTCTTCTGCCCTCAAAATGACAAATTAAATCACACGATCGCATTAATTCCTAATCAGCGATCATCTCGATAATTTTCTCTGCTGGGAACATGTAGATAAGACACACAATTTGTGACACATCTTCCCTAAGGGCGTCTTTAGTTGATGATGAAATGTCAAATTATTCAAACAAGGAGAGGTTCAACGACTACAGTAACAAAACGACAGGTCACGGGAGGCGAAAAAACATGGAAAGTACACCAACGGTGACATCTAGGCATTTAGTGTCGGATAATATGACGGAAATTAGTCCTCATGATCCTTGTACGTTCAAGGTTTTAGCTGCATCTACTACACAGGCCCACAACAGGGCAATATACATGAGCACTACTTTGCGTAGATGCAGGGTAGACAGCAGACGCCGAAGAGGTCAGTGACCTATCCGTGTTTAACGTCGTCCGACTCGTCTACTCGTCGAAAAGCCTATGCTCGTTTAGCAGAAATTCGGTGGCCTTTGGTAAGAGGCGGTCGGGACACGACCCCACGACAATTATCTTCGTCTGTAATTCAAATATCTCTACAGTGTTGGGTCTGGATTTTCACGCTGTAGTATTCGATGTATCTGTCAATGTACGTGCAGGCCCAGTACCTGACTCTGATCACACGCGACTTCATTATAACTGGGTAAAATGCTTCGACCTTGCACCGTTTGAAACGATTACATGTGTCGAACAAAATTTTTAGGTTGGATTGACCCTATTTCATGTGGACATTTCTAAACTTAAACAAACAATGCGTAATGGCGCAAAAGATCAGGAAACCAATAAAATTACAACCCGCAATAAATGTAGCTCTGAATACGACAAGACATACAATTTAAAACGTTAGTAAACTATTAGTTATAATGTAGAAATACGGAAAGGCTGGAAATGGCAGATTAACAAAATCGCGGGGCAATCCTAAAATATCCCCTATTGTTTTCGGCCCCGAAATTATTGGGGGGTCACATCGACGTCGGATTGAATATTGAAATGCATAGGATTCGGCAGTGGTTCTTTACGCTGCATGTTTAACCTGCCACAACCCCCAGGCTTGGAACTATCGATGGATAAGGAATTTCGACTTAATGCCAAACCAGGTACAACCACGTGACCAGGTAAAAGTCTCAGTTTATCCATAAGGTCTACCAGCTTTGGGAGCTCCGCTCAATCATCAAGATGTTACATTTGTGGTGACGTTATACTTATCTAGTGACACTGAGTAAAGCACTATGTGACAAACCTAAGTGCCAAACAGACTGTAAGATAATTTCTCCTTTGTATTCCAGTAAAATTTGGAATCAATTCCTATTTTTTTTTGTTGCGGTCGTATGTTTCGAGTGTTTTTAAGGCGTAGATGACGTCAAACGTCTTGATGTATACGCTTGAAGTAAAGTGTAAAAAGTCCTAGCAGAAAATCTAAATTCGTCGTTTTGGTAACTTGTTACGCTTACGCCTATACAAGCGTGTGAAATCCGACGGTGAATACAGGGGAAGTGTTACGACAGGAAGTGCGGCCCACGTCAAATTACTAAGAAGTCAGAGATAGCGGATGAAGGTTATAGCGGATGAAGGTTAGAGACCGCGACAAGTCCATCAACCTTAGCAATGACACCTCATTTTTGATTGCCTCAGCGCATGCGCAGTCAAGTCGCTCTTCATGCCACAACGCTCCTCATTCTGCCGGCTTTGGGACTAACACTATAGTATCGGGCCAACGACTAGGGAGATAGTGCCGCTTTGCAATTGATTATAGCCCGGGTGTAAACAGCGAACAGCAGCATACGGGACCATGGCCATTAGCGACAATAGGTGCGTTGGTCGAGATTCGGCGCTACCTAGCTAGCAAGTATCATATGAGATATAACGCAACCAATGTCATTCGTGAATTTGTCAGCAAAATCTCTAGTTCGAGGAATCAAATTGCCGAAATGTTATAAGATCGGTATCTGCTGTAATAACACTGAGGCTGAAAGCATTAAAAACTCATTAAATCTATTCTTGAAAAGCCAAGCTAGGTAGCAACAACAAGGTACACCAAAAACGGGCCTAAACGAACGCAGTACTGTAACACATATAAATGTAGAAATTCTTGCTTGAGTTGAAATTTTACGGATCTAAGCTCCTTCATCAAGTGAATATGGATTACACTTTTGTGGATGTTGAAACTGTCGCTGTCACACTTTTATGGATAGAATATTATGGAGCCAATGGCGGACGATCAATAGATATCGTAAAGAAGATTCACAACCGGTTTAAAGAGCAGCTTTACGTTATAGAAATTATTCCCATCTTCACCTAATGAAGGAATGAATCTCCGAAAGCTTGTTATAATTCTCAGTAAACCAAGACGGGACATTAAAATCTGTGGTGAATCTTCTTTACGATCTCTATAGATAGCGAGTGATCATCCGGCATTGGGTATCAAGATATTTAAAATATCATAAAGTCTTATGTGTACAAAATAGTATTTGCCACAAGATTATAGAAACGCATAAACAAGCTCGTTGCAAACCATACCGATGGTTATCTACAATTTAACAACATAACACACACCTTGTTTCCGATTGAATCAATTACATTATTTGAAACAGCTAGTGTTTAACGTCCTACATTCTCTTTGATTTATTCGTGAGAGCGAAACCAAGCTGTCCCATAACCGAATTTCATAACCATTTAGACAATGTTAATTCACGAATCAAAGCGATTTTCCGATAGCCAGAAGCGAGTGGCAACAGATCAATTCTTTATTACCAAAAGCAACAACACAGGGCAATCAGTAGAGAACACCTCTTTATTTTGCACTCGGGACTGCTTTTAGTGAAGAGCAAACGGTGAAACGCTAGCCGCAACCCCGCAATTGATCGTCTGTTGCCATTCGTATGATTAAATTGATACACGATATGCATTTAGAGTTATAAGATTATACGTATAAATCTTGTGCTAATGCAGGATAACTTTAATATAATAATCCAAGCTACTAATAGTAGGATTTATCCTTGGCAACACGACGACAAACACCATGTTCCCATACGTTAACATTCATTTAATTACCTCTTTATATAAAAGAACAAACTTAATCTTATTACATTCTCACTTACATATCAAATAGTGTGAGAAATCCCTGACCTACGCTTATGGAACTAAAGAGACCATGCAGTATGTTGTCATTAGACCAATTAGCGATAGTTAAGGGCAAGGATCAACTTCAAGCGATGTTGGAAGTGTGAGACAATTCTGGATCTATCAGTTGTCTAAACAGTTCAACACAGGCTTAAGGCCTTCGTCAGCATCGCTAAATTATCTCTAGTCCAGCTATATTCACTGTTCATGGGGTCTTCGCATATGACATCGTGGAAGCAATGACGAGGATGGTGTCTAACCAAGTGGGAGGTAACAAATCGCACAAATTTTACCAGACATGCGACGGTTTGATGATTTAAGTAGACATAATTGGGAGGGCGTCAAAACGTACATAATATGATAAACATATCACCGTCTCAAATCAGACGTTCACATCAGGCGCTAAATATTTGAAAATTTTAACATGTTCCGTTTCACATTATAGTCGCTAACGCGAATATTTGAGTTCATGTGTGTTCCGCGGGACTGTTGATGGAATAGTGGACACCCTCGTGCGATTTCTCGGGAGCATGATTTAAAATAATTAGTTTCGGATCAAACACACATCGATGCGTCACGCAAATATGGCGACAAAAAGACGTCGAGTTGTCAGTTGTCACCGGAAAAACACTGACACTGTGACGTGATCAAATTATGACTATAGGAGTATACACCCACCACCCAAAAAAAACCACAAAACAACCACAAAAACAAAACAACAACAAACCACACACCCCAAACCGCATAAAGCCTCTACCTTTGGATTTACTGGGGCTGACTGAAAGTTAGCCGGGGCGTAAGCCTAATGGGATTCAGTAGGCCTACGCCATGAATGTCACTGCAAATTCTCAGTCAGCCCCGGTACATTTATTCATAGGTCTACCACTTTAGTTCCTAGAGTAGACCATGGGCCTACGCTACAAGCAATGTAGGCTGGCCTACTATCCTAGGTTATCATAGGTCGGACACTATCGGCGAACTGTTTGATACACCGTAGCTAAATCCTAAAGGATAAACCAAAGCAAACGGTCTAATTATATTGAGATAATTGGATTTTAAACTTTAAGCAACCCAAGAGCCAAAGCAATGCGAGACCCTATCATGAAGGAAAACACGTCCTGACATAGTCATAATATCAAGTTTCATGGTCCAATCTTTCCATGTGCTACAATTAGTCCAATGTCAATAAAACACTACTCTACTGAGATACTTAAATACAAAACAACTACCGAAAATAAAGCATTCCAAGCAATTCAAATCGTGAAGACGTAAACTGCTTTTAACACCTTTGATAGAAGCGTATATCGATTACAAGCGGCGACGCGAGAGGGGATTGCTATGACCTATACAATATGGGATACGACGTTACGTGACCGCAAAAGTTGGGGAGGGAGTGTTTTACATGTATCATGGGGCACAAAAGTCAACGGTATTAGGAAATTCCAAATAAAAATGATTCTGGGCCAAATTCTGCGAAGTAAATCCGCTATCCCGAGTTTTAGAGTAGGGGTTGGTCTATCCAGAAACTTTCGCCCTATGAAGAGCAGACACCAGCAACACGATCTTGGTGACTAAGCCGACGCCTATTGGTGTGTATCAAGTGGTCAACATTGGCATCGGGTAAGAATGCCAGATCAATTATTCCCTGCGGGGCGCTTGTTTCAAATTACCTCGAGCCGACTAGTTAAAGCTTGAAGGCGGCCAGTTCGGTGACGCCACTGTATTATTATCTTCCATAATTACACCTGTTAGATAAATTGCAGGGCTCTCACTATCAAATTGTGTGGGAAAACCATCTGCTTCACCATTTTTGTTTTTTAATTATTGGCTAACATTCCTTTTCCATTGAAAATATTCCACCAAAGACTAAAACGTGTCAAAGCCGTAAAGAATGATAATTCGCTAACGTTTAGGCTCTGGTCAAACTTGGTACATCCCACGGTAGGCTATGTACCGGTAGCAGTAATCGTACAGTACCTCCTTATCCTATGAAGTCTACCGCTGACAGTGGCTATTACACTGGATACCGTACGTTTACTGCTACCGGTAATCTGGTACATAGAATGTGTATCTCTCTTTCAGAATGATACATTCCATGACACAGTATCACAAACGATATAAAAGATAGCAGAATGTAGGTGATAAGATTACCGACCTGAGCCCAACGAATCCACTTGAGGTAAATTGCAGCAGATAACAGTCAACATGACGCAAATAGATGTCATGGTAACGACGGATTTCGTTCTGGGAGTATGTTGTTGCGTCATAATGGCGTCTTCTTGAAATGTGCAGAATCGTTTGTAGTAATAATCCACCGGGGAAAATAGAAGTAGCGACAGAATATCCTGAGAGCAATGCAGTTTTCTTTGACGTTTCATTTAGCTGTTCATGGCAGAGTTGAAGCCAGGAATGCAAGGATTACAGTATCAACGTGATTATAACTACAAAATTATTGTAGCGTGAACTACTCTGCAAGAAAACAGCAAAATGAACGCGATGTCTAAGGTTACTTTTCGCTTCAATCAGTCTTGTCTCACGGTAGCTTCAAGAAAAATACAGCTGAGCAAATATTGTTGCCTACTATTTCTGCTAGAATTGAAATTTCAATAGATAAGTTGAAGAACTAGGCTACATAATTCTCCAAGCGTGATATTCTAATGATTTTTGCTTGCTGCCTTGGCGAACATGCCGATTACGATTTATTTAGCCTGACTTCTTATATTCAGGAAGCACCAAAATGCACCTGGAACCATTCTACGATTGATAAAAATGCGAATTCTTCGACGGGTGCATTATTCCGAACTCAATCTACCGTCGAATGAAGAACTTCAGCGAATTGGTGACAGGCGCGCGCAATCGCTAATTACCGTACGGTGCTACATCAGCACTTTTGACAATTCGCCAAGATTATTCCTAAGCGTGTGTGGCACAGCAAAAGTTATTTTGCAGCAAAACATAGTATGTATATAGTTGATATATAACAGGTGATACATTTAGTCACTCCCCCTAGGGCGATGCGTTAAAAAAACCAGGTGCCTTAATTCGAAGGAAGATAGATAGGTATTCTATATCTACTAAGGTTGTTAAAAAGAAAATATATGCTTTGAGCTGTAAACCAAAGCTCCATGACTTCAAGTCGCCCTAATCTGATTAAGCATAAAACTATTGGGCCTAAATGGAAACTCGGTCATTAGACTCCCCTAATCTCACTCGGTGAAGCATTAAACGGTGTAGCCTACGATCTAAACTGGCGCTCTAGTTGTCTTTAATCAGCCCTGACATTGAAGAAGCGTCAAACAATATGGCTCGTTCGTTACGGCTTCTTTGGACCATTTAGTACAGTCAGTGGCTGCCGTGTGACTGCCCTCACGTCTAGTCCGAGTAATCTACAGTTCTGAATAAGTAACCTAATTTTGGATACGGATAAAGGTAGTTGGTATGGTTTCATTATGCGAGATTACTTGCCTAAGTAAATAAGAGTTTATGTGAGAAAATAATCAAAGGTTGACTCGTCAGCTGACGAGAATGCAATCAGTTGATCTCAAGTTAAAACAACTCGGTAAGAACGTACCTACGAGGCTTCAATTTCGGAAATAGACCCGAAGTGGATTAGTTGCACGCACACGGGTTCGCTTTCGCCATTCATAGCACGATCTGTCAGATTAAAGCCCCCGCACAAAAACAATTTCGCTTGAACAGGTCAAATTACACCGCGAGTAAGTCGCTCCCTGCCTTCAATCTGCTTTAAAATGCTTTAGAACTGGTTGGATTGATCAGGTTTATCAATCACAAATATGTAAACCGATAGGACGCCTCATCAAAATCAATATCAATGATATTAGCTAAGTTCAAACGGGAACGTCACACACTATGGAGAAAAGTCAAGAGGGAATTGGGATTGTATGCAAATGCACCAAAAATACTCCAGGACTAAAAAAAGTAATATATTTTTGTCCCAGAATGTTGTAGGGGAACGTATTTGAATAGATCCAACAAAACTGAGTTGATATGACCTTAATTTTAAGCTAATTAAGGTGACGCCTGCACAATAACCATATGCGTCATAATTTGATTAAGGAAATACACTGTAATGGACTTTCCCGTTTTGAGTATTCATAATCCGTCCCGCCAAAATATTTGGACATTAAATACGGTATAATTCCTGTTAAGTCTGCCCTAGGATATCTATCGGCGACATCACAAAAATGACTCAATATAATAAAGTAAGATGAAAGGTAACATTGCAGTGAGTAAGAGATATTATTCGATCAAGCACCGGTGATCTTTGTTGGTAATTCGCATTATGCTACCACGACGATTCCCGCGAGTCAATTTTCACAATATGTAATTCGCTACATGTTGAATTTTCAGTCTCTTGGGGAATAGTATACTGCTCATATTTTAAACCTTTCATAAACAGTATGACGTGTAAGATTTTTTGAACGGTTGACACTGGAAAGAATTAAATGTCACCTAACTTTATATTGCTTTCATCCACAGGGACTGAAGTATTAAATCGAGCCGACTTCTCATCTGTGTAATTCCCTGGTGGTACTAAAGCGCAGACCAAGCGGATCGCGAACCGCTCGGAATTACCGATACTAAACGGCGGACCGTGAGACATCGCTGGTCACACAAAATTTAGGTTGGTCGCCGAAGCATTGCCAAGGCTGCGTTCATTGTCGCCGCTCATGTCGCGTTAATTACAACATTCACTCACAACTAGCTGTGTCATAGACTCCTCAGTAACTCCACGTGGTTTGCGGTTATCGTGCTCCGCTTTATAGTATGACCCTTAAATATGTAATACCATGTAGCTTTAACCAGTCCTTCCTACGCTGTCTTCGCGTTATCTCACCACTAACCGTGCCGTAAACTTATCGGTATCTCCTCGTGGTTCGCGAACCGTGTGTTCCGCCATTTAGTAACGATCCGTAATTTCCCTTTCCCAGCGAATCGAATGTTATTATGCTGATGGAGTATGAAAATTGTTTCATCTCGATCGAGTGTACTATTTGTCAGCGGGATATTGCCAATCTAGGTCGTCGCATAAATCTTATAATGCGTGTCACTCGGAAGGATATGGAATTTACATTTGCGACCGTAATAATGGTAATAAAGTCATCAAAATGAAACCGATCGCTCCTGGATATTTATTATAATCAGGAGTCAGGACCGTTGCAAATTCTTCTTCCTTCGGTCGTTCTATTATCTTAATTGGCAACGGCGGTTTCAGCTTTGAACAGCATGCGATGTAGCTGGAATGCATTTCGCAACATCGCTGCGAATTGTTGTCAAATCGGTGGGTCGATTGAACCGCATTGGTTTGGCTGCTTAATGCGTCGGATACCCGTGTTCTGCAGAAGCGCAACCCGTCCCCTTTTTTATCTACCTATCATTTTAGACGGCCATGCGTTCAGGTCCGGCGTCGCACCATTCATTTTCTCTTTTCGGCCCTTACATTATTGCGCGCCCACGGAGGTTATGCACTGTCTAGACGTGGAATGTCTTTCCTGCCACAAGCCTACCTATGTACCTGTCCTGACTAATATCTCAATGCCAAGTATAGTTCTGAGAGTAGATGCTGAACCCTGTATTACTTAAATATCAATTCACATACACATGTAACAGGCCTGCCTCACAAGATACACAACTGAGCTACTGAAAAGACTACACTGCGAGCGCCTACGAACAGTAACAATTAAAAATCACAGAGAAGCATTAACAAAGTAATCACTGATTGGCTGATCAATTATTCTAACACGTACCCAGGATTGTAACCACTCATAGCCAGAGAATCTCCCAGCACCACAGCGAATAACAGACTCAATCTTGATGACTGAGTATAGTAATTAGATATGAATAAGGCAGTGGAATCACTTTATTCTGCGTAAGCCACTTCATTGCTAATGATGTACGATTTAATAAAATTTCTAGAGGTTAATGTTGCGAGACTGAGTCAGACACTTGCGCATTTAAAAAAAAATCCAAGACTGTCGACATCAATAGGCAAAAAACACTTTAATCTTTCGGTTTTTTGATCACTTATTTCATCTACTCTATCATGACATTACCCAGATATTTTTCACCTATGGGAAGATCCGAGATCCGAAAGCTTGTGAGCTAACTTTCCAATAAATTGGACTGGACGTTAAAACTGTGGTTACACTATATCAATCGACCATTAGTTACAATCAAAATCCATTAGGTATGGGCCTAGTATACGACGATATTCGATCAGAGCTTTGCAACCAACTGCATTCCTACAAGTATAATCCTGCAACCATACATTGATCTTAATTATAAATCTCGACGCGTTGAAATAGGGCGCTATCTTTACAACAGCAGCTGTTCAGAGCGCATGACATTGTGCAATATCTTGCCGATGCGTAAACGAAATAACGCAAACCAGTTCAATGTCTCAACGCATTGAAGGTATAATGGATGGCTATTAGCAACTTACTGACAACAGTCAAACTTAGCAGGGTGGCTTTGAATGGACATGAGAACATTCTCTTACTGTATGAAAGCTAACGCCCATTAAGCACTGATAGCAATAACAATAATCAAACATCGGAGTTTCTACAGTTAAAGTTACAATAAATTACTTGATTCTACCCCGACAAAATTTGTTATCTTCCCCAAACAAATGTGCTTGTATCGAGGCAACAACCTGAAATACTTTCGTATGTTGTCAAACACTATCAACTGCCACAGTTCACACAACTTCACACCACACAATAACGCGAACACATTAGCCATACAAAACGCAGTTGAGTTTTTTGTGACAGTAGACTACGCAGATACATAACAAATAATACAACTAAAACCAATGAGGAATCTAGAAAAGAAATGACGACTATAATGGCGTATATACGGCTGAAACCTCTGAGTATACAAAACGTAGGTATGGCCTGCTACAAACTATAGGTTGGACACAGCAGAACATACACTAATAGAATAAAGTCTTCTTAAATAGCCTGGCAGACTAATACTGAATTATCACATTAGTGTTTCATAATTCCCTTTCCTGACGACATGCAAGACTTTGTTACTGCTTGTACTTACTAACTAATCTTTAAACATTACAGCGTGACACGTTCGAAGCTTTACTCCGCAACTCCATCGTTCACGGCTGGAAACAGCTAAAGTTAGCAGTCAGCATAATAGCAGCTTACATACAGCACTAACTTTGCCCGTCGGCAGAGAATTATCTTTGCAGTATGGTTAGAAAGTGCGTATGATCGCAGAGAGGCTTTTTTCAATGGAAGGTAAAAATGAGATAAACGTATACTCGGTCGAGCGTTTGATCGTCAGCTATGGTGAGCCAACTGACGCAATCTCTCATACCAGCAGATACCACAAGGAAGTTTATTACAGGGAACTATCGATGCTGCTGATTCAAGTAAAAAAATACATAAAAACACAGCGGATGTGGAATCTCAAGACCGAAAAGATGATTCCAAACCAATTTGCAGTAACCCAACATTTTGAAAACAAATATTGGAGCCGATATCGCGCGATCGGATGCAGGCGAAATGTAAAATGTCGCCACAAAGTCACCACCTACAGTCACATTAATACGCAAAGACAGAAAACATTTCAAGAGCTTTCCGAGAGCAGCTCCTTCATCAGGCGAACTTGATATAAAAATTCAAAAGCAGATGCCAACCATAAGCGGGAGGTGCAGGAATCGATTAGCTATCGAAAAGTAAGCCGTCGCGTTTGGCATTTTATACCCCACTGCTTTGGTGGGGATGCTATGGATTCGGATACGGTCTTTTGCATTGCACGCTAGGGACTCAAACCTACGACCGACCACGCTACATTTGTAGCGACAATTCCTTTACTTACTTACTCTATAGGCAAGCAGAGGGAGTCATTTTGGGCGTAACTATAGTATTTGCTATTTGTCGTATACTCATCGTGACAGACAGACCAGGTTTAAATGTCGGAAACCGCCAAACAACGTCGCCCTAATCCAACTTCTGGTTCAACGAAGAATAGCGTGACGATCGTGTTCGCCCTCGCTTTGAGCACAGTTTCTTATTTAAGAGTAAAAAGTTGAATTGTCAAGAAACAGGATGCCTTTTAATCCGTTCATTGATTTTGTCAACTGTTGATGACTAAGCCAAGATTTCAGCTCCAGTTACAGCAAATTCCCTCTTCAAAATGAGGTGACCATTTGCAGATGCGCACCAGGGAGTATGTTTTGTCACTAGTGAATGAACCATTGCTGGCCTTTACACATAAAGAGGAATGAAGACTCCTGTTGTGGCAAATCGCAACCACCACTGGCGCGCCACTTGTACATAACAGCGACTTTCACTTCAATAACCAACTTTGCCTTTAATGAGGATTGGTAGCATCGTGTGCTTTGCACCAAAACGCAAAATGCGCTGTCTGTTCATAGGGAAGTTTTAAAATAGCATTTACGCCGATTTATGGGGACGGCATCAGAAGAACAATTTTGCACAAGTTGTTGGCCTACAGTATATGAAAAATCCACGACTGTTTTATGATATCTGCTCGTTACGTTCTACAGTACCTTGACTATCGGCTATCCAAGCCGCCTACTTGCGGACAATATCAATCAATCAATCACACGGAAACTCTCGCCAGGATGGCTGTTACCATCCTTAATGCGTTAAATGCGCTTATTCTGCAATCAATCTTAAGTGTTGTTTGGTCATCTACAGTACGCTGAAATCCTTATGTAGACTATTGAAGACAAAGAAACAGCGTTAAAAGCGGTCACTTTAATACACAATACAAACGGAGAGATACTGTTGGCGATGGGCGAGGGAGGCGTAGGTGCGGGATTCGAAAGACGCAAACAAGGTCGCAGAATTATATGAATTCGCACTTGATGCATTTGATTTCACACAATTACCGATATATCTTTCATGCAGTTGCGACATCTCGCACTAAGGCTTACAACAAATTGTCAGCAGAACTTTGCAAGTGATCATCACGTGACGTTACTATGTCTTATCCCCTGATGGTGACCGAATAGCTTCCGTTGGAAATAGTGAATTTCCAATATAACAGTCCGGCGCTTGAGGTTAAATTTGTGGTGAATCAGTCTTATCTATTTACTGTGCAATCATGGAATACAGTGTAGCCGATGGCCCACGATCAATAGATATCGTAAACAAGATTTCGCCACAGATTTAACGAACAGCCTTGCTTTGTGGAGAATTATAACATTCATGAATCATGATAACATATTTTTTCCTTTCCTGTTTTGTTTCTGGCGTTAAGTGGGTCGCTGTAGCAAAGATGTCGGGGGTACAAGATACACAAACAACATCATAAATTCGATAAACAGCAAAATACTGAGCATTTTCAGGGATCGAAATAGAGAGATGGTGCACGGAATCATGCTCTACTGATTAATATAAATACGGCACTTTCTCATAAACGTCAACGACCTTGTTGGGATTCTGTGTTTCCGGGGTGTCAAAACGTCAACTTACATATGTACGATACTGTTAAACTCTACATTTCGATGTGTTCGTGTCGCTTTTAAGTAGTTTTCTCGCACTTACAGAATAAACTAAACTTGGCGGGTTTGTGTAGCAGTGTACATAGGTTTGTACAATTAGTGCAACAGTTTGCTACATATAATGCGCTCCAATGTCTTTTTCTTGTATAGTTTTCTCGCACTCACTGAATATTTTTATAGCAATAACACATGTCTATATCTACCCAAATCTACCCATTATCAGTACCGATCGGGTTGGTTCTCCGGACGGGTTTGGGTAGGTGTCCTCAATGCAACATTTAGCTACAGTGGGCTCTGATAGAAAGACATTTCGTCACTCATTGATTGCAGTTTCGTCGGAGCCGTTTGAAACAAACACACCCTTTGTATGACAAGAGTTTCGAGAACTTCCTTTATAGATGTCCTACTTCAGACAGTCTGCTTTACCTGGATTATCTATCACTCTTTATCATAACAGGAATAATGATAATTTAAGACTAAAACGTGCACAGAGTAGAGCTGATCAATACAATTACTTGTTAATGAACTTCTAGAATATTACCTTTTTCTCTGATTATATGCCTTTCACACGGTACAAGATAAGTACCTAGAGGTTATAATTATGATTTATGGTGTCAAGAAAACTAGTATCAATGGATATCATCTTGGCAAGATATACCAACTCCCAAGTCTATCTAGACTCTGTAATTTAATACTCAGCGAGGTAGTATTTCACTATTTTCGGTTCTAGATTCTAGCAAGAAGTGCAATTACCAAATTCAGGACGCTCTATAGATGAAATGACAAGCTTCTGGTTATCAAATAAAATGTATATTCAATCTTTTTCTTCAACTTTCGGCATCTCCAATCGGGTTGCCACCGCTATTTACTCTGTTCCATAAAATCTTTAACCTATCCTCTTCATTTTGAGACTTTTCCTCCTATTCTCCTCGAGCTCTTCTTCTCTTGGTGTATCTTCAATTGTACTACCATAGCGGATCAGTCTCCTTCATAAACTCCTTTGTCTTAGTTGGCTATCTTCCTCTGTCACGCCGACTACACTTATGATCTCACAACTTCCAAAGGTCTGTCCCACCTCCTTCTACCCGGGATTGCCAAGATAAGCTTTTTCTGGCATTAGGGCCATTATGGTATGAACAATCTTCAACTAGTAAAATAGCTGCAGGCAAACCGTTAATATCCGATGTAGAGACCATAGAACTCAGAAGAGGCCAAGGAGTTTATAGAGGACAGCGATCCCAAGTGACAACAAGATTGGAGATGCCGAAAGTTGATGAAGCCTACAAGTCAAAATGATATGGTACCGATGGAGCGCAGGCACCAGAAAATGTACAAAATAATACTATGTAATGAATCTGTAATTAAAAGAACCTTAAGTCACAATTTCCGCCATTTTAGCCCATCTAAAAACTAGTATTTCCGAAAATCAGTGGTTGCAATATCACATTTTTCTAATGATATTTACCGACGGACTAATTTCACGACCCTTGGTATGTTGAAGTACAAGCTTAGATCACATTCCAAGATGACTACGGAATGAATGAAATCAGTGCCCCGATACGCGCCTTTCAATCAAGACATCGTGAAGTTGCAAGCTACAATTATGACTATTTTAAAAGGCGGCTTGTCTTAACTACAAGCAAAAATTACCTGGCACATCGCATCAGCAATCACACTATATCCGAAGACATCATTTAAAACTGAAACTGATAATTACTGTAGATGAGTGATGAACTGTAAGACCGCCTAAGTGCAGACCCAAGAACTCTGAGCTCTCAAAGCATAACTAACACTTAAAAGATGCGTGGCAAAGTTGTACTTATGAAATTGCTTTTTAGGCAACTTGAAGCCGAATGGTTTGACGCTCCGTCGTCTGGTCCAGTGGTTCCGTATCCCGTGGTGCACTTCCGACGTCATCAGTGTAGGGTCAAAATCAAGACTTTAAAATTGATATCGGCTTCTACACTGCTACTTGGTAAGTGTGGTGGGTTGTGGTCGTGACAGTATTCCGAGCAATTGTCTGTCGGCATTAATATCGCGTTCTATATGCATTGACCTTTGGCGTAAGCCAACATGACCTAAGTAGTTGAAAATGCCATAAATTCTGAGCAAAAACAATTGAATATCACTAAGACACATTATGACAGTCCCCTCCCCAGAGATTACGAGCATGACATATTTATAAGCGTCAGTTTGTAATAATATAATATTCATGTTGCAAGATCTACCTTATGTGCAAATGCTTTTTCCATTTGAGGGTATAGATTTTCAAACGTGTTTATTTAACCCCATGAGGATTATCAAAGCGAATTTCTTAACAAATCAGTTACCAAAATCCGGAAATAACGCATCCGAATTTGTCAAATCCAGAACCTATCAGCAATATGTCATGTGGATTACGTAGAGAAACTGAGCGGATGTACCTTTACTGTAGATTTCAAATTATAGGATAATAGGATTTGGCCGGATGTGGAACATATGGCATCTGTGGTCGTATCAATTCAAAACTGCCAACTATTCCATACTAGAATCCTTTCTGTGACGCAATTGAAAATAGATTGACACCAAACAGTGGCCGGCGTGTGACTGTCCTGAAGTATAGTACGAGGAAATAATCACAATGCCAAATGAAAAAAGCAGGCGGCGGGAAAACTACACAGAAAGCATTGCTATGTGATTACTATTCCGCAGGCACCCAATTTCATCTACCGCGAAATTTAGGGCGACACTACATATTTTACTATATACTTTTGCGTATTCCAGAAATGCAAGGAGCCGACAGCGTACAAATAACTCAAACAATCGCGATTTTTCACTGGTCTAAATGTATAAAACCGTTTCCGAAGCGAATGTCGTTTCAGAGATTATATGTATTTGTACATTTTGGTTCAATCGTAAGTTAGATGTTACATTATTCAGTGAATATACAACAATATTTGCTAAATCCAGTCATAATTCTTTGCTGTCAAGAAGATAAGAGAATTTGGCATTTCGTTTGAATTGCCTTCATTACATTACAAAACACAATGTCATTTGGTTTGCTCTTTAGAATTAATTGCGTTTGACTTTGTTTATACAACTTTGACGATAGTTCACGAGTCGGAATGTAACATTAGATGAAAGTGAACGATGATATTTGAGTGGGGTATAACTCGTTTAACACTGGGTAATGATTACAGACAGTACGGTTACAATGGAACGTTTTATTTGATCATAAATGAATGCATTATATTCCTAACTATCAGGTTGAATTCATTCGTCAGGTCGTCAACCTTCAGAGGTATATGCGTAGTAGGCCTAGACCTATATGTTCGATTCAAGCGTTTTGGTTTATACCACTCGCTCTCCTGGGTAGCTTACAGCCAGAGTGTTTACGTCCAAGTAACAATTTCCATAATGCCTTTACACGTAGATCGACAAACAAATTCGTAGAATGTCATCAACCTAGCTTACTAGAAATACGTCACAACACAAGACTTTTGTGATAAAATAATTAGTAATCACGTACTACGTCTCCATCATCAAGATTCGCTACAACTTGCGAATACTATCGTACTGGCAGTAATAGTAAGTGGCGCGTGGCCTTGCGCCTTGGCAAATTCATCCTAAAGACTGTCCGATTGTATAGACCATATATCGAAATCGATATTCGTGTTGTTACGATAATAAATCAACCAAGTAAGAAGGTCGATACTAGATATCGGTCTCGTTGCGATGGGACAATCACGCAGGCCGATATTAGTGACTTTACGATGATCTGTTTCAACCATCCGCCAGGTGTGGAGGCCGACAATAATTATTGTAGTACTGTAACAACTAACGACATGCCATCTAAAATAATTTCAAACTATGCACTTGTATACCGACCACCCGGAAAGTTTAGATATAAAATTCTTTTCCTATTTAACATTGATCATAAACCCCTCAAAGTGTTTCAGCGATTATAGCTTTCTGCATTTATCACGTTGCTTATGCGTTGCAGAGACCTTACAGGAAGTTTAATTCGAAAGCTTAAAAACTGTACGACACTATAGATAGGTTTGAGCGCGGGGGAGAAACACTCATAGAAATATGTTTGGGTGTAAAACTACATAATTAGAGGAAAAAATAACGCTGAAAAGCTGCATATTTCTTTTATAAACTATGGCTTAACGCAGTGGCGTGTGAAATCTGACCCAATCTGTTTGCAAAATCCTTGAATCGCATGGATAATTATGAGTTACAGGGGCGTACAGCCAACTGAAAGCAATGGAATGCATGACTTGCTATCGCGGATTACCCTCTACAGTATACGAATTAACGAAAGTAGAATCTTCACTTGATGAAGGAGAAGAGATCCGAAAGCTTGTGCATGTTCTGATTCTCAATAAACTTAAGGCTGTACGTTAAATCTGTGGTGATTTTCTTTACGATATCTATTGATCGTCCGCCATCGGCTCCACTTTACTCTTCATAATGAAAATGGTAACACGGGCACTTCGATAAAGCATCGGAGTATTAAGTCATAAGAGATACACATCATGACTCCTACCAACATGCCTTGTAAATATCTGGATAATCATAGTTGAATCTAATAAAGCGATTGTAAGACTTTTAGTTTCGATCGGATGGCCAAAAAAGCGAGAGATGACTCACAATGCTAACATCGTAGAGTACTTTGCATTTATTGAGTCGAAACGGTATATTTACACAAGACGGACAAGTCATTATAAATTACAGCGCGCAAGAAAACTATACCGAAATTCCGCCTCACCAGGACATCAGGGGAAGCAGCGAAGTTCCTCAAACCTGTGATGTAAATTTTATAATATACGAAGCGGGACGTTCACTTTATGGTTTCAACGTCCATTTATGTATTCTCAGAAGATTCACCACATATGTACCATCCAGCCACCATCGGCTCCACAACACCCCTCTATATAATTATATATTCTCTTAATTGTCTGAGGGCGATGTATATATAAAAACAGGTTTACAAGCACATAATGTACATTCAAGACGTCCTCGCGGAAGCTAAAAGCCTATTTTCGGGAGATATTCGTGACTTTTCGATAAAATTATCAGCCATCAGTCAAATGAGGAAATCGATTATCGCATCGGATTTGAAAAATCTCTATCGGTCTATCTTTACTTATATTCGAAATCGCATAAAGATGGTTCAATGTTCTGAAATATGTACAAACGATAAATGTGGACCAAAAACAAACTTTTGCTAGCGCCATTCACGGAGAAACCGCAACTTTTCGGAACCGATTTGGTTTACAACAGAATCTAGTCGGTGCTGTTAAGGAAGTTATTAAAATCAGAGGCAAGAAATGCTTATGGGAGAAAACAAGCGACGTAACAAACGAACAAACACCGTGACATTTGTAATATGGTTCAACAAGAAGAGATTCTCAAATTTTCAAAGTTATCATTGAGATGAAAGATCAGGAAGTAGTGCGGGAAGAATTGGTTACGCCATACTGAACATGGCAAACGTGAAGAAATGAAGGTCACCACGGTAACCAAAATTTAAAGTGTTTTTTTTTCAACTTTTTTGAAACTCCATTTGCACTTGGCTCTTATTCAATGTCAAGCGTCGCGTAAAAAATTGAAAATATGATAAAGAGAGCGAAAGTGAGAGATGGTAAAAATAGAAGGCAGCTTGAAAAAGATGGCGGGGAGAAAACGATCCGGTCTCTACTAGTTTCTGCCAGAACTATTGTTGTCATTTCTATTAACACTCCTCAGCCAAGGCTAATACCAAACCCGGGGTATATGCCTGTGGAAGGTTTGCGGCAGGGCGGCGTAGGCCTACACAGCATAAAAATAAATAAAACCAAATCATAAAACTTGCTCTAACTGCTGTCACATCCGCCCAACATTGGAAGGAATGACGGGGAAGATATCGCTGCCATTTCAAATACTTGCCACAATCTCTACTGCAGAAGATCTAGTGTGGACATATCGCTACTGTACTACCAATCAAACTGCATGTCCATATGCAAGTGTAGGCTTTGGTAACGAAGATACACTCAGACATAAGCGACTATGTATAAGCCTAGCAGATTCATAGCAAATGGCATGGCATATATTGTACTTTAATCACGGCAATTCCGAAGCGAGCTCTGAGGTCGACAACTGCACTTCACTCCTAATCTGCCAGGCAGCCTATTAAAGCCATTATCACACAACTCAAAAGCATTATTTTTCCATCAGCTGATACCCTTTAGCTAACTACATGGCCTACTTCATTAAACTGACTAGTCAATCTTTACTAGAGCTTGTGCGAAGACAATAGACTAGGATGATAGGCCAATACTATAGTCTAACACTATTCATCCTGGTGATTGAAAGTAGACGATCTAGATGGCAAAGCGCTGATAGCAACACTGCCTGCGTCCAGCCATGTGACCAATCACGGTAGCAATAAAAGTGAGTAATCATTGATTGGGTTATTACAGTAAGTAATCACTTTAGCGCTACTGTTTAGCCAATCACAAGTCAGTCTCGAGAGATATATTGCGTCTTCGAAGCATATGCGATTTTTTTCCTCGTCTGACTGATGGCCGATAGACCAGATACCGATTATAATCGATACTTAATGAAACATCATGAATACCGGCATCGATAAAAGCCCGATTATTTTATCGGCTCTGGGCTGATTATTTATCGAGGTCTGTGCTGCATACGCAAAATCCGAATTTTGGCCTCGATAATGGATCGGCCAATTCTATTTACTAGCTGGACCTCCTGCTATACCAGTTCGCGGCCATGACTGGACTAGCAAGCAGTTACGATTTGCCATGACAGAACACTGTTCAAAACAGCCATATTAATCATCTGTCGCTTCACTACAGGCTTGTTTGTTAAGAGTGATAAATTGTTTGTTCCAAGCACTCGGCGACGAAGATACTGAAAAATGTTGCCAATGTTATTGGTTGTACAACCGTCGTGACGGTTAATAGCAGAAAACACATGAGCAATGCGAATCGGGTATTCTCTATGGCGCCCCAAATTTCAGGGGCTGGCTTATGGGAGACGCCTCAGTCGCATTTGTCCAAACCAAAAAAGTATCACAATTTATTATGTAGCAGTGCGAAAACTTGCCTTAGATTCTGAATAAGGTCAATTTAACTACACTATTTCACTGACACGTTGCAGTTATATTGAAGGTATTATCAAGCAATGGCAGGACAGGCACGCCCTTATCACTTAGCGCTTTGCATTTACGGGATCTCAATGCATTGCACAGTGTAGACTTCACACACAGAAGGAATTTGTTAGAACTATAAGCAACGTAATGCAACATGGTAGTTCATTCAGTACAGTTTCTATCTGTGTGCTGGAGGGCACAAACTCTAAGCTTAATATTCCATAAGTATACACTACAATGCTATCTAGCTTTATCAATTCGACCTTACGTAACATCCCACTTGAGGTGAGAATATATCATATGGTGAAAGCAAGCGATGCGTGATGACTGATGATACAGCACTATGCTGACCGTAGGAACCAGCTAGCAGAAACCATGCTAAGAAAACCGATTGGACAGAGTTAGTAACATCCACCAGGATAAGATATTCTTCGAATTTCAAAACTGCACTTCATTTTGCACATTAAACTATCTCTACAGCAAAATAATGAGATAAATATTGATGAAATCTGTTCTGTGCTTTGCTAGAATGTCAGTACCCATTCCTTGTCTCTCTGGGTTAATATCAAAACCGCTATTGCATGGATAGTTGGCTGGCTAAGTGCACAATACTTCTAGTAAAGGTAAAGGATTGGTAAGCTCTTATGTTAATACGTTATGATAAATCTGTACCTGTCGTCTGCTTTGCGCTAAGGTTATTATCAGATCGATGAACAGAGCCTGCTAGCGTTTTCAGCCTGTGTTAGCTTATACATCGGAGTTAACCGACCATTACATACTCTCTCGTCCTTTTAGTTATGTTTGCACAGTGATAGCGTCTTCTTTCACGTCATGACGAGTCTATTTGACAACCTATAGAGAACATACCATCAAAGGCGACCGCATCGAAGCCTAATTCCTTTTTATCCTATACGTGATCGTAAAATTGACAAAGACAACCTTCGAAGATGGCGTGTGAAGGTCGTGCGCCACAACGCAGCTGGCTGGATGCATGGTTCTATTGCCAAGAATATCAAAAAAACGTGACCGCAAATAAATACAAGGCGATGAAAAGACTAAAAAGTTGAATATCAGGTTGAATGGTAAACTTCTAGTGACCGCAAACCCTCAGATAAATGCAAACTGTACATCAATCATAGGCCATTTTAGCATGAATTTGACGATAAATGATAGCGTGATTTGTCGAAGAATGATCGAACGCTATAAAAACACTGATATGGAAAAATTCAATTGAAAAGTCCACAGCGGGTTAGCGACTTAGGGACTCGGTCTGTCATTTGGTACTCTGTAGTACACAAGCTTAACATTCACGCTTCATTAGCTCCTACGTCACTATTGAAATCTTGATGTTGGCTTCGTAGGGTCACAAAAGCAAACGCCAACTGTCATTCTTTACAATGTCAAACTCAAAACATCAGTCGAGCGCTGTCGCAGGCTACAGTGGACATGATTAAAATCTGACGATGGATATGGCTACAGTGTCTTTTTATAGGTTGTTTGCATTTGATCTATTCCAGGCGATTACAATAATTCCTCAATGGTTTGCTTTGATAGAGGAATCGATCCGTTTGAAACATTACCGCTGTTGCAGGCTGGAGCCGAAAAAATGCCGTTGCAGAACGCAGAATTGCTGACTCAGAAATATGACAAGCATGAGATTGCAAGTAAGAGGTTGACAGAACAAATCAACATCACTAGATACCGCCATCAGCTCAACGACAACTTAACCTCCAATAGCCAATTTCCATACTCTGATAGAGTGTGTGTAATAGGGCGATATTGCAAGTGGCCGTTATGCAATGTACCATTTAGAGGTAGAGTCAGAAAAAGCCTTTCACACTCCTCACCACCTAATTTGAAGCTCCAAACCGCTCGCAGGGAGGACGAGCAGTAGCTGATTGGACAATATATCTTACAACTCTCTTTTCTCTCTCTCTCTCTTTCTCGGAACTTTCAAGTAATTTGTACGTGTTCTCACCCCTGTTGAAAATTTAACATTCGCGCTTGGGTAGCAGCTGAAACATATTTGTAAAGCCGGAAGGAGTAACTCAAATGTCATGAATTTATCACAATATCTTTTAAAGATTCTTTAAGTAGAAAGTAAAATATGATAGAAAGTGGTGTTGAAGAGCCCGATGTGCCCATTAACTTTTGCAGTCACAAACTCACAGCGATCCACTCACACGATACTGTTTTTATATTCGCGGTATGAATAAATAAAACGTGCTATCTCGATGGCCATTTCCTCGCGCACAACTCTTTGAAAGCTGTAATTACAAACCAATATCAACACTCAATCGAATGAGAATGAGGCTGAGGTATCCCAAACATGACAAAAATATGGATCGTCGAACAAGTGGAATATTTGAGGCGTTAACCGATTGATATGGCTGTTAAAGCCTCGTCGGGTAATATCTTTTGGTTCAACCTACAGATAGCAACAGCTTGATTACGTCCCGTAGTCAGTAGATAGCTGAGTGACAAAGCTCTGACGATTTTAACAGATTGGAATGACTGGTCTGAATAAGTCGGATGAGGCCACCACGAAGTTTGCCTGATGTGACGTCAAGTCCGAAGTATGTCATCGAAAGAAGATCTGATGGAAGACCGAAGCGCGCAAGCTTATGATCTGAAGTGTACAATAAATTTGACTGAACGTTAAACCTGTTGTGACGCTCTGAAGTTTGTGATTGCGTGGAAGCGATCGGGGACTTGTTGTGCGAAATTATATTTAACCGTTCGGTTTACGTAGCCACGCCAAATAACCGAGATTCAAGTACCTCTTACGGTGATAATATAGGCCCTCTACATATTTTTCAACATTCCAAAGCTTATCCCATCCATGGCCAGTGATACAGGCTTCTCAATTTGGCAGAGATGGTGTTTGATAAATCCATGTAATACCAATCGGTGCTATTACGTTATTTCGTATTCTGCGTAGTTTTTGACCGAACCGTCACGACGAACGTCATTTGCGTAACAGCACCACCTGGTGGATAAGCATCATCGTTTCTATTCCCCAGCCACGGAACCACGGTCGTCGCCAAGCCCCGAAAAATGGCGAGGATTGCGACGATTTGGGCATCTGGCGTACGAAAGCGCAGCCCAATCATGAGTGGCTGGATCTGCTATGACAACGCCCAAACGTAACAAAGTCGATTTACTTCGTTCCAGGGGGATATTGGTGAATTGTCAATTGCGCCACTGGCTCTCCAGTACATTCTTCAAAGAGCCATTCAGGGGACGTGACTCAACTAAATCAAGACATCACAATTCAAGGCTAATCGGATGCAGACATCACCTTGTCGTCTTTGTCACTGTTTGAAATTCCCATAAGCGACGACCCATCTCTACAGGGCGTGACGGGTCAGACGTTTACGTTACGATTTAGTGAAAAGTCGTCCGATTATGGTCTTTTGGTTTCCCTGTTTTTAGGCGTGACATGAATTCGCATAGGTTAAAGGTTAGATGCTTAGATACTAATGTTACACAAAAGTCATTAGAGTGATTTCGTGTTGATTAGATTGATGATCTACGGTTGTCTGTAAGGTATTCTTGTACTTGAATGAACTTCGTTGAAAACATGGAAATTTTTCCCGACTATACATTGTCTGGTTCACCCTAAGTCTGGTCAAAAGTGACAAAGTCGTAATCTCTGTTTGCACACTGTCGCAAATCGCGCGGATTGCCTCTTCTGGAAGCAGTACGCTACAAGTCTCGTTTTTTCAACGATGTAAGGTTAAACCCACACAAAGTTCTTTACATGAGTTTTTCAGCGTCAGAGTTACACGTAGCTCGTCCAGGCTTGCATAAAAAAGACTCGTAATGTGCGCACTTACGTTTATTTCAAAATTGCAAAAATGCGCAACAGCAAAACACAGCCGCCAACTTTACCGCCTGTCAGGCTCAAAACTCACTTCTCCCTTGTTGGCCATCGCAGTCATAAGTGCAATCATAAGGAAATCAACCCGCACACATATGATTATTCACACGATATTATATATTAATTTATTTTGATAAAGTTTTCATAATCTCGGGGATGTCTTTTGTGTGTAACTTAACACCTCGCATACCATAGTTCTTGACGATAGTGATTTCTTTGTCAAAAACGATGCTTTTCCTGTTTATTGGATCGTACTGAGGCCACTTGGTTGGAACCGTCTCGCCTTCATTAGGATTTCTGTGAAAGACCATGACGCGTTGGAGCCTGTGTAATCTTGTACTTAGTCATCGCCTCGGTCTAGCTAGACCACAGAGCGCCAGCGGCCTGACGGACGTCCGTCTCAGTCATAACCAGCATTTAAGTCGTTGCGAACACCAAACGATGGGCGGGCAAAAGGGCCAAGAAAAAAGCACAGACCACGGTAAATACACACCCACCTCCACAGGCCTCCCGCCGCAGGATGATTAGATTTGATAACCCCGACAGGGGTCGTATCTTTCATCCCTGTGGTTGGCCATAACTCAAGCCCCGTTGCGGCTCTCTTTCATATTTTCAATTCTGTCAGTGATGAGTTTCTGTGTTTGATTGACTAACATGGTTTGGACAAAACTAATTTCCACGTCTCTCTCTCTCTCTCTCTCTCTTATATTAGAGATCGAGCCGGTTAACCTTTCTCCCCATTAATTGTCTTACCCTGTTTTGGCAAAATTCGTCAGATATCTCATCGTTATCCGACTGCATTCGGCTTCAGATTTTGTGAACCAAGCCCCGGATGGAAGGTCTCCTTTTATGAAGGGAACTCCCCAAATAAAGTGGCAAGTATCGCCATGATCGCATGTGACGTAATCAGCCTTGTTATTAACTCCAGGACCGTTTACAGTTGAATGATTGTAT
Organism: Botrylloides violaceus; assembly: GCA_030412335.1. NCBI lineage: Eukaryota > Metazoa > Chordata > Ascidiacea > Stolidobranchia > Styelidae > Botrylloides > Botrylloides violaceus. The sequence goes on from JASFYC010000320.1 coordinate 2,130,942, forward strand.
TCGAGTTTCTTCGCCAAAACGTACATATAAGTTGGGATTCTCTCTGCTACAAAGACAAAAGAAGTATACTGCAGTAGGGTTAAAACGAGCCAGGGACATTCGGGGAGGGTTGTGCCCGAAATCTCGATTCAAAAAGTAAACGAAGGTCAACATTACTCGAGTAGGGTAAAAAATTCACGGAGTTACTTACCGGAAAGCGCTGTGATTGACATGACGGCTGGAACTACGAATATGACGTCAGCCAAGACCTGGCTATAGATTCGTGAAAATTTCATCTTATCATTTTCATCAGTGAGATACGAATACGCGTCTATCAACATTTTCACCGCCTTAGTTGTATCAGCTTCCTGAAAATACAGAAGAGAAAATGATGGGGGTCAGGAATCAACCCTGCTGTAGATGCGCGGGCGCTCAATGAAATTAATCATTAAGCGGATAGGCGGTAGAGAGAAAATATGACAAAAGTCTGAACACCATCTGCAAATAGGTCTACAGACATGGATAAGAAGGATGGATGAATATGACCGACCTACCGGGTACTGCAGCTTCACAACATTAGCAAATGGTTTCGACACATCTTCTTCAGAGCAACCGACGAAGAAGTTGTCTGGCTCAGAAATACATAGTAATCCGCCTCCTTCTGTGTCGCAAACTCCACTGATCAGTGGGACTTGTCTTGCTCCACCAGATGAAATTAAATTTTGCGGCCATTCCGTCATAACGTAGCCGTCAACGTTTGGTTTGAAAGAGAATAACCCCTCGAAAAGGAAATGTATTGTTGTATCGAAGCAGAACATATGATGCCGATGGAAAATGATGTATATACAGTTCGTATTTAAATTTCTTGTACTCACTCCAACTTGATTTCAGATCGTCTTGATTCGCTCGAATATTCGTGGGCCTCCGTCACAAATTACCGTATCAAAATCGCAAACATTGGTTTCGGTATATATGACAGATATAACTCTCTTTCTCTCTCTCTCTCTCTCTCAGTGTGTGTGTGTGTGTGTATGTGTGTGGTGCTGGTATGTTAGTGGAATAAATTCTCTCTCACTCTCACTATTTATACAATAAGCTGAATAAGGGATAGTAGACGTGAAAATTGATCATTTGGTCTAGAGACTATAGTCAAGTAAATATAATAGACCAGTGGAATTCGATAGAACATACTTCATATGGTCTTTGAACTTGAATAATCTTTGAAATTGGTAAAGCTTGTAACTTTTCAAGGGTAACATCAGGTTCGTCATCAAGTGGTAGACCCAAATCAGACAAATATCTATCTCTCATAAATTTTCCGTCGCCAAATAGATCTACAGCGAAAGGCGAATGTAAGCAAAAGACACCTAACGCAAAAACCACTACTAACTGAAGCATAAGGCGCTACCACTCAGTGCGATTGCCTTTTGGAACAAGCCATCAGCGAGTGGAGTAATTGTAAGGAGTTCGACGAGACACGCTCCTGCGCTTTCACCAAAAATAGTGATGTTTTCAGGGTCGCCTCCGAATTCTGAAACATGATCCCGCACCCATCTGGAACATCAAATATATAATTTTTTAACTAGCTCAAGGCAACAGTTTAGAACACTAGAGCACTAAGCGAGAGGGAGAGAGAGAGAGAGAGAGAGAGAGAATATTCTGATTATCATTTTCATAGGCGTACTCCATACAGCACGCAGAGTGGTGACGAAGACCAGGACTTTAGGATATAGAATTTCGTACTTCAGCGCCAGAATCAGATCCAACAGTCCATTGTTTCCTGGACATTTCGTTCCTTTGCCCAATGATAAAAATCCAAGCGCATTCACTCGATAGTTCGGCGCGACTACTAAAACATCGTTCATTCCACTTAGTGCAGCGCCGTTGTAAGAACCTGCAGTTCCACGCATGAAAGCGCCTCCTACAACCCACATCATCACCTGACAAAATCAAAATGATATCAAACTGTAGGCCTATATACCCGGTGTTTTTAACCATTTTAAAACTTAACATTCGTAATCTAGCATACACGGGGTAAATATATAGTTAAACTCTAGATAGAAGCCAGGTCAGGCTATGAGACGAGGACTCAGAGGTTAAAATTCCGGCTATTGGGCTTATATGTTGCCGGTGTAGCCTACTGGTACTGGTCTGGATGTTTTCATCATTTGCGGGCCACAGCGGGTTGAACAGTATGAGATTTGACAGTTCTGTATCGGTCAGATGCCTGTTCTGCTTGAGGCCGGCCGTTGCTGCGCAAGGGATGTAGCCAGACAGTATATAGGCTTGTACGCTGCAGTGTAGGCTGTGAGTAACATATACAATAGGCTACCAACCGGTAACTTGGCTGATTTCTTGGTCGAAGTTGTGAATACATTCAAATGTAAGCAGTCTTCACTTTGCCTTTCATATGTAGCCTCCAAAAAATGCTTCATCGGAAGATAATCATCGTACCGTCTCGCGACTGTGGCGTCTTGGATTGGATGGCTCATATTTGACGTGGCATCTCTAACGCCCTCCCACGGATCATTTCTGTAGAGAAATATTGAGTAGAGATTCAAGATTTAAGATTTCTCTTTCACAAATCCAAAACGTGGCATGTACGGAATCAATATGAGATGAAATTAAAGGCATTGACTTATATAAGCCTATAGGTATGCTATTCCTATCAGGCTTGGTCAGTCTGGGGAGGTATGACGCCACCAGTGCTGAAATAGCAATATCGCGACAAATTTTACGTCGTCAGTGCAAATAACCTGCACACATATGTAAGCCTACAGCTTTTTGTTTTAGATTTTGATACATTTAGTAGGCTATGTGGCCGAATAAACACTTACAAACGCTACGCCTTCCACATTGTTTGGCCGTGTATGCATATCAAATTTGTACAGCATTGCTAACACCACATGGTCAAGTATTTAGCTTCAAATGTGGTTTATGATAAGAAGGCTTACGGTAATCGTTTAGCTTTTGTCTGTAAAATCAACCGCAAACTGCATTTAGCGCACGATATTCTGCTCAAATATTAACGACGATATGCACGGCACGCGATAGAGTCAAGAGTGCCAGCATATTGTCGCCACTTGCCCGCCCACTCCCTGCAGCTTTTACATGAAACATATTTGACTGGTCATATCTGCAGGCCTACATGTAAAGGATTTGGCTGTGGTTAATTCTTACACCAGAAGCTCCTTTCTACAGCCTTCTGCCTTTTATGGTCCCTATTGATCGCTGTACACCGTAGGTGTAGTGAGAGGCTTGCGGAGCCTACTCGGTAGAATTTGACACCGCGCTTGCGCGTAGAGAGAAAGCTAAGTACATATCCCCAATATTCCACGAACTTGAGTATTACTTAGGTCACAAAAGTTTCCAGAGTTGGTCTACCCTCTGCATTAATACGAACAGAATGTTTAGGGTGAACTTACTTTTCCGGCGGCATGAAACGTCTTTTACCAGTCGCAGGTTTACCGAATGGAATATTCAAAAAGTTGTAAACAGGTTTGGCTGATTTGTCTTCAGCGATGCTGATAAAACCTTTAAGTTTGCCATCCTTAATTTCCACAATCAAGTCCTTTTCAGCCATTACTTAACTATAAGCCGGGTCAAATCAGAGAAGGCGATCTTATGCGGCAATCTATAGGCTAAACACATTCAGCTCTATACACAGACACATAGAAACGGCGAGCAATACGCTTATAACTTTGAAATGTCCCGTGGAACGTGGGTTCCCAGACCAGAGAACAAGATCCAAATTGTAGACTCTTATACCTATACCTATAGGCTTATAGCATCTTGAAACACAGCCGCGGCCGTTCTCAAGTCACGCAAAAATGGCCACATTGCTGCAAACACTTACGACGCCTTGCCATGACCACAGACTCTGTGAGTAAAACAGTCTACGACGAACTACACCAGACTATCTCATATGACAGACTTTGATCAGTGTGCAGCAAAATAAATTTGCCGACGAGTAGGAAATTTCAGTTCACTGACTCTCAACCTGAGTTAATGATTGACATGCCGTGTTATATATTTACTAGCGATGCAACAGAGAGTAAGTTATCGAAACTTGGTAATGACTTGCTTTCTCTGATTGGTAATGTTACGATTTGAGTCCATCCTAAAATGATTGCTCATTGCGCAGCGATGGGTGGACCGGCATAGGACGGCCTTGGCTGGATTATTCACTGCCCCATTGGCTGATATACGACAGCGAAATTGCACAGTGGATATGGCTCTGCATAATTCACAATGGGGTATAGTTATCGCCTTCATCTCAAGGGATAAGTTATCACTACACTATTGATTGTCTTTGAATAATGTACCGCAGTTAATATAGCAGACGTTTATATTTTCGAGTTGAAAATAATTAAATTTTATTGTGGTCAGCACTGCAACTCACGCCAAATAATAATATATAGGATATCAATATCGCAAAAAAACAAGTGCAGACAGGCGGTGAATGAGGCCATATGCTATTATAAGCTATAGTTGCTTCATGATATGTATTGGGTAATACCAGAGGCAACGTAGGCAGGAGCATAGAGGTGCCTCGTCGTCCACGGATAGTCTCAAATTTGTGGATTAGCTTTTGTCATGAGTGTAGGGGATCCACCCTTTAGCCTCAAGCCATATTTGACTCTTGTTGGTCGCTTTCCGACAAAGCCGCAAGACGAAAGCGATTTTGAACCATCCAATCACATTGCTTTAAAGTTCAAAGGGGATGTTATTAACCAATCCACACTCTCTTCGCCATAAGGATTGAGGGCTGTCTTTATACATCTTCGCATCAATATTGCCAAGAAAACCAGTAAAACAACGACCATACACAGAAAAAATGGCTCCTCTGAAGAAGCATGGGTCATAATATCTTCTGGGGCGTCTGTTTCATTCATAGTGTAGTTTCAGCATATGGTTGTTTACAGCAGGCCTGCTCGTGACTAGTTTGTGACATTTAGAGATATATATATTGGCAGTTCCCGTTTACAGGTCACACCGCCACACAACGTCCACAGCCTTCTCCGCAAAACTCAGCGTCCAGTGTCCACTATTTTTAGAGTCGTTCGGTTTGAATCTGCCTAAGCTAGCTTATTGCAGATTCAGCTAAACTTCCACTAGGCCAATACGGCCATTTTGATACAAAAAATAGAGGAGCAGATGGCGGACGATTCAAATAGTAGGCTAATAGATAGAATAAGTCACCACAGATTTAAATGAATAGATTCCAATGAACAAGACTGGATGATAAATATGTGATGACTTACTGTCTTAGCCTACCATCTTGATACTTAGATATTTTATCTGGAACAAGTGATAAAGAGACGTGTTGAGTTCGCTTCGATGTGGGTCGATGCTAAACAAATGTAGCCACTCTCATTTCAATGTTAAATAAATTTGTCTGTGAATTATAACGTTAAATATGCCTATTCAGACTAGATAGATGATCACGCTGAAACACCTTTCAGGTGTATAGTAGGCCTACTACAGTCCATATTGGAACTCCTAATATATGTTCCTGGCGAGACGAAAACAAATTAGGCCTTCCTGTCTGTCTTCAGTCTCTAAATTATCGTATAAGCTATGTTCCTTGCTTGCTCCAGACATCTATACATTACATAGCCTACAGTAGGCTCTATACTGACACTCTTGGTAAATGCAATTTTACGCCCAGCGCTAACACCTTATCACTAACTGCGAGTCTGAAGCATTCAGTTTATATTTAGACTTTAGCTAATGTAACATATGGTGCGCTAGTTGAAACGGTAATAAAAACATCTCGGCGTTAGATCGATCCTTTTAGGAGAATGGGTGGGAATCTGAGTTTGCTAATGTCCGCGGTGCATGGATACTTGGATAGACGTAGGCCTGTGCATTTTGGTAGGATTCCTACTTTGGTATCTGGCTCAGGTTCGGATATTAACTCGTTGGGTAAGCCTATTAGGGCATAGGTACAAGTTAATATCGATTGCATCATCATCATTAATTTATTTTATATATATAGGCCTAGCCTACTAATTCCGCTAAGTTGCTTTCCAAAATGAATAGGCACCTCACACTATTCGCTCCCTAAAATACCTTGGGACAAAATCACCAGCGGGGTGCATGCTGATAATCTATGTATCTGAGCGATTGGCAGTTCACACTATAAAATAACGTTGGAACTACTTTCATTTGACAGCGTTCTGTCCTGAAAACTCTCGGGGTGAATTTAAATCGTGGGATCACCGTGAGACTGCGGAACAGAATCAATAAAGATTGAAGAATATTTTCATTTTCACTGCTGCTGCGGACAGTATCGCGGTTCAAACACTTAATTATAGAGCTTCGTCTAGTATTTTGTGCCAGAAAATCGATGTTAAGCGTACGAAAGCAAGCTTATCTCGGACTCGGACAACTTCATTACCGTACGATTGGCTGTTCCTAATCTTACGATCGTCCCTTGGTAATCATTAGGGTCTACTACTTGATATATTCGGCCGCAACTCCCGACGTTCTCGTTTTTTTTATGTCATTTGCCCCTACTTCATTTTCTCAAGCAGCGGTATATATCTTAAATTCATATCGTGAGCACGTTCCTCGCATATTGATTCCGTGCATGTCACATCAATTTGTATGAATATTAATAAATCCAACCATCCACAGCCAAAAGACGGAAACTGCAATAAAGGATTTAATTGTTTCTATGCTTTGAATCTCAGAGATGACGTGAGCGCAGCAAGAACAACGTCCAGATAATTCGTTTTGCAAAATATAATGGCAACGTACGTACAAAAAATGCTCACAAGAGAGACGACAATTTATTTCAAATTATGCACCATTTCCTCTTTCGAAATCAAGTGTGTTGTTTTGTTCACGAGAGACATGAGTTGGTTAACATTATGTGACCATTCTGTCAATACATCGCTTGGAACCTTCGGTCTGCAGAAGTTGATAACTCCGTCCAACCGGTCGATTTTGGCATACACGGTCTTATTCACCACCAACTTTGAGAGGTAGTCCTCTGCCTCCTGAAACATATAAAATAGAAAATTTAATTTTGTCTATCTCCCACAACAAAAACAGTGGCGATTTTGCATCATATCAGGAGGGAGAGGAAAAGAAAGAGAAGGGAGAGAGAGAGGGAGAATGATATTACAATTTTCCCATGCAGGCTTGACTAGAAGACGTCGGTAGGCAGAAATATAAAGTCGAACCTGTACACTCAAATCCAACAACTCGGCCATCCTTTTGGTTGTGATTCTCGTATAATACTTGGCCATGATTCGAATATTCTAAAAATGTGAAAAAAAACAATTATTCCACACACGTAACAACCATCGTCAGGGACTAAACTAACTCGCCTGCTAATGAGTCGTTACCTGACTAACGCTGGCTAAGTTACTGGCGACTACCTGATCACAGAATTCCTCTAGCAAGTAGCCAGCAACCACTAGCGCAAATGTCAAGACACCACTCATTTGAGTAAGGCTATTTCATGAGTACCACCAGCACACAGATCAAACTTACGTGTTCAACAACCCTGTTTGAGAAATCTTTCCATCTTGCATTTCCATCATTGTCAAAAGGAAAGACATCCGTGCACGGACTGTCCGGTTTTCCTTTGCGAAGTTCATCTTCGTAAATATCTTTAACCTTTTGCAATTGCATGACTTCTTGACTGATGAATGATTGTAGTAATGCTCTGACAAAATAAAAAAGGGGACAAATAGATTAGAGTACAGAGTATATGCACCGAGAGAGAGAGAGAGACATGCAGGGAGAAAAAGAGGGTTGACATTGGACTCGTAGAGAGTCAGTCACCAATATAATTATATACATTTATTGAAGTAATGATCAAAACAAACAAGGTTGATAAACATAGTAAGAGAGAAAGAAAGAGAGAGTTGACATCCTGTACATAGGAGTGTCAGTCACTAACATATTAAATGTACACAGTGAATCACATTTACAGAGAGGGAGAGAGAGAGAGAGTAAGATACTGTAATGGAAATTGGAAATGGTAAAATTAAATTTTACTTGTATTGCGGAATTTCTTCCAATTTCTTTTCTTGCCGAACTCGCTCTAAGAGATCCGATTGTTCGTTGTTGTATGGAGAAAGGATAATATACAACACAACACTCTTGAGAGCCTGGTAAAGACAAAAACGCATGGGAAATTAATTTTTCCACTCCACCATCCCCTGAAGTCAGTTGAGGAACTGCCAGTCTAACGTTACCAAGAATTTGATTAGCCTTTAAAGAATATATATATTATAAATATGGAAGAATTGGATAACACTTAACACCCAAGAAAGAATAGCAGGGCAGTTGACAATGATCGTTCATTAGAATAAATTACCATTCGACTATTGGTCTGAGACAATGGATAAGACTGAGACAATGAGAACTGACCTGCGGCCATTTCGTGGCATCGTTCTGTATTAGCGGCGTTTCATAAACGGCTTTGTAATGTTTGCAAGTAGCCAGGTACGAGTTCTCAGCCAGATCAAGGTCAATCATCATTTGATAAAACCGCAACTTCAATTTCTGAAACACAATATAGAACTTGGTCTCACCCGCGTGTTTCCATGAGCACATGGTTTCACGTAACCACAGTGTTCCCCACGAGCATGTGGTTGCCCGTGAGAACAGTGTTCCCTATGAGCAAGTGGTTCCACATGCACAGTGTTTCCCACGAGCTCAGTAAAATCACCCAGTGAAAAAGTATACAAAACCTGGCTTTCAAGTACCGGTACTGACCGTGCCACACCAAAGGTGTCAAGCAAAATGTGACCAGTCAATCTCCCACAAATTACCCTACTCACGTACTTTTGAGATTTCAACAATGTAATCCTCGCAAAGTAACTTACTTGGATTTCTTCATCGTCCGATGCGAAAAATTTGCCACTAATTTTTTTGCTTATAATTTGAGCACGAATGTAATCTTTCTTTGCAAGGCACAATCGTATCTGCTCCAATATGAACTCAACTTTTTCCTTGCGTTCCATACTTCCAAATGTCTCGACCTTGGAAAGACAGGCTAGATCAGAGATGGACAAACGCTTGACTTGACCGAGTCACACTGACTTTCAAAATTGGCCAAGTCAACCTGCAGCCAATGGCTTATTAACGGGAAGGCCTAACTACTAACTAACATTGTCAAAATGGAAAATACAAAAAGGAAATTGAAAAAAAAACCCACTAGAATTTGGAAATTTTGAAAAATCGAAGTTTGAAAAACCTATTAAAAAATTTTTCGTACCTGAAGCTCTTGTAGGATGGTTGCCGCTTCAGAAACCTCTCCTTGATCTTCTTTGATTTTTGCCAAAATCATCGTCAACCGAGCTCGTTCAATTTCAACATAAATCTAATCATAAAAATGCCACATTTAACACAAATATATAGCATATATACTACATCGTTGTAGGCTAGTGACCAGACCTGTGTAGAGACTTAGCAACACCGGTACCCACATTGCAGTTCCTATAGTGTAGATACAATCAAAATCTTTTACTTACCTTGCCTTCTGTCACAGTTCTCAAGGTGTCAATAAGTTTGAGTTTTGTATCCAAGTCAGGCGTCTGGTCGACATATTTGTAGCATTCCTGGACCATTTTTGCTACTGCCTGAAAACAACAAGTGGTAAATTAACAAGTTTTTCAGCTCTCGCTACGAGTCATATAAAAGATATAGGGGTTAAGTTTGATACCTGCTTCAGTTGGCTTCGTTTCTTTGTAATCACCACAATGTTATCGTTAAGCATATCCCATTCTTTTGCTTCAAAGCAGAGTCTTACGATTGCAACCAACAATTTGCCCGTGGATATCATATCCCCAGCCTTGAATATAATTGTTTAGAATCAAAGAGCACAACAAATTTTTCTATCTTTATCGTATCCAAAAGTAGTGAAAGAATCACGTTGTGCTAGTATGCCAAAAGGCGGCAGCACAGCATGGAATGTTGAAACGCATTTTAACTATCAATTATCTAGCCTACCGGTACAGGTATCATAAATACTTACTAATCGTGTTTGTTTCTCAAGACTCAGAAGCTGCATAACTGCATCTGTCAATCTTCCACCCTACAAATAAATGATCGATTCGTCATTCGAACAAAATCGATACCTGCGAGGCAATCCACAGCATCTCAATCATAATGAAGTTTTTGAAATAATTCTTGTTCGCGACTGCCAGAGATACGGCACCGTACCTCTAAAAGGCCTGCAGTCGGGCAATGAATAAATTATTCTCATTTCTCAGGGCAAGATGAAAATTCAAGGAATGCGAAGCCTTGTGGTGTTGTAACAGCCGACTTGAAATATAGTGAAAAAACGTATGCATGAAACAGCAGAGAGACACTAGATCGCATGTAGAAATTTGGCAAATTAAGAAAGGCTTACTAAAGCAGTTTGTTCGCATTCTGGGATCGTTCTATCAACTGTCTCGCTGTAGTCGACCTCCATCTTTTCTAATTTTCCATCAATCGTCATATTTTCTGTATTTGATGCACTTTTAAATCCAAAATAGAAACCAAGCAGGAGATACGACGCCACTCAGAGAACAAATTGACAACGCTCCGCCGAAAATCTGTCCAATCACGATTATAAACATGACTAGGCAATAAATGTTATCATTTTCCATCTGGTAAAAATAAATCGTTACAGATGAGCTATTCAGTCACCGAATTTCAAGGAATTAATCCATTACCCACTGATAAACAGCCATGGCTGCATAAAGAAAAATATTTGAGAATGCTTAAGATTTTGTTCGACCAGTATTTATGCTGTTAGAGAAAACTACTGGCCGGCTTTGGCATATGGAACTCTTTCAGTTGGCACAGTTAGTAAGATATTTCGATTTTTTACAGCAAGAGATATTTATGGCATTTAAAAAACCGGCGTCCCCATCATAACCATCGAAAGTATGCCTCCATTTACCTCTCAACATTCCTGCACATTTCACGAAGCTTGTAGGCAAGGCAGTTGCCGGCATTCCACATTATGACGTCACCAAATTTGCCAAAATGCTGGGCATAAAATGCACTCCGGTTTGGAAGGGGATCTCACAATTGGCACGAAATTTTGAAAAAATCTAATCATTTTTTAACATTCTTCCCTGCCAGACGACAGTTACGAATTTTTGTGCTGTCCAATGAGATAGGAATTCATAAATCTCTTCCGACATCTCGCGGTTGTTAACATGTCATAAACACGTTGACATCGAATTGCATCACTTTGCTGTCTTCCTCCGTTAAGCTCAAGCTGACAGGCTTAATCATAATCGTTAGACTGCTGCACCCTGGTAGTTAATTTTCAATAAGGAAAATGAGTCAGAAGGATGTCGATATCGGTGCTAAGCTACTGGAACACCTCAGCATAACAGATGATGTAAATTCTCTTGACTACGCAAAGAAGACTGGAATTGATCACCAAAAGATCGTAGGTGTTATCAAAAGTATTCAAACTCATGAAGGAGTCGTTAAAACAGAGCAAAAGTCTTCAAAAACATGGGGATTGACTGCAGAAGGCGAGGATATGATGACAAATGGAAGTTACGAGTACAATATATACAAAAGAGTTCCAGACCAAGGTATTCCACAGTCGGAATTGATTCAAGATAAGAATGATAAGATCGGATTCAGCAAAGCGATGGCAAATAAGTGGATAAAAATGGACAAATCGGATGGCTCACCCAAAATCGTCCGAGGAGATGTGACTCCCGACGGGGACAAAGTTCAGGAATTCTTAAAAAACATAAAATCTAGTGAGAAGATTTCAGACAAGAACCGAACTGAGCTGAAAAAACGAAAGTTAGTCGAAGAAATTGTTTTGAAAAGTTACAATCTTACAAAAGGTGAAAATTTTACGACACAATTACAAAAGGCTGCAACAGAATTAACAGCTCAAATGATACAAGATGGCTCATGGAAAAACACGACTTTCAAAGACTACAATTATTCGGCGATGGGAATCAAACCGCAAGCAGGCCATCTTCATCCTCTATTAAAAGCACGAACTGTGTACCGTCAAATATTTTTAGAAATGGGATTCACTGAAATGCCGACTAATAATTATGTGGAAAGCTCCTTCTGGAACTTCGACGCACTGTTCCAGCCCCAACAACACCCGGCACGTGACGCTCACGACACTTTTTTCATTTCTGACCCGGCAGAGTGTGATTCTTTCCCGCCTGATTACGCAGAACGAGTTCGAAAAGTGCATTCCGAAGGAGGATATGGATCTTTAGGGTATCGGTACGATTGGAAATACTCCGAGGCAAAGAAGAATCTGCTGCGTACTCATACTACTGCTGTTAGCACACGTATGTTGTACAAGGCAGCACAAGAAGGATTTAAGCCATGTAAATTTTTCTCAATTGACCGTGTTTTCCGCAATGAAACATTAGACGCGACACATCTTGCCGAGTTTCACCAAGTCGAAGGAGTGGTTGCTGATTACCGCGTTACATTGGGTGATCTTATGGGAGTTTTGCAAGCATTCTTCCATAAGTTAGGCATCAAGAAGCTTCGCTTCAAGCCAGCCTATAACCCATACACTGAACCATCGATGGAAATATTCAGTTATCATGAAGGATTGAAGAAATGGGTGGAAATCGGGAATTCTGGAGTATTCAGACCAGAGATGCTTCGGCCGATGGGTCTACCAGAAAGCGTAAACGTAATTGCATGGGGTTTGTCGTTGGAACGACCTACTATGATAAGATATGGCATTGACAACATCAGAGACTTGGTTGGCCATAAAATCAATTTACAGATGGTCCACGACAGCCCTGTTTGTAGAATGGACTTCTAATCTTAAGTGGTATACTCAACACAAGAGCTATGGCTAAATGCTGCTTCGAAAAAGAACAGACCATCGAAATAGTCTTATCTATCAGGGATATCTAGATCCAGATATTCCTGAGTCTTATGAAATCATATGCTCATAAATTATGAGTCTCAGCATTGATGAAAACTACCTGGCTGGAATGCCAGGACTGACAAAGAATAATTTTCTATGCTGTTGACTTGGTGTGGTAGTTTCGACCTGAATAACTTATTTTCATGTCTCTCACGTTTCATTGCAACTCTTACTTTAACTGCAATCCTATCCTATGTGTCATTCGGTAATAATAATAATCTATAGAGTCAGTGACTTTCAAGTTCGAATTGGGTCAGAGCCTTCCCATCTACAAAAAATCAGTCATTGTCATACTGCCAATAAAACTCATTTCTGATCTCAGAAGGACAGCACCGGTTAGCAGTTGCATTTTATTGTGTCTTTGTCACCAACCTAAAGGTTGATAAATTAGACAAGACAATCTCAAACGCTTGTAAGATCTTAGCTGGCAGTACCTGTACGTTAATCAGTGGAATGTACCATGCAGATTTTAGAGTCATGTCTGTTATTATGCCATCGTCAACGAGTCTAGCACTCATGTGCGCTGTCCATTTTTTTCGATCAAAACGATATTCTTAGTTCTATTCCCTTGCCCAAACACAGACTTTAGGTCACCTGCATCAGCACGTTCGACCTTAGTGATCTGCCATATTATGAGCTCAAGGTTGTTGCCAAAAGGCTAGGCAAGTCACCCTTGCTTTAGTGTCAATATCTAAAACACACGGTGGTGCCTTTAAAACTGTGTTTTTAAGATTCAACATCTTTTCCTCATCAATTTTCCATACTTTCACATGTCCGTCACTTGATGCTGAAGCAAGTAACTTACTATTTTCATCAGTTAAGGTATTCGGCATTCGCAAAGCCTTCAAAGCTTTGATACGGGACGTGTGTGCTTCAAATTTCGATAACAATTTACCGTCTTTTGCTTGGTATAAATAAACATGATTCCCTTCACCACTCACAGCAAGAAGATTCTCCGAAACAAACTCAATGGATAATATTTTTCCGATGCTTTTCCAATCAATTTCTTTAATAAGCTTTGCCGATTCGAGCTCGTAAATATTGACAGCTTTACTAGACGCGATCGCATAAAATTTTCCATCTTCTGGGCTAAACTTCACAAAATCGGGGCCAAATTTTTTCATATTTTTGATATAAACTGGTCTGCCCGATATCATATTCCAAGTACGCAAACTCCCGTCTTTTGATGATGCCGACATTGCAAGTTTTCCAGATGGATGAACGTCAAATGATGATACAGAATCTTTATGACCGCGAAGACACTTTGCTTTTTTCCAAGTTGATGACGCGTGCCATATATTTATCAAACCATCATCACTGGTACTTATCAAATACTTCTGATCAGGAAATTTTAAATGATTGATGGTGCCTTCATGGCCTTGTATTGATCCCACTTCTTTATTTTCTAACAGATCGAAAAGATATATTGTCTCATCTGTGGCACCTGATGCTAGGTATGTAGAGCCACACGCCACGGTCTTTATGCAGCCAGTGTGAGAGTGATCTGTGAATATCAGATCAGCTTCAAGCTTGTCGGCGTCTTCCTTCCTTGTTATTGAGTAACCAAGCAACATTTGCTCGTAACATCCAGCAATTAATTTAATCATTTTGTTCTATGTTCCTGCGAGAACAAAATAATGAACAGTTGACAAAAACATTGATATCATTAATTATAATCTCTGGTTACATCAGGTTATGCTGATTCATACTCAAGCAGTCGATTGCAAATCTTACCATGAAGGGCTACATATAAAATTTCCCTCTACAATGTGAACTTGTCAGGCTCTAGCAAGATTGTCCAGATGAAGTAAAAATGAATTTCTGTGACCAAGTACCGATAACTGATTTCAAGTTTAGGAAATGTTTGAATATTGAAAAATTCAGACTAGACTTGACGCTTGAAATCAGTGATGATGTGGTCAATTCAATTGTCAAGGGGTCACCCAACAGACCTGTCCTCTATCGAGCCTGGTAATGCGATGAGCGTAATAAATACATTACAGAGATAAGAATTATATATGTGTAAATTAGTCTGCTCTCACAGAGAATTAAGATCAGTTGATCAGGGTCACAGTATCACTTGTCTATTATCACATAGGGTGCAAAAAAGCAAATGTTATGAAGTGTTAAGTGAGTGATAAAACTGCAAAGTTAATACAAGAACAAAATATCGGCAAGTTCTAGCTCTGCCGATAGAAGCAGTGACGCGATACCATCTGGGAAGGTGTTTGTCAAGCGAATAGGCTCCCTATTGTAGTAAACACAATGGCAGCAGAATCCCGTTAGTTTCGACTTGTTCATTTGTCTTTAGATGGAATCACTTCTCTTGCAGATACTGCAAGACTAATGGTACCTCCATCTGGATCACATATCTGATACATATGCAACAATTATGCAATGCAGGGAGCATCTGGTCAGTCACTAAGTCCAAGATCTCTAAAAATCTTTTAGATGATATCACTAAATAAATACAAAAAGCTTCGACTAAAACGGATATAGACAAAAACTACTGCAAACGTCCCATTTGATTGATAACCTCGTGTGTAAATTGAGTTGTTGTGGCATACCCTCCAAGATCAGCCGTTCGAGTTTTACCATCATTGACGACTTTTCTAACGGCTTTGGAAAGCAATTCGCCTTCTTTTGTCAAATGCAAATGTTGAAGCATATTGGCTGAAGATAACAACATCGCTGTCGGATTCGCAATGTTCCTTCCTACAGCTTGTGCAAATGGATGCCGCGCTCCAGTTTCGAAAACCACACAATTATGCGAATAACTTTCCCCTGGGACTAATCCAGCACCTCCGACTAACCCAGCAGATAAGTTATCGATGATGTTACCATATAAATTCGGCATTACCATAACGTCAAATTGGTTTGGATTAGAAACAAGCTGCATGCATGTATTGTCTACGATGAGAGAGTCGAATTTGATTTTCGGATAGAGTTTTGCAATATCTTGACATGACTCTAAAAACATTCCATCTCCGAGTTTCATAATATTTGCTTTATGTACCGCGGTGACTTTCTTTCTTCCGTGTTTCGTTGCATAATCAAAAGCGAATGTCGCAATTCTTCGAGATTTCTTACGAGTTATAATCTTCAATGATTCCACGACACCAGGAACGCTTTCATGCTCCAAAGAACTATATTCACCTTCAGTTTGTTCACGAATTACAACGATATCTAAATTATCGTGTCGTGTACGATATCCTTCGAATGACTGTGCTCTGACGACATTTGCAAATAAATCGAGGTTTTTACGCAACAAAAATTTTGTCGAAGCCAACTCGCCGTACATTGCGCTTAATCTTGATGATATATCCCCTATCAATGCTACCTTGTTTTTTAATATCGAATCAGCTGCTTGTTGCAGGACAACTTCTGAGTTACAGTCTTGGATTTCACTGAGCCAAAATTCTTCAAATTCGACAGGAAAGCTGGCCGCTTTGAAAACTGCTTTTACAGCTGACATCAATTCCGGCCCAACACCGTCCCCAGGTATCATAGTGATTTTATCTTTCTTTTCCTGTTGTGCTGTCAAACTTAATGCTCTCAAAGCTTGTTTTGAGGCAAGGTTCCGATGCATTTTACATGAAAATTGCAGCATTTTTCTGACTATCAAAGCCATCGCTATGACGATTAGAAATAACTGCTGGTAGGTAATACTAACTACAGCCTATTTTTACAAAATAACCTGTAAAAAGACCAACAAAATGTTGAATTATTTGGCTGTAACGGTAGTCGAACCTAATAGTTCATGCATAGCCGCATGGCAGTCATTGTAAAGATTTCAGATTTCACAAATGCTGTAAGCCTACAGTTCTTTCAAACGTTGTAGCAACAAAAAATTCTGCATGTTCATAAAATTGGTCAATAGCCTATGCCTAGAAGACATCAAAACTCAAAACATTTTGAAGACCTTCACCCGGTCTCAAAAATGTTTAAATCTTGTAGGTTGATGACGACTAGGCTAATCGCCCGAACCAGCTTCTGTGGTTTGGAATTCATTTAGAGAACTTAAGACTTTGCCAATGTCTACTTTATGAATCTTCCTTCTCCAATCGTTCACATTTCAGACATAAGTAAAATATTGTCATTCCTTCATCGGCTGATCTTGTCTGTTGTGTTTTGTACGTCATTTCATTATGTCCACAATAACCACAAATTCTTTCTATAGTAGGTCCAATCAGATGCTCCGAACCATCTTTTCTCTTCTTTTCCTTTTGCTTAATTTCGTTAAACGTAATTGTAGCCTTCGCTACGACCATGCCGTGGAACCGTGAACAGGCAATTTTTGATTTACAAACACACGTTATATGGCTCACCGTAGGATCGACAGGAAGGGGTAATATAGCGCCACATTGTGGACAGAAACCATCTTCAGTATTTATAGTCATAATTAGAAGCTGGTAGAAATATAATTACATAATGTGTTTTTATATGAATTCAAAAAATCGTGCGATAAAATTTGAACAGTGGTACACAAATGTCTAAAAGAAATTGGAAAAAAAAAAGGATAAACAGCATCAATCAGTAGGCCTAGCTTATATATAGAGGCCAATAGGCCTAATTTCCGAGCTTCGAGTGTTGCGCTACTCCGGCATGATATTATGTAGGCCTTCTACACAAGGAGTAAAATAGCAACAAGGCTCTCATATGTTTCAAAAAAATCGGCAAATCATCAGCATTGGCCAAATAATGCACTACCGGTACTAAATATTGCACGCAGTATAATTCTGATGAGACAATGTACACTTAAAATGACACTGGTATCCCAATCCATAGCTTGTTCATAGTGAGCCATTCAACACATTATTATCATTCAAGTATATATATACTTCACTATATATCATTATTAAAAATCAATCACTGGTGGTGCTATTTAAAAGATCATTAGTTGCAAATATTAGGACTTTTCTTTCATACAAGGCAAATATTACACTGCAAATATTTGGAGAGGACAGAATCAATCTGATGTTCCATCCGATAATTTAATATTTTCAATTGTACTTGTAAGCACTGGTAACTTCGAATGAATCCTACTCCCTACTTCACAGTCTTGTTTTGCTTTTACAGGACATTTCTCCAGATGAACGGCCATCAGCGGATCATCTGAAATCTTCCAATTAATTTCTTCAAACGCTAATGGAAAATACCATATTGTTTCATCACAAATCCATTTAGGTGATGCTTTATCTCGTTTTTTCCATCTTAATTCAACCAATCCACGTCGTATAAGAGGATTTTTACACATTTCTCGAAGATATTTACATGTTAACGACAATTGATTCAATGTAAAAGGGTCTAAAAATTTGAATACATGCATCAGAGCATCATAAGTCAACAGTAACAAATGGCAATCTTGTGTTTTTTCATCACAGTGAGTTTGATCATACACTGACGGTTGCATTACTGCGAATGATCCCATGCTGTGGTGATAGACAAGTTGATTTAAGTTATTGCCTGGACAAAACCGGAATGAAGTGAATCTACACCCGTACGCCGAATAAGGACATTTTTGTTCGAGCCAACCATTCAACGCACTTATGATCTCACAGTGGACGTTCTTAACATGAGAGGCATATTGATCTCGCCGCAAAATGCAGCCGCACGTAAAGGATGCCAATGATGCAAACCACGATTCTCTTCGTGAACCAGAAAATCTTGAAAAAAAATCAATGGACGGGTTAAGTCCAAGGCTGTGAAATGCAAGATTATTTGAAATTTCAAATTCTCCACAGTCTCGTTGCTTTTCAGCACCTTTCATTAATAACGAACGTACTCTGCGTCTTTCTTCCTGCCCAATCGATGAAGAATATAATGAGTAGTTTGATAATTGTCTACCAATGCAACCCAGGTCGACATGAATAAGAAATGGCGGGACAGTCTGAGTAGAAGATTCCAACTTGTAGTGGGAAACAGACCTTTCTCCAGAGGGTCGTCGTGAACTAGATCCTATAACTGAAAATATCCGAGTGATCGAATCCGGCCGACGCAGAGACACTTCAGGTGATAACCACTCAAGCGTGGTTCTATTAATAGGTAGACTTTCTGTATCAGTTTCAACGTGACGATATTCTTTCTGAGGTAACCATCTTAACGATGATATATTGGCTACACCTCTATGCCGCAATTTACTCAAAAGTCCTGGTTTCTTTCGGTGGCCTGGAGTGTCGCTATCGGTGTTCTCAAGTTGAGAATTGTCATTGGTGGAAACTTTAGCCGCTTGATTACTGAGAGGAGATGGTTCATTTTTGTCATAGTCACAGTCTGGCACAACATTTATGTAGCTTTTTACATGGTCTGGGCGATTTGATTCAGCTTTATTGTGGTTGTTATTCAATTGTGGTTTATTGCTATCAGGTTTTTGGGAAATTTTCATAGTATCGTGTGAAACATCGTCCTTTTCTGAAGGTTGACTGTTTGCACAAACCTGCGTCTCTTTTGACTCTGCCAAATCAACAGAATCCGTAGATCCTTGATAAATCTCATCGGTATTTTTGAAAGATACTTGTGCTTTTTGACCTTCTGCCGTTTCGAGATCTGCTAGATCTGAATAATACTTCAATACTTCGTTCGGCATTATAGTTTCTAGAAGAATACGCTGATCATGTGCTGCACAAGCAATATCAAAATCGTGATGAACAGATGCTGTGTCTTTCATATCTCGAAGAACAACTTCGTGGTTGCCTTGAGCTATTAACGATGCACAATCACGACGATTCCATTCCATGGTACAAATTATAATGTTAGCGGGACAAGTTTTCAAATGCAGAGACATTTTTTTACGCTTCACCTCAGCCGGACATCCGTAGCGTTTATTTATGCAACTTACCACAGAGTTTTGGCAAATTTGCAGATGGTCTTCCAGCTTACACTGGTGAAAAATATGTCCGCAAGTATTCGTACACTCCACAAGCTCACAACTGACGTCTTCCACAAGGTCGAAAGTACAGTTTCTTGAGTAGCAGCAGGCACAATGATCGTGTCGTTCCATTTAAGATAATATCTAACATTAGTCTAAACTGCTGAGCTAAGATTACGCCAATACATTCATCATGGACCTATTTCAAAGGCTTCCCTGTCATAATCTCGTTTGGCAAGCCAACCTGTCATAACACATACCTTAAGGATAGTAGGAAATCCCACTCAACACTCACGAGACACGACAGGAGTTCATGAGTTCCGACTGAAAGCCGAGCGACGCACGCCAGCTCGGGTTGCGAAATCACAAAACCAGCCTGTTTCTTACTCTACAGCGTCAGCTACCGGATATGCAAACTTCAAAAAACGAAACAGCTGATTTTCCCCTCAGATAAACAACACGGGTGTCGACTCCAGCACAGATGATACCGGCCTTACTTCTGAGCGAAAAAATCGAGACACGTCTTCCTTCTCCACCAACGACAGACAGAATTAGCCGGGAATATCGAAAACCGCGCACCCAATCACGGTAAGGGACTTACATTCGATGTCTTTCATCCTCTATTGTCAAGTTCAAACGACATTCGATAGCCAGTAGTAGGGGGTAAAGTGAGTGATCGGTTGAGGCTGGCAATTGGAGAGAAGGAAAAATTCTGTTCAGGACCCTGGTCAATGACAACCCGATCGAATCAGAAGTTTAAAAATGGGCGAACAGGCGGGGTTTATACAGATTTCAGATTTCAGATTTCAGATTCTTGAACATCTCGGCTGCTAACAAACCAACCAAGAATAATATTCTAAAACTACAAAACTGGATTCGTTTGTGATAATTTTCAATGCGGATGTTGCTCTACAGCGAAAGCTACCAGATGAGAAAAACACGAATAACGTAACTGCGGTCGGAATTACATTACACATCACCGACAGTCGATTGAACCAACAACCAATCAGCAAGTAAGAATAGCCTATATTGGATTAATCGAATTAAATAAGTGATAACGGTGGTATTAGACAATATCGATATCATTGTTGCTGCTGCGTTCGAAGAGAGAAGCCCCACACCAAAAGGAGATAATAATTATTGCGGCATGACAATAATTCCTGGTGATATTCTCGGGGAAAGCATCGATTCCATTCTCTCCAAGCGCTTTGTCACTGGGTCGAAGCGAGAAATCACTTTGGAGCTAGCCTTACTAGCTTGGTCGGTACCACCAAATATATAAATTTTTCCATCAATAGCGGCCACTGAAATATTTCTGCCCGGGACCTCAGTGACATTGATTTTATAGCAATGGTTCCATGTACTGCCGACGTCGTCTTTTAAGTATGAAATTGTACATTCAGTGTCACCACCTACGGCGTACAAAATATCATTAACAACACAAATACCGAATAACTTGCGATGTATTTTTAATGAACCACTCGGTTTCCAGATCTTTCCATCGAAACGTTCAATCGCAGTAAGCTTGCCCACCGATCTGCCACCCGCAACGTAAATATGATCCCTCCATAAAGTAGTTCCAAACCCAGATCTTGCTTGCTCCAACGCGCTTGAAAGTTCCCATTTCCTTTTTTCGGCGTTGTAAACTTCCGTCGTTTTTAAAGCTGAATAGAAAATAGTGACTTCATTTACTTTTACAAAAGCTAAATCGGCTTTAGACATTCGACCCAATTTGCTACTCTGAAACAACACAAATATTTGGAACCATTGAAAAGCACAAAGAAAGTACCTTTACCGCAGCATGATCCGCCTATAGCGTACAATTTTCCTTTGTACGAAATTAAGCCAAATCCGGCTCGTGCTTGAGACATCATCGCTTGCCGTATCCAGCGTCTGTTGTTCAAAAAATACATGAAGACATCCCTTGAATTCCGACCTGTACGCGACAATCCACCGGCGACCCAAATAAGGCCTTTATGCAACGTCACACCCATCCTGCAACGAAAATAAAACCAGTAATATGGGATTAATTCAGACCCATAGCAGGATGTGATGATAGCGCGATCTGTACCGGCGCGCAACGGCTTGAGATCGTATCCACCTCGTTTTACCGACAGTGATCAGTGATTGATTGGCAAAAAATATTCCATCCCAACCGGTCCCGATCCTGGATAACCGCAAGGTCGGCAATCAGACGAGGTGTGCCAAATCATGATTCGGAATACGGAAAAGGAGTGATTCGCAGTGTTACAGCGTATGAAGATTGTGGCGCAATTTAATAAATTGAATAGTCTAACCCTCGAATAGGAATGTCAAGTGGCGTTATGCCTGTCGTGAAGAAATCGTAGTTCATCCATGTTTTTCTCTCATCCGCGGATGCAGAACATTTTTCAATGCGGTGCCGATCATCTTTTCCCGGGTTGGCAATTTCGTCTTTAGACGTTGCTTTTATCGCTTGAACCTTTGAAGTGGATTGTTCGATGACCTCTCGCGGATGATCGTTGTCAATGTCATAACGTTCCACAAGTACTCGTAATTCCAACAGCTTTTTAATTCCTCCAAACGCGTATACGTATCTCTTCCGACATTCTACAAAGAAAAACTAAGTTATCTGTTTGGCCTTGGCGGCGGATCAGGGTGTTTTTCAGGCGATATAAAAATAAATCTCTTTCTTAGTCCCTAGATCCATATCCCCTATGCCTATACGCACGATCATGATATAGGCTATGCCAGATCCATTGAAGAATTAATAACACCTTACTCACTCAAGTCAGGTTGAGGGTCGATGCTCGCCGCATATCTGCGCAATCGCAACTGCTTGCTGGGAGTTTCACCGGAATCCTCCTCATCAGTTGCAGACTTATCCAAGTCAGATTGTGGATCGATGCTCGCCGCAAAGCTGCCCAATCGAGACATCTTGCTCGGAGTTTCACCGGAATCCTCCACATCAGTTTCCGACTTATCCAAGTCAGGTTGGGCGTCGATGCTCGCCGCATTGCTGCGCAATCGCAACTGCTTGCTGGGAGTTTCACCGGAATCCTTTACTTCAGTTGCCGACTTATCCAAACCAGATTGAGTGTCGATGCTCACCGCAGAGCTGCACAATCGAGACATCTTGATGGGAATTTCATTAGAATCGTCGGCATCAGTTCCTGCAAAGAGAAGAATATCTACGTAATATCTTATGAATTCTCATTCCTATCCTCGGTATCATTGTCCATGCGGTGTTCTCAATCTCAACAGCTCAACCTGTCTACAGGACAAACATACGTAACGTCATATTCATGTGAACTGTGCAATACGCATACCTGTCGAAGTGCTAGCCAAATCCTTGCGGATTTGTCCGGCACGTTTATTTCCTTGTGTTTTTTCTACAATTTTGCGGATGTTGTCCGTTTCAGAATCTAAAAGCAATTCATGACAACATGACTATGGCGGACACGTTGCGTGTGGGACAAAATTGACTACAAGAGACTTGGGTTCCAATAATACACGTCGATAGCATGAGGCGATGTTAAGATAGATTTATAACAGACTACTGCCCTTTTTCAGACGGTGCAACTGAAAGGCATCTGCGGCAATGACTATCACTCCACCTTCTTGCGTCCCGCTTCGTTTCGTATCTTGAAGGTTTTTTGGCACCGATGACATTTCTTTATTTTTCACTCGGATTACTGCAAACTTGAAAATTTGAACACGTCATAAACTCAAGAAAAATAAGAACTTAAATGAACTCAACACGAACAGAAACAACCTGAGAATGTGGCAAATCCAACAGTTAAAAGGAGCTGCAATAGAGGTAGAATGAACTACTGTATATACTAGAAGTGGGGAATATATCGGTCGAATTCTTCTGAACTTGGGTACATGAAGGTTGCCTTCTATATTGTCTGAACTGAAATGAGGAGTCGACGACGCGCCTGCCACTCACCACCAGTTTCGCATTGAGACTAGTCGAGTTTGGAGGAACGCCCCGTGAGTGATGACTTCAAACGGTTAACAATGAGTAACACGCAGACGCCGCCGGATTTCAATTATTATCCTTTCCACGGTGAGACAGAGGTTCCAAATCGCCTAGAAACGCTGAAGGAAATAATTGTCCGGTCGGTACGCGACACTTAAAGATCTTCTTTTGTATAATTAAACAAATACTGATTAGGACATAGCACCTTCAATTCAAAAAGTGCCGTACCAAAACTTTAAATTTGATATCCCTTCGTCCTCTGTTTCGTAGACAAGTAGGCTTTATCCAGGTACTGCGGAGGGTTGTGATTCGGGCGTGGGAGTATCGAGATCGAAAACTAAAACGAATAAGCATTGATCTGGTGTACATGGCCTAAGCAGCTGAGAACGCCATAACTCTAGTGCTGTATCGACAGCACGTTCACTTTCGACGTTTTGATCAGGTGTACGTCATCTGTCAGACAATTCGTGGCCTACAATCAGTTGCACTCGCCACCTGGTGCATTAAACTCCATTCACCAATATTCTCTATGCCCATCATAGAGCACGTCAACCCTTTAACTCCTTGCTCTAACAATCTCAGTATCTCGCAATTGAGATTTTATATCCCATGTGCACGCACCGCTACCATGGGCGTCGATAGCAAAATCCTGTTCAAAACCCTGGTTAGTGACAACCCGATCGAATCAGAGGTTTGAAAATTGACGAAAACGTGGGTTTTAACCAGGGCTTCTAGAGCTAGCAGCTCCGTTTTACAACTGTATTGTTTCGGATTCTTAATCATCTTGGCTAGATCGAATCAAAATTAATATTCTAAAATTTCAAAACTGCTTCGGATCAGCATGGATTCGTTTGCGCAAAATTTCAATCCCTTTCTCTCTGCTGTCAAGATGGTCGTAGATGTTGCTCTACTGTAACGTGACAGCCCCCAGCTGAGCAGAACGCCAATGACGGAACTGCGGTAAAAAATATAGATCTCCAACCGTCAATTGAACCAACAACCAATCGGCAACCGAGAATATATTGGATTAATGAAAGTAAATAGGTGTTTACGGCGGTATTAGATAATATGGATGTCATCGTTGCTGCTGCGTTCAACGGACAGAGAAGCCACACACGACGAAGATAATTATTATTGCCACATGATTATTATTCCTGGTGATCTTCTCGGGACATGCATCGATTCCATTCTCGCCAAAGACTCTGTCACTGGGTCGAAGCGAAAAACACTTTTGTAGTAAACCGTCTTTCTTTCGTCGAACCCGCCAAATAAATATATCTTTTCATTAATTACCGCCACGGACATATTTCTGCACGGGGCCAAGGTGAGGTCGATCTCATAACATTTCCAGTTCATCCTGTCTTCGTCTTTTAAGTACGAAATTGAAAAAACAGTGCGCCCACCTACTGCGTACAAAGTATTATTAACAACACAAATCGCCATTGAATGTAGCCGTGCTTTCAAAGAACCCCAATATTCCCACTTGTCTCCTCTGTAATGGTCAATGGTATAGAGAGTGCTGTTTGGTTTTGAATTACCACCCGCAATGAAAATTCTGTCCCTCCATAAAGTAGTTCCAAACCCATATCTGGCTGTCCTTAATTCGTGCGACGGTTCCCATATGTTTCTGCCGTCGTTGTAAACTTCCGTTGTTTTCAAAGCTGAATGGAAAGAATAAAGGAGTGATTTCATTTACTTTTGCAAAAGCTAAAATCGGATTTGGACAGTCGGCCATTTGCTACAGCGAAAGCTTACAAATAGGAAGCATTGAAAAGCAAAAAGAGAATTTTACCTTCGCCAAAGGACATTCCACCTATAGCATATAATTTTCCATGGTACGCAATTAAGCCCAACTTGGCCCGTGCTTGAGACATCTGAGCTCGCTCTTTCCATACTCGGTTCTCCAAATCATACGTGCAGACTAATGCCGAAGCCGTATTTTCACTTAACCACCCGCCAGCGACCCAAATAATGCCTTTGTGCAACGTCACTCCCATTCTGTAACGAACATAACACCGGTGATATGGGACTTATTCGGTCGTTTATATTCAACTCAACGGACTAATTTTGCGGCAATGCAATTACGCATCCAACTGTCAGGCACACAGGTTTATTTAATGTGTTGCGACAATGATCAGTGATTGATTAGGAAGCTATAATCAATCCCGAGACGGTCCCGATCATGGATAACTGGGAGGTCCTCAAACGTACAAGATGTGCGAAATCTGACACCGAACACGGAAAAGGAATGACTGATTCGCCGTTTTACAGCGTCTTGAGATGGTGGCGCAATTTGTATAAATGAACTAACCCTTCTCGAGGAACCAATGACGTGCTGCTATACTCCAAATAATCGTAGTGCGTCCATGCTTTATTTCCCGCTGCTGTTGCAGACGGTGCTTGAAAACTCGATGTGGATTGTTCGGTAAATCCTCGCGGATGATCGCTGTCAATGTCATAACGTTCCACAAGCAGGGCTGGTCTTGAATCTGGGAATTCCATTCCTCCAATCGCGTATACGTATCTCTTACTGCTTTCTACAAAAGAAAAGTCTGTTCACCGTGTGTCTTTGTCAGCGGACCAGGCGTATTTACGGGTCTGATGTACCTCGCACGTGAGACTGTACTGACCTACGTTTCCATCCCTTTCTTTATCTTGCTCGATAGATCACCGGTTTATATTGTACGCCCGAACGAGGCCATGCGGAGTCGAGCATTGTGGCACTGACCCTTCTTTTGAGAAATCATAATGTTCCGAGATTGGTCGACGAAGATCATTGTTTTATCTGGGGGCCAAAAACCTACAGGGACCCAAGACCAAATTTTTTTATGCCCTGTGTTTCAACATTCGCCAGCGCCGATTTGCCCACGAATCATTAACAGATTGTAAACGTGTTTCGTAACAAACAAGCGCGCAAGGTTATATACTCAATATAACGCGATAAAAAGTATAAATCTCCTTCTTACGCCGAAGCGGCCTAGATATTTACCTGATCCACTAAAGAATAAACAACTGTCGACATACCCAAGAAGCCAGGTTGAGTGTTGAAGCTCTCCTCAGAGCTGCACAATCGAGACACCTTGCTGGGAATTTCACTATCATCATTGGCGCCAGATCCTGCAATGAGAATAATATTTATAAAATATAGGCCTACTTGTCTCTGTCACTACCGCGTCACCTTCTTGCGTCGCCCTGCGTTTTGTAGATTGAAACATTTCATGTGTTGATGACATTTTCACACGGACAGATTACTGTAAGCTTGAAAACCAGAACAGGTCATAAACTCAGGGAAAATAAGAACTGAAAAGACCTCAAGACGAAAAGTAACAACCTGAGAACGTGAAAAATTCAGCGGTTTAAGTGAGCTGCAGTATAGAGGTAGATGGATTCCTGTATATGGCGAATAGGAGTCGGAATTATTCTGTACTTAAGTACCGGTCGGTTAGCCTTTTATACTGTCTGAACTGAAATGGACACTACACAAGCCATTAAACAGGGCCCCGTTTGCGTCTTGCGTGATAACTTAAGGAAATAAGCTAACCCGAGTACAAATGCCTACCTCTTTAAAATGCAAAATTTCCTCAAATGGGGAGTCTTACGCGTGGTTGAGAAATTCTGGGCTAACCTAAATAACAGCACACTCGCATCGAACACAACACATAGCACAAATGGGAGGTCTTAATCAAAGCATCTCACACGAGACGCCGACGCGCCTGCCACTCACCACCAGCTTCGCATAGCCTACAGACTATTCCTATTTGGAGGAGCACCCAGTGATGACTTCAAAAAACTAATAATGAGTAATACGGTTTCAATTAAAGAGCTGAAATCCATTCTACGGTAAGACAGGTGTTCCAATGCTGTTGGAGGCGCGTAAGGATGAAATAATTGGTACGTGAACGATTCCACTGCTTCCACTGCCGCCTACCATCCGTGGTGCAAAAGACCTTCAGGTGGTAGACGACAATAAAAGGATCTTCTTTTGTATAGTTAAGGAAACGGTTTGTTTGTTTGTCTCGTCTTGCCAGATTGCTGATTAGAAGACAATTAACAGTGTCGATTCCCGACGGAGTCGTGCCGCGCGTCTCTAAAAAATTGATATCTGCTCGTCACTGTGATTTTTAGTTTGTTTTATAACTAAAATGGGCTACGCCTTACAATCAGCCGCTGTGGCAAATTGGCTGAGAACACTCAATTCGCCATTAAACATAGGCATGTATATACTCCTTCCCTTTCATAATGTTCAACCACCCCTTAAACTCCTTGCTTTACCTACAGCAAAATATCGCAATTGAGTTTTATGCCCTGTCCATGTTAGTACAGGACCATATTCACCAGCCGACGGAAAATTTTTCGACAACCCAATCGGATCAGAGGTTTGAAAATAAGCGAAAAGTCGCGTTTAATCAAGTATTTCTAATTGATTATTGCAGCTTATGATTGTTTCGGATTCTTGATCATCTAGGCTAGATCGAATGAATATTAAAATTCTAAAATTCTAAACCTGCTTTGGATCAGGATGGATTCATTCGTCTATGCAAAATTTTCGATCAATTCCTCTTTTCTGACTATTGTACATATTGCTCTACAGCGACAGCTACCGGCGGAGCTAATCGCGAATGACGAAACAACGGTCACAAACTACAACACGAACAGTCGATTGAACCAACAACCAATTAGCGAGTAAGAATATATTAGATCAATCGGAATAAATAGGTGATAACGGTGGTATTAGACAATATGGATGTCGTTGTTGCTGCTGGGATCGAAGAGAAAATCCGCACACAAAAAGGTAATAAGTATTATTGCGGCATGATTATCATTCCTGGTGATATTCTTCGGCAATACATCGATTCCATTCTCTCCAAACACTTTGTGACAGGGTCGAAGCGAAAAACAGTGTCGGTGTTAAACACGTTTTTTTTGTCGCTACCGCCGAATAAATAAATTTTTCCATCGATAGCGACCACTGAAATATTTCTGTTCGGGGCCTCAGTGTGATTGATCTCATACAAAGGTGCCCAGGTGTACTTGTCACTTTCTTCGACTAAATAGGAAATTGAAGGAACAACGTCACCGCTTACGGCGTACAAAGTATCGTTAACAACACAAATCTCGCTCGACTGCCAATATTTCCTTGATATATCAAGGACTATCCAACTCTTTTCGTCGTAACATTCAATGTCAGAGATGAAGCAAGAACTTTTAGTTCTACCCCCAGCAACGAAAATTTTGTCCCTCCATAAAGCAGTTCCAAACTCGTATCTGGCTCGCACCATATCGTGTGAAAGTTCCCATTTGCTTTCGTCGTCGTTGTAAACTTCCATCGACTTCAAAGCTGAATAGAAAATCATGATTTCATTTAGTTTTGCAAAAGGTGAATCGGCTTCAGACAGTCGATCTCATTCGCTACAGAAAAATACCACGAATAAAAGGAGTGAAAATGCCAAAAGAAATATTTACCTTTACGTGAACGCACTCCGCCTATTGCGTATAATTTTTCCTGAAAAACAATTAAGCCAAATTGTGCCCGTCCTTGGCACATGGAAACTCGCTGTTGCCATAATCTGTTCTTTAAATCATACGTGAAGACAAATGCTGAAGCTTTACCTCTACGCGGCCATCCGCCGGCGACCCAAATAATTCCTTTATGCAACGTCACTCCCATCCTGTAACGGAAATAATTCCCGTTATTGCAGGGAACTAATTCACATCTAATGCGAGCCGTGATAAAAAGGTAGCTATACAATTATGCATCCTGCTTTAAGGATTGGAAGTTTATTTCATGTGTGGTGACAGTGATCAGTGATTGATCGGCAAGTAATTCTCTGTACAGAGTCAGCCTCGATCCTGGATAACGGGGAGGCGGGCAAACGTACAAATCCGCAGGCCAAACAATGAAAGGAAAGAATGATCCGCTGTGTTACAGTGTATGGAGATGGCGTCGCAATTGATACAAATAAAGAGACTAACCCTCGTAAAGGAACCATAGATGTTTTGCTCTCCTCGTAGTAATCGTAGCGCGTCCATGCTTGATTCCGTTCCGATAATGCAAAGTATTTTTGAGCACGCTGCCGATGAGAGATCCTTGGGTTTGCAATTTCGTCATTAGACGTTGCTTTTATCGCTTGAACCTTTGAGGTGGATTGGTCGATGACCTTTCGCGGATGATCGTTGTCAATGTCATAACGTTCCACAAGCAGGCCAAATCTTGAATCTTGCAATATAATTCCTCCAATCGCGTATACGTATCTCTTCCGACTTTCTACAAAGAGAAACTCTGATAGCCGATATAAAAATAAAGATGCCTTATGCGACCTGATATACACGAGATTTATTGAAGAATATAGGCCAACACATCAGCATAAAAAGGCTATTACTTACCAAATTCCGGTTGGGTGTTGCCGTCGCTCGCTTTAGAGCTCCCCAATCGATTCACATTTCTTGAAATTCCATTGGAATCATCGCTGTTTGTTTCCAGCTTACCCAAGCCAGGTTGAGTAGCGATGCTAGCCTCAGAGACCCCCAATCGAGATACATTTTTGGGAATTCCGCTGGAATCATCGCCGATAGTTGCCGACGTACCCAAGCCAGGTTGAATTTCGATGCTAGCCTCAGAGCTCCCCAATCGAGAGATATTTTTTAAAATTTCGCAGGAATCATCACCGTCAGTTGCCGACTTACCCAAGTCAGTTAGAGTTTCGATGCTCGCCTCAGAGCTTTCCAATTGAGACTCATTCCTGGAAATTCCACTGGAATCATCGCCATCAGCTGCCGACCTACTCAGGCTAGGTTCAGCTTCGATGCTCGCCTCAGAGCTCCCCAATCGAGATATATTTTTAGGAATTCCGATGGAATCAGCGCCGATAGTTGCCGACTTCCCCAAGCCAGGTTGAGTTTCGAATCTCGCCTCAGAGCTTCCCAATCGAGACGCCTTGCTGTGGTTTGCGCAGGAATCATCGCCGTCAATTGCCAGCTTACCCATGCCAGGTTGAGTTTCGATGCTCGCCTCAGAGCTCCCCAATTGAGACTCATTCCTGGAAATTCCACTGGAATCATCGCCATCAGTGGCCGACTTACTCAGGCTAGGTTCAGTGTCGATGCTCGCCTCAGAGCTGCCGAGTCGAGACACTTGGCTGGCAATTCCACTGAAATCATCGGCGTCAGTTTCCGACTTAGTCAGACTAGGTTCAGTGTCGATGCTCGCCTCAGAGCTGCCGAGTCGAGACACTTTGCTGGCAATTCCACTGAAATCATCGGCGTCAGTTTCCGACTTAGTCAGGCTAAGTTCAGTGTCGATTCTCGCCTCAGAGCTGCCGAGTCGAGACACTTTGCTGGCAATTCCACTGAAATCATCGGCGTTAGTTCCTGCAATGAGAATAATATCCACAACACTACAACAGAATATATGCCAGTCTTAATCACAATCGCGTTACCTTCTTGAGTCCCGCTCCGTTTCGTAAGTTGAAGCTTTTTGGGGGTTAATGTCATTTCGTATGCGTTTAACTGGGATGGTTCTCTGTAGACTTGAAAATCAGAACAGGTCATAAACTTCAGGAAAAAAGGAACCGTAAAGAACTCAAGACGAACAGTAACAACCTGAAAATAGCAAATTTAGCGGTATAAGGAAGTTGCAGGAGAGGTAGGCCTACACATGGGCTCCTGTATAGGCCTTATGTTGAATAGAGGTGGGAGATATGTGCTGTCGAACTATTCTGAACTCGGGTACCTGACGGGTAGCCTACTATATATAGGCTACTGTCTGAACTGAAATAGACACTATATATAATCAGTCGAACAGGGCCCTATTTGCGTATTGCGCATAACCTTCAAGCAGTGATCGCGTTTTACTTATAAGTGTAAGCCAGACCAAATACAAACCCTCGCCCCTGTAAATGCAGAATTCCCACCCGTTGAGTGAATCTTACCCTGTTTGAGAATCTCTGGGCTCGGAACTGCCAATAGTACGCAAACCGACAGCACATCCACGGCGAATAAGACAACATCACACAAATCGGTAGTTCGAATCAAAGCATCTCACATGAGACGCCGACACGCCTGCCACCCACCACCAGTTTCTCATACAGACTAGTAGGCCTACTGTGTGTGGAGGAACACCCAGTGATTATTTCAAAACCTACTAATGAGTGATACGCAGACACCATCGGTTTTCAATTGAAAGAGCAGGAATTCTTTTTCTTTGCTAATAAGACAGACGTCCTAATTAGCCTGAAGACGCTTAATCAAATAATTGTTACGTTGACGAATTTTGTTTTATTGAAGAATTTTTAGTGGCGGGTAACGCCAGCGGCGCAAGAAACCTTCTGGCGTTAGGCGCCACTGAAAGATTTTCTTTTGCAGTCGAGAACGCCATAATAATCCACGTTACTCGTGCACGCTCAATCGCTTATGTCTTGTATGTCCGACATCGACGGCATCTTTGCGAAGCTACAGCGCCATCTACCGGTCATGAAAATGAAAAAACTGCTGTCTTTCACGACAATATGATTGAAATCAGAGACCGGAATTTGATCTGACATCTTTGCGGTGTATGTCGAATCAGCACACCTACAACTTCAGCCAATCTGAAAACTATTTATTGCAAAAATATAATGAATGACATGATAAAATGAGCCGATACAGCTCACAGTCAAATACGATAAAATGAGTTCTGCTGGGAACATATTTCAAGCCTGAATCAAAACAATATTCACACTCGTAATGGACAAAACATTAATCTCTCTGGGGGATGAATAGGTCTCTTTATCTCTGTCTCCAAGGGGTGAACAGTCAATGTCTTTGGCTGGATCTTCACCAAACCGCTACTTTTCCCGCTTAGCTGTGATGCTTCTCAAGTCTGGAAGTATCGTACTCCGGTATTTTTCCTCCAACGAGGACATAAAATCCATGTAGGATGAAACAGTGAAGTCAAGAAATGCATCTTCCTGGATATAAAAGATGAAAAGTGACAGTTTTGACTAAAAAATTATTGTCCATTTGGCCTGTGACGGAACTGACCGTACCGCCACCTCGGCCCTCGAAGTCATGCCATAATCATACCATTCCAAAATTACGTGGTTATAGTGGATTATAACACATGTGACTTGGCCGTGATTATTATATAACCAGTTTACCCACCCATCTACACTGGTTTGATACCATGTGGGTCTGCGGAATTGAATATTTTGCAACTGCTGTTCATAAAGACATAAAAATTACAGGCAAATCGTATTTTATTCAGTCGGCTGTGGCCGTGGACCGAAGAGAGAATTGTAGAAGTCACCAACCCGTAGGAAGACTTGCAAATCTTGAGTGAGACGATGTTGTAAAATTTTTCCTTGAAGATGTTTTAAGATGGCGACGCAGATATAAACCTGTAACATAAGAGAGGAAGTTCTGAGAGAGAGAGAGAGGGTTTATTTCGTTCCCCAGGAAATACCACAATCTAATAGCTAGCCTACATGAATAACGCGAATTTCAATATGGACTGGGTGGCACGCTATAACCAAGTCACCACCCTCAAGTATCAAGACACGATGGACAACTAATCTGTAACTGCAACTGCTAAGCTTGCAAGGGTGGAATGTAATATCTGTATCATAAGTGAAAGTTTGGGCCCCAAAGAGTAAGTGATGATATGAGCTAATGAAGCCGACCAGGTTTGAAACGACAGCAGCCGATTCTGAACAAGCATTGGTCCCGGGGCTTCACATTGCCCCCCAAATATCCAAAGAATCATTACCTGGTAATCGGATCCCATTATAATAACAACTGCTACATAGTGTGTGATTTGGAACCAATCCATATAGTTCCAAAAACATTGCTTCAACCAATGCTGGCAAATCTGAGAAGGAGTATATCCACACATACGAAACGTGGAGTGAACAAGAGGGAGCTCATTCTAAAAAAGTGACATTCTTAATTAGAAGGGTGTAGTGGATGATAATCAGGGATTAGTGAACTTTAATCCGAGAGTACTGAACTTTAATCAGTGATTACTGAGCTTTAATCAGTGATTAGTGACATTTAATCAGTTATTAATGAACTTTAATCAGTGATTAGGGATCTAACACAGAAGGCAGTGGATGCTATTACAGAATCTATAGCAAGAATATAATGCAGCCGATAGCGGACGATCAATAGATATTGTAAAGAAGATCACCACAAATTTAACGCCCAGCCTTAGTTTATTGAGAATTATAACATTCACAAGCTTTCGGAGCTCTGCTCCTTCATTAGGCGAAGATAGAATGAATCATAATAGCACAATTTGAATTAAAATTGTTCTAATTCTCAATAAACTAAGGCTGGACTTTAAATCTTTGGTGATCTTCTTTACAATATTCGTAATTACAAAACACTAACATTAGATGGACCTGCTAAGAATTCGCAAAATCTAGCGTGCCCAGCTGACACTACTCTGTACCGGTACTCTCCAACAGACACCACAACATCATTATATACTGTAGTGTGACATAACACTCGTGATAAAAAATTCAAAGTTTGACCGAAAGTAAACCCGAATCAGCCTATTTTTCTGTATGACGTCATAGAGCGTGACTCTTTGAAAGTGGCTCACGGACCACACGGTAATGCCGAATGGAGATGGAATGGTCTTACCTGCAGGATATATTCCACATAATGACCTGTGTAGGAAAACAATGGATGGATCCCACTCGCTCGAATTTGCTGTGGCAGATGAACCTGAAACAGTAGACGTAAACTGGTAATGACTAATGAGGGAAGGCAGGTACTGGTATCTCAATTTGGCATCATCATTTTGGGGTGGCCGAAATGATTGAAACTGCACATTGATTTGGTATAGATATGCATCTTACGCTTGCATGTAAGCGAGCCGGCCATAAGAATCCTGAAAAGAGTAAATCCGAAGCCTTCTGCAAGAAATTCCACGTCTTGTCCTTGTTTCCTCCCATCATCAAGAATACGGTGCTCGCAAACCAATCGAATCCATGGTACGGACCACTCACGGTTTCTACAAAATTCAAGACATGGCACTACTCCCTGAATGAGATAAAACAGAACTTTAAAGTGTTAACTTACTTATTTGGGAGTCACCAATTTTGTCTTTTTCGATTCGTTCCTGTTGTTTTTCGAGTAGCAATTGGCAATGTTTCAAAACGTACGCCAAATTATTGACGATTGATTCTGTATTGTTTTTTAACAAGTTCAAATGCTTTCCGTACCGAGCCACTAGTTTCACTCCAGCCATGTTAAAAGCATTAAGACGGTCTTTTATCTTGAGATCTGCAAGTTAAGAGACACCAATTGATAGTTGTAAAAGAACACAACATACAGTATGGAAGGACAGGCATGGTTGTGGCAGCTAGGGTAAGGGTTTAGGTAACTAGGGTCTTTTCCAATGCGCTGATCCAAAGCAGAGTAACACTATTGAATACAACAGTTACAAATATTACCTTTGGTAGATGGATTTGTGAAGGTTTTTTCTTCTGCCATTCTTCCTTGAGCCGTCACAGCAGCTGTTAGTAGATCTGTCAATACGCCTTCTTTCAAAACAGCAGGACTTGAAGCCATGGTTTTTCGAAAAGTGACACGACATTGATCTAACCAACTGCGGTTTTTATCGGCCGCTTTTGTTTTCGATAGAAATCGGCTCACCATACTTTCTTTAAAAAAATGAAGTGATTACAAAAAAGAATAGTAGCGAAGTCGATGGTGGACAATTGATAATTAACAGATTAAGAAGTAAACACCATAAGTTTAATGTCGTGCTCTGTTTATTATAAAAATTCAAAAGGTTTTGGGTTCAAGATGAAAAAATAGATAAATACCCTTTTTTCCCGGAGTATGTGAGCTGATGTTGGGTGTGTATTCTTTAGGTAGTGGGAGCTTGTTGAAGAGAGGCCAAGGATAAGCATTCGATTTTGATGCCTTATGAGAGTGCGGTTGAAGTTGAAGCTCTCTTGGAGGAAGACGTCTCTCAAACGGACCACCAATAGCTTGAGTTCGTGCAAGAATATGGTTGCGTTCAACAGATAATGAATCAATGATGATATTCCTGTACACAGAGCAGAGTAAAGCTAGCTTCATTCTTCTCCCTTCAGCCCTTCTATTATTAACTAGCCACGATGACATCAGCATGTTTGAGATAGCACAACCAAGAATGCTGAGGAAGTAGGGGAATTAAGAGCGACAGAATAGGATACTAACGAATATTAGCACTAGGTCAAGGAGGATTTATAGAAAGTGATTCGCTGTGACAACCGGATTGGAGATGCCAAAAGTTGAAGAAGGGGAGAACCCATGAGGAAAGTCAGAGTGACAGAAGAGGGAGAGTCATCTGCTGTGACAACTTGATAGGGCACGCCAAAATTTGGGTAGGAAGTCGATTGAGATTGTGTTGTAGTATCTAGTACCTTAGCAGAATAAGACATACCCTTCATAAGTGCAGTTGTCTTTTTGCATTTGAAGTAGAGTTTGTTGGATATTATATTGAGTTTCCAGCAGAAGCCACGAATCCAAACAACAGGTCAACACATTGAGTAACCTGTAAATGTTCAAGTTAATACAACTGTTTTGACAAACCTAGCACTAGACTATGAAGCTCAGTAGAACTTGACTCACCTTAAACCAAATACGTGAGATTGCTCGTAGTTGAATAAAGAATGAACTTTGATCTCTGAATTTATCAACACCAGCCGATCAAATATATCCTAAAAAGGAGTAAAGTGTCACCACAATTTTAGTGTCCAGACAGCTTTCGAAGCCCAGCTCCTTCATCAGGTGAGAGCCAGTCACTTCAAATTTGACATCCAGTCCCACATTATTCCAACAAGTTGAGCTCTACTCCTTCATCAGATGAAGCCAGTCACCACAAAATTGACGCCCAGCCTCATACTATTTCAAAAAAAGTTGTCAAAACCATAGATCCTTGCTACTTACTACAACAGAATCTGGAGTTTCACGGAAACTGTAGTTTGTTTTGTTAAGTAACTTTTGTTTTTGGAAGATGTGATAAACAGCATCGTACGAGCTCATGATGTTAACAAGTCCGATGAAGGTCTGCAACAGAATTGATAAGTGTAAATGATGATTGTTTTCTGAGAGAGAGAGAGAGAGAGAGAGAGAGAGAGAGAGAGAGAGAGAGAGAGAGTTCTGTAGATAACGTATAATTTTCAAGTCTCATCAAGTTTTATTGCTGTTGGGGATTGGACCAGGGATGGAAGAGCATCAACTTCCTGAGATGTTCGTTGCTCACTTATACGATTCTAATATGACGATACGCACGCGGACTGACTCACAGCAATTTGTCTGGAAGGAGATCTTTGCATTCCCCATGTTTTTTTCACATGTGGATCGAACCATGAACCTAACAAGATACGTCACAAAGTTCTTACTTTATGTACGGACTTGTCAATGGGCGAGACTGGATATGGTGGTGGAGCCGTCATCCTAATTTCGTCTGATGCGCATTCAATTCCAGCCCACAATTCTTGCACCAACGATTTCTCAAAGCCAGCAAGCCGTAGGGCTAAAAACATAAATTTATTATAGGATTAACCAAGTGATGGAAACATTAATTTATAAATTGGTTCTGAAGTTTGTAGTCACACCATAGAACGTACAACGAACCTGCTATTCCGGGAGCCGTAGCAGCGACCTGCGTCACCATTACTCCATACCCAAATTTTTCACACTTGCTGACCTGGTAAAAAGGGATATATGGTCATGATAAGGCCTGTGCGGTCGCATAAGGTGCTGAGCATAAAATCAACATCTTCTCTTTCTATATGGCTTTCTTTGGACCAGGTGTCAGGGTAGCCACACACTACAGCTGATGGAAGATTGTTACTTAATCTCACACATTGAAATCTATAATAGCGAATGTCCAGCTAAACATTAGTCTTGATGTAGAGTTTAGATACTAAAGTAGCTTTCACCTGTAATTTTTTTCTGTATCTTGTGTACATGTAGCTGACACATTCATTCATAGCTCCTGTCTGTTGCAGGAGAAGCAAGCCCTGTAAAACAAAACCATCGTTCACTGTTCCCACAATAGATATTAGTGACCAAAGAGAAATCTGTATTGAAACATTGTAGTTAATTAGCAAATTTTCACGAAAGAAATGGAATACTAAGGGACTCCTTATTCGTTGCTGTCTGTGGAAAATTTATTTATTATATTGGGACACTATGCTTGGATCTGAATTTATGTATAGGTCAGGGAAGTATCTTCATCGATAAATTTCTTTCCCGCACTGGGTATTATATTATTTTTAAATCTTCCTAATTACCTTAGGAGTAGCTGCGTAGTTAAGTAGATTATCAAGCAAGCTTTCTTCCCATAGTAAAGTCGCTTGTGGTGACTGAAAACCAGATGAATCCAGATCAATCCGGCTTATACTTTCATCCAACCCGGCTGACTCGTTCTCTTTGGCAGGGATCTGACATAAATACCAGTACATATAACTTTAAGATGATATTTTCAGAAAGAGATAAGCAACAAGTTACCTCTTCCCATGCCAATGCAATGTACTCATGTAGTCTGTATTCTTTCAATAGATTCAATCCTTCGCAGGTGTTATACATTTGACGACAAACAAAAACAAATGCTCCAGTGACAACGTATGATTGATTGGAGTTGCCAGGTAGTTTCAAACTCAATGACCTTTGAGCAAACTCAGCAACTACATGAGCAGCAGTAGAGGAAGTTCTGAAAGAAAAGTTGACAGGAGGTTAAACTCGTTTTGTCCAAATCTAAGTAAGTGGTGATGATGCTGATGAAGGTGTACCTGTTATTGATTCCTCTACCTGAGCTGCCGTACATCAGAATATGCCTTCCAGACGCAGTTGATGTCAGACTGGCGAGGATTTCCGCCACATGCAACATAGTTGCCTCACTCGCTCTCATGACTGAACAAAGCAGAAAAAATTTCATAAATTTAATAAATATTAATCTTCATCCTTCCTATGGCTTTCCTCGGACGAGACATCACGGCAGCAACTGCTTGGTGGCCTCATACAGGATTTGCAGACGAGTCACCCCATTGGGTAGTTTGTATATTGTACAGGAATGGATGAATAAATATTAATTATTAATACATATTATTTATATTATTGTATATATAGGGCATGAAATCAAAGTCTCACTTTGACTTGTTGTGAGCCATGACTTGACCGGTGCGAGTAATGCATTGATGATGTCATCGGTGACACACGACTCTACAAACACACATGAACTACAAAGCCTTCTCAGGATCTGCGAAAAAAATATTCAAGATTTATTTGTCTTTCGCAAATCGAAAAATGTGGCATTATACAGAATCAATGTGCGACGAAATTTCCCAAAGTAGGCATCTAGAGTATGCCACGCAGATACAAGAGTACCCGGTACCACCAAATGACGCTAGAGGTTTCGCAACGAAAGTTGCCCTCTTGAAAGTTGTTGGTCTGCTAAGTCGAACTGTTTTGGTCCCGCCTCGCAAAAAGTTTAATGAGCCCATTAAGTCGCCAAAAACGATGGCGCTGGAGGTTTCGCAAAGAAAGTGGCCCTCGAGTGTAGAATCCGATTGCTGGACATAATACAAATAATGGATCATGTGGTGATGGCTATGAGTCACCGAAAGGCTAATGAGATTCACCCATAACTTACCTTTCCAACTAACATAGCAGGCTCGTGAGCTTTCTGTTCTGACTTTGGTCGATGATTGGCCAGGTTGAGAAGCTGCAATGAAATGGTTGTTACAATTTGAACACAGTTTAAATAGGGTTACAGACGAAAAGTCAATACAAAGGAAGAAGTTTAACTCATCAAACATGACAACTGTCATTTCAACTTAGTCACTGGTAAATTGAATGTACTGCTGACATACTGACACTTCGTGAATTGCTTGAAATGGGCAATTTATAGTAGATTGTAGCATGATTATTTTGCCGGATGCCATTTCCCCAATTTCCCGAGTTAGAGACTGACCTTGGTTGGTTAAAGTCACTTACCTGTATCCAATCAACAACTAAGGTTTGGATCGAAACGGCTTTTCCTGATTTCAGGCGAACAGGAAATAAATTCCTCCCATCAGAATACAACAACAGTTGACCGAGTAGAGAGAGAGAATGGATGAAAGTCAGATGCTCAAGCTCGACGGCAGAATATTTTGTTCTAAATCAAATTCAGTATATCATTTTATCCTGTGCACTGTTGCGTGACCAGGAAGGATCGAACTGGATGATCAGGAAACAGAAAGATGACAGGCGTACGGAAACAAACCTTCGGGCTTCGTCGTTAAGTTTCTGCTGTTTCATTTTCTTGATGATCCCAGTCACGCTCGACTGCAGTTCTGTACATTTTTCACAGAAGGCAATACATTGCTCAACTGCATCTTCAAGCACATCCCTGTTACATAGACATATGTCCATACAAACAAACATATTCCAGATTTAACACTCTGTTACATATCGAGAAATGCAGCATGAACAGAATCAATATGCTAGGAACATACTCAGACACCTCTGCCTAAGAAAATGAAAATTAGGTACGGGCTAACAAAATCAGACAGACAGGCCCACTCCACTACCCCCCGTCGAATTCCACATGAATATTCAATGGCTAATTGCGCATTATACAGACTAGGCAAGGTGGCGCCCATAGGCGTCTGTCCCCATCCCCACTGTACAGTGCGAGGTAACATGGACACAAAATAACTAGTAGTGAATATCATTAATCCATATAAATATAATATTTACCGATAACAATCTTGTATCTGTTTTATCACGACACATCGGCTGTAGTTACCATGTAGCCATTTTCTAATCCAATTGGCCTCCGTGTCAACAAGTGATATAAAATGAAGTGGTGTCAACAGTTGCTTGGTAACATTTGTCACTGAAATTGTGCGGAAATTTAGTATCGGTGGTGTTCTAGTGAAGGGGCTCTCAATCTGGTTCGTCTCATCCCTCCCTTTCATAATACCCCCCTCCGCCCAGGAAAGCTCTTAATGGTGGCTTGTACAAAAATGTGAAACATCCTTTATTGTCGCATAACTTTATCCCGCAGGAAGGTAGGACAAATTAGCACACTTACCCGAAATAAAAGCTGATGGTCTAAAACGAGTAGGAAAACTTGACCCCTGGTTAAATGTTCTTGTATAAGCATCATGGTGTGGCCAATGGATGAATCTTTCTTTAGACATACCTGACTTTGGATGCAGTACAATAATGGAGAGGGTGCTCTCCACGATTGCTTCCAAGAATGTCTCTGGATATCGAATCCATATTGAGGGCACTTGTTGTTGATATTCATTAAGTAACCGAATCCTAAATGCAAACAAATCATAAAATACGGGGTTGCCAGTCGAATTTGAAACTATTATATCCAGTAATTCGGATCAAATATGAAACAGTGAGAAATTTTGAATGTCGAAACACTCGAAAGATACATTAGCACAAGCGAATTTGGATTCAAACACATTGGCATAGTATTCGCCTGATTTCCAAATACAGCAGACTAATTTCCTGCGGACACAAGGAATTCCCCTGAAAGCTTCCGCATCGTCATTTTTCTAGACACTGTTCGGGCCGATGGCAGCCAACCAGCAACAGAGATAAAATCAGTTTCATTACCTTTTCATGATATGAATCACTTCTGGATGTGTTAGATCCAACCCATCACTAATCTGAGGCAGAGAGGAATTCCTTGGTGACATGAAAAGGTATTGTAAATGTTCTGCCAGGCATGTGTATGTCTCCCGTGTGATGTGGTGGTTAGATACTAAAAAATAAGTCTTTATACAGACTGGTGATGCCACAATACACACACAAATACACTACTTGTGGCTTGAAAATATGCATATCATTTTGTGTGACTGTTCTTGACATACAGGCTGGACTAGCTGGCATAGAGGTACCTTGTGGGTCATGTATGACATCAATATGAAGCGCACTACTCTGCATGATCCCTCACGCTGGCTGTCCGGTAGAGAAGCTACAGATAATATTGCTGAACATAATTGCCATGGCGGGGTCGGTTCCTGAACCCATGAGTTTCCGGTTTTGTAGCCGAGGACCACTCTCTATCCTATAGACACCCCATCCAAAAAAAGACCTCTCTCTCTCTCTCTCTCACCAAATGCTCACCTGCAAACATTTTAGCATGGAAACTCAATGCGTCATGAGCAATAAGAGTGTCAGAATCAGCTAGAGCCGCCATCAGTGAGACTCTCAACTGTGTCCAACTTTCGCTCGCCATCACATCTGATGGTGGGACTTGACACAATCGCTTCAACGCTTCTCTTCTGACAGGCAATGGTTTATCACTGTCCATTTCATCGGCTATCCGATGAAATTGCTCCTACAAACAAACAAAAAAGGTTCCAGTAGGCCTCTACGACTTACTAGATGACCAAATGCTATTACATAAGGTTGTACCATCGTAATTTTTATTTTTTGTTAACGTCATTGTGGTTGTGGTGCCGCACATAATATATTATTAGACGTATCATGGTTGCCATAACAACAGTCTATACAATCCCAGTACCGGTATATTAGATTGCCAAAGACTTACTTGACTTAAAAAGAAAAAATTTTGATCGTACGTCGATCCTCCGTCACTGAAGACCGAATGATGCTTTCGACTTGGTTGGCTGTTGGAATCTTCTTCACCAATTGCACTTAATCTTTCATCTTCAATATTTCGAATGATAAATTCTGACGCGGCCGAAGTTTCATTGCAAATTTGTCGCACGACATCTGAAAACCTGAGTGAGAGGCACATTCACTAGAAATCCAGTCAATGATTCGAGAAGAATTAGGATTTGAGCGTGGAAAATTCAACCGTTTGCGAGAAAATCCATAGAAAAGCACATCATCATATGTATAACCAATGCTGGCTAACCCAAATATCAGCACCAAAGACTTTGTCAAATACCACCAATCTCTCTCTGTGTATCGTCAAATTCTGTCGTTAAACAGACATACAGTCAGGAGGTTAGTATTTACCCTCTAGATTCTGAAACAGCAGTTGTTACAAGTTGAACAAGAGTTTCTTGTCCAGACGTTGCGTTCAAACTTGCGCCCATGCTGTTCTTCTCAATTTCTTCATCAATTAATTGACCCATCGACACCTCAAGCTGGTTCCGAATATGGCGAACAAAGTCATATCTGAAAATTTGGAAATTTAAACCTATTAGAGGTCTTACTTATCGTCGGTTCGGTGTCAAAATGATTGTATGCAATCAATATACTCCACACAATAATGCGCGATGGAAGTGCTAATAACAGAATAACCGTTCCTTGCTGAAAATCAGGTGTATTTAGCGTCTTAGGTCAGAGAACGCATTAGCATATACGGTATGTTGGGGTGTACAGACACAGGGACAGGGTTCATTTGTTTCTGCTATAATAGTGGTATTTCTGGTACAGGTGTAGTACTGCAAAATACAATATTCAAACGACGATTTAGCATTTTCAAAATGCTGATTGCTGATTTCATGAAATTTTGCGAGATATATCCCTGAACCGTCAGATACACACACACGTACTTGTGAAAATTTTCGTCCGTTTCTTCCAGATGGAGTATCACATCTTCCGCAGATTCAACGGAGTCGGATTCTCTGATAATTGGTTCAACATTCTTAACAAGTTGATGAAGACTTGAAAGGATCTCGTCTGGGTCTATAGCTGTTTCGTAATCCATTGAAAATTCGCTATAAAACCACAACTTATCCGTACCGCCCGCACCGCAAACTTTCACACGGACAAGAATTCCTGTGTCTACGGACGCCGAATTTACTCGCGCGTGACGACAGCTTACCAGAATTATTTTCACAAATTTATGAAAAAATCTCGTTGACGTATAACGAACCACGAACCATGGTCTCTCTAAAATTATAGAAATGTGATGAAAATTACTAACAAGGGATTGAGAAAAGTTATGGCTCAATTCCATGCCCGAAGTTCGTTCATTCACACGTGCTGTTCGAAGGGAGATCATTTGCATTTGTTTTGATCGCGATTTTTCTACGGACAGGTGCTTTGTAGTGGACAATGTGGATGCACTGATGCACTTAAGTTCTCAAGGCATTGAACGATTTGAAGAATCGCTGTAAAAGAGAATTTGTACTTAAACCAGTCATAGAGATGGATATATTCACATCATTGGAGTTTAAAAAGCTTCTGGACGACGTAAAAACAAGAAGTGAGGGTCTACTCAAGTTCACACAAGCTAGTGAAAAGTTTGATTCAAACAAAAAACAAAACCACGATATCGTAAAATCATACATCAGTTCATCCGCTGATTGCGCAGAGCTTCTACAATGCTTCAAGGGGGAGGTAACACCAAACGATTTACTTTTGATATTCCGTTGTTTGATACAAATCCTGACTCGGACTGCGAGTGATCTTGAAGAGTTTTATGGCAAAGTTGGGATGTCAATATGCGATGCTCTACTACGCAGCCATCTTCAAAAAGTTTACCATGCTCTCGGATTACACCAGTCTCCAAGAGCTGTTTCGAATGGGTTGAAAATGTTAACTTTATTGGTAATGCAAGGCAAAGAAGCTGCTAGAGATATGGCTGATCGGCTGGATTTTAATTTGCGATGCTTCAAGGACATTTTGAAAAGATTTAAAGGGAAGATTTCTTTTGACATACGAAAAGCGTACATTCAGTTCGTGATATCATTTTTCATGTCTGGTGATGTTCGTACCATCAATCGAATATTCGATGCACGTGGATTTGCGTCGGTGATATTTCAAGGAATGGACAAAGACACCGCTTCTACGATACAGATGGTGTTGACTGCGATTCTTGACAACGGCGTAAAGAATTCAGCCGTCTCAAAATCATCAAAAGTTCGTTTTTTTGCTGAAGCAAAACTTTTGAAGAATATCGCGAGACTATTTGAATGGGATGGTATTTTTGATATCAAGGTG
The DNA here is from genome assembly GCA_030412335.1 of Botrylloides violaceus. Taxonomy (NCBI): domain Eukaryota; kingdom Metazoa; phylum Chordata; class Ascidiacea; order Stolidobranchia; family Styelidae; genus Botrylloides; species Botrylloides violaceus. The sequence continues at coordinate 2,175,558 of JASFYC010000320.1, forward strand.
AAGGGAATGAAGAAACATGCAGGCAAGCAATTTGTTCATAACATGGTGCATAATTTCTTGTATTATGTATGCTGTCCGTCCTGCGGAATAAATTTCTTGGATAAAGAATGGGGGGTGGGAGAAAAATGCAAAAATCCTGTTCTACTTGAATTCATTTTGCATTTAATAACTTTGACCTCTGAACCTTTGGTTAAAGATCTCATCGTCAAAATATTAAAAGCTTGTCCGGATCTCCTGCCAAGATTTATGAAGGATTTTCGCATGACGTTGGAACCGAAAAGTGACAAAATTTGGTTGAGAAACTGTGAATTGGTGAGATGTGTTTATGAAAACCAACCAGATGTCGCAGTTGGACTTTCTCAAATATTACGTGCCACAAAAAATCAATCTGAGCAATCAAATTTACCAGATTGTGATCTTTTTGTGAGAATGATTTTACCTGGTATAGTGTCTCCAAACTTTTCATGCATCCCTATTTTAAAGCATTGTATGAAGAGCAAATCTTCACAAGTTAAGGAGAAAGCTCTCAATCTTTTGCTGATTTTTATGCAAAAACTTGATGCTTCAATTACATTTATGTTGGATAAATCAAACTGGGACAATACTGCATTCAACAGTGACGAAAGGATAATTGCTTATGCCAGATTCGAGGATGCGGTTTTAGAAAATTATTTGACTATTCCATTTCTCGTTCAATTATGGAAAGAACTGTCATCTGGAAGTGAAGTGTCATTGAAAATCCTACTGTTGAAGATAATTCGGTTTTGTCAAAAATTATTCCCTCAGGATGTAGAAGATACTAAATTCGATTTCTCACGCCTGCTCAACATAATCACGGCATCATCTCAACTTTTGACAAAAGTTGACATTCTTGATGTTACGATTATTGACATGTTATCAGAAAATCCACGAATGTGTCGATGGTTTAAGATTTTTGACAAAGGGAATACTTCGTTTAAAATATTGCTTAATGTAATACAAAATTCTCCAAAATCAAGTGATTTATATAAAAAATCAGTTCGTTTATGCGAAAAAGTCGTGATGACAAGTGAAGTGTTTCAACCCGATGAAATTATTGATGCATTAATTTGGATTGAAAATATTGTGCCTGACATTAGAAGTCCAAACGATCAAACAATTGTACAGTATTTGAATGATATCTGCAGTAAAGTCGCTCGAACGCCAATGAAATATTTCGATATTTTATCAATTGAAAAGAGAAATGCATCAAAATTGAAAGACAAATTTTGGGAGTCTTTACGAGAGGTTGATATTGCCAAAGAAGTTGACTGGGCAGGGTTTGTTATTATGAAATCAAGATGTTCGTTGGATTCACCCGATGAAGACACTGATGAAAGGGATCAAGCAATGTCATTATTAGCAGTTGCTGCGCTGGATAATTTGAAAGACGTCTCGTTCATGGACGAAGAACGGAAGATTTTGGACGAATATTTAGTTCGTGTGTTCTTTCACTTATTGAACCGGTCTCGAAACGCTAGAAACGGGGAATATTTTGCCCGTGTTTATGAAAGATGCATTTCAGAAATCACGAGAGTTGACGAAAAATACTGTATGTTAGATAACTTTGGTACATTTCTGACTATTTGGACCAAGAAACAGACAGAAAGTCTGTTTAAGACATCTGAAGAGTCACTCCCTGCTCAGTTACAGTCATGGTTATGGAAAGTACATAAGAAGGAGAAGCCACAGTTTGTCGTTAGCGTGATTATTTCAAAATCGTTGGAAAATAATGATTGTAATGTCAACAATGTTTCTTTAATCATGTCACAATGCTTGTTATATTTTGACACATTGTGTGTCAGCAAGTTGGAATCGTCAAAAGAGTTGTTTATTGTATTAATGGGATTGTTAGAAGAGATGAAAAAGCGTGTCAGACTCGAGAGCACCGAAAATGCGTCAAAACTGACTGCCAATGTAAAAACATCTGAGCGATGGATTTTACAAAATTTGAATATCCAAGCATTATTTTTTCAAGACATATTTCTTCAACAAGACCAAACTGATGACATCGCCAATTTTGATTCGAAAAAGTTAACAAATACAGACATGGCACTGGACTCATTATGCACTTATGCAATTGCAGGACTTCTTGTGAAAAAGGAATTATCCGATGTCCCCAAAGTCTACACAGCAAAAATTATCAGCTCAATTCCACAGTTACTCAGACAGTTTTCAAATGAACTCTCTTCAGAGGATATGGACAGACTTTTACTTCCGATAGTTTTCCATCGCATTCAACACCTACTGACTGCTTCTGACTGCAAGGTAATGGTTGGGTGCATTGTGGAAATCCTACCCACCATCCGATCAAAGAAAACGACGAAGTGGATTGCAAAAATTCTTTGTACCACGATAGAAAAAATTTGCAGTCTTCATTTTCATGGTGGTGCTGAATTTTATAAAAGCTTGCACAAAATATTTGATTTTATGAGTTCAAATATGTTGAAAAACCAATCGCATTTGATTGGTGTATTATCGAGGCTAATTCAAAAATTTCCGTGGCTGGCTGAAAAACTTGACAAAGGCTTTGTTGAGAGCATATTGAAAAAGATAGACAGGGACAGAGTCAAATTTTGTGTGGAACTTACACGGTGCAACCCTGATGCAGTGGAAAATGTTGTGAAAGATAAGCTCCTAAGTGATTTGCCTCAACAAGAGCGGCTTATAGCATTCCCTCTAGTACACCAAGTCCTTGGAATATTGACAAAAGATTTTGAATCAAACGCAGTCGAGATACGACCACTGTTTGATATCTACTGGAGAATGATTACGTCAGCTAACCCTTGGGAAGATTTAAGTGCCATCGTAAAGTCTGACAATGGAAAAAGTTTTCTCTGCAACCTCTTCAGTCTATGCTACAAATTTGGGATGGAAGAAGACGTTGTAAATTTTGTAGACAGTTTAAATGAGGGTGAAAAATTCATGCTTGAAGCTGGGGAGGTATCGATGATCATAGAATGCGTCTTTTCATCATTTGGCAAAGTTTCTTCAAAATGTCAAGTATCGTTAATGCCTGTTATCATGAAGTTGGTCACAAATTGTCACATAGAAGAGACATTCTCTCTCTTGAGAAGGATTCTTGATGGCTGTCATTCCAGTACGCACAAGAAAATTGCTGCTAAATGCTGCCCCTGGTGGGCAAAGTTTGTGAGGCAAGCGTTGATGAAGTATTTTGACTTGCCAATTGCTATTCAATGCATCACAAAACTTTTTAAGATGGTACATCCGCTTAATGGGACTGTTCCTGATACTGGCATTGATATTGGAACATTACAAGCCCTGCTTGTAAGTCATTCAAAGTTCTTTCCATCCATCATGGACACAGGACCAGACAAAGACTTGCACAAGTGCTCAATACTAGAGTTACATTATGAGTTGGCTCTTCGTTGCGCTACAACTGGGCTTTCACCTTCAGACTATTGTTATCTTCTCAGTGGGTACACTGCTACACTGTCAAAGCTGGACCAAGTCATTTTGAAGACCTTATTAGTATATGAGCAAAAAGGTGTTAACCTTGATGAAGTAAAACCATTCTTATGGGGGAAAAGTGCAATTTCTTCGTACCGAGCTCGTAAAAACCTTGGGGAGAACTTATGGAAAAAACCTGGATGCACAGAAGTCTTGTCATGCATTGATGATTCGGTGATGGATTTCACGTTAACACATTTTCCTGTTAGACGTCGAATGATTTATATCAAAGACATGACATCGAATTTGTCATATTTTGAAAATGACTTAACAGGGACTATATCCGCTTCAAAAAATGAAATTTTAAAAGAACCCACATCGAGCCAGAATGTGTATGATCCGTGCTTTCTCTTGCCGTCATTCCTACACATTTTGAGTCCAGAAAATTTGGTCGATTGCAAAATATTTGTACAAAGTGGCGCGTTGGCGTATTTATTCTGTTGCTTAGCCAGCCATTGCCATACAGTACGAGCGATGGCTGCAAATTGTTTGATGATGTTTTATCATCACGCTCAAACAGCATGGTTTTCAGAGAATAATCTTACCATGTATCTGATTCGGTGTGTTCGGAATAGCATACCAGTGAAGGATGGTGGACAAGGAAATACAATCATTGCAAAACTGCCAACAGTGGTTGCCAATTTCCTGGCGGCTGTTGTTCAGTTGCATCTAGATCCAAAGGATCACATGTTCTCAGTGCTGCATCGCTACATCTTAATTAAGCCACAACTTGACTTGAAAGATATTCCAGAGTTTTTTGTCCTTTTCTTCAGTGCTGAGATGGAAAGTAAAATCGAAAGAACGTGGGTCGTCAATTTAGTTTGCAACAGCCTTCGAGATCAAGGCGATATCAATGCAATCAATAAGCGAAACGTAATACAGCTTCTTATGTGTCTCCATGATTCGGCAGTGAGCGAAAATTTTGTCCGTCGGCAAATTTTTGAGGTGTTTGAACGTATCGTTTTAATACGAAGTGCTGCATTTGATTTGGTGAAAAACAAAGGCTTTATATCATGGCTTAGTTTAGCCGCTTCAAACCAGCCTACCAGGCAGAATAAGTACTCAAGAATCACACAGACTACAGGACGGCCTGGACAAAGAAGAGATGACACAAGAGATATAATCAGGGTACTCTCAACATTATGCAACACACTAGACGCGACTAACATCACTGTCAAAAAATCTCAAAGTGCTCAAAATGAGACTACTACTACTGATGGAGATGTTTTGATTGAAAAAATGGAAATTGGATCGGATGAATTAAAAGGATGCAAAACTACAGCTCGAATTATAAAGACGATCACCAACATTGAAGAAATGGAAATAAAGCAAGAGGAGTTTCAAGAAAATGCAGCTGGAAACAAAAACCTGAACACCGGTGTTGAAAAAATGGAAGTCAATAGTTCAAATGAGGTTGTATCTCGAAAGGAAAAAAAGTTCGCAGTCATTCCATTTCGTATTTTGAAACAAATCATGTCTCTTGCAATCACACTACAAGAGAATCTTTTAGCCGGTCAAGACTTTGATGTAGACTTTTGTGAGGAATGCCTTGAAGTCTTATCGTCATGCATAACCGAAATGAACACAAGAAACTATCAAATTATCCACAAAAACAACCTCAAAAAAGGCAACAGTGGCATTTTGAGTGATGACGGTGTTAGGATTATTTGTGAAACTGTGTGGAAATTGCTGCAATCATCTAGCCACAAAAAAACAGATGCTGTTTGTCATGCAATGACAGTTTTGATGGCTTGGCAGCCTGATTCAAGCCACCAGGTATCACCGATTTGGGACTTGATTCTCAAGTGTGCGGTGGTTGATGCAAAAAGTATATGGACAAAAAATATCGATTGGCTAAAGAAAAATTTCGTGCCATTCTGTAAGTGGCTGAAGATTTGCGCGTCATCAATGGATTGGAGATTTGAATCGATAGGTGATGAAGCTCTTACAGTCCTTTATGATGTGATACTTCAGAATATTACTTCAGAAATGTTACAGTCTGACGCTATCGAGAGTTTTCATCATGTGTATGAAATGGTTGAAAATGACACAAATTCAACTTTGAAAGCCATAAAGATGAATCTTTCCGACTTCTGGGCGTTCTACACCAAGTTTATCACACAGAATGAACATAACTTTGTTTAGTCTTTACTGCCATATTTCCATTGGAAAAATAGAATCCGTGAAATTTGGATATAAATGAAGTTCAAAAAAAGGATTCGTCGTGCTATTCTAAGTCACGCACTTAGCTTTGTGGTTCTGGGTGGTCGCCAGTCTAAAAATCTTTTATCTGATCGTTGAGCTCACGACATCATTTCTCGTTACCAAATATACATTTTATTAGACGTTAATTCATGCAATTTGCAATATGAGAAAACATACCGGGGGGAGTTTACAAACAGGAAGAAGAGTCAGTGAATTTTCAACTTCAAAGCAGAGATATACGGTACTGACCAATTGATGTGGGTTGTGGAAAAACTGTTCGGTGCACGATGTTGCTCTTCACTCTAACCTACTGTTCATGCACTACTGGGACTTAAAACTTGTGATTGGACATAGATTTTTATCACAAGCTGAGTCAGATAGCAGCATATATACACAATACGCATATCGTCTCTACATATTAATCTTGATCACAGACAGAAATACAGCATCCACACCACAACTCTGGTTCGATATCTCAGACTCACCAGGCTAGTAAAATATATTGAGGTAAAAACGTAACATCCAACTACTTTGTAAGTACCTATCATGTTGATAACCGAAAGCACCAAGAATAGCGTTTTGTGTACGTTAGCACAGGTTGTCATTTTCTCAGAATTGTAATTGAATTGATATCGGGTTCTTTACAAGATGTATTCCTCTTACCAATCGAAAAACGTTGGTGGCCCCCCAGCGAATCAGAATCAATATACTAGAAAATGGCCCATAATAGGAATCTACAGCATGTCACAAGAGCTAAGAGCTGACAACGTCAGTGCTAAATCTGAGGTGACACTATCTGGTAAATATAGGAATTAATCTTTAATTTTCATTAATATAATGGCTTAATAGAACTAAATACTTCATTGGTTGAGTCTCAGTGCCAAATGGAATCGACCTTTTTATGCAATATTTCACCAAGGACATTCTCCTTGTACACAATCTTACAAAAATATACAAAGTTAGACTTCTCGTGGAAAGTTGTTAAAAAATGAGTCATTTGTTAAGGTTTTATGATGCACATCCATAGTGCAACGTGCCATTGGCCGCAGAAACTTATAGAATAGCCCCCAGCATGCATTGTGGATTTCAACAGATAAAAGCAGCGGATTTAATAAAATACTGCAATTTTGCATCTGGTACTGCACTTATATTTATCTTATAATACCAGTCAAAATTAATTACCGTTAATTTGCCCCTGTACCTTCCTGGTTCGTGGTGTGGCATACACGGTGCCGTGAATACAAAATTTGTGGTATTTCATGCACATTTTTAAATCACCGGGGCAAATCTCTTTACTGATGCACATAACCTTTTAGAAATATAGAAATGGTCACAAGATTGGCCGATGTTGTGTCGTATGCCAGGTTTTTCTGAAGATTATCTACAGCCAATAGCAATGAAGCATTATAGATGATTTATTTGACTTTGAGAGCCTTGGACATACTGACTCCAGTAAGCTTTTCAACAACTTCTGGTAGCCTGGCGACAACATCCAAGACTTCGCCAGTGAGTTTGGAAGCTCCGACATCACCCTTACCACTAGAAATCATTGTGATCTTCTTGGTCAACGCCAATGGTGCAGCGATTTCGGCTGCGACCTGAATTTGAGAGAAATAACTGCTGAGCAGGAAAGAGAGATAGGGTGACATTTATTCTTGCTAAAAGTTGGATGATTCTGACAGCAATCCGAACGTTACAGAAAGACTAAATTTGTAATTACCTTAGGCAGTGTGGACAAGACCATATCGATCATGGCAGCTTCTTGATAATCCTTCCACGCATCAGCTTTCTTTTGCATCTGTTCTGCCTCGGCATTAGCTTTTGCTTCAATGGCGAAAGCTTCTGCCTCACCCTTCATTTGAATAGATTGGGCTTGAGCTTCTGCCTCCAATACAATCTGAAAAAAGCGTACCAATGAAATACTCAGTCAGTCAATAAATACTAAGTCACGGCCTCACCAGATCACAGTTGCCTTCATATTTGGACATCTCCTATCGGGTTGCTAAATGGGATCTTCCTTCATAACTTAGTGTCATCATAAGTATGCCTACCACTTTCCTAATTGAAGAAACTTCTTCAATTTTCAGTATCTCAAACCAGGTTACCACATTCTATACCAGAACTTATGCTTCATGTGATGTGTGTAGAGCATTCAAAATTTTCACGTTGACGATGGAGTCTCTCTCTCTCCCTCTTCTACCTGGGATTGATTAGCTCAATTTCAAGAAATATTTTCTGGTCTTCGAGCAGTAAATCTCTCTTTCTACTCTATTTGGATCAGCATACAAGGTCTTTTCGCCTCCGCAGTACGGTCAGATGTAGAACTTACTCTGTTTCTTTCGGCTTGTGCCAGACGTTCCATTCTGAATTTTTCTGCTTCTGCCGGCTTCTTTACCTGCAAAGAAATGACAAAAGTTAGGGTGTGACATCCGTGACAACGGCATGCAAAATGTTAGGCGGACCAAGATAATTGCAGCAGTGTAGCTTCCCCCTATGACCTGACCGTACTGAACAAGGAAACAGAGCAGTTCCTCCTAGGTAAATGGCATTTATGGGCAGGGTGCCAATCTGCTACAATTTATGTAACTTTCCAATAAATTGTCTGGACGTCACAACTGTGATGACATTCCATATTTATCGAAATAATCATCCGTCATCAGATATTATCAAGAAATGGCAAACCTGTGCAGTAAGTTCTTTGTCCTTTCTTTGGATTTCCTGTTCTTGAAGTTGTATCTGTTTGATTCTCTCTTCAATCTTGATCTGCATCTCAGCTTCTTTGATCGACTGCTTCGTGATGGCTTCTTGTAGATTGTAAGCCAGTTCAGACTCTGCTTTCTTTGTACTGACCTTATTGGCGAAGATATTTTCAGCGAAGGATCAAGAGAGAACTAACATAAGGTATGTGCCTAATTCAAGAATATCGATATGAGTGACTATAGTAAGCATTAAATCAGAATTATCCTGCTTTACTACATACTCACTCGTATGGTGACCGGTGAGCCACAGCTACACCGCTCTGTCTTGAACCTTAACAATTCTGTAACTACCTACATGCCTAATATTTTTTGACATCAATTAGCCTACCCTACTACTGCATGTTCCATGTTTAGCATGGCCGTCAATAAAGGAATTGTCATTTGTTTGTTTTTTGCTTTGCCATTTACAGAGACTCACATTACGTACTACACACACACATTGCATGTGCACCAGTTGGTTCAAATGTTTATCATGTGTGTATTATCATAAGCAGTCACTGATTGGACTGTAAGCCGCATACACTTTCACTAGTTTCACTACCTCTCAGTTTGCATAGATAAAGGAAATAGTATATAATTTATTGAATAGTTTGCATTATGACTGAGAAGGATATACTGTTACCACACATATTGTGATCTCTAATATCGGTCTACCGGTAACTTCCTCACAGCATAAAGTCAACCTACACACGAAACTTATGAAATCCTATACTCTACAAAGCCAAGAAAAGATTTCATTATGATTCACGGCTGTACTGTAGGCTGTAGCAATACCTCAATATTAATTACCTATATACAGTATATCTTATTCCTATATTATATAGATAGCATAAACCCAGTACATAGCAAAATCAAATATTTCAGCACTATGAGCACTGTAATCAATTCTCGATAAATCAAGACTGGAATTTTAAATCTGTGGTGATCTTCTTTACGATATAAATAGGATGGTGATCTTATTAACATGTTCAATACTGGTACCGGTACCCTAGAAATTAGCAACACGCAATTTTATAACGTCTGGGTCCACCCGTATATATTAGGCCTAAACAGAGTTAGTCTGTAGACCTACCTGTACATTATGTAGTATAGATTGCAAATTGTTGCAGCTATGTTGTGATTGGCATGGTTCAAATATTTATAATCTTGGCGTTGATATTTTTGACTTATATACGTTTTTTTATAAAGGATGCTACAGAAAAATTTTAAAAAACTATATAAATAGCCTTAGGCTATTGGCTAACAGGTAAGTTTCAGTTTGAGGGATTCCCGTTGTACAGGAAAAAACATATGACTGTAGATATATCAACTTATGCCTATAGTGCATTGCCACAATGTGATACAGCAGTATCATGTTGTGATCGTGTCAAAACTTGTGTGTTGTGTTCCATGAAAACGTGACACCCCAAATACTAAGTACCTTCACTGCTTCCGGTATATGGTCAGACATTCAGTTTGTGTGCTTGGCTGTTAAGCGAATGGTGTGAGGCTACCAATGCACCTATTCCAATGGCTTTGGTGAAGAGAAAAATCAAATGTCTACCTCTTTGTCATAAGCTGCTTTTTTCAGATCATAATCTCTTTTTGCCAGGGCAATTTTTGCATTGTTTTCATATTTTGCTTTCATTTTATCCTGGTTAGCTTCAGCCTCTTTTATTCCAGCATCTCTGAAAAATGGACGACGCGAATTACAACTCAATTCTTGTGGATGAGCGAAACATTACACTTATACAGTTGTAGCACAAATAAAATAAATATGGTTGAGACACATTTTCACAAAAATTGGCAAACCTTCTTGCTTCAGCTTCACCAATCCTTGCGTCTCTGTGAATTTGGGAAGTTCTTGCTTTACCGAGAGCTTTCAAATAACCTTGGCTGTAAAAAGATAATCTTGGGTTATATTTATAACTTAACAGACAATAACACATAAAACACGGACACATTGAGAAAAGTGGTCATTAAAATGTACAAAAATATATCACTCCTCACCAGACAAACCCTTCCTCTCACTCCGCCCCAAGCATAATGTGATGGGGAGGTTGAAGACACCAGACCTCCTGATGCACTGTTACGAGCTGCATAAGGTCAAATTTAACAAAGATAGGCCTTGCAACATCCGGGTAAATTCATGTTCAAAATAGCAGACAAATCACCCGAAGTCAGAAAGCAATCTCTCCAGTTTCCGGACAGAGGACAGGATTTCACATATTTTCGAAAGGATCTAACCGAACCATTTGCTAAAGAAGCGGCAGCTCTTGATCAATGACTGCAGGCAATACTAACCTGTCAGTAACATCCTTGAGTGTGTATGAGACGACAGTTATTCCCATATTAATCAAATCGGATGAAGCAACATCGAAGACTTGCTCGGCAAATTTTTTCCGATCCTAATGAATAATGGCATTTGTCTATGTTAACTTTATACGGCCAAAATAAGCTACTTTGGGAAAGCACAACCGAAATGTAATTTTATTCATATGCCTAGTAGGCTATCATCCTACTAATAATTTTGGTGCATGTAAAAATTACAAATTTACATAAGATAATAATCAGCCGATATAAGTAATCGCACATTCATGAATTGCATCATACATGGGCCGCTTCTACTGACAGGAGTGGTGTAGATTTGAAGCTCGTAGCCAGATGTGGTGGGGTTAATCTACGTCATATTTATGTAATATATAAGTCAGCCTAAAGCAATGAGTTGATTTGGCAGTAAAATTATGATTAAATTAGTTGATAGTCATTAAACTAATTTAGCAAATTATCTGCAGGCCTACTTTAAAGTCACAGCCTAGGCTACCTGATATATCTCTTCTACTGTCATATTTCCCATTATAGCCCTCTGGTGACCTTCCAATGTTTCGAGTGCAATCATTTGAATTTCTCGTTCTGGTTTGCCCAAAAATTGCATACAAGCGTTTGCCAACATCTCTTGATTTTTACCCTGGATCTTCACCTGTTGGAAAAGTTAGTTTTTTAAAACAAGGAAGTGGCAATGTATGGAGAGAGAGAGAGAGAGGGGGGAGAGAACTAACCTTAAATTTGACTGCATTTTATTGCAGATATCGACAAGAACTTGTGCACAAAAGAATAAGCACCCACGCACACTGGCGCATATTTATGCCCAATTTGATACACTACACAAGTAGACGGAAATCTCAAAACTTGTATTTTTTCAATTCCCATCGTCTACCAACTCTCTTTATATACGGGAGTCCCGCGTGCAACAGTCAGTCAAAAATACCTCACACGCTCACTGACCATGAAATGTAGACTCGTACCTATTAATGTTATTGTAAAGAAGATCACGACAGAATTAGCGTTCATCCAAGGCTGGACGCTAAATCTGTGGTGATCTGCTTTACAATATCTATTGATTGTCCGCCATCGGCTCCACTACACTCTGCCACAAACCTGAGCAACACCAACACACGATATTGGGACACCTTTCTGTGTATTCACGTTGTCACTGGTGATCCGCAACGTCATTGTGTTAAGAGATAACCTTTGTACTTGTTGGATGACCGGCCATTTCCAGATTCGTCCACCAGGAACCATAAGAGGGCGGTTGTGTCCACAACCGGACACGACCATTGCCTCATTTGGACCGCACGTTTCAAAACCCATTGCAATGAATATTGAAGAAAGTAATGGATATAAGACTGATAAAAATTAGTTGCAGGTGGCTTATTATTCATGGAATGCATATAACTATATACCGGAACTGTTTATAAATTTATTAAGTGTATGCGGAAATCCCATTATGCTCCGATTTCATTCGATCCTGTTAGATTAGACCTGTATTTATTCACTGTACTTCATTTTCTTATGCAGAGGTGATACTCTGGGAAATGCTACACATTGCTATCGATCCGAGTTCGGACTTTTCTTGAATATATCGGTTCTGTGCAATGTCACATTGTCTGAACCGGTACCGTTTCGCAAATGAGAAATATAACTTTTATACCAAATAGCTTCACTGTATCCTGCAACATTATAACCTGAACAGTTTGAACCGCTACGTCCACTGCAAATCGATAACACATTTCCCTCCATAATAACTCCCCGCCGCGCTGTCCGACCTGGCGAACTGAAAACTACAGCTAACCGCCGCCCAATTTATATTGAGAACCTAACTACAGGTCTATGGTCCACACGGTACCAAATAATTTCTAATATCACCAGGGAGAAAAAGGTACTTGGAGGAACAGAATCCATATTTATTGACTAGCATTAGGATATTAAGGTATTATACTGTGGCATGAAATGGGAAATTCCTATAGCGATAGCCTTGACGGGTAGGCCAAAACTGAATGCCAGTCAAAATGCATTGCCGCCTATTGTGAATAGTAGCCTAGATTGTTGGTTGTTCAGCTTGTTTTTTTTTTACATCAATCGTGACTTCCAGAATATTTTTGTGTCTGATCCGATCTACGTTATTTTTCACTAGATCTATCATTCCAGATGCGCCCGCGGTAAGTATCGGCATTTCAACATGGTCAGAAATATGAAGTCACTACCTCGATCCGTGCCAGCAATATGGAAGAATTGTAGCGATACTGCTCTATTATAGATGTAGCGGAGAGTCTGAATTCAGGTTAATTTTAAGGCCGGTCCCAGACGGAATCCAAACATGGGTCAACCTTAGATTAGAAAAAACCGTTCACCGGAATTGAGTGGTTCCAATGTTGTGACGTCATATAGGTGCCGAAATGACATATTTCTATAGCCTATAACGTATCGCATAGGGTAGGGATGTAGCGATTCTGCTCGTTTATAGATGTACTGGCGAGTCTAAATTCAGGTTAATTTCAAGGACGGTCCCTACGCCATTTAGTCAACCATAGAGAGTTCAGATTTCACAATATGAATGTGAATTTGTATTTCACAGTATCAGCCGTGCTCTCCACCGATTCAGTGTGGCTACGTGTAGTTCGGCTTCACAGCGAGCGCTGAAGCCTGTTGTTGTAGGCGGAAAACAGTAAAGAATATCGCTATTACTCAGATATGGCTGTGTTTGGGCAGACAAGCACTGGTATGGGAGAGTGGTGAATAATATAATCACTGACAGATCCCAAAACAGTTCTTTGAATCATCCCCAGGCCTCTAGTTCCAACAACAATCGAATCCGCCTTCAAGCTTTTTGCTGTTTCCACGATCGCTACACCAGGGTTGTTATGCGGACCGTCGTGAAATGTAACTTTGTAATTCAGCTTGTTTTCTTTACATAACTCTTCATATTTCTCCAGAATATCTTTGTTATTTTTTCTGACCCGATCCACGTTATTCTTCACTAAATCTACCATTCCAGACGCGCCAGGAGGAAGTATCGGTATTTCAACATGGTCAGAAATGTGGAGTATAACTACCTCGGCGCCAGCAATATGGAAATTGCTGACATAAAAGTTGAAAGCTGTCAATGAATTTGCGCTGTTGTCAACGCAAACGACGACTTTCTTCGGGCAATCTGACATCTTCCTCCAATTTCTCAAAACAGTGATGTCTATAATAAACAGACACCAACAGCTGCTTCGCTCTGACCGTCAGTATAGTTTTGTACAGCCAGTCGATGAGTTTGGAAGTTATACTTGCCGGTGACAAGTGATGCGTAACGGCAATAACATTTCCTGTCACTCGAGTTCTATGGGTTTAGGCATTCTATGGTTTAGGCCTACGACTACGTGGGTTGCGGGCTTGTGACTATCGATTTTCACCGAAACTATTTGATACAACTGAGAGATATTTCACACATTTATCAAATATAGTTCTTTGCACACTAGTTGTTGACAAGCCTTTTTGATGCTGACTCGAACTTGCTCACGTTGTCACGTACGCAATGGATATCAATTTCTGAAATAGCGCTTGCCCGTGGATTGTCAAATTTTATAAATGCAACCGCATGTTGTCGCATCGGACCTAAGATCAAATGTACTTCGGTGGTTTTGTGCGCTTATGCCACCTTCGTGGGTGTATTATATAGCGCTGTTTGACTCTTATAAGGAGGCATTTTAATTAATTAATGTATTTTCGTTCGAAGCATGAATTAGAATAGACTGATAGAAACCTCATTTACATCTCACAAGGACCGCTATGATCGTTTGGAGGGTAGGAGTAGCGTAACCAGGATTAGGTGCCAACGGGTCCGCTCGCGTGTAAGGCACGTTTACAATCAGTGGCCACCTGAAATTGCTACAAATTGGAATCCAGGGATCCGGAGATCGGAAGGTCTGAATCAAATCCGAATTAATCGAACAAATTGTTTCCGGAGCTGCCTCGAGTTGCTATATTCTGTACACGTCGAAAATTTGCCTTTAATTCTCAGTCTTGAGGCATTGCTTGATGTGGCTGACGAAATATATAATAGCGCCGGAAATTGTAGTCATTCATTGCAACCAACGATGAACGAACGACAATAAAATTGAAAATGTCATTAAAATGGATACGCTTCGCTGCTCCGAAGAAGAGTTGCAAAAATCTGAAATATGATGTCACAATAGGCATAAAATCGAATTTATATGGCAATTTCAATCGCACCTGAAAAGCAGGAACAAACTGTTTCTGTTCGCTCTTCTTCGGTAACTCTGTCACATCCTGATATATAATTAGTGCCGCAGCCTTTCATCGTAACTGCAAAGATAAACGTGCTTGCTGTTGCATTGGAGTTATGGCCTTCTTCGACCCTACTAAGGTAATGTCCGTAATGTCGACGCTTATTTCGCGTGTCGATATTGTCTCACTATCACAACCACAACTTGCTGGACGCCCCCCAACTGTCTGCCAAGCACAGAAGTAACAGATACCAATTTTAAAATCTTTGGTTTACTTGGCCGGGCATCTAACATTATATTTATAGCGCAGTGAACCTTTAATATTCAAGCTGGAATGGATTCGAAAACTCACCCCTGCCTTCCGGTAATTCTATCACTGTCGTCGTACAAGCTTTCCTTGCATGTGCTTTTCCGAAGTGGCTCAAAGCTTTTGCGCATGTTACGTATTGAAAGTCTTGCTCTTCGCAGAATGTGCATTGGTAACACCGTAAGCCTGACACTGGAAAAATAATATAGCAAAGTATTGATGCATTCATTGGGGGGGAGGAGGCCGAATTCTGGCTTCACAATGACGAATTATTTTGCTAGGCCGCTGTGGCCACTCACAAATTGAAGCACAGCCGAAAGAAATCCACGTAATATCAGTTTTGACGAAATCTCTTTCTCTCTCTCTTTCTCCCTGGGCCCATGCTTATTCAGAATCTGCTGCTGTTGTTCAAACGTGGTCGGCTTCATTAGCTCATATCATCACTTACTCTTTGGGGCCAAAACTTTCACTTATGATACAGATATTAGACTCCACCCTTGCAAGCTTAGCAGTTGCAGTTACAGATTAGTTGTCCATCGTGTCTTGATACTTGAGGGATACTTGTTTATAGTGCCACCCGGTCCATATTGAAATTCGCGTTATTCATGTAGGCTAGCAATTAGATTGTGGCATTTCCTGGGGAACGAAATAAACCCTCTCTCTCTCTCTCTCTATCACACCCCCTTGGTTAGTATTGAGTTTTTGAATTAATAGTATATACAGTTACGGACGAATAGCCGAATATAGGACGGACAATAGCGGGTATCATGTAACTGCCATACGTCTCTACAAAACGTTAAATCGACTCACCTGAGTTACTCTGAAGTAGAAAGATCAAAACAAGGCCAAAATAACTCATTCTTTCCACCATTCCTGTCATTCTATAGGTAACGAGCATGAGACCAGATCAGAAATGAAATAAGCAGCTAACTCACACTACCTGTGACGAACGATACGTAAACGTTCACTGCATGTAATTACAAATACACCAAGATTTCTCATTAACGCCGAAAGCGTAACAACAGCTATATTCCACTGGGAAATTGCAAATATTTCATTAGACGCCTTAGGAGATTATTCTCACGTGACACGGATTAGCATGCGGAGGATCATCGCAACCATGCGCGTCAAACGTTATCAACATGTCTGTATTTCGATTGACGTTAAATCTGTTGTGTAGGTTCGGATCCAAAACATTTTTCTCTGTTCAATGCTTTTCATTAGCTGGTAAGCTTGGATAAACACAATCGAATATATGTTAAAATATATGATCGTCCAAAATCTGATGCTCTACAGGTGGAGTTCATAAACTAACGCAACACCTATAGGTTAAGGTCAGATTGTCCCTTAACTCCCTAAAACTTAAAGTTGCTCACGAGGTTTTGTTTTCCACGTGATCTGGGTCTGGCTTAATCTAAGATAAGAATATAGTTTATGAACTTCACCCTAAAAACCTCCCGGTCCTTGCATACCGTATACTAGGAGCTCAATTAAAATTCATTTGCTGGCTCTGTGTACGGTAACGTTTTGTAATCGCAGAACAACAACATCATATCGTAAGAATTAAACAAGGAAATGAAATGCGAGAATTAATTGCAGGATGTCCTATTTCAACTATTTTCTCGTATCGTTCACCACACGGGTGTATTAAATAATAATAGGACACGAACCGTTCAGTTGGTCGAGTAGTTTAGACTGCCCGCCTTCTGATCGGGAGGTTCCGGGTTCGATTCCCGACCGAGTCAAATCGAAGATTTTGAAATTGGTATCCGTTTCTTCCCTGCTTGGCAGTCGGTATCGGGGAATTGCGGAGAGCCGTGATTGTAATAGTGATCCGGACTATAAGCCGGAAGTATTGACACGTATATACACTGAGCATCGACCGGGCGTACATGGCCTTAGAAGGTGAAAAACGAAATAAATTCCAAATAAAAAAAGGGACACGCGTTGCATTTAGCTAAATCAGTTCATTGACTTGGTTTAGTTACTAGCCGCATCCAGTCGCGAAAACGCAACTTGATTGTTGCTCTACAACCTATATACAAAGATGCTTTTTCGTGTCGTCGTGGAAAACAAGTCTTGTCTCGATAATATTGGATGTTCAACTTGTGAGTCAAGGTTGAACCTGCCTGTGATTTTTGCAAAGTCAGTCGCTGAGATGTTGCACAACAATTACAAATCTCATGTGCAGTTCTCAGGTCTCTGGTCTCCGACTCGAAGACTGGAATGTCATATCGGGCCACCCTGTCAATACCGGATACAAATATTATGATTTCATGTACCTTGTACTTATTACTTTACTGGTTGACAAAATAAAGTTCTCTCTCTCTCTCTCTCTCTCAAGGAGTGACAGCGCAGCAAGTACGGTGTCTTGATTACAATCTTGGCGGCAGGTACGCTTATCCTTATGAACACGCATGACTTTAAAATCAGGTTTTAGCAATACTAGTGGTATACAAATTACAATTACAGAGGGGCGTATCATTTCAACAACCCGACGCGCCACACAGACGTAAACTGCTTTGCAGCAGCAAAAAATCTAGTGTAGGCTATACGTTTTTCAGATAAGCTTCACAGAAGATGTTGCAACCGCTAATAAGCGTTCGGGCCGCGGGTCGTGAGCTGGCGTAGGCCTACCCCTACCCATCGGACTGTATAGTCTTTCCAAATGAAATTTTCATGCTTTGAATCATTTTCGTAATATGCTTGACAGAAAATATCTGGTGACGCCGGAAATGACAGTCATTCATTGCAACCAGCGATGAACGAACGACATCACAATTGCGAGTATTGTTAACGAGTACATCGATACGCTTCGCTGCCTCGCAGAGTTGCAGAAATCTGAAACGAGACGCAACACATCAACACAAAGCGTGAGCTCAAGTCAAGAGTGAGAGGATGAGAGAAAGAGAGACGTTTCGTCGTTATTTGCATATATAACAACTTTCAATAACTAAATTCAATTTCCGAATTCTGAAATTTTCCCACCTGTAAAGCACGCACACGTCGTAATATGCAATCTACCCATGACGTCCGTGAAGCATCCGGCTTTCGAGCTCGGATTGCAAGATCTGATGACCTCTATGGAAATAAATAAGAACCCGTTAAGATTTTACGAAAAATAGAGTAGCCGATGGCAGACGATCCATATAGCATTAGATATAATAAGTCACCACAGATTTAACGTAAAGTCCAGTCTATTGTTCATCAGGTGAAGCAGCGGAACTCCGAAAGCTTGTGAGTTATATTCCAATAAACTGGACTGGACTCTGGTGACTTACTATACCTATTACTGGTATAAATTGTGTATCACGATGGATTTATTGTATATACATCCTATGGTTTGGAGTAGGATGAACTTGGGCCTCCGTCGTCGTCGTCATCTCTACATCCTACAGTCCAAAACTGAATTGTGGATACCACGTAGTATAATTATTGACCCTATAGTTTAGGTGACGTAAGCAGTTCATCTACAGTAAGTCCAAAAAATTTGAAAACGCCATAAATTCAAAACAACAGCAACAATGTTAACTCATGTAAACGATTGCTGTAAGCTTTTAGTCGTTTATTGCTGTTTTTATCGAAGTGTTTGGTTGTATTAAAATTTGTGTCAAACTAACCACCATCCATGATTGTCTTCAAGCAAGCCATAGGGTCGTTTATTGCATCTTCGCCGCCAAAGTGCTTAGCTATATTTTCTCCACATGTCACGTTTGGGGCTGGATTCTCAATACATTCGTTCGCACATATGTAGCATTTTAAACTTGTTGCTAGAAAAAAGCATTATACGGATATTAGGTCATGCGTAACGGGTATGACGTCATGGATATGAAGTATAGAGACGAGCAAAATACCGTTGAGAACCAGGATTTCTGAATATTGTGGATTTTGTGAAACCCGGACTCGATGGTTAACACACGACAAAACCGGAGCGAAGCCGATTTCATATCAAAAAGGGAAGGTATTGTCCCCGTTTACCCGGGTGCATGTGGCCCTCGGACTGTACAGTGCATGCCTGGCCCGTGGCCCCGTGGTGCTTACCATTTGGTCCGAGCTGGATATTACATGGCTTTGCGTAAATAATCTTAGCGGTTTGTAGATAAAACTACTACTCACCAGGAATTATCTTCAGTAGAACAAGAAGAAGACCAAAACTTCGAATTTTCACACTACCAATCATTTTTGCATAAACGCCAACCACTGAGTAGAAATATTAGCGTTCCGAACTAGTTTACTTTTCCTCTGTGATATAACTCTTTGTTCCAACCCGACTAGCAACAGACCTCAAGGGAAAATACCGTCACTCATCTTTTTATCAATAGTAATAATATTTCATAATACTCTGAAATATAAGCGGATTTCAAATATGGAATTAATATATCATATAATTTTGTTTATTTCAGATTATCAAATACCTTCACGATATTTTACTGTTTCTACTCGCAGCTGTAGGCTAACGTTAGTCTTCCGACTATTATTTTACGGACCTACATGACCAATCCTGATTCGAATAACAGAGTCTAAAGATGCTAAAATTTTGAAGACAATTTACCTCTGCCTGTGTGTCTGAATCGTCCCCAATCGACTCTATTCTATATATTGGGATGGTGGACTTTATGGTGAATGTCAATAACACTCATGCATCTATGATCCATGCGTTTATCTGATAACTCACCAGTCAGCTGTAACTGTGTAAATAGACGCCGGACGTTACATTTAGCAGACTGTACTTTAAACCATGTATCTGAATCGTCCGCCGTTGACTCTTGGGAGGGTGAGTTTTATGGTGAATTGTCACACTATGCTTATTCTCATCAGACGCATTCCACTGTTTATACCGAGATTGCTGGGCGTTAAATTCACGATCTGACTGTATACTTCTATACCTGATGTATATCTGACCCACCGTTGCAGACTCAACTATTTGTTATCAAATACGGTACGGCAAAAATTCCAAGACACCTGTTTCTAATCGGTGATGTATCCTGCCGTTAAATTCCCAAACATGATTTCATTCAGGGAATTCCAACCAGCGTTACATCTCAGCCTCTGTTTCATAAGAAAGCAAGACATTATGATCCATCCAACACAAACCCATTTCATGGCTGTCATCCGGCATTATGGAAGGAAAAGCTTCATATTACTGCAAGCTCTGTGTGAATGCGATTCTCTGAAAGTTTATGCACGCAATGTTCATGAAGAAATCCCCGAATTTGTTGCTGCATAACTTTGCTATCAACTTACTTACTTCTTCTTATGTTTTGGGAACTCCTGAACTCAAATTAAGTTCAGGCTTGTACAGTATTAGTATAGGACAGACATGGGCGAACCATACGTCCCGCAGGCCACATGCGGCCTGTTAAGCACTGAAATCCAACAGAATTACAAACATTACAACGACAACACTTTGAATATAAGCAGAATAGAATAGATGGCGGACGATCAATAGATATCGCAAAGAAGATTCATCACAGGTATAACTCTCCGAAAGCTCGTGAATGCTGACTGTTAAATTTGTAGTGAATCTTCAGACATATGCGAGCTTACCTTCGCCTCTCGTACCTCATTGCATTGGTGGGCTAAACATTCCACTATTTATAAAAGTCATCGAAAACGACATATACAATCTATGTCATATACAGGCGTTGATTTATGAAAACTTAATAGGCATAACGGCTACGTGCCAACTTCTTAATCTGCAATGGGCTGACATAACATGATCATAGCTATTGCAGCAATTGACTACGAAACAATTTTGATACAAGCAATACATGAAAAACATTGTCAACTGTCATTTAGTGACGATTGCATCATAAGTCATCATCTCGTGAGATTTGTCCGTTGTTTTTCGTTCATTATGCTTCGTTGGGAAAATCATTTACGTCAAATCTGTTTTGATGCGTTAGGTCATAGCTTCACAAACTCCCTGAAATTCCCCAATCACGACAAGTGCCCAAGTGTGGGTAAAGGGAGGAGGGTTATGGCAGGAAAGGAATCTGGGGTGAAGCATGCCAAATATCATATAGAGTTTACACTGTTATGCAGGTTATATTTTTTAGGAAATACAACATATTGGATGGTCAATTGATACAAATGATTCTTGCATAAGATAGCTGGAAACTGCAACTACACATTAACATTGCAGGAAGCATGTCTATTTGCCTTTACGCTTGAGTCAAGACATACAGAACAATAAACAACTAACTATAGGCATGGGAATTTAATACATCCGGCAATGTGGAAATTCAATACTGTAGAACGAAGATTGTTTTACCAACGTGGTTGCTGTAAACTGTATCAAAACGCCTACTCAAGCATCCAACGTCTTTCTCTAATCGCCCTTTTCGGTCGGCCTTGTGGTGAATTTCTGTTTATTCTCGACACAGCGAATAGTAGAGCCGATGGCAGACTATCCAAATGATAATTAATAGAATAATTAACCACAGACTTCCAGTCCAGTTTATTGCAATATAATTGACAAACTTTTGGGGCTCTGCTTCACCTATTTCTGGCGGCCGCTTTACACATTCGTTCATACTCATATGCGGTATTCCAACAGCAGATTTTGGCGAGGTGATTTGGTAAAGCGTTTACGTCTGAGGCTCGGCGTGGGAGGCATTCATGTCTATAGAGTCGGAACCATCACTGCTCATTGCTCTCCAGAAGCGATATTTATTATATAACGTCAATGTAAGCAATAACAACATGTTACAACAGCATGACAAAGCAGTAAATTTCTGTCTATAATCTCGTTTGTTTACCCATGGGATGACTACGCACTCGAGTACCTTGTATAACAACGCATTATAGGGACTGAAACGTGCTGCATTGAGGCTTGATCGTTCGCTTCACTATGTTGGCAAGAATCTCAATGAAGATATGTCTTCTGCTTTGTTTATGTGTAAGCGCAGGTACAGTACGTGTATGCATTGAGGGTCGATGGCTGAAATATGTTGGCAAGTCTTAACTAAGATGCCTCACTCTTTTGTTATCGTTAAGCACAGATACGATATGCATTCAGTTGCCAGTTGCCTCAAAGTTGTCAGCTTCCTAAAAATATTGACTGATATAGAATTGGTGTTGTAGGTGAAATTTGGAGGAGAGTGATCCAATGTGTCAACCGGTTTTAAAAACGTTCAAAGTTGAAGTTGAAAAAGACGATGGCACGTGACTGCGCTTGACGCCAGGCCTGTTTGTGCCACGCAAAACGCAGGACACTATAGGAGTCGAATTTGTAAAGCACTTCCGTGATATTGTAAACTGAGTTCTACAATAAGCGGGATGGATATTAAATCCGAGATGACAATTTTTTGCTTTCATCCGCCATAGGATCTAGGACTTGTAAATGGCATTTTCGCATTTAAACCAATATTTCTAATGGCCTTGTTTTTCATTCTGCGTCAACAGCTTTGGGGCTGAAATGCTACGTATGCTATAACTGTACTGTGGTCACGGAAGACCAACTACAAACCTGTCGTAGGGGTTACGATGACGTTTGTTTCAAACGGATTATTGATGGTGAGTTATGTAAGCTGAGAAAGTTGTTGCTCCGCTCCTGTAAGAGGTAATCCTGCTGTTCAGTACTCAAGATCGCATGCTATAGTGTAAGCAGATCTATATGGCTTAAGTATTTAAAATAAATTGAAAAAACCACAACAATATTCCCGATTCTTGTACGTGAAGGCCTATCATAAATGATGTTATTCTTCACAGGTGTAGTTACAAGAGGATGCGCACAAGGCACCGCAGGGACAGCAAATTGCTACGATGTAGACCGAGGCCGTGAATGCGCGTGCAGTATAGGTAAGTGAATATGCCTGAAAGACCAATTTGTTTTACTATCCTTTCTTTCGGCCATGTTGCGAGTGGGTTGGTGCCTGAGTATCAGAATCAATATACAAGTAAAATGCCCGCGATAGGAATCTAGAGCCACGCAAACAGACAGAGTGCCACCATCTCTCTGTCTAAGAAAATGACGACAGGTTGAGACAAACGAAATCTGATAAGAAAATGCACTACCGTGTTGCTGTCATATTTTTTACAAGAATTGCGCGCAAACGAAAGCATAGTCAACCATTATATTTGCTGACTCGACACAACATCATAAACCCTGATCATCAAATAAAAAGCATGTAAATCTTGTATACTTATTTACTTTCAAACGTTTAACGACTATTTCTGACAAAGAAAAAAAAAAAATTATTAACGAATGTCAATGATGTCGCAACCTCGCAATCCTTATAGCCTATTACTTATCCACATTTCACCATTATTCTCTTCTAACTTGACGTCACAGTAACTTGAAGATTGTGTGTACTTTTATTCTAATGTAGAGAATATCATTTTCCACCGATCCACCGTCTATATACTATATTTTGTTATATTTTTATTTTTTATTTTGAAATTGGCGTTTTTCACCTACTAAGGTCATATACACCAGGTCGATGGTAACGGTATACGTTTGAATACTTCCGGCTTATAGCCCAGATCACTATTACAATCACAGCTCTCCGCACTTCCCCGATACCAGCTTCCAATCTATACTACCTTAATATTTAGATCGCCTTGGTCTGCTCTAAAGTCACACTAATTTCACTTGACTGGCTTTACTCAGAAAACATATCCGTAAGGTAGCGCTAAAAAACAAAACTCTAATGGCAGTGTAGAGACTGCTTCGAGAATTGGAGTAATGTTGTCGGGACTACCGTATATTCCGATCCCTGATTACCGAGAATAAACGGGTAATTTTCTAATTTCAAATCCCAGGATTTTATCTCTGAGTTCCGCTATTTGGCAAGTTGATTTCAAGCACAACGAATGCGCCTACACGACGTGCTACCGTGCAAAACATTGCGTGAGTTACGAAGACTTTAATCAGCAGTTCTGAGCCTTGAAGGCCTCATCTAGTCAAACGTATTTAGCCACATGCTGATGATATAGGCCTATAGAATTCGGTACTTACATTACCCATTTAACAACGCTATAAAATATTTCAGATGCATGCAACAAAGCTTGGCGTGAACATTCAAGTTTTACATTGGCATTACTGGTAGCCGGAATTGCAATGTATCTTATTAGAGAGCAATCCTGAGAGAATTTAATACATCTTGTCTCGTTAGCGTTAAAAATGACTTCCGTACCCTCTGATGTTGAGTATGTAATTTGCAACGTAGCTATATGCATGAGAAATGACTAGCGCCCTGGCATTATTTTCTGTTGAAATTAGGCTACTATATAAATCATCTTCCGCTTGTCTTACTGTGATTTTTCAAGTTATACAATGTATTCTATTACTTACGAGAGGACAGAAATAAAGTCAGGGGGTGGTTTTCGGCTTTTGGTAGCCTATCGCATGGCTACAGCAAGACGTATAGCGTGTTATTTTGTGTCGAGACTTTGTTGCTGGTGAAGATCCTCCATAGATCTTATTGCTATTGAATATACTGAAGTTTAGCAATTCTCGGAAATACACTCATACCGGGAAGTCTTGCAAAACACATCCCTTACGTGGCTGTAAACAAAGCGTTTCCTGGTTTACATCGTGGTTGATAATCTATAGTTGAGTGTACTAATCGATCAATGGATTATTTAGGCTTGACAGAACAAAACCAGTCACCACAATCATACAATGATGAATAAGGCGAGGCTTTAACCCTTTAACATACATTAACCCTTAATAGAAGTTGTGATAACAACAGCCGCCCGCTGAGAGCAAAGTACTCGGAATATATCCAATGACCCAACTGCTTCGTTGTTGAACGAAATCGCCAAGATTAACAAACGCTAATACAATGCCAAAATGTTGATGAATACAGTGGAGCTGATAACAGACGATCAATAGATATCGTAAAGAAGATTCATCACAGATTTAACGTCTAGGAATTCACCTTCACCCGATGAAAAAGCGGCGTTCCGCAATCTTGCGAATATTTCATTTCTCCATGAACCAAGGGTGGACGTTAAATCTGTGGTCAATCACCTTTACGAATGTCATAGGATAAATACAAACGACGAATAGTGTCGGAGGTCATGCGCGTATCAAGCGTGGACCAATCTGGATAGACTATACAAAGAGGTGTCGAGGCGAGGGTGCCGGTAGGTCATCTAGGTCAAGTTTCCTCACCCTGCACTAAAGATCGAGGGGGACAAACATGGTGTGAAATATATCTGCTGCCTAAAATTTTTAATATGGTTTATATTAATATCGTCATATTTTTATTGTAGGCCCGCTTCAAAGCGTCTTTCTTCATACTTGTACAGTATATCCGTCATTACAGGCTATGTTTATTTAGTCCTACTTCATAACTTGATATCACCACCTCGTTTCCTATCCTGAGTATATAATGTTGTGCTATCGACAATATTTATACAAGTTATTTGCTTACGCCTGTTCTACGGCGTAGCATCATGGAGCGGATGAAATTTCAGACCAGTTACCGATAAAGCTATATAAGGCCCATTTGTGGGATCAGGGGTGGGGATGATAGAATCTGGAGGAGCGGACCAGAATTGCCACACGAAAGGAAGAAGTAATTAATTAGCCGACTGGCACCAAGATGGATGGCCCCGCCCAGACAGTAGAATCGTCTCCATACCCCGAGGCTCTGTACAATATCCGAGAACTCTATATATTATATTCAATATAGCCTATGTCGGCTCTAATCGTTAACACATTCGTGAACTGCAAACCTTAAGAACCACATTTTTATTAGTCAAATGAGATCGTAACAGGCTCGTACATTGTCCCCCGATATAGAGGCACAAACAGCAATACATATTATATGACTTATTCGATGTTTATTATAACTGAGACAGACGTACGAAATAAACAGATCTACTGGGTACATTCCTTAACAAACGCTGGCGTCGATCATTATCTACAATAGCTAGAATTGTATTTTTGCGATTATCGGTATCGGCTGTTAGTCCATTATCATATCGGATAGCTGATTATCGTACACGCTGTTTAGTATCGTTAATCCGTTTGGTATACCGTTTAGTATATCGCGAGAAAATAGCAATAAACGAAAGTTTGATGAAACTTGAGGTGTCCCAATTTTTTTTACATGAGGGTGTAGTTACCGTACTCTTTCGACATCTTCTTGTTATAGTTCGGGTGCATAACCCTACGCGATTCTCACATCTATAACAAGGAATTCACAATATATATTGCAGCGATACCTTACATTTACAGGTATTTAGTAAGATCGCCTTCCAGACATAAACATGAAAGTAATAGTATCAACAGTTTTGATCTTGGCATTGTTGGGATCAGGTAAGTGACATGAGATATTGTATCGGAGAGGCCGGATCAACAGAAAATAACTCTCCTAATTTTGGCTGGCTTTTCATTTCCCACCAGGGTGTCTGCAGTTGCTGGATTCGTTGACCTGAAAATCGATTCAAACGGTGCGTTCGAGTTTTGAGACCCACAGAAAAATATTCGTTCTGGCCACCAACCGACAAATACTAATTTTTCGACGAGAGCCCCCTGACTGCTACCCTCCCTGAGCATGAACCTTTAGTATTGTCTGTGGTCGTTAATGGTGTATGTACATGTTGTTAACTGTTGATTGACCTTTCAGCGGTGGCTCTGAAGTGCTATGAATGCGTTGGTTGTGCCACAGTGTCTCCAAGCTACTTGAAGACTTGCACTGTGGGTCTAAATTCATGCCAGAAAAGTACGGCTGCAGGTACAGCTACACAATTTTAAGTTTATACTTTCTTTTGCAAAATTGCAGTTTGCAAATTGCCTAATGTGGTCAACGATCAATCTGAATCATCAAGTTAACTCACATCTACAACAAACAGGCTATCTATATAAATAAAAGAGCCTGTTTGTCTGTCTGTGCACGAATCAACTTCTTTATTACGGAAGCTACCGCCATAAGATTTCACAGAGATGTAGGGACGGACGTTATGCGTGCGACCAGGTGGTTTTTCAGCGCTTCCGACATGTATTTCTCAAGTTATACATCGCCCAATGGAGCTACTTCCACTTTTCGCCACGCGGAAATGAGAGTTGCACTTTTTAGATCGCTTCTGCCATCTAGCGGAACAATTTCTTCCCTTCTGGTCGCGTAAGCTAGCCTGGCTACAACGTTCTGCTTATGTAGGCCTACTGTCCTTCGGTTGGGCGTCTTAGATATATTTCATACGGGTTTAGATAATGCATATGAGAATTGAATCTAGGAGCCATTTTCTTTCGCCGTGAGAAGAGAGGGAAGCTTCTCACCCACGATTAGATGGAGGTCGCATTTTTCGCGTTGCGCTACAACGTCTTATGTTGTATCCCCCGAGTTAAACCGGGAAAACCAGCTAGTATATAATATACCGGTACTTTCTTTTAGGTGTGGTGACACGTTCATGCTTCACTGGCTTTGCGGGTGGTTGTACCGAAGCAATGGGGGCGTCGGTCTGCACCTGTAGCACTGGTTAGTATCGAAAGTCAACAGATTACCTCAACAATACGGAATGTGATAGCCTAATTACATGAGGACCGAGTTTTTGTATGGAGCATTTTCATGGCAAAAAATAACTTTAACCGTTGTGCTTATGCCCGTGTACTTATACCGACTCTGCCTGATGATTGAACCTCCAAAATGCAAATACGGTTTGTGAGAAGGAATTTGTCCTCGAAATTATTCCCGTCCATGAAGGTTGTTTAACTACGGTGATTGTGAAGTCAGCCTTCAGTCTTTGTCACCTTATACCGAACGCGGATGGGAACCAGGCTTAAGGTTAGCCAGGCCTATATAATGATGTCTTTTTGATCCCCACCATGAGCGACTCTGCGTAATGGTGTATGTGTTACGATTTCAGATGCTTGCAATGGCTCAGGACGTGTTTACGCCAGCACACTGATCGCTCTCGTCGTGTCTTCCGTTGCTGGATATTTGCTTCAATAAATTGCGAACAGACTGCAATCTAGTTACTGTAGATGGTGATCGACGCCAGCTTTTGTTGAGGAATGTACCCAGTAGATCTGTTTATTTCGTACGTCTGTCTCAGTTATAATAAACATCGAATAAGTCATATAATAAGTATTGCTGTTTCTGCCTCTATATCGGGGGACAATGTACGAGTCTGTTCCGATGGATGGCCCCGCCCCGACAGTAGAATCGTCTCGATACCCCGAGGCTCAGTACAATATCCGAGAACTCTATATATTATATTCAATATAGCCTATGTCGGCTCAAATCGTTAACACGTTCGCGAACTGAAAGCCTTAAGAACCACATTTTTATTAGTCAGATGAGAGCGTAACAGATAGGGTTGTGGTTTTTATCAAATTACAACAAATCGCAACCGCTTTAAACCGAGGCCTTGATAAAAACCATGTTTTTATCGGTTTTTACTGGTTTTTATTAAAAGTAGGGACTCCATAGTGGGGACCAAGTTGTACGCGTAGAGGACGTTCACCTTCTCCCAGATTCTCCGCTTGGAGAATTTACGGCAACCTCCAAGGTTGCATTGTGGAAAAAAGCATATTGTACAGTAAGCAATCTTGTAAACCGAAGAAACGTTTTGGTCCAAACCAGTCACAAGTCAGCCTACAGGGTTGCCATCAACACACGAGTAAGCGACGGAAGGAGCAGGCGCAGACCTGAATATAAGTTCGGGCGGCATTCCGCGAATCTGCTGTTTAGTATCCGCGTAGTCGCACCGCATATTTTCAACCCGATTAATTTAAATATTTACAACAACAATTTAGTATCGGATATGACATTCTTTGTTTTCAATTAAACTCACGGAGCTTGTGATCAAGCGAAAGTATAGAATGCCCACGCAAAGCTACCACACCAGCGCGTACGCAACGTGTTATTGTATTTCGCGATCCGACAAGCATATGCAAGAGAATTCAAGTAACGTCGTTTATAAATATCGAGTTTTGCAAAATCGATCCAACGCCCGCCAGGCTCGTACATTGTCCCCCGATATAGAGGCAGAAACAGCAATACATATTATATGACTTATTCGATGTTTATTATAACTGAGACAGACGTACGAAATAAACAGATCTACTGGGTACATTCCTCAACAAACGCTGGCGTTGATCACCATCTACAGTAACTAGATTGCAGTCTGTTCGGAATTTATTGAAGCAAATATCCAGCAACGGAAGACACGACGAGAGCGATCAGTGTGCTGGCGTAAACACGTCCTGAGCCATTGCAAGCATCTGAAATCATAACACATACACCATTACGCAGAGTCGCTCATGGTGGGGATCAAAAAGACATCATTATATATGCCTGGCTAACCTTAAGCTTGGTTCCCATCCGCGTTCGGTATAAGGTGACAAAGACTGAAGGCTGACTTCACAATCACCGTAGTTAAACAACCTTCATGGACGGGAATAATTTCGAGGACAAATTCCTTCTCACAAACCGTATTTGCATTTTGGAGGTTCAATCATCAGGCAGAGTCGGTATAAGTACACGGGCATAAGCACAACGGTTTAAGTTATTGTTGGCCATAACAATGCTCCATACAAAAACCCGGTCCTCATGTAATTAGGCTATCACATTCCGTATTGTTAAGGTAATCTGTTGACTTTCGATACTAACCAGTGCTACAGGTGCAGACCTCCGCCCCCATTGCTTCGATACAACCACCCGCAGAGCCAGTGAAGCATGAACGGGTCACCACACCTAAAAGAAAGTACCGGTATATTATATATAGCCTGTTTGTTATAGACGTGAGTTAACTTGATGATTCAGATTGATCGTTGACCACATTAGGCAATTTGCAAACTGCAATTTTGCAAAAGAAAGTATAAACTTAAAATTGTGTAGCTGTACCTGCAAGAGTACTTTTCTGGCATGAAGTACCTGTAGTGCAAGTCTTCAAGTAGCTTGCAGACACTGTGGCACAACCAGCGCATTCATAGCACTTCAGAGCCACCGCTGAAAGGTCAATCAACATGTTAACAACATGCACATACACCATTAACGACCACAGACAATACTAGAGGTTCATGCTCAGGGAGGGTAGCAGTCAGGGGGCTCTCGTCGAAAAATTAGTATTTGTCGGTTGGTGGCCAGAACGAATATTTTTCTGTGGGTCCCAAAACTCGAACGCACCGTTTGAATCGATTTTCAGGTCAGCGAATCCAGCAATTGCAGACGCCCTGGTGGGAAATGTATAGCCAGCCGAAAATATGAGAGTCATGCTCTGGTGATCCGGACTCTCCGATACAATATCTCATGTCACTTACCTGATCCCAACAATGCCAAGATCAAAACTGTTGATACTATTACTTTCATGTTTATTTCTGGAAGGCGATCTTACTAAATAGCTGCAAAGGTATAAGGTATCGCTGCAATATATATTGTGAATTCCTTGTTATAGATGTGAGAATCGCGTAGGGTTATGCACCCGAACTATAACAAGAAGATGTCGAAAGAGTTACGGTAACTACACCCTCATGTAAAAATAATTGGGACACCTCAAGTTTCATCAAATTTTTCGTTTATTGCAATTTTCTCGGGTCATACTAAATGGATCAACGATACTAAACAGCGTGTACGATAATCGACCATCCGATATGATAATTGACTAACTGCCGATACCGATAATTGCAAAAATAAAAATATCGATAACATTTTGGCGAGGTTAGTAATGAGACAATAGTACAAATAACGCGGAACATTCAGTTGGCTGAGTGCTATACACTGTCCGCCTTCTGATCGGGAGGTTCCGGGTTCGATTCCCGACCGAATCGAATCGAAGACTATAAAATTGATATCCGTTCCTCCCTGCTTGGCAGTCGGTATCTGGGAAGTGCGGAGAGTAGTGATTGATATAGCGATCCGGGCTATAAACCGGAAGTTGTGACACGTATACCATGAGCATCGACCTGGCCTAAATGACCATAGTAGGTGAAAAACGCCATAAATTCCAAAAAAAAAATAAGTAACGCAGAGTGAGCGACGGAAGGAGCAGGCGCAGACCTGACTATAAGTTCGGGCGGCAGTCCGCGAATCTGCTGTTTAGTATCCGCGTAGTCGCACCGCATATTTTCAACCCGATTAATTTAAATATTTACAACAACAATTTAGTATCGGATATGACATCCTTTGTTTTCAATCAAACTCACGGAGCTTGTGATCAACAGCGAAAGCTAGAATGTTCACGCAAAGCTACCACACTCAAGCGTACGCAACGTTTTGTTGTATTTCGCGATCCGACAAGCATATGCAAGAGAATGTGAGTGAACGTCGTTTATAAATATCGAGTTAACGCGTCAGATCTCGATCGTCGTGGAAACTCAATTTTTACATTTTGAAATTTCCGTTGGTACACGGATTTCGTGATACACCATGCCACAGACAGTCAGTCACGAATAGTTAGTCTCGTGACACGATTCATCGTGAAAATGCAATTGGTGAGGTTTGGTACATCAAAGCAAATTTGGAGCAACATCACGCTTTCTGCCATACACAAATGTTGTTTGGAAGAGTCGTTTCCCTTCCTAATTTAAGATCTATTTTGCAAAATCGATCCAACGCCCGCGATATCGGCTCCACTACAGAGTTACTCGAGTTCATTCTGCATCTTCGATAAGAACAAATTTCGCAGATAGGAAATAGTTTGAAATTGCTGGTTGGCTCGTTGTTACTCGGGGTATGTGGCCTATATATAGCGAAAATTCCGACCTCACTTACAGCATAACGAGGAGCTGCCCGGTGGGCAATACCAACAGGTTTGCCGATTATAGTATTGGATAATCTGATATTTGGTATTGTGGGTTTGGCACAGATATATAAATCGTGATAGTTACCAGTAGTAGGCCTATAAGCCAGACCAAACCAAAGCCATTATCCACGTCTATTCCTTGGGAACTTCGAGCGAACGCATTTGCCAGAAGAATCTACATGCGCCCTTGAAGTTCAAACTCACAGTCTCGACAGAAATTATGATCTCATACCCGAATTCAAAATCTCTTCATTCTCATCTGATGAATGATATGACATTCGGAACCAGACGTATTTAATCACTGGCGAGGATGGATTTGACAATCTCTATTCTTATCGGTAGACAACGAAGCTAAAATTGTGACTTGCCGTTGATTCTGTCTAGCTGTATCAGTTGCGAGCGCCGGCTCTGCTATGGCATATCAACAATTTCTGCGGAACTTTTATAGCAGCAGCAGCAATATAATTATGTCTACACTACAAGGAAGGATTGACGACGAGAGTTGAAATATGCATACTGTATTGAAGATACCTCAAAAATTTTCCATGACTAATAATGAAATATTAAATTACGTGCCGATAACCATTAATTATACTTCGCGTAGTATGGAGGAGAATGATTTGCTGCGGTAGCCATTGCTACCGAAAGTTCAAGTACCGTTAATGACGCAAATAGAGATGCACGAATAGCATTACTCAGAACAGCTTAACGCTAACAAATAACACAAGGACGTAGAACTAGTCTGTCGCATTTTTTGTCAAGACTCGGTTCTCAGATCCAGATCCAATCTAGTCAAGAGGATCAAGAATCAAGAAAAAAACACGCTACTCTATAATGAAGTTGGTTTTTTTTATCAAACTGAAACCCTGATTATATCAGCTCATATCCCGATTTTCCAAACCCTGATTGGATCCGGTTATCCTAAAACCGGATTTTAAACAGCAGTTCGAACCATTCTTTAAACCTATGGCTAATGCAACCTTGCTTTCACCCGGCACGTTGTGTACAGATATGCAATACATCCCCAAATCCAAAGCATACGAGCCCACCGTAGTTGCAGTCGCCGTCAGCGAATGGATGTGGGACAACAGCTTGCGCGCATCAAGATAAGGCTTTCAGAATAGACAGCCAAGTTATATCCAGGAAATTAGGATAACGATTGAGTGGTGGCAGAAAAGGAAGCGGATTTTGCACTGAAAATGAAATTGCAATCGATAGCAAGAACTTTTTCATTGTGTGGGAAGTTTTAAAATGCTTTCAATGCCCCCGAAACTTGTGTCTATAGATGAAACCACTTTCGTGATACAGTATGTAATGCATGGAACGGTAGTCTAAAAAACAATAAGATGCCGATGAGATTACGTTAAGATTGATGAAGCCTTTTACATTTTCACGGATGGTCCTCATCTATAGGAATACAGGGGTTTGTTTGTTTGAAATTTATGGCGTTTTCAACTACGCCAGGTCATTTACGCCAGGTCAATGCTTACGGTATACGTGTCAATACTTCCAGTTTATAGCCTGGATCACCATTACAACCATACGACTCTCCGCACTTCCCCGAAACCGACTGCCAAGCAGGAAAGGAACGGATACTAATTTAGAAAGTCTTCGATTTGACTCGGTCGGGAATCGAACCCGGAGCCTCCCGATGAGAAGGCGGACAGTCTAAACCACTCGGCCAACTAGGTGCTGGGTGCTGGATATCCGCTTGATGGCCGACAAATTGCTGTATGGGTGATTGTGTCGACTATATTGTCAGCCTATGCCAAATATCAAAACGATTTATGATTCGTATCTTCGCGGGCCTGGTGCGTACGTCACTACGCAATCTGAGGAGTGTGGAGAGTTGTGGTTATGATAACGTTCAGGACAATATCCCGGAAATACGCACATGCTATATGGATAGGTCTACCGTTTACATGAGCAGAGTGAATGATAAAACCCTGACAATTCTGACTACAACTATAGTGGGCAAGGGGCCAATTGTCGTAAGCTGATCACGGCTAGGGCGTGGTTTGGCATAAACATCGTGACGGAATATACAAAGTGGATGGCGGAGTCCTCACTGATATGACGAGTGAATCGTTCGTGTGCAGCATACAATGCATGAATTGAGAAATATGTTGCACTTGCTCATATTCTACTTCTTGACGAGGAAAAACAGCTACTGTGTTTTTTTTGCTGCATACACAAGACTCGCAATGTGATATGAATATGAATATATGAATATGAATATTAATATCATGCGTGTTTTGCGTGTACAATTTGGACAATGCAACGCTGAAAGACTTGTTGTCAAAATGCAACGTAAGCTGGCGTACAAATGAATTCATTTTCGGATTTTGGATTGACACAATATTATTTGCAAAAGCCTTGGATATTCAAATTTGAATATCAGCAACTATCTTATTGTGCTTAAGACTACCATTCCATGCATCACATATCACGGAAGTGGTTTTATCTATAGACACAAGTTTCGGGGGCATTGAAAGTATTTCAAAGCTACCCATACCATGCGAAATTCTAGCTATCCATTGCAATTTCATTGTCAGTACAAAACCCGTTCCCTTTTTCTGCCACCACTCAATCGTTATCCTAATTTCCTGAATATATTTGTGGCTATCTATTCCGAAAGCTTTATCTTGATGCGCTCAAGCTGTTGGCCTACATCCTTTCGCTGACGGCGATTGGAAGTAGTCTGGGCTCGTATGCTTTGGATTTGTAGATGTATCGCATATCTGTAACGTGCTGGGTCGTAAGCAATTTTGCATTAGCCAGATTTAGAAAATGCGCGAATTAATGTTCACGACCCGGTTTTGGTCGGATTTACGATAACCGGATCGAATCGGGGTTTGGAAAATCGGTATCAGAGCGTATTTAATCAGGGTTTCTATTTGATAACTGCTTTTAAATAATGTAACCATGACAATTCTATTTCCGCTATTGCTATCAGCAAATTTTGACTCTCTGCTATAAAGAAGAGATACTTACAATAAACATGATGAAGATTCTGACTTTGTCCGTTCTACTCCTGGCCTTCTCGCTCCTGAGTAAGTTTGCTATGTGATGATAATACGGTATATCCAAAAATGAATCCAGGCGGTGCAGGAACTATAGAGGTGGTAATACTCGAAGCAGATTATTTCAGTAGTAAGTAGAAATTTGATAAATCCGTCTTCGCCCGATTAAGTAGATAAACTCTGGAAAATTGAAGGCAGAACGTTAATTCGTGGTATTGATGTGATCTCATGGCCTACTCTACCAATCGTCCGTCGTCGTCTCGACTAGAAATAAATTGATAAATATTGCTGTCACCTGTTCAATATTATATCTATTCCAGGTACCAGCAACGGCGCCTCGACCCGAAAGCCTACAGATGCCACAACCAACAAAACAATCGAAGCAACTACCGTCATTGTAAAATCTGTGACAAGCGGAGCAGATCGCGTGTGTTTCACCACGTTGTCCGCGTTCCTTATTACCGGAATTTCTGGTTATATGCTGCAATAACACTTTAACATTGTATCTTGATAAACTATAATGTCCCATCCATAACCTTGTCGCGTATTGATGTATAAGCCTACTCTATTACGTTCGCTGAAAAGATTTACAACCGTTCACGCATTTCATTTTCTATGATACTGGCAACAGTGAGGGATGGCAACGCAAATGAATAAATATATGTACCCAGTTTACGAATCTGTCGCAGTCACTCCGTCGATAACAGTGAAGGAAGGCAGCCGAGTAAACTACTTCGATAGTAACGCGGGGGACTCGGAATATAGCCTACTGTAGCTTGACTGATATGAGTGGTGGACGATGGCTTACTTTAAAGTAGGCAATGGGTGGACGGATACCTAGTGATCCAATTAGCGATACTAGCACCACTAAGCTGACTAGATGATCACCCGATCGCTTCGCTGCAGCCCAGTCGTTTTTCCTCTCATGTTTTACTAATTTATTCACGAATGACTGAATCAATAAATTTGTCTAAGCTGATGCTTCACTTCATAAAACTAGATTTTGCAGCTAATCCTCCTCTCCTCCTATCTACTTGTGCTCACCCGCTTTTGGAAAACAGCTCTGTACCTCTCTGCGCTTTTTTTCTGTATTAAGCAGATTCGCAGTCAGTCGAACGATTTCTTTTGACAGTCATCAAGGCTCAAGACGGTGATCATCCGGAAGGTACAAACACAAACGTACAGCCTGCTTCCCTCCTACGAGCCATTCGTTTATCGCTCGTTGATTAGACTATAGACTAGTAGTACAAGACCGATCAGCGGTGGTTCCGCATGGTTGCGTTTTCCCCTTTGGTTCATTGCGTTCTTGCTTTGGCTACATGGGGTTATTAATTGACTAGCTGGTTTTCCCGGTTTCACTCGGGAGATACAACATAAGACGTTGTAGCCCAACGCGAAAAATGCGACCTCTATGTAATCGTGGGTGAGAAGCTTCCCTCTCTTCTCATGGCGAAAGAAAATGGCTCCTAGATTCAATTCTCATATGCATTATCTAAACCCGTATGAAATATATCTAAGACGCCTAACCGAAGGACAGTAGGCCTACATAAGCAGAACGTTGTAACCAGGCTAGCTTACTCGACCAGAAGCAAAGAAATTGTTCCGCTATATGGCAGAAGCGATCTAAAAGTTCATCTCTCATTTCCGCGAGGCGAAAAGTGGAAGTTGCACCATTGGGCGATGTATAACTTGTGAAATACATGTCGGAAGCGCTCAAAAACCACCTGGTCGCACGCATAACGTCCGTCCCTACATCTCTGTGAAATCTTATGGCGGTAGCTTCCGTAATAAAGAAGTTGATTCGTGCACAGACAGACATACAGACAGACAAACAGACAAACAGGCTCTTTTAATTATAGGCCTATAGATTGCTTGATTTAAGAACTCCATGTTTGGCTACATCACAACGACACGGCTGAACGATGTTTGTTTCGATCTACCGAATAGCATCTGTGATGCGGGATTAGCTATAGTTCGCCTGCGGTTTTCAGCTGAATTAAGCAAGCGCTGTTAACTCATCAGTTTGGGAGACAAGACAATTTGCATGCAGCGCTATAGCACTCCGCCGCACTGAGCGAGTAGGCATAGCGCCGGTAGACTTTATGAAGAGTCAAATGACGAAGGTGACAGAAGCCTGTTTCTATTCGATTCTAAACGTGATACTTCCAATACTGAAGTCAAATTAAAATGGGAGAGAGATTTGAGAATTTATGTGGACTGGTAAGACTTAGAAATAGCATTTCCTCGCAGACAAGTAATGAGGTGTCAGTGGTGTAGGTAGGCCTATCATAGGTTATGGAGTGAGATATTCATGATTTTTCAACCGTTCGGCGAAAAGGTCGAAAATATCGTATTGACTTTAAAATATTCAATTATTATTATCGGTATTGACAGACTCTTATCGTGAGCACCCGTATATGATTGAATATTATGTATTCGCTACGCTTCAAATTGTGAAAGATTCATATCTATAAGTAGCAAAACGAATCAGCATGTTTGCAGTTTATACACAACCATCGCGTTTGTCATCACCACCAGCTGCGGCAAGTATCTTTACTGAATGCAACTCGTTTCTTATTAGGAAGGAAATGCACGTACGACATTAATTGCTGAAATAATCGACATAAAATTGTCCCAAATCAGTAGTAATGCAGCTTATAGACTAGGAGAAAGTATTGCAGGCCTAAAGCTAATGTAATAGTTATACAGACGCCTTAGTCTTGAATAACAAAATATTTATATACATGTGCTGTAGAAAACTTGCTAGTACGGTGGTACGGAAAAATAGAGATGTTTCAGCTGGAAGGTTGTCACGTGACGGGTGATGAATGATTTCGATTCACATGACTGGTTGCCGTTCATTCCTTTCGCGGATCACACTTCTAGTCGCCGTTGCTGAGTAGACCGTTGTCGGTGCGAGGAAAAGAATAGAGCTACCAAAGGGTGATACTAAACGGCAGACCACTCGGCTGGTAGTGAGATGGAGAGAGTGTCCGAACTGTCAGTCGCTTCGCAATTCGTTTGGTCTGTCGTTTAGAGTCACCCCTGTAAATTTTAGTCCGTGTCATGTGTGATGGTTGATGTTGATCGGTAGATCGGTCGCGCATGCGCACTTAGTGTAATCTGTAATGGCTGTAACACATATCGTGACGAAGCTACCTTGTTTCAATGCCGTGAAAAAGATAATGATGCTCAAGTAATGAGTAATAAACGTTGAATAGTATATTGCAGCCACCGTGAATTGCGATAAAGATACAGATTAGTATGTACGCCTTCATACATTGTATGATCACATTCATCAGGTTTACAGAGTTGGGCCGATCGTGTTGTTGGTATAAGATAATATCCCTACAATACGCAACGACAAGTTATTGACGGAATGAGAGATCTTTTTCCATATTTACAGAGCAATTGTTATTGAATCACAACCTGCGCACGCTGCACGGTGACTAATACACGTCTTATCGGTGTGACGTCAATGCCTTGAAGTATTCTCCATACAAAGTATAGAGTATGGCGTCACCGTCACATGTTTACAACAAAAAAGCTGTGGATAGGCCAGCATTGACTTGCCTTTACCTTGATAAACTTTGTGTTGAGAGCCTTCTGCGAGAGTAAACATCAGCCAATAGGCGTAGTGAATGATTAATTTGCAGATTCGCCCAGTACTCATATAAAAGCATATGATGACAAGTTGCCTATAGTCACTAAATGACTAGACTTGAACTCAGATTAATATGAAGCTGCGGATGCTTGATGAGACAGTTCACCGACTAGTTACTTATGTCGTAACGCGTCTGGTAGGCCTAGTAAAGGATCTTTGAGTTCAAAAATCGCGCATAGCTTGCTATGAATTGGCGTAAACGGTCACTTTAATTTAGACTTTACAATAAACTGGTGGAAAGGAATGTATCGCAAAAATGTCAGCTTAGCGTACAGACTGATACAGGGTCCTTTGACCAAGGTCAGATGAGTATAGACATGTAGATTCTGAGCATAGCGGGTTATACGCAATTAAAGCAAAACTTGTTCTGAGAGACATTTTTCTTCAATGTTGTTGGTTGGAAATTAGGATTTACGGCGTTTTCAATTACTATAACCGGTGCACTGCGCTATGCTACACTACACGCCCTTAATCAACGGAAGGCATATTTGCGGTCAAGTAGTCGTGTATTAAAATCCGGTATGTGCGGCGTAATGATTAAAATCAGAATTGTTGGACAATCATCGTTGAAAGTTTGCGTTGAGAGCTTGAATAGTTACCGTGTAGGAGGGGTTGGCGGCCAAATACAGTCAACGTTGGGCAACACTTCTGTTCTTTTTATTACTTATCGTTTTGCATGACGCAGCTTCTCCTCATACTTAGTTGTTGGTACTGTTTCACACATCATGAAATTGGTGATAACGCTTTTCGGACTTCTAGCTACTGCATATGTAGCGGAAGGTATGTAAATATTATGCGACTTACAATATATTTACCTATTTCAGAATATTTGTCCAATGACTGTCTCTTTGTTGTTGCTGTTTTCAATTTTCAGCAATACATACGTCGTGTATTGAGCCCGATAGATAATTACCTACATTTGCCGATAAAGCCAATATTTTTGTCCTATATCTAAAGTAGACCCACATCTCGCCGATATGACTCAAGCTTTCTAAAGGTTGTGGGAAAAGTTACCGAATGAAGTGGTACACTCCAAAATTAATTTGATCACGAGACCGTTGTTATATATCTGACCAGAGTGGTGAGGCACCCATCGTTAGCAGATTTTGTTATTGGGTTTTTTGGTGAATTGGAAAGATTAGGAGTAGGAATCAAAAATACATCTTAAGATATGCCTGGCTTAAGCCTTCAACCTGGTTCCCATCCGCGACAATTATAAGGCGAAAAATGTCAATCCAAAACTCGTGCCGCAACCTCCATAAACGGAAGAAATCTAAATCTGATAAATTCCTTCACCTCAAACCAAGTTTACCGTCTAATCTGAGTTTTATGTCTCACGGTAATAAGCTTCAAACCCGGCGATTCAGACCAGGATTAATGAGTAACACCACCTTTTTGATCCCTACTCTAAATCAGCTGTGTATGTCTTTCTAGTCGTGGTTAAATCTGTCGATGTAATTTGTTATTTCCGTTTTCAGGCATCTCTACACTTTGTTATTTTTGTGACGATTGCGCCTCTTACAGTGAAGATCAGGTAATGCAATGTTATGAACCATCTGGAAAGTGCACTGTATCAACATCTTCAGATGGTAAGTCGATTCTACTCTATAGCGTAATCAGACGGGTAAAAATCTCCGAAAATCCTATTATTAGACACATTCGCCTCTGCAGCGACCAGTGGTAAATACCAACTGGCGGAATGAAATATTCCCTCCGAAATGTATGTTGCTCCCGTCTTATTGTTTTTGGCATGCTTGCCTGTGCGACAATAAGTGGAGGTAGATTGAATATATGCTCTGAAGCGCCAACTGGCTCAGTGAAAAGTGTCAAGCGATGTGGCGTCATCTACAAATATTATGTTTAGGTGTGGTCAACCGAAACTGTATGAACTCGGAAATAGGCGATGGCTGTTCATCCAGCCAAGGCACTACAATCTGTATCTGCAGTACAGGTGAGAAAGGGCAAACCTTTTAGTCATTAAGTGTTCGTCATTTATAAACACCCAAATATATAGTACCAGCATGCAGTTTTAACGTCCAGCCAAAGTTATTGGAAAGCTTTCGGCGCTCCGCACCTTCATCACACCTAATGAATTTCTCTGGACATTTTCTGTATCTATCGACGTAATCGCCCGCCATTTGTTTGGACGTTAAAACTGTGGTGACACTCTCTATCTCTATCGAAGCATTATCCTTCCGTTGCTATCACGGTATTACTACCTTGTATTTTCATTCTTTAGATCGATGCAACGGACAGCAACACACAGGCACCACGTTCGCACCGGAAGGTAAATAAATATTATGCGACTTACAATATATTTACCTATTTTTGAATATTTTTCCAAGGACTGTCTCTTTGTTGTTGCTGTTTTCAATTTTTAACTATACTTGCTTCGCGTATTGAGCCCGATTGATGATTATCTACATTTTGCCGGTATAACCGATATTAAGCTTCTTGCCGATATGCCAATATTGTTGTCCTATATCTCGAGTAGCACATCTCGCCGATAGGATTCAAGCGTTCTAAAGGTTGTTGTAAGACTTCCGAATGAAGTGGCATACCCTACAATTTCATTACGTGACCTTTCGTGCGGCACCTGGTGTTACCAGATTTTATTATTGGCTTTTCTGGTGAATTGGAAAGATTATTAGTTGGAATTAAAGAGACATCTTAAGATATGCCAGGCTTAAGTCTTAAACCTGGTTCCCATCCGCGTCAATTATAAGTCAAAAAATGCCTCATTGGAGAGTGTTTCTCCATCCAAAACTCTTGCCGACTCCGCAACCTCCATAAACGGAAGAATTCTAAATCTGATAAATTCCTTCACCTCAAACCAAGTTAACCGTCGATTCTGAGTTTTTTGTCGCACGGTTAGAAGCTTCAAACCCGGCGATTCAGACCAGGATTAATGAGTTACACCACCTTTTTGATCCCTACTCTAAATCAGCTGTGTATGTCTTTCTAGTCGTGGTCAATCTGTCGATGTAATTTGTTATTTCCGTTTTCAGGCATCTCTACACTTTGTTATTTTTGTGATGACTGCGCCTCTTACAGTGAAGATCAGGTATTACGATGTTTAGAACCAGCTGGAAAGTGCAGTGTAGCAACAACTTCAACTGGTAAGTCGATTCTAATCTATAGCGTCGTCAGACGGGTAAGAAGTCTCGTAAAATCCTATTTACCACTTGTTACATTTGCTCTCGACCGAAAAAATGAAAAATATCCCCCAATTATATCTGGTGCTACAGTTTTAATTTTTGGCATGTTCGCTTGTGCGACAATAAGTGGAGGTAGATTGAATATATGCTCTCAAGCGCCAACTGGTGAATTAAAAAGTGTCATGCGATGTGGCATCATCTACGATTATTATGTTTAGGTGTGGTCAACCGATATTGCATCAACTCTGTGGTAGAAGATGGATGTACAACCTCCCAAGACACTGAAATTTGTGTCTGCAGTACAGGTGAGAAAGGGTAAACCTATTAGCTATTTTTTGTTCGTCACTTATAAACACCCAAATAGAGTGCCGTTGCAGTTTTTACGACCAGCCAAAATTATTGGATACTACGTCCAAAAGCTTTCGTCGCTCCGCACCTTCATATCCTACCGAATGAATTTCTCTGGACATTCTCTGTATCGATTATTGCGATCGCGCGCCATTTGTTTGGACGTTAAAACGTTGGTGACACTCTCTATCTCTATCGAAGCATTATCCTTCCGTTGCTATCATGGTAATACTACCTTGTATTTTCATTCTTTAGATCGATGCAACGGACAGCAACACACAAGCACCACGTTCGCACCGGAAGGTAAATAAATATTATGCGACTTACAATATATTTACCTATTTCAGAATATTTGTCCAAGGACTGTCTCTTTGTTGTTGCTGTTTTCAATTTTTAACTATACATGCTTCGCGTATTGAGCCCGATTGAGGATTATCTACATTTTGCCGGTATCACCGATATTAAGCGTCTGGCCGATATGCCAATATTGTTGTCCTATATCTCGAGTACCACATCTCGCCGATAGGATTCAAGCGTTCTAAAGGTTGTTGTAAGACTTCCGAATGAAGTGGCATACCCTAAAATTTCATTACGTGACCTTTCGTGCGGCACCTGGTGTTACCAGATTTTATTATTGGCTTTTCTGGTGAATTGGAAAGAATATTAGTGGGAATTAAAGAGACATCTTAAGATATGCCTGGCTTAAGCCTTCAACCTGGTTCCCATTCGCGTCAATTATAAGTCAAAAAATGCCTCATTGGAGAGTGTTTCTCCATCCAAAACTCTTGCCGACTCCGCAACCTCCATAAACGGAAGAATTCTAAATCTGATAAATTCCTTCACCTCAAACCAAGTTAACCGTCGATTCTGAGTTTTTTGTCGCACGGTTAGAAGCTTCAAACCCGGCGATTCAGACCAGGATTAATGAGTTACGCCACCTTTTCGATCCCTACTCTAAATCAGCTGTGTATGTCTTTCTAGTCGTGGTCAATCTGTCGATGTTATTTGTTATTTCCGTTTTCAGGCATCTCTACACTTTGTTATGTTTGTGACGATTGCGCCTCTTACAGTGAAGATCAGGTAATGCAATGTTATGAACCATCTGCAAAGTGCACTGTATCAACATCAAATGGTAAGTCGATTCTACTCTATAGCGTAAACGGACGGGTAAAAATCTCCGAAAATCCTATTATTAGACACGTTCGCCTCTGCAGCGACAAGTGGTAAATACCAACTGGCGGAATGAAATATTCCCTCTGAAATGTATATTGCTCCCGTCTTATTTTTTTGGCATGTTCGCCTGTGCGACAATAAGTGGAGGTAAATCGAATATATGCTCTGAAGCGCCAACTGGCTCAGTGAAAAGTGTAATGCGATGTGGCGTCATCTACAAATATTATGTTTAGGTACGGTCAACCGAAACTGTACGAACTCGGAAATAGGCGATGGCTGTTCATCCAGCCAAGGCACTACAACCTGTGTCTGCAGTACAGGTGAGAAAGGGCAAACCTTTTAGTCATTAAGTGTTCGTCATTTATAAAAACCCAAATATATAGTACCAGTATGCAGTTTTAACGTCCAGCCAAAGTTATTGGAAAGCTTTCGGCGC
The DNA here is from genome assembly GCA_030412335.1 of Botrylloides violaceus. Taxonomy (NCBI): domain Eukaryota; kingdom Metazoa; phylum Chordata; class Ascidiacea; order Stolidobranchia; family Styelidae; genus Botrylloides; species Botrylloides violaceus. The sequence goes on from JASFYC010000320.1 coordinate 2,219,372, forward strand.
TACGCACCTCCATCACACCTAATGAATTTCTCTGGACATTTTCTGTATCTATGGATGCGGTCGCCCCCAATTTATTTGGACGTTAAAACTGTGGTGACACTGACTATCTCTATCGAAGCATTATCCTTCCGTTAGCAGCTATCATGGTATTACTAAAGTAGTCCTTGTATTTTCATTCCTTAGATCTCTGCAACGGATCAGGACATGTATACTCAAGTACCATGCTCGCACTCCTTGTCGCATGCTTAGCAGGATACTATATCCGATAACTAAAAGTTCAAAGCTGCTTCTTCAAAGTTTTTCAAGAATCTTGCCGTGTATGATCGTGTAGTTTTATGAAAAATCATCAAGATTACGATCTTTTTCTTTATTATTTTAATATCTGTTATCGTCAATTAGGATCATGACAGGTTTACAGTGCAACCTTGGTTTACTGAGAATGATAAAATTTACAATTTTATTGATCGTACGTAAGCGACTGCAATTTGTTCTTTGATATTTGTACTGTGAAACGTAACAAAGTGGTTATGGATGAAAGCATAGTATCACCACAAATGTAGCCAAATGTGTTCGGAATACTTGTATGACCTATACAATACAAAAAGTATAAACTTACAGTTCCTGAAGCTCAATAAGCTGCTATTACGAGAGGTATACGAAAACTAGTAAGAGCTTGGCTCTGCCGCGCTGGCCACATATGAATCGTATTGTGCTAAACTGTCGCATAACCTTCTGTAGGGTCGCGGTCACTAAGCACAGTTCTGGTATGGCTCACCCATTTATACTCAGTTTTATCTTTCTTACGTTCTACTGCGACTTGTGCATCTCAGAGTAGCCGAGTCTCTGACGTTGAATAGGCTTTAGATGTGTTGCCAACTGCCCAGCAACTTCATCAACTTCATCAAGTGAAATGGATTTGAGCAAAAGAGAAGAACATGATGATCACGAATAATAGGCTTAGTCAGGCGCAGACGCGTAGGCGTATCTTAAGGCCTTAGCGTTAATCCGGAAACTCGTGAAGTTATTTCTGAATAAATTCTGGTGGACTGAGTTCGCCTGACGAAATATCTGGTCTCCTTTAATCTTTTGAAACCTAACTTTGGGCGATAAATCAATGTTGGCATTAATTTTAACTGCGCGCCATATAGGTTTTGACAATGCAACTATCATTCATGCGCAAATTAGGCCTAAGTTTTTAGACTCTATTTCAGCAATTCAACAGCTCCTGGAGTGTAGCAACGCTATTTTTTAATGCATTTTATTAAAGCGGTTATGATGTTATTGTTTGTAAAATAGTTTTGCAAATCGCACTTTGCTATTTTATTACCTCACCAAATAAGTTTTGATGACATCAATTTGCCTGATCATATACGAGAATGAACAAAATACGTGATCTCAGGAGGGGATAGCCTTGAAGTTTGTAATAGAAAGAATTACGCTGTCGACCTGATGCTGAGTTGTTGTTCATCAAAGTCAGTTTTTCCTGTTCGTTTCTATGCCTTCTGCGCCTGAGCGATGCCGGGTCTCTCTGCTTGTATTTATTATTTTCTTGTGCCACTTTGTCACCGGGCAGTGTTTTGCACCACGAAAAGACGGTCAGATGTAGATAGTTGCTGCGAACAAGTTTGAAGTCGAACGTGAATTTCTATAGCTTGGAATTATAATACCTCGCGTAGCTCTAGAAGACTAGAGAGTAAAGTGGCCACCGCTGCTAGTATACTAGACGTTTTTGGTTAATATGGCTTGATTGTTTGTTTGTTTGAAATTTATGGCGTTTTCAACTACTAAGGTCATTTACGCCAGGTCAATGCTCACGGTATACACGTGTCAATACTTTCACTTTATAGCCCGGATCAATATTACAACCACGACTCTCCGCACTTCCCCGATGCCGACTGCCAAGTTGGGAAGGAACGGATACCAATTTTAAAGTTTTCGATTTGACTCGGTCGGGAATCGAACCCGGAACCTCCCGATGAGAAGGCGGACAGTCTAACCCACTCGGCCAACTGAACTGATTAAATGCTTGTAAATCGGATGTTGATTGGTAGAATCGGGGTCGCGCATGCACACTCGATGCAATCTGTAATGGCTGTAACACATATCGTGACGAAGCTCCCGTGTTTCAATGCCGTGTAAAAGTTAATGATGCTCAAGTAATTTGTAATAAACGTTGAATATCATATTGCAGCCACCGTAAATAGCGATACGCAACGACAAGTTATTGACGGAATGAGAGACCTTTTTCCATATTTACAGAGCAACTGTTATTGAATTAAAACCTACGCTCAACGCGAAAAATTGTTGCACACTCTGCACTTTACTCTCTCCATATATGATTGAATATTATGCATTCGCTACGCTTCAAATTGTGAAAGATTCATGCATATGTGGCAATACGAATCAGCATGTTTGCAGTTTATACACAACCATCGCGTTTGTCATCACCACCAGCTGCGGCAAGTATCTTAGTGAAAGAAATGATTTCCTAAATGCAACTCGTTTCTTATTAGGAAGGAAATGCACGTACTGCATTAGTTGAGTAAATAATCGACGTAAAATTGTCCCAAATCTGTAGTAATGCAGCCTATAGACTAGGAGTAAGGAATCAAGAAAGTATTGCAGGCTTACGGCTAATGTAATAGTTATACAGACGCCTTAGTCTTGAATAACAAAATATGTATATGCATGTGCTGTAGAAAACTTGCTAGTACGGTGGTACGGTACGAGATGTGTCAGCTAGAAGGTTGTCACGTGACGGGTTATGAATGATTTCGATTCACATGACTGGTTGCCGTTCATTTCTTTCGCTGACCACACCCGGATAGTAGACCGTTGTCGATGTGATACGACGGGCCGCACTGATCAGGTTTGCCGAGTTACGCCGATCGTGTTGTTGGTATAATATCGTATCCCCGCCATACGCAACGATAAGTTATTGACGGAAAGAGAGATCTTTTCCCTATTTACAGAGCAACTTTTATTGAATCAACACATTCGCTCAATGCGAAAGTTTGTTGCGCACTCTGCACGGTGACTAACTGACTAATATACGTTTTTTCGGTGTGACGTCAATGCCTTGAAGTATTCTCCATACAACGTATAGAGTATGGCGTCACCGTCACATGTTTACAGCAAAAAAGCTGTGGATAGTCCAGCATTAACTTGGCTTTCCCTTGATAAAATTTGTGTTGAGAGGCTTCTGCGAGATTAAATATCAGCCAATAGGGGTATAGTGAATGATTAATTTGCAGATTCGCCATGTAATCATATAAAAGCATACGGTGACAATAGTTGCCTAGTTACTAAATGAATTGACTTAACCTTAAATTAATTTGAAGCTGCGGATGATTGATGAGACAGTTCACCGACTAGTTACCTATGTCGTAACGCCCGAGCGATGCCGGGTCCCTCTGCTTGTATTTAACATTTTCCGTGGCAATTTATCACCGGGCAGTGTTTTGCATTACGAAAAGACAGTCAGAAGTAGAAAAATGCTGCGCACAAGTTTGAAGTCGAACGTGAATTTCTATAGTTTGGATTTTGAGATTTTGAGATATTGCTGAAATGATAGTGGTTTATTTGCTAATAGATGGGTCAGACTTAATCCGCTATGGCAACGAGCTGGCAGATGCCGAAGGCTGAAGATGATATATGTTGTTGACAAACCAAATTTGGAATGCTGTATGTCCTTATATAAGGGGTTCGGCAAAGGGTGTGTTCACAACAACGCATGTCCCGTTCAGGTACGACATTCTGAATAAATCAGTTGAAGATGTGGAATTTGACTTGGACATTGACCATACTCGCTGTTACGACCGGAACAGGTAATCATCCAACTTTAATTTTCTATTATTGGTTGGCCACTGAGGATAGAGCAGCACAGGGGAGGAGGGTGTTGGGTATCCACTGATACGTAGGCCTACGTGCTGCGTACCCAACGTGTAACCTTGTTGTAGCACCAACACGGACTTTTACCGCCGCCATTTCTCATCTTGTTCATATATTGATGCATGAATGTATAATTGTTCACAAGGTGCTACGACAAGACGACGACTTGTCTAAACCAAACTTGGAGCTTCACTTACGTTATACTTTCAGCATTTGCTACAGTTAGCTGCTACACGGGCGGCAAGTGTGCCTCTACATCTATTCCGTGTTACACAGAATCAGCGAAGTGCGTTACGTGGACAGTTGAAAGTAAGTATGACATCCAGACACCGTCAACCCTGTCTCCGTGTGACCATCAGGTGAAGATGGTCACTTATTCTGTCTATCACTATTTGGATCGTCCGCCATCGGCTCCACTATTTTTGTATCAAGAAAGTTACTTCGACACCTGCTGTCAGAATGTCATTGATATTTACTTTCACTCTATTCTGTAATAATTCTTCCTAGGCCGAAATGGTAGGGTGTGTGTTTGAACGGCGAGCTGAAACATACAATTTACGTAGAAGCTTCATCGCAGTTGAGTGTGTGATTTATGGCACTTCGAATAGATAACGACTTAGTATGATTGCGATTCTGGTTCTGCGAATCGTAGGCTCCGCAGTCCACCCAGCTCTGAACTAGAGAGCGTCGATGACGTATAATTTTTCATACCCGCCGCAGTCGCATGTTTCTTGAACTCTATCATTTTCAGATGCGGTTGTAAAAGGATGTTCTGACCTGTTCTTTTTCGTCACCCCTGCTGTGGGGTGCCAGTCCGTCGATGAGGTCGCTTCACTCACCAACCAGCTCTGTGTCTGCTCAGGAAGTAAGAACACTAGACTGCTCTTGTAGTACAACTACCTCTCTACTTGACAGTCCGTAGGCTACCAGTGGAGTACGGAAGATTGTGGGTGTGATCCGGGCAATAAACCAGAAATATCGTACTGAGTGTACGGTAGGTTTGGTATAAACCCAACACATTTGAACGCAAGTAATTACGATGCACATAACTTCGTGTTAACAATTAAGGTCTAAGATCTAAGGGGTTGCGGCTCGGTGTATTTAAAATTGTCCCTATTGTGGTTTGACTGTCTGGCATCCCAAGTTTGATTCCAAATCAAGGACTTCAAAATTAATTGGTATCTGTTACTCTGAGGACCCTCCGTATCACTCATAAAGGATCATCGGTGTGGGAGTCGATTCTTCTCTGATTAGCAGTCGATACCGGGGTAGTGCGTAAGGTTCTGGTGGTGAACGTGACTCGGGACATAGCCCGGAAGTATTGACATGTGGACCGTAAGTATTGACCTGGAGTACATGACATTAATAGGGTTGAATACGCCATATATGCAAAAATTACAAAAGCAACAGAATCTGTGTGTGATAAGCATTGGCCTAGCGTAAGCATTGACCTTATAATCACGACAACAAGTTCGTGCCGCGTTCTTGCTTTGCCAAGTCAGACTGACTCCATTTCTGTTTTGGATTGTACTATTTTAAATATTTCAACTATTTTTACCGACAAATAGAATTTGATATTATTTCTTAGATAACTGCAATGGATCTGGAAAAATATCGGGAAGCATCATTCTATCTGTAATGACAGCTGCCGTCACCAAACTTATCATGAAATAAAGAAATCTGTATAACATTGTCTGTATTATTATATATATATATAATAATTAATAATAATAATATAATAATATAATAAAAGAAATAAAATAAAAAGTTAAATAATATAGTAGTAGTGATACTCTATCTATGATATGGAGTGTGAATCATGTTTATAGTTCAGCTAAATTTATTGGAAACTCAGCTTAAAGACTTCAGGGATCCTTTCATTATCATGTGCCGAATTTATTAGAATTGTAAGAATATGATAAATGATATGACAGATTAAATATTGCTGTCGTGCCGCTGAGATATATAAGAGTCTTGCTCCACAAATCTTTGCGGGAGGTGGATTTTTATATCTGTTTGTTTTACAGCTGATAAAGGAACGAAGGCTCGAAAAGCTTGTGAAATTAAATTTTGATTTTATATCTATCGTGAGTGACCGTAAGTCCGTTCCATTACCAGGGTATTAGGTGAAGGACCTCCATAATCTGGTGAATTATATGAGTTTCTAATAAATTTTGTAGAACTTCAAATCCGTTGTGATTGATCTACCCCATGAACATCTCCATTCCATGTCACCTCCCGTGTGCCGCGAGTCACGCGGCATCGCTTGAACAGGTGATTGGGTATACGCAGCAATGCACCGAATGCTTGATTACCCCAACGCTTCCACGCTTGCTTGCACTCATGTCTTGCACGATGCACCGATAGAAAGCAGTTCGCTTTGATGCGCTTACCCTCCGCTCTATCGCCTTTCTCAATTACGAAGAGTGGCAGTCCTTCAGCTAGTGTTAGTGCTCCAGTTTATTGGTTTCTTCCCGTGAGTCGACTGATCCGACTGATTCAAGTATATTTGAGCACAGTGATGAGCAATCTAGGCGATCTTATTCTTAATCTTAACATTGCCTGGTGAGCAAGATATTATAAAGATTGGCGTTACGGTGTTGCGTTGAGACCTTTTCTATCCGCTAGATTTTGTCGCATAGAAAACCAGCCGTATACGCAGCTAAGGGCACTTGTGGTGCGATAGTTTATAGTTACAAAATGCAGCAATGCAAAATGCAGCAAAGAGCAGAGATATCAATGACGACGACGCATGTTATGACGTCACTTGTTGATTACTGAATCCATAGAATTCCACCGCACTTTAGCTAGAACTTGACAGGAAATGCCTGACGCAATCTTCAATTGTATGACAACTAGTGCATGGATACTTGGATTGTATTGCATATTTATTCACAAGGCAAGCGGCTCACACATTTCAGCCCAAGAGTGGCAGACAAACATAAAAAGATCAAAATGGCCAGTAAGAAGGAGATGGACCGTGTGCGGCCATTAATACCTCACAATCCGACAGGTCGATAGGAAAAAGTCGGATTTTAAAGGTCGAGAGAGTGGGCGATTCAACATCAGTATGAGGCAGAGAATTCCAAGTCATTATGTTTAGCTATAACATAAAACCGAACTGTAAGGGTATAGAACTCTACATAAAAATTATTTATTTTAATTTTAATGGTAAAATTTAAGCCGAAAGTAATAATTTGTGAGAAAAAAGACGATATTTATAGCCTACGTGGTGCTAAAATGGGTGTATAAACCTCAATATATTTGCGCTTTTGGTGTGATAAGGACCATTTTATAGTCACTCGGAGACTCGAGCTACCATAGCTGGTCTCAGTATAAGTGCAAAAATATGATCTTGGAAATGCCAAGGTCACAGATATTTTCCAGGAATTATGAAGTGGCGCGTAGGCGTAGAAATGCGGGTTAAACTTAAATTGAACGAGCTTACGGCATTCTATTATTGTACCGAAGTATGAATTCCTAGACTGTGTTGTATTAAACCGTAGCGTACGGCTATCATCATACTATTCTAATTAACCTATCAACACATCGATAATGTAATCAAGGCATTAAATGGCGTGTATGCTATGACTCTTTAGGTAGTCCCAGCCCGCTCGTTGATGTATCAATAGATTTCACATTACCTCAGGAATTGCCGCGTCACAAATTAGGATCAATACCGGATGAAGCAACGCTTCACGAACTGTGGAAGGAGATAGTACGTGTTTTGTGTTTAGAGCTAAAGCTAGCATATCGAAAACACATACAGTCGTTTCTCATTATTGATAGGAAATTACTAAGGAAGGTGGTTGACGCAACATAGGAAGACATTAACTTCTGATGCTGTTACGGAATAAATCGTTATTGTATTGAGCGTTTATGAAATAAAGTTCAAAAGCATCTTCTGCGTTTTGTGCTATATAGAGTGCTGTTGGCAGAGTTTTAGAAATATAATTAATACCTTTTATCTATCATGCTGAAAGCGCATTTCATACTAAAGACTTTTAAACAGTCAAACAATGTTTCAAAGTCTAGCTAAATTTACTGCATTGTGAACCAGGGATCCCTGTTGTGAACTAAGTATCGGTGACCGAACAGACGGGCGATAAGGTCTTGTGAAGGACAATCAGCGTCCTCCCAAATTTTTGTGAATTATGTTTCAAGGGTTGCGCTAACAGCGATACCCGATACGGTCATGTGGCGGACATTCTGCGCTCAGCAAAAGTTTCGAAGGCTAACAGGCGGCGATTAAATCTTATGGCAAACTTGTACAACTATATCCGACTTGAACACGATCTTAATTTTCGATATCTCCTTGTATGCAGGTTTAGAATACACACATACACTTAACTTATTGAAGCCGCTAAACCAGCTGTGTTATGCTGTAATTTTTTTCCAGCTCTAGCGTAATTGGTATAGAGATAATCTAACATGAAAAGAGTTCTGTTGCTTGGAGTCCTGTCTTTGCTTGTGGGAATAGGTAAATAGATTGCATGCAGTAGAATGTCGCAACGGTGTCTGATATTCATCGACTCTAAATACAAAAATGCATTTTTTGAAAAAATTTAAAGACGCCAAATGTAAAATTCTTTGAGATGCCCAAAAGTCTTTTAACTGTCTTCGCAAAGCGAAATGGCCCAAGTAGTTTGACCGTACGCCGTTTGATCGGGGGGGTACCACGTTCGTTTCCCGACCCGAGTCATAAAATATATCCGTCATCATCAGGTAATTGTGTAACATGACCTTAAATGAAAATGTCACAAACCCGAAACACTAACAACAGAGCCATTAATCTCTATGCGTCGAGGTAACGAACATCTGACCAAGCAGTGCGGTTTTACAATGAATGATCGATTGAGCTCATTTTGAGCTCGACGGTACAAAGAGCCAAGCGCTTGATTGAGCGCATCGCGTTTACGGAGTTTTGCGTTGAGCATTCTGGTGAACCACCACGCGGATTGCGTATAGCGCGTGTCGAACCGCACAAGTCGCACACGCTAGGCACGCGCTACGCATACGCACAATACGCGTTCTGTCTGTTTCGACCTTACAGTACAAGGTTGAAATGAGATTTTTATTCGCAAAGTACAACTATCGTTTCAGGGTCTGCAGTAAAATGTTATTATTACCAACCCGGAAACCCGGAAACAAAAACGGTCGCGTCGAAAGAGTGTGACAGCGAGTCTCAGAACAAATGCATGCTTGTCATCTCTGGAGGTAAGATTGAATGCTTTGTATTGGGTTCAACTTATTGACTCCATGAGCTTAACGTTCAAGGTTGTACGACAATAAGGCTTTGTTTCAGTAATGTATTTATTTCACAGTAGTTCGAAACAGCCTATTTGTAAGTTAGTTAACAACCAGCGCGTTTGCCATCGCGACCAGTTGTGGCAAAAATCTTAGCGGTGTAATTTGTGATTTGCATAAAATGCAGCGTGTGCCCTTCTAGGACGGATTAAGCAATGCAAGCAAATCAATATTGTCAAGATTAATAAAAATAATATTAAAACTTCCCTTATGGAAAGCCTAATAACAACAATAGGGCTCCATGGACTTTGAATCACTTATGAGAATGGAACAACGAATTAGAGATCGACCGACACCGTTTTCGCGAGACCAGATGACCTGACTATATTGATAAATGGAAAACTCCAGAAAAAATTTTCCGTTTGATAATTGAAAAATAGATAAAGTATCGGGAATTAACCGATTAAAGGCTAAATATTGAGGCCTAATTCCAATGTCGACTTCCTTACTTTGTCAAAAGTTGGAATAGGCCTACCGCCCTCGAATCGGTACCCCATACATTGTATAGCAGCGAATGGTGTATGCCTGTACTTATATGGCTCGTCGCCTCCCCATTCACCCAGGAGTTATTGGTGAATATGTAGTTGTAGACACGGAAAAGAGTTCCGACTATATTGCACTAGTGCAGTGGTCGCCAAACTTTTTCTCAGATAAATGAAAACCTCACGACCCAAACCTCAATATTGTAGTTGAGATTTCTCCTTCATAATATTTGCAATGAATGACTATATTTTGCTGAGTGCAATGCGCAGTTCGTGACCAGGATCGAGACGATTGCGAGTCATCTGGCCGCGACCCATGTTTATGTCGCGATCTATACTTTGGGATCTGCTGTACAAGTGACAACCGGCTTACTTATACTGTAGGTGCGAAAACGTACGATTGCTACAACCCGATGATCGGTTCACTTGGCAAGGACTGCAACAACGTAACTGCTAGATTTTGCGTATGCGAAGGAGGTAAGACATACTGCATATATGAGTGTAGCCTGCAGCAAGCGATACCAAACACACTTGCTGTATCCGTGATTACTAGGCCCATGTCACACATTTAGGCCTACTTTTTGCCATGCAGTTAAAAAGTTTTTAAACCAAGAGGATTTACCGATTTTCAAATTTCACTCTTAAAATCTTTTTCCGGCAAAAAGCGCTAAAGTGCCAGTACTTTTTCAGACAATTGCAACGCATGTATCAAAGGACACAAGTTGAAACAATGCAGCGCATCAGTGCGCAATCAGTCAGCGGTTTACACCGTTCTATTTTTTGCATCTTTTATCGGATACCTTTTCAAGTATTAGTAATAGTTACTGTAGTATCCCACTCCGTTAGGTTAGATACGTACGCAATACTCCAAGACACCTTTATTACTTATTCATAGTACTCATACAGTTACACACGCTCTCCTCCTTTACACTCCCGTCCGCTGGCTCTCACCAACCAACGTCCTATCACGTGACACAACCATTACCCACAATGCCACGATACCACAGTTACCATATCGAGTTGATTCTATGAGCTGCACGCCTAATATTGTTGCTCTTTCTTTGGACCAGACGTCAGGGCAGTTACATAGCAGCCACTGCTTAGTGGCCTCATCCCGGTTCTTCAGACCAGTCACTGATGCATTGGGTTGTTTGTGTATTGTACACATGTACAGGAATAGATTACATGGTCTGCAGTTTGCTCCTCTGCACCACACTCGCATGCTGCTTTGTGCGCGAGACCTCATTTGTGTAGGTAAGACTTGAAGCATCCCACTCCTGTTCTGGAGTCTGAAGTTGACAGTCAAATATTAGCGGGACAAAACTAGCTATTTACTCGAGGCCTAGTTAGCTAGGTCGGAATCTTTCTTAATCTTAATCTTTCACAAATTGTCATTTCACATATACAGTGTGAAAATGCGAGTAAGGTACACTAACAAGCAAAATTTCGAGTTCGACCCGTAACGGGTAGGTGGGTTTCAACCTCCTTGGATTTTATGGTTCAACCGTTCCGTCGTGTTTCGTACATTTCACCTGATGAAGCAGCGGGGTTCCGGCAACTTCTTGTGTATTTTTCCACTCGCGTTGCAGTAACAGTAAAGTCTCCTGCTATTTTTTCTCTTCGTGAATAAAGATTCGAACTTTTCTTGCAAGAAAACGATTTCGGTTCAAACGTTGTTTTCTTTATGGTCTAGCGCTCACCGAGAATGCTGCCTTTCGGAAGTTTTAGTTATGTGCTTGCAGAGCGAAGCCGCGCCCACACATCATTGACTTTTATCGGGCTTTATCTGAAGTCGTGCAACAGTCGCGCTGGAGACGTGCAGTTCCATGGTCGTGTTTTTGCGTTGGATGCAACTAGTTCAGTATGGCAGATTTTCGCAGATTTCGGAATTTTTTGTGCAGCAGCAAACTAAACTTGCTTATTATTAGGTCGTCTTTTTTTTGACCTAAAAAACAGTGAATTTTGACCTAACAAATTAGGATTTTGACAAATTTTGACCTAAAACTTTGGAATTTTGACAAAATTTTGACCTAACGAAATTGTGCGGTGTTTATTGTTGCGCTACAAATTTCAGCGGCGTGCTGATCTGATCCTGATGCTGGAGTATCCCTGCCAGAATAGGCAGCGCCGCTATAGAACTGTTGATACTATGTTGTAAACAGGAAATGAAACATCCTAAAATTCAAATAAAGAAACTAGCGGGATTGAGGTACAAGATGGTGGCGCCACGAAGGGATAAATCGCCTTTGCAATAGAGATAGCATCCGATTCATAGCGCCTGAAGGAATTAACCATACACACCGAAACACTCAGCATAACAGCATGGCACAATCTAGGTAGGTAGGCCTCTAGGTAGGTAGGCATGGCCTACTCTAGGTAGGAACTAAAGTAGGCCATGATAACAGCATGCGTGCGTTGGCCTATTCGTATTTCTTCGCCACTCTAAATAATCTAGCCTAGTAAACCTATGATTCGCTCTGAAGCTTACACTAACTAAAAACCGGTGAAGCAATATGTCGGCATAGCGCGAAACCTCACGATCAGCGATATCTTACTGAAAGTCATGTTATAAATCATGATGCTCGCCATGTCGGAAGAATATCTCGGCCGAGGTCATGAGCGCGCTGTGACAGTGAATGAGTGCCATGAAGGTAACCTCACCGTGACCTGACGCTGGAGAAGAAGTCACGTTGTCAGTAGGAGTTCTGAATAAGTAGCCACTCGGCTATTTTGACGTTAACTCCGGATGGGTGAAGTTGGGTCAAAAATTTTACTTTGGTCAAAAATTTTGATCTAACGAGTCAATTTTGACAAGTTTTGACTTTATTTGGACATGTCAAACAAAAACGCCCTATTTAATATAGATTCGTATCGCGAATAGTACCGTCCTCGCATTTTGGTTCTCTTTGCTGTGGACTAATTATTTTGGCAAAAGTGGTATTTTTAGTATGTACGCCAACATGGAGCATGGTGCCTATAGATTATTGCGCTATTGGTATTTTAGCGCCTTCCTCGCATTTTGAAATTATGATGCTCTGTCACTTAACAAAAGCATGTATTGAATTGGATTCTTGTAGAAAAGACGAGAGAATCGGACAGTTGTAATGCGCGTGTTTCTGGAACGCGTTAAAAAATGATCATTCGAACACCCGTGGCGCGTTAAATTCGGCTTCAGTTGCGCAAAAACCTAGCATCTCAAGTTACGAAAGACAACATCTGAATGATCAATAGCATACTTGATAGCAGGGAAAATGGCAAGGAAGCGTCATATCGTACGCAGCAGTTTTCGCAATTTTTGTACCGAATTTTGTAAGTCCTGTGCGGCGCTGAAACTCGTTACATATACCCATTATTGTAGCGGTCCTGATTAATCAACACTCGTGTACATAACAGACAGTATAGCCTGTTGTAGGCCTACTCCACGCGGCTTCTCCGAATACCTGAGTCTGAGGAATTGCTTCTGTCTTAAGGGAACGATAACCTTGATGTTCTCCATGCGTTGCAGATATCCTAGACCTAGACAAAAATTCGTGTCAATCTATACTGCAAGATGAAATTCATTATCGCAACCTGCATTTTTGCCGCATGTGTCGGCCTGAGTGAGTAACGAATTGATTTAGTGTGTACCATAGATTTGAGTATTCATAGTATTGGGTTTCAGCCCTCGGAGTGCGATGTTACGTTGGTTCTGGAACCTCCGTGACGACCACAATGGATTGCGGAACGTCGTCCAATAAATGCGTCAAAAGCTCGATAAACGGTAGGTTGCAGCAAGTTCTGTTCTGTCGTAGTTGTTACAGCGGAATCATACCTGCGGAATCTCCGAGCTAGCAATGCTCGCCGAGGACATCAGTAAATTTATAATCAAGCACAAAAGTGTAGCGCGTGTCCACAAAATTCTTTCCTGCATACTTCACGCACGTGTGTATTGTTTATACCGCACGTCAACAACACTCTTGCAAAAGCAGTTTCCGGCAATGTATGGCTTTCTGTGGGACCCAGAAACCTCAAATTCACAACCGACTAAACTCGACACGATTTTGAGGAGGGTCGAGATATATTTAATTTCCCTATACGCCTTTATATCTTATGCACATCCTCATCATTTCTTCACTTTATTTCTAGACGTCCATTTCAAAACTTGTTTCAGCGAGCTAGCCTCGGCGAACTCAAGTATCCCTGCAGGATTCACATTGCCGGAGGAGAGTTGTCAAAACGCCAGGGTAAATGACGTCAATTACATGTTTTGCATTTGTAGTGGAGGTAAGTGTATACTAGAATCGTGTTTTCACCCTGTACACACACTTCGATCACGAAAATATTCACGCACACTACTTTCGCATATCTGCATATGCATACTATGCAAGGATGCCACGAAAGAGCCGGCAGGCGAATGCTTGCGTGGCCAGTGCGGCGCAGAGGAGCAAACCGCAGACTCTTCATGTACAATGTACAGGCCACCCAACGGAGTGACTTGTCTGAAGAACTTGGATGATGGTACCAAGCGGTGACTGCCCCGAGGTCTAGCCATGCGAAAGATGACGTCACGTGGCAATTAATTACAGACATTATAGTAGCTGACGTCAGAAAGTCTATCAAAGGATAATCTTTTGTCTTTCAGATCTGTGCAACGGCTCAATGAAGACCTCCATCAGCACGATCCTTACTTTGCTCGTGTCTGCCGTAGCTGGGTATCTCATGATGTAAAAGCGAATCATAAGTGGAGATCAAATAATCGGTTTACCTTAAACTAAGTTTAAATTTAACTCACTAACTACAATGGCGAAGAATGAAGTTAATCAATGAAAGTCGGATTCGTATAAAAAACACCATATTTGCCAGACGAACTAGATCTAGTTCAACTTTCGATGTCGTCAGAAAACTTATTCCACGGCCGATTTCAATCCCGTAGGGTCGCAGCATACAGCCTTAACGTTCTTCGTTCTTTGTCCAATGCAGATTTGCGAGAGTGTTTCGTAAGAGGGTGTGTAAGGGGGATGTTCTAGCTTAATTAATAATCATCGCGTGATCTCGCATCTCTTAAAATATGTTGTTTTGTTTCAAGAAAGCGGAAATGATAGATGTGTAGTATCGGTACGTGTATGCAGAACCTTATAGCGAGTTGGTACGGGTCCCGAGGATTACTCTGACGACCCCCCTCCCAGCTATATGGACAAAACTAAGACCTCAGGCAATCAAAGTTTCGGAATGTAATTTTTTCAATTTTTTATCAACATTTTCGTTAAATTGAAGAGTTGATTGTTTCTTTTCGTTTTGTGATATATGTGATTAGTAGGCCTTATCATCATTGATTGGTTTGTCTTCTTGCTCCTATATAAGCACGCTTACGTGCGCAATCAATCAGTCGCTTTTTCTGCATCGTACAATAAAGACTCTCCCATTTACCTGCACGTGTCGTACTTACGAGGTGCGCCTCCTACAAGCGGTATTCGATATATTGCAGTTTGAGCATATATTGTATTCCAATTATAATTTCATTTCTATAGGTGCATCTCTGATTTCGGCATATCGAAATAGCAGCATTGGGCGATGTATAACTTACGAAATACACCATGGAAGCACTAAAAGCCACCTGGTCGCACGCATAACGTCGGTCTCCACATCCCTGTAAAATCTTATGGCGATAGCTCCAGTAATAAAAAAGTTGATTCGTTTATAGACATACATGCCGGCTCTTTTATTTATATAGATGTAGCTGCACTGTCTAATTGCAAATTCTATGATAATCCAAAATTGTCAAATCCGCAGTGGATAGCGTTTGGGTTCCAAAATACGCTGAGAGACGAAGTATTAAATGCCCTGCATATGTCATTCATCATCTTCCGGCACCGTTTGAGGGATTGATGGTTGCTACACAGATCGTTCTCCGTCCGTTACTCAAGCCATCATCGTGTAGTCTCCTAACGATCAAGCGAAATCCACCTGTTTTCTTCAACGGGGTTTGCATGTACTTCTTCGTTGCCATTTACCGTAGGCTTAGATATATGCTTGCTTTAAGCCAAGCTGATTCTTTTCGATGACGCTGTAATTCGGATTGGGGAGTGATTATGATGAGGACGTAATTTCACGGTTGATTAGGTTTTTTGATTTATGACGTATTTTATGTCTGATTACTACAACTTCGGTATCTGTGCGGTCACTTTTTTATAGGCTATGTGAAAGGGTTGTTTGGGACAACACAAGACATACTGCATATATGAGTGTAGCTTACAGCAAGCGATACCAAACACTCTTGCTGGATCCGTGATTACTAGGCCTATGTCTCACATTTAGGCCTACCTTTTGCCATGCAGTTAAAAAGTTTTTAAACCAAGAGGATTTACCGAGTTACAATTTTCACTCACATAATTCTTTTCCGTTAGGCGGCGCTAAAGTGCCAGTACTTTTTCAGACAATTGCAACGCGTGTATCAAAGGACACAAGTTGAAACAATGCAGCGCATCAGTGCGCAATCAGTCAGCGGTTTGCACCGTTCTATTTTTTGCATCTTTTCTCGGATACCTTTTCAAGTATTAGTAATAGTTATCATATTAAGTTTATTCTATGAGCTGCACGCCCAATATTGTTGTTATTTCTTTGGACAAGACGTCAGGGAAGTTACAGAGCATCCACTGCTTAGTGGCCTCATCCCGGTTCTTCAGACCAGTCACTGCATTGGGTGATTTGTGTATTGTACACATGTACAGGAATGGATTGTGTTGTGTATTTTCATAGTCAACATTTTCAATTATCGCATCGTTGTTTCCAATCCTGATTTATCTCTAAATCATGTAATCATTTGTACTGGCACGCCGCGCTTACTGGGCAATCAAGTGCTCGTACTATTATTACCTCACTGTACGTACTGACTGGTTTATACTCCGTGGTTGCTACGTGGCTACCCATTACGGTTTCGTTCGCACTGCTTGCTACTACTTGTTATACGACTGTATCTGCCCGGTTCTACTGTGGTGGGAAAAGAGGAGATAACAGACCTTAGCCTTATGCTGTTAATCATGGCAAGAAGATTACAATAACCCGTTAATCCTGGGCATGGGAACAGTCGAGGCCGCGGTTTTTCGCCCTTGGTCATACAGACGCCTGAACGCACTCACACCGTGTATCTGGTACTAGACAAAATCGAATAATAGCATGCCACATTTTCGATTCACGAAATATTAAATAATGTTGAATATTAAATGAGTCAGCACGGATCGTGCGCGATCGGCTCTGCGGTGAAGAAGCCAGCGTGACGTCGATAGAGAATGGTCGAGAATTTAGTTTCAGGCAATTTCCTTTTGGCGGGATCACGCGATGTTTTTTTCCCCCAACGTTTCCACTGCACGATGAGAAATGCCTTTTTCTTTATGCATGTGCTCTCAGAGCGAAGCCGCGCCCACTTTTGCCTGGCTTTATCTAAACTTCAAAAGTCGTGTAACAGTCGCGCTGGAGACGTGCAGCTGCGTGGTCGTGTTTTTGCGTCGGATGCAACTGATTCAGTATGGCAGATTTTCGCAGATTGCGGAATTGTTTGTGCAGCAGCAAACTAAACTTGCTTATTATAGATTCGAATCGCGAGTACTGATGAGTACCGTCATCGCATTTTGATTCTCTTTACTGTAGACTAATTTTTTTTGCAAAAGTGGTATTTTCAGTATTTACGCCAACATGGAACATGGTGCCTATAGATGATTGCGCTATCGGTAGTTTAGCGCCTTCCTCGCATTTTGAATTTATGATGCTCCGTCAACAAAAGCATGTATTGAATTTAATTCTTGTAGAAAAGACGAGAGAATCGGACAGTTGTAATGCGCGTGTTTCTGGAACGCGTTAAAAAATGATCATTCGAACACCCGTGGCGCGTTAAATTCGGCTTCAGTTGCGCAAAAACCTAGCATCTCAAGTTACGAAAGACAACATCTGAATGATCAATAGCATACTTGATAGCAGGGAAAATGGCAAGGAAGCGTCATATCGTACGCAGCAGTTTTCGCAATTTTTGTACCGAATTTTGTAAGTCCTGTGCGGCGCTGAAACTCGTTACATATACCCATTATTGTAGCGGTCCTGATTAATCAACACTCGTGTACATAACAGACAGTATAGCCTGTTGTAGGCCTACTCCACGCGGCTTCTCCGAATACCTGAGTCTGAGGAATTGCTTCTGTCTTAAGGGAACGATAACCTTGATGTTCTCCATGCGTTGCAGATATCCTAGACCTAGACAAAAATTCGTGTCAATCTATACTGCAAGATGAAATTCATTATCGCAACCTGCATTTTTGCCGCATGTGTCGGCCTGAGTGAGTAACGAATTGATTTAGTGTGTACCATAGATTTGAGTATTCATAGTATTGGGTTTCAGCCCTCGGAGTGCGATGTTACGTTGGTACAGGAACCTCCGTGACGACCACAATGGATTGCGGAACATCGTCCAATAAATGCGTCAAAAGCTCGATAAACGGTAGGTTGCAGCAAGTTCTGTTCTGTCGTAGTTGTTACAGCGGAATCTCCGAGCTAGCAATGCTCGTCGAGCACGTCTGTAAATTTATACTCAAGCACAAAAGCGTAGCACGTGTCCACAAAATTATTTTAACTCAATTGAAAACTTCAAATTTCCTGCATACTTCACGTACGTGTGTATTGTTTATACCGCACGCCAACAACACTCTTGCAAAAGCAGTTCCCGGAATGCATGGCTTTCTGTGAGACTCAGAAATCTCAATTTCACAGCCAACAACCTCGACATTATTTTAAGGCCAGGTCGAGATATATTTAGTTTCCCTATACGCCTTTGTATCTTATGCACATCCTCATCATTTCTTCACTCTTTTTAGACGCCGCTTCAAAAGTTTGTTACAGCCAGCTATCCTCGCTCATGCCGAACATCCCTGGATTTTCATTGCCGGATTCTGGTTGTGAAAGCGCTACTTTAGCGGGCATGGATTACTCGTTTTGCATCTGTAGTGGAGGTAAATGTATACTAGAATCGTGTTGTTGCACCCTGTACACACACTTCTTTCACGAAAATATTCACGCTAACTACTTACGCATATCTGCATATGTTTACTCATGGCCTACTAAAGTATTTTAGTATATATTTTAGTAGGCCATGGTTTACTATACGAGGATGCCACGAAAGAGCCCGCAAGCGAATGCTCGCGAGGCCAGTGCGGCGCAGAGGAGCAAACCGCAGACCATTCCTGTACAGGCCACCCAACGGAGTGACTGCTCTGAAGAGCTTGGATGATGCTACCAATAAGCGGTGACTGCCCTGAGGTCTAGTCATACGAAAGATGGCGTCACGTGGCAATTAGTTAGACTTTAAAGTAGCTGACGTCAGAAATTCTATCAAACGGATCATCTTGTATCTTTTAGATCTGTGCAACGGCTCAATGAAGACCTCCATCAGCACGATCCTTGCTTTGCTTGTGTCTGCCGTAGCTGGGTATCTCATGATGTAAAAGCGAATCATAAGTGGAGATCAAATAATCAGTTTATCTTAAACTATGTTTAAATTTAACTCACTATCTACAATGAACGGAAGACTTCACTACAAAGTTGATGAATAAAGTTGATCAATAATAGTCATCGTATATTTAATGCCCTTGCATATCATTCTTCATCTTCCGGTACCGTCTGAGGGGTTGACGGTTGCTTCAGCGGATCGTTCTCCGTCCGTTACTCCAGCCATCTTCGTGTAGTCTTTTACATACCGCCTAACGATTCTACGAAGTCCGCCAGTTTTCTTTCTAGAAGTTTAGGTAAGCTGTATATATGTCTGTCCTGAACAATGGTCTCAAAGCTAGGCAAATCAAAGGAGAAGTTTGCTGTATTGGGACGTCTGTCGCAAAAATCAGCTCGTCAAAAGCGTTAGGGCTCGATCCGCAGTGTCCACCCGATGATGATGGGGTGCCCAATTAAAATGTTATTTGATCTCCACTAAAAATACGAACCATTTGCATGTACTACTTAGTTGTTCTTTACCGTAGGCTTAGTAATGGTTGCTTTTAGCCAAGCTGATTCTTTTCGATGACGCCGTAATTTTCATTGGGCTGTGATTATGATGATGACGTACTTTCACGGTTGATTGGTTTTTTTTGATTTATGACGTATTTTAGGGTTGATTCGTGTTTAGTTGCTGCTACTCTGAGCTGCACTCTTGAATAAAGTTCGTGCAACGTTTGTGAAAGTGTTCTTTTAAAACAAGAGATGGAATACGTATTGAATTTATTCGCTATGGTCACTGTACACCGTAACTTAGGTATTTAGGCAACGTGAAAGGGTTCTGACAACAAGGGATAGAATATTTATCAAGTCTCTCTCTTCTCTCTCATCCTTTTCCTTGTAACTTGCAATCTACTCATTCTATAGGCTCTAGGCCAGGGTTCCTAGGTTTGGATTTTCTGACCTCCGCGTAAGTGTCGGGAGCAGTTACCGGAGCCGCTAGACGATCCGTGTCCCCGAGAACAGTTTAAAAAATCCTTGTCACAAGTTTTGCATCAAATATTTCTGTTGTTGTTTTGGGTTCATGGCGAAAATTTAGAGCAAGACAAAATATTGGAAATCCCGTCTGCACTTCTGGCATTTTATTTTCAAAGTCCCCATTAATCGTGCACCCGCTGTTCGAGATGACTTCAAAAACGTCGATTTGAAACAACCAACATTACGATCCATTTTATTTACTCATATACAAGCCAATGCGTATAAAAGTTATTTGCATGTAGTGCACAATGGTCATAAGCTCTATCGAACTCCCCCTAAATCGTAACTGTTTGACAGATTGGTTTGACTGTCCGCTATTCCAAAGTGGATAGAATATTTTTTATCTTTCTGAAGGCATGTTTGCCAAGTTTGCAATTGTCCGCAACAATTCCCATCCCATCGATGTGATATGTGTGGCTTATTGCAGAAGATATCCTGCCATCGCTAATAGGAGTGTTGAAATAGTTGTGGCGTACACGTTGCTTGATCCACTAGTTGTGTGTTTCATTGCTCCCTCGGTTGGAGTTGGACCATTCCTTGGTTCATGCTGATTGCAGTTATCTGGAAATAAGATATAGAGTTCGACTGGTGTTTATCTTATCTGGTTTCGGGAGGTGTGCCGAGACAGGAAAATACTGTAAGTAGGGGGTTGACTAAGGTACAAAGATATGTTTTAAAGTCAATTGTATTAAAATATCATCTCACCTCCTTTGCAAACGCAGATTTTCCTCCGAAAACCATGGAAGTCGGTCTCTTGGCAACCTAATTTCGGCATCGGTTGCATCGACCATTGCATTCTATTGTAGCAGTCTTTCGTAACAATACCTAAAAACATACTTTGATCTTAGTATCCACGAGCACCATGCCTATGATTGTTCATATTTCAGGAGCTCGCTCTACCTCCTCTCTCTTTCTCCCTCTCTCTCTCCCTCTGTTGTCTTACGTTTAAATGCAAAAAAAGAAGACTCACCGTTCATTTTTGACCATACGCATTTGTCAGAAGATGAACCGCAATCCGTCTGAAACGTGCTTAGGCCAACGCCAGTGCTGCAAGTCACTCTGGTAACTGAAAATAGGAAATTGGAAATATATTACTTTGATTCAGTACATTATTTGTAAGTCATGGCGGGTCATAAGCCTGGATAAACGGGTGCGTGGATTAGAATAAGTCACCACAGATTTAACGTGTAGCCCAGTTTATTTTGAAATATACCAATTTCAAAAGCTTTCAGGGCCTTTCTCCTTCGTCCCGTGTTATGTTATTTTGAAGAAGTCGGCGTAGACCAGTTGCTATACTCACTGCTAGTCGCATAGCCGGATAGAACTAAATGAGTTTTGCACCAGCTAGGGTATCATTAGGCATTTAAATGGATGGATGGGTGACCTGATGCTGGCTTAGAGGGTGTCTCTAATTACACCACTGCCTTATTGATCGCATGTATCATTGCAATTGAAATAACAGAAATTGACTACAGTATCGACAGTAGCATACCTGTCTTAATCTTGGTGGTGGTAGATGTTTGTGTTTTCTGGCTGGGCAATTTGGTTGTCGGCCATATTATGCTCGGCCAGTGGGTCCTCGGCGAATCCTGCGGGGGCCAATACGTTCTCGGGGGATTCGGCTCGGGTGCTTTCGTCGTCTTTCGTGGATCTGTGGTCGGACGCTTTGTCGTCCGTAATGTCGTTGTACGCAATGTGGTCGTGGCCGGACGCCTGGTGGTCGTGGCCGGACGCCGGGTAGTTGTGGCTGGACGTCTGGTAGTCGTAGCCGGACGCCTAGTGGTTGTGGCCGGACGTCTGGTAGTCGTGGCCGGACGCCTAGTGGTTGTGGCCGGACGTCTGGTAGTCGTGGCCGGACGTCTGGTAGTCGTGGCCGGACGCCTGGTCGTTCGCAATGTAGTCCTCGGTTTGGCAGTTAGATGTCTTGCCGGTGCCATACTAGTCCAAACACGAGGAAAGGGAGACCTTGTAGTCGTCACGAACTTTGCGTTTCGGGCGTGTGGCAGAAGCCTTGTGGGTTGAGCATCAAATCCAATATATGCTGGGGTTGATACAGGCGCGAACTTCACGGAGAGTCCATTAAATGATGCTGATGGCTTGTAAGGGAATTGAGGCTTCACGGTATACCAGTAGTTTGTACATTTACCTGTAAATGATATAGATGATATGCTATTACAAATATGAGACGCTGATATTGCTGGGGCCTAGCAGGGAAGCTGTGGATACCTAGTTGTCTTTGGTCTGAAGCGACCGGGATTCTAACACAGCCTTCAGGATATGGTGGTCAAGCCGTTGCCGCCAATCCGTATTACTGCCGACCAGGCCTATAGTTGCTAAATACAGATTTCTGGGTCTGCGAAAATCGGCCTGTGTTAATTACTCGCTGATTGGTCATCAGTAGGGCTGGGCACTCGAATTCAAATACTTCGAATCGAATCGATTAGCAATTCGTTTTCTTTTCGAATTTCGAATACTACAACAACCTGAGAAAGCTCTATACGCGTTCCAAAATGGACGTTGCCAGGAGAAGTTTAGCTTGAAGCACTCATTTTCTCTGGTGCCATAGTTTTGAATTGGACTTTTGTGCATTTTGCTTTTACCCTGACAACACGACATGAAGTCGTAGACATGGCTACACATTTGGCTAGTTGCGTCTCTGCATGTTCCTGACCGTCGATAATATATTTTCAATCAAATTATATCGAATTAGGTTAATAACTAGGTCAGTCGCGTCTATTCGGTATTCAATTCCATTCGATTGAAATTATTCTATTCAATCCGATGTTTCATACTATTCGATTTTGCCCAGCCCCAGCCATTAGTGAGCGTAACAACAGTGGTCAGTCAAAAATCACTAAGTCACGGCCAGCATATAGCCGAAAAATAACATTGCTTCATGAACTCACCTGCTCCAATGTACATGGCAACAAGACAGACAAACGTCGCAAGTTTCATTTTGTTACTTTTAAAAATGCTTTAACTCAATCTGAAATGAGGCAAAAGATTCAAAATGGTGGACGATCACGCTTATGAATATAGAAAGTGCGTCGTAATGAAGGAGCGGAACTTTGACCGATATTGAGTCAAGTTTTCTATAAATCTGATTGAAAGTTGAAACTATGGCGACATTCTCTATGTATAGTAATATATTCACGGACCTCGTCCTATGAAGCTATTGTGAAATTTATTGTATCAGCACGCCTGTCTTACAGCTAGATTGTAATAAGTTCAGCACATTTCTGATATGTCTATATACAGTATATAGAATCTTTCAAAGACGGAAAGGCGACTGTATTTAATACAGTGGATAAATCTACTGCAGCCCAATATAAAAATTGTGCCTTATTACAGTAGGCCTACCTGTCATGCTACTGTGTAGGCCTATGAAGAGTGGTAAATTTCTTTAGGCCTAGTTTGTCTTCACTTAAATGTCTATAAAAACTTTGCTGTATGCTTAGATCTTGGGCTTCCTTGAAAATGCATGTATCCGTAAGAGCGTGGCTATCGCCAAATTACACTAGTCACAGACTAAAGCAAATGCAATTGCAAATGAAATAATGACTCTGCCATCAAGTCAGCCAGCACAAGTAAAAACGGTTGAACAGACTGTAGATATCTTCGAACTTGATTAATAAATAGGCAACACGAAGTGGATTTCTCCATACATACAATCCGGGCGTTGGAAACGATTGTGTACACGTACAAGCGAATTCGAGTTCCTCAGTCGATCAGGAAATGATTAAATGCCAGAGGCGAAACGATGAACGTAAATAGCTCTGACTACACGTGAGCTGACGTTGATTTCAGCAAAATCGTTAAGTACCATATTGTTCTTTTGACATGTTACAGCGAATCAGACGTTTAAAAATCCCAGCTATTAATTTGCAGTACTGCCGACTGCCGCTAAATGCGGTCTATCTCTAGTACTGCGAAATTGGTGGCGACATGCTTATGGCAGTAAAATGCGTCAGTAAATTGAATCACCTATTTCTAAATGACACAGCTTGAGAGAACACTCTCACATTTATGAAGTGTTACTACGTGTTGCTGTATGTTTTTGCGTTAAACCAACTGATTCACGACTTTATTAGTACAGTTGAAATTCCTCCGATTGACGCTGATGGCGATCTTCAGTAATATATAAATATAAATAAAAGAGCCTGTTTGTCTGTCTGTAAGTATGTCTGTGCACGAATCAACTTCTTTATTACGGAAGCTATCGCCATAAGATTTTACTGAGATGTAGGGACTATGCGTGCGACCAGGTGGTTTTTCAGCGCTTCCAACATGTATTTCCTAAGCTATACATCGCCCAATGCTGCTACTGTCACTTATCGCAACGCGGAAATGAGAGATGCACCTTTCAGATTGCTTCTGCCATCTAGCGGAACAACTTCTTCACAACTTCTGGTCACGTAAGGTAGTCTGGCTACAACGTTCCGCTTACGTACTGTCCTTCGGTTCGGCGTCTCACCCACGATTAAATGGCGGTCGCATTTTTCGCATAGGGCTACAACGTCTTATGTAGTATCCCCCGAGTGAAACCGGGATAACCAGCTAGTACTGTAAATAAAAGAGCCTGTTTGTCTGTCTCTCTGTATGTATGTATCTGTGTCAACTTTTTTGTTACTGAAGCTATCGCCATAGGAATTTACATGGATGTAGGGACGGACGTTATGCGGGCGACCAGTGTAGTATTTTAGTGCTTCCGGCGTGTATTTCGTACGTTCGACACCGCCCAATGCTGCTGTTTCTACGTTTCGATTCACCGAAATCAAAGATGCAAATTTTAAATCGCTTCTGCCATCTAGCGGAACAATTTATTCACCCCTTCTTGTCGAGTAAGGTAGCCTAGCTATAATGTACTGCTATTGTCCTCGGTTCGGTGTCTAGATATATTTCATACGGGTTTAGATAATGCATATGAGAAGTCCACTGGTACTGTGTTGCCAGTCAGTTTAACGCAGCAAAACACAAACAAGGACAACAACACATACACAGGGTGTGATTCTAATTGTAAATCAGAACACGGTAAGAAGTTGACGCCACGGATTCCATCTTCACCTTCGTGGCTTCATGTTTCAGAAGTCCACACCTCGATTTTAGCGCCCCGCCTCATTTATTTAGTACAGCTTAAAGGGTCCCTAAACCCCAAATACAATGTTGGCTCGAAATAAAGATAGAATTATAATGTAGGCCTATGGTGTGGGGAAAACAGTAGCCGTCGGTGGTTTCGCGTTGACTTCGCTCGAGGTTGTTGCCAGACGGCGAAGTGGATTTATTGCTTTTGGAGGCGCAACTTTAAATTCTTGGTGTCAACCATTTCTAATATTCTACTAATCGTCCACCATCAGCTCCACACGTATTGTTTAACTCTGAAGTGAAAAACTATCGTCCTATGAACCCCAACAGCATAGCATATAGCCCGTAAGCCTGCGATATATATAGCGTACTGTAGATGAAATCAGATTGTGCTCCAACCCGGCAATCCACTGAGGAGTAATTACCCCCACGTTGATTATGATGACTGCTAACGATCGTGGTTCTCTTGCAGTATCCTACGTAGCGTTGTTTGCGCCAGTCTCAGATTATGCGCGATGCAGTAGCAGGGTTTTATGCAGAGTTGATATCAAGAATTACTCAGGAGTTAGTAATAGGGCGTGACTACAAGGCGATTCAGGTTGCGAATATGGTCATTGTTGATTATAATATGGCGACTCATCAGACCGCTGCGCTGCGACGCTTCAAACAGTTTTCTTGCACAGCGGCTACCAGTAAACCTACTTGCTTGCGTGGGCTGGTAGGAGGGTCGACTCTATGTGACTGTGTGCAGCTTACACACCTGTACCAACAGCGCCGTGCCATACAATTTCATGGTATTGCAGATGCATAGGTCTACAGTACCGGTACAATGGTACATGTTACCTAAGGCTACCATTGCCCGTACGCTGCATGGCGCTGTGTCGGTGTAGCCACTGGCACTGGCACTGGCCAGGAAGCCTGGTAAGCCTCCGTCGTAACTAAATATCATGTATTTGCAGTGCAGCCACAAAGCGAAGAAATCGACCGAAAGCGTTAATTAGTACCAGCCTCTCTCGCTCTCTGTGAAGTGGTCTACGATTCCGTGTGCTTAGTCGTCCGCATGCTTTTTTTGATTTTGGTGCCGGATGACCTTCTTGCGCAACCCTCCCCCTTCGTCCGCGCTTTGTACCAGTTGTGGTTGGGGCTGGGAGGGATGACTACGGTGTATCGAAATTTTCATTTGATTTTGCACCACATGACTTTTACCCGCAATCCACGAATCTGCATGGGCAGGTGGGACCCGGCCGCGGCCTGTCGCCGAAGCGAATCCGTTTTATTAGAGTCTACATGATTTGCTGTCTAATTTGGTGCTTACATATTCTCAACGCTGAACCAATGACATAGAAATCGTACCGAAAATTGGCTTTTACTGCATGAGATTTGAGACAAACTAATTGGTTGAACTTTTTGAAAAGCTTGATACATTCACGTTTTGTTTGAGGAACAGTCAGCTATATGAATTTGCATGAATGGTGACGTCATCCCGTTACTTTAGATGACACCCTGCAAGTACTATCATGAGAAGGATCGAAATAGATTTGGTGTACATGCTGCCTGATCCGTTGCTCGTGGTTTTGTATCTCAAAGCAGCGTGGTTTGAAGGCTGATCGAGTCCTAGTTCGTTGCTGTTGCATTTATCTGTGGAAAATATAGTCAGTGTAAATTTTCAAGGCATTGCTATGTCCACCAGTGGGGTAGTATCCTACAGTATTATCCACTTACCTCCAGAACAGATACAGATTTTTGCATGCACTTCATTATAGCGAGCCTCCTGGCATCCCATTGTGGGATGAAACATGGGATACATAGACCACATCATTTGATTGTAGCATAATTTTGCCACAACATCTGCAATGTAGCATAGCATATAATGAAATATAAAGGAGCTGATTGCGGACGATCAATAGATATCGTAGAAGATTCACCGCAGATTTAACGTCCCACTTTAGACATATGATATCAGAGCCCTTGCAGAACCTGATGAAGGATCAGAGCTCTCAAAGTTTGTGAATGCTGGGCGTTAAATCTGTGTGAAACCTTATTTACGATATCTCGTGTACGGATATAAACTTGGAGAGTATGTAAAGAAAATGGCGCTTGTGGATTTACTGGATGTGGGATCATATACAGTTGCTGTCGACGATAATCAAGCCTTTGGAGTCAAAATCGGTGAGTCAATATTTGTGTCTGTTTTCTACCATATATAGAATGTTGATATGTGTCATAATTTTCCATTTTTTTGTGACATACTGTATCTCATTTATCTTTCATAAATTAGAAAGGGGACATGCGCAGAGTCAATATGTTAGGAAAGTGCCTATGTACGTCAGGAATCTGTACTGTGTACTGTGTATATAGCCAGTTGTGTGTTGTCACGCAGTCACACAGAGTACCGAATCTGCTTAGAAGTAGAGTTTTGATCAAGTAGCGGTGTAGGAACAACTTCTAATCTGATACTAACCATTGATTTGTGTGAAAACGCATCTGGTTGTCGACGGGCCACAATGCATATCAATAGTAGCTGATCCGATACCAGTTTCACAAGTCACTCCGGATTTAGCTGAAAAAGAGCCATTTGCAACTCACTCAAAATTTGAATTAAACAGGCATGTTCTAGTGATCTAGTCTATGAATTCACTGAAGGCTAGGTAATTATTAGAGTTCGCAAAATAATAATTTTCAACCCCGCGGATAGGGATTTAGAAGTGCCGAACTCGGGTTCCCTGCGTGACGGGAGGATGGATACTACACAGCAGGCTTTATATAAACGCATCTCGGAAGCAACGGGTATCATTTTCGTCGATAACTGAGCACTGTTGCAAGAGGTTGCGTTAGCCATCGATGTCTATCGATGTGAACTTGGTTGACCAATACTGCAGACAGGCATGAAATGCAACTGCGTCGCATTGACTTTGAAATCCAAACCTTGATATGATTTGGGAAGGAAGTCATTTGTGGTAACAAGCGTCGTGGTGTCGCTAAATGGCCCTTCGATTTCCCGAATTCTTCGTGGGTCCAGCTAGTAGACTAGTCGTCATACTGTATACTCGTAAACTTCATATTGAGCTTGACGTAGTGACGATATGTGGACGTAGGCCTACCTGGCTTTGGAGTGGTCGTGACAGATTTTGAGAATTTCGTCGTTGATATAGTTCCGTCAAAACCTCCCTCGTTGCATTTATCTGCGAAACGAAAAGGATTATAATATTTACAGCACACGCGTTTGCCTATTGGTCGACTGACCGATCGCTCAGCATTAAAAAAATGGCGCGAGCGTACACCATCCGCCGGCTTATCATCATCATAAAAATCTACAGAGTTGTATTGTTCAATAAATAAGTTGATGCAGTTATGAGGTACCCCAACAACCCAGACAATAGCAAATTTTAGCCTGTCTAGCTAGTAAACTATAAACCTGATGATGAACCATAGGTCCGAAGGCTTGTGAATATATAACCCAATAAAATTGTGTGTAAAAGATATTTATCGTACACGAAAATCACTACAGATTATCATCCAGCCTTGATTTATTGAGAATTATAACGCGTTTAATGGATAGCTGGGATTTGAAACTCTGGTGAATTTTCTCTACGATATCCATTCATCGTCCGCCATCAACTGCACTCTATTCTTCGATATAAGATGTTTTGGATCGGGGTAGCGTACTTACCGCTAGTGCAAATACAAATTTCAGTCTCGGTTCCATCGGCACTGAACTTTTGACAACCAAGTCTAGGATCAAACGCTGGAAACTTCGACCAAGCCATTTGGCTGTAGCAGACTTTAGCGACGACATCTAATTTGAAGAATAATGTTCACAAAATGGCGGCGGAACTACCATATGATCCCCTGCACTTCTAATAGACTTTCTTAAATACACAAATTCTCGCAAACCCGCTCTTGTGGACTTGGGTGATTTATTACCAACGGATTAGTCGATCCGCAAGACCCCACATTTGATAGCTAAAGAGAGAAAGTCGGTCACTGATGCGGGATGAAGTAGAGTATGGAGCTTTTGCGCCATCTACCGGTTGGAATTTCAGCATTTCTATTGCTGTATAGTCCCGTCCTAGTCGAGTTAAATTTATCACTTACCGTTGACTCTGGACTTCACGCATTTGTTTGACGAGGCGGGACAGTGTTGTAGAAACGTAGAGTTTCCGATACCGACGTAGCAACTTATCCCTGAAGCTGATAAAAGGATGATGTTGACCATTTGATATAAGCATAGAAATATAGCACGGGTTGTTGGCCAAGTAAACGCCATAAATTCGCCATAAATTCTAAACAGCAGCAACAAACAAACCAATGACTGTATATTAGATTCTGTCGCTCCGTTTTCTGACATTAACCACGTGTTCATGGGGAACACTGCGCTCACGGGAAACCGCGTGCTCGTGGGGAACACTTCGCTCAAGTGGATAGCACACGCTCGTGGGATTTATAGCATTTCTACCCTACTAATGTCAGAACTTGTTTTTAGGACTCGATAAGGCTAGACTTACTTGGTATTTCAGTAGGCGACTTGGTAGTTGTCCAATGCTTCTCTTTGTGCTTGTGTACCATTAGTGTTTCAGTTGAAACATGGTGAACACCAAATCCAATATCGGCTGGGGTAGATTTAGGCGATATTTTTGATGTTATAGCTTCAAACAATGTTGTAGGCTTGTACGAGGTTGGTGACGTAAGTGTAAATGATTCAGTCTTGTCTGGTCCAGCGCCGTTACATCCGTCTAAATTAATATAACTGATGCATTTAAAACATTCGGCCAAAGTTTATGGAGAAATTTAGTGTAGCCTACTATTGGGCTCAGCTGGACTCCATCCACTCCACGATTTGCCTGTGATCTGTTATGCAAAGCAAGAAAGTACGCTCGGCACTGTGTATAATTGCTTACCGCCAACGCAGATGCAAATTTCCACTTCAACTCCTAGCCCGTTGTAATTGTGGCATCCGACCGTAGTGTGTAACATTGGGAATCGTGACAAATCAATTTGATTGTAACAAACTTTGGCAGTGACGTCTGAACAACAACAATTTGACTGACTTGAGTCAACTTGGCTAGTCAATAACGCAATATTTCCATGTTGTTGGTATCGTCAAGAAGATTTACCACAGATTTAACGTCCAACCTCCTTCGACATGTTGTTGGTAGGGTGAACTAAAGAAGCATATAAATCTGTGGTGATCTTCTTGTAACATAACTTTTTACTTTTGCAAGCTTTACTCAACTCCTAACCCTATACATTGAGTTAAGGTACCTTTTCCCCAGAGGTATTGTAACGGAACTTTACCGTTACGTGTCAATGTATAGAGTTAGCTGGCATGTAACTCTCACTTCGGCAATCGAACTCCACCATTTGATCGCCTTGCCTTAGGGGCTTAGAATTATCTCAATTCCCACCGACCAATACTAGTTCAGCATCGGTCGGGCTACTAGGAAAGTTCCAGAACATAACACACTTGCTATCATTTTCTCATCTATTGATCGTCCGCCATCGGCTCCACTACACTCTTCTGGTATGATGAAATAATATTTATCTGTTTGATAACACAGTTCTACAGCTCGAAAGCTACAACCGTTATAGGCTATCTTAGTTTGGCGCTGCTCCACGGTATCAGGTATGACATGGGCCATCTATTGGGGAAGGTAGCCGTCAAGTGATCCCGAAACAAGACACAAAACCATCGTGCTTCATCGACCTAACAATTTCTCTGTCTTACCGTTCTCTTTTGTTTTAATGCATTTGTCTGATGCCGTTCCACAGTCCATGTAAACCATTTGTCCTTCTACACCTACGTAGCATTTTACTCCCACCGCTGTACAAATGAAAGTGTGTAATTAACCAATCAATCATAATTGAGTTCCCAGTCAGAACAATGCGAGCGTTCCTATGTAGCCCGCGTGTGGTGTTGTCAAGGCTTGCGCATGGAACGCCACGCGTTATGAGGCCCACACATGGACCTGTTAGGGAAATACCTGGCACATGTACATCTTTGCTACAGATGACCGTATGTCACTCACGTTTCCATGTTTCCATGTTTCATTTGTGCCTCCCACAGCGGATTTAACCGCTCATCACGTGACACTGATTTTTAATCCGAGTCCCCTTGCTGTCGCAACCGTCCTCCGGGGATTTTATACAATTTTAATGAATAGGCAATGGAAATGATATTTGTACAGGCCTATGGCGAACTCACCTGCTCCGATGTACGCTGCAATAAAGCATATCAAAACCACGAGCTTCATTTTGTCGCTTCTCTAAATTTACGCTCAATCTGGAATAGCAGAGACAGCTCAAATCCAGACACACTGAAATTTATGAGACTGCTAATTCGTTTAAACCCGCCTGTCGAGTTTGTGACAGTATACTGGTACAGTCTCCCACTAAATACGAGACGGCGAGCTCCTTTCTCCACACGGAAAAATCTGCTGAGAATTTCGAATGCGTGACATCGTAACGATACCATAGTCTCGCTCTTAATTCGTGGCTAAGTAATAATATTTTGCTGTATTTCACAATCAAAATAGTATTGATGTAATTCAGTGCCGGGGGCTAATCAGAAAACGCATGGAATTGATTAATACTAACAACCCTGTAGCTATAGGCTCTGACGCCGCCGCCGCAATGTTGTAGGTATATGGTTAATTAGACTTGCTGCCATATCTCTATCTGAAATACATGAAGAAACGCATCTCACCTGCTCCGACATGTCCAAGGACGACGCCAGCTGTAGCACACCCGAGTTTCATGTTGTAGTGACACCTTAGCTTTGCCACTAGAAGCGCTAAAGGATCACGTGACCCATTGCATTTAAGATTTATAGTACGAGCACCTGGGCCTCGGTACTACGTAATAATGATTTTGTACAAGTTCAGGCGCATTGTTATGTTCTCATAGGCGTAGCCAATCCAAAGTCCCACGCGGACCAATTTTACTCGGCGGAGATTTTTATGACATCAATACGTCCGGTCAGACTTACGAAAAGTAGGAGTAGGGCAGCTGCAAGATCTCTTAAATTTATTTTAGTAGTAAATATAATAAGTCACCACAGATTTAATTTTAATTTATTTTAAAATTATAAAACATTTAAAAATCGATTATATCAGTGAGCACCATAGTATGTGTTGTGAACACGAACGTAATGAGCGACTATTTATTCAGTTTAAATAAACTAAAAATTAAGCTCTAAATAACAAAAGACAGAAACGTTATTCCTATCCACTGCAGCTTCTACAGCGACTAGACAACGTACACGATAAACGGACAGTTATATAGGCCTACACTAGTAAGCAATCAATTATAGACTACCAGTAAGGCAACACAATCGTTGGTCGGGATCCAACCACAGTACCACATCACAGTATGCAATGGATAACTGCAAATATTTCACAATGCTTTATCGTGCTGTAAAGATTGCCAGCCAGCCGTGAACCTGATAGAGGAGCAACCAAATTTTCGATGTCAAGTTTTTCTGTCGCACCACTCCGTCTGTGGGTACTTCATGCAGTGATACGAAAGCATTCGACTCCTGTCACTTTGGAACGGAAATGCTGACACGTCATCGGTTAAGTTAACTACGTTGATATGACCGTTCCTTTTCCCGGCGCTGTAACTGAGCACAACCTACATGAAATAATAAAATTATTAAAAATAATAATAATATATTCAATGCTTTAAATAATGCAGAAAAAGTAGTGGAGCCGATGCCGGATGATCCAAAGACTTATAGATAGACTAAATCACCACAGTTTATTGGTATATGGTTCCGAGCTCCACTCCTTCATCAGGGTGTATAGAGAGTTTGTTTGGGTTAGTCAACGGAGGGGGGGTTGCTTGGGTCTACTTAACACTTTGTATGTTGTGAAACTTGTTTCGAATATATAATTCGACTATAAATGGCTATTACACGCTTCATCGATTCACATGTATGAGAAAATAGGCGTGGTTAGGAAGCGTGTTCGATAATAAAATCGCTAAAAAACCACTTTTTTCAAATTTGTTTTGTGGAATCATGTGCGCTATGCCTGAAACATTGTTTTAGGATCCTTTTAGGCCGATTTGTGAGTATCGCCAAAGCACCGCTTTCCTGGTACCGTGGGCTATTAAATTTTCAAATGGCCTGGCATCATCAGAAGTGAGGCGAGTCGATTCGCGTGGTGATATGGGGTGAAAGTCGTAGCGTATAACGATACAATCTGACAGTCAGCAAAGTTAGTAACTTAGCATAAAAAACAAAGTACACAATGGAAGATGAGATTAATTACAAAGAGACACTTCATCAGTTTGGTACAATGTACAATGTTATGAAGGCAAGCATATGGTTAACTGCATGCCCGTAATGCCTCGTATCATTAATATAACGAGTATACTTTGCCGTAGTTGCGATGTTGGAAGTAAATCAGTGCAAACATATGCCAAGGATAATCTATGATACCAGAAAAGGTCGTCCTGCATGACGCATCGACCCGCGCATACCTCTTATCGATAACGTTAGTTGACTTGATGACAGAACATCGTTGGTTTCTAAACCTATTATTTATTGGTAAAGAATATTCGTCACAGATGTAACGTCCAGCCTTGGTTAATTGGTTGACATACAGTAATGTCCAATTAACATTTCTAAATCACCAGTCACCGCAGATGTAACGTCCAACCTTGGTGAATAATTATAACATTCACAAGCTTTCGGAGCTTCATTTCTTTATCAGGTAAGAGCACAATCTCACTTAATTGCTTGCTTGCTTGCTTGCTTGCTGAAATAAGTCAAATTGTGCTATTGCGATTGACTCCATCTCCACCTGATGAAGCCAAGCTACGAAAGCTTGTAAAATAAGTCTTACAATAAACCAGGCAGGGCAATGTTAAATTCGTGCTGTATACTCCTTGCTATGTTTCAGTAATCGTCAGCCGTCAGCTCCACTACTCCACCGCCGTGATAGTGAGAGTTGGTTTATACCTGTGACAGAAGGCTTTCCCTTGGTATCTGAGTTAAATCTTGCGTATGCGAATTAAAGTCGTTTCGACGCGTTAGATTTATTCGAAGCCTGTTGGTTGCTATGAATCCGAACGTTACATCGTCTGGTTGGCTAAGGTCTTTGCACGTATTTACGAAAGAGCCGTTTCTGGAACAAAAAGGCCGTTGTATGAATGTGAATATATGGTTATGATATGGGCGCTGTAGCAAGTAGCAAGTGTACGTTATAAAGACACGAGGATTAAATGAATAGGGATAAGAATAGCACGTTGTCCTTCTATATATTTGCTGCATCTACACATCTTCTCATGATTTTGTCGGATACACACCTAATTCCGAGTTATTTTTCTGTCC
This sequence comes from Botrylloides violaceus, assembly GCA_030412335.1. Classification (NCBI taxonomy): domain Eukaryota; kingdom Metazoa; phylum Chordata; class Ascidiacea; order Stolidobranchia; family Styelidae; genus Botrylloides; species Botrylloides violaceus. The sequence goes on from JASFYC010000320.1 coordinate 2,253,953, forward strand.
CGGGGTACGGCAGGACTAAATGAATATCAATAAGAAGTTGTTGTTTTTGTCCTTCATTTTTGCAGTTACACAGAATCGCATGATATATACATGTAAGCACTTCTGCTTCTAAGCCGGATATATTGACTTGGCGAATATGACCTTAGTAGTTACAACGCAGGAAATCCGAAACGACAATTTAGCGCGGAGAAAATAGTTCTCTTTACACTGTGGATTAGCTCTAACAACGCACGGCACACGGCAACACGAAACCGTGAGCCCAAGGTTCACAGAGCAATCGAAGACCGGCTAATAATCGAGGTGTACGGGATTGATTAGGGCGTACACGCAGCCCATTACCTTAACCAATTACGACTTACCTAACCCAGGGTGCCATTAGCTCACTCATATTCCTTGTAATGCAGATTCCGGCACCACCGGTGGCAAAACGTAGCGTCATCTTTTTCTTTTTGTAATATCGCTAAATATTATGGCACAGCTTGTTTAAATATTTACAGAAATATTGATATAACGACCTCTCTCTCTCTCTCTCTCTCTCTCTCAATAATCGACTAAAGTACCAATTAAGCAGAAGACTAAGAAATAAAGGCCTGGTCACAAAACCGTGGCAACCCGATTGTAGTTATTGAAAATTGATGATAAACTGTCATATTATATTTATACTTACAAACTGATCGCCTTCTCGACTTGGTCTACCGACATACATTGGTAATGTCCAGTCATACTGCTTCAACACATTAACCAACATTGCGGGGTTGACGTAGTTATCGTCATCGAAATGGCACCACCACCTTAATGTTTTATTACATTTATGACTTGGCGAATATTTCTATGAATTGCTATCGTAAAGAAGATTCACCACAGATTTAACGTCCATCCTTGGTTTATTGAGAATTATTACACTCACATCAAGTGATGATGGATCCAGTAACAATAATAAACCAAGGCTGATCGTAAAGTATGCTGATCGTAAAATTTTCTTTACGATATCTATAGAATAGATCGTCCACCATCGGTTACACTACTCCTCAATGTATAATTGTTATTACTAAGAGCCCGCCCGATAACTACAGAAGTTTCTGCCCGATAGCGATATCACCGTAAGCTGGCGTCTTGACCGGTATAGTGGTCTGGTTCTAACCGACGCGGGTGACCTCTTACGAGGCATGTAATAGTGATGTGAGCGTAGGTTTATATTTGTACAGACCTATTAGAAATTTAGTTCGTATATAAGCTTTCTGAGGTCGGCTCCTACAAACTGAATAAGCGTTCACCTGATGAAGGAGCTTCGACAGCTTGTAAATTAAGCGCGTTCAAAATATTTGACTTCACGTTAAAACTGTGGTTACTCTCTCGTTATCTAATGTACAGTAACTGCACAGAAGGCTTACTTTTTGCCGCTCTCATAAAAGCCGTCGTATTCACGTCCCATCTTGCAGCAGAGATGGAATCTAATTAAGATAAAAAATGTTCTTATGATTTTTGGATTGTAATCAGAAACTTCTAAATGCGAGGTGGAGCGATCGATAAAACAGTAGAATATGTAGCCGCGGCATCTCGTAACATTGACGGTTCTAACCGCATCAATATACAATAGATGGACATCCGTGACTTTCCTGGGCCGTTGCAGAACTTCTATCGCTTGGGCGATGCAATAGTAAATGTTTTGTACATTTATGCACTAAGTGTAATGGTCGCATTTCCAGTCTAAATAGCAGCAGAACGAAATGACCAGTAAGACAGAGAGGAGGCGAAAGCGGCTACTACCCGACAGATTAGTATCGAGAAGTCTGATTTTAAAGGTTGAGACAGTGGGCGAGTCACCAACACTACAGACAAACAATCTCACTTGTCATGTGTGCTTCCGCAGTCTGTAACAATGATGTGGCCATCTGTAGAAAATATATTAATGACAATTTTATTCATATGACTATTAATGGAGCCAAAAGGCCGCTCAGAGAATTTTGGTCCCGGGGCAAAATAAATTTTGAGCTCCCTCAAATGTTTTTGCGCCTCATTGAAATAATTTAATATTTAATTAATAATAATAATGTTGGCAGACTCAAAAATTGGGTAATTTTTCGGTCTTCGCTGCCTGTGATCATGCCATGCTAGTAGCCTATATGTTGACGTACCTGTTTTATTTTTTAAATCTGCGTCATCGATATCAGTGAAAAAATACGCCTGAAACACCAATCAGAGAATTATAACTCGCAACTTTAAATGTTAGAGTTTGTTCTATATTTATGAACTTAACGGTAATTTATCTAGCGGCTTGATTCGAATAAACAAAGCAGTTGAAGCAATTAATAACAAATGCGAAACCGACTTCTCCTCTTTGGGCCATGTTTCATTTGCGGATTCCCACAGTGGATTGATTGCTCATGATGTGGCGGTGATTATTACGCCAGTCGCGTCACTTCCCATTTGTCAGCGCTTGGACAAGCTGTGATAGGGGAAGATCACACCGCATACTTGGGCTGGCAGCGAAAATAATTGTTTCAATCAAGCTTAGAAAACAGTTTGTCAGTGAATATATTTCACAAATGAGTAGGCCTATATCGTAAAGAAGATTCACCACAGATTTATAGTCCAGCCTTGGTTTATTGAGAATTAAAACATTCACAAGCTTCCGGAGCTCCGCTCCTTCATCAGGTGAAGATGGAATGAATCGTGATAGCACAATTTGAATTAATACAGAATCATAGGTATTGTGACGTAATAGAGCGGTGGATGAATGGACCACTTATATCACAGGCAAGGTGAAGCCAAGAGAGAGAGCGGGAGAGTGGTCGATGGTATAGGACTATAGGCGATGAAGGTCGTGAAGCTTGTGGATAGGACTCACTGTATGCGTTATTGGACTTCCTGTTAAACTTACCTGTTTCTTAACTGCATTCCACCAAGTTTTTAATATGAGTTCAACTCTCGATTTATGGAATTTCCCACAAGTTTTAATACTCAAGTATACGTCATTTTGTGAAATCTCTTGCGAGTTGGTTGTATCCATTCCATTGCGTGCTTTTGAAAAATTTCCAATTGGATCGTTCCGTAACGAAATTCTTATGCTTATTGCATTTCTTGAGTGCGATGTGAGATATATTGCCACTAATGTAATTGCCGCAATGGCAGGAACATATTTTTTACGAGCTGTTCTCATTGTGTGGATAAGACGTCTATAATGGGGGATATAATATTGAAGATATATAGTCAATAGATATCGTAAAGAATATCAACTCCGATAACGTCTATCCTTGGTTTATATATTGACATAAAAGAGGATATTGATATTTTTTGAACGTGATTTCTTCTGTTACTAATTAATTACAAATGGCAAGCTTCGTTTTTAACTCTGTTGCTGTGCTGGACTCAGTCAACTCCCTCATTTGTAAACACAGTACTGTTCCAACACTGCACCGCATATTCTGCACTGCACTGCATATTCTACGAGTTGTCATGGGTGGATGTCAGATAGGTTGTCATGGCCATTGCGAAAAGTGTTCTGCGGTATCTTTCAAGAAGATGGTGAACATTTTTTACAATAACAAGCAAAAATTAACGAACGCAACTGGGAGGGTAGATGCAGTGCGCAAATTCAAGCAGAATCAACGGGAAAAGGGTTGATTTACTGTACTGCAGTTCCTTGGTTTACTTTGCTGATATCCTATATATTGTCTGATATGCTCTCATAATGAGCATCTATTTTAAAATACTGTGCCACAGTCATTTTCAGTTCCTTGGTATACTGTGCTAATATTCTATATATTCTCTGATATGCTTTCACGATCATCTATTTCATGTTACGGTGTGAATGTCATTTCATACTGTGACACGGCCTTCGGATCAAAAGGTCTCGAGTTCGACGACCACGTCAAATCAAAGATTTTAATATTCGTATCCGTTATTCATTAATTTATTAACTCAGAATCAAGGAAATGCGGAGGTTTGTGGGGGCTGTGATATAGTGATTCAGGCTGTGAACCGCAAGGAAGGTGTAAGCCCAACTAAGTTGCAGGGAAACAACCAACCTTTTGCTATCACCCTAATTGCACACATGGCTTGTTCATTAAACTAAGCCGAAAATTTTCATATCTTCCCTCATCATACTACTGTCTGCAAATCAACTTCCAAGTCCCGATAGTCCAGTCACTCCCATTCAAAAGCACTTTAGTGGCAATATAATAACACAAAGGGAAACTGCTATGAACTCGACCCAACAAAGGTCAAATGAAAATAAGTACAAGAATTGAACGGCGAAAGTGATCAAAATAGGCCTACTAACAAACGCGATTGTGGAACAAGGCGAAACTGCTTGTCGAACAATTTATCTCGACCCTTACATTAAAGGGATATTAGTAAATAGTATTAAATAATTGAACGTCAACGTCTTGATACCATATATACTCGTTGGGATATTCTGAAAACTTGCACCCTCACAGTAATACCGCTTGCCTGTCGAATAACCGATCCCTGCAACTTTGCCTTCTACATTCTAAATTCTGATGCCTCGCGACAGATCAAGACCAATATTCAGCTCTGACTATAGGAGAGATTTCAACAACCAGCCTGGGTAAATATTCAAGGAATTGTAACTATTAATGATGCGGAGAGGCGCTCGGCAGTCTATCGACTACATTTGTTATCTAGTATTTAGGAAAGTATGAAAAAGCCAACTGGGAAACCTAATATCCCCGCCATTGTCCTTCCGTGTTTTATACCCGTGCTCGTTTCGAACCCGGCATTACGAGATTTACAATGAAGAGATGCCCGCTGTTCTGAAAACGAATATGTACACCTAGAAAGTAAACATAATCTAATCTGTCGGTTCTAACGCAAGAGTATAAATTGGGCAAAATGCTCTGTTTCTATATATCTATTGTCTCAGCCTAGTCAGAATCTGTAATCATAGCGCTCCCACCCTACCAATGTTGATTTATGCTGACGTTTGTACTCTTTTCACGGACACTTTAGACTGGTTAGATCTTGCCGTTAGCCGTTGGTTAGACTAACACAAAGAGATGTATTGTGATGAAAATTCCTTGCTTTTAACAGTAACACCTGTGTAATGTAAAGTAAACAGATAGTCCAGTGAAAAGAAACACCGAAATAATACTGCTGCACACGCCTACGCCATCTGATCTACTAAACGTCTTTGCTGCAACTTGTTTGGGTCTCGTTGCAGGGAGGCGTCGTTGTTTTGAGTTTCGTGCAGGTGTCTCAGTGGTTGATTTCCTTCCTTGTTTTGATGCAACAATGGCGATGACTGTTGGCTTGACGGCGGATTTTACGGTAGTTGAAACCGGGGCTTTATATGGTCTTAGAGGTACGTTCATATTGACTTCAGATGCAGTATGAACGGATTTATTCATTTCTTGATTAGCCACTGATGCTTCTGTACTTGTGACATTTGTTGACTTGACTTGTCGTGCCGGTGGAACTGCTAGTTTTGGCTTTCTTGGTGTGGTAGTATGCTTGGTCGTAGTGGCCACTGACTTAGTTGACTTAATTGTTGTTTTTGCGGTGGTGGTCGACGCTGAAGTTGATTTTGTAGAAGGCTTTTGGGTAGTGATAGCTTTCGCGGTCGTCCTGATACTGACCGGTAGTGGCGATGGCTTGGCAGTGGGTTTTGTGGTGGTGGTTGTTCTGGCTGTACTGGCCGGTGGTTGAGATTTTGTGACAGTAATTTTGTAGGTAGTTGTAGATTTCATCGTGGTACCGGTACTGACCGTTGGTGGGGTTGATTTGGCAACGTTTTTGGTAGTTTTCGTCGTTGTGGGCTTGGCAGTGGGTTTGCTGGATACATGGCCCATCGTTGTCGTTCCTCTGGTTGAAGTGGAAGTCTCTTTTTGTGCAGGTGTTGCAACGGTTGCGGTTGTACTGCCCGCTACTACACTTGTCATTTTTGATGTTTTTTGAGTAGGTGTTGTTGCGGCAGTTGTCGACGCTAAACTTGTGAAGCATTTGTCTGAAAAAGGCGATTTTTTGATATCTGGATATTTTGATTTTGATATCCGGAAACTGTGTGCCAAGCTGTGAGCAATAATCTCATTGTCATTACTTGAATGACACGGCAGCAGTAAATTGAACCAGGTAGGCATACCCACCAATCCGAAGGTTAATATCGACCCATTCAGAAAATGGAGCGACGAATTTGACAGTTTAGCCGCAGACCGTACACGAATTGCGCTTACCTCCTTCACATATGCAAAACTCGATTGCCAATCCAAGTGTCTGACAGCCGACATGTTTTGAGACTCCCGGATATAGCGACCAGTTCAAGTCACTGAAGCATGACCATGAAATATTACCTAAAACGTTGTATACCAGTATTAGATTCTTAGAAGCTGAAGCGATCGGTAGAGAATAAACTACCTCCGCTTTAACCTCAGTAGTTTATGGAAATAACTTTCGTTGACCACCGTTCAGTTGGCCGAGTGGTAGATTGTCGCCTTCTGATCGGGAGGTTCCGGGTTCGATTCCCGACCGAGTCAAATTGAAGACTTTAAAATTGGTATCCGTTCCCTTCCTGTTTGGCAGTCATTATCGGGGAAGCGCGGGGAGCTGTGATTGTAAAAGTGATCCGGGCTATAAACTGGAAGTATTGACACGTATACCGTAGACATTGACCTGGCGTAAATGACCTTGTTGAAAACTACATAAATTTCAACTAAAACAAAACATCAAATTTCGTTGACTTTGAGTTGGCAGACCAGCCGTACATTGTAAATCTTTGTACGTAGAAAGCGTGATGTACGGAGCGTACTTTTCGGAGAGTAGGCCTGCCTTCGTAGTTGACTTACCTCCCATAGTTCCTCTGACGCACTTATCAGATGTCGTGCCGCAGTCCTTCTGTAGCGTTGGCATGTTTCCAACCCCAACGTAGCAAATCACTGCTGAAGCTGTAACAGAATTCCGCAGAATCTTAGCAGTGTTGCGCTTAAACGGTTAACGTTGCATAATTATGCAGCCAAGCGATGTCAATCTGCATCATTAAATCAGGCAATCTACTCACCAGAATTGACGCTCATGACAAGGATGAGGGTTGCTGTCCAAAAATACATCGTCCCGACTTTCTTGCGGAAATAAAAACAAGTAGCCTACTAACAATATCGGTCTAAATAACAAAAAATAGTGGAGCCGATGGCGGACGATTCAAATAGTAATAAATATAATAAGTCACCACAAATTTAACATTCAGTCCGGTTTCCAGTTCTAAATACCAAGCAACATTGATGGTGGCTGATGCTCAATTTCTGAAACTTTTTGTCATTCGGTCAAGCTTCATATTGCGGGTGGATCGATTCCCCACCACATCATACTTTCTACTCTTTCTTACAGCAATGCTCCAGTCGTGAGATGCCAATCTTACCGCTCATGAATTCATATCTATTTTCACGCTAGATGCTCTTTCCGTCGCAACCCTCCTTATTTGCTATGTTTGGGAGCGGCCACTCCCTTTCTCCGAATAGCGTACAAAACGTAACGTCAAGAAAGTTGTCCGTACGCGACTTTCGACTGTTCGAAGATATGCCTTGCTTCTGAAAATTAGGACATAATTTTGTCATATGACTCGTCAATTACAATTTTGCAAAGGTAAAAGTGTCCAATGCAGGATGTGCGGATGAAATTCATCGAAATATAAGCAATCATATATTAATTAATTCCCGCCGATTTGCCTTTTCAGTGTCAATGCGTTAAGAGGATTTAGCAAACGAATTTTGCACTATTCAATCCAATGGGCTGAATGCATTTCTTGTATGTAGGCGAAGCGAACTGATACACTTGTATGACTCGTTGCTACGTATCTGTGCTGGAGCAACCTATCTTCTATAACCATTTAACGCCGGTATGTAGGATAGAAGCTCGGCTACATCACAGTATGGATTACATACCCGAATTAGCCGCAATTTGACTGTAAACCGAAATCGGAGGAATGTACAATTTGTTGTTACTGTTTAGTATTTATGGCGTTATCAACCCTACTGATGTCATGTACGCCATAGCTCAATACTCGTCAGTAAGCTACATGTTATCGATATTATTATAGCCTACGTAACTATCACTCCCACAATCCCACGCACTCCCCCGAAACCGATCGCCAATCGTAGAAGGAACGGATAGCAACTTAAAGTCTTTGATTTGACTGCAAGCGCACCGACAAATGCAGAAATTGGTGCTCAGCCTAGCAGCCTAGGATATTTTAGGCCTGCAGTCGTTAACTGACAGACTAAGATTTTTCTCTACCTTATTGACTCGGTGCGAAATGACTCTTTTCGTCAACTTCCACGAAACGATTTATTTTCAGCTTTGCCAATTTCCGCGCAATAACACTTGCGACATAGACTGAGAAATCGTATACATATACGTAACAACATTGAGCCAGATTTACATAGTTACACCAAGCGTGATCCAAGTCCCAAGGCGACGTCGAAATTCTCTATCGTACAGGCTGTCGTGCGTACTAAGGTAAAGATAAGATTCGACTGATTCGACCACGGCGGTCGTTGATGTACTTTCTCCGTTAAGGATATTGGGTATAGGAATTTTTTGCTATGCGACTTGGCCATGACAGTCTCGGTGCTTTCGGCTTTCGCCACGACTGAAAGGATTGCCATTGTTGTTTCTGAGAGAAATATCGACCCCATCAAGTGGAAATGGATAAGTATTGGTCTTTCTTTTCATTCTGCGGTGTACCTCAATTCGTCGAAATTAGATTTGTCGCATGTTTTTTTTCATTTTGCGCGGCGTCCTTATTGTTATCCCAGTCAGAAAAATGCGAGCGTCCCTACGTGGCCCACCTGTGGGGTTGTCAAGGCTTGCGCATAGAACGCCACGCGTTATGAGGCCCACACATGGCCTTGTTAGGGAAATACCTGGCCCATGTATATCTGTGCCATAGATGGCCCATGCCGTATAGCACTCACGTGGGCCGGTTATGGCCCGAGTAGGACCGTAAATGGCTCAAACACGGCAACGTGTACACCGGCCACAGTTGCGTTTGCATACCCTTAACCACACACGGGCCACCAAAGGCCATGCGAAATTGCAGCCTCGCGCTATACGTAGGACGAATGTCGATTTCTGATTGGGATAACCCTTCCCGATTAAATAGCTTGTGCGCACGATGTTAGTCCGTGACGTGCCTGGCCTTACTGGCGATATGCGTCACTATTTTACACCAATCTTCATAATAATAACGTTCAGCCTTGAACCAGTCTCTTTGAAATTAGTTCACAAGCTTCAGATCAGGTATATTGGATTAGTACGGTATCCTAGTGTCTGAACTTCAGTAGGTCGTTGGAGGTGATCGCGTGAGAAACTCACATATCATTGGTACAAGATCTGCCTACAGATGGGAATTTTATTCCTAATTTGTCTTGCGTCGACGTGATCCAACACTTCAAATCGCTTCATATTTGCTGACGGATATAGATGTGAGCGTCATCAAAAGTATTGTCGAATTGGAAATATGAACAATATGCAGTATTAATTACCGTATTGGCGCCTTTAACAACCACACAACAATTCGTCACGGGATTCACCTGAATTTTGCCCATTGTAGCCATATTAATATGAGAAAGTTTAATTGAAATACACTCGGAAATATAGCAAATATGATAGTTGCAAAATTTTTTGCCCACTCGTTTGGACATTTTCGCTGGAAATTTCATAGGTCTATATTGCGTAACGGAACTCCGACCACCATCATCACACCGAATAAGTTCAAATTGGACGCGGGGATAGTGTTAATGTTGAGTGCAGTTTCTCAGACCTGCATTCCAATGCCATATTCTAGCATTTCGTGCCTTTGGGGTGCTATGTTCTGTCGCTTTACGGTAACAAATAACCAGTCATGATTGCAATTACTAAGATAAGAACAGTGCTGATTGACGCGGCTTTGAAACCACTTGGTGTTGTGACATGGGCAAGTTTTGTATGTGAAGACGTAGTTGAAATTGCAGAAAGCAGGGGTGAAGACTGCGTATGGCTGTACGATGTCGCGCTGGTTACTGTAGTTGACTGCTCTGTAGTAAAAGGTTTTCTCGTTGATGGTGGAGGTGTGGGCTCGTTGGCGAGTACTGACTCGGTGGAAATCGTTGAAGTTGTTGTTGTCTTTGTTGTGAGTGCGATCGTATGTGTCGTCGATGACGGTGACTCATCTACGTTGCAACCGTCTAAGAAATAGATAATTACGTAACGGTTCGAATGTTCAATTTATATTGATGGATATTGTACTTTCATCAGTAGCTGGCTGGTGGGAAAATAAGATTAATGTGACCTTATCATACTTGGCCACCTTCATTCGTGACCAATACGCCTTACATCATCTCCTGTGCTACACAGAGGGGGAAACTGGGGCGGCGCCTCTGTGCCCGACCTTTTGGGGGCCTACGATTCTCAAATAAGTATTTAACGAAGCTCAAATGTTATTATTAGAAAGATGAACAACTAGGCGTTTCCCCGATTTTGAAGCACCCAATATTAAGGGGCTCTAATTTGAAAATGCGGCTAAAGTGCTTTAGAGGGCCCAAAATATATTCATATGCCTCGAGTCCTAAAATTTCTCTCAGCGGTCCTGATGATATGATTAGACTGCAAATAAATTGCCTTACCTCCAGTGCAGACACAGACCTCCGTATTCAAGCCAGGAGTAGAAATCAGTTGACATCCGCTTGACGGCAGAGATTCAAAGAATGATTTCATTTCGCTATAGCAATACCACGAGTCCATATCTAAATATATGCATTTTAATGCAATCGTCAAGCAGAAAATTGTTTTCAATGAAGCGGTTTCAATCGATAGGTGCGCCAATTCCTAAGCCTTAGACGCTTAGAGCATCGATGTTCATTGCAGGTATGAGGTAACCGCGTATGCGCGAACTAGGCGCCGCACTTAATCCTCGGTTCACTCGGAGTCGATGTCTGATGCGGCCTCTATAAAGCCAGAGAAAATGGCGTCTATAGCGAAAAAGCCAGCCTTCACTTACTACTGCTATAGGTACCCAAAATAGAAGGGGTGGAAGATTAAAAGACAGGTTTTATCCGGCGATAACCTTTAAATCTATCCTGCGCGCGTTGAGTACGCAGTACTCACTACTTTGGTACTCACCACCAATAACTACTTTGCCGCACTTGTCAGATGTTGCCCCGCATTCTTGTAATGACCTTGAGTTCACAGTAAGGCCGACGTAGCATTTCACAGCGTAACCTGAAACAAAGGACATGGTTCTTTATTTTAAGCATTTCAATTTCAATTTATTACTAAACCAGTCATGCGAGCCTACAACGACAATAGTAACAGACGACTCCAGACTCACACAGATGGCGCTTTTGTACCATCAGTTGACGGTATAATGGCTGTCAATTCTAATTGCAGATCACCATATTGGTTCAGTCTCTACCCCAAAAATGCTAGTATTCAAAGCCGCGCTGTACCTTTAAAATCCCGCACCGAAAATTCGTATCGCCCCCGTAACTGGAAGCATCTACCCCAAACTGCCAGTTTCCGAAGCGTAATGCCGCAACGGACCTTCGAAATTCCGCACCAACAATTTGTATCGCTCCCGTAACTGAAAGTATCTGCTAATCAAATCGCGAAACGCTCCTGCATCACTCGCCTCTTGTCGGGAATGTCTTTATTGGCACCTTCGATCTCGACAAACAGCGTAATCTAGACTGAGTTGTCATCCCAAACGTCGAATTTAGCATAGCAGAAGTGTAAAAGCACTAATTTTCCAGCGCCAACCAGCTTCTAATTCCGCACAGATTTCCAATCTACCGCGTACACATTACACATTAATAAGTCAGACTGCGCTCCAAGATGAAGGTAATAGTGAAACGGCACGTGAACAAACGTAGGATAGGCCTAATTCTACGCTTTTGTTAAAAAAGTGATGACTTACTTGAGTTCAAGACGAGCAAAAACGTGCAAGCAGTAACCCAAACGCCAGTCATCATTTTGTATGAAGGAGTCCGCTCAATGAACCACGTAGAAAAATATGCGTAGTTTAGTATATTGAAAGACTAAAAGCGATTCAAAACATTTAGTAATAGTTAGATAATATAACCAACGCTTAGCCTCAATGGTTGTAAATTTAATTCGCAAGCTTTTGCAGCTCTACAATTTATCGAAATGAGACAAGTTACCTATATGTAGTACAACCTCTTAAAGGTAAATTGCAAGGGTTCTGTGCTGTCCTTTGTCTGTGAGCGAACTCGTGAGCAATCTGTCATGAGAGACTTGCATGTATTGGTCAAGTCATCGTTGCGTCAGACAATATTTCCAACATTCTGACATTCCAATATTTTATGTGATGGTGCTTTCAGTATCTTAAGCGCGACGCTTGCTAATCATATTATCATCAAACTTCTAATGGACCTGACTTTGTTACTAGTCCCACGCAGTGCAAATCCAACCGGAATCCCCGGAGCTAAAGGAGCGAATGACTGTAAGAGAGGGTGGCCAGGCGGCAACCACTGCATATACAAAATTACAACTAGCACAACATGGCCATTGACCCGCAACACCGTTCAATATCTATGAGTGACAGCCCGGCTCTCAAACTTAGCTAATCTCATCTTCTCAATTGCCGTATGCTATCTATCGGCCAGGCATTTATATATAGTAGATAGACGAGGCGATACCGGATATACTCGAAGTGCATATGACGGTTGTTTCCCCGAGTATAGCGTCTGCGGTGATCGCGCTGGTTTTTCCAACTCAGCATACGTAATCGTCTCTCGTGATATGAGGCCTTATAATATTATTATGTCACCTGAGTTTTGGAAATAATAATCAAAATGCTTGAGTCATTTATGACAATTATGAGTCATGAAAAATGGCGGACCCAAGGGTAGACGATCCAATACTACTGCAGTAATAGATAGAATAAGTCATCACAGTTTATTGGATTATAATTCACAAGCTTTCACCCTACTATACGAAAAATGGTGGAGCCGATGGCGGTCGATTCAAATAGTAATAAATATAATAAGTCACCACAGATTTAACGTGCAGTCAAGTTTATTGGTATATAATACACAAGCTTTCGGAGCTCTGCTCCTTCATCAGGTGAATATAATTCACAAGATTTCGGGGTGAAGCAACTGTGGCCAAACAATACTAGAAAGGCGTAAAGGAAAAATGAAGCGTATAAAGTAAACTGTCTTGTTGTTTTGGATTTATTGCGTTTCCAACCCTACTAAGGTCATATACGCCAGTTCACTATGCGCGTTAATACTTCCGCTTTTAAAGCCCGAATATACTGAATACCAAGCTGACGAGGATAATTGAGAGTCTGTGTTAGGAATTCTGTTCTGGATCTATTGCATAACATATGGTGTAATCGGAGCGTGTTGCTCACGAGGAAATTGACGCACTGCCTTTCATCAACAGGGAATTGCCCTGGTGCTACAGAATGTGACGTCAATATGATAGGCCTGTATGACGCGTACCCCACCATGTAGTTTACCCTTAAGATTTTATTGTGACAAGAAATACCGCCGCGTCAGCGTCGCGCGCGTTAACTCGCCTTGCTATCGGTTTAACATTTCGCTGTGCCGGCGACAGCTCTGTTTTGCATAGGGGCGACAATTTCACTTACCCATTGCGACGTTTGATTACTACGACAGTGTTCGGACCAGGGAAACACTGGACTGAATAACACCCGCTACTTCTGACTGGGCAGACGCAGGTTTCATTCCCGACCGAGTCAAACCAAAGACGTTACAATTGGTATCATTGTGCTTGGAAATCAGTATCGGGGGAGTGCGGAGGGCTGTAGTTGTGATAGTCGCACATTGAACCAGCGTATATTACCTTAGTAGGGTTGCATTTCCAAAACGAAAAGCCCGCTCATTACCCTTGCCCGATTTTATTCACGCGTCACTGACATCAGTGCTGATTATATTAATAAAGATTATAGGTCTACGTGAAAAGAAATCATATATTTCGTTTACGTCATTCAAATGGTGTCATCGATGCGAAATATGTTCACGACATAATGAGTCCTGTGATGGACGCAACCGCAAGTGAGAGCAAGAGTGTTGCATGCAGCCGTCCAGATCCGTTGCAGTTATCTGAAACAGTAACAGAGTTAGCGACTTTTGGTGTGTCTGGAGTAGGCCTACAGCAGAAAGCAAATTGGCTGGCGACTTGCATCAGAAGTTAGTTTTAGAGACAAGCAGTGTTTACGACAATCACGGCAGGCGAAGCTTGTACATATTATACCTAGTGCTACCTGTAGTGACAAATAGGTATTGGTGTCAAAAATGACTGAAGATTTCTGTACTGTGAGATTTACCTCCTCGACAGAGGCACCATTCGAAGGACACTCCGAGCAAATCCACCGCGGAACAACCTTCGGCGACCAATGATAGCCCAGCATCGGTGAAAGTGGTTCCATTAAAATTCAGGAAACAATCTCTTTGCACAAGACCTGGAATGAAACACAGATTGATAATAAAAGACTCATCCCTTGGCTGACGCCTCTACCTACTACCTCCTGCCTGCCTCAAGCCTAGACAAACAGGGAAGGGTTGCGACAGCAAGGACTCTTGAAAAACAAACCGATTTCGAGTGACACCAGAGCGAGGGAAGGTTATATCGCCGGATAGACAAGGGAGACGTACCCGGCTGAACACAACAATGACAACTAGGGTTGTGGTTTTAATCAACCCTGATTAAAACCAGATGGTTTAAACCGGTTTTTTGCTCTTGATATTTATCAAACACCTGTTTTTTCTGTTTTTAATGGTTTTTTCTCATTTTTGCCTACCATACTATAGCGCCGGCTTTCTGAAGATACCAGAAGTGATGTTAAATGTATTGAGAGGCAGAAATGTGTGTAGAAAATGCACGGGGAGGGGTACCCAGCAGATGCAATCTTGATAACCCACTTAGCTGTTCCTGTCGATGACCATTGATATGCTTCAATGAGTTTCAGTTTTAAAAGTATAATTTCTTTCCGATGGATATAGATAGAGTTGTCATTGACAACCGACCGAGTCAAATCCCGAATACCGACCGAGTCAAATCGAAGACTTTCAAATTGGTATTCGTTCCTTCCCTGCCTGGCAGTCGGTATCGGGGAAAGTGCGGAGAGTCGTAATTGTAATGGTGATCCGGGCTATAAGCCGGAGGTATTGACGCGATTACTGTATTCATGTATCATGTTTCACGATTACTATATCAATGTATCTGCTCCAGCCTGTCTTGTTAGTGGCGCAAAACGACGCTCGATGATAAGCGGCACTGAAAATCTTCTATTAATTATTATTCTATTATTCTATTATTCTATTATTCTATTATTATTCTATTAACAACAATGACAACCAAAGTAAAATACTTACCATTCATTGTTGCTTTGACACAAAGATCAGAATCAGTTCCACAGTCTTTGGACGTGTAGCTGTCTCCAATACCGAAATAACAGCTGACACAGAATGCTGTCAAGTATAAAGCTTTTTTATGTGAATACTGCATAGGCTACGGCTTGTTCATAAACCGAAGTGACCAAGGCCGAAAAAGCGATTAGTATACCACTGATACTTATTATTAACCAGACTCGTAGCAACAAGATTGCACGACTACCTCTCTGTAGGCCGTTTAAAATTTTATTTACTGCAGCAGAATAGTCATAACACGACTCTTACGGTATCCAGGCACGTAATGGTGTTAGTAGAAAAGTACATCTACCCTACAAAAAATGGCCATCCAATTTCATCCATGGGTGTCCATCCAATTTCCATCCGATGCGACTTCTATACATCATTGTGATGTGAGTTTATGCGGCCTGTATCTTGCAAATATTAATAAAGGGGCAAAACAATTTGTCTCGTTATCTTCGACTTGCCTGTGCCAAGAAGGGCGTTGAACACGCATACGATGAAGATTAACTTCTGCATATCCTGTTGTCAGTCCTATTTGTAAATCTATCGAAAATTTATGAAGGTACCGATAAACAGATTCAATTGGCTGTTGGCGCTGACAGCCTTGATTGGGCCGCCGCAAACATAATTGACAGATGTGGGACTCCATACATCATGCACGCAACAGCCAATCACGTTGGATCAACTGATTTCGATGATTGCGCAACGCCGAGTGAGGACAAACAATCGATTCTCGCGCCAGTTGATCTACGCATAAGGAAAACGGCCTGTTTTCTTGTATTTGTTGTTATGGCGGGTGTTGAAGGGCGTGCCTCGCCTGTTAACGACCTTTGCAAGGCGTCTTTGGCTTGACTCAATTGCGAGTTGAACACCATCATCATAAAAACGGTAACAACACACAGGCGTTGCTGATGAGTTGATCGTGCTGTAACGTCGCATCATCAAGCGGTGAAATCACTTCCTGCGGTTAAGTAATCAACATCCTTTGCCTAAGAAAACGGAAAACGTCAGTAGCGGTGCTTGCGAACGAGCGCAACTAACTTAAAAATACAGAGTTCTAGAGATCCGGTGCCGGCAGCAACAAACTTAGAAATTGTATGGCGTCGTTAAAAATGAGGAATATATTTCTAGATTTGAAAATGCGATAAATATTGACGGGAAGTAGCCCCGATAGGAATCTATAGCATTGCGTATTGCAGACACGCAGAGTAACACCTCCACCGAACAAAAAGTAGTAAAGTGACATGCGAGCAACGGGGCCACGATAGCGGTCTATAGCATGTTGCAAAGCCACCTCCGCCTAAGAATATGAAAGTGAAGTAAGGCCGAATAAACGTGCACCAAGTTTTTCAATTACAAGGATCTGCAAAGCGGATGTTGGTAGTAGATAGATGGTTTGTAGTTGGATTGAAGTATTAGGTAGTTCTGCGTCTCTGATAAAGGTCATATTCTCAGAACCGTAAAATCGCCCTACAACCCAAAGCAAAGCAGCTTCCATAGTTGCGTCTATGGTTAGTTGTGACGTCATCCAAAATAGAGATATTCTCGGCGGGGTTGTAAATCGTATATTCTTGTCAGAGGTTTTGAAAAATTCAGTCAAACTTTTTAAATAATTAATACGATTCACGATATTTCCGACTTTTGAAACATGCTCAATGTATTCTCTATCAGTTCACGCCAATTATCACAGTCCAAGATCAGAAACATTAAAATTCACGCAGACGCAGCAAACATGATATGACATACGTAGGAGACCTGAAAATGCAAAGTGTTTTAATTCGAAGATATCCTGAACCAGCAATTTGTAGCTGATAAAAATTTTCCTGCGAAAAAGTAAATTAAAGCTGGAAATAATTTAACCGCAGTGTCAGGAAATCAATAATAGATACAATAAGCAGGTTAGAATATATTCTAGATATACAGTAAAAGACCAGTCAAATAGCCACATTGCCTCGCATAAAGAAGGATGTGTTAGTACGTGCTCGGCTGCCGCAGCAAGAGTCCAGAGCCGTGACTGAATCACGAAGCAATGAATCTTGATTAGGCGGCAGTGCGATTGCGCGGAGAAATGCAAATTACATGCGAAATTTTACTTGGTTAAACATTGCCTCACATAAAGAAGCGGATGTATTAGTACGTGCTCAGTTGCTCGCATTGGAATTAGTATTCGTGAGTTAGACTGATGTCTGCCTTCTGATCGAGTAGTTCCGCCTTCGATTCCCGACCGAGTCAAACCAAAGACTTTAAACTATAGTTGTATGTATCCGTTCCTACTCTACTTGGCAGGCAGTATAGAGAAGGGGTCCGTCGGCCGAAATTCACAAAATCGATTCACTAAACGTATTTATCATCATACTTTCAGCAATATTATCAATGTGTTCCTATGAATCGGCCATTGACGGGCGAGTTAGTCAGCCATGAGAACGATGTGAAGTTTCGATGCGTGGTTAAAATGCGGCCTGCAACGTAGCGTCGGATAACTTCCAGGTTCCTCTACGAAGGGGTCGCGCGTAAATGTGTCTGAAACGTGCGAAAAATTGTGTCATGTTCACTAAATATCCTAATAGATAGAATACGTCACCACATATTTAACATCCAATCCAGTTTAAATGGAATATATTCACAAGCTGTCAGAGGCCGCGGCTCCACCCTATTATAGTAATATAGATAGAGAATAAGTCACCACAGATTTAACGTCAAGTCCACTTTATTGGAATAGAATTTACGCGCTATTGCGGCTCCGTTCCTTCGTCAGATAAAAATATCTTAGCGCTATTTCATTAATTAGCAGAAACATTAAACCATATAATAATTGCTCACAGCGATATACGGGACCGACACTGAGGAGAATACGATTTTAAGCTCGTATGAGGCTGTCAATTGCACTTTGTAATCGTTTAGTTATCATGAACGACACAGAGCGAGTGCAGAAGAGTTGTAATTGAGTCGATTGCGGACAATCAGCAGAATATGGCGAGGGAGTGTCACCAGGTCTTTCAATTTTGAGTTGATGATAGCAACTTGTGGTTGACGATTGATTAGTATGATGGAGTATCACCACAGATCCAATACCTCGTCTCTGCATTGATAGTAGCCGGTGGCGGACGTTCACTTACGATTGAAATGATAAGATTGACTCATGTAGATAATGTCGCCACAATTTTAACGCCAAGCAAAATTTATTGGCAACGCAGTTCACAAGATTTCGGAGCCATTTATACAAGAGCGTTAACGTCAAAGCACATTTATTAGAAACATTGTTCACAAGATAAACTGGCAATGTCTTATTTTGCTTATAAGTGAGTCACCACGCCATATACGGGAGAGGTGAAAACAACGTCGAGCTATCGTCAGAGTATGAATCACTGTCATAAGCTATAGAGAAACGGAAGTGTGGGGAATTTCACGTTTCCGCCCGAAACTATCGTTGTAGTTATAAGCGTAGAATGTGTATAGTTAAAAACAACAGGTCGCTTCGCAAGTTTATATGTTAAGCTTTGAGGTAGAATCAACCGAATATGTACTGTTACGGTTTTATAATATCCGGTAATTTGTCACAGGCGCTGTTCATAAAGAAAATCATGTGTGTGTGCAAGTTTTCAAGGCCAATGTAATCGACCGGATATGTACTGTTTCGGCTATATATAATATCCGGTATAGAGTTTGAATATTTGCCAATGATATAAGCACCGTTAGTGTAAGACCGAAGCCATCGCTCAGAAAGCGGAGAGTCAAACCACTCGGCCAATTGTACGGTTAAATTCTGCTGTATTCTATAGGCGACATCTTTTTTCGTGTGATTTTAACCAAGTCTTGCTGCAATAATGTAGCTTTACGGCTCTTTAACTCTACAAGATCGCATTGCATGGGATTAGATTGGTTGATATCGAATATCTGTGCACACTTGGCCGGTTTTAGCTTGTTATACGATGCAGTGTTACCAATTGAGAGTCTTCTTGCCAAACTAATCGGATACGGTTCAAATATTTATGTGTTACGTTACGACAAGATTGACTGCGGCAAAGGTGGAGTAACCAACGACTGCTCGTGCTGAAATGAGCGCGATGAGGACGTTGTGTAGCTCACAACAGCTTGCGAGATGTGGTCAGTGCGTATATAGTGCGATATATGTTCAGAATCATTTAAAAAACGAGGTGATTTGGACATGAAATGGCGCAATAAGCTGTATCCCTGTCTCAAGTGTACGTTTCTTCAGAGACCAGGAATCCTTCGCGTAGGAATCCAGATTTTCCAAATTTTCTGAGGATTAGTCACAGATAAGAGCAATGAGTTGTCTCCCATTGCGCGTGGCAATCAGAATCGGGAAAGCCCGGAGAGTTGTGCATGTGACAGTGATTCGGGCAGTAGGCCTAAATCAGAAATGGCGTAAGTACTCACCTGGCGTACATCATCGCATAAGCAAATAAAACACATTAAATTCAAAACAACAACAACTTTAGTGGCGTGGCGAATGAATTTCAACTTTTCACTACCCAGTCGCGGAAAATGCGAGCGTCACTTACCAAGCTCAGATGCGGAATTGCCAAGGCCTTTGCATTGAACGCCGTACGTCACGTTTTCTTTGATATATTTTTCAGATTGTTGGCCTTAAATTAGAAATATATATTTTAAAATGGATAATTTAACAACTTCACCACCTGAAATTTTAATTTCGGAAAATTTACAAAAAGCAATATCATTCAGGTACCTTACCTTTGATTTAGAATATTATTCACCATCACACGCGTATAAGAAGTAAAAGTAATGCGCGGGAATTTTTTGCTAGAAACTTTTGTAATGCATAATATGACGTAAGATTGAAGATCAATTTATTGTGGAGAGTCCCACTGGGTACATAGTAGTTAAGCAAGTACATTTGCGTGTTAATAAGCTTGAAAAATATTTATTCATGGACAGCCTGAGAACACTAGGTCGGGAGCCACGGAGGAAAGCCGTCTATGTCGATAGTATAACCGTGTAGTTATGCGTAGAAGGCCGTTTCCGACTCTCATATCGACCTTTCTAACACATCTGTTATCAATACGCGTACTGTCAATACCCAGTTTTTCATATCCCTCGGGGATATTATTCGATACACATTTCGAGGTATTCTTATATTTATGTTCCACGTATTGTCACAAAATGATATTTATTGTGACTGCATGCCTTTGAAGCTTTTACAACATTACCATCACCTTGAGGAAACATGATATATTTAGATGAAAAATGTGTTTGTTCATTTTAAAGGAAGTGTGATGTGTGTGTCTGCGTGGTTGCACGCTGCACGCAGCGTATAGATTCTTCGTGGATACTTTTCTCGCATATTGATTGATTTGAATGTGCACATGGAATTGAATCGTGTCGGTTTTGTGCGTGTGCGCGCCCGTGTGTATGGATGTATGGATCAAACATTTTACTGAACTAAATTCTGGCAAGGCCGAAATGAGCCAGATTTGGCCAGAAGTCCATCCTATACCCCTGTCTTTATGCCTTGTATTTCTCTATTATCATTTCAGGCCGTTTGGAATCAGTATAGCAATTTGGTCGATTTGCATTGGATCAGTCGGTAACTTACTCACGATCTTAACGTACGTCTCAAACGTCAAGTTGCGGACAAAATTCAATTTGTTTCTTGTCAATCTTGCGGTAATTGACTTTTGGACAGCTATTGGCATGCTGCCGTTCAACTTAGCCGGATACGTGCAAATGCGATGGTGAGTGGTTTAGTTTCTGGGTACTAGAAATTGTTGATGATTTGTTGAAGTTATGACGTTTTCAACTACTAAGGTCATATACTCCAGGTCAATGGTTAGTACACGTTCCATATACTGCTACTTCTGGTTTATAGCCCGGATCGCTATCACAACCACAACTCTTCGCAGTCCTCCGATGCTGATTGCTAAGCAGATAAAGAACGGATACCACAAAGTTAACGTCCAGCCTAGTTTGTTGTAAAACCTGATTTAAGGCCATCGAAATCCTAATCCGTCATCACAGAAATGTGGGAATGCTGGGAATTTTCTGGTTTAATTTATGTAGGCATAGGTGGTAGGCTCATTCTCTGTGCCTACGTAGCCTCACTCACCATGCTGTATATTATAATCGTGGTTTGTCTAAACTGCACGATACTAAATCTGTGGCGTTAATTTCTTACTGTAGGCCTACCCTCAGGCATAGGTTGACCTAATGCCTGGAGTAGGCTATAAGCCCCATCATTCATCACGAAGATAACCATATTTCTATTTCCAGGCCATTCCAGTCCAGTCCGATGACAGCTCGACTTCAGGCGTTTCAATATTTTTGTTGTGGATACACTTCTATTGTATTTCTCATTGCTATCACTGTCAATCGATTCATTGGAGTTCTATTTCCTCGCAAGTATCGCCTGCTATACTCGAGGCCTAGGTAAGAAATCTGCAGAGTTACAAAGTCGACACATATTCAACGTCCGGTCCAGTTGATCTGAATATGATTCACCAACTTTCGGAGCTCCACCCTACTATAGTAATAGATATAATAAGTCGCCAAAGAATTGACGTCCAGTCCATTTTATCTGAATATAATTCACAAACTTTAGGTGGTCCGCCATATTACGGTAATATATAGAATACGTCATTCGGGGCGTCACCCTACTGTAGTAATAGATTGAATAAGATCGAAAGCTTGTGAATTATATGCCTATAAAACGGATTGGACATTAAATCTGTGGTGATTTATTCTATCTATTACTATTTGAATCGTCCGCCGTCAGCTCCTCTATTTTTCGTATCATAATTACGGAGTATAAACGCCCATTTTCACCTGATGAAGGAGCTCTAAAAGCTTGTTAACTTTAACCTTTACTTTTCTCCATTTGTTAATAAAATATTTGCTTGGTATGTCATATATCTCTCTCTCTCTCATTATTAATCTGACGTCATATTCTAACAGAACTATCGGAATTCTGATTGTCTGCAATCTTTTCGCACCAGTTCTCCTACTGCCATTTCTGATCGGCACAGATGAAAGTTGTAACACTCCATTTCATGCCTTTACGGGATTTCATCCTGGACAATTTTTATGCACGTTTATTTGTTTGCCAGATGGTGGATGGGCCTTATATATGCAGGTAAGGAAGCCTTATTGAACCCTAGCGTGCATGACATGTCGCAGGCTAATCCGTCTAACCGGGCAAAATCTCAAGTTCTATGTGTCGATTCTGGGATCTCGAGCAAGACGATTGATCCCTCTTTTGTTTCAGTTTATTCGAGTCGTGTTTCAATTCGTACCGCTGGTTGTCATGATGATACTTTATGCCGTCATATTTGCGTCAGTCAAGCGGAAAAGAGACGCTGTCAGTGTCAGGCTGGGTGTGCATGGGGTAAGTATTTGAGTAGGCAAGCAAGCGTAGTGAGAGGGCACACGTAACCTACGTTTCTATGGTCACGCCACGGCTTTTATCCTTATCAGAGCAGGATAAGCGGTGGTCCTTGTTATAGGCAACACGTCGTGCCAGGGGAGGAGGGGAGAATGATATCAGAATATGATATGATAGTCACGTGACGTCACCGGTAGTTGGAGTGTGCAACGTACGTTACGGCTACTTATCGTCTAGGGGTGGATGATCGCCCCATTCACCTCCACCTGAATCTTTCCATTGGTTCCTACCATTCAACCACCCAACGTACAGTAGGCCTACCACTGCTTGTAATGTAGCATTGATGCTTGCTGGCATTTGTCAAGCGACGCTACGTAACCTATTCAATTTCAGTCACTCTACGGGAAGAATGGAACAGGGCGGAAGAAAAAGACGGAGCAAGAACACCGGTAAGAATCGCGATCATTGTCATTCCCCGTGGCTGGTTTCATGTTATGTTGAAATTACTCTCCATCGAACTCTTTCAGACGTCAAAAAGATGATACCAGGATGGCGTTGATCAGTGTTACGATCTGTATTGCGTTTACAATCACTTTCTTGCCGAGTGTAATTGTCAACTTGTTACCAAACAGGTAGGCTTGACGATGGTTTCGCTATGCCTTACAGGATCGTTGACTGACCTGTTGCGGATATCAGAATTCTGAAATGTTCCGTATGTAGCCTACACAGACCGTTCCATTTTGCTGTGGCCACGTCACCGTAGTTTTTCAGGATATCTTACCTGCCTCATTAGTCCAGAATTGTGACCGATCGTGGCTATATAACCACATCAGTGCTTATGGCACGAGAGAGTATTTGTCTGGTAGGCAAGACGGGAGGCTATACGGTTCAATTCATTTTTAACATTTTCGTAATAGATAGAATAAGCTACCACTGAGTTAAAGTCTACTCACATTTATTGGAATATAACGCACATGCTTTCGGAGGCCCGCTACTCCACCCTACTACAGTAATGGACCCAATGGCGGACTATCCATATAATAATAGTAGATAGAATATGACACCACAGATTTAACGTCCACTCCAATGTATTCGAACATATAATTCACAAGCTTTCGGAGCTCACTCCTTCATCAGGTGAAGATTGTATGGGTTGCAATCACGCGACCTGTCGACTTTACGGGAGACGACCTTATAATCCTTAAACCACGAAGCAGACTAACAGAACGTATACGGTTTTACAGATATAGTATAGACACGAGATGGCATATGGCTGCATCTAACGTCACTTGGTTCAATTCATCAATTAACCCAATCGTCTACGTTTTGTTAAATCGACGATTTCGACGAGAATATTGGCGGATTGTGCAATTCGCTTTTGGATCTGTCAAAGGAAGATTTGTTCACGATTCGTCATCTCAATATTCTGTCGCGCCTGTGGCGAGAAAAACATCAAGTGTTGGAACCTCTAACGTCATAAGTGAAGCCACCAAGAATGCCATAAGAGTCGAATAATACAAGTCCGCCTGTGTTCTATCTGGGAAAAGAAATCGCACAGCACGAACTTACCACTCTTGAGTCTTGGGTATCACTTTTTGACAAAGAACATGAGACCCGTCTGTTTTGAGATTTTCCTGTTGGTCGCTTAGCTGCCTGGCAACGTATATGCCACGAAACTTGAAGGCCCCTCAGCCTCAATATACCCTATCGGAGACAGCCCTCCTCCAACTTTCGGCCATCTTCAATATATGTGTGTGGCTACAACGGATGTAGGAACTTCTAACAGTATAGTGAAACTGCCAAGAATACTATAGGCCTACACTACCAAAGACTTGAATTGATATCAGTTCTGTCTCCGCTTAATAGCAGTCAGTAGGCCTATCCGAGGGAGTGAGATAGGTTGTGGTTGTGATAGTGATATGGACTATGATCGACACGCATTTGAAATCATTAATCTGGCGTATATGACCATAGCAGGGGTGAAAACGCCATAAATCCCAAGGATATTGAGCATACGTTTGTAGATCAAAGTTAAATTTAAGTTTTTTTGTTACAAATTTTAAATTGCACACTGAATTTTTCATGCCTTCGTTAAGTCGTTCGTGTCCTTTACAAAATGCAGAATTATTTATGCTTTCATGTTTTATAGGTAAGCCTGACTTTTGCCAACAGTGTTATATAGGCTCGGTATAATATTTTTTACTACGCACTTAATCAATGTATCTCCACGCCTGCATACAACATACAGCCATGTAATGTAGCTACAAGCTTGTGTAAGATTGGAAGCCGATGGCGGATGATCAATTGATATCGTATAAAGAAGGTTCCCAACAGATTTAACGTCCAGCCTTGGTTTATTTGGATTAACATTCAAAAACTTTCAAAGCTCCGCTCCTTCATAATCTTTTTTTTTATTATGATAAGGAAAGTGGCGCTTGTCTGTATTAAACCAAAATGACTTTAAAATTGGTATCCTCTCCTTGAATCTTCTTTACGATATTGATTTTAGAAATGTTCCAGAGATCTAAGGGTCCGATGAAATGTTGTTCATTCTTAAAATTTTAAACCGCTGTATGTCGCTAGTGAGCTGCATATAGACTGATAGCAAAAACTACTTCGAGCACCCGATTTATCCAAAACCCGAGGTCTGATTTACAAAGCAGCAGATGCGGCATATGATACGGGTCCCGTGCCTTCAAAATTATAACTGCAATACGAAATATGAATATGAAAATTATTCAAAGATTCTCCAAAAGTAGAAAAGTTACCTTTCAAGCGGTCGTCAACGCGCTTGTTCTGTTGCAATTCACTGTTCCTCGTGTAGGGACACTGATCGTATTTCGTATTAAAGTTTTCCTAATAGGCAGGGTCAGACGCTCCATCGTCAGATAAGCCTAAAAAAATTGATTAAATTCAACCAGTAGGCTTATTACGTTAATCAGAATTAAGCAACATCATCTCGTAGCGCGTTTTAGGGGACAGCACCCAGACTTTGCTACACGCCCCCTGATCAGCGTAAATCCCGCTTTGCCTCATAACCTTTAACAAATTTTCTCCACTGAAGCGAACTCCCTTATATTCACATTATCAACAACTTCTGAGAATTTCTTCGCACGTTATTAGGGTAAATGATTTCTGAGTAATAACGCAGGCGTAGTGCATTTAGTTTCGCTTGACCGATAGCGTAGAAAAGTACTGTCGTGAAGCATGACCACTCTCACTTTTCGCACGAAAACTATGAATTACATTTATTTGGCCAAGTTTAAGTCTCAGAAAAGGCTATATTATGGCTGATAAAAGATGTAAAACGATGACGAATGATCTGACCTATAGATCGTGTCACCACAAAATTAGCGTCCAGCCTCTGTTAGTTGTCGGAGTCGATGGAGCAATCAGATTTAAAAAAGAGTAGGCCTACAGTGTCATCACAAATTTAATCCAGCTTGGGTAATATATTCAACTAATGAAGGAGCGGGACTTTGCCTGTAAACTGGATGTCATTAAGACATACGATGTCACTTAGGTCAAGCAGTTTAGGATGGTAATCCACTATGGCAAATCGATCGGAGAGATTACGTTTATTTTGCTTTTGCACAGAATCTATAGGCGAGGAAGGTACCCACGTTAGAAACGTATGGCATGTTCCGTGTTGCCACGCAGACACACAGAGAATATCACCTTTGCTTAAGTAAGGTACCGAAAGTTGAAGGGAAATTGTTTCTAATGCCCGGATTTGGCGGATAGGAACACTGTTTATATAGGGCCTAACTTCGCCTGTTCTATAAATCGCTATGGAAAAGTTGATTCGAGCTAATCTCTATATCAGAATGACTCATACAATTTTGGGTTCGTTATAACGTTCAATTTGTTTGTAGACGTTTGCCTCCTGTGTCGCTGAAAACACAAGATTCGGTGATTTGTTGCTTCTGCAAAGTATGTGGAAGATCAAAGCCACGCGCGATTTAAGACTTTTTTGAGTGATATAAATAGGATTTCTGGTTGCATATGAATTTAGTTCGTCGGGAACGTGGGTTCTCAAGGCTGTGAAGAGTAGCACATTACCTACCGAGTTTCGTAGGTCATTGTATAGACCTGGCTGTTGTAGACCATGAGTTGCTAAAGTCGATTGTTGTTGTTTTGGGTTTATGGCGCTGTTCAACCCTACTGAGGTAATTCACCAGGTTGATGCTTATTACGCGTGTCATTATTATGGTGTACAGTCCCGATCGCTATCGCAACCACAGCCATCTGCACTACACCGATACTGACTACCAAGCGTAGCCGGAACGGATACCAATTACCAAGTCTTTGGTTTGACTCTGGAATTGGACCGGGAACTTCCCAATCACAAAATTGACTGTCAAGGGACTCGGCCAACTGCGATTCTTCACAATCTTCTGACTACATTTCGTGACTATAATTGGAAAACAAAGTTATAGACAGTCGTAGGTTACCTGCTTGAGCATAGAAATATCAGAAATATAATATATATTAACATAATCTTTCTTAGTCTTCAATAAATCGGGTGTATTCAATAATTCCGTCAAAGTTTGAACTTATAAATGGATAGTTCAATCAAAAAGACATGGAATATGGAGTGACGCCGTACAGAGGACTCAAAAGTCACACAACATGGATTTCACGCAGTATCTGCTTGCCGCCATCTTATTTGCGGACCGCCTTGAAATTTCATTGCCAAGTACGTCGTCATTTCTTGTCATAGCAGTAGGTGATAAACCAAGACTACCATTCGAATGGTTTGTGCTTTGCTTTTATGGCATTTCAGACCCTACTAAGGTAATATACGCCAGATCAATGCTTGGTGTGCTTGTCGACATTTCTGATGGATAACTATCAAAACTCCAACCCTCTGCACTTCCCCGATACTGACTGCCAATGGTGTTGACTTTCCAACGAGAGGCTAGTGTAACCTGCTAATAAGATATGTTCCGAAACTCACTGATAACTCCAACCATGGCCTACCACTACTGAATTTAGTAGGCCATGCTTCAACCTACCTTTGGAATGAAGTTAAACTTTCATTTTCTTAGTATCGCCACCCGATCTACATTGGGCGTTTGAAGAAAACTGTGACCAACACTGTAAAATTTGCGTCGGGTCTGATCTGCCACAAACCAACGAGTATAACTTGCGAGGGATTTGCCGAATCGACTCGTTGTTACATCCAGGTCTGCATTTTAGCGTCAAGCAATTCGACCTACTTCCAAGACATTTCTAAAATTCTGTGTTGTCTCAACAGATAAGTTAGTGGGTGGTTTTATCGGCCATGCCTTGCTCATTGAAGCCATTGAAGCAACCGTGACAAATGCGACGGAATCTTGCATCACCGATCTTGATAAGAAAGCTTCTATTGCCGGAACGAGTTTGCTCGGAAGCTTGTGTTCAGGTGAGACCAATTAACTCCTTAACTGACGGACCCAAGCGGTAAGGAGGTTACAGATCGCATTCAACTGGCAATCGGGACTGGGCAGGGGTCATAATTTGACCTCTTATAGACCTACCTTATCAGTAATGGCAGTGGATGGGATTTTGTGGGGTTGCCGATCTGACATGGCCATTACGCCGCGTGGGTTGATGTCCGATTCTCGTTCTGCTGCAACCTGCCTCCATTTACCCTGTGATTCTGTCACAATCTCACCAATACCAGCTCTACAAATTACAGGTTTTACTTTGACATTTTGGCTGAATTTGAATGAACTTCCGGCATCAAAGGCGTTTCTATTTCGAACTGCAACGTTTGGCAACTCTGAAAGACCAGACACTGTCGGAATAGGAATATCAGTATCAGAAGAAGGAAAAATATACGCACAAGTTCAAACACCGGGAGGTACAATATCCTGATTACATATAGATAGAGTTTAGAATGAGTGACGCCGTGTATGTAAGCCTAAGATCTTGCAGGTTTGAATCTCCATTCCGCAAAGGCCAAATATTTTGGGACGCTTGAAATTGTCTTACGAGGCTGTTCCGCTGATCCATTTTCGAAATCAAGGTCCGGGAAACGCAGAAGGATGGGAATGCTAGTGCACTAGACTTACGCAGCGGACAATATATATAGCCTACACAACGCACCCCAAATTACCAACAAATCTTTATGTTGACAGTGTTTTTTGAAGCGATATCAAGGCAATTGGTAGAACCGAATGAATGGACACATTTTATACTTTCTTGGTCTACACAACCATTGAACGTAAGTATTCTAATAAAAGACTTGAGAGAGCAAAGATAGAGTATTGTGGCTTAGGCCTATAGGAAAGGCCAAAGAATGGTACACTCAAACCGATGCTGCAAAATATTTGATGCGGGAAATGGGTGCGAGGATCGGGCAAACCATTCGTAAAGCTCTGTTTCTGTTGCTTGATATGAGCATGGTCTCCGTGGTTATAATCGGTTTAGATGGTTCCCTTTCGTGTGAGTTTAATATTTAAGATAGCTGCCGATCGCCGATTGAAAATTCAACCTTTTGCTTGTAGAGTGCAAGGATAACATGAGTTTACTGTTTGACAGATTCTTCTGAATGGAACGATAGTTACTGGAGACACGAGAACGCGAGATGATCCCATGGCAGAGCGAGAAGAGAAATCTATATCATTTGGAGACGAAGGACTTCTCAACTTTACAATAGACGAAGTCAAAATTTGGTTTAAAGTCCAAGATACTGAAGGTAGGAACGGAGAAACACTTTTACTTTACCAAGACCCGCAAATGGTCACGGTTTGTGCTTGAACTGTCGACTCTTGTATCGCACTTGCTGACGCGATGGTGTCTCGTGCTGTGTATAGGGATGGGCGCTCGAATTTCGAAAATAAAAGAAATCTGTTGTCAGTTACTCTCCTTCTCGCAAGTCGCCACTCAGTACATCTGGAGATTTCCTATGTGCAGGGCTGGACGCTGGAATTTCGCATATCGTATACCTTTAAAAAATCAGCTACTGGTATCCGCGCTCGCTTGTCGCAACTAAATATATGTGGAGATTTCACAAGGTTGTGTTGTATTGTAAGAGTAGTCAGTAATTTGAATCGTAAAGTATTATATCAACGACAGGCTTTGAATTACCTCTGCAGATTAACACCACAAATTCAAAATAACCTTTTGCACTTTAGGACTATACAATTTTGCTATATGGCTGTTGGTTGTTTTCTTAGAACTTGGATGTAATAGCTTTTGTCACAACGCACACTACAAGTGTAAACTTGAATGACATCAATTATTGCTTGTGAAAATGGCTAAGAAGACTGTGTTGCTGTGTGATGCATAAGCTTACCTCCGCAATCGCACATGATACAAATGTTTTGTATGTGACAAAGAGGTTAATGCTGAAGCATCAAATAGGTAAGAGGAAGTCATTCCCATCAGACGCAGCATGGTTGATTACATTCAATGAATACTTTGTGTCGAATGTATCAATCAAAATTAGTTATTTAAAACAACTTCCTCTGCGGAAGAACATTATCCGATTAACAGCGTTGGCGGCAGCATCAGTCGAAATTAGATCCTTAGAGAGGAACAAGGAAGGAAGTAAATCTTATCACAGGGTTTGTTTGGATTGCGTATTTAGAATTTAGTTATGAAAATTAGATGAGGCATGGCTATTCAACTGCACCTTTCAAAGAAGACATGAGCTTAAGCTATATCAGCAGCCAGGAGGAGGAGTGGATCAGTTTTCTAGAAATTGTTTCACAGAACAAAAATTGTTGGAAAGTTCAAGATCAGGGTCGGTAGGTAGATCAGAGAATTTTTATAGTCGCTTACCTAATTCAAGACCGCAGCCATATGGAAAGAATTCAGTGAAGTGTCACAGTTTGTTATCAGAAAAGTGTATAAAATTGTCTGTTGCTGTTGTAGCGCATGAACATCTTGATAGATATATTTAGTGTCACCACAGTTATAATGTCCAGTCACCTGATAATGGAGCCGAGTTTCAAAAAACCTCTCAACTAAATTTCCAGTAACTTTGGCTGGACACCGTGGTGACACTCTACAACCTTTGGAAAAATTTACAAAGACTTGGTCATCTGAATGAGCGTTGTAGGCCTACTTATCCTAATCCTTGTGCGACATACTCTGTCGTGGCATGCTTGCGACAGGAGACTGTGCTTCAATGAGACTAACGGACTATGCAATACGTCACAAGAAAAGTCAGGCAAAAAGAAATATTGTGACGTCAACGTTGGATGGGAAGACAGCTGCAGAACAGACGACTGTTTTTATATATTTGACACGTCACAATCATCAATTGCTAATGATTTTGCGGGAACAATTACGTCAGTCAAGGAAATGATAGTAAGCAATGACGCCATCGATTTACAGCAAAATAGTGCCCACTGCTGGTCGTATATGATACTTCCGGACTCGATGGATCATTTCTATTATCAAACCAGCTGCACTCATATGGATTATAAAGTCAATTTTGATATCGCGGTTGAATTTAAAATGTTTGGTACGCACGATGCAAATTATGTTGTTTCGATTCCCTGCGAGGTCGAGGAAGGTTACCCTACTCTAGTACGGAAGGACATTGTGATATATTTTCTTAACGATCCCTCGCCTGATAGCACGAAGCGTAGCGCAACGGAATATAAAATACAATGGATTGCTTCAAAGAGCGTAAAGAATGAATTATCGTCATGGAAACATATAGGTATAAATATAATCATAGCAGTTGAATGGAGTTAATCATCTTATTCTTAAAGCTTCCGACGGAGGTTGCAGGGCCCTCGCAATAAGAAATTGAAACTAATGGTAGCTTTTTTGGCTTTAATCCGCGAAAATGGCCCGGTCACACTGGCAAGGCCTTCCCTGCATCGCTTCCAACCCGAGGGATCCCTGTTTGGGGCGCGTGTTAAAATGAACTAACAGTGGATAATTTTCCATTTCAGAGGTGTTTCAAGATGCGCTAACACCGCCAACCATTCCACCAACTACAACGGAAGGTAAG
The DNA here is from genome assembly GCA_030412335.1 of Botrylloides violaceus. Classification (NCBI taxonomy): domain Eukaryota; kingdom Metazoa; phylum Chordata; class Ascidiacea; order Stolidobranchia; family Styelidae; genus Botrylloides; species Botrylloides violaceus. Next base: position 2,285,658 of record JASFYC010000320.1, read on the forward strand.
CCAGTACGAGAAGGCTATGTCGGTACCCGATAGCCTACCTCATAAAAATCAAAGCCTGGTTACTACTACCGTACTACTAATTCCAGATTAGCGACTCGTATCTTTTATGCTAGTGACTTGCTTCTGATACTTTTGGCAACTCTCTATTCGGGTTTCCAGGCTGCCACAGCGGATCCTTAACTCTTCATGTTAACCCCAGCCTACCTTGGCTTGGAATTCAGCCTACCCGGGTACTGGGTAAAAATGGATTTGCAGCACATCGTCTATCCTTAATATTTTGAGAAACGTCATAAAGCATGCAGAACACTCACCTCATTTCATTCAAGATCTCATTCATTCTTGTTTTCATGTCTTCATCAATCCATTGCTTGGTGTGAATCACTCCTTCACACTTTCATTGATTGTACTGTACAGAGGAGACAACACAGCAAGAAACAACTGTTGCGACGACAATAACAACTTCATCAACTGAGGCTGGTAGGCTAGATTTTATCATGCACCGTAGATTACAGGTCACTAGTTTTCTCTGGAATTTGAATCATCCATCACATCCATTCGCCATTTTATCATTTGCTATCAAATGCTAACCTAAACACACCACCCTGTCGAACTCTATGTGGTCTATGCTGCGCTACACAGACCTTAGCTGTCGCCTGCCAGTAGGCCTACTCTCGAGATCTGAGACCGAGTCACCGACTGTGACCCGCTAAATCCTTTTTTACAAGGACATGGTACCCGATAAATGCGGAATAAGGTTACATATTTCATATTCACATTGGAGTCTACCCAGACTTAAACAGGGAATATCACAATTTCCTCACCTACATTAGTTAGAATAGAGTACCGTACCAGCTGACCGAACGATCGTCACAATTTTTTCGATACGCTTCAATGCACCGTATCGCAAATGTTACGTAACAAGCAACATTTCGTCATGCTTCAGTGAGAGTATTCTCACGGCGGCGGCACCCGTCCCGTAGTCTCCGTCCGTATCCATTGCATTGGTGTGCATCCCTGCCCCCGTGAGTAGGTCTAACCTAAAATACGGTAGATTGCGGCTACGTAAAGAAAATATAGACGCCTACGACCTAATGATGATTAACAGGTGGGAATTTCTTGGCCTTGTTTTAAAGTGTCTGTGAATGCATCCACTTCTAAATTGTCAATGTCTGAAATCACCGCATACTAGCCAACTGTTTATACCGATCCTGCTAGAATCGTTTGGTTTATGTGAATCCTTGAAAGTTGTTGATCTAGAAACGAGAGGCGTAGGCTAAAGACAACATCCTGCCTTTGTTTAATATCCGATACCATCACATCGCAGCTGATATAGACATCTGTCCCAGAACGTTTTGAGAAATGACAAGTAAAACAACTAGGTCTACTTCTGTAATCAACTGGAGATGGGTTGATTGATTTTCTACACGTTTTTACCTAGCGCAGTACGCGAATGAAGTTGAGTTGTGATAACTCAACTCCGGGTCTTGTGGGATCTAGATATTTGGAAAATAGCCTTCGGATAGTTTTGTTTAGTTGACTAGCAGTGCTACTCCTTGTGCTTGTGGCTCTACTGTAGACGTAGGTGGTCCTGCTGAGCCCAGGACGTGTATGCTGCAAGTTGGTACATCACTGACCGAGTGCCTGGTGTGGACATGATCATTTCTAATATTTTATAGAATCTACGACGACGACCACTCCTCCCTTTTACGCCGAAGTAACAAATTCAAAGTTGGCCAAAGTTTCCAAGGACTTGTATGATAACGAAGCCACCAACAAACAGACGTGAGATCAAATATAATTTGTATGACTTTCTCTTGTTGGGCCTTTCATATCTGGGTTGCCACGAAGGATTGACTCTTGGCTGTGGCTTGATGTATCTCTTATAATCCTGCTTATTCGTTCCGCAAGACGAACCTAACATATTTCAAGTTTTGTATTGATAAATCCTTCGTAATAGACTTGTGACTCATTTCCAAGGTTACATTATGCAATTACGGGTGTTAAGTCGTCGTATTGGGCCTATTAGGTTTGTGTGGAACCTGACTTCACAATCGCTAGACTGTAACTTGGCACACAACATGAAATTATTCGTCAAGGCCCAAGGCCACTCCTTTTCACTTAAAACGGATTTGATGTCAAAACAGTCCTTTGTCACGGTTGATTTACCACCATACATCGGCATTCCAACTAAAACGACAAAGAAATGCAGAGCTAGTGAAAGCTGAATACATGAGTTTAATTAGAAAAAAAGTTACCACAGATTAACACCTAGCCCAGTTTATCGTGATCACGGCAACCAATGGGAACGGGGAACACTGTGCTTATGGGGAACCACGTGCTTACGTGAGACCGCGTTCTCACAAGGAACACTGTGATCACGGGGAACACGATAACCATGGGAAACACTACGCCAACGCTCTAGATTTATCCTACATTTTATATTTAAACGAGAAAATGTCATTAGTGCATCGATTTTCAGGAATTTCTCCACAACAGAGGTACTGACGTTAAGTTCAGAGAAAACGATTGAAGTGAACGACAACTTAGCTGACGTCATCACTGACGAAAACATAGACCTTGAGCCGGAACTTGCGATTTCTTACATAACAGTGAGTGCCTTGAAAATCGGTGCTCAGCGCTTCCTTGCCGTTGTAGGCCTAAATTCTCAGTGCTCACAGTACGTAAGTAGGGTGATCAGCAGATAGGCCTATAGTAAGCGGGGACAGATGGGCAAAATTCTGGCACGAAAGGCCACCCGACGTGTAAACCACAGGCAAAAATCAAATACGAACGAGTATGGCACCAGTACACCAAGGCATCAAACTTTCTGCTACAGCTGTGGCCTCTTATGCTTTCGTTTGGCATCGTTGTTATTTCGTCGGACTAGACGTCAGGGCGGCCACACAGCAACCACTGTTTGTTGGCCTCATTCAGGTCCGTCAGACCAGTTATTCCATAGAGAAGCTTGAATATACTAATCATACTGTATCTTTTTCGAAACAGATTGTTTCCGAGAACACCAACACATTTGTCGCAAGCAAAAACGCAGAAACTTGGCGTCATTTGAGCGAAAAAACTGAGATTCTCAACGAAATTATTGAAAACGCTGATAATGTCACAAACACGATCGTGAAATCAATCGAACCGAAGGAGAACATCACCGAGATTCAAAGAGTTAATTCAAACAGTGAGTGATCAAACATTTAAGAATATAGTGGATTTTAATCAGTTTTTAGTCACCCATAATTGATGATTATGCCTTTAATAAGTGATTAGTGAGATTAAATAGTGATTAGTTAACTTTAATCAGTAATTAGAGAACTTTAGTCAGTGATTAGTTAGTTTTAATCAGTGATTAATTATCTTAATTACTGGTTAGTGCTCTTTAATCGGTGATTAGGGACTTCAGCCAACTGAACGGTGACGTATTGCTAATGACGTATGGGTCATGTTGTATATACCAGCACAGCAATCTCTTCAATTTAGGCGTATCGATTATGATCGTACCGACGCAAACGGAAGAACAATTGACGATTCAACCTTCAATAAACGTCGAAATCGGACTTCCTGTTAGAACCGTCAGCTCTCTGACGAAGAACGAAGTAGCTGTGGTGGCAGCGAGCGTTCATTCCGGTGCACAAGTAAGGTTTATTTTTTGAGCTTTATACTGGAAGGAAACTGCTCACGATACTGTACTAAACATATTGGAGCCAATCGCTAACAGACAGATCGAGACCAAAGTATAAAGTGACCACAAATTTAAATTCGCGCCTTTTTTAGGAGTGTTATCACGACTTATATCCAGACGAAGTCGATATTTTTGCGATAACATCTGATAACGGAACAGCAGATAATGGGGGAGGTGATTCGGTGACCTTCAAAGATCTTGTTAAGTTTCAGGTTAGATTGCCTTTGTTATTTTGGCATTTTGGTGGAAAAACGAAGATTGTGGAGGATGGTGTACGGTAACACAATCAGCCATATGTCATCTGTGGGTACCTGCAGTAGATATCAAACCGCTCGTGATTTGGTATGCACCCCCGTTGATATTTTGACAAAGATATTTTCACAATCCTACGCACCCTCGTTGACATTTTGGGACGTTTAACGCTATTTTATCATCTGCAGATCATCACAGAGATAGTGAGCGTGAATATCAAACCCAAACCAGTCAATCAGGCGATCCGACTAAGTTTTCGGCACATTCGGGTAAGCAGTGTGGTGATAATTCTGTTAAAGTCTTCGCACTGAGCGATTTTATTTTGGTCCTATTAGCGATCGTCAAGTGTTGCGTAACCAATATTGTGTTACGGTGCCCAAGGGTTAAAGTCTTCACACTGAGCGAAATTTTATTTTTGGTCAAGTAGACACTAAGTAATTTTATTTAATTTCAGGATATTAGTGAGGTCAAGAACTTCACCCTTTACTGCGCCTACATCGATAAGATCACCAGCCGTTGGACTCATCATAAATGCAACATTATCGAGACCAACTACACCCACACTACATTCATTTCAAACCATCTCACAAACTTCGCAATCCTCATGCAAATCGTAGACTTTGAGGTAAGTTTTGTTAACTCATAGCTGCGTAATTTCTAGATGACGTCACCGATGACGACGTCACGAGAACTTTGTGACGTCCGAAATTGTCATATAATCAGAAATGTTCGATACCGTATTACGTATCTAGATGACGTCATACATGATGTTTTTTTATAGATTCCTGAATCGGATCGTAAAAATTTGGAATTGATCACGTACATCGGACTCTCGATTTCAGTATTTTGTCTCGTTCTCTCTCTCTGCATATTTGCCTTAGTAAAGTAAGTACGCCTATTTAGACAAACAGACAGACAGGGCATCCTACGCACATGATACAGATATGCATAAGCAGTGTGTGTATATATCGCGTGAGTCTATATAAATGGAGCAAAAATCCAACAAGGACGAAAATGAACATCGTTTTTGATTCATGGCGTTTTCAACCCTACTAAGGTAATGTTCGGCAAGTCAATGATTACGGTACACAAACACCTGTCAATACTTCTAGTTTATAGCCCGGATCACTATCAAAACCACAACTCTACGCACTTCCCCTATACTGTCTGCCAACTAGAGATGAGGCATCTTAAAGTTTTTGGTTTGACTCCGTCGGGAATCGAACCCGGAACCTCCCGATCGACTTTCTCCCTCGACTAACTGAACGGTAGTGAAATGATGAGTCTATATATGTGTGATGTCTCTACAGTAATGTCAGAGGACAAAGAACTGAAAGATATCATTTGCACGCTAACCTCGCACTGGGAATGCTACTTGGTCAAGTCACATTTCTGGCAGGATCTGGCCATCCACCTGGATCAGTGAGTATCAAAAAAATCTCAGCCAAACTGGGAATAGCCCAAGAGTACAATACCTATTGACCTATTGACCTATTGACCCCCCATGTTCATATTCTAGGACTCGTGCAAAGCCACGGCGATATTACTTCATTTTTTCTACCTGACTTCATTCAGCTGGATGTTAGTGGAAGGCTTTCATCTTTACAATTTGGTTGTGAAAGTTTTCAAATCGTCGCAGAGTAAACTTGGATATTACTACATGATCGGATGGGGTAGGTGTCGATGTTTCAAGTTCAGGCAATATCCGAACTCCAAAATGGCAAATTTCAAATAGAGCCGCCTCCTTTCCAACCGACTACGTCCCAAATGAGGCCATCATTTCCTTGAGACTCAAGGCCCGCTGACTTTGTGACTGTCGACCTCAAAATGGCAGCAAGAAGAAGACTGAATTTTTAATTCTTTCAGGTTTGCCGCTGCTAATTTGCGTGATATCAGTTTCTGCAGCCTTTGATGGATACGGAGAAAGAGGAAAGTAAGTGCTTTTGCTTAGAATAGGCGTAAAAGTCATTCGGGAGCCACCATTTTGTGAGGGATTGTCGAGGCAGTTTCTGAGGAGCTGCTGCGGAAAAAACTCAGCAACTGTACCGAAATGCAGTTTGAATTCTGGAGTTCCTTAGCGATTAATTATCTCTGACGTAATATGATGACGTCACATTTATTTTTACAGTTGCTGGCTTGATATGAATAATTCTCGCGTAATTTGGGCTTTTGTCGGCCCAGTACTCTTCGTTATCTTAGTAAGTTGACCCTTTTGAACCCGGAAATATTGCAGAATTTCAAGATTGTTTTTTCAGATAAATATCATAATTCTTGTGAAAGTTTCAAAAGTTATTTCGTCACTTGCGAAGTCACGTGACAACTGTATCGATTGTATGACGGATGCAGCCGCGATCGCGTAAGTACCTGGTCACTCTCTTTCCCTCGCTCTTCCCCTGGTCTCTCATCTTTCTCGCATTCTCTCTCTCTCTCGCTCTCTCTTCAATCCTTGATTGAATAATTTTGTGATTTGTGACTTCCATATTTTTTAGTGTATGCGTGAAAGCGATTGCTGTCTTGATGCCAATTCTTGGAGTGACGTGGATATTTGGAGTGATAGCTGTCAATCAAAATTTAATTGCATTTCAATATATTTTTGCTATTTTCAATTCTCTTCAAGGATTTTTCTTATTCGTATTTCACTGCGTTTTCAATTCAGAGGTAAGATTATTTGGCCAACTGAGAAAAAAATGTTCTAATTCCCCTTGCACTAGGACTAGACCTTCAACCTTATATATATATTTATATATATATATTTCATTTTCAGACACGTTCAACTCTGATATACCGAACGAAATCATTACGATCAGACGTGCCAAGCAAATCCGGAAATATCAAAGGGCGGCGAGGGACTAAGGTACATACAAATATCCATATCTTGGTAACCTGCTCAGCTAGCGTCCAGTTAGCCGAGTGGTTTGACTGTCCGCCTCCTGGTCGGGGGCTTCCGCATACCATTCTCGCCCGACCGTTCTGTACTTGGCAGATAGTATCGGATAGTTGTGGTTGCGATAATGATCCGGACTATAAATAGGACGTATCGGCACGTATACTAAGCTGGTGTGTATTAGCCTACCATAGTAGGGTTGAAAACATTATACATCCGAAAAATTTCAACAAATTTCTGAATATGAATAGACGTAAAATTCTAAGCGCTTGAGGTATTTGATCAATCCTTTGACAATAAAGCGTTCACTTGCACAGATGAGAGTAATGCGAAATATTTTCCTCGTCTCTCAGCCCGGATGTACACCGAATATGAAACATCTGCTTGGAGTTTATCACGAGTGATGATAGCCCATCTTTCTTTTCCTCCGCAAGACTCTTTTATTCGAGGTCCCTCAGAAACATATACATTACCTTAGTAGGGTTGCAAACGCTGTAACTTGAATACCAACATCCCACCAGCTGACCGGTTCTTATATGGGACGTCTGGTCAAGATATTATGGTAACTGGGAAAGTTGAAAGTGTAGAATATTGTTAGGCAATAGCCAATAGTTATTTACCTCTAAAATCAAACATATGAGTCTGAGACCTGTTTCTTGTTGGATCTCAAAGCGGCTTGGTCTCCGCTTCACTGCTCAAGTTCCTTGGAGATTTCAGATGAATATGACGGCGTGTCGAACCTTTTTCACCCGGTTAGGAACTCTTACCTTGGAAGATAATATCCCGGTGCTTTAGAGTTTAGATCACAATGCCGTGTAGTTGAGAACATGTGGTATATTTGATTAACGTAATATTGTGTTATTCCAGCCAGATATGAATAACTACATGCTTTATCGGAATTAAGGTATAAGTTGAATGTAAAATCACGTCACCTCGTGATGTCATGCATGTTTCATTCATTTGATGACGTCATACCTTTGTTTGAAAAATAATCCACTTTTTCATTTCATATAGCTTGTTACGCCATTTACATTTTATGTTTGAAGTTACTTGTGCATGACGATTTCGGATATTTGGTTTGTTGATTCAATAAACATCACACCAACGGGGATGAAGATCGTCTCTTTTGGGGTGTGAGCGCAATGACTTTTAAGACCAGGCGGTCACAGAACCCACTCCTAAACACACTCTGTACAAATCAATAACTGTCTGACTGTCCGAATGTCTGTCTGTTAACATCCCATCCCCTCATTAAATACTCCACCTTTTCCTCAGCAGACAGTCAAACGAATATCATCAAGAAATGCTTGGAACAGGATGGAATTACACCGGCATGGTGACGTCATCCATGACATAACATCGTCGTCAAGGCAACAAGCATCAACTCCAAGTTCGTCACAAAGCAGCGCCAATGACGTCAGACCAACCCGTAAATTACTTCGATCGCATCGGGTCGTTAATCCAACTCCGATGAATGCGTGGTGACATGTCATCATTACGTCATCGTTACATCATTGCTTCGTGGGTTGCATTAGACTCGCGTATTCGAATTCGAATCCTGGTCGGTGCAACAATCCCTCAGTCCCTACGAAGAGATATCCAGGGCCGATCGCAGACTCAATTGATGTAGAATACCAACCAAATCAACTAAGGATCATATGGCTCCGGATACCCGGAATAGTTTGAGAGCCTACGAGTACGGACAACGAATCTAGCTATCCGAATTCATCACAAATCACAAAAACCGGATTATCTGGATTGGAATGAGCTACAAGTTATTTGGTGAAAACTGATCAAGTTGGCCTGTCGACTATTTTCAGTGCCAGTTTCCTGTCTACACTCTCTTGTATGGGCCACGGGACTCCACATTTTGAAAATATTGACACTCCGAATTTCTATTAGAGGTCCACCGATGTTGACTTTCAAGGTCGATGCGATAATGACCGATGGCGTCGGCGTCGATCGGATATGTCAATACTGTGCGTGCCCTACCCTAAAAGCGTTCGTAATGGGGTTCAACATTTGTTAAATTCTCCGGCGATACCGTTCTCTCTCTCTCTCTCGTTCTCTCTCTCTCTTCCCCTTTTGTACTGCAGTGGCTGTTTTACTGTTTTCTTTTTTACCATGTTCTATATACAGTATTCTAAAAAGCTTTGGTGCAAAGTTTGGAAAATAATCTTTTGCGAAATTCAATGGTATACAAACGTACGCGGAGTCCGACCCACGTGGGCCGTACCACTGAAATTGGAGGTGTTATCGCGTTTGGATTAACGATTCTTTCACCCTACTAAGGTTACATACACCAGGTCAATTCATACATTAAGCGAGTCGATTTTTCCGGTTTATAGCCCGAATTACTATCACAACCACAACCACAACCTCCGTCACCCCTTCGATAGCGACACCGAAGCAGACTCGGAACAAATACCAATTTTGATGTCTCTGGTTTGACTCGGTCACGTATCAAACCTGGTATAGCAGTTTGTAAGCGTATGGCTGTCTAAACCTTGAACAGTATCGCCCGGATGGTCAATATTTGTCATATGCATTACGTATAGTTGTTTAGTCACATAGTATACAAAGTGATGCAGTATTGCCTCAGGAGGAAGAATGTGTACAGCTAGTAATATGTGACAAACACAGTCCTATAGAAAGTCAGCATTATGTTACGCATATACATCGCATTTACTGTCTGCGCAGTTCTGATACAGAAGGTAGACTGTAGAGGTAAGTGTTCGTATTATAGTATTATGGAGCTAGTCCTATCTCATTAATATCAAAGCGTGTGCAATCCGTAACTATTTGATTTGACTATAAGGCTCTAACCATGGCCATGCTCTAACTTATGATTTATTGGTAGGCCTACTTACACACCAGTTATATTCGATTCGGGGTTAGTCAACCACATTTTCTTATCGTAACACCACAGATCTAACGTCCAGCGGTAAAAAAGAACGGAGATCCGAAAGCTTGTGAATTTTTTAATTCTCAATACACCAAGGCTATGGTGAATCGTTGCGATATCAATTGATCTGCGCCACTATATTCTATATTTTAATAGGCAGAGGTGGTGCGTGGTAATACGCAACATGCTATAAATTCTTATCGCTGACCTATACTTTCAATTCGAGCAGTTAACAAATTGATTGATTGATTGTGAGTCGAGTTGAGAAACCAGCTAATCATTTGAAAGAGATATAATTTTTCCTTTGCTTTTAGAAAGGATGGCGGAAGATTGCTATACGGAGAATGAGTACGTATGCCTAGGCCTAAATGACTTGGCTTGTTCATTTACCATTAAGACAAAAATACTGTGCCGCTTAAGTTTTAATGTGTTTCAGATTTGTAAAACAGCCTTCAAGTCCTCTTAAAAACAGAATACAGGCGATCAGGACGGAGGTTGGTTTGACAAATCCGAAGGATTCTAATGTTCTACTGTAAATGTAATTTAAACGGTTGTTGATATGAAGGCCGGCCTTAAGTCCGGGCAAATGAGAAGAGTTACCGTCAAAGATTTGCAAAACGTTTTGGGAAGAAGGCTTTTGACATTTCAAAAGAATTCTAATGATTTAAATACGATGGTTGTAACTTCACCGTTTTTGATGTAACGCAAATGAGGGTCGTTTTGCCAGCAGCCCATTGGGCGTAAAATATCACTTGTCAAGTCATGAGTGGTTCGATTCGTTGCGGCTTCCCACTCCGAAATAGGATGTACGACTGCGTCAGAGCGCGAACCCACGAGCCACGATTTCAACTACTGAATAGGTGGTGGACGCAGCTGCGTTACGCTGCATTAGATGATCCCAACACCCAACCACGAACTAGGAACTAAACATTCATTTCAAATTAAAGGACACCGGTGGTGCGATATTAGTAACGTGGACGACATTGGAAGGAGCTGACGAATACCAAGTCTACTATATACCAACTGTGAGTGTGCTAAGAATTTGTAGCTTACTGTCAGGATTTTGAAGCACTCGATATGTTTAATACTGTGCGGTAGTAGCCATTTGCCACTGAAACACTTCTGTTTCGGGACGTTACTGTGATTCATCTATCTCATATTCTAGTCATATTCCGCGAATTCAATGAATCGACGGAAATGAGTTGTCTCTTCGTACTAACGGCGTAAGATCAAATGCCGAGGCTGAGCAGAAAACAAAACTTCTCCCTTGCAAAGATTTATGATTAAAGGCTTGATGCCCTTCATATCGTTGTTGTGTTTCCCTGATTCATCTTATCAAGACACAATAAACCACTCGAAAGATATAACCAACTATGCTGTTGCACGTAGACACCAATTGTCAAATATCTAACCGTATTAAAGACCGAAAAACCTGGGGATCCGTATCTTCATTGCAGGCCTATAATGCCTCGCCATCGAAATCTCGTTCGTTAATTCTGTACGAATTTTTAACTCAGGGCTTGATGGATGCGCCTGCTTCTGAGGGACCTCGGATAAAAGAGTCATGCGGAGGAAAAGAAAGATTGGCTATCATCACTCCGGATAAACTCCAAGCAGATGTTTCATATTCGGTGTACATCCGGGCTGAGAGACGAGGAAAATATTTCGCATTACTCTCATCTGTGCAAGTGAACGCTTTATTGTCAAAGGACTGACCGAATACCTCAAGCGTTAAAAATTTTATGTATATTAATATTCAGAAATTTGTTGAAATTTTTCGGATATCTGACGTTTCTAACCCTACTATGGTAATACACACCAGATCAATGTTCAGTATGGGTGTCGGTACGTCCAGTTTATAGTCCGACACTCCTCCGATAGTGACTGCCAAGCAGAGAAGGAACGGTTACCAACCTCCTTGATTTTACCGCTCATTCGTGCGCCTTCTGATCGCAAAGTCTTGTACTTAATTCCCGACCGGCTCAAAGAAATCTTTCCTTCTCTGCTTCATGGCAATCGGAATCGAGTGAGTGAACAGCCACAACAACCAATCTAAAGACCTTCAACACTGCTGGCAATTCAGTAAATGGTTTTTAAAATCGAGGCAGAAAAAACAGTCCGTCTTAATAAAATACGAAAAATGGTGGAGCTGATGGCGGACGATTCAAATAGTAATATATAGAATAAGTCACCACAGTCCAGTCAAACTTACTGGAAAGTTAGAATCCGTCAGGTGAGTGGGTGAACGTAAAACTGCCAGTAAAAACTGTAATAGAATATATCCAGCTCGACCGTCTCTCATTGGATATTAATATATCGTACAAATTTCATAATTCATAATTAGCCATATTTTTGTCATTAACAATTTTCCATCATAACTGTTTGTGATTCATCCGGTTCCGCAAGTTGGCGTTGTTGAGTTCTTTCCACACCTGGTTTGTATTGTTTCTTCCTACGGCGTAGAAATAGCCCGACTGCAACACCCAACATGAGACAAACGATTCCGATTATGACTGGTAGTGGAATAGATGGAGTCGATACCTTTCTATGCGTGACTTGAACTGACCTTTGTACTGTAAAACATTCAATGTAGGCTCATTGCTTTTTCTTCTGGCTCGCTACCCACCAGCGAATTTTGAATTCGACCCATGACACAGCCATCCCCCGCACAAGGCGGTAGACGGTGGAATCGAGGGTGAGTGTATGTATGAATCGCAATACGACACTCCAGATGCTAGATTCTAGAGAACCGCAGCTATGAAGGGGAGTAAAACATTACATCGTGCTCATGTACACGACGCACTTGACTGCGATTAGGTTGGCATATGAAGCCTACTGCCTACATAATAGACATACCAGTAGAAAAGGTATCACGTTCCACGGTTCCTTCTTTATTAGCCAAATCAAAGCTATCATCTTCTTCGAAAATGACGATAGGTCCTTGGATGAGACGACTCCGAGTGCGAGAGTGAAGCGAAGTGTCTCTTTTTCTTCTGCGTGACCCATCTGATTGAGACTATGGCGGAGATAAAATTGTGTCAATTAATTTTTCATGGCTATGGATTGAGCAACTAGGGAAGAATAGACTTTACTCTTTACTGGTCGTGGATTGAGACAGTGCCAGGCCCAAAAGCAGTGAATAAGCGCCCTTAAAGGGCCTACATTGCCATAGTCTATATGACAGCTGGCAAAAACGTATAGTTTGAGCAGGCAGTCTGGAAATCACTTAGTTTGACTGACGCTCTTCGGGCATGAAACTGCACCCCGACTGTCAAAGGAACTGCTATTACCGCCGCGCTCTTCCGAGCTGCCCACAAAAAGGCCTGCTCTGGTTTTGGGAGCACCCAAAATCGTGGTTCCTCAAGCTGTCACGCCACATCCGTCTCTCCTACCGTCAAACATTCTCGTTGGCAAGCAGGATCTTCTTCTCCATTGTCGCAAACGATGACGTCACATCGGAAGTAGATGTAAGGGTATTGTGCGTCAGCGAATTTAAAAGTTTGAATTGAGTATCGATCGGAGAACGAGTTGTTTCTTGTGTTGTGAAAATTCACAGTGGCGTCAACTGCGCACCTAGACAATAAGCGGCGCGTTGAGAAATATTGACCGCAGATTTTACCTTCCGCGCTCTATTATCGTAAAACCCAGTTCAAAAGCTTTTGGATCTCCGGATGAAAGATGGTTACTTAAGATATAAGTTACGTTTGGCGCTTATAAGACGCTCATGTGGGAAGGAACTGACCCTTACCCTCCTTCAATGAACAGATATCTATTAGCGTCGTCCATTTCGTCCACATCGTTGGCAGACACTGCAATACATCTCTCAATAAACACGGTAAGATCTTCATCTTGACTTGAAAATGATACACCAACGTACAGCCTATCTCCGAGGCGTTTTTTGAGAGGATAATCGTCCTCGTCGTACCGACTAGAATAGCTGATGTCTGTAAAAGAGAGAGAATAAATTAGTACAAGCTGGAGTGGCCTAATTCCACTACTCCTGGCACTCAACCGTGGCGTAATTTTCGATCCTGCGACAAGAAAAGCTTTTTGGAGCTCGTTCACTATGTTATTAGAGAACTTGGGAGCTCTGAAAAGCATTGGCGCGGAAAAATCGTATTTCTGCCCCCTCTGTGTAAAATTGGCGGATGAGTAGCCTAATCCGAGCGCCATAGAGGATCACGTAAGTCCTTGTACCACTCATACCTGTGTATATCTCCATTTTGTAGTCGAAGACCCCATCTCCAGAAGAATAATGCTGAACTGTGTCAAGTGCATCACCATCAGGTAGTAGCCCCGACGATTTCTCTACGAAAGCAGCAACTTCCTCGCCATCTGCTGAATCTGGAGTAATTCTTTCCAACGATACCGTTTGACGACGTTGATATTGACATCTTGCCGAGTACGAATGATCATATTCCCGCACAATTACCGGATTTTTATCGTGCTCAGTCCGATACCGAACGGTACTGGTATAAAACACTACATCACCGACAACCTGGAAAGGTATTGCATATTTGCGGGAATGAACTGAAGTTCAGCAAACGCCAAGGTTTTTCTAGCTGCAAAATAACGGGTAGCCTACGTGGCTGAGAATTTGACCAGCGAAAATTGTATTAACACTAATGACGTTTTCTTGACCTGAATACACAAGTTTTCGTTTGGGGCCTGGGAGGGAGGGGGAGGCACCGTTTGAGAAAGCCTAGAAGCATAAAGGTTTTTGAGACTCTTCCTCAGCTGCTGCCCTTTTGCAAGTGATGCAAGCGACTGTAAAATAAATTATAGCGCATGCAGCCTTGCCTTGAGCGCATTTGACGAAAACTGAAGCCTTCGCATTTTCCAATATTTGCTCATAATACCTAAGGCGATATGGGTCGTAAATCCTTACCCGAGTTTGAGTGTTGCATTTATGCAGCGGGACGTTGAAAACTACGTGGGTGGAGTTGACATCTGGCAAGCACTCTTTGTCGTCTGTCACGTCATTGAGCCGCATGTTCCGGATGGCTGAATCGATAGTCATGCCAGATTCAAAAGGGATTTCGATTTTCATTGAGTTTGCGTGGCATTGTACTCTTGAACATTCACGGAATTTGCAGTTTTTTGTTTGAGTCAAGTTGCTATCAGTTGAGATACATTCCCGTAGCGTTCTAAAAAGTATAAGATCGTATGAAAAATTGTTGAATTGTGGTCGGCCGGCCAATATTTGTATTTTTTGTGATTATAGTAGGCCTAGGTATCGGTCGTCATCAAAGTACCGGTAAGTATAGAGAGGTCGATAAACAAGATTTTCCGATATTATTCGGTATTTGGTATTAGCCATCAGTCAAGTGAGAAGGTCGATTCTATTCGGCTTTGAAAAACCGTTAGCGGTCGATCTCTGGTAGAACTCTGTGGTGGACTTATGCAGATGCACGAGTACCGGCACCCTACCTCGTTTCGTCTGTTAGAAGACTTCGTTTGCAACTTCTCTGCCTTGACTTCAATCCAGATTTGCAGTCACACGACGACCAGTCGCTCCAATCTGAGAAGATGTCTGCACACATTTCATCGTCCTCAAAAGAAAATGCAGTTTGACAAAAAAGTAGATTTGAGGCTTGAATGAAGATATGAACCAGATCCGAGTAAGGAACATTTACGGTGAAATGAATAGTACCCCACCCCTGCCTGCTACCTTCACAGTTCGTGGACCGGGAGACGTGTCATCTGGCGTAACACACATTTAAGGTGAAATGTATACAAACCCGCCTCACAAATTTTCGGATCTCAGGAAAATGGGAGCAGCTAGAGTATAGGCATACTCCGACGAATTCCTATTCACCTTTGTCACTGTCGTACATCAGAAACTCAGACACACTACAACCAACCTTTTGCGGGCAGTCGTAATTTGAATCGCAGACTTTATCATCACGTAAACACATGATAACTTGATCTTCTCGGCCTCCTCGTGAGCTCGAGCAGCGGTACTCGTTGGCTGAACATTCTGTAAGTGTAAAGGCTCGTTTAAAGGTAGAATATGTTTAGATTTTCTAAGATATGACGTAATGAAGGTAGGAGTCTCAGAAGTCATTATGACTTTTGGACAGCTGGAGGAGTTATAAGGGGATTGATCCGCTATGTCGACTACTCTCAAGTTGTAAAAACATACAAAGGGCGGCTACCAGTGGGCAAGGAGATACCGGATTGAGTCGTATTGTAGGCTACTGCACGCTCTCCAACGAATCTGTCCTAATTTGGAACGGTACAGGTGATTCGCAACTCTTACCGCAATTCTCTGGTTGCATTGTGGTGCAGTCACACCGGTATCCCGTGACATCGTCTGACTGGATACATAGCTGTCCGTAGGGGCAACTATTTGAGCAATCCGATCCTTGTCTGTTCTGTATTACTCTGTATACAGCATCCCAAGTCGAAGGAGGCGATGCGACCAGTCCCTTCCTACATTCGATGGCAATGGTGTATGGCTTTCTGAATGATCATAGAATATCACTTCAAGTTACCGTAGTTGTAGTAAATCCTCCCCATGCACAACGCAAAGCATTTACGCACACTCACACACACGAAGTAGACTATACTGAATTTTTGACAGCTATAGAGGCCAATGTGTGGGGTCAAAAGAGCCTATGGCTAACATCGCAACATGACCCGTCAATGCGAATCTGCCGAGTAGGCCATATGGTCTACATATCATGAAGGTTCAAATAAATTCACCCGTCATCGGTCAGACAAGAAGTTAAAGGAGGATATTGGCCCGTTGCCGAAGTCAAGGTTAAGCGGATATGAAACGAAACACTACAGATATATATGTGAGGACCAACCTCCCACTTCTGATATCCTCGAGAAATATTTCATGAGAATACGTCACATATCCATCGGTTTGGACGACAGTTAATGCAGAATCACAACTCAATGAAACGTCACGAATGTAGTGAGAATAATTCTGTGTCGTCTTTTGACAAAAATCGCCACCGTTTTTGTTAACCTGTGAATTGAATGACGTCTCAAATAGGCTACAGTTTCTTTTTGTATAAATGCGAAATGCGAGGAAGGTAGGCCTACTCATAGGAATCTATAGAATGTTGTGGGTTGTCACGCAGACACACAGAGTTTACCGTCTCAGCATAAAATCACGTGATGAATGAGCACAATATGCGAGGTAAATACCCGCGATAGGAATCTATAGCTAATTGCGCGTTGCCACGTAGACATACAGACTAACACCCGCAGTAAAAGCGTGAAAACGGAAAAATCTGATAACTAGAATCCAAGATAAAAGCGATTGGGTTTTTTGTTACGATATTTCTTTCCATTAATATATGAGTCAAATACCAAAAGAAACGTGTAAAAGCATGAAACGTGCAAACAGGGGCGCAGCAGTTCACACTTAAAAAACGCATGTGAGCGACAGGTACGGCACTCAGTAAATATGACGCTTATATGTTTATCAGAGTTTGGATCACGTTTTAGGGTCGGTATAACCTCAAAACGTCGACTGGTTTCATTCACTAAAACCTTATAATTGGGTTAGATTTTTCTATTCTTGTTATAATTGATATAATTGGCGTGAAACACGATAGCGGTCATTCAATTATGAATCATGTTATTAGCTAAGCTTTTTAGTTAGCGGTGAAGGGGTGCTATTTTCGTTCAGCCGCCCGATAGTAATTCCACATCCAATGTCTGCGGTTCCTTCGAAACTAAATTCGTTTTGTGTGTAGGCCTACCAGTGTACGTGAACCACAACCGTAAGTGAAAATCTATGTACGATGTAAAAGTTAAAAGTGGAAACTCTAGATTAATAATTTCACCCTACTGTAGTAATATTCCTTTGCCGGAAATAGTAGGAAAGCGCCGAATTTTTTTGCGATACGTTTGCCTATTTCTCTCTGAGATTGATAAGATTGATTAACGAGAAGGGTTGTAAATTGCAATGGGAAAGGTTTCTGAGATCGACTGATCTAACAGTGCTGGATGCTGTGTGGTTACCTAGACGTCTACTCCGAAGAAATAACAAAAAATACCATATGAATGAAGCAAAATCGACCGATTTTGGTATTTTAAGGCCGTGACACTCATTAATCTTAATCGATCTTTAGCTCAACGCATTTAAATTTATCTTTACTAAATCGATTTATTGAAGTCTGACTTTTCACTGATTTTTGCTCAATTCCTTTTCAGATATGAATAATGCATACGTTTAATCAATAAAAGTCTAATTAGTTGACACGCGAATCTTGAAAAATGTCAAACCGTATTATTTTGGTAGCAGCGGACGAGTACTTAACCAGGTTATGACAGATAGAGGGTGTCACCACAGTTTTAATGTCAAATTTTAGTACATTTCATCACCAGATGAAGGAGCGGAGCTTCCAAAGCTGGTGATCTAGGTTTCACAATAAATCTATGTAACTGAACGATAATCATGACAGACTATATCTTATAAGTGACTGTCCGCCATTGGCCACAATATATATCCGATTCATTTGGCTGGACGTCAAAACTGGTAACACTCAATATCTATTGAAAATGTGTGTTTGACATTACTGCAATCATAATTGATATGTTTTCACTTTCCTTAACCTTTTTTAAGTGGTTAAGAAAACGTGTCGGTGGCGTGTCATATTTGTAAATCAATTAAGGATCACCCTTTTCTGTAAGTCTTAACGTTTCCTGTCGCCAAGTTTAAGCGTGTGCTATTCTGCCATTTGTGCGCTCAATTAATCAAAGGATATAATTAATCAACAACGCAATATAAAAAAAATGATTGCGGGTCCAGCTCAGCAGGTCGTTGTCCTGCTAATTATTGATATATTTTGAGAATGTCGATTTAAAAACGTTTGTATGGAAATGTAATCGTATGGCCGATCTCAAACTGGAAGTTAAATTCAGGATTTTGTTTCTCCGTCAGCGTAAACATATCGCTTGCACTGCTAATACGTGTAGACATACGAAAGGTGTTGGATCATATATTTAAATTTCATTCCACCCTCTCTCTCTCTCTCTCTCTATCTCTCTCTCTCCCTGTGTGTTTTTGCAGGTCATATATTTCATCATTGGAGGGCGCAATCAAGCCACGCGACTATCAGGCCTATGAAGTGGTCTCTATTCCAATTGAAGATTATGACGCGGCTTCTCAATGATGTTAAGTAGCTCTTTGAGGATTTGCCGGCAATTGTTGAAACTCTAATCCAAGGATAAACGTCTTACAAGATGTATACCATTGTCGTTGCTCTTAACATTATTTAAAGACGCCTGAAGCGACACAGTGAAAGGAACTGTGGATTAAACTCTGTTAAAACATCAATGTAAGGATATCTTGTTGACATTGTGTGATATAGCAGACCTTTCGGCCCCAAAAGTTGGAAAATAGTGACTTTGGGCAGTGAATAAATATGCGCTAAAAATATTCCGACGTTGCAGTTTTTGCCTGGGCGTCCTGTATTGTTTTTGGTTTCCTTGTATAGGCCGAGGCGACTTTGTCCCTACCACGTTTCAATATGTGAAAGATTAATATATCGAATTATGGATATGTTTGGAACTTGAATGTTCCTTCGCCGCAGCCAGTCGGAAACCCCGAGAAATGTTGGGGAGGGATGCGAAAGGAAAAGGCATTGGGCGTGAATACAAAAAGTCATTCCCTAATTCAATTCGATTTGCTGTAGCCCACCCACAATTACAAGACAGCCAAATGAGGCTGAAATCACGACGAATGCGTCAATTACAAACTAGTACTATAATTATGGAATTCATCGAAGCCCCAGGCGTAACCATGAACCATAAATTATGAATATGTCACTGTAAGAAGTAGAGTACTCATGCGTGACCATAACGATAGAGGGTAACATAAATATCCACCCAAAATATTAAGCGTTAGCCTTCAACAGATGTCACAGACAAAGTTAGCTCAGCAAACGAAATGATTGTAAACACTCACAAGCGAAACATCAACTTAAGAAGACTTGTCACGCTTATGACCTAGTCTAGTCATGCATTAATGTTGAGGGTTTGAGGCGAGTAACCCATAATATGTGTACACCACACATGTGATAAACCAAATCAATACAATTATTATAATATTGTAAGAACTCTTCATGCTTACGACTGGCACTGGCACAGGAGAATTTAAGGCATAGCAGACCACCTATAGTCACGATACCAACTGTAAATCAAGTCCAACAAGGTTCTAGTTTATGGTGTGGTATTCGACGGAAAATAAAATCTCCCTCTCTCTCTCTCTCTCTGCTATAACACCTACACTAGAGCCTTATAAAACTGTAAATCAGTCTACGAAAAGTCAATCGAGGGCAGTTGCTTGGGAACTAATTAAATATGAATTGCTGACTGTATAATCCGGTCTACTGAACAATTAGTGAGTCATCGAATTGATTTGACTCAGCAAATATTCTATCTTAACCTAGAAGGATTGCAAGAAGGCATCGGTGAGACAGAAGTAATGGGTCGATCGGTAATTAATTATACGTTAAGTGATTTATTGAGTTAATTTGTGGGCTTGATCGTCCGCACTTCCCTAACATCACTCTGTCTAATTTGCTTATCTTAAATACCAGGCGCTTTCAACGTGATATCTATAGGCCTACCTCAGACATGCGTAAAGATAATTATAGTGAGCGCCTGACTTTCAGTAATACACCTTAGCATTTTGCGGTTACTGTGAAAGACGGAACGGACTCAAGCCCACCCGTTGATGCTTTTGGCGTTTTATCTACCTGTACAACTAATTGAAACGGACTAGTTGTTTTACTATCACGTTCATCATTCATCGTGATGTTTATTCATAAAAAAAAAAACAGGTCTACTTATTACAGTATAGATTAGTTACAAATATACAACGTCAGCGCATGGCCTACTCTAAAGTAGTCCGCGACTGAGCTTTCGATGAATACGCCATTGATGCTGGCGTAATGGCTTATAAATGCACGCGGCCGTATATAATACGTTACTAAGGTCCGTACTGCCGTACGTGGATGCAAGCGCTTTGGCGTTTAAATTACTGTAGTAGGGTAATTCGGCAAATATTTGGGTGGCAACCAGCGGGTTGAACCGCACAACATTTGGTTATGGATTATACACCATGGGTGACTGGACTACCTTGAGAGGGTGAGAACCAATCTTGTCGCGATCAGAAAGTAGGCATACTGAGTGAAATCATATTTTACCTCTATATTTTCTTTCAACCCAAGGCCTCTTGGCAGTCTTCCTTTGTCTATCGCTAGTTGCATGGAGTCGGATGAACATGTCAATACAGCCACAAAGCGAGAGTCTCCTGAATATACGATGGATATGCGATGTGGACACAGACATTGGCATCAGTCAACCGACGCGCAGTCGCCACACGAACTCTCTCAATTATAACCTAATTAGTAGGCTATGGTGTGCTAATGATTGCATCATGATTGCTGACGCGTGTGGATGTTACTACGGTCATGACACCAAGGGTGAGGATCAAAATGGTCTCATTAAGACTTAAACCTGATTTCCATCTCTGTCTACTAAGGTGACAAAAGTCTCATCGGTGAATGTTTCTCCTTTCCAAAATTCATGCAGACTATACGCAATTGCTCTAGATAAACTACCTCCATAGACGGAATACGTTCGAGGATACATTGTCCAACAATCACGCAGACAAAAGATATGATCAATTTCTCTCTTTCTTTCTCTTTCTCTCTCTCTCTTTCACTCCACAGTAAAATTGACCAACCTGTAAATTTCAGATAATCCGAATCGGTTGAATCTTCTTGGAAGACCGGCATCGTTGAATCCAAAGTTTCTAAATACATTATGACGTGTATTTAAGTCCGACAACGTCATCGATTGTGACGTAAATATACCGTCGTCGTAGTAGTAGTCGTCAGCATATATCCGGTCTTGCAGAACGGCTGGAATCGTATTAGGTAGAACCGATAATACGGCTAGTAGAAACCACAGCATATTTGCGATATGTACGCCTGAAAAGTATATGATATATAGACCTACAGAGTGTTATCCCAGTTCCCCATTAATGGAATATATTGATAGTAATTGATGGTGAACGATCACTTACGATAGATATAGAAAGTTTCATCAGTTTCAATGACCAGCCAAAGTCTATAGCCTATACCAGAAATGGCGGTTTACCATCGGATACTTTCAATAAATAAGGGACGATGACAATTCAGCCAACACGTCAGCTCAATCTCTAGACTTCAATTCAATTAATAAATATTTCACAACTCTAAAGTAGGTCCTACGAGAAATAGTGGATTGACAATCTGAAAAGTATTAGATAGAATATATCACCCTAGATTTAACGGTGGCAGCATATGTTGCGTGGCCACGTGCCATCTCTGCCTACGCCTGCCTGTCCGAGCGAAAAGCGAAGCTCTCGAGATAAATTGAAGTAATTTCTACATCCGACAACGACCACTCGAAACGTCTGTTTTCGAAACAACTGGCCGCGAAAGGCGTTTCTAGCAAACTTGTTTAGCGCGTAGGCCCGTTTTCAAGACTCGCTCCAGAGTTATAATCCTACTTATTCACATTGACAGGCGGTAAAGAACGCAATCAAATGAAAGGAAGTTACCCACGATGGGAATCTATAACATGCGAGCAGACACACAGAGCATTACATGTAGGCTTCGTATAACGGGCTATTACTGTTCTGTTGCTTCGCAACCAGGGGAAGATTTGCAGCAGTTAGAATGTATCGTCATATCGACAATGATCACAAATACGATAATCTGCCTCGGCTACACTTCTAATCGTGAGGTTCCGGGTTCGATTGCCGACTGAGTCAAACCAAAATGACTCTCTCGGTTTAGCTACTCTTTCTATATATAGGCCCATCTGCCTGCACTTAGTCTTTTGTTCCGTTTATGACTTAGCCGCAGTCTACAGCAGCATTTTTAACCATCTGTGAGGCATATTTTTTCAACCGAAAAAACCGCACGACACGCCATCAGCTGCAAATGTGAATCCACAACGCTACACTCTATTTTCGCTGGAGAGTGACTAGACTTAGCATCGCCACCCAACGGATCGATCTGAATTAGTCATTGATTGCGTTGTCGCCTGTGAGTAAACATATTGCTCGTCAAGCTCTGACGCGTTATTCATTGATAAATCCTGAATGAATGGGCGAATTCAAGTCACCATAAAGGCTAAAACTTTCACAATACGGGATATATATACTAGATAACGAAGGAGCCTAAGTTTAGGCTGGTCCGTCCGTGTCGAACTACGCTGCCACGTAACCGAGAGTATATGTACGAAATCACCCATGACGAAGCTAAGCTCTGAAAAGTAAATGTCTCAAACTCAACTCCTACAAATAAACTCACGAAACAAACTACCGATCTCGCCTATGTGGAAGCATGCCTGAGCTCAAACATATTAGAAAAAAATCAATAACGAATGAACTGATAACACAATGATAGTGCTCCAAACAACCTGAACATCTCAAAAGATGAATAACGTTAAAATCAGGTTGAGTACGATTGACGCGGGACATAGACCAGCCTCTTTTACATTTTCCTCACCTAGTACTGAGACACTACATGAAACACTGTAGGCTACTCTGCAAAACGACTAGCTCGGCGATCCCAAGGATCACAGGTAGGCCTACTGTAGAAGAATACGAGGCAGATCTTTCACTTTATTATTATTTAGAAAATGATAAGAAAAATAGTGTAGCCGATGGCGGACGATTCAAATAGTAATAAATAGAATAAGTCACCACAGATTTAACGTCCAGTCCAGTTTATTGGAATATAACGCACAAGCTTTCGGAGCTCTGCTCCTTCATCAGGTGAAGATGGACTGGACTGCACTGGATGTTAAATCTGTGGTGACTTATTATATTTATTACTATGTAGAAAATGTGACATACGCAGAATCAATACGCTAGGAAAGTACGTGCGGAGGAGATAGCCTGTTGCTTGCCGCCTCGCACAGAGTGTGCGTATCTTGCCAAGAATCAGGCAAACAAAATTTACAAATTTCGGACATGCTCAATTATAACGTAGACTTGATAACGAAAAGGACTGTCCACACCACATCAGGAATGCTCATCTGCGGTCGTTTGCGCAGATCTCGTATCACTATCACCAGCTACGGTTCCGACTGCAATGTACCGAGTGCCGGTAGTCAGATGCCGTTTATCGATACTCGCTCGCAGCTGACATTGTAGGATCGCACATTAATTTAACGAAGGTGCCTATTTTCCGGTTAGATGTATGGACATCTTGATGAACATAAACTTGCCCGCTTTCTAACACGGGATTCAAATCGAGAAAGCCGCGGACTGGTACCGGGCTGCGGCACCAGCCACTGGTCTACACCACACGAGAAATACCTGTATTTATTGTTTAGATGGTCAGAAGCTCTGTCTTTCCGCCTCTCTCCCGGCAAGAATCAGCCGAATCTAGTCAACAATTACGGATATCTGCAAATTATAGCACCTCATTGCCTTCTTTGCTTAGTGGATGGAGTTTTTTTGATAGAAGAAATCTCTCTCTCACTCTCTGGTAAGAATCAGGCAGACTCGGTCAACAGTTTCGATCCGAAGGTTGCTGGTATTCAATTCCCAAAATTTCGAAGATTTCCTCCTCACTAGACGCAGGATGACTGGTCTGAAAATTTATCAGGGTACATTTCAATAAGCAACAAACCACATTACAGCTACAACTGTCACTAGTCCTTGGATACCGACTGACAAATAGAGAAGGAATGGATAACAAGTGTAAAGTCTTTGGTTAGATTCGGTCAGGAATCAAACCCAAGACCTTTCAATCAGAAGGCAGAGACAGTCAAACCAATCGGCAAAGTGTGCACGCAGTTACAGTATATGCACTACCGGTACTTGCGTTATTGCAGGTCATGCGAACATGAATAAAGTGGACTGGATAGGCGCGAAAAGGGACAATGGGCCATGTACTAACCTATTATATTCAGACTTTTCAACTCACCCCGTCACTTCCATATAAGCCATGGCTTGTTAAGACCATTTGCTTCTCTGATTTAGCGTATCTTCGTATCTCTCTTTCAAAATGCTGAAAGCGAGCAGAAAATGCATGTTAGCATAGTAGGAGCTTATGTCAAATGGTTTACGATGATATATTTCTTCACCTGATGAAGGAGCAGAGCTCAGAAAGCTTGTGGAGCCGATGGCGGATGAATTGATTGCGTATACTGTCACTACAAATTAAATGTCTAGCTACATTTGAAATAAGTTCACAAACTTTCGGAGCTCTGCTTCTTCATCAGAAGGCAAACTCGTAGTCATCCTTTTTTAAGTCATACCCTTGATCCTGTCCATCCAAGTAATGCGTACGCAAACTGTGAATACGGCACAACGATGAGATCCACTCTACGAGCTCTCCAAGGCCGTGATCCTTGCTTTGTATCGATTTTAAATATTCCGTAGCATTTTTCAAAGTGATCCATTGTTGATCCAGGCCGAGATGAAAAAGGTTGATCGATACTACCAGATTTTTTATCGCTGTAGATCGTCCGACTCTATAAGAGAGAGAGAAAGAGACTTATTTTTCGTCCACCAAAAAAAATGCGTCACACCAAAAATAATAAGACTGTACGCACAGCATTAGATGAAGCATAAATTCCAGTGTAGACTGTGAGGTCCGAGATAACAATAGTCATCGAGGGAGGAGCCACCCAGAAAATGAAGGTGCACAAACAACACAACAAACAAATTCACTGATCGGAAACTTGCCTCCAATTTCTGTAAGAGTTGTTGAAGGATTCTCTCCTTTCCAGCTTCTCTATGAGTTATCAGTAGATCCATATCATGGCCCGTTGGTTTGCCTCGTCGAAACCCCCCAACTAGAGTAACTTCAATTCCTACAAGAGAAAACTATACTGTGGAATAAGTGAGAGAGAGATGGAGAGAGAGAAAGAGAATACTTTGTATGAAAATATTGGCCGCAACAATCATATTCTTTTGTATGACTACGCTTTCTTCAGAGTAGACTTCAGGAAGCCACTGCTTGACGGCCTTGCCCAGGTTCTTCAGACAATCAGTTGATATAGAATTCTGACTTTCTGACATATGCTGACGGCAGACACTGCAGTGTGGCTGCCCTGACGTCTAGCCTGAAGAAAGCATAGCCATACCAAAGAAGAAGCCGATACCAATGATCGCAAAAATACGAATATCGGTCCATCTCAACCACATATTGCCCACACGTTTTCAGAAGGCATACTTATTACCTACATATCCCATGAAGAGATCTATCAAGAGATAGCAACAGCTGGAATTTCGAGTTCAAGTCACTTACCTGGCTCTATTTCTTCAGCATACTGTCGGATTATTGTCTCAAACCCCTTCGCTTCATCGACTGGCAATGGAGAGTTCAAGTCTTCATAATATTCTAAACCTGTAAAACATTTCAATAGAACAGATTTCCAAAAGTTTGTGGGGCGACTTTCCAATAAATTTTGACTAGACATTAAACACTATATCCATCAGCTATCAGATAAATTTTTATATTATACAAACCAAATCTTTGATCTTTATTAAACCGAACAGATTCACATTCTTTGACTTCGTCGAGCGTTCGAAGTTTTAAATCATGGAACCACTTTCTTGCTGTTTGCGGTCCAATACCAAATATTCCTGTGAATGTTTTCATGGACTTGTAAAAATCGCCGCGCTGAATCTTGTCCACTTCTGATGAGTAGCCGTACGATAGAATATCCTGAACATATTCGTATCGTAACGAAGATTCATCACGGCTTTATCGCCCAGTCTCGGTTTATTGAGAATGAAAACATTCACAAGCTTTCCGGGCTCCCTCTTTTGTTAATTCAATGTTGCAAGGGCTTAGTGAACTTTAATCTGTGATTAATGACATTTAATCTGGGATTAGTGAACTTTAATCAGAAATTAGTGACATTTAATCATGGATTATTGAACTTTAATCAGTGATCAGGGATCTAACTCAGAAGGCATGGATGCTATTACAGAATCTATAGCAAGAAATATTGCCCGATGGCAGACGATGAAATTGACATTGACTCAAGTCAACTTAAGCCTTGGTGACTTGACTGTTACAACCCTCCTCAACGGATCCTTATTTGTCCGGGATTTCGACTGGTGGTAGCTGGGGAAGAGGTTTTGACTTGTGACTCAGAATCAGTGACTTCATCACAACTATGTTAGATGGGCAGATAATAATCGGAAAACCTACCATAATGACTCTTTTACAATGTCCCGGCTTTGATGAGCTTCCTACATCGATATATGGCAGACGTCGAATATCATCTCCGCAAGAAATTTTGGTCGGTAGACTTTTTAGAGTTGCAGATCCTCTACGAAAGGCAAGCGCACGAGCTTCTGCGTTGACGTCTCCACGAAAAACTGCGTGGTCTTCCAAAACCTCTAACGCATCCTAAACAATTTAAATATTTTTTACATTCATTCACGCGGCTGCTAAGAAAGCTCATAAATTAACCAACTTCAATGTACAGATGGAAAGTTACATCTGTCAGGCTTTAACACAACCCTCATGCAATTTACATGACCGTAAAATTAGAACCGTTTCAAGTGTTTAAAATTTGCTTACAGGTAAAGTTTGTCTTCAGGGACAAGGATATTGAATTTCTTAACTAGATCAAACCAACTCCGGCAACTCCTCTCTCTTTTACAGATGACCACAGTAGATCAAACTATCAAGCCTTTCATGGTTTAGCAGCGATATTTATGCCATTACTGTAACAACCCCTTGATTTGTCTGGGCTTGTAACTGGGGGTCGACCGAATATTGAGGCCGATATTTGTATTTTTGCGATTATCGGTATCGGCAGTTAGTCAATATTGGATATCGGCCTCAATAATCAGACAATATTCGGCATAATAATAATGGACTTTTGGTCGATTCATCGAGACCGATATTCAGGATTTTTGGATTTATCAATATCGACCATCAGTCAGAATGTGAAAAGTCGGTTATCGTATTAGTCTTGAAAAAAACAATATCGGTCGATCTCTACTTGTAACAGGCTGTGGCAGATAGAACTGCACATGACATAGCAGTGAATTTGATGCTGGATGTCCCTTGCTGTCGTGACCCTCCTCACTTGTCTAGGCTTGTGGAAGCTGGGGAACTTATATTTCATTAAATTACTCACCGTATATATTTTATTCTTATGATTAAAAGGTGTCGATCTTTGACAAGCGTACATCGGAATCTTCTTCTTTTCTTCAAGTTTACTTCTCTTGACAGGTGGGCTGATTTCTTCTGACTTGCAAAAAGAAGGAATCGAACAAGTGATCCTACCTACACAAAATGATATACTGATGATGGATAATTATGCTCTAGTGAAGGCGGTAAGCCTCTACAATTCAGGCCTCTTATATAAAACAAGCGATTTTGGACTCTCTCTATGAATGGCAGGGTGGAGTCACAAGCTGGGTCTGTGTGGAAGTAAAATGGCACTGGTAGAACTGCCAGCATGTAGCCTTTGTTTCGGTGACTTTGTCTGGCCTGGACTACTCCCTCACCTCTACTTTCAATTGATGTTCCTCTGTCATATCGACCAGTTTATTTTCTTTCATGCACGCCGTAAACCAGCCTACTTTAACAAATTTCACAACTTCTAATTTTTCCAGTAATTTCATGTTGGATTTCAACATTTTCTTCAAATACACGGTTGCTTGTTGTTTTGTGATGGTATCTTCAGCAATGACATGAGTCACAGAGTCACTGAATAGTAATAGATAGAATAAGTCACCACAGATTTTAAGTCCAGTCTAGTTTATTGCAATAAGTCACAAGTTTTCTGAACTCCGCAACTCCACCCTACTATAGTAATATATAGAATAAGTCACCACAGATTTAAAGTCCGGTCTAGTTTAATGCAATAAGTCACAAGTTTTCTGAGCTACCCTACTCCACCCTACTATAGTAAGAGAACGAATATGTCACCACAGATGTAACATCCAGTCCAGTTTATTGAAATATAAATCACAGGCTTTTGTAGTTCCACCCTACTATAGTAATAGATAAGAATAAGTCACCTCAGCTCCTTCATCAATCTTAGTGGACAATCTTTTGAAGAATTGTGATAAAGGCTTTGCCCTTAACAGGTTTTAAGTGGTAGCAGGGGTAGAATACAGACACCTTTACGTGGCCTACCCCGTTTTAAGATGCACCGTCGAACAAATGGACTAGACTCACGAAGGTACTGGTATATTATATATAATATAATTATTAACTGTATTATTAATTATATTATTAATTATAATTATATTACATACAATATACCTGAAGTTCTTTGATAAGTTGATAAATTCGCATTTTTCTGCCAACTTCATCAGATGATTCAATCTTGCTTTGTATAAACCTCTTTCGGTGAAGTAAACAACTGTTCCAACTTCTAGACAACTCATATTTAAATCCATTTAAGAATCTACAATTAGAACACATTTATTACTTTGTCAACAGATAGTGTAGCTGATGGCGGTCCATCTCAAATATCTAGATTCTAGACAAATGTACAATGTTCGCCACCACAGATTTAACGTCTAGTCCAGTTTATTGAAATGCAACCGGGCCTAGAAATGCAGTAATACTGACAGATACACAACTACAAAGCACCAAAAACAGGATATCTACAAATGTATATGAAACAGTACCGATCATGGTGGGACAAATCCCAGCAACATTAATCAGTTAAAACAACAGTACCCAGACCAGAACAGTTGGCCAAACATTTTAAATTAAATAGCATAAAACAAGGGAAATTTTTGAAATCAATTTCCAAGGCAATTACAAAATTTCTGGTGGGGATTAATTTGCTGCTACATTTGAATACGAAAAAACCAAACCGCTGAGATGGCCAACCAGATTAGAGATCGGCCGAAGTTGAATTTTCGTAGCCTACTCGATAAATCGGTCTCGTCGCATGACCAGTTTGTCAGCTGATTGTATCACAAATTTTATCAAAAAATCGTGAATCTCGACCGGGTTGATGTGTTTGAATCAGAATTGAAGCAACTAGTCAGGGAAAATGTTGCAGAGATACACAGGAAAAAATCTTTCAAGTTGTCTCCATTATATGAAAGTGAGGTCAGTGGAGGAATACTAAAATATGGCACTTACAAATTAGTCGACAGGTCTAAATTAATGTATATAGTAGGCCTAGTAGTTATTAATACAATAACCCAAAATACGGTACGGTAGTTTTTTAAAAATATATATACCGGTAGCAACAGTGTCTAAAATAATATATCATATAAAATATATGAATTTAAGAGCAGGATCCTGAAAATACATTACAATTCTACATCTGAGCTGTAATTTGGGGTCCCTCCGATAGGAGGTAATTTTCCAAATGATACGTTTGAGTCAGGGGCGTTACGTAAAGGGGCTAGTTTACCCTGCAATGTTTCCGATTCATCTGAATTTCCCGGTTCGATTTTGTTCCGTTTTTTATGCTTTCTTTTCTTTTTTCGTTTCTTTTCTGTTGTTGCACTGGAAATACTTGCTGACTCATCATCTTTGTGTTGAAGAGAAGTTAACGAGTCATGCTTTATCCCGCTTTGGTTTAATTCACTCGGTAGTGCTGACAAGGTTGAATCGGTACCGTGTAATTTTGTTGGTGTAGGAGTGTCACGGACTAGTTCTTTTAAGCTGGCTGCACTTAGCGTACGTGGATGCTCCGTCATGCGTTCCATTTGCTTTTCGTTGACACTTCCATTATTCTGACTATTTGAAGGCGCCGGTTCGTCTGAAGCAGATTCTGCCGATATTGCGCCTGGCAATGTTGACTCTAGCAAATCATTATGTTTTACAGCAGCTGATTTTAAGCCTCGCTGTGATGTATCAATGTCCGAGGACGTATGTGGATTTTTCTCATTTTCCTTGACCGGACGATTTTTTTCATTTGACATGTCACCAGGAATTCCTGTATTCGCTGAAGTTCGTATGACCGCCGGTGATTCGTTTGGTAGGTCTTGATATGAGATGCCTTCAGGTCGTGGTCGGTCATCCGTGGCATCTTGTTCTTGTCGTTCTCGTTCCTCTTGACGTTTTCTCACTCTTTCGATTCTCTCTGCTCGCTCGACTGCTTCTTGTTTCTTCTGTTCTCCTACATCATCATCTATTCGCTTTTGTAATTTTTCATAATCTTGTTTCACCTGATCTAACAACCAAAGATACCCATTCGTAATTCCTCTATCTAATTTTGAAGTTTTTGGAGTTTTTCTGCCGTGTGAGGGCAGTGCTGAACATAAGACAACTTTTGAATGGCACTCGTTGCGATTTACGACTTCGTCAAGTTTCATACGATTACATAACTCTAATTCATCAACTGCTTCCGGTTTATCTTGCTTATTCGCTAAAATTAGTACCGGTTTTCCACGGACACGGTCGTCTGATAAAGTCCCATCAAAGATGACTCTGCATTCTTCCAATCTGTCCATATCCGCCGCGTCGACAACATAAATAATTCCGTGAGCTTCGGCGAGATATTTTTGCCAAATTCCTCGAATTCTTGCACCACCTCCAAGATCGAATATTTTCACGTCATAATTTTTTGTTTTTAATTCGTATGATTCAAATCCCATCGTAGGAGCGACTTCACCTGATAATTCACCTTTGACCCCTTGAATTGCGGTCGTTTTTCCAGCGTTGTCGAGCCCGAGAGCAAGCAGAGTGACAACATGGCTGTGGTCATTTTTGTTCTTGAATCGCGCCACACAGTTACCCATGTTTTTCAAACCATAATCTTTCTACCAAGAGGTGACAAGATACTATACCAATTAAGCTCTATAATTTAATACGATAGGGCTGAAAAGTTAAGTTTGGCTGAAAAAGTTCAGATTATAAGTCTCAGAACAAATATGGTGATAAAAATGCCAAGGTGTTGGACAAAACATGATTTTGTTAACTACTTCGCCCATCGAAACAGACACCAATGCAAATCTTCTTACAATTTACAAACAACCAATGACTGAGCCTGGCCAGGGATCCGTTACCAACTACGCTACACATAATATTGTTACTATCCATCACATATCAAGCTCCTCAAATACGTGCAATGTCACTGCATATTCCGCGTTACTGTCATACAAGGCGGCACCAGTGTTGCCAGATCAAAAAATCTTGCCCCACTAGATTTAAACTTCAAGCCCACCAGAAATCCACTGAATTTTTCGGTTTCCCACTAGATTTCTCACTAGATACCATAAATTAGAATGATGAGTATCTAAAAATACAAATATTGAAAACTTGTGAGTTTTTAAGTTTTCACATATACATTTCTCATACACGAGAACACGATTACTCATTACGCAGGCGTACAGACTATACAATAGATGCCCTGTCGGCACTGGGCGGCACAAACAAAAAACAATAACAACCAGCCACACGACTCACTTCTTCAGCGAGGTTTCCCAGTGACCGAATCACAGAGTAACGTCCCCCCACCTAACGGCGAGTAGTTAAAAATTGATCCATCCACGCGTTGGCAGTAACTATAGATATCTATACAGGAACACAAAACAAGATCTGAGAGAGAGAGAGAGAGAGAGTAGCAAATATCAAAACAAATAGGCCTATGCACAGATTCGCGAGTCCACCTCTAGCATAATTACCCTACTTATGTAACAAACGGCCAGCTATCTATTGACGAATGATATCCAGTCATCTTTAATTTGAAACACCGAAATTTTGTGAGCAAAGTTTTCAGTGCAGGCCTATATTTATCAGTAGTGACCCCCGAAATTTATATATCTCAGTGCCCCCTACACTGTACCAAGCTCAACCGATTTGAAAAATGACCAAAATGACCAATGAGCCGTGACGGTATTTCCACTTTCGACAATGCGCTGATTTATCATCGATTCCAAGGGAAACCAGATCGATGTTACTCGACTAACTTCAATCGTGTAAACAAGAACGAGAGCAGCAAACTTATTACGTATCAGGTATATATTCAAATGATGTCGAGTGTGAGGAAATGTACAGCATATGTAATAGACTATACTTCGGCCTACGTAGTTTTGGCTCGCTCTCAGTTAGCATATAGCCTAGTTAGATAGGCCTACCAAATATTGTATAGAACGATCAGGACTAGTGCAGGCTTATTATTACTTGTGTAAATGGGAGTTCCACTTCACGCCTAATACTTTACTGGTGCAATTATTTCAGCTTAATCAGTTGAATATAATTATCACTTTTGCGTAAGTAGCTGCCACGTCCAATGGCCAAGACGCTCAGTACCGTCAGAACGTTGTGGTAGATGTAGGCTAGCAGCTAGTGGGATAGATAAAATCGATATAATAAAGGCAGTTGTTCAGAGTAAATTGCGATTATTACAAAGCGCTTGAAATAAAAAGCAGGAAGTCAGCGATATTAATGAGAAAGAAAGTGCTCTTGGTCTCAGCTTATAATCGAATAGATTCCCCCACTTGGTAGCATTTGATATTAACATCTCCCTGTAAATTTACTTCTTGCAAATGCAAACTGAGAAAATGTTGTGATAAATTCGCTACCGTGTGCCTGTAGCATTGCTGAATGTGATAGCATTCTTACGCTTGTGATAAGCCTGCGGTTGTTTCATTTGCTTATAGGAAGTCATAGAGTAGGATTCCTCTGTTACTATACGCTTGATTTCCTTTTATCCAAACTGCGTCAACTTCGTTCCATCGTGCCACACTTGACTGAGTTTAAAGGGTTTGATAGTTCTCTTGTGCCTATCTGTTGACTACAGATAATCCAGCTGTCGTGTTCGCAGCGGAAATCGCGACAGATGTTTATCAGCTTTGCTTCATCATACGTAACGCAAACTACGTTTCACAGATTTTTAAATCCTTTACCATACTCAGCCACATGAAACTTATTTCGATTCGGCTAATGCCACTATAGTCTAGGCCTATTACCTTCTTATACGACGGGCTTTGCGCTGATTTGACCAAGATCGGCACGCCCAAAAAGCTGAAATTCCAAAGCAAAGGGGGGCACAATGGTAGAATATGTTGAGCTTGTGGTATTTGGAGCTCTAATAAGTTTATACTATGCTATAACGACTGCGGTAGTGCCAAAAATCTGTGCTAAAGCACTGAAGAATAAATACACAACACTGTCAGCTAAAGAAAAAGCCTCAGTGGATATAGAGTAGGTGAATACTTTCAGTGCCGTGGCAAGGCAGCCCCAAACCCCCATACCAGGGGGGGGGCAACCACTCATAAAGGCCCCAAATTCGTAAATCACAGGACGTCTCTGTTATTTGTGTGTCGTCTGAGGGATACACCGTAAATATTTCTCGCGCTACGCCTTTTGGGCGTTTGCGTTTGCGTTTACGTACCTAAAATGCCGTCAACGACTGCATAAGCGAATGCCCGGTGACGTCAATTGTTCTGATACCCTGTGACATCACTGACCACGTGACCAAAATTGTGAGTGTTGATAAAGGGAGCCCGAACACCCTTCACACGGCACTGAATACTTTCTTCTTGGCCGATTTGTCATCACTAACGACACCAACTGAGATTGCAGAGCCCTTAAATTGACGTTTTATGTTTGAGGTAGCACCCGATATGCCTCATTCGTTATTACTCCACGACCCTTGTTATAATTACGTACCCTAGTTCCCACTGCTGCCAACATATGCATTTACAGCCTTCACGTATTCAATCGATTTTGTGTGTCTGTGTGGCAAAATCCTATTGACTCTTATCGTGAATATACTTTCCTGAGTTTCCTCGCATATCGATTCTGTGCATGTCACCGTATCAATTTATAAATATCAAATAAATCCATTAATTAACGTTTATTGAATCTATATATGTTTCTTCAGTGTCGTGAGCGCCATAAACGGATTGTCCGCCTTCGTATTTGCGGTATGGATTCTTCTTTATTACGACTTCTCAAAAGATTATTTAGGGTGAGTGTAATTACCGAACAATCACTGCAGATTGGTGGAGATTCTACATTGCACGTATAGTCTTGCGAGGATAAGCAGCACCAAGCAACTCATACTACTCAAACTGATACTATTCAAAGTCAGCGAATCCGACTGCTGCCCAAATTTTATGGGATCTGTATACTTGAACCTATCCACGATGAACGTTACTTGAGGCCATTCATTTCGTCTTGCGCTGATTACAATCGTCCAAATTATTACATCGTAAAGAAGATTCACCACCAGATTTAACGCCCAGCAGCATTGATTTATTGAGAATTAGAACATTCATTAGAATCTTCTGTACGCTAACAATGGAATTACAATTTTGCAAATTTCGTCTCTGATATTAGTGTCTGATTCTTAATTCCTGACATTTTCACAGAACAGAAGTTTTCTCGGTTCGGGTTTTATCAGCAGTACAAGCCGCATACTTCATATCAGGTCAGACAAGCTTTGCCACATAGTCCTACCCCAATTAGAAATCTACGTACGACCCACGTATTGCCTGAGGCTACAATTTCGCATGGCCTCTGGGTATGCAAACGCAACATTGGCCCCTGCACACGTGGCCGTGTTTGGGCCCTAACTGAGTGCGATACGGCATCGGCCATCTGTGGATGTACTTGCGCGAGGTATTTCCCTAACAAGGCCACAAGTGGGCCTCATAACGCGTGGCGCTCCATGCGCAAGCCTTGGCAACACCACACGCGGGTCACGTAGGGACGCTCGCATTGTTCTGACTGGGTCGTCAATCTCGAATTTACGCTTCGACCTGCTTCCGGCCCTTCCGAGTTAACGGCGCATGAATGTGCTCTCGTGTCTACAATAGATGCCGTTCCTGACCTACAGTAACCCATCGGAGACCTCATCAGTACCAGCCGTGGCGAGGGGTTTTCATTGCCGAGTCGGAAAAATGCGAGTGCCCCCATACCACAGCTCATATGCGGATTTCCCAAGGCCTACGCATAGAACGCCACACGTGATATGTTGGTCCACTTTGGAATTTATTTCGTTTTTCATCTACTAAGATCATATACGCCAGGTCGATGCTCGCGGTATACGTGTCAATACCCCGCGGCTTATAGCCCGGATCACTATTACAATCACGGCTCTCCGCACTTCCCCGATACCGACTGCCAAGCAGGGAAGGAACGGATACCAATTTTAAAGTCTTCGATTTGAATCGGTCGGGAATCGAACCCGGAACCTCCCGATCAGAAGGCGGACAGTCTAAACCACTCAGCCAACTGAACGGTGTGTTGGTCCACTGAAATCAAGTCGATCTCGATAACCAATTTTGCTTACGGAATCTCTTTTTGTTTAGATTTAATATTAATATTTCGCAGCTCAGTGGCGAATAGTCCCGGGCAATTTCTTTTTCATCATGTTGCCTGCTTGATAGCTTATTACATGGCTGTGGTAAGTTAACGCCTTGACGAAAATATGGTCCCTGCATTTTGAATTGTTGTTTTGAATTTATAGTATTATCATCAGGTCATGTATACCATCGACCCATTGCTTATAGTACGCTGTGTCGATATTTCCGGTTTATAAATCGGATTACTATCATGACCACAACATTTCACACTCCCCCAGATACTCTTACTGTGAAACAGAGCAAGATTGGATACGAATTTTTGTTGCTTTAGACTATGGCATTTTGCTGTTTATATTCCAGATCACAATCCCAACACTCCACACTCCCTCGAACCCGCCCCCAACCCCCATCCCGATCAGCGTTCGGACAGCCAAACCAATCAGCCAACGTTTCAACAATTGCTAATTTTGACAGGTTTTCCGCGTTTGTCACTTTCATCTACTTTTAAGGACATTGAATGAAATGTCGACAGTTTTTTACAACGGGCGGTAGGTTCATTCACATCCGTCGAACTTATTTCTACAGTATAGCCTACATAATGTATTTTGACTTCTAGGTCTATTCTTAGTACATTGAAAATGAAGGAAACTCGCATCTACGTTCTAAATGGGATGTCATTCATGGTAACGTTCTTCGTAGCACGGATATTGATTATTCCTTTGCATTATTACACTTGGAGTTCAATTCCGGCTGAGGATTTACTCAGGTATACTATTTAGTGGCACTTTTGTGTCTTGTTACTAGCGTGTGGTCGACCAGTAATGACTTTCAGAGCCGATACGATCATAAATCAACTTTCTAACCTGACTGATGGTTGGTTCCGATAAACAGATAATCTGCAATCGGACCTGGTGACTGTGATGAGGCCGATCCAGATTATTGAGTCTGCCGGATGCAGTAAACTTTGTAGAAACAGTGCACCTTGTCTCGAGTATCATCAAAGTTTTAACCCATTAACCATCATCAGCGTGTATTATTTCAGATTTTTGTAAACGATTATTTTAAGTGTAACGTCACATATGCGCTAATATATGTGACGTCACTTGGGGTGTTACCTCATTGTATCCCCTTCGAAATCAAATTCTGTTTGCGGTCCTTTACTGCACTGCACGGCACTGCTTTATTTCAGGTATAATCCCTACGTATCACTGATGTTCTACACTGTATCGGGGGTGGTGGATGTTCTAAACGTGTATTGGTTTGGCTTGGTGTTTCGTGGATTCCTCAAGTACCGTAATAAGCAACGAAAAGCAGAATGAAAAATAGACTAGCTTGATAATTATTTTGTATGGTTCAATAAAATCCTTTCTAACGTGATCAGCTCGTTAGTCGATAAAACTTTGTGAGCAGGCCTATTCTAATTGCTTCTCCCCGTACAGCGGCAATTAAGTCAGATGAGAGGTACAAAAAGAAATACATTAGCTTGCTTCTTATTACAGCATAATTAATAATTAATACCTTTCTAATGTGATAAGGTCATTAGACCAGTCACTACTTTGTTAGTGATTTTAATTGATCTCTCCTGGGACTGCAATTAAGTCAACGTAAGTGAGTGTTTAATGTCCTGTCGTCAGAGAACAAATCCCTACTACTATTGTTGGCCAATCACGTGACTTGTAGACAGCCCGTTGGATCAAGAAATAGGGTGATCCCGATAAGAAAAATTCTGAATCCACTAAATCTCTAATATCAATATGTGGCATCCACTATGGGGACCAAATCGATCATCAGTCAGGCACGGATGCCACATCGTCCTTTGGAATTCAAACAATATCGGTCGATCCGCATGGCTGGTTCCCACGCGCGCGCGGAAGCAAAGCAGTCGCTTCAAGAGCTGTCACAACACAAGTGAAGCGTAGCTCGTGAGACTGCGCGTAGCAACGCTAATTAAAACAACCAAAGTGAAGGGTAATCAGAATGAAACGGAATGTTGGGTGTATTGAATAAAATCACTGAGTGCATTTTATCGTAAACATAATGGATGCATAAATCTATAAATCGAATATTATCTTCATCTCTAAATCCCGATTTGAGTCAGTTAAAAGGTAGGCTTCCTATTTGATCTTCACTTATAATTAACTTTTACATCATAAGATACCCAGCTACGGCAGACACGAGCAAACCAAGGATCGTGCTGATGGAGGACTTCAAAGAACCGTTACCGTCATTGCAAAGATCTGAAAGATACAAGATGATGCGTTTGACAAGCTTTGTTTTCTATGTATAATATTCTTTCAAAGTCGAAGTTGCCTTGCGTTTATAGTTTGACCCGCATCGAGATTGGCGGGAGGGGCTGGAGTACAGGGCCTTCCTTTTAAATGAAGTAAATATACCTTGGCTCACAACACTGCGCACTTTATTGGTGCCTTCCCCGCCATACCAGAGGCGGGAAAATAGCCTACAAGGTAACATAAAATCGCAGTCCCCCAGCCCAAAATGAGCTCTGAATTACGAATAGTGTGAAACGATACGCTTTACTTAGATATCCCTTCACGACCGCGATGACGAGCCTGCGCATCTTTGTTTATTTGGAATTCATGGCGTTTTTAACTACTATGGCCATATACGCCAGGTCAATGCTAACGATATACGTGTCAATACTTCCAGTTTATAGCCCGGATCACTATTACAACCAAGACTCTCCGCACTTCCCCGATACCGACTGCCAAGTAAGGAAGCCTGCGCATTTAGAAATGCACAAGATGTCGTTATATGCGTCTGTATAGGGGATTATATGATAGTAGTGAAATTTACCTCCAGTACAAACGCAAAATTCGTAACCGAATGTCTTCCTACATCCGTCCTCTGGCAATGTGAATCCGGGGATACTTGGCATGTTCGCAGCAACAACGTTATGGCAAGCTTTTGTGATTTGCCCTAAAAAAAACATTGAATAAATGGATGAGGACGCGAATCAGATACAAGGGGCTACATCTCCCTTATGACAGCATTGGCCGTCGTTGACTATTAAGCTATTCCCCCATTCACCAGAAAAGTACAGGCCCGGATAATTTTCCTTGCTGAAGCTTCTCATCTACAGCATTGCGTTTGTGACGGGGTAGCGAAGCGGTGAGAGATGGTGGAGAGATGTGAGACGCGCAGCCTTCTTGTCTGTATATAACGCGAACATAGCTGGACGGAGATATGAGCAATACAAGATGAAGCTCGATTCACGGGACATATCGCTCGGGTATACAGAAAATTATTTTGTGAAGATGATACCACAAGTTTTTGCTTAAATCTGAATTAATGTAAGCTGATAAATAAGGATCCCCGAGCTATTTTGTGCATCTTCCTCTTTCGTTTGGCTTTTGTTTTATTCGGACTAGACGCCAGGGTAGCCACTACTTGGTGGCGTCCTCGTCAAGGTCCTTAAGACCAGTCACGCTATTGGGCGGCATCTGCATTGCGCAGCAATTGATGCCACGGTCTACGGTTTGCTCCTCTGTACCGCACTTTCTGCATCAAATACAGCTACAAAAAAAATGTTGCTGTCACTTACCGATTGTGGACCATAGGCATTTATCAGACGATGTCCCGCAATCCTGTACCGTCACGTTTTGGCCAGCATCAATGTAGCATTGCACTCCGACAGCTGAAAACAAATACGCCAGAGTTTACCATTTTGTCTTTGGGAAATTTATTCTGAATTCGTTATAAGACTGGAAGCATTGTTTGGCGTTAATTTTGCGCCGACTTTCCTCACTTGATTCATGCGAACTAAACTTGCAATTCAATTTGGAAGAATTGTATCGACATATACCTACACCTATCGTGTATGCAATCGTCTGCCATCGGCTATTCGACAGCGAAATTTGCCCGCTTCGACTAATTTAATATCGGTGTCCTTACTTGGACGAGGCCCGAGATCGCACAGATAGGCTACGGATATTGGCCTCGAAATCGATCGACCTCATCAGGTGGGGCATAGGAAAACACGTACTGGTGCCGAGGATAGAAATATTGTCTGGCGTGTCGAGTTGGTCGATAATAGATAGTAAAACTGTCTATAGCACATTTGAGCAATTAATTACTCACTCAGGCCGACGCATGCGGCAAAGATGCAGGTTGCGATAATCACTTTCATCTTGCAGTGCAGTTTGTGCTTCGTGTGTAGATTTACGAAAGGAATTATTTGTCTACGCAATCTGTATACACAGGGTGACCTCTCACAATATCAAATATATTTATCTCAAGCGTGGCCAGTGCCAAGTGTTCCGAAGAGAACAGATAGCCTGCAATGCTAACAGGCAATGCTGTGTCTCTCCGTACAACTCTTTATCACATAAACTCGCATAAATATTCAATTCTACATGACCTATTGTAAGCGAACGTGAGTTACCGATTCAAAACGAGGGGAGCTATGTTAGACACATAGATAGACACCTCTTCCTCCATCACTGTGTGAATTCTGCTGTATACACTGACGTGCTATAGAAACACGAGACACGACTACACGTGACCAAGCGGTCGTGCGTTCCGAGCCATAATGATGCGTACACATTCTACAACTTATTATAGCACGGGTTCCATCGTTGGTCCGCACATTGTACGCACGAACGTGGCAGGTCATATTTTCCCTAAGGCGACTGCACACTCACCCAAGCGCAGCGGCGAATGAATGATTACGCAACACTGATTAGAAGAACTCATTGTCTGTAGATCAACAATACTTTTTCCGCGTGCATGGTAATGGTTGCAATAGACTGACGTATCGTATAGCTATTTAAACATATCCCACACCTTCAACGTTAGCATCGGTCGAACTTCAACTCCTAATAACGTGTACTTTCCTGGAGCGACTCGGCTGCTTGGTTTGTTCAAATGGATGAAATATACTACGTCGATTTTTGCGCATCTGTAGCCAAATTTTCACACCAAGGTTTCATAAATTCTCATTTTCCACGCCAGCAAGCTGCTAATTCCGCACGGATATTCAACTTGCCGCACTGAGCGCGTTCCAGAAATACGCGCAACTGTCGGGACGACTTTCTCGTCTGATATAATATCCATTATATTTTTTTTTGTTCTATGGTATGTTACGTTAATTAATCACAGAGTAAATACGGCACATCGAAATCATAATGTTCTGTGGATGGAGAAATCTATGAATCGCCATTTATCTTCATCTTGAAATTTCAAGTTGCGTTAGTTTAAGATAAACTGACTATTTGATCTCCTCTAAAGATTCGATTTTACATCATGAGATACCCAGCTACGGCAGACACGAGCAAAGCAAGGATCGTGCTGATGGAGGTCTTCATTGACCCGCTAACGGAAGGCGCCATTGACCCGCTGACAGATCTGAAAGATACAAGCCAAAACGTTTGATTGTGACGCGATGTAATTGGTGATACGCCGATACGTCCGAGATCAATCCAAATGAAGGAAATATACTTCGGCTCAAAGCACTGAGTACTTTACTGAACTCTGCCCGCGCCATACCAAAGATGTGAAAAACACAAGGTAACAAAAAAGTCAGCCCCATACCAAAGATTAGATCTGAAATGGGGATAGTGTGGAACGGTACGCTTGACTTATAGATATCCCATCGTCGCCTCCATGACGAGCCTGGTGCATGTACAGAAATGCACAAGTTGTCGTGATATGCGTTTGTATATATATATATGCCTATGTAGATTGCTCTATCAGTAATGATATTTACCTCCTTCACAGATACAATACGCAAATTTTTTGCCTAGTAGACTAATACTTCCACAACCAGATTTTGGCAATAAGATGCTGGCGTATAATGGCAGGAAGGACGATA
Organism: Botrylloides violaceus; assembly: GCA_030412335.1. Lineage (NCBI taxonomy): Eukaryota > Metazoa > Chordata > Ascidiacea > Stolidobranchia > Styelidae > Botrylloides > Botrylloides violaceus. Next base: position 2,327,456 of record JASFYC010000320.1, read on the forward strand.
GCGTGCTTATGTGGATGTAACACACTCTTGCAGCGACGACGTCTAGAAATAGAATGAAGAAATTGATGAGAATGCGAATGAGATACAGAGTAATTCTGGCTACCGGCCGACTCTGATTGAGGCTCCGCGGCCTCATCTATCCCTGTCTCCAGTGTAACAGCGTTGGCCGTCGTTGACTATTCAGCTGTTCCCACGCGATTCACCCAAAAAAGTACACGCACGGAGAATCTCACTTGCAGTACCTTCTCATCTGTGTTGCATTGGTGACGGGGTAGCGAAACCATGAGACATCGTGTAGAGATGCGAGGTACGCGCCCGCATGTTGTCGATATATAGCGCGAACCGCCGAACATGGCAGGACCTGGGAGATACGTGCAAAGTAAGACTCACTCACAGGGGGAAATCGCCCGAGTATCCAGGAAAAGTAGATATTTTGTGAAGATGATGCTTTATGGTCTGTCGTTTAAATCTGAATTTTTGTACGCGACAATAAGGATCCCCCGAGCTATTTTGTGCAACTTCTTCTTTCGTTCGTTTGGCTTTGTTTTATTCGGACTAGACGTCTGAGGGCAGCGGCAGCCGCTCAGCTGCCACTGCTTGGTGGCCTCGTCCAGGCTCTTTAGACCAGTCACTCCGTTGAGAGCGTTATATATCGCACATGAGTGGATGGCATGGTCTGTGGTTTGCTCCTCTGTATCAAGTACGGCTACAAAAAACAGAACTTACTGACGCTTACCGTTGATTGAGAGCGACACACATTTATTGGATGATGTTCCACAATCTTTCTTCGACGCACCATCGCCAACGCCCGTGTAGCATTGCACTCCGACAGCTGAAAACCAACCCCAGATTGTAGCCAATACCATTTGTCTTCTTATTTCATTAGGATTTAATGGATATAATATTCCAATAAACTGGACAAGGCGTTAAATCTGTAGTGACTTATATATCTATTAATATTTGGATGGTTCATCATCGGCTCCATTATTTTTCGTAATAGGATTTAAAACGTATTGGGTGGAAATATTTTTGGTACCGAGTGGCGTTCTTTCTCGAGTCACCCGATGTAAGAGCAAATTCAGTACCATCGATAATAATTATAATCAGCACGTACACGACATCTTTAGGGCGGTGTCGAGGATAAAATTTTTTCCAAACAGACCGACATTGCCCGATACAATGCCTACACGCAACAAGCATCCTTGTCGCCTGACCAAAGCAATTAATTGGGGTACTCACTCAAGTCGACGCATGCGGCAAAAATGCAGGTTGCGATAATTACTTTCATCTTGCAGTGCAGATTGTGCTTCGTGTGGCGTGTGGCGTGGCGTGGCGGAAGTGACGAAGAGAATAGGGAGAACAGAAGTGACAAAGACCAAGATCCGGTCGTAACATTGGGGGAATATATGATGAAACGGCTAGCTAGAGTCCACAAACACTTTAGATGACTTGTCAACAAGGTTGTATTCGCTGATCGTTGTGACGCAGGTCATAGAAGCACAACAACTCGCGTGAACCAAGTTGAACCCGCGAGCATATTGCAACAAGTCCTAAGATGGTTCGCTACTGTACGAAACTGTAAAAAGGACTATAAGAAGATAGATCATGATTTTTCGATATAATTCGTATCCGTTATCAGTCGGGCGAGAAGGCCGAATTTTATTGAATTGCCTTTGAAAAATTAATATCAGTCAAGACATACAGTTCAATCTTAGATTATAGTGTTAGCTCCGTCGCGAACCAGCGATAAGCGCCACTCGCCTCGTTTTAATCCTTTAATAGCATATCACAGCCTCTGCCTACGCTGAGTATTTACATTAAGCGTAGTCTGCGTGAAAGCCTTTCGCTGAAGCGTTATACTCAGGATTTGTGAGAGAGTATTGCCCCAAGGTGTTTGCTCATATGCTCCAGGACAGTCAACGGCTTTCCATTGGCGTCATCAATCGCATTCGAGGCAATCTCAGTTTCATCTTCACAAAGCAATTTTTGCATCAAGACGTCACTGTCTGCTTGACCAAAATAGCCAATTGATCGCCTGATTTTTCCAAGGTTTTTCGGATCTGGTGGTACATTAACTTTGTGCACCTGAAAATTTATTTTACCTGACAACCCGCAACAAGTTTTTGGCTCTGGTCGTAGGAACGAAGATGAAGGCGATATTCGCGGCGGTGGCAGAAAATGCGATTTCTTTAATCAGCTTGTATTTTGACATTAGTATGTCTCTTGTGTTTAGTTTAAATTTGCATCTATTGCAATACCTCGCCTGTTCCAGATGCAGTGTGACCGAGGCATAATGTTAAAGGCATACACCCTTCAATAAACTCACTGTTGCCTTGAGTCTGTTCCCACTCCAAGCAGCCAGCGTCTCACCGATGTTCACAACTATAGCGTCCGGGATTGGTTGAGCAGGAATAAATTTGCCAGATGAGTCCTGGACCTGAAGCAATGACTCACGATTAGTAGATGTAGACTCGAGTGTTTTTGTTGTGTTTTTCGACCCTACTAAGGTCATGTACGCCAGGTAAATGCTTAGTACGCGCGTCGATACGTCCGGTTTAAAGCCCGGATCATTATATCACTACGCCAACAGTCTGCACTTCCTCGATACCAACGTCATGTGAAGAACTCGTACACATTTTGATACAGAGACATCCCCTGAAGTATTCCTACCTGCAAACCGCCCATTTTATCTTGAAAAAGAAGCGTCATTGAGTCTTTGTCTGTGTGTTCCCCTATTCTATTTGCAGTCGATTCGTCGTCAGCAGAGATTGGTGGATATTTTATAGATTTCAAAGCCGTAAAATTTCCTTTCTTATTGATAAGAGAGTGAGCTTTGCAGAAGTAATCAGCATCCTTTACGTAAAAACTTCTCATTAATAAGGGCTTTTTAACCTAAATGGTCAATTTTGACAAAAAAGTTCCGATTTTGCGAAGCGAATGAGATATGAAATTATTTAACTATCCGTATAGGTCTAAATCAGGGGTTGCTACTCGTAGCTCTCAAGCTACATTGGCTCTTCGGTATTGCCTTGGTGGCTCTCTCGAGTTAACGATATAGACCTACTGTACTTACGCTTTCATTCATTAGCAAAGGTATCGTCATATTTTAATTAATCGATGGTTCGCTTCAATATAATGAATGTGTCGTCGGGAGGAAGGAGATAGTTGGAGTTTTACTGTTAATAACTTACTTTCAATTTCATTCCATATCCTAACGCTTTCAAAATTCTCAACAACAGTTTGCCTGCTACGTGAGAAAAGGCTTTAAAACTTTCCTTCAAGTCTGGAACATTAGGCCAAGTCTCGTCTTCGTACGCAGCGCCAGTAACGCGGAATCCTTCATAGTAATCCACTTCTTTGAGGTTTGCTCTGGATAAAAAATCGTCAAAATGGCGGTGGTGCGATTATTCTACATACTCTACAACACCGACTACGAAGATTCACAAAGACTATATGCGTTTTTACTAGCTAGACTACTTCAGCAGATATGTAGTTGTGTAGTTCTATACCATTCGTGGACAAAGCGGAATGTGCAGACACACGCAGGCTGTGTGAGGCCCTATGTAATTGTGGCGCACAAAAGACATGGAAGAATGAAAAAATCGTCTCAATATGCTATTCCCTGCAGAGAAAAAAGGGGGGAGTAAAATGTAGCCCACCTAGATCTTCCGATTGAATCGTACGAAAGTACAAAGCTCTGTTTCTCAAACTGCTTTTTAATCTCCATAGGCAAGGCATAGAAGTGTTCCGAAATTTCGTTCAGATCATCAACCATTGACCTATAATGTCAGCGTAACATCTCAGCATTGAATGTCTCTTCATCTTCGTAGAAATTTTATGAGTACGTGATAGAAGCTTACGAGGTGGTTTTTGGTTTCAGTTCACTTAGGGAGGAGATCAAAAAGGTGGCGTGACTCGTTAAACCTTAGGTTTGAATTCTATGCCGGATGTAAAAAGCTTTTAACTGTGCGGAAAAATTCAGGTCTTTTCGATCCCCACCCTTAGAGACGCCTACTTCAAACATTCGGTTCAACTAGGTATTCAAAGGCTCTCTCACCAATCAATCCCGTGATTAGTCAAATACAGGAATCCGCTAGTGGAAAGTCCATCATACAACTCCTTCCCCGAGTCTCGGAGATCTTTTTCCATGACGCTGTCGTCATTTATAAGTAATCCACATTTCGAAAAATCAACTATCGGGAGACCGTCCATGTTGTCTCTCCAACTATTTAGATTCACCTTCTAAAAATAAAGTGTCCGCGGGCTATCGTGCGAATTTGTAGCGCTAAACGCAACTCAAAATGAAAAGTAAAACTTCCCACAGACATCGCTTATTGTACACACTAGGTCATTTGCAGAAGATGTGATATGCTATTCAACAAAAGTTGGTCATTGAAATTTGTGCTGAATCTTTACGACCTTTGTTCTTTTCTAAATAAGCAATATCAGTGAGTACTTACTATGCAGTAGTGGTAGCCTGCTAGAAGTCACAACGCAAGAATGAAAATATTTGGCAGATCATGTGATTTTCGTCGGTATATGTTGTGTCTCTGCATATGAAGTCAGTGCGTGATGTTCATTGTATTGGTATTATTCGGGATTTCTCTCAATATGTATAGACCTTCCTCGCATTTTATTTGTGCTGGGTTAGGTGTAGGCGTAGGGAATATGACGCTTGACTGCAATTGTGTGATTTTTATGGCCTCTTCGAAAGCAAAATTCCTCGCATTATCGAACTAAACATAACAAACCTGATTGATTGATTGCGTAAAAGCGATCTCTATTCCCTGTTGATAGCCGGGATCGGTGTCACAACCGCAACCTTCCTCATTTCCTCGATACTGACTGCCAGTGAAAGAACTGATATAAATGTCAAAGTCTTTGTTCTGACTCTGTCAAAATCGAACCCGGTATATGCCGTATATACCTCTCAGATCAATCGAAGCTGTTTCACGTCGCGTTGCGTTCATGCGTCTAATCAGAACGAAATGCAGACTCAGCTTGTCAAATACATGCATTTGTTAAGTCAATATACATATCACGAATTTTCTAAAAAAAAATACCATGTCCGTGGGCTATCGTACGAACTTGTAGCGCTATACACAACTCAAAAATGAAAAGTAAAACTCCCCAGAGGAAACTTTAATTGGACGGTGTGATAGTCTAAACGTAGCCTTTTGGTCGAGCTAAGAAGCACTTTTACGCACAAATGGTGAACGCGACAGCAGCTGATGCTCCCAAAGTTCCAATAGCTCATGCACGGACGTCGGACGCATACAAATAGGATATTCTATTGCCTCACGGTAGAAACCTATTATAGACTAACTATCGAGCCTTACCTCCGTGCAGCCGAGCGTAACGAGCGTGAACAAAGGCGACTTGTACATCTATTGTTTACATTAGATATTTATATACTGTAGAATAACACAGTGCATGTTGCCACGCAGACACACGGGGGTTCCTCCTAGATGCCTTATAAAATGAAAATGGAGAAGAGGACCTGAACGAAAGCAGAATAACATGATAGTATTAAACAGCAGAAGTTAGGCATAGTTTCCAAATCTGTAGAATGACGTATTCATTTCTGAGTTGCTTATGTTGCTGCAATTTCGCACGATAGCCCTCGGGCTCTTGAGTTGATTTTTTTTAAATATTTGTTAGAACAAGTGATTTACGTTGGTATGTTGTGTCTCTGCATTTGATGTCAATGCGTGATGTTCATTGTTAAAGTCCAATCTCGTTTTACATCTTGATATTATTCGGGATTGCTCTCAACTATACCTTCCTCGCATTTTATTTGTGTTGGGTTAGGTGTAGGCGTAGGGAACATGACGCTTAGCTGCAAAATTCCTCGCATTATCGAACTAAAAATGACAAACCTGATTGATTGCGTAAATTGCGTAAAAGTTTATTGGTGATGTACAGCAAATGTTTGAGCAATTCGTGCACTGCATACAAGTGACTTGACGACAGTTGTAGACTGAGATTTTAGTCAAGCGTGATCGCTTTCTCAGTAGCAGTACGAGTAAATGCGTTTCCTATTACAGTTAGTAAGTCGTTATGGTTTTACGGCTTAGCAATCTTTATTACTGAGTGCGAAGGGTTTATGTTGTGACAGTGATCCGGACAATAAGCGATATAGTCTATACCAGGGGTCGGCAAACTTCTTGCAGTAATTGGCCAATTATGCACATTGTCGCCAACCTGCAGGCCGTACTAAAGCCGTCTATACACGTATACGTAGCGCAACGGTGGAATTATAACGAATTGTACGTACGGTCTGTTTTTATTCGTAGTTGTTCGCGGGCTATAAAATAATGACGGGTGGGCCGAATTTGGCCCGCGGGCCGCAGTTTGCCGACCCCTTGTCTAAATCAACAACAACAATGGAACCACGACGCCCCTAAATGATGGAAAAGCATTGATTATTTTTGCGTTTTCTTAAATTTTTGAAGAGTATATTGGAGCCGATGGCGGACATCGTAAAGCAAATCACCACAGATTTAACGTCCGGACTTGGTTTATTGAGAATTAAAATATTTAAAAGCTTAAATTTTTGATAATTACTAAATGCAGATTCGCACTATAGATCATGAGCCTTACCGTACCAATTATTGATTTTTCAAAATGTGGGCTACTTAATCCGGAAGATGACGTCAGCGATCACGACTGGGATGCGTGCGGAGATCAAGTGTACAAGGCTATATCTACATATGGATTTGCGTACCTTACGAACCATGGATTTCAATGGTAAGCCATGGGTAAGCTTACATCTCAGTCCTTAAAATGCCTAAGTGTCTACCAGTTCCACACTGTGTTCCCCCTTGGGCAGTGTTCCCGCGAGCATGTGTTTCCTCGTGCGCACAGTGTTCCCTCGTGAGCACGTGGTTCCCCGCGAGTACGTGTTTCTCCGTAAGCACAGTATTTCCCATAGGCACAGTACAGTGTTCCACGCGAGCACGTGTTCCCTCGCGGGCACAGTGTTCCCCCGTGAGCATGTGGTTCCCCAGCAAGTACGTGTTTCTCCGTGAGCACAGTGTTTCCCATAGGCACAGTGTTCCCCGGGAGCACGTGGTTCCCCGGGAGCAGGTAGTTCCACGTGATTAAACGTACTTAGATACGGGGCAATCGCCGTGCTTGAATTATTTGTATTTGCCAGGGACGTGATCGATGAAATGAATGCAGTTGGTGAGAAGTTCTACTCACTCCCGTTTGACGTCAAGAAAACGTTTGAACTACCTGACTTGACTTTGAGCTACGATTCTATCGGGCGATCAAGGTAAATATTACATTAGCTCAAGTTTTATGGACAAGGTAAAGGCCAAGTATGAGCCATATATGGCGTGTGCCATTCCGTTCGCGGGATTTGGCAATTTCAACTGTAAGCCACGTAGGAACAATGCGACACTGGCATTTTTTCCGAATTCTGGGACTCTCTTCTAGAGGAAACAAAAAGGACATCGACTACTATGAAGGTTTTAGAACCTCTGGTGAGGCTTACACAGATGATAAAATAAAATGGCCAGACGTTCCAGGCCTGAAAGAAAGTTATACTAAATGCGCAGATCACTGCAAGAGGATGCTGCTACGAGTTTTAAAGACACTGGGACATGGAATGAAGTTGAAGGTAGGCCTATATATATAACTTCCAATGACGATGTCAATATTGGATATCGGCCTCAAATCAGCTGATAATAGTCGGTCGACAACTAATTTTCATGTCTTAGCTTCGACCCCAATGCTATCAGCTTTCCAGGAAATGAACATTGTTTGCAGGAAATGAACATTGTTTGCTCACAGAGTCGAGGTAACTCGCTCTCATTATTGTGCCTAAAGCCGCGATAGGCGGTATCGGATAATAAATTCACTGATCTCTGAACTTTGTAGGACCGCGACTTCTTCTGTAAAGTCCATTCCCTTATGAATCAGAAGGGCAATTGTTCGATCATGAAAACTTTGAAGTATCCTCCCATTTCTGATGACGACGCGGCAACCGCAAACAGAATCGGCGAACACACTGATAAGACAACCCTAACTCTTCTGTTCCAAGATGATAATGGTGGCCTTCAAGTATGTACCGGTACTTCTATATTAGTGATCAAACCTCTTTCGTCAAAATACGCATTATTATTACCTTCCGAACGGCACATCAGCGACCTCCCAGTCGCCATGTCCAAACATTGATTGAGTACCGGTAGCTTAGTGCGATCGAGTAGTTTGGCTAGGCAACATTAACTATGACGTTGGACCCTGGTGACCTCTTTCGCATGGCGGAATCTACGGTAATAAATGCGAAAATCATTCGTACAGTACCGGTATCGGTCCCGTTACACAGTCGACCTAAACTTTAACAGGATGAACGACCGAACGACTGTTAGCGCTTGGTCACTGCGGGTAGCAGCCGGATCCGGGTTTCAATTACCGGGACATTTGTTTGGCGTCGCCACTGAGTGCGGGTGCCCACACTTCCCAGTTTGTTTATCTCATTGGGCGTCACGGCTGGTGGGGCAATGGTCACACTAAAGACGTATCCGTAGCGCAGCCGCCTTATCATTTCAGAACTCATACTGGCTTTATCATTTTGTCACGAAATGTTTTCAGGCAAGGGATGCTGCCGGAAATATTTTCGACATTGATCCCATACCCGGGACCATCATTTTGAACGCAGGTATGACCTTTGAGAAATGGAGTAAAGGCCTACTCAACGCTGCGGTGAGTGACAGAAATTGGGCGTCTGGTCAAAATAGGATGATGGCTTAAATGAAAGATGAAAGTGTAGGCTTATAGTCATTTCCAACAAAAATCGACGGTTTTGGTGCGAGACCTGGTTTAATAGTTGATCTCTATTGGTCTTAATCTACCACCTTCCTAACTCCAATACCGATTGAAAATATACGAATATCTGCATCGATATATAGACCCAGGAGTAATCAGTCGATCTCGTAAGCCTAACCGATCCCTGTTTGTCGTTCAGATACACAATGTTTGTCCACCACGTGACCCTGCAAAGCGCGCACTAGTGAGAAGATCCGTTGCGTATTTCGCTAACGCAAATGATGCCGCATTGATGGACAGCTTGGTTTTCGAAGATGAGGTCGATGAAAGAGACCCAAATGAGAAAATATGGACAGTTATAGATTATGTAAACTATATTGTGCAACAGGTCATTGCAAGTAACCCAAAGATATAAATGTAATATGGCGTACGAGTCCGGACTATTATCCAACGGACATATTGCGAATTGAACTGTTATACATGCTGTATATATGCAAGAGGATTATTCAATACCGTGTACATATATGCTAACAAATTGAAAGTGTTCGACGGATCAAGTTTACACCTACAATAAACACTACAAAACTTACCGTTCAGTTGGCCGAGTGATTTAGACTGTCCGCTTTCTGATCCGGAGGTTCCGGGTTAGATTCCCGACCGAGTCAAATCGAAGACTTTAAAAATTGTCATCGGTTCATTCCCTGCCTGGCAGTCGGTATCGGAAAAGTGCGGAGAGCCGTGATTGTAATAGTGATCCGGGCAATAAATCGGAAGTATTGACACGTATACCGTGACCAACGACCTGGCGTATATGACCTTAGTAGGTGACAGACGCCATAAATTCCAAATAATAAAATAAAAAAACTACAAAACGGGGCTTTGCATCTGCGCTTATTTTTGAATTTGCAGACGTGCTCGAGAGAGGCGCTACGCATTTTTAGAGAGTCCTGCCTGTAATGAGTCTAGAGACCTGAAGAGCTCATATGAGCTTCCGTAGGTCGCCTGACCAGCGTAACATCGACAATGTGCATTCCGCAGGCGACTGCAGTTGCGAAATATAGATGGGCCTACTTCTCACCCAGCTACCAGCGGTTCAAAGCAGCGCGCAGGACGAAAAATTTAAACAAGCGCGAGATATTGTTTACCTCCGAAGATGCGCTTTCACGTCAAGATTAGCTCGTCAAGCACGGCTATGTTGCATAAAGCATTTATTTATATTCGCATAACAAGAGAATAAAGCCGGTAAGTAGACTTGCATAATATATTTTCTGTGTATATCATAAGTTATATATTCGTTGCGGGATTAGAGAAGAGATAATTCGGTTTTGTCTGCTGTGTTCTTTCTTGGGCACGGCTCATCTTTACCTAAAATAAAATGCCGTGAAAATATGGCAAGCGATAGCCAGCCCGAACAATTTGGGACAAGAAGAGATAATAAGGACATCCAGTGTAGAAAATCACCGAAGCATCGTAAGCGTTCGATCTGCCTTTTTCTCCCACAAACGGTCTCAAAAAGAGATATCTCGTGAGAACATGACCTATGACCTATATAGCTATAGCTACCAATGCCACCCCGTACCCGTTTTGATCTTACTTTGTTACATATTCATGTCCAAGATAGACTCAAAGTCGTTCATCACGTCATCGACGTCTTCGTCTTTCAGTGAGCTTGCAATATCAGTTCTGATAGTTTGCATGGCTGTATCATACGCGTCGTGGTCCTATACATAGAAACAAAAATGTATGGTCCCTATATGGTGATATCGACTCGGTTGTTTTAATTTCCTTTTGTATAGAAAGGTGGTCTTTTATTTAAACGCTATGTTGCTACAGTCACCTTTCAGTGAATAATACATAGCCGTGGCAACATTGCACTAGAGATCATCTCAGTGTATAAATTTAGTTGGATGAAATATGTTGCAGCCTAAGTTTGCTTACCGCGACTTTAAGAGCTCTCATATTGTTCATGAATTCTTCATCAGCCGCGAGTGCCAATAATTGCCTGCATTGAACATGTTTATTACTCCTCCAGAGCAACTCAGAGGGGGAAGCTGGGGTGGTGCCCTCCGGACCGTGCCTATGGCGTCTACAATTCTCAAGCAAAAAAGCTTTGACACCCTTCCGGCTCCTTCGGCGTCTCCTTGTCCGGCCTGCATATGCACCAGTAAGTATAGTGTGTGTGTATATATCATGTGAGTTTGTGTAAATGCAGCAAAAATCAAATATGGACAAAACTAAACAGTGTCCGTAGTATTGCTTTTGTCTGTTGCCGTTTGCCGTCACCACAAATTTAACGCCCAACCTCAACTTGTTCTGGTATATTCACAAGATTTCGGAGTACCGCTCCTTCATCAAGTAAAATACCTACTTGATACTTACGGATGCTTCAACATGAATCTGCCTGCTGTTCCCAAAACAGGCGCAGCTTTACGGGCTACCGAAGCAACCTTCTTCCCAACATTGCTGGCTGCGTGTTTGACTTTGTTGAAAGCACTTTTGAACCAGCCGGCCTCATTACTGTCGATGGCAATGCCTATTACAAGCAAGAGAAGAAGTACGCGAGAGTTCATCTTGAATCTTTTCGAGGGTGATTCCAAGTCACAAATGAATTGCCAGGATTCTGGCTCCTCTCAAATATATAGTATTTGTCTTCCTTCAGCTACAATCTGTTTCCTATTCCTGAGCGCAAGTAGTCATATGCTCGAAATCCCTGTGCGTGGCTTTTGTTAATTATCTAGAATCAGCATTTGCATTTATTTATTCCAAGCTGCAAGACAATTGTGACGCTAACGCCTTCCGCTACAGAAGCTGTTTTTTACTTCCCACCTGCGTGCATATTGCCAGAACCACCGTTATGCTATTAAGAATTTGCACAATAGTTATTGTAATGCTATTGTATTGTTTAGACTTTAGAGTGAAGGGGTTAATTCTAGTTAGCCAGCGATGCAGGAACAATTCCGATAGCTATGTAGAGCATATCGAGAGGATATCATGAGGAGAGGGACTTAGTTTATTATAATATTGTATCATATTGTGGTATAGGTATGGTATAGCGTGGTGTAAGGTAGGGCCCAACTATATACGAAGTCGTCAGTCATTACGAGTATCACGACACCGCTCGTAGGTATCGTTACAACACGCAACGCACGATATTGGTTGCTATCGGTAGTTTTCTCACATGATTCTGTGAATGCTGTAAAGTCGTCATTATACTGTATGTATAGGTCGTGATCAAAATAGGATACTTTATATGACACCATCGCGGTATTTATATATTTTTGGTGCTTCAAACAGCTTCGGTCATTTAGAGCTACGCCAAGCCGATACGTATAAAAAGATGGCGATCATGATAGGCCTGTGAACGCGAAGGTAAACAGGCGGGTCTGAGTCGCAGGTCGTAATTTTCGTCGCTAGAGACCGATTTTCGCAGCATCGACAAACACCAAGCAACAGGAATGGCATCCGGCCTGATATCACTGACAAATCGTTAGCTGTTCTATCCACTGTGGACATACCGGTGCTATAGTCATTCCGGCACGAATGCCACAAACAGCAGAATGGCGGTGTCGGCATGCAGACCATGCCATTTCACTCGAGGGATACCATGGAGGTAGCGTGACGAATGGGATTATCGTGCGTTAAAAGGCTGTTATGTCGAGGCTCTATAATATTTTATAGCAAGGGGAGAGAGAGCAACGTCTGCGGGTTTGCCTTGCCATAATTACTACGTACGCCTTCTCTTGTCGTCAACTTTCGCACTCTCCAATCTCAATCCGCTTTAGCGATAACCTTTACGTGTCACTATGCACATGAGGTTTTGTTTTTCCTAGTCATGATCGTTAACTCGGGAGTCACGTGATCCGCGGACCTCCAAAATAAAAAAAACTGATGTTTTGCAACCGCGATTAACGTGACGACCAACTATGGATTCTATAACTCCGGAGTTATTGTTTCCAATCTTTTTGATCTCCACCCTTGTGCGTTACGTATCTTTGCCGCATTTTAAACGCTGTATTATCACAATTCTGCATACTGGGCGAATTTTATGAGGTAATAGTTGGTATTGCAGGGTAGGCCTACATGTCTTCGGGTACTACATATTCCTCTTTTTGGGCATAGGCTATACCTTTCTCATGTGTGAATTAAGGTGGCAGTTCTGTTTGCGTCAGACGCGTTAAGAAGCGTCAGAACTCAGAAGCAACATGATAAGAATTCATATCGCGGGTGCCCACCTCGGATTTTCAACTCGCCAAAGACTACATGCCTGTACGACTTTTGATTCTGCATCGATGTAAAATGCGTTGTAAAAACCCGAGACACCACTCAACTAACGATTTTCGAAACCCGGTATCAGCCAAGCGAGGAGGTCGATTATTATCGGCTTTGAAAAATCAATATAGATTGATCTCTATATGAAACATGTTATAGTTTCCTATCGTGCGCGCCTTCCTCTCATTCTCATCTCGCGTAAGAATAAATAGAATTCTGACTCATTTCCGATCGGCGATAACAGATAGACTTAATATATGCAACACCACTGTTTATTCGCATTACAAGAGAATATCCCCCAATTAATTTTTTTTAGTATAGCCTGAAATTGTAATCAAGTCCGTTTCTGGGTATATTCATAATAAACAACTATAGAACTTTAGTCGTTTGGAGTGAAAAGGGCCTTGCGATCGTTGCTCTTTAGCTGGAATAGAAAAAAAGTAACCGTAAGAATACACGTCATTGTTAGGACGGTGCTTGAATTGACATGTGTAGGCTGTAATGATTGGCATTTATCATTAACTAAGGGTGTACTCAATGAGGTTGTATTGAAAGCATGGTCAAACATCTCAACTCTACGACAGCGTCCATTTACATCACAACCGGCATTCCCTCGGCAGCCGTCGTCCGCCTATTGTGAGGCATACGAGTATGGCGCAGAGGAGCAAACCGCAGACCTTGCCATCCATTTTTGTACATCGTACATGTCACCGAATAGAGCGTAAGTTCTGAAGGGCCGATATGAGCCCACCAAATAGTGGCTGGTGTGTGACTGCCATGACGTCTAGTCAGATTAATAACAATAATGCCAAACAAAAAGCAACTTACTTGTATCGATGTGTAGCCGATTCATCAAGTTCGTTATCCAAATCTAAAACGACGAAGACGTATGAAGCACAACGTTTTTCGGTATATGTGTGATGACGTCAAACCATCAATTTGAGATAATAAATGTGACGTCATAATTATATCCCACGTCATGTCCTATTGACGTCATAGCCTATATTGAAGTTCGTTACGGTATTTATCGCTACCTATTATTATTTTACGTCTTGTTTCAGTTTACTAAAGTAGGCCTAAGCTCACAAATTGTCCACTGCGTCTTCAGCATGAAGTTTTAGGGGAACTTTTTATCTATGATTGATAGTTCGCCCCATAGACTCTTGTCGACAATATACGTACCCATATCTAAGACTAACTCGAAGTCGTACATGATGTCATCGACATCTTCATCATTCATCATGCTTGAAAGTTCTGATCTGATACTTTGTACTGCGGTATCATAGGAGTCTTGGTCCTGTAGAAACGAGAGGAATCAGTATATCGGTCTATATTCTATATTGGATGCACAATCAGCTTACCGAAACTTTAAGAGCTCGCATGTTTCTCATGAATTCATCGTCACCCAAAAGCTGACTGAAATATGAAAATTTATTGATTCCATTCTGACCTGATAAAGTAACTTAACCTCTGCCTGGCCATTTTCATCAATAGGATATAAAGGGCGTCCAACCGGCGATGCTTTGAATCGAACCGAACCCGTTGGCCACCCGTGGCCGGAGGGCGGCTTACAGGGTGTGATTGCGTACGCGGGTGTCTTATACCGCTCGTTGAGATCGGCCATTCGTCTTTTGATCGGTGTTCGATTACCGGGTCAAACCAGATAATTCAAAATTGGTGTCCGTTCCTGTCTGCTTTGCAGTCAGTATCGGTGGAGTAGGCTACGGAGGTATAGACACGAACACTAAAAGGCCGACATGATATAACTTATAAGTAGTTGAAACTAGTTGAAAAAATCATAAATTCATAAAATAACAATAACCCAAAATGCTACTTCGTAAATGGTGTATCAAAACTTTATTAGTACTTACGGAGCAACAGCTTTTGCTATTGGCAGTGATGATTTTATGTAAGGGGTCGCCTTCTTCACAGCGTTTTTAACCTTATTGAAGGTATGAGTGAACCAGCTAGCCTCAATGCTATTGATGGCAACACCGATTACAAGCAAGAGAAGTAGTGCTCGAGAGTTCATCTTAAACTGTTTCGAGGATGATCCAAGTCACAAGTGTATTTCTCGGGCTTCTGCAACCCCCTTGAAATACATTTTGGTCTTCCTGTAGCTGCAAGCTGTTTCCGATTCAGAACCATTGTGTGGCTTTTTGTTAACTGCTTAGAATTTGCACAATTATTGCAATTGTAATAAATGTTATTCTGAAACCTACCAACAGATGTGCAGGAACAATTCTAATACTTCGGGATCATAGCAGGCATGTTTTCAATTTCTGCAAACAAACAAACACAATAGGGCTACAGACCCTACACACTACAGAGAGTCTACTCCTACCATACATTCGAAGTAGCTAGGCTACACAGAAAAGACTACACAAAACTAGATTTCAACATATGCAGCTAACAATGTCGCATAGAAAAAATTGGAATAGACAATGGATAGGCCTTCAAATCAGATCTAACAATGCATATCCCCACTCCCCGCTAACACCGAGGCCTATCGACAACTGGCAAGAGGAATCTCGTAAACACAGGCGCAAATGAATCTTTTCATGGAATTGCGTCTACCTGGAGGCTCTGCATTAAATCTATGGACTCAGTACAACGAAAGATAGGCTCATTCTAAAAACAAAGAAACTAACATCTGAGAAGACATGTGTTCGTACGCAATATTATTACTATTCTCGAAATCTCGCCCACAGAATTTATTCCGTATCCACATTGTAATAGAACATTCTATGGTACTAGTAATATTTTCCTTCGTTAAGCTCACTGCCGTCCGCATCGCTTCTCCAGCTCAACTGACATCGTTGACCGTCGCAGTCGTAGGTTGGTGCACTCACAAAAAGTAATCAAATCACTCAATCAACGCGCGCGCAATCCTGACGTGACCGACACTATAGGCCTACACCTCACTACACCCATCGGATGGAAAATGGTTCTTTCAGGGTACATATTTTCGGTCAATGATGCGTATCCGTCACCACTAGAAGTGCAAGTGAGTTACAGTCGGAAATTTTTCATGGCGGAAGGTGGGGTTCTCTTTTTATCAACAGGCAGGGTGAGTTTGGATATGTAATTTTGAGTTACAAGGGGCGCCCGTTCGTCGTTGCTGGGCACTGAACAGACAGACAGACAGACAGGCTTCTATTTAAACAGAAAATTCACAGTGCGGTTATCAGGTTCGATATTTTTTTAACTGAAAATATTAGCGCTGCTCGACGCTCGAGGTTGATGTTTGTTTCTTTGGATGATGAAAGGTTTATTCCGCACATCTGAGATCTTTTAGCGAAAAGTAAAGTAATGTTCCATAGCAAAGCTAATTGTTAAAACTTTCTTTTCTGCTTAAGAACAGTTACCATGTTGTTATAGTTGATATTTTTGCCATAATCATATCCTTCATTAATATTTTTGAAAAAATGGATAAACATTCACTTGCATCATCAGGATCTGCTCCATTCGGTGCGTTGATTCAAGTAAAAAGCAAATTTCTCGCAGAATTTCGAAGATTTCATGTCGACCCAGAACAAGACAGATTTGAAGATTTATTTCATCGAGTTGAATCATTGCATCAAATTCATCATTTTGACTTCATAATTACCTACACAGATCCTATCCACGGAGATCTATTGCCGATAAACAATGATGAAAATTTCGCAAAAGCAAAAAAATCGAGTGCGACAACAATTTTGAGGCTGTACATTCATAAAAAAGATACATTCAGTGTGGCAAACGGTTTTGGACAGTCAACGATTCGCAAAAAGAAAGGCAAAAAATTCGCTCCGTCTATCGGCTTTCCAGAAGATTTTCGGCCTGTTTCTGCGATCATTGATGTCGATATTCTACCAGAAACGTTGCGAAGGGTCCGTCTTCATAAGCACGGCTCTGATAAACCTCTCGGGTTTTACATTCGCGATGGTGTTAGCCTTCGTATGACAAGCAGTGGGCTTGAAAAAGTTCCGGGCATTTTTATATCAAGACTCGTACAAGGTGGACTGGCTGAAATGACCGGCCTACTTGCAGTTAATGATGAAGTTTTAGAAGTCAATAGTATTGAAGTAATGGGAAAAACGTTGGATCAAGTCACAGATATGATGGTTGCGAACAGTTCAAATCTGATCATTACAGTAAAACCAGCTAGCATGAGAAACGCAGTTACATCAATGAAAACTTCCGCTCGAACATCATATGATGAAATCCACCGTCATCAACACGAAGAAGAGTCTGATGACGATATGGACGTAGTGAAAGACATACACACACCTGTAGACGCCGCAATCGGACCAAATCATAAAGAAGAGTCACCAAAGTTTAACAGTAGTTCAGATAACTCGCCGGTAGCAAGGCCACATCAGAGTGCCATGCAAACTGACCATCCGCAACAAAACTTACTGGGTTATCAACAATCGCCAAAACGATCTCCAAAAGTTGGACTTAAACACGGACGAGACTCAGTAAAAGCAAAGAGAAAAAGCCAGATCACTTCTAATGACGTTACATTATAATTTTGCCAAAACTTTTGACTCGGTACGCAAGGACGTTGCACACTTTTGCCATATAACAAGCTCGGTACTTTTGCCTGTCTGACTCAATGCACATATAAAAGGTCCCCATCAGAGCTTATTTTTTCGCTGAAGCCAACCACTCATCGCCCCAATGTTCTCATGATTCGTTGGGCAATATCGGAATTTTCTGAATATTTCCTCACGACCTGAAAAAAAAGAACCCAAATCTTCAGAGGAGTGTCAGCCATGAAGGAAAGTCTACAAAAGACTAAGTTACAGTGCCAAGGTAGCAAGAGCAGGTCACGTGAAAACTTAGGCCTGAAAGCTGACGTCTGAAATAAACATTTATGAACTAAGGTACTCCGAGGTGTGCTTATCTTGGTGTAATATTTGTCTGTTGTTTTATCACAATGTGTCCACTTCAGCAATGGGCTAGTAAATCATTAACTTTCAAACCTTAGCAGCTGATTGTGATGTAACAGAATATTTGTGGCAAATTTGATTCATTCAATCGGTTTCACATTTTTCTCTGTTGGTTAATCTGACTGTTATGGTTGAGCGAACGTGTGGTATTTACCACCAAATATGAAAACCACTCTCTCACAAAGGAAGACTGTATTTTATAGAGTTAGCCTGTTTTAAGTACAAAGACGGAAGCTCTGTTTTCTGTACGGCCAAACTATAACCATAGCCTACTGGGCTGGACTGAAAATCATTGTTACCGTAGGTCAATGATCACATTATTTGCTTCTGGGGAGACTGTATATGTCCGCAAACCTGAAATATGTGTGATTGATTGAAATTATTGTGTTCTTGTTCTTGCTAAGATGAAATGCGGTTGCCGGAGCACCGATTATTTACTAACCTAGTCCTTAGGGAAGGCGTGCTACCTCCTAACATAAACGAATACCAGGGTGTTAGATTTACACTAGCGACTTTCATCGGTTTTTGACATAGACATACTGGTACTGAAAACTGCAATGAATGTGGTGACAATCTCTAATTCTCTCTCTCTCCCTTATCATAATCATCCATCATTTGAAACTGAACATTTTCATTGTGATATTGATGATGAAACCCCTCATTTTCCCTTTTCCGCTCATCATGCTTAAATTTTATTCCAGCTACAAGTAAGCCAGCCCTCTGTAATGTTCTCCCACTGTATTTCCCTGGATCAAAGTCAGAAATACATGCAGTACAGACACTGTATACAGTTATCCCAGCTTGCAAGTACATCACTGAATACTCTACCCTGCTATGGTAAATTTATTAGGCATTTGTAAATGTTCATCTGTGTCATTGTGCATTAAACATACCATTGATGCTACTCTTTAGGCCTGGTCTGGTCAGTGGCCTTCTCCCTTTCAACTGTCTACTCCTAGGCCTTCTGCCACCGACATCTACTCCTAGGCTTATGGTAAATTTGTTAGGCATTTACAAACGATCATCTGTGTCATTGTGCTTTACGTAAATGGTGCAACAGATTGTAAATTTTAAATTTTATTACACGCTGAATATTTTTTCTTTTTAACATTGTGTGAGAACACGATACTTGTATCATGCAGCTTCTCGTACGCTTAGTAAGTTTTGTGGTTGACGTCTTTGTCTCCTCAAAATATATCAGGTACACACTACTCACATTGTTATGTTTTTGCTTTTTTTATGGGCTCCTTTGAAATTGAAAAAAAAAGAATACTTATTTTGAACGACTGGTTTTCAGTGTTTGCGGATGGGTACAACTTGATATACAGTTATAATATAAGTACAGAATTAGACACACTGTCATTCTATGCCAGAAATGTGGTTTGGACTGGAGGTCAACCGATATTGTTCCTTCAAGGCGATACGATAATCCACACCCTCCATGCCTAACTTGTGGTCAGTACCTAATATCACAAAAAAAAAACGATTTGTGGCAAACAAACATTTATTTCATGACTCCCAACAAATCATAAAAATGATCATGTTTACGTGGAATCCCTCCACGTAGGAGTTTCTCAAGTCTTGGAACAATTTACGACCATTTCAATAACTTGAATGCGATTTCGTCTCCATCTGAAGGTATGAATTGTTCGATTCCGACTTCTAGACTTTTATGATTTGCGTCAATCCCCCAGTACTCCTGCTTAGCTGGATCAGCCTTCCGACCGTTTATGCTGGTGATGAATTTACCCCATGCAGTTTCTTTCGTTTCAAACCTATTGAAAGTTAATTCTTTTATTAAACATTTTTAAAACCGGGAACAATATAAACGTCCCTCTCGCCTCGCTACCGATTACCGAAAAATCGTAATTGTCAGCCGATTATCGGCTTTTGGTCGTAGATTATCGTGGCCGATATCTACTGTAAATGCCGCAGCCGGTCGCGAAAACTAGGTTAACGGCCGATATATCGATTTATTATCGCAAGAATACAAATCTAGGTCGATTCTTATCCCGCTCAAATAAAGGTACCCGAGTGACACGAAATCGGGTAAATTTATCGCCTGCTGTTTTTCCCGTTCTTTCGCTTAGCCTCGACCAATGTTGCCAGCCAGAACGGAAGCGTCACTCGCCGTCACTATAATGCTGAGCCGTCCGTACATGTCACCATGTTTTTTCTTACGTCATATCTCCTTGTTGGTTTGCCATTATCATTACGTCATGCAAAGTTGTTCCTTTCGTTATATCATTGACGTCAATCCGTGATACGTTTACGTGCTGTAATGAGCCGCCATGAAAAGCATCCGGACGGATGACAATTTCCACGTCTATGGTGGTAAATCGGGGTCTGTTCCGACCTCCTAGTTCGATCACCTCAACTTCTTCGGGTGCGTCTAAATAAATAGGCAAATGCTGAATTAGAGGTTTGTAGGGGTCGGGTCTTCACCCCGCTCTCTCCTCCCGGTCCTCCCATTACTGCGTGGTCATAGCCGATTGAACTCGGCATTCATCAATATTGATTTATCCGATAAGATAATCAACCCTTTCGCCGGACCGTTGGCCGATATAAATAATAATTGATAATATAATGAATATCAGCTTCGACCGATTGCAAGAGCGAGGCTGGGGATTGATGGCTATGGTTATTCGTTGATTGATGCGATGTACGATGTCATCTTTTACCTGGAAAGGAGCAGGTACGGTCTGTGTCCATTAAGCTTAGAACGCTCTTCCCTTTCAACGCGGGAAGAGCCTGCGAAATTGCTGCTTCTGGCTCACTCAATTGTGGCCGTTGGTTGAGACTTTGTAAAATATTTCTGTAATTTGAATGAAGAGTTAAGCTTATAAATGTGCTGCTCTCTACAAGGCTGGTAGCCTGGTCCGCAGTTCCTGATATATTTACAATAGGTTAGCTCATGGCCTACTAAATTCAATTTAGTAGGCCATGGTTAGCTATAGGATGAAGTCTAGAGACCTTGTCCTCCGTGGGTCTCGGAATTTATAGGCGTCCGAGTTCACAACATCGAAAATATCGTTTACCGTATTGAAGACTCACAGACAAAGCCTTTTTTGATTGGCCAACTTTTCATTCTCCATTAGCGCGAGTAGACCGGCGGGAGTCGAATATTTATTGCCGATCCAAACGTTATCTCTCTCCGTGGTTACTGCTTTCAGTAAGCTATTTGAAGCCCGTTGTAGGGAATGGATGACTTTAACCTGCATTGGATCATGTTTTTCTGATGTCCGTTCGATGCATGTTAGTGCAAGCATAGCTTGAGCGGTGAAGTCTGAAAACAGATGTGCCGATTTCAATGTACAGCCGTGCCCTACTACTACTACTACTACTACTACTACTACTACCTAGAGTAGGCCATGGTACAGCCTATATATGACAGTCACAATGTCAGATGAAATTATATGTGCACCCATGGTACAAAAACACAGCCTGGCCCCCGAAGGCTAAATGAACGATGCAGTCAACGTATTCAAATGTATGGCTTATTCACGTGCCTACGTATATCGTTCAGTGACCACTCATTTGTCTTTAAAAATATAACACTAAGAGTACGGAGGGCTGGGCTTGTGAAAGTGACCCGCGCTGTAAACCGAAAATATCGATATTGCGTTTGGCCTGGCGTAGGCCTACAGTAAGTTGCAAAAACAGCAATAACCCTAGTAGGGTAATCTCCGTCACGTCAATTCATCGCGTACTATATTGACCTGGCGTAGCTTTAATATATATTATACTTTTAAATTCAAATTTAAATTCAAAACAACATAACGGGTGTATAAGCACATTCTCTTACCGACTGCATGTGACTCATGAAAACTGCCATGTCGGTTTTGACTGTCCAAAATCCTTGATACGTATTCGTCACCAGGAGTTGTCCTTTCACTAACGCAATACGCTCCCACGGCAAGGTACACCCCGTACCACCCTTGCGGAGGATTACGTTTGGTACCTGAATGAAACATACACACACACACAGCGTATAGAGATTGGGGTGTCCTATATTTCAATTTGACTATTTCATAGTAAGCCTATCGTTGATAGCAAGTCGTTCTGCTAATTCTCTTCGGACACGCGCTGCGTTTCGGCAAATCAATATACTTTCACTCTGCTGTGATAATTGCCGCAGCTGGTCGCGAAAACGCTATGACGCAATAACCAATAATAATAAATCATGGAAACAAAGAGTTTTTTCGCTCTAATAATGGATGTTCAGTTAATGGAGTCAAATGTTGAACGCCAACATAGATAGGTTCGATTAGCGATCAGCGACAACTACCGCTTTGTCACGCTTTGCCATATATATATAAATATTGTAAAGAAGATCACCACAGATTCAACGTCCAGCCTTAATTTATTGAGAATTAAAATGTGGAATTGAGAATTGGAACATTCACATTTTAATTCTCAATAAACTATAGCTGGAAGTTAAATCTGTGGTGATCTTTTTTACAATATCTATTGATCGCTCCGCTATCGGCTCCTCTACACTCTTCTTTACTAACCATTAACGGTTAACTCGCGGCCCAGTCTCGCCTTCAACTCAGTAGGTAAATTCAAACCACCAAAATTTGTTGTGTTCCTGCATGTTGCTTTTGCGGCGAGAAGCACTTGTGATAACATGCCGAGAGTCATTCTGCAGATATATTGAGTGATATTGATTTTTCATGGTAGATACGATATTAGTCGATCTGACCTAGGCCATAATCCACACTGTTTTCTGATATCGATTTATCGAAAAATGATGAATATTGGCAACGATAATCCGCCTATAATAGGCTTTACCTCAATTTTTCGGATTATTTACGATACAAATATTTAATATCGACCTTCTTAATTGACGGGTGTGGCCGTTAACTGATAATCGCAAAAAGACCGCGAATGTCGCTTCCTTCGATGTAAAATCGGTTAACCAATACTCTAGATACGATTCATAAGCCTTAGGCAGAGGAGAGGAGAAAAAGATACATACGTAGATCCGTCAGTCCTGACTTCATTCTCCAATGCAGAGATCGTGGAGTCAATCTTTGAAAACTGTTCCGGCGCTGACAACGCCAAATTAGTCGTAGCTTCTGGCGTGTTCACCCATCCATATTGCTCGTTTCTTAGCGATAACAATCGGTTGGCGTAGATGTTTATATTGGTAGATAAAGATGCGTATTCCTCTTCGCTAACTGGCCCTTTGAAGTGGAATTAGAGCGTGAGAGAACCGCAAGCGACCCAACAAATGCTAAAGAAATTCGACAACGCTGTGCGAACGTTTTTGTATTTTCATTATTGTTATTTCGTATCTCCCCACCATGTACGTAGATTTAAATTATCTCCGCCTGGTAGCGACTGATTGCTGAAAGGCCTTGGTCTCGCGGCACCGTAGTCAGGCAGTGTATACCGGAATATCTAATGTTTATGGTGAAATGAAATAAAATTTATCTGTTTGTCTGTCTTCGTTTCCTACAGAGCGTGAGGTCAGAAAATGTCGCTTTTTTGTGTGTGAGATGGGGTGTCCAAAGCCCTGATAAAATAGCAGGGCAACCGATTTATAATATTTCCCAAATCGCCAATAGATCCGCTGTGGCTCGACTGAGATATTAGCGAATAAGGTGAAAATGAACCAAGAAAATAGAACTCACCACATACGGTATCCCGGGCTGCGATCGCCGTCCCGTAGAAGTTGACGGCAAGTATTGAAACCAATAGAAACGAGAACATCGCTTAGATGTCGGAGAGCGAGTCGGTATCGACGGAAATTGATCAGGCTATCTAAGAATCTAACCTGTGGACTGCGATGACAAAAGTTTGAACTAAAGTTTTCAAAAAATTTGTTTTAATTAGAGCTCAATAAACCAAGTGTGGACGTTAATTAGACCTATATGTGGTGATCTTCTTTACGATATCTATTGATCGTTCGCCACCGGCTACACTAAATTCTTCGATAAATTTTCACTTTCACTAGCTGCCTGCCAGCTTACCTACCGACCTAGCAGAACGCATAAATCGCAAACTCGCAGCTCCTTGCGTCTGCACTATACCAATACATAGTCCTACTTGCTTATTAGGTCAACCACATCTGCAATAGCAACACGTGATATGCGATTGAAAAGCCTCGAGCCATTCAAAACAAACGCTGAGCCTTACATCATCGATAAAAGAACGAAGGTCGTTAACGTTGTTTGCAAAATCTCACATATGGCGCAATATCGTCTGTCAAATAACGAGATGAACTCTCGTAATCTAGGACGATAAGTAGTTCGCAAATCCAATAACAAATTATGAAGAGGTGCTATCCCGAGTCTGCGTGGCAAAACGCAACATGGACGCGATAGATTCCTCACGGCTGCTTTCTTTCCACGCATTTACACTGATTTGAATTTGCAAAAAATGAACCAGCACGGACAGCAGAGCGCCGAAGTATAGAAACAGACAACAAGGCGCTTTGGACAGATAGCAATGTAAAGTTTGCGGAGTGTCTTTATTTGCACCTCCTCCGCTCTACCCGGTCCCGAGTAAAAAGCAGACAACGATCTGACCGTCGCTTGCAATATATTTATCCGTGTATTCAAAATTGCAGGCACAGATTCGCGACAAATTCTCTCTTTCGTAATTTCTTGCCGTCTATTGTAGTGTCGCCATCCATCAGGGTTCCTCGTCCTTACTTGAGCCTAAATTAATATTGATATTAATGTGTAGCCTATATACTGTGTTACATATCGAGAGAATGCAGTCGTATAGGCTTAAGCCAGTCCCTAAAAACACCCAGGGTGTAGCCTCCTATATGTATGTATGTATGTATGTACTTGTTTCGATGAATATCGCAGATGATCTGAAGCCTCTGACGTCATCTTTATCAATGGCATAAATCACCATCTCATATTCCGTACTTGGCATCAAACCAGAAACCACGCCAGTACAGCATTCAGTGGCGTTCACCACAGCAGATACCTGACAAGAAAATCAGGGTTAGGCCCATTTTTAAACAGAGGGTTACATGTTAACTCATGTACTGTATTGAGTCAACCGACTGGCCCGACAAAATTCCTATCCAAACCGGCCTTGAGTCCACATATAATTCCTTCATACCCGCCGGTTTATTGGCAAATAACTGATTCTGATTTTTCGTTCCACGTTACTCAAGGTAATAATAACTTGTGGAGGTACCATATTTCATTAGACTTTTCTGCTAGTTAATATTCTGTGTACGCCCACTCACAAGTAATTTCCAAATTTGACCCATCAGTGCCGATTATACTCTGTATAAGGCGAGCGGGTTCTAATAAAGGTAGTTTGGGTTTGAGCCCGATTGCAATAACACACTGATAGATGCACAGCAGAGACAAGACGCGGCCTATAGTTTGCTATGAGTGTTACCGGGACATCGCCTTCCTCATCACTTTCCCCGGATCCATGATGAACAGCTTGAATGACGTATTTTGCCGCCTTCTCGACTTTCACCCATTTGACTCCGATCGAGTCGGATGAAATTTGGTCGAGGAGTATTTCGAATGATGACGTTTTTCCAACTGTAATAAGATAGCGTTGTCACTGCGGTTTATACGTACAGTCAAAATTATAGCAATATCTTATTGATAGAGCTGATGGTGGAGGATTACTCTCGAAAGAGGGTGCCGGAACTAACTGAAGCCTAATGTTATTGCGCGGACTACTAAGGCACTTTTCGTGGAGTATTGAAAAGTCTTGTCCCTCGTGCAAAGGCGCACATCATATCGGCTATCGCAGGCCGCGCAACTTCTAGACTAGAGAAACACACTTACACGTTACACCTAATTAATAGGGCCTATATACTTACGTCTGCAGATGGGTAGTTTATCTGACCATCTACCAGTCGATGATTCAGTGTCTTTCTCACAAGTGACGTAAAACGTTCCGTCTCGGTGGTAATCTTTATCGCAGTCGAAATGGCAGAAACTTTCTGGCGATCCGAACGTGGAACAAGAGAAGTTGCCGTTCTTAAATTCTGCTTGAATTTCATTGCAGCCTCCTATGGACAATCAAGAGGAAGTTTGACCTTTCGCATAAGCTCAGTGGTTCCATACACTGCCACTTTTGCAAGCCATATCGCGAGTGCGACCACCAGCAGTGCATGACCTCGGGCTGTCCACGGATTCAACAAATATTGCAAAAGACTGCAGGTCTATACTCTGGTCAGACTAACCTGGACATCTTCTTTCGTCACTACCGTCTTCACAATCCATTACTTTGTCGCACCATTTTCTATTCGGAACACATTCCGTCCGCCATTTTTCTTTGTATTTGCTTTTATGGCATGTAAAACGATTCTTACCGCATTTTCCAGGCTCAGGTGTCACCAATTGTTGTCGTGGAGCCTCGAAATTTGGATTGAGGATTATGGTAAAGTGGCTAAAAGGCTCTGAACGATTGCTGATGTTCATATCTACTGGATAAAGAACAGGAATCACAAATGTTTCTTTAGCCTAAACCTGTTACCGCCAACAATTTGAAGGCCCCCGAGGGAAGAAAACTCCAAGTAAGATATTTCTATTTTTACCAGAGTAGGTAAGACGAATGTCCGATCCCATTTTGTTTTGATATGAACTAACGGAACACTTGGAGGTCCTTTGTTGCACCATTTGTTAACGAGACTCACTCTAACGCTGTACATTGTCCACGGTGACAGTCCAGTGAACTAGAAAAAGGATATATAAGCTTTAATGTCATGGCCTACTGTAGCCTCTAGGTAAAACTAAAGTAAGCCATGATAGTATATAGTAGGCCATCTACATACCAGCATGGTTTCCTCACGGCTTGTCGCAGGGCTGGTCAAATTTGCGGATTTCGACCCTTATATGACGACCCGAAATCATGAGCCGTTCGATCGACTAAAGGTCGTTGCTTTGACTTGATTAGGAATTAAAGTCAAACACTATCGGCTCTTGTTATACCTTGTACGAAGTGCCGTTCCAACATGTAACCGTTTGCAGTTGGAATGAGGTGTACGCCTTCAATACTTCGACATAATAGCAAATAGCGGCTCTATGTTTCGTCCACGTCACAACGAATCCTCTTGGCGTGATGTCTTTGAATCTGTATGTAACTCCAACCACTCGACCGAGACAGCCACCTTTCCCTGGCACGCATGTCGGTTGCTTTACTGTTTTGCAGTCCTTGAGACCTGTAATCAAATACAGTACGGTAACGCTCAGGGTCGTGTTTATTTCGTGCTGGTTTGTTTAATTCCAATCTAATTCTAGACGACGGGGTCGCGACGCACAAAATTTATCGCGCCAATCGAGAAGAAAATGGTAGGCTACAAGACCACCACACGGGTCATAAATGTACATCGTATTCCGCATTGACGAGATATCCAGGCTTAGCAGTTAGCACACCGACACCGACGTTCGATATTTTTCTCAATATCGATAATAGACTGGGCGGATAAAATCAGTCGACCCCGCACGCCCTAATTGGCTCAGAGCTGATTACGCGTTGAGCATAACGACTCTCTCTGTCTCTCTCTCTCTCTCTAACTTTATTAATATTCTATATTTATCTCATTTTCTGCGTAGTATAGTGTAATCTGATCCCTTTTATTTCCAAGGTTCATGACTTGCGCCGTTATTATAAAAGAGCTATATTGTACAATCTGGTTGGTTTACATTTCACGACGCCTAAAGCTAAATATATATCAGATATAGCCTACACAGGCCTACAATTATTTTATCGTGATTAATCTGATATCCGAATCAAAATCTGTAACAAGTTGTACCGGACAACCATCAGAGACTCAACTCAAATGCCAGGACTTTAGGTTTGGCATCGGAATAGTAGGCCAACATCGCTGTATTCGTGTGGTTGATAGGCTAGTTCTCTTGCGTAAAGACGCGCGCAGTTTTGGGTTCCATATTTGATAACTAGGGCGTATTTTTTTGACCTAAAAAACGATGAATTTTGACCTAACAAACTGGAAGTTTGACATATTTTGACCTAAAACTCTGGAATTTTGACATTATTTTGACCTAACGAGATTACGCTGTGCTTATTGTTGCATTACAAATTCCAACACACCAGAAAAACTCAGCAGACGATGCAAGCACTGGCAGATTGTTGCAGCGCTACGGATTTAATGATATGCGGTCTGTTTATTTGGGGAAAAACTTACATGTTCAGAAGCTGAGATGTAAAACAAGCTGGCTACTGGTATCTCGAACTACAACCTATTGTAATACACGGTCAGGTAATTCTGGGGACAAATTCCTGTCCTTGCAAAGAAGTTTTCCAAGAAGTGAAAATGAATGTTCTACAGGAATCCGTTGGCTGACAGCGTTGTAGCTTGGCATACAGGGCAGGTGTTAGCTGCCGAGTCTTCAGATGAACGATAATTTCGGAAATTTTGATGAAATTCCAGAGGAAAGTGTGTTAGGTCAAAAATTTTACTTTGGTCAAGACCGATAATATGTATATATACATTCAACCTGGAAAAACAGGTTTGAACCCAAATTTATTTGGGGAATCATTGACATGTTGTAGCGATGATGTCGGTCGGGTCCCGGCGCTCATGAATTTTGAATATGACCTGTCCGACCCGACGGCTATCTCCGGTCCAGGGGAATGATATAAAGTGATTTCGTCCAAATCGCCATTAAAATTTTACCTACCTTTGTTTCGCTTCTGTCCTGCCGTAAGAGCTACAATAAGGAGAATACCTCCCCACACCGCAATCGCCTTCATAGTTAATCTTCATTCACGTCAAGCGACATCGCAATTCGGGGATATTTATAGCTACGCGCGTCAGGAAAAAATTCGATACAGCTCGGTGAAAATTCATTTCTTCCCTAGCCGGGTAGGCTTGGCTATGAGGCATGATATACTAAAGTACTTAACAGAGCAAAGCCTCAATGAATGCGTTTTTGTGAAAGATTTCCACTCCCGCAGAAATGGGTCTAATTCCTCTCCAGTGAGTTTATAAAATCTCTATGTCTCCGGAGTCAGCACCACTGAGCTATATACAAATCCGGAGCATAGAAATCTGGAGGTCGAAATGCTTCACTGCTAATGTGACGATTTGCACGCATCAATGCACTTTGCTGGTCTTGTTATTTCGGTTTTGGTCATCTGGACATCTGGTGTCCGAACAGAGTGCAGGAAATTCACTGTAGTTTAGATGCAATGATCGGTATGCTGTCGAAAACAGCTTCAAGAGTTATCAGATGTCCACCAGAAGTCATCTTGAGGCCGTTAGCAAGAAGCTCAGTGAGCCTAGGACAAGGTATGTAGCCTACTTTAAATGCTTTTTCATTTTATTTTTAAGAACTGGATGCCGATCGGGGCCAACCGGCGAAGGTTTGTACACCTACTCTATGCACTGTGCTGTTCGCTGTGTTTCTGCGTGGTACCACTAGCGTGACTACCTTACTCGAATATTGATTGTGATATTTTTTCTGTGTATTCACCCAATACCCTGTATACCAGTAAAAACCAACACTGTTATTGCGACGTTTGACAACACAGCCCGTGTGATTCTGTTGAAAATTTCAGTGCCAATGCAAGGAGCACAAGTTACTCAATTGAAGAAGCAAAATGTATCATCAGTACCCAGAAGGTAAAATGTTCCTTTGCACTGTATAAGCATAAGGGGCGTGTTTTCGACGAGTCCA
Organism: Botrylloides violaceus; assembly: GCA_030412335.1. Classification (NCBI taxonomy): domain Eukaryota; kingdom Metazoa; phylum Chordata; class Ascidiacea; order Stolidobranchia; family Styelidae; genus Botrylloides; species Botrylloides violaceus. The sequence continues at coordinate 2,357,076 of JASFYC010000320.1, forward strand.
AAAATTGGAAATATGTTGCATTTTTCATACACCCTTCATGCACTGCTGTAGCTATATAAACAACAATTTTTTTAAAATTCAGATTCTACCGAGCGGCTGTTTGTACTGAATTGAAGAAACCTCTTGTCATTCAGCAAAAAGAGACAGAACCAATCGACTCAAGTCAGGTTTGCACAATAAGATATATATACAAACTAAACTGTTGTGATTGTGAGCATTACGACTATGGAATGTGTTCTATTGTAGGTCAAAGTGAAAATCGAAGCGTCTGCAGTCAACTTTGGGGATTTGCTAGTGGTGGAGGGAACGTATCAAGAAAAGCATGAACCTCCATTCGTTCCTGGGACGGAATTTTCAGGTTCGTTGATCACCGTTATGACCAAATTTAGTCATGTCAAATCTCTGGTAACTTGATTAAGTCTTGGCTGGCTGTGCAGTGTAAAAGCGGATCATCTGTCATCCAAAAAACTGATAGGTCTTGGATCCAAATCTGCAACTTCATCACATCAAAGATATTAATTAAAAATGGTATCTGTTTTTTTCCTGCCAGACAGCCATCTGTAAGATTACTGTGTACCCCAACAGACTACAGAAATTTTTTGCAACTTTTAGGCATAGTTACTGAGGTCGGTCCAGAGGTAAAAAGATTTCGTGTTGGGACAAGAGTCTGTGGAATGAGTATGTCTTCAACTTATGCTGAAGAAATCATCATTACGGAAGAGGTATTGTGACATCATATAAAGTCATTTTATCGTCATAAGCTGATGATCTGCATGCTAGTAGTTTGTTGACAGGTTGGTTTTTTAACCAGAGCATCGATACCGTTCGTTGAATTTTACAATCATTGCTTGTAGTATTCGTTTTTCGGGTAATAATAACCCGCAAATTCACTTGTTTGAGTATTACATTTCTTGTCATAAATATAATAAATATAATAAGTCACCACAGATTTAACGTCCAGTCCAGTTTATTGGAATATAATGCACAAGCTTTCGGAGCTCTGCTCCTCCACCTGGTGATGGAAGTGGCACCCTGTGCAACTGGACTGGACTGGACGTTAAATCTGTGGTGACTTATTATATTTATTAATATCAAAGGTAAATGAGATTCTCCTCTTTTGAGAGTCTTATTGAAATCCCGGACAACATGAGTTTTGCCACAGCTGCCGGATTTGTCGTTTCTTATGGAACTGCAATTCTCGCTCTTGAGAAACGTGCTCAGATTAAAAATGGGTAAGAACTGAGTTGTCATTGCCCTTACTGCAGGCCACCACCTCCAGACAGCAACAAATTCCTCTGTTTTCCCCCCAGGGAGTCAATATTGATAACAGCAGCTGCAGGAGCTGTTGGTTTGGCTGCTGTCGATATCGCAAAGAATGCCTACAATGCTGAGGTTATTGGAGCTGTTGGAGGTCCAGAAAAATGCAAACTTATTGAAAGCTTGGGAGCAAAAGCTGTGGATTATAAGTAAGATCATATTTTATGGTCCATCATTTAGTTGATGGCGATCGACTATCGTAGTCGTAGGCCGACTGGCCAGGAACCCAATGATGAAGTTCCCTCGTCATGGCCATTCCCAAACATAGGCAACTGGTGCAAAAATCAATGTGAAATTGTGAATTTTAAGCTATTTGATCCACTGTGGTCGCTCACAAGCAAGCAGGGCCGAATTATTGAGAAGCTGAGGTATAATGTTACGATATGCGATGCTTTTTTTTTAGAAAAGACAATATTCGACAAGCAGTCCGTGGAATGAAACCAAACGGAGTCGATGTGGTGTTTGAATCGGTCGGAGGAGATGCTTTTAAAGATTGTTTTAGATGGTTAGTTCCTTAACTCTCTATCTCTCGCTCTCTTTGATAATTGTGGAAAGTCAGGGAACTGTAGTTTAACATGCAAACAGCATGCAGTTTTATGAAATTTTTGTGGTTCATTGTTCAATCAGCATTTTTGAAAATTTAGGCACAATATGTGACATTCTCCAATATTTTAATGACTTGTTGAGCCAATTGACAATTCGGGTGACCCCTAGTGACAATTTCTCACCTTATTTCATCTTTTTCAGTCTTGCTGTGGACGGCAGGTTGTTGATAATCGGCTTCGTTTCTGGTCAACATCCGGTATTGAAAGCGAATCATATGTTGGTGAAGAATGTTTCTGCTTTGGGTGTTTATTGGGGTAGCTACAGACTCACGAAGCCAGAGATATTCTATTAAGACTTTTTTTCATTTGCCTCCTGGCTCTTTTCATGCCTCTCTTGAAGGAGGCGTTGAGCTCAAAGACCTATACAGGTATGAGCATCTTCTGTGCACTCTGTACAAATGAATAATTGTCTGTCCGTCTCTGGGTAAGTAGCTAAGTGTGTACGTATGACGTGTTGCTGTGTGGCCTGTGTAAATGCAGAAAAAAACATAAGGGCTTGATGGAATAATAGTGTTGATTTTTGTAGTTGGTCTATAAAAGAAATCTTTCGTTTATACGAAGCCGGTGTTATTCATCCAAGAGTTGATAAAGTATTCAAACTGGATCAGGTATGTTCAAAGTTTCTGTTAATCTGCAGCTGGACTTTGGTGATGTGGTTGTGGCCTCTGTTCGCTCCTATTGCACACACCACGATAATTGACCCATCCCTTCACTTCTCAACTCTGATCCAGCTAACCGGGGCTAGCTGTATTTGTAACCCTAATATAGTAAATGTCTGGAGGCTTGAAGCGGAAAAATATGAGGTCTACCGCAAGCACCATGACCTAGTCCACTGTACTGAACAATCAAGGGCCACTCAGCGGGATCACGTGATGAGGCCCTGATATCCAAAATTATCAATGCAGAGACCCAACTTTCAGGGAGGGGTTGTTGAGAATGTCCGAAATTTATTTGTTGCCCGGTGTCCAAAATTTATCTTAGCATTGATGTACCTATTCAACCGTATCTTACTCCATAATTCCAGGTCAATGAGGCATTTGATTACATACGAGCTCGTAAAAATATGGGGAAGGTAGTGTTGGATATGAGATGATGACGACTGACACTCTTCTATGGAGCTTATATTCTAATTCTTACAAAATGCAATACTGTGAAAATTATGCATCAAGGAATTTTCTCATTTAATACTTTAACAAGTAATTGTATACACAAATAGATGGTTTGCAGTGCAGAACTTGCAATATGGCTTTCAGTAATACATTCATCTTGTATAATTTATTCTGAGACGTTTTGTTTCTACTCCTCAAGAGAAATCGGCTAATTAGATGGGAAAACAGATTGAAAATTTTACTTGGAAAAAAGTTTTTGCTCAAAAGTTATTGAAAACATAAATTTTCGGATGATATGTTGTCGAATTTTAATTACCGGTACGGTAATTAATTCAACTATAAATAGGTGGTAAAAATCTCATAGTTACATAGACCAAACCAAAATGATGAAAAGTATCTGATCTTTCTAGTTACTGGTAGAATACAACCTGCCGTTTACAATTTTGACTTGGGCTCCTCATCATCCCACGACCACACAGGAAATTTGTCATGCTTTGGAATTTCAATGAAGCCTTTATATAAGCTCTGTGCACCATCAACTTTTAAAGTTTCTCCTGTTATAAATGATGCTCCCGGCGAAAGCAAAAAACAGACCGCAGCCGATATCTCACACGGTTGTCCAAGACGACCTGTTGGTTGTAACGGTAACGCTTCGTCAAAGATTTTAACATCTCCATAATTAGCGGCAGCTGTTGGGGAGTAGATAGTGCCTGGCGCGATCGCACAAACTCTGACTCCGCTTGCAGCCCACTCCAATGAGAGTACTTTTGTCAGATTGTCGACTCCAGCACGCGCTGCAGAGCTATGGGCCATAAAACAGTATCCTTTCCACATATCGGTCACCATATTAATGATGACTCCACCGTTATCCTTCATCCAATTCAAATATGCTGATTTACAGCAATAAAAAGTTCCTGTGAGATTTGTCTCGACGACCGCGTGCCAGCCTTTTGCTGTAATATTTTCGACAGGTGATAAAAATTGTCCGCCTGCATTATTGACTAAAAAGTCAATTTTTCCAAATTTCTCGATCGTATTTGTCATCAAAAAATCGACTTCCTCTTCCTTTCTGATATTACATTTTGTGGTTAAAATTTTTCCAGTTAAATCTGGATTTTTCTGCATTTTTTCTGCAGCTTCTAGTAAATTTGCTTCTTTACGAGACGCTATCATAACATTACATCCTAAATAGGCAAGTTCATTCGCAATAGCCGAACCGATTCCAGTTGCTCCTCCTGTTACAATTGCCACCTTCCCATTAAAGAGGGTCTTAGCAAACACACTACGTAAAGACATGATATAACTATATCTGCAAATCAGAATTGAACATGTTGAGATTAATACACACCGTTATACTTTACAAGGTTTTAAAATATAAAATACCAACGCTATATCAGCACAAGGCTTTGGGAATCTATCGTATCGGTACTAAAAACGCTGGAGGGAACATATCATGGACAAGCTTGAACCTCCTGTCCGTACCTGGTACAGAATTTTCAAGAATGTTAAGCATTGCAACGAGTGTCAATATTTGCATGACCGGTACGCTAAGTTATGTACACTTTCTGATATTAATAACACAGTTTCAGTGGTGCACAAGATCAATATGGATATCTTTCTGCACACACAAACACCCCACAGCAATTACACGTTGGTGTACAGATTCAAAAGTACATGAATTGTCTAAAAATATATACCGTATGAAAAATATTAGAGCCGATGGATGACGATCCAAATACTAATAGATTTTAAAATGTCCGCTCCAAATTTTTGAAATATAATTCACAAGTTTTTGGATGTCCGCTTCTTCATCATTTGATAGTAACACATCAAAACACAGATAGTGAGGTAGAATTTGTATACAGCTGTATGGCGGACTTGTGGTGAGGTAGTCAATTACATAAACTGCCTGACGGATGTAGTCGGAAGTGTTTCGGGTATAGTATTTGCATAACCATGTACGTAATATCAATTGCCATCATTAAAGATTGCAAAGAGGCAGAAATATAGTGATTGACGAGAATTTGTACAAAATATTACACAAATCGATCAAGATGTTGAAAATTCAAATGAAAAAATAGATTAAGCACTATTAGTCCCTCCTCTGCAGGCTGGCTCCCTGGAGTTTTTCAAAAATACCGACAGGCTTCGTAGGCCTACAGCATGATATGTAGCCTTCAAGGCTTTAAACGTACTGTGCTTTGTGATTCAATAACACTATTTCAACATTTAGGTTTGGTGACCCCAGGGTTAAATTAACAAGTGTCCATAAGTTAACCTCAAATCCCAAGTAGTATAGTACAATATTAAGTAATAAGCCCATTAGAAATTAGTTATTGATAGTATTAACATTTCTACTTCTTCATGCTAGCTGCAATCTTTCTAGCAGGTTTTAAAATTGTATCGGCTAGGCAACCGTAGAGGTTATGACCTCCGTCCACATTGACCGTTACACCGGTAACAAACTCAGCAGCCGGTGACAAAAGAAAACTAACCACCGATGAAACTTCTTCAGGCGTTCCTAACCTTTTTGCTGGAACACCCGGTATAAAAACGTCGAGTGGAAACCAATCTGGGTAGTTTGCACGAGCCGTAGGTGAATCAATAATTCCGGGGTTAATAGAATTGATCCTTACACCATTTTCTGCCCATTCCAAACTTAAAGTTTTAGTCAAATTATCAACTCCAGCACGTGCCGCCGCCGTATGAGCCATTCCAGGCACTCCTCGTTCCATATCGACGATAATATTCACAATAGACCCACCGTGTGTTGACATCCAATCTAAATATACTTGTTTACAGCAAGAAAACGTTCCGGTTAAATTCGTATCGATGACAGCATTCCAGCCTTTCTTAGAAATAAGTTCGGCAGGACTTATAAACTGTCCACCTCCGCTATTGACAAGACAGTTAATTTTCCCAAATTGATCGAGAGTTGATGAAACCAGGCTTTTGACATCATCTTCATTGCGAATGTTACATTTCTGCCACGCTATCTTTCCTTTGAGTGAAGTATTTTGCTTCATTTCACCAGCCATTGCCTCGAGTCTTTCAGTGTTCCTTGAAGCGATCATGACATTACAGCCAAGATAACAAAGTTCGTGTGCGATCGCATTTCCGATGCCCGTACCTCCACCAGTGATAATAGCGACTTGATCAGAAAACAGACCCCGTGAAAATATACTCCGAATCGGCATTGCTGTATAAATGCAAGTCTCTTCAATGTCTGAAAAGTACTGTATTGGTTAACTGTGGAAGGATCGGCCGAACGGTGTATCCATAGGGGAAAAATAATATATTCTACTGCACTGGCTTGGTAATTTGGCCTGTCATATTATACAGTAGTTTATGTTTGTACTGTATATTTGCAGTAGAAGTAGAAGGTCCAAGAGGAAGGGGTGTACACTGCACTGTCTCTTCAACCTCCTATCCCTGCAATGCCAGCAGCCTTAGTCCCTGGGAAAAGAAGCTTAGTACAAGCAGCCAATGCCTATACATCTTATAGGAAGAATGGGCCTGATTACGACTGGTCGAAGGAGTAAAATCCAGCACAAGTACCAGCACAACGTAATGAATATAGCAATTGACAAATATTGACATTGGCCTGCTATGCTATCACATCAAATACTGTTTTCCGATAAATCCTCCACAATTCCCGCAATTTAGGCTTATAACACACTGAAAACGCACAAAGTACGAAGTATAGATGGTTAGACCCTTACCTTTAGGGTTCTTGACGTCATGACGTCCATCCGAGAGTACAAGTCATCTGAATTTAATTGTTTGTTTCCTGTCACCCATTAAAGGTAGGAATACTGGATAACGCAGCCATGCACAAGCATGAAATACGCAAGCATGAAATACGCACTGGCTGATAGCTACTGCACCGACTACTTCGACGCCCGCCCCCCAAATGACCTTACCTGACATATAGGTATTTTGGTGACATATACGTTCCTGACATATACGTTTCTCCTGACATATAAGTAGCATGACATATAGGTAGCATGACAAATAAGTAGTTGCCTGACATATACGTAGTCTTCCGACCTGACATATAAGTAGCATGACATATAGGTAGCATGACAGATAGGTTGCTGACTCGTGACATATACGTTCTCCTCCGGCGTGACATGTAGGCTCAGTTAATATACCAATGCCTTATGGAAACTTCTCTCCTAGTATGGTGAACATCGTAAGTTTACCGACCCCACAAATGTTGTCCCTAAAACACTCTACCCCTCCCCATAAGCAGAGGGAAGAATTTATTGTAGTGATATTTGTCTTATGCTCGCTATTGCTATTTAGTAGTGCAACTTCTCTCCTAGTACATGGTGAATCTAAGGGTGAACCGTAAACTTCACTTACGGGCCCAATCCGAAATCAACGAACGGTCCACGTGTAGCGCGAGGCTGCAATATCCCATGACCTTTGGTGGCTCGTGTGTTGCCATGTTTGGGCCATTTACGGCCGTAACTGGCCCACGTGAGTCCTATATACGGCACGTGACATCTGTGACAAAGATGTTTAGGCTACATTTGCAAGGTATCTCCGTAACAAGGCCATGTGTGGGCCTCATAACGCGTGGAGTTCCATGCACTAGTCTTGGCAACCCCACACGAGGGCCACGTAGGCCTACGGACGTCGCATTTTTCGGACTGGGGCGCCCAAAACGCTCCAACCTCCCCCGGTACTCCGATAAACCCGTAATATGGAGGCTGTAGGGATGAGAGTCCCTTATAACCCTTTCTCTCCTCACCATAGACCACAATAGTGATAGATGGAGATCCCAGTCATGCGTAGATCATGCTATATAGGACACCTCTCTCGTATATTATCGCTATATAATGCTGCGCTCGTGCATGTATGATGATTATGAGACTCATTACTCTCTCAAGTACTGTACCTCAATGTAGGCTGTTCGGTGCCTTGTGTTTTAGGCTTAGTTAATACATCATCTCTCTGCAACTCGTCTGTGTTGAAGCTCTATCATCCCGAAGTTATAGAATCACTTTATTGAGGCGCTACCTACTGCGTTATCAGGCGACCGTGGAAGATACCGAAGTTAAGTATTCGGCACACTCCGCGGCAGGACGGCAATAGGGAATTCCTACGGACCCTAAGTCCCTACAAGGCCCACCAAACATGGCAAGATCTGCCTCGTGAAAATCTAAGTGTAATTTCAATGTTTATTTTTTTGTTCAAGGCAGAGAATAAACACAGAACGAAAAGGCAAGGACCATTGGTTTTTGCCAGCATATCTATATAGCCTCAGTGTATCGGTGTCACTGTGCGGTGGTGGGTTCAATTATTTTAGCAGAAATTGCTAAGAATTTTGGACTGCACCATATCACGTACGATCATAATAACTGATGGAATTTCAGTCTATCCACAAAATTGAGATATCTCAGAAACTATAGGCTATATAACGGCGGGTACACTCTAAAACTCCGTCCAATACATCCACATCATTATCCGGCAATTCCACAGGTTTTATCGCGTTTCCACATCTGAAATAGTATACAGTATACATAAGGTTACCACGGAAAACCGAGATCGGTGAGCATGTTCATTAGCCTACATCAAAAATTTTCTTAAGTATAGTATATATTGCATTAATAGTGCTGCATCTACAGTAGGCGTAGTATATAGAATATGTAGCCTATACACAGTCTATATGATAAGTGAATATTTTAATTGTAAATTCGCGTAACTAGCAAAAAGTGTCACAGATGTAAGGGCATAAACTCACCCGGAACCCTGACATTTGCATTACGTACACTCTTTGGTATAATTCAGCCGAAGAGAATAAACCACTCCTACGCAGAACATGCATAATATTCATGCGGTGGTCATTTTCACACAATACTACCGATTTAACAAAATCCTTTCTCACATGAACCGGGAAAGGAATGCCTCCTTGTACACTCATTCGTACGAGGTATATTGCCCTTCGTGCATCAACAGAATGTGCGACATCTTCAATTTCCACGTTATGCACTGTTCTGCAATGGCTCGGAATAAAACGTGTATACGTATAAGGATTTCGAGCATACCGGACACTCGGCATTTTTTTCATTACCCGTGACTGATGATTCGTTATTGCAGGGAGGAACAGGAGCGAATTTGCGACTATCTGCGGAATCTTGTCCGTCCAAATTGTCAATCGTCTTTGTCGTGGCAGTAATGTTACTATTGTTGCAGTGTTTACTGAGATTACGGATGAAAGGTTGTTTATTTACGACAGAATGGCCGCATTTCGGGCAGTGAAAGTGCGCTCTATGCAAGATTTCCTTATCTTCATGATTTATCTTGCACGAGAAACAAATATTACTATCAAATGGTATAGTGCCGTTCAAGTGACTTTGAATGAAATGTCTCTTGCATCGAAAGAAAGTTTTGAAAAAAGAAGAGCAAAGGCGACAATGCCAATGTCGACTTTTTTCCGTACAAAGACAGGCGTCAGTGATAAATTCCCTGGGCAAATCTTCATCAACTTCCTTCTTCGGAATGTATACACGTAAACAGCTGTCTCGATTAGACATAACCCTATTATTTTACTGCCGTAGCCTAACCCCTGCAAATGCCTATATATTCGATTAATTTTGCAATTTTACTTTAATAAGCTGGACTGGACGTTAAATCTGTGGTGAATTATATATTATTTTTATTACAATATCGTAAAGATGAAGATTCACTACCGTCCAGCTTTGGTTTATTGAGGGTTACAACATTCACAAGCTTCCGTAGCTCCACTCCTACCTCAGGTGAAGATGGCTGAGAATCATCTTTACGATATTGTGGCAATAAGTAAATCGCTTCTGTACAAACGCAGGCGTTAATGATAAATTACCTGTGCAAATTTATCTCGACAATTTCTTCCTTCGGGTTGTATACGCAAATCGCTGTCTCGATTTAGCATAACCCAATTTTACTGCTGCGTAGCTGCACCCCCAGTATGCCTATAATTCCATAAATATTACAATATCGTAAAGAAGATTCACCACCGTGCAGCATTGGGTTATTTATCAGGATTAAAACACCCACGAGCTTTCGGAGCTCCGTATATAAATCGGCAATTCTAACAACTTCAAACAAAAACTACGGCGTATAACAAAGGCGTTGGAAATTGATCGTAGATTAGGAAATAGTAGGTAACTGCGCTGGGAATTCATCCTAGATTAAGAAATAGCGTTTATCCAGGGGGTTGTTGGTGGGTTTGCGAATATCGTAATATGTCATTGAACTCCGCGCTGATCTGACTCCAAACTGCGTGTTCGAAACATCCCACGATAAACGCCACGTCAGTGACGTACGCTTCTATAGAGCTCTTCGCACAGCGGTCTGTCTATATATACTGTTCTTACACGAGTCTTAGCTTAGACAGAATTGATGCCGAATTTGATGATTATATTGCAGGTATGTATAAAGTTTTTTTGGTGAGGGCCAAATACAGAAAAATGAGCAAAGGCTCGGGCCACTCACTAGAGGTGACATATTGACACATGATTACTGTGTGTATTTCTAAATACTATTTCGAAATTCTGTATTGTGCATCCCTACTCGTGGTAAATGATTTTCTTTGCTTAATTTTGTTTAGTGGAGAAGCACCTTTTCCGTTACTGGCTCCATGTAGTGTTAAAACTGAGAAGTGCAACAGAGTTGAGCTCAAGCGCCATGTGCGGGCCGTATTCAACTATATTTTCAGAATTTGCTTCGGGCCAATAGTTTGGACACCCCTGTTTATTGAATCGATATTCCAAGTCACTTCGATAACACGTTCGTACGATGAAACAATATTGATAATGCCGAATTACGTCAGCGAATTATCTTCGCATAGCTTGAAATCTTCTTTATAATAATAATAACTGTTATAATCGGAACAGCAGGAGGGTATTTTGTTACTACCAAGTCAATTATCGATTCCGTGTGCTATATGAGTTACTGGATTATATGTCTTGTTTGGTATAACCCGCTAATGGATAATACTCTCAGAGAATTTAGGGCATGTCCGAGTGTCCTAGATACGACAGTTGATGTCGCGTATATTCATTCCGGAATATATATGCGCGACACAAGCGGTAACATTGGGAAACCTGCGTTACCTGAGTATATCCACTATCACTGGTATACACTAGGAACTGCGGCACCTGCGATACCTGATGAGTATATCCACTGGCCCCACAAGCTCGGGTGCTACTTTACGAACATTGACCACTGTCGAGGCATTTTCACCAAATTCGGATCGAAGTTGACTTGTCTATAGGGTCTCCCTATGGGACAGGTTCAGATTACCGGATAAATGTAATAGTATTGCTGCCATCATGTAATAATATTGCTTTCTTATATGAGCGGTACTTTATTCCATAGCTCGACAGTCAGTCAACAATAATAACGACGCAGAGTCGCAGAACACGTGCTAGTATAGATAACTAAACTACTACTGTAGTTATCTATAGTGCTAGCTGTTGCGTTGCACTACTAAATAGCAATAGCGAGCATAAGGCAAATATCACTACAATAAATTCTTCCCTCTGCTTATGGGGAGGGGTAGAGTGTTTTAGGGACAACATTTGTGGGGTCGATAAGCTTACGTTGTTCACCATACTAGGAGAGAAGTTTCCATAAGGCATTGGTATATTAACTGAGCCTACATGTCACGCCGGAGGAGAACGTATATGTCACGAGTCAGCAACCTATCTGTCATGCTACCTATATGTCATGCTACTTATATGTCAGGTCGGAAGACTACGTATATGTCAGGCAACTACTTATTTGTCATGCTACCTATATGTCATGCTACTTATATGTCAGGAGAAACGTATATGTCAGGAACGTATATGTCACGAAAATACCTATATGTCAGGTAAATCGCACCAACCTCCCCAAAATGACCTGACCCAGCGCCGCCGCCTGCAAGTGCAACGCCGCTGCATAATTTTGCATTCACTCGATCCATATGGTGAACACGAATTTTCAACTAACGATCGGGCAGGAGTCCGCTAGATGTCGGTATGAAGCTTGATATAATTTTCATGTTCACGGTAAGCAGACCCGCCGAAAGTCAACGGACGTAGTTAAGCTTTGGGGACGCAATTAATATGTACCGTCGGCAATACACAGTACCAATGAATGCTTACGAAATATTGAAAAACCAGTATTCATCGTGTAAAGCCAGAAGCCGTTACTCGGAGCATGGCCTACTACATTCATTGAATGTAGTAGGCCATGCTCGGAGTTATTCAAATCTGTGACGTTTTATGACCTCTTGACAAAGTTGGATTGGCAGGGCTTTCTACAAACACATTGCCAACATAATTTCCAAACTATTGATGTTGGGATAATGTCACTACTCGTGTCACGTCCTCACGTCACTACATAGCCTATATTTCTCGCGATAATCCTGCGCGATTGCTGGTAGCAAAGAGTCCTTGAGTCACTCAACTGCTTTTCACTAGTAGCAGCGAAACTATTCGTACACTCGTTCCAAACAAAGTTATTCAACTTAGTTCAGCAGTCAGCTAACAACAACTTTCGTTATAGAACGTGAGGCGAAAGGAAGAACACATTTAAGGATTAAGGAGCCTTGGTACGACTTTGTTTCCGAAAAATCTGAATCTATAGATGCTAAATTTGCGGTGACCCTATAAAGAGTGTAGGCCCTAGGCCTATAGTTTGTGATTGTTTCGAAATAATGAAGAATATGATGAAGCCGATCAATAGCTATCGTAAGGAAGATTTTCCGTCCAGCCTAATGAAGGAGCGGAGCTCCAAAAGCATGTGCGAATGTTATAATTCTCAATAAACTAAGGCTGGACGTTAAATCTGTGAATCTTCTTTACGATGAGTATCGAAATATTGATTTTAAAACTACTACACTACTTCATTGTAGTAGGCCTATTACTTGACAGGAAATTGTGACATTGTTTTCCTCATAGTGTGTCATATAAATCGCCACGTTTGATGACGAGGCTTTGATAGCGAATAGTTAGAGTTAGTATATTGGTTTGAATGATTTTGAGTACAAGTTGAAGTGTTGTTATAAGTTGATATCGTTGCGATTTCATTTATCAAACTATGACCTCTTGAAATCCGTATTGTTTTGTTTAAGTATATAAAATTATTGGCTAATTAAACCTCGATTGGCTTAAATAATTTTGATTTCAGATTGGAGTGGCTTTGCCTGGGATAACAAAGTCATAGAATGGTAGCGTGAAGTGCGTCCATCTCATGGATAAGCCTGACAACAGAGCTTTAAAGTTAAAGGAAGGAACTAATTGGAAAACCTCAAAGCGTACAAGTAACAAATTGGCCGTTTCAAAATCATTTTCAAGGAGTTCTTGCCTTCTCTCTAAAGACGCATCTAAGAAAGTACCAAGGCCAATAGCCAATACAGAAAGAAATTCTTTTGCGGACTCTTACTTACGAAGTGATTCTTGCAACACTAGATTTCTTTGGAAGCCAAAAAATTGCAGAAAAGAGGAAGTTATTGATCAATCCAAATTGCACTCAACTACGGGAACATTATCTTCAATAAAACTGGGGCACAGCATTAGCAGCGAGAATAGTTTGCATGCTGTACATGGCCAGGATGAGAATGATGAGGAGTGTGTAGTGGATGGTGGATCTACAGAGGAATGCATTGGAGGTAGGCTACCCAAGTCACCTCATCATCTATCATCCACTCATGCATGTCCATATTCTTCACGTTAAAACAACTTAATTGCAGAGCCATAACTTTTGACTAGCTACTAGCTATAATAATAACGAAGTTCGCATCATTCGCTAGAAGCTAGAAACAGGCTAGTGTACATGTTGTTCATTGGTTAGGGCTTGCCTACGAGGGTCAGCGTGACCCCAGCTATTCGTGCTAGCCCGTCACGCTACTCCTAGTTGGGTGATTGCAGGGATTGAATTGTGTATCATTTCGCAGCACGGATTAATCAATTCGTCGATCAAACGAGATTCATGCCGTTGTCGGCATCGCTACAACGCTGAGAATTTCTTAGGTTGCCGATTGCGGTTTGGTATAATTCATAGCTAACGAGTTTGCAGCTGTATTTACCTAATCTTTTATCGAGGCTGTAGCATCTATTAAACTACAGCATACCGGTACACTAGACGAGATTGGCAACATACTGTAATACCCGGGGTAGGCCTACATCCGTAGAAGCTAGATCATTGCTGTCCATACCCCATTGTTTAACATGACAAATTGATCATAGTTTCAAACTAATTTGGTACACTTTCATATTAGAATTTTATCATTACCGTACCTATTAGCTTAACAATCTGCAGATGTTGTGTTATTGGATACCGGTAGCAATCAAAGCACAGCGGGGGTGAAAGAACAGCTCTTCGATTCGAAGTCAAATCGGATGCTCCAGAGCATAAATCCCAATAAAGTCAAAGACGTGACGAAGTGTCATTCATTTATCGATTCTGTGGGCCAAATAGAAAACCTGCCGCGTAAAAAAAATCCGAATGGTGCCGTCCATAAAGGAACCGGCGACCAAGCGGCGGCCAAAAAGTCACCAAAAAATACTCTGTATGACGTAAATATTCCAAACGGTGATGTACGTAAACCGTATCAAACAAAAGATATGGCTCACGAAATTCACACTGACGGTGAAGAATCGACCAGTCCAGTCGAAAAATCTACATACGGAGCTGTACGACGTACTTCTAGGACAGTATTTACAGGGAAAATGGAAGTACTGCAAGAACGCGACGATTCTAGTGCGAAATCCGTGTCCACAGAGGATAAAGATGTCTCAAATACGACATCATCGCCCTGCAATACAGTATCGGACTTTCCGACAATGCAACAGCAGTCAAATCTGCACGCCGGTATGCCAGCGGAGAGCATAAAACCAAATTCTCCTGCAGACAACGAACACGCGACCGTCATCGATATCCTTGCATTAGATGAAACACAAAAGCCCACAGTAAGTTCCTATAGGTAATCAACATTTCCATGTCAGATAGCCTACAGTAGGCCCTACATCGGTGCCTTGAAGACAAGACTTCTGTAGCCTACCGGTAGTGCAAGGCCCCCGGCTAGCCTAGGCAGCCGTCCCCATTTTGCTGGGTTTGTGGCCAGCCGTGGCGAAGGCCTATGTACAGAAATAATAGGCCTTTTAAATAAGTTGTAGTTGTAACGTGTTTTCACATAACCTAATGCAGCTTATAAATAGACTTTTTCTTTAGGAATCATCGAAGTTCCTCACGGCTATCTGCCAAAACCACAAGCGTAGGAAAGCGGGAGGAAACACAGATGCAGTTCTTTTCTGCAAGATTTGTCTGCAAGCTGTCTGTTATAAATGCGCCTTTGAACGCCATAAAGACCATGATGTCTTGCCACTTGCGTCAGCAGTGACATTGATAAGGGTAAGTGTCTGGACATCTAGTTATAGACTTCATGAGGTCTGGTGGGAAGTGGTCAGCTGGTCCTCACCACAAATTCAGCGAGTTCACTCACCTGCTCTGCTTTTGCAGTCAAAAATGGCAGATCGGAAACGGGAAATCGAGAACAGTATTTCACAAATGCGTGGAAGGCGGAAGATTATGGAGGTAAACACAGTAGGCCTCTTATTCCATTTTCTTAGGCAGAACTGGTAGGGTCTTTCTCTGTGCGTTTGCGTGGCGACACGTAATATAGGGCTGGGCAAAATCGAATAGTATGAAACATCGGATCGAATCGAATAATATCAACCGAATCGAATCGAATACCGAATAGACGCGTCTGACCTAGTTATTAACCTAATTCGATAAATTTGATCAAAAATATATGATCAACGGTCAGGAACATGCAGAGACGCCACTAGCCAAATGTGAAGTCATGTCTACGACTTCATGGCGTGCTGTCAGAGTAACAGCAAAATGCACAAAAGTCCAATTCAAATTTATGGTACAAGAGAAAAGAGTGTTTCAAGCTAAACCTCTCCTGGCTACGTCCACGTTGAAACGCGTATAGAGCTTTCTCAAGTTGTTGTAGTATTCGAAAAGAGAACGAATTACTATTCGATTCGGTCCGAATATCTTGCTATTCGATTCGATTCGGAGTATTCGAATTCGAGTGCCCAGCCCACGTAACATGCCATAGATTCCTACCGTGGGTACTTACCCCGCATATTGACGCTTTTCACCCACTTTCTCAATTTGCAAAATAATAACAAAATTGGTTGATTGATTGATTGCGCTGATTGGTTGATTGATTGATTGGTTGATTGCGGTGATTGATTAATTGACTGATTGGTTCATTGCGTTGATTGATTGATTAATTGAGTAATTGATTGATTAATTGACTGATTGGTTCATTGCGTTGATTGATTGTTTCTGCTCCAATCAACAGTCTAGCGCTGATGACATACGAAAGCGTATCAAATCACAATTAGAAAGAACGGTCGAACGACTTCAAGAAAAAGGCGATGAAATAATGTCAGCCTTGGAAAAGAGAAGACAGGACAGGATCGGGTCACTGCACAGACTTCAAGCGCATAACGAAACGTCATGGGGACAAATTGATGCCGTACTCAAGACAACCGATGACGTGAAAATGCTGGAGGTACGTGTAGCTTAGAACGCCAAGTTTGCAGAAATAATTTCAATCAACTCTGTGCTGATGACAGTTTTTTCTTAAACGATTGTATAGTGACGTCATCTTCCAGGTGACATAACAAAGCTAGATCATATGCTGGGTGGAGGTCCACTACGAGTCTCAGACTCAACTCACTAAGTTGAGGACAATGCCTAGCCACCTGGAGATCCAATCGAATTTGTCATTTTAAATTTTATGAATATTCTCAACTCAGTGGTTTTGTCTAATTGCAGGAATTCTCATCGCTTGGTCCAGAGACAGTGTAAGTAACGCATTATATCATTTTTTGTGTCTTTTTGCAAGAAATTGGTTCTTTCTTATTGCGCAACCACCGTGGCGCTAACAGTGGCAACACACAGAGATGTCTTACTAAACTAAAAACTTGGGCAGACGGTCGGGTGATGGACCTCGCATTTAGCCTTTTATGCATACCTTTGTCGCTATTTACGGTGGCTCTGCGTCGCTAACAAGGCTATGCAGAAATATCTTGCAAAACGTCCAATCGCATTAATCGGGTGGGTGGATATGGCTTACGCGCCCACCTTTTCGTTATTTACGGTGTCCGTAATAGTCATCGCGAGTCCGTCGTTGACATTGATACTGCAGGCATACCGTTTGCCCTTAGAAATCATGATAAAGGGTGCCGTTTTTATAACAGAGGTTTTATCACATATACACTCGTTTGGCAAGTAATAATGGTTGATTCATGAGGCTAGCGTAAAAATCGCAAAATCTAGTATGCGTGAAATAGCTACCATGTATTGTTACGGTCACTGGTTAATGGTTACTAACACACACTCTTACTCCAAGTTCTATATATTGACCACTTCACGATAAGGAATGATTTTGTCAGCGTCAAGTACAATTGAAATATCTCAAGTTACGTTGGATGGGTTCCAAGCACGAATAAGTCCTCGCTAATAACGTCTTCCGCGGATAAAAGTACGCTTAGCAACCTGCGGGTAAAGAAATGTTGTCTTGTGGCAAGCCATGTCAAATATGAGACTTAAAAGTCCAGCTAGCAAGCTAGCAAGCTTCCGATTAGTTGTTTTGCGTAACCATTCTAAGTTCGATTGATCCATGATCAATCGGTGGATACGCGCCGACCTGTCATCCGATCGTGGTTATAAAATCACCCTTTAATTCGATCCTCATCTGTGGATACGACGACGACATCTAGTCAACGTAATCGACGATCAAGAAGTACATTTCTCATTCCTTGCATATACAGTAGGCTACCGGTCATTATTAGCTAGCATCGGTAGCTGTTCCAATAGTAGGGTAATGAGTCTGTCGAGGAGAGTAATTCATCGTGTCCACCTGATTCTTAATGCCAAAGGATCAAAGGTAAAGTTCTACCACACATTTAACGTCCAGTCCAATTTATTGTGCGAAATTAGACTAGACTGTTTCAACAGGAGTGTTTCATTATACAATGTCTTTTGTCTATCCGATTTCCTGCCGTCGGCTCTGCTCTATCGTTTTGGTATTGACTAATTCTGATATTCATTTTAGAAATCTTGGTGGATTCGCTTCCCCAACGCTGCCGCCATCTTGTTTATCACCGGTCGTGATGCACCCTCGAGTCGGAGTCGATTTACATAAGTTACAAGAAGAAATTGAGAATTTACGGCTACACGATGAAGACGACTCTAACAGCGGAATGCTATCTACGGGAGATATCAATGATACGTCACGGTTGGTTGGGTACATTGTTACGTTCATAAGTGTACTCGTACTTCCCAACCTCGCTTGGTATGTCGGAAATTACTCTCTCTCTCTCTCTCTCAAATGCAGCATTAAAATGGAGAAAGGCAAGAATGAGCATGGTCCTATATCTATGTCTGGGAATACTGACATTTGGGTCAGCGCGTAAGGACTGTAACTTTTTGCAGACTGGGATCGATCTCTCTCTCTCGCTCTTTGTTTCTCTCTCTCTCTCTCTCTCTCTCTCTCTCTCAATCTATGTATCTATCTATTTATCTATCTATCTATCTACCACAGAGCTATTATATTTTAGAAAAAAAAAGAAATTGGCCTTCAAACTTGACGCAAATACAGCAGGTGCAGCTCTCCGTATCTCACCTAACGGTACATCAGTTGAATACGTTGGTTCCGCAAGAAGCCATGTCCATGGTGGACACCTTCGAATACATCCACATTCTCATACTTCATCTCTACACAACACCCATCCCTACCCTGCAATGAGTTCGGTCAGGTTACGACGAAGCAACTTTGCCACCGTCCTATCGGATACTAGCATTACTCAGGTTGGTGGTTGTATCAATTTTATGGCGTTTTCGCGACTGAGGATATGTACGCTAGGTCAAGGTATTGTTTATATCGTACGCATGCAGTCGCAGAGTCCGCGGAGTTGTTGTTTTGTTATTATTATTGTTTAAAAGATAGAGTGGCGCTTATCACCGATGAGGTCTGGTGCGCCACGGACGTAACAGTAGAAACTGGAATGGCTATAGATATTTGTTACGTTTTTATAAGAATCTCTCGCAGGCGAGGACGTACTCCCCGACCGGGGCTATAGTAGCTGTTGTTTTGGATTTACGGTGTTCCATCATCCATCATTAAAAAGCGCTGTTGGCTAATTGCATAATTGCATTCGGTTGATTGCGTAGTGCGATCACGCCCACCGGGTCAGTGCAGTAGCAGTAACAGTCTGGAGGGATGGTCGTGACGGTTGTTGCTGGAGTGTCGAGTTAGTGTTAGTAGATAGGTTTTTCTGAGAGACCAGAAAATATGAAAATACAATGATAAATATTGAGGTAGATTTGGGTACTGGACAGAGTATGATCAATGCCGCCTTTGAGAAGTCGGCAATTCTCCATACCGTGCAGTCGATTAAGTAATTTTACTGGCATGGATATAAATGATGGCGGTTTTGGAGCTTACAGCTGAGATGCAGTGTCACGTAGTCCAGAGCACCTGACGTCTGTAAGTATTCTCAAAGTTATTATATTATAAGTTTAGCTGAAAAGTTCAGGTACAGTGCTGTGCAGAACGTTAGTGAGACCAGGGATGGGTGGGTAACTGGGTATATATTTTTACTTATGCACGGTTCGGGTACCGGTACGGATTATTCTAGCAGTCTATATAAGGCCGAACTCGGCTCAAGATATTCGTATTTCTGCGGTCGCCTAGTCGGTTCTCTATTTGACAATCTGAGGAAAGGTATAAGCGATGGCCATCTAATTCCATCTTCACCGGATGAAAAAGTGGAGCTCCGAAAGCTTGTAAATGTTTTAAATATCAATAAACCAAGGCTGGACGTTCAAGTCTGTGGTGATCTTCTTTACGACATCTAATTCCAATGCATTATCTGCTGGATTTCGGCACGAAACGGTGGCTATTTTCTAGCAGGATTATGGAATATGCCTCTATATTTCAGGGGAAGCAATATTGGGAAATATCGGTGAATCGAAGCATGGAATATCGGCTTGGAGTGGCGTACAAGCATATGCAAGGGACAAAAACTCTTGCGGATGAACACAATAGTTGGACACTGTGCTTAACATATCCCGACAGGTATGCGAAATTACGAAGCCTTGTTCACACCTAGCGCAAATCTTTCCTCCTTGCTCGCCGTCTCTAGTTTTTACTCGCTCGAAAAAACTTTGTCATCACAACGCAAATCCCTACTATTGACGTGAAGAGGTTTGCTTCAGATTATAAATTTTTCCGAGTTCAAAATAAGATAGATTGCGGTCCAAGGCAATAACGTCCTTGTCAAGTAAAGGCCGGGCTTGGCTGACCATTACGCCGCGAACGGCGACGCCTATTCCCCGTAATAACACATTTGAATCCTTCCAGATTCTCGGCACTAAACAAAGGAAAAAAAGAATACATATTTGTTGCCAGCCACATCGCCAACAGCACAGCAAAAGTGATGAGGATTGGATTATATTTAGATTACGAAAGAGGCATTTTATCATTTTACAACGCAAGCAACTCCGCGGAGAAACGCCATCTATATACATTTCGTGCGTTCTTTAATAGGCCTGTATGGCCGTTGATATCTCTACGGCAAGGTAAATTACAGCTGGTAACGGGCCTGCCGATTCCAAGGAACTTGGTATGGAAAACTAGGTGATATATTGGATGCTGATTAAACCTGTCTTCCTCCTTCCGTTTCGGCGTCCAAACCAATCGCATCGCCAGCACATCGGACGGATGTTGTTGCTACGCATCACGTTTGGCGGCTGTTTTACGGTTGACGGTGTTCTTGCGTCAACCCTCCCCAGAATGCCATTTGGGAACAACGACTATAAAGTTGATATCCGTTACCTCTCTGCGTGGTGCCCAGTCAGTATCAGGAGGAGTGCAGAGAGTTGTGATAGTGATCCGAGCAGTCAACAGCAAATACTGAGTCCGCGTACTAAAGCGTTTACCTGTCGTAAGTAGTTGAAAACTCTATATACAAAACGATAGCAACTTCGGCATATACGGCCGACACAGATCAGCAATCGATTTTGCATCCAATAACCGTGGGAAAGACGGCATACGCCCAATGTCTACGTACGTAATATTGAGTTCTATACCGTCACATTATACGGGGTCGCAATGTATCCCAAACCATTGATATCAAGACTCCTGTCCATTGGATTTACGAATATATTTGAACCAATGGCGCCACAATCGTACGACTCTGATAAAAACTTTTGAGAACTTACTTGCGAATAAACTAAGACTGGAATGTTAACATTTGTGGTGACTATAGCGACGTGATGGAGGGTTCGCAAAATATGCCAAGATATTTTTAAATAAACTAAGGTTAGACTTAACACTTTACGGCAAGATTTACTGTGCTTATGCCTAAGCTAATGTGAGTGGGCGCCAGCCAATAATACGCAACTGGATTTTGATAACTAGCCTCACGTTTACTAAATGTCTGCCTAATTAGCGTTTATGAAATAGCAGAGGATGAATGCGATGAACATTGCGGAATGAAGTGCGAAGCAGCTTCTTCTGTAACTTGTGCTTCCAGATGTAGTGGAAGATACCGGAGCTGTTGTTTTGACTTCGACGGTATCTGAGAATAAACGCGATGCATTTTTTGTTAGAGCCAAAACTCATAGATAGGCACGCCGGATTTGATTCCTAACCGAGTCAACCAAAAATGTTTAAAATCAGTATTCGGTGATTCTTTGCTTGATAATCAGCGGAGTGCGGAGGGTATTGACCCAACCGGAAATCTACGTATGGCCCACGTATGGTGCGTGGCTGCAATTTCGCATGGCAATTGGTGGCCCGTGTGTAGTTAAGGGCATGCAAACGCAACACCGGCCCGTGTTAGGGCCGTTTATGTCCCTAATCAGGCCATAACTGACCCACGTTAGTGCGATACGGCATGGGCCATCTGTAGAAAAGATGTAGGCTACAATGTACATGGGCCAGGTATCTCTCTAACAAGGGCATGTGTGGCCCTCATAACGCATGGCGTTCCATGCGCAAGCCTTGGTAACCCCACACCCAGGCCAAGTATAGTAACGCTCGCATTTTTCTGAGTGGAGACTTTGATGATGATCCGGGCTATAAAATAGGCTATATATACCAAGATCGCACTCTAATAGATTCATCTGGCGTATAGGTCAATGGCGGAAGTTGGAATCGCTATAAATTCAAACAACAACAACCACAACTCTGCAGAATGGATACGCCTGAGTACACTCGATCTTACTTGGATTAGCATTTGCAGTTGTAGTACTTGGCGCGTCTGTAGGACAAGATGAGTTACATGGCACGCATAAGTTTTCGCTACATTCGTAATCAGCGTCGCATTTGCTGCACCGGTCGCCTTGGATGAAGATATTTTTCGGGTCTTCGTATTGTCTGAACGAGACCATATCACCGTCGACGCTTACCTCAATGAGCTAAATTTAGTGCCTGATTTTTCACAGTAGTCGAGGCTGGAATTCCTAATCTATGGTACGCAAACCACACTATCGAATGCACCTACATCGCATTGCCAACTGGTGGTTGAACACCAATGACCTATATAGCGTTGTTCCTTACAAGAAAAATTAATTGTATAAATGTAGACTAGAGGGAAGTCAAGGACAACATATTTCGACAACGTGTAGAACAGGCCAACTTACGATTCATTGACAACTTGAACAGGTCCGTACGCACAGCACATGAACTTTGCTTCAATTTCTCCCTCGACTATTGCACTCATCCTAAAGAAAAATAACAGAGACATTAAGACCAATACCCAGATCCACCCGCCCCGTCGCTCAATTGACAGCGAGTGTTTGACAGTCCGCCTTCTGATCGGGGGGTTCCGGGTTCGATTCGCAACCAAGTCAAACCATAGACTTTATAAATCGGTATTCGTTCCATCTGCATCGGGTGAGTACAGATGTGGATTGTGATAGTGATGCGGAAATATCAATATCGCCACCTGACGCACATGACCATAGTAGGGTAGAAAAACGCTATACTTTCAAACAACAGCATCAGCATCCCCGTTCTATACTGTGTTGCCTTATTGTTCATCCCCATAATTCATAATGCAACCATCGACTTACGGACATACAGCAGCACTGCAGCCGACTTTATCATTTTCTGCCCATACCAATCGCAGGTACTGTTGATAAAGAGCCGGCCGAGACTCCTTTTTATTTTCTTGCTGATCCCAATCCTTTAAATACGTAAAATTGTCGAGCTGATGGCGGACGATCCAAATAGTAACAGCAAGAATAAGCCACCACAGATTTAAGGTACAGTCGAGTTTATTTGAATAATTGACTTTAAATCTGTGGTGACTCAAGTCTATCAATTTCAATCCTTGAAATTGTACGTCCGGCCTCGTCTTACTGAGAATTAGAACATTCACAAGCCTTCGGAGCTCCAATGATTCATCAGGTGAAGATGATTGTTGGCTGGACGTTAAATCTGAGGTGAATCGTCGTTTCCCAGAATGATATAATTCTCAATAAACCAAATCTGGACGTTAAATCTGTGGTGAATCGTCGTTACAAAACGTAGTGTTTCCCAGAATATTATAATCTATATAAATAAAAGGGCCTGTTTGTGTGTAGGCTATGTCTGTCTGTCTGTCTGTCTGTCTGTCTCTTTCTGTCTGTGCCCGAATCAACGTCTTTATTAGAGAAGCTATCGCCATAAGATTTACAGGGATTTAGGGATGGACGTTATGCGTTCGACCAGCTGTTGTTTTTTCTGCATTCTGCTTCGTATACATCGCCCGATGCTGCTGTTCCCACGTTTCGATACGCCGAAATCAAGAGATGCACCCTTTAGATTGCTTCTGCCATCTAGCGGAACAATGTTTTCACTAATTCGGGCCGCGTAATATAGCCTGACTACAACGTTCTGCTTACGTAGGTCTACTGCTGCCCTTCGATTCGGCGTCTTAGATATATTTCATACGGGTTTAGATAATGCATATGAGAAGTGACTGAAGGAGCCATTTTCCTTCGTCAAGAGAAGAGAGGGAAGCGTCTCACCAACGATTAAATGGAATTCGCCTTTTTCGCATAGGGCTACAACATCTAATGTTGTAAACCCCGAGTGAAACCGGGAAAACCAGCTAGTTCTCAATAAACCAAGGCTATACCATGGCTTACTCTAGGTACTCTAGGAACTAAAGTAGGCCATGGCTATACGTTAAATCTGTGGTGAATTTTCTTTACAACTGCTATCGACAGTATCGATCGTCCGTCATCGACTCCACTATTGTCCCGGCATTCGTTTGGTCCCATAGGCCTTATAGGCGTACTGCCACCTGCTTACCTGTGCATGCCACTCTGACACCGCCATCTCAATACTGTGTTCATTAACTTGCGTTTCAAGCGGAGCCCACAACAGGTTTTCTCCGTTAGCGTGAAAGTTACTCGTAAATATAAGATCGTTGTCAGGAGTTGGCTTGCATGACCTGGATAAACATTTATACATAGCAATAAATAAAGAGAGAGAGAGAGAAAAAGAAAGAGAGAGAGAGAGAGAGCGGGGCAGGAATCTCTCTCCGGCCAGTACTTACATGACTATATTTTCGCAACGTCTAGCGAGTTCATCATCCCATGACATTTCCTTCATGTTTGCGGCATCTCCCTCGAGACGTCTTAGATAATTATGTTCATTCACTATTCCTCTTTTCGCCTTCTCGTCAATGTTAATCGGAGTACTGCTTAGGCCGCATTGAATATCTGTAGAATGAAACAGGTTTTTTTGAATTTACAGCTTTATCACCTCACTGATACTGATATATTGCGATTTATAGATCAATATCACAACCAGTTTACAGCCCCGTGCAATTTTAAAGTCATTGGCTTGTCTCGATCGGGAACCAAGTCCGCGCCCTCGAATATCCGTGCTTAGCAGTCAGTATCAGGCTAGCGCGGAGGGCTGTGGTTGTGATAGCGATCCGGGCTATAAACCGGAATTAATGACACGCGTACTGAGAGTTGACTTGGCGTACATGATCTAAGTATAGTAGAAAACGTCATAAAATCAACACTTTGCCGCTAGGACAGTGCTACTCACATGAGATTTGGATTGCCACAGTGATTAGCAGAATTGTAATCCGCATCATGTTTGGTCTGGTCTGCTACCAACGCGGTGTTTACTACTTATGATAAAAGACAGTAATCTAAAAACGGAGAATGTATGGCAAAAATAGTAAAAAACTACCTCGTATAAACATTTTTTAACAAAATTTTGACGCGAGCATATGTATTATGTATTTAAGCAATTCGATTTGGCCGTTTTCAGCTCGATATCACAGGAGTCGACAGCCAATCGGCTGAAGCGCCATTGTCAGTGATCTACCAAAAGGTAGAGCGTATGAGCGTAGGCTTCATATTTATATGGCTTTCCTCACATTTTTTCCGAGTGGTTCGATGTTCTGCATCCTGAAGCGCGTTTTCCAAACCGCACAAGAATGGCGATCTCTAAGTCATAATACAAACAAGATTGCATGCCTAACCGTCGTATCTGTTTCGTCACTATTTCTGGGCGAGGCTGGACTTCGTGAGATAACACACTCTTATCTTTATCTGATCACCCGCCAGCGGGCTCTGCTATTTGTCAATTGAGCTTGTGAACTTATGTACTCAGCTATAGTGATAAAACCTGTTTACACGAACAAGCGCGTTCCTCATGATGTCCATTTCAGCAACGGATAGGCCTTCAGCATATAAATCAACGTCAACGTGCAATACACAGAATCAATATTCGAGGAAAGTATCTGAATCTTGTTGCGTGTGTTTCTCTGCGTGTCTGCGTGGCAAAGCGTACACTATAGATTTCTGTCGTACGTTGAGCATGGCCTACTCTAGGTAAAGTAAAGTAAAGTAGGCCATGATGGGTAGATGTATATCTAAAATTCCTCTCATATCGATTGTACGGAGTATCGCATTTTTCAAATTTAAAAGATTGATTTTGATTCTAAAAAATACGCTACGCAATTCCCTTTCATCTAATTCTGTTCATCTGCTACCTGCTCCGCTATTTGTCCACGTGTTATAGATTATGCTTGCGCTATCTTAGCTTGCTGTGGGCGTAACCGCACAAAACTTCTGCGATCTCGTATACTGCGAAATGAGCCGCGTTATAGCTCCGGGCTATTCGTTTCACGCTAAAATATTTCCTGTTTGGCATAAACATAAGAGTATTCACGATTGGGCGTGGTAACACGAAAGAGAGAGAGAGAGAGAGAGATTGTGTGTGATCTCGTATGTACTTGCGTATCATTATTATTCATGCCCCATCAGAAATCTACGTACGGCCAACGTATCGCACGAGGCTGACATTTCGCATGGCCCTTGGTGGCTCTTGTGTGGTAAAGTATATGCAAACGCAACACTGGCCCGTGAACACGTGATTGGGTTTGGGTTTGGGCACACGAGAGTGCGATACGGCATGGGCCATCTGTAGCAAAGATGTGAGCCATGTATTTCCTTGACATGCCCATGTTTGGGCCTCATAACGCTTGGCGCTCATGCGCACGCCCATGCGCAAGCCTTGGTAACCCCACACGCGGGTCACGTATAGGAACGCTCGCATTTTTCTGACTGAGTGGTCACTGCAATATGCCATTCGTTGAAAGTCAGATACTATTCATCGATACTGACTCGCTGACATTGCAGGGTCGCACACTTAACCAGCTTCTCCCCTTACACACCGTGATGAACATAAGCATGAATGATTTCAAACATGGGGTTGAAAATTTACAATACGCGGACTGGTAAACGAATCAGCGTATACGCGTAGGCCAGGGATTTCCCTGGCGTAGGCTATACACAAAAGTAGGCACGTATAAGCACGTATCGACGCGATGTTGGTTTAAACTTGTGCAGCAAAACAACTGAAAGACGAAACCATATTATGTGACCAAAACCAACGTTTGCCTGATCCAGAATTTGTATTTTCTTAGAAAGATTGATAGTATAGCCGAAGTCGGGTGTTCACATACGATAGACACGGAGAATGTCACCACAGTCCAGTCAAGTTTTATAGCAATATATTGACAGTTGCCGATGGGCAATGGCGGGCGATTACATAGGCCTATCGTGTAGACATAGAAAGCTCCACCGCAGTGTTAACATCCAGTCATCCGAAAGCTTGTGGACAAAGTTTCCAATACATTCGTCTCGGCGTTAAAAACTTGGTGACACTTTCTTTCCCAAGCAGTCTGACAGGTACCAGACGATAGAATATACTGCCGTCTTAACCGACCAGGAACTGGCAAGTACAAATCCCTGCGGCGGGTCACGTACCACCAGTCCACCACCACATAACTTTCAAATGTGGCTGATTGCAAAGGTTTACAAACGGCAAAGAATATCGAATAGCCAATGGCAGATGATAATCAATTGATGTCGCAAAGAAGATTCCCGATAGATATAACCGCCGTCTTCACCTTATGAAGAAGCCGAATGCGTGTGAATGTTATTCGCAATTAACAAAGGGTTGCGGTTATGCTTTGTCTATGGTCTAAATCTGTAAAGAATCTTCTTTACAATAAAAATGACGATGGCACACGCACACGCAGTTTCTAATCGACAAAAGGCCTGTCGCTACTAAGTTACTCAGGCCGATCATCAGGAGGTGGCGATACCGGTTCCGGGTATGATCCAACCGAATACGGCTCATTTTTTAAAAGCTTAATATCGCAAAGACCTAATTAAAGCAATTCCTAAAGTATGATGAGGTTAGTATAATGGAAAGTGTTTTTGGATCAAGCAATCTTGTCAACTTTTTCTTTGCTTGCTATCTTCCTTTTTATATAAATAACACACAAGGAAGCAGACTGAAGATGACGACAACCATTGAGCTGAAACTTGACGAGAATGACGTCACAGCTCCCGAAGTGGCTGTAAATAAAATTTTGATTAAATCAGTGAAAATACTTGACTACTGTTGTGTCCCGTGGAGTGAGAGGCTCCAGGCGCCATCTGCTCCCTTTTAAACATTCACTGTTGGCTTAGGAATGTCATGGATTGCGAGAAGAATCCGCCGATCGATTGTACTGTACGTAGTAATTATATTTAATCGCCGATTAGAGAGTCGTAATTTCTACTATTAGTTCTTAATCGGAGATTAACTTTAATCAGGGATTGTACCTAATCGGGATCTGTTAAGCTAGCCCTACTTGCTTGGTTTTGATCCAGATCGCTGGTTAGCCAGCAATGAGTGTGAATACAGTTTGATATGAACCTAAACTTAGACTTACTGGGAACATCTGCGGCTTTGGTCGTGACGCTTGTTTCCATTGGTGGCTTTGTTGACTTAGCTGCCGCATCTGTTGCATCTGGCTTGCTTGTCATATCCGGTTCGACTGGCGTGTTTGCGGGATCAACCGGTTTGGGTGTCAATTTTGGTATAGCCGGCTTCGGTGGCGGAACCGCTTCACCGGCTGGCGGAACCGCTTCATCGGCTGGCGGAACCGCTTCGTCGGCTGGCAAAAAATTATTGTATGGTAAGTTGTATTTAAAAGATTTTAACCCATCTGCTAGGGAGGAAAATCTCTCGCTAACCAGTCCCAGTCGCTATGCTAGGTTGAAATTAGGAGGCCAGGAGCAGGCAGGGCATGCTCCGCGTAAAGAAAATGCCAAATCATGATGGGACTATCGGGATTCTGATCGGAAGCTCCTGAGTCAAACCAAAGACTTTTTTAACTCATAGAGTCAATCCAACTATACAACCTTATTGTCATAGGTCAATGCTTAGTAGGCATACTCATGTCGTTATTTTTAGTTTACCGCCCGGATCCCTATTACAACCCCGCACTCTGTCGATACTGAGTGACAAGCGGTTTCAATTGTATAGTTTGGTTTGACTCGGTTGTAAATGAAACCCGGAACCTAGCGATCAGAAAGCGGACTGTCAAGTTGACTCCAGTCAAGGCCGGATAATATGCACACAAGACACAACAGAGAACAGAACTCACCGTAGACGGCGACGCTTTGGATTAAAACGATACAGGCGACGACAAACAGCACTTTCATCTTGTAGAGCTTCTAGTGAATGACAGAAATAGGCAGAAAGTATGGAAAGGCTAAGCCTAGTGCTCTAAAAGTTTCAACAACTCATAACTTTTCAGTTTTCGAGTAAAATTGAATTTAAACTCTTCTACTTGTAAGCTTTGCTTTGTGGGTCATAGCCCACGTCACGTCGGAATACCGATACGTATTCAGTTGACTTACTGATAAGGTTATGGCTCTGTTAGTAGTGGTATAATGGTATAATGAAGGCAGGGTGATCAAACGAAGAAGAGGACGGAGCGTTGGTTAAGTAGGGACGGCTCGCCGAAATTTTTATTCGTAGTCTGCCGTCTCTGGACCGTTGCAGCTGACCGAACCGCACGAGATAACTTCTGCATTTACCTTTGATGTAGCCAATGTCGTTAGCAGTCAAGCTGAAAACGCTACGCACGCAAGATTTCTGAAACACTAGACATATAAACTGCCGACGCCAACAGTAGTTGGAATCGGTACATAAGCATTCGCGTCATTCTTCATTTCCTGCACATTACTGCTGCTATGAAATGACCCTGTCTGTGTAATGGATGTTTCCAGCTACAGCCTCAGTTAGAACAACACATTTGCTTGGGAATTTTTCCTCACATCAGAGTATTCTAAATGATGATGATGGTTGGTTGGTGCATCGACTACTCAGGTCTTTTACACCATTCTATACTTGTTTAAAAATAAAAAATATTAGTCATTTTCCCTCATCGGTCTAAACATATCTGCCTGTCGAAGAAAAAGGAAGAGGATTGGTTAGGATTTCTTTGATGGTGAAAGAAATATTGAGTTTGAGAGCCTGTTGTCGGAATATGAGTCTTTGACGGCTGTATTTGTGGCAGTAAATGAGGAAGGGGTTGAGAGTTTTCCTGGTTCCACAGGTTTGGCAAAGTATTCTTATTCACCCTGCACTCTCCCTATGCGAGTAATATCCACGCCCAAACCGCTAACACTGAATAATTGAATCACTGTAAGTTACCACACCACGACTAATTACATTGTACACTGTCACTTTATGTTTCTTTCCGACTCCTATGATCACATTACAGTAACCTCTGAAGGCTGTTTCTAGCTGTATTATAGCCACACCCAGTCAATAACGGCTCATGTGTCGAGCAGACAGCTGTCACAGACGCGCGACTGCAACATATTTTAACAAGAAATTTAGCGGTCGTAAAACTATTGACGCTGTATTAAACTTTTTCAACGGCTGATCACATTACGGCACTGCTTAAAGGCCGGTTAGCTAATGCCTATGCTAACACAATAGTCTATTATTATTATTATTATTCGCGTAGTCGGCACTAATTTCTGCTTTTTCCGCACTTCCCTGTCATTGCCATTTCACGCTATTCAAATTAGTAACAGATTTATGTACTTCTACTCGGGTGTCTTGAAAACAGTTGTCTGTCATGCCTGTATTAGGCAATCACTCCCGACAATCAAACGCTGATATACTGTGTGAAGTTACGCCTTATAAGTCGAAAATACAAACTTTTCAATGCAAAATGCAACCCGGCTCAAAACCATGCCGATTAGTATATTCGGACAATGAGTTGATTTGAGTTGAACCGGGCGAGTGCTGTGGTGATATAATTTATCTGGATCAGAATTAATCTTAATTCTTAAACAGTACATAAAACAGTACAGTACCGTACTGGTTAACATAAGCTTTCAAATCCACGGTCAGTTACAAGGGAGGGAGGATTGCGACAAGAATGACACCCGACCAAAAATCACTTTCAAATCGCGCACGGTTCGATTTATCGTAGCCACGTACAAATGGAACATGGTCTAATGACAAAGTTGCTATCTTAAGCAAAACATCTGCATCTGCTACTGCTTCATCACAATGCTTTCACCTTTGTCTATACGAATATATACAGACTACTATCGTGCTGCGGCACCCTCGAATAGAGCCGTCGCTTACGGCTGTAACACGCGTCTCAGCCACGCCCGAATTATCGAACGCTAAATTATTTAACGAATGTATCATATAGCTTCGGGCATCGCCTGTTTATATGACTCACACCAATTCGTACAACGTAGTGATAATGAATTAATGCCAACTACGCGAAATATGCAAGAATTTGGTGACGCCCTGTTTCTGAATAATGCAAATGTGTTTTCTGTTTATCTCAAATTACCGACTTCGTTTATGACAATGAAGAAACAACGACACTGATGATTGATCGTCCGATCTCAAAGATTTTGAATTCCATTTTCTGAATAAACTAAGGCAGGACGAAAAATGTTGTGGTGACATTATATCTGATTGTCTATCGGCTTTTTGGAAATAACCATGGTAACGGCCATAAGATATTAGTACATCCGATATTCATTACTACAATCAGCGATATTTTGTAAAGATACTAAAAAATTGACTATAAAATCAAAGGGAGATACTTAAAAAAACCGTCAATAAGAAATTTTCGTAGAATTCCAACCATAAGAATCAAACGTAAACTTTCGTAATTGACGAGATAAGGGCGTTAGGCCGAAAGTGCAGACGTGAAACATTGAAGCCTTATATGGTGATGATGAGTTATTGTGGTATCGCGTTTTCGGTCTTGTACATCCCTTAAAGGTCAGAATGCCGACACCTGTATTGAATTGTCACACTCGTGGACCATAAGGCCTGAATATGACCATGAATGACACAGACATGATACACTAGCGGACTAGCCAAAGGTGAGTTTGCAAAGCGCACGTTCTACAAACGGCCACTCGCAATCGTAGTGAGCAAATCAGGGATTTCAACAAATTTCTAAAAGGAGCCTGGAACCTGCCTAAAGCTCATAGAAAGATTTCTTCGCGGCGTCTAAGGACGACACATCTAAACCCGAATTTTACAGCAACCCCGTCTCAGCAGCGACACGGTTCTCATTCTTACCCTCATTGAGAGAGTCATCCAAGCGAACAAGTAACCGAATAACGCGGTTTATCCTCCCGATACTCTAAATTTCTCCCGAAATCGTAGCGAGAATGCAATATGAACGTGTCAAGACTTTTCTATCGAATCCTCTCCCAGTAATGTTGAGTTCATGAAGTTTTTATTACGACTGTTATTAGGCTTGTCTGCTATTGAGGAAGCTATTCGCTAGTCAATTTTATCGTGGGAGTAATTTGCAAGCAAGAAACAAGCTTTAAAAGACTGAAGGTAACGTGTCGTGATACTCGTGAATATACTTGAGTAAACCTGTCATGGTAACTCCCTCCTGTGTACCCAAGAGCCAGTGGTACGTGTTCTTGCGGCTACAGTATATATGTTGTTGGTGGTATTTTTTTTTATCTATGGCATTTTCAACCCTACCAAGGTAATGTACACCAGTCGCCAGTACATCTTTCAATACTTGCGGTTTATATCCGGGAACAACCCCCGACGATGACTGGAATTTCCAACCCTACTAAGGTAATGTAAGCCCGGTCAATGCGCATGGCCTATAAGTAGACCTTAGTACACTTATGGCTCATAACCCGGATCAATAACACAATTTCAAGTAGTGGGCTCCAAAGTTTATTCAGGCCCCAAATTTCTCTGCGCGCCTCCATTCCCATTTGCAACGCACTTATAATCAACAACAATTCCACTATATTGACTTTTATTTAACGCGATATATTTGCCAATCTTCGTTAGCCTGCTAGGCCATGGTAGCGATGTGGTTCGTGCGACACAGCGATTTCAATTTAGTCTGAAAATATCGTTGCAAAGATAAACTGACAGCTTGACTTGGCAAAAAATGCGAACTGTGATCTTTGATTTTTGTGCAGTTGTATGTATAATAATCGCTAGGTGGGGCTGACAAGCACGAGGGTAATTGACAATATATATAGCGCGTCAGAACAAGTCGGATCTGACCGTTCAGTCAGCACGTCAGAACCATTCAGATCTGAGTACAGCAATCCATCTCTGTAATAACCGTTAGGTGGGGCTGACAAGCACCTGCATAACTCGCAGGAATATTTAGATATCCCTGATAACTCCCTACCCTCTCCGTTTCATGAAAGATAATTCTCAACTTATTTCATATATTGAAGCTCTTTGTAGGATAATATGACTACCAACGTCTCCTGCTTCGGCTTGCTCTATGTGGGAGTGCCATTAGTGCCATCACTTTCCCGAATATTTCGAACCCCTGAGCCGAGAAATTTACTTTGTTTGTAACTAATCGTCCGCCATCGAAATTCGTAGGTAGAGCTGTGCAATTTCACGGTGCAAAATTTGTATAAAAGTTAAACATCAGTGCCATCACTTTCCCCGTTTAATGAGTTTCAAGAACGTTTTTCTCCTCGCAATTAAAAATAAATATTTCGCGGTCACGTAACGATCATAATTTCTGTCAAATATCTTTTTCCGGCATCCAATCTGACAACTCGATACAAAAATAGAAGTAAACTCACCGATATTTATTTATTACCAACAGCACAAGCGCGTGATAGTGTGTGGCTCCCTTTTTTCCAAACTTTTTTCATTTGCTTAAATCCACTGCCAACAAGACGATGTTATCTTAATTTCGTCGTCCGGTGTAGCCGATCAAAATTTTGCCTCAAGGGGCTTAAGTTAATAAGATAATAAACTTGTTCAGATTTACAACAGTGTGAAGGGATAGCGGGTAAAAATGGCCAGACGATATAGTAGTTAATGTGTTCAATCTATACTATCATAAGTATAGAGTATACATGGTGAGATGACCTTTTTGTGCAATGTTGCCAAGGATTTTATCAACTGAAAGGCGACTATAGCGATAGAATAGGATAGGATATTTAGTGAAACATGACACAATTTTTCGCACGTTTCAGACACATTTACGCGCGACCCCTTCGTAGAGGAACCTGGAAGTTATCCGACGCTACGTTGCAGGCCGCATTTTAACCACGCATCGAAACTTCACATCGTTCTCATGGCTGACTAACTCGCCCGTCAATGGCCGATGAGATGACCTTTTTGTGCAATGTTGCCAAGGCTTTAATTAACTTAAAGGCGACTATAGCGATAGAACGGCAAACAGGAACAGACAAGAAAGCAAGACTAGCGTTTAGTGAAACCGGCCAAGCTCTTATATCGAGAAAAGCAGTAATAATTAGTATCATGGGATTGGGAACGTGAAACATAATTAGAACGGCGTCCGTTTCACCACAGATGGTTTGGTTGTCCGATAAGGAACAGAACTACTTTACTCACTGTTCCGTCTTTACGATCATAAGTTATTTCCTACGTTTCCTCTACAAAAAGAACCATATAGTGCATTTTCTTACTCACATTGAATTTAAATTGCAATTGCTCAGATCAATTTTATGTTCCACGTCATGATTCTGTTAGGATTACTTATTTTGATTCTGGTGTATAAGACCGTTAACGTAGCAGTCAACACCAAAATATAACTGTTATCATGATCCTCATGTAGAGAATGGGCGATAAAGATGGCTAGATCGAACGTCAGTGTGTCTTACTGGTCAGTAGTTAATCAATCTGTGGCCATGCTTACTGAGCTTTATAAGCAGTTTGCAGTGCCAAAGGTGTATCAAATGAAATCACAGACACCGGAGCTACGCGGGGGGAGAGGAGGTCGATAGGTCAATTACGAATTATGAAAATTATATAAAAAAAGTATATTGTAAAGAAGATCACCACAGATTTAGCGTCCAGCTTTAGTTTATTGAGAATTAAAACATTCACTGCATATTTAACATCCATCAGACTCCTTTTGCTATTATATAATTTCACCGATATCTGATTGACCTCTATCAGATTCACTATTCGAAAATATTTATTTTATGGCAGTTTAGATATAGCCATATTTCCATGATGGAGTTAAGCCTTAGCCTACTATTATTAACCTCGCAGTGCGTGTTCACGCAAGGTAAGACATCTTCTGTATTTCTCACTTCGCTTGATAGTGATTCGGGGGAGACGAAGGGTTGTGCTGTACAGGTTGTGAAAATTATCAAGAACGGCAAACAACAATGTTTTACGTTATTTATCCTTAGGCTTAAGCGTTTTAAAGCCTTCAATAGTAATAAGCCATGTCCCATGATAATTCAAAAAGATCCTGCGTGACGGAGAGATTTTCTGCATGATCTTTTGTCGCTTTTGACGGTCATACTCTGGGTGGCAAATTTTCGAACACGTGAAAGAATTATTGTAGCTGTTTATGCTATTTTAATTTAATCCTTTCATTTGTTTCGCTGGCGGCAATATATTCTCGCCTAAACCGGATAATAAATGAGGATATCTGAGTTGAGGTGTATTAAGTCGTTATCAATGAAAAATAAAACACCAGTCATGCTGCGTTTGAAATCTGGACAAATGGGGCAGTTTGTGACAAGAAGGGCATTCTTCGCAAATCGCGGCAGACCATTAGCGATTTGATCCACTTCCCACCTAATAAAATCCTGTAGAATAGTAGCGACCCATTCTATGGCGCCACTAAAAAATCTTTCATAATAAAAATAAAAATTTAAGAGCAATTTTTACAGTGCTTGGAACAGCAGTCGTCCTAAAATTTGACGCAGATCGGATTGGAAAGTTTGTGAAAGCACATAATGATATTCGGGCTCAAGTCAGCAACCCAGTAGCCAGCGATATGCAAACAATGTCATGGGATGAAAACTTGGCCCGTATCGCTGAGGCAAACGTCAAGTAAGAAAGTATATAAATAGGCCTACAGACAAAAGTGCCTGACCAGCCGTTGGCTACATTGGCGCTTCCTTGTCCAATTTATACATAATGCTCAAAAGCTTTCCGAGGTCACTCGATTACAAATAAGGATAAAATCAATATAAAATAGGCCTCTCTTAAAGCCACTGACCTATAAATTCAAAATTTTGCTGTTCAGGACCTGCGTGATGAAGCATACCTTAACAAAGAACCGAAAAACAGACGAGTTTGAACTAGTCGGAGAGAACCTTTACGACCATTGGGGCGGTAACAACACTCAAACTCTAGAGAATATAGCACATCGAACGTTGACGGCCTGGTACAGCGAGGTATAGGACACCCATGTCTTTATATCGCTTGGATAACCATGTGTAAATGCTGCATGGAGTTCTTAATTAAGAACTGCTGTGAATAACTTTCTCTTTTTTTTGCTATTTGACGAAAAATAAAACTCTCTCTCTCTCTCTCTCTCTCTCTCTCTCTCTCTCTCTCTCTCTCTCTCTCTCTCTCTCTCTCTCTCTCTCTCTCTCTCTCTCTCTCTCTCTCTTGTACTGATTGGATCTTCGAACATCGGCTCCACTACATTCTTCAATCATCGTTTTATATAGGTTTCAGATTATCATTTCGAGAACAGAACCTGTACGGGGAAGATGTGTGGCCATTACACACAAGTAGTGTGGGCTACATCATTTAAAGTTGGCTGCGCAATCGCAGTGTGCGAGTGAGTATAGGCTCACATGTTATCCATTGTACTATTTCGTGGGTACTCCTTACTCCTAATGACAAAAAATTGTCATTTTTCGATTCAAGAGTGTCCGTTTATCACAAAATTCACCAATAGCAGATATTTGGACCCAATATTATGATCTGATACCACCCACGGGTCTTGTGCGTCGTGGGCGAGCTAAATGGATGACGGTCCATTAAACAGATCTGTTACATAAGTTAGAAAATGGCTTCTGTCGTATGGCGCTTTCGGACTAGATGTCACGCCAGCCACACAGCAACCACTGTCTACGACATACCGTACAAGTCTCAGCACTGTTAATAAATCTTCGGAATATTTTTGCCGTGCAACCTACTTGCAGTAGTTATGACGGAAACCTATCCTTCATTTAAATCGAACAATCGTATGCCTTCTATTTCCAGTGGTGTGGGCGGAGGATTGGATGGAGTCCTGGTGTGCTGTAACTACGGACCAGCAGGAAACCAAGAAGGGTAAGTCTTAAAGGCTTACGGAGGGCTATGATTGTGATAGCGATCCGGACTATAAGTCAGACGTATTGACCCGTGTACTGTGACCTTAGTAGGGTTAACAGAACGCCATAAATTCAAGATTTTTTCGCGTCAATCAAGCCTAATTAAACTTTTTCAGACCGGACGGACCACACAGTCCATACAAGGTTGGTGAGCCATGTACTGAATGTTTTGAAGGACAAAGCTGCAACAATAATCTGTGCCGAACGCCCGATGGCGTTACACCACCACCTGAACTAATGCCTGGTAAGATAAAAATCTATAGGCCAAAGCGTGCCCAGGCCACAGCTTGGCAGTCGGTTTCGGGGAAATGCGGAGAGTCGTGATTGTAACAGTGACCTGGGCTGTAAACTGAAAGTATTGACGCGTATACCGTAAGCATTGACATGGCGTAAATGACCTTAGCAGTTGAAAAACGCCATAAATTAATTAAAAAAAAAAAAGAATATTAGCATATTGTAGCCACCGTAAATGGTAATAAAGGTGAGTTGAATCATCTAGTCTGCCGTAACAAAGGCGCGTAACATGACGGCCGCCCCGCCGCTTTGCAACACTCATCGCATTTCTGATTGCTTATTGCACCCACCGTGAATGTTAACATAGGCTCCTTCCTATAATATGGTTCACCAGATCAGCCAGCAATGGCATGGTGCTTTGAATATCGCGTATTGTAGACACCGTAAATGGAGTTGAAGGCACACAGCATGATCTAATCTGATTAACCCGATCTGCCAGGGAATGCTCAATTCTTTGCAGGCTGCATTAGCAGAGGTATATATTGTGGCGCGCCAGACCTCATCGGTGATAAGCGCCACTCTATCTTTTAAACAATAATAATGTAGCCTACTGTAGGCCAAGTGCGCGAGTGAGGCACGCCAGCGTTTCAATAGCAGGGTTTATCGCTGTCGCCTCCGCCTAGTGCTTGGACTTCAGCAACTCAGCCAAGATCTCAAGAATGACTTAGTCATGGAACACAATGTCATCCGGAGTACCGTCAACGATCCACAAGCCTCGGATATGCAAAAGTTGGTCTGGGATGATGAACTAGCAAATGTTGCAGAAGAAAACGTTAGGTGAGCAGTTGGAAATCATGGAGAAGCCAGGACTTGTTTCCTTAGGTAACGGTGGTACTCTGGGTGTCTATACGTGGCTGCAGGCTACATAGATTTCCATCGTGGGTACCTCCCTTGCATTTTGATTCTGGGTAGTAGGCGTATATACTTACTCTCTTGCAGAAGTGGAGAAAAAAAAAGAGAGAGAGAGAGAGAAGGGGAGAGAGAGAGAGAGAAAGAGAGAAAGAGAGAGAGAGAGATTAGTTGTAAACGGCCTAAATATGAAAAGAATAGCTAAGGAAAATAATATTGATTGACAACCCCCTGGGCTAGTCTTCAACAAAATCTTGCTTTTTAAGGGGTTGTGTGCGTAAACACACTCGACCGGATCAACTGAGAACAAGTCGATTCCCCCAAATCGGCGAAAACTTATACTTGTACCGAGGAACGGACAAGAGCTTGGACAACATCGCATCACGGATCGTCTCAAAGTGGTTTAGTGAGGTAAGCGAGAAATGAAAGAGAGAGATGACAATACCGATATTCCTTCTGAAATCAAAAGTAACTGACGGCCTGGTCCAGAGCACGCTCCCAACGCCATAAATTTGTCAGTGCGTCAAACTGTATTAATTTAGCGGCAGATTACCACTCGAAAAAATTTGTCGAAACCCATCCATTGTCTTTACCGAGTGACTGGGTTCTTGCGCAGGTGTATGGGCCCGGTGGCAGTATGAGTACATCACACTGTTTTGGAAAAGCGAGAAGAGAGAGAGAGGGAGAGGGAGAGAAATAGAGAGAGACCGGGAGAGAGAGAAGTCAATTTAAAAGGAGAGAGAAAGAGAGAAATACAACACTATGCTAAGTACGCCACATGGTTTGTTTTAGGAAAAGGATTACGATTTCAAGACTAGGACTTGCACTCCAGGAAAAATGTGCACCCACTATTCTCAACTTATTTGGGCTTCCACTACCAGCGTCGGTTGCGCAATTGCAGTATGCAAGTAAAACGGCCTAGTATATATTACGTCTGTAGGCTAAGGACAAGGACATAGCTTTGTCCGCATTTAAATTTTGCTGCATTTACACAGACACACGGTGGTACGCACACACTACTCGTCTTGCATTTTTGCACATTTACTAACATTTACGATGATTGCAATAGCCATGGTGTTGGTTGTTGGCAACAATACTACAGGCCTGTACAAAATATTTTAATGCTACAGGCCTGTGGTCTACTAATAATAGACCAATCTTTCACGACAAATCTTCAGTCTTGTGAACTGTTTTAGTGGCGAAGAAGAAGGCCAAGTGAGCGGAATACTGGCGTGCTGCAATTACGGTCCCCCTGGAAATCTGATGGAGTGCGTAATGTATCTTTTCTTTCGTTTCGCTTTTTCCTTTTCTTCGGACTAAACGTAAAGGGCCGCCGCACATCAGCCACTGCTTGGTGGCCTCGTCCATATGTTCATCGACTAGTCACTCCATTGGATGGCTTATACAGTATACACTGTACGCGAATGCATGGATGACAGAGCCTGAGGTTTGCGGAGTTCATAAGACAAGGTTTAC
Source organism: Botrylloides violaceus (assembly GCA_030412335.1). Taxonomy (NCBI): domain Eukaryota; kingdom Metazoa; phylum Chordata; class Ascidiacea; order Stolidobranchia; family Styelidae; genus Botrylloides; species Botrylloides violaceus. The sequence goes on from JASFYC010000320.1 coordinate 2,396,743, forward strand.
GGATCTCCTCTCCTTCATTAATTGACGGCAAAGAATAACTAGACGATTCCGATTCAATTTCAAGTATTCTTGTTACAGTGAAAATGGCTTCTTGAGTCCATACACTCAAGGAACGCAATGTACAAGATGCAAGGAAACTCAAACATGTTCAGATAAATTATGCTACACTGCGTCTGAACCATCCAACACGACGCCAAAGCCAACGCAAACTCCAAGCCCTACTACTCCAAAACCCGCAAAGCCTACAAAAGCTGAAACTACCTCTACTGTCTCAACATCAACTTCCAAAATGACCACCGCTAAATTGCCACAGCCAAGTATTGCTGCTGAGACTACAAAACCTACCGAAAGCGTCACCTCTGCTAAATCAACAGAGAAGTTGCCTCCGTCCGGCACTCCTCCAAAACCTACGGAACCATCAGGACCATCACCAAGTACCCCAACTGCGGCTAAAATGCCAAGCAATGAGCAAAGCAGCGCAATTCCAGCAGTCACTCAAGAGGCAGTCGTAAGCAATACAATCGCTAACACGCAGGAACCAGCAAACAGCAACGCCACTAGTAAGTCAGATCACCGACTATATATGTCTATGCACTTTCGCAATGGTTAGACTAGAATTTCACAGCTCTACAGCTGTTTAAAGGCGAGATATATAGATGCCAGATAAAAGTTCATCGCCGATTAAGTCTTCGAGAATCAATTTTATTTTGCAGGCCCAACACCAGTATCAACCACATCAGCAGAGAGAAGCGTCCATACCAATCAATTGCTTCTGGTCGCAGCAATCAGCTACTTGACCGGGTGGTTCTTTACCAGCCAAAGGCACTGATACTGAAGCTTCATAGTTACAACATGTTCTTAGAACTAATGTAGGCGATGGTTATATAGTGTTATCAGATTGAATTTAAGGTGTCGTTGACATCATGTATCACGCGTAGGCCATTAACTTTTAGCATATATCCTAGTAACATCCAAATAAGAAAGGTTTGATTAAAGGTCGCCATATAACCTCTGAGATATAAAATTTCAGCCAGATCGGTCTCCGCTACAGGATTTTAGTATCAGCCATCGACCCGCCTATAATGTTAGAGATAGCCTAGTGCTCTCCGGGTAATAATTTCCATTTACGCAAGCATTACATATTGGCCGTAAGGCACACAAGATTACAGTATAAATGGTTAGTTCGGAAAGGATGCTTCATTTCAAACGGCGAAGAGCTTTCAAGTTTGCATCTACAGCTTTTTTCCGGTTGGACAGACAGGGCGGTTACTAAAAATGTACTCATTGAGTTAGATGCACGATGCACTGCGTTTTCGTCATTTCTGAGTAGGCCTATTACGTAATGTAAATATACGAAGCCAAGTGATTTTCATTCGACGTTGAGGTGTAGAGAGTTTATTTGCAGAGGACTTTGATTAGCGTCCATTCGCAAGGTATACATACGTGGTTTATTTGCTTTATTCGCAGCCTGCAGAAGAAATGAACGATTGAGTGATGAGTTTTGCGTACGAAATCTTTTGGAAAGAGGTCGTTTATCTGGGTTAGACTATACGCCTAGAATAGACCGAGGATCATTTGGTGGTTTCAGTGAGCGTAGGCCTATTATCGCCATCCCAGAAGAAAGAAAGCCTCTCAAGGCTTTCCCGGCTCGACGCCATAGAACTATGTCGTGAAGCTCACTATTTCTACCGTAAGTGTACGTCCGCCATCGGCTACTATCAATAGTGTTCTCTTAACCAGAAATCCGGTTCGGGCCGACACTCGTTCACAATTGCAGATTCATAGGCCGAGAGGTCGGAATTTACGTGACAATGCTACTTTTTCTCTTTACATTGGCTGTGGTTTGCCAAACTATCACGGCAAGTGAAGGTAAGTGTGGATATGTCGATCTAAATTAATCTTGAATAACATCCAGTCCAGTTTATTGAAATATAATTCACAAGATTCCAGACTGTTACCCTACTGTAGTAATATATAGAATAAGTCACCACAGATTTAACGTCTAGTCCAGTTTATTGGAAAATAATTCACAAACTTTCGCAGCTCCGCTCCTTCATCAGGATAACTGTCTTGGATCTTGGATCATTTAATTTTCTAATACCGCATCTAAGATCAGTTTATCTATGATTGTGAGGGAGAGAGAGAGAGAGAGAGAGAGATGCGGATACGTTATAATACTGTAGTCATACTGGCGAAGTCTTGTCATCTCCTGTAGATAGGCTAGTCAGGATAAAACAAAGTAAAAAATATAATGTAACAGAGTCTGGTGTGTATAGGCCTACTCAAGCCACAAACCTCTTTCAGATCACTTCATTAGACCAGTTTCCGGTGCGGTACTGAAGCGAGATTTTCGCCACGCTCACAACTATTTCAGAAGCAAGGTCAGTCCCCCAGCGTCTAATATGAGAAGACTGCAGTGGGATGAGGATCTCGAGAGGAAAGCAAAAGAGAAAGTGAGGTAGGATAAATCCTTCAACCGCTTTGACTGAAAGAGTGAGAGAGAGAGGAAGGAGAGAGAGTGGGTAAAGCACTTATGAAAAGTAGCCAATTTCCACCTAGCAGGCAGTGGCCCATCTCAAGATTTACTCTTCTACTATTTCGTAATAATAGCTCGGCCAGATTGCTATCGTGCTGTGTAGGCTTACTTTCCTTGCATTTTGACTATGGCGTCACATTTCAAATTGTGTTGTAAAGAAGATCACCACAGATTTAGCGTCCAGCCTTAGTTTATTGAGAATTAAAACATTCACTAGCTTTCGGAGCTCCGCTCCTTCATCAGGTGAAGATGGAATGAATCGTAAATAGTAATAGCACAATTTGAATTAAAACAGAATAATAGATATTGTGACGTCATAGAGCGGGTAAATGAATGAACCAATTATATCACAGCTGAGGTGGGCACAGGAGAGAGGGCGGGCGAGTAGGCGATGGAGGTGGAGAAAGCTTGTGGATAGGAGCCACTGGATGTTGAAACTTCGACACATTCTTCGCAACCTCCAACATATCTTAGACAGCGACTCCAAATGTCGAGAAGCATTCCCCCATCGTCCCCTCCTAGCCATCCGACAACCGCCGAACCTCCGTCAGATTCTGGTAAGAAGCAAATTACCCGACCTAACCCACAGCAACTCCGTACAGAAATGCTGTAACACCAAGTGCAAAACCTGTCCGGTCCTCGACACCGATGCCGCAATATCCAGAGACAACCACACAAATCACATTACACGGGGAAACTTTACATGCAAATCAAAGGACGTGATTTACCTCATTCGTTGCAAACATGGGTGCGACAACGCTTGGTACATCGGGGAAACAAGTCAACCACTACACATACGACTCAACGGACATAGACACGACACAATTCGTTCCAACTACACCAAACCAGTTAGTGAACACTTCTCTTCACATGGGCATTCGAAAGACGACATGAAAATTAATATACTACAGGGACCAATACATAACACCACACTACGTCGTGCTATGGAGCAGAAGTTGGTGGACAAATTTGACACTCACCAACGGGGCCTCAACCGGGATAGAGGATGCATGTCACACTATGTCATCACTACCACTAATAACGACAATATCAACGCACAGTAACCTTACACACCCCAACACTTCACGCATCCCAACCCTCACCTCCCATACCTCACTTTCCGACACAGACTAGGCATACCTATAAAATATACTCATAATTCTGCGCCAGAAAAATATTTTTGCAGGAACTCTGGTGACCCATCAAGAAATTGGATCATCTGGCCAAGTGAGCGAACAACAACGGAAATACACTCCACGGTGAAGAGAGAAGCGTCCAACAGATCAGAGCCATATATCACCACATCTCTTCCTCCACACACAGAGACTTCTGGCCGGACCACCCCCACCGCTTTTACACCCACGTCTATATTCACTCATCAATGAACCCTATTTTATTGCACCCATTTCCACAGACCGTCACCCAGACCACAACTCTCGGACATTGCATGTGAAATAAATCCGTTTTTTGTTCACCAGGAGCCACTTGGATGAGAAAGGGTTCTGAGAACCTGGGAGGTCTTTCATTTTAACCGGGTTTTACTTTGGCCTCCGAGTGACTTCCTACCAGGAACACTCAAACATCACTTCCGGTTACGTCCCGGATACGTTTACGCAACCGGATTTCAACATCCAGTGGCTCCTATCCACAAGCTTTCTCCACCTCCATCGCCTACTCGCCCGCCCTCTCTCCTGTGCCCACCTCAGCTGTGATATAATTGGTTCATTCATTTACCCGCTCTATGACGTCACAATATCTATTATTCTGTTTTAATTCAAATTGTGCTATTACTATTTACGATTCATTCCATCTTCACCTGATGAAGGAGCGGAGCTCCGAAAGCTAGTGAATGTTTTAATTCTCAATAAACTAAGGCTGGACGCTAAATCTGTGGTGATCTTCTTTACAATATCTATTGATCGTCCGCCATCGGCTCCACTAACATTTCAATTTGTGAAATTGATTGATTGGTTGATTGATTGATTGATTGATTGATTGATTGACGATTGATTGATTGGTTGATTGATTGATTGATTGATTGGTTGATTGATTGATTGATTGATTCATTGATTGATGTTATTATCGCAGAAATTGTTCATTTACGCACACCTATCCTCCTGCTCGAACGGATGAATTCAATGTGGTTGGCGAGAACTTGTACGCTGGAGATGAGTTCCGATATTCTGATGCTGGATTTGGGATCGCAAGGACTTGGTTCAATGAGGTAGGCATGAAAATTATGGATGAAATTGTGGGGGGGTTGACCCCAAAAGCCGCAGATAAATAAGAAGGTTTCCGACGTCACTGTGTAATCACGAGCGATTCAATCCACAAATGGAACATGTCCGAGCTCTGCGATGACATTCAACTATGGCAGATAGGCGTACGGGCGTCAGTGTTACGGATGACTTTTACAGGTCACTTGGTTGGCTAGTTTATAACTATAGGCCTGTCCTAAACCTGCTTGAAACCTATAGGCCTGCAAAACCTTCAGCCTAATTTCTTTTTTCTGGGCAGAGCCAGTTTTACAAGTTTAGTCATGGTTCGGGATGCAAAAAAGGATGTCAATGTGGTCATTACAAGCAACTAGTTTGGGCTGAAACGCGAAAGTTAGGATGCGCCATGGCGATATGCAGGTGAAGAAGCGAATCTAGATTTATCACACAAAGAGAGAGAGAGAGAGAGAGAGAGAAAGATAGAGAGAGAAAGAGAGAGAGAGATCTACCTCGCTGTGTTGTGGACCTGTGAAATATAGTCAACGTTTAAGTCTGCGTATAGCATTCGCCTACGCCTACCGGTCGCCTACGTCTTATCTAAAATCCATGACTGTATTTGACTTTTCCAGTGAAATTGATGAAGGACACGGACGAACTTTGGTGGCTTGTCACTACGGACCTATCGGCAATAAATAGTAAGTATTTTGAACGTTTTTAAATTTACAACTTATTTTTATGTGTGTTATTTTATATCTAGCATTTCGGAATCCCGCGAAATTCTTCCGTATCAAGTTGGAGCGCGTTGTAGTGATTGTCCAAAAGATGCCCCGCGTTGCGTTGTTGGTCTGTGCATTCCATAAATTTGATTGACGTCAGGAGCCTTGAAGTCCTAAAACACAGCTTAGACTGCACCACTTGCTGTGCTGACCTTGGCATCAAACCTGTCAACCACTCGAAATGAAATGAGGCTTGAAAATCTATAAGGAAAGCTGGATAACGCAATCATTCATTATTAATTTTTTTTAGAATCGGTCTTTTTCGGTGATTTGCGATATTATATAGTTAGGGAGGCCATTTTTTTGTTACTTTCTAACATGAGATGTGCTTTTCTGAACCCGGTCGCTTTAAAATTAAGGTGTCTTGATTTGGCAATAAAATTGTTTTCTCTATAGCCAAGGCGTAGAGGATTGGTAGGTAGGCCTAACGTGAGACGGTTACCATCAGACAAATTGTCGGCCCGAAGTTCAGGCAGGTCTTATGCTAAGATGGGGTTTGATCATAGATCGCTTACAGAGAACAGTTTCTAATGCGGCTCATGTGCGCTATTGAGATTTCTAGATATTTACTTTTTGGCGCGCCCCGATTCATTTTGAGAATTTTAATCGGCAGGTTGTCCGGTTGGGACGTTTTGTGGCTGGCGACAATATGAAGAGGTTTTGAGTATTTCGTGGTCAGTTGTTCGGAAATGTAGCATTTCTTATCGCGTTCAAATTTTTAATAGGCCCTTTAAATCGCTTTATAGTTGACTTAATGGAGGAGGATTTAAGTGTGTGAGCCTTTGCGGCTTGCGGGCCACGTCCGTTCAGTCATCATACGGATTATTCGGATGGGATTTCGATCACTATATCTTTTAAAGCACCACTCCTTAAACTTTCGTTAGGTATGGTTTAGAACTGGAGCAGATGAATAATTTTGAAGGAGTAGATCTCCAAAAACTTGCAAACAAATTTAAAAACTTTGTGACTGTATCCGAATTTCATAATCCTAGCAGGTTAACAGAGTATATAATTATGACTGCTGTTCCGGTACCGCCAGTATCTCGAATCAAAGAGGAGGAGGAGGAAGAGATAGATGATTCAAAGTTAAAAAAGAATTTATTACAAGACTTTGCCACCCCTCTAGTGGTTTCGAGAAGAATTTCACGCTTGAGCGAAAAATTTGAACAGCTACCCTCAGAATATGTGATGAAAGTATTTTTGCGTTTGCGGCCTTTAACGGAAACTGAAACCAGCAGCGGAGAAAATGAAAAATGTCTAAAAATTTCAGAGGATCGTCATATTTTGACTGCAATGGCGCCGAAAGACTCAAAAGTCTTCAAAGCTAGCAATCGAGGCATTGGAGATCAAGTCCAACATTTCACGTTTACTAAAATATTCGATGAAAACACGAACCAAAATGATTTTTATCAAGAAACAGCTCATCCTCTTGTCAAAGAATTTGTGAATGGGAGCAATGGACTGATTTTTACGTACGGCGTCACAAATTCGGGAAAAACCTACACTTTGCAAGGCACCCCAGGAAATGAAGGTATCATCCCGCAAGCAATCACGAACATGTTTCTTGAGATTGGCGACAAAATGATGGAAGATGTTCCTTTTATACCAAAAATGGGGAGCATATGCAATCTGTCGGAAAATGATAAAAATAAATATAAAACAATGAAAAAACAGCTTCTTGCGCTGGCCGACGGAGCTCGATATTCTGGCAATCAAAAGACAATTTTGTTAGATGCTACCGCTGATTTGAGCCAAAGTGATTCCTGCAATACTACAGCATCTGATAATTCAAAATTATCCCTCAACCAATCCGACGTCCCGGTTAAATACGCAATGTTTGTATCCTTTGTTGAGTTGTACTGTGAGCTAGTGTACGATCTTCTAGCTCCGATATCAGAGGATCGATTGAGATATTGCCGGTCACGTCCCGTTTTGTGCATTTCTGATGATAAAAAGGGAACGTCTCATGTAAAAGGAATGAGAGAGATACAAGTCAACTCAGCTCAAGAGGTTTTGAAAGTGTTACACGCGGGACAAAAAAATTTACATGTCGCGGCAACCAAATTGAATAAAGACTCAAGCCGTAGTCATTGTATATTCACAATTACACTCGTTCAAGTGATGGACGTGCCAAATCCACATGGGGCAAGAATTTCAAAAATTTCTTTTTGCGATCTAGCTGGCTCGGAACGGTCGTCTAAGACTGGTGAAGCTGGTGAGAGATTGAAAGAAGCTGGAAATATTAATAATTCTTTGATGAAACTTGGCATGTGTATCGCAAATTTGCGTCGCAATCAAAGGTTTAAAAACGAGGCGAAAAAGCAACACACGGTGTGTTTTCGAGAGTCAAAGTTGACCCGACTCTTCAGAAATTACTTACTCGGAGAAGGTCGCGCTTGTATGATCGTAAATGCTAACATGTGCTCAACTGGATTCGACGAGACACTACACGTCTTAAAATTTTCCGCAGTCGCGCGAGAAGTCCAGATAATAAACAAACCAAGAATTTCTAGAGCAACAAAACGTCCGAGTACGACTCTTGTAGATAAGAGTTTTGTAAAAACTAAATCATCACGGATGACTATCGGATGGGAGAATAAAATGCCTCCAATTAAAGATGCGGATGAATCTGTTGAAGATGAGGATGACAGTGATGCTGATAGTGAATCTGACGATGATTCAGAATCGTTAGAAGAAACCGTATACGAATGTGACGTAGAATATTGGAAAAATCGTGAAAAAAAATACGAAGAAATCATCAATATGTTACGAACAGAGCTGCGTCGTACACGAAGTGAAATGAGCGATAAAGAAAAAGACATTCGTCGTCAATGTTACGAAAACACACGAACTCAAATCGTTCAGATCCAACAAAGTCACGCAGAACATATAGAAGACACCATCGCTATATTGACAGAGGAACAAGAACGAAAAAAGGAAATCATGGTTGGCATGGCAATGAGTGACATGAACCAACTGAAAGGTCGGTACGAAGACAAAATGTGGGATTTAACGGCTAAAACTACATCACTAGAAAGTGAGTTGAAAATTTGCCAAGAAAAATTCGACGAAAAATCAGCGGCACTTGATGTCGCAGAAAATAAAATTATCGCATTTGAAGTGAAAATTAACGAGTTAAAAATGGATATCGATAAGAAAACACACGAGTTTGATGCTGCAAAGTCACAAAATCAGCGAAGAAATCGTGTTTCCGGAGCTGATCAAGATGACAAAGAAGGCATGTTAGCACAAATTGAAGAAGGAAAAGATTTGATCCAATCTTTAATGGTAGAAATTGACGAAAACCGAAAACAAATTGAAGACACACAAGAGGAAAACGACAAACTTCAAACACATTTAACAAATCTTCAAGAAAACACGAAAAAGGTCGTCGAAGATGAACTAGACCGGCGAATGAAACCCCATAAAAAAGAATTAACAGACCTCAAAAATCGCCTGGAAAATTATGAGCATGAAATTTCAGAAATTGAAAAAAAATCTGAACATAATATCAAAACAAATTTTGATGGTTCTCAAGATATTGTAGTTCTTGATGATGCAAAATTATTCAAATGCACCGACGGGTTGATCCAGCATCTTCTTGAGTCTAAAATTAGGCAAGCTGCTACAAATCTCGATGAAAAAAAGCCTGAAATTGCCGATATCCAAACGAAACTTACGGCGGCGCATAAAGTGATTGAAATTTTACAGAAAGCAATCTGGGAAACAAGAAACGAATTGATGAATTCAAAAACCGAAATCAGCAAGCAGCAGGAAGGCTTTAAAACCACCGTTAATGGTCATATCTCGTCTCTGTTGGAAAAAATTGAATCATCGACGACAGAAAATAAGGTTGTGTTGGACAAATTGAAAACGGCAAAACATGAACAAATTACTGAAAATGCTGATTTAAAAGAAGAAATTTCAAAATTGGCAGATGACAAGAGAAAAATGACCGAAAATGTTGCTGAACTACAAAAAGCTGCCGATTCGGTTGCTGAACTTGAGAAAGAGAAACAAGTTCTTATAGATAATAAAAACTGCTTCGAAAACGAACTCAATGCCCTTAAAACACAATTCTCTGATGTAAAAAAGCAACTGGAAGACACAAAATCTAAATATCAACAAGAAAGTTTTGACAAAAACACCGAAAGCGAAAAATTGAAAAGATTCGAAAAAGAAGTTCGCGAGAAAATCGAAATTTTAAAAGATCTACGAGATGAAATGAGAGGCAAGGATGAAGAGAACAAGGATCTCAAAACCCAACTCGGAAACACACAGAAACTTTTAGAAGAATCAAGAGCAAATTTTAATAAAGAAACAAAAGATAAACTCGCCGAGATTGAGAATCTTAAAAAGTTAGAGAATGAAGTTCAAAACAAAAAAGAAATTATGAGAGAGCTACGCTCTGATATTCGAGTAAGAGAGAGAGAGAACAAAGAAGTTCAAAGCAATTTGGACGATGCTGAACGTAAAAACATTAAATTACAAAAAAGTCTTGATGATGTCACAAAAGCTAATGATGTCAGAGATGAAAAGATTGTGATGTTAGAATTGAAAATTGATGAAATGCTGAAAGAAAGACAGTCTGTTGTTGAAAAATTTGAAAAAACTCAACTCGAAGCGAAAGAAAGAGAGATAGAAAATGAAAATCTTTCTGCAAAATTGCAAAAATTAAATGAAGCTAAAACTAAGCTTGCTGAAGAATTCAAAAATTCAAAAATTGAAATTCAAACTCTGACCAAAGAGCAAAAGAATCTCTCAAAAGCACGAAATTTATCAGATAGTGAAAAATCTGATTTAGAAAGTGCGTTAGAACTGAAAGAAAACGATTATGAAAAACTACAGACAACACATCATGACTACAGAACGAGAATGGAAAACCATATCAAAGAAACAACTGAATATCACAAAGATGAACTCGAAAACGTGAAAAAACGACACTCAGAAGAATTGGCTCAATTGAAATCTGATTTAGCTCTCTGTAAATCGAAAATCGACACAAAACAAGAAGAATATGCGAGTATTATCGATAATAAAGACAAATGTATCAAAGCTTTTGAGATTCAAATTTCAAATGAAAAAGCGTCCAATCAGAAGCTACGGTCAGAGTTAGACGAGCAGATGAGCGAAGTCGTGAAGTTGAAAAGTAAACATGCCGCTGCGATGGCTGAGATTTCAGAATTAACGAAGCAGTTGGAAACAAAGGAGAACTTGCTGTCACCACCTCGCAAGCCAAAGACGGGCTTGGATTCAGAGGTAGAAATCAAGTTGGAACCTCTGTCTGAATCTTCTGTGCGGCATAACTCACGGCGCACAAGGAAAATGTCTGATGCGCAAGCTCCGCCGACGTCACGCACAAGGAGAGGTACCAAACGAGGCAGCTCGATTTTAAAGCGCGGAAAATGTAGTACACGTCCTGCAACTCCTCTTCCCGAAGAAACAGCGGAAGATGAATGCAGTGAGACATCACCGATCAAGAAGTCACGCCCTGCCGAAAGCTCTATCCAAAATGATGAAAATGGCGTGTTAGACGACTCAGACTTACTTAAAACTACCGGAAATGTTCGTGGTTTTCCTCAACCTGTCCTTGAGATCGATGCTACGCCAACAACCCGGTCTCGCAGAAGAGCTGACAAAAAACCTGAGGAAAAGGATGACCCGGATTTCAAAATTTGGACGAGAAAAGCATCACGGCGTAAAGAAAAGGCCACGAATTCCAACAATTCAAACTCAAACAAAGAGGACAGACTTGCATCACCTTCGTTTTCCTCCGTTGCTAGAAATTTTACGCAAGTTGGAAATATGCTTAAAAACTCTCCCGTCGGAGATGCGCTCAAGCGTATCGAAGAGGTGATATCACCTGCTAATAAATCACCTCCGAAAAAATCAAGACGAGCTGTCGAAACGAGACGAGGGAAACGTAAATTAGGCCCCGACGACATTTCGTCTCCGTTCGAAGCTTCACCAGATGCCGTGCTCCAAGATCATGTACCACCCGTCTCCAACACGCCGTCCCGAATGTTGAGAAGTCTTCGTAGCAGGAAGTAGATCGCCAGCGGAATCTGGAGTATTTAGACTACTATGAAGGACTGCTTGTATTTAAATGTACATTTGTAATGGTTAATCATACTTAGGATATCTACTGATCGCCCGCCATTGGCACAACTATATATTTGTATTCTACACTTACATTGGTAGCATATAGCAGGTGCTATGTTTCCGTGTTAATTTGCCCAACGTGCACATTTGATATCGAGCTGCATCCTCGCTGTTGAATATTTCCATGCTGGGTTAATACCCAAGTGCGCTGGATCAATATTGTATTCACCGAAACATGCAGGTAGATAGCCTAATTATGGTATCATATATTTGGCTGTACGTGTACATATTCAAGCATTGGTGCAAGCACAAATGTTTCGTTATGTTGACGATGATGAAAAGTTGTGTTCTTTAGGCCTAGTTTTTCTTTCAAATTATCGTGATCGTAAAGCTTATTTCAACCGACTTTTTGGCATAGAATGATTTTTTGGGCCTCTGGTTTAAAAGCCTAATTTGCGATATCAATAAACTTTTATCTGTATATATGATCTTCTGCTGTCTGCTCTACTATTTGTCTTTCAAATGTGTCTTTTCTTTCAATACAGGTCCCGTTAGTTATATCTATTGGTTTTCATTTCTTTGCAAGTCCGTACAAGTAAAAGAAAGTTTTCATCAAGGTGAATAACCGCTTTAGTTGGCCGAGTTGTTTGATGTACTGTCCGCCGTCTGATCGGATGGTTCTGGATTCGATTACCAACCAAATCAAACCAAATACTATAAATTGGTAACTGCTGTCTCTGCTTGGCAGTCAGTATCGGGGGAGGGCGGATGTTGTGGTTGTTATAATGATCCCGGCTATAAACGGGAAGTATTGACATTACCTTAGTAGGGTTAACTTGTGGCTTTTGCTGGTCTGGCTCAGAATTTACGCTGTTTCTTATTTTCAGTCTCGTGTGTGCTATTCTTGGATACAATGATAGTACCGCTATATCATTGTCGCCAAATTGTGCCTGGCGAACTCAAGATTGTTGTAAGTTGCTTTCAAATCTAATTTATTTTTCTGAAATGAGCCTCCTTGTCGTACTGAAAGCCTACCTCTTCCTATCAGTGTGGTTCTTGGGTTGCATATTTTTACACTATTTTTTAATATCGCTTTAGTCCTACAGGGAAGCTCCGTAACTGCATAAGTCTTTATGTTGTAGCTTGGCTTGACATATCTGATTGGATCAAACTGCCAGCCTCGTAGGCCAGTGACATGCTCCCTCCCTCTTAGTAGACAATTTTTAATTCAGCATCCTTTACTAACAGAACTGGGAATATGAAATGCGCAGGGAGATGCAGGAAATACTTCCCGATATTTTTCTCGGACCTTATAAAAGTGCATCAAAATCTGAAGTAAAATCCTGCATTTTGATTGGTTAATCCAGGAACTAATCAAATTTAAATGTTGTATTCAAATTATTAGCTAGTGAACCTAAAAAGCAAGAAGATTACTCATATCTTATGCGTACGACAAGATATTGAAGCAAGAATTATCAAGCCAAATTTTCCTGAACATTTCACGTAGGTATCTCTAAGTGTTGCTGTAGACAAGGCATGAAAATAGGGAGAAAATTTTCCAAATTTTTGTCACGGACTAATTGGTAACTGGGGATCGTGCGAGAGAAAAAATGGCGCAGTCTAGTCACGGCAACTGCAATTTTTTATGTTTTAGATACAAAATCATTGAAATGCGCGATCACCATACTGAAAATATTATTACAAAATTGCCAGAAGCAATAGAGTTTATACAAGGTGCCCTTGATGCAGGCGGAAAGATCCTCATTCATGGTGTTAATGGGAAGTCAAGAAGGTAATAAAGCACAGTAGCTGACCTTTATTGACACTGCTGTTATGTTGTATCATGCAACCCAGTCGTTAGGCCTATTGGCAGTATTTTCAATTTGGACAGACTCGACACTCTCATATTGTCTCTCTCTCTCTTTGCCACAGTCACCGATATATGATTAGACAATTTTCTTAAAATTGAATATATCTATTTCTTTCAGTGGTGCCCTTGTAATAGCGTACATAATGGAGGCATATGACTTGAGTTACCAGTGAGTATAACAACAGTATTTTGTTTCTGTTTTCTTCTATTGGTAAATTTCTGATTCGAGTTCTTGCCGAGACCTGAAATCGGAGATGGATCGATATTGATTGATAAGCTATTCGGCCCATTTGCATGGCTGATAAAATCAGAAATTAATGTCTATCACCCTCAATAAATCGATTATTGTCTTTCGCCTGATTATCGGATGAATTTTGAGGCCACTTGATTAACGGCCGATACTTGTAATCACGGAAATACGATCGGGGCGATAATAATTGGACGACCCCCACTTGAAACTGGAATAAGAAGAACCGGTTACAGAACCGAACTCGTTTTCCTTGTTTACTAGCGATTCTGAACTGTCCCGTTTTCAGGGATGCTTTGACTATCGTTAAGAGAAGACGAAATTGTGTCTGCGTGAACATAGGCTTCCAGGATCAGTTGGTAGTAAGTATTGAATTTTAATTTGTGCATTCTAAATTTTTCATTGGACTAGACCAGGGGTGGTCAACCAATCTGAGACTGAGAGCCACATTTCCTAATGAGTTACTACAAAGACCCACACCATACACATCGGCTAGTTCAGTGGTTCCCAAACATTTTTTTCCAAGACTATAATTTTTGCAATATTGTAGTACAAGTAAAAAAAAAAGTCGACCAATTACGGCCAATTCAATGTACCCTAACCCACCCCTGGACTAGACGTCACGGAAGCCACTGCTTCGTGCCCTCGTCCAGGTTCTTCAGACCTGTCACTCCATTGGGTGGTGGATTATACATTGCTCTGAGGCAGATTAGTGGATTTTCCCATTCACTGTAGCCTGCAGCCAAACCCATACTATCCCCAATGTGCTGGCTGTCAAGCAAGGAAGCTACGAATACTATTTTTTAAAAACTCTGTATTATTATAAGAAGGGTGCTGTCCCTGCCGTCCAATCTGTGTAGACCTGGTCTCAACCCATCCTTGTCTAATCTACAGTTTAACGTGAACCATCATATTGTAGGAGTATGAACCCATATATCGAGCAAGGAACGAAGAGTTACCGACTGACGACAGACCCCGTCCTTCTTTAAAGCGTCAATCATCTGACGAAAATCATGAAGCACGCCTCGAAATGAGCTGATCATGTGACCAATTCAAATCACTGTGAAGGATACAGGTGGTCAATGGTCCCCAATGGACATGGATAAAAGATATTGTGTAAATGTGCATCATGTGTGAGCTGAAATTTGATATTGACCGACAGATCTGTTGTAGAAAAATAATACTTCGCGACGTCACAATTAATGGCTCTGACTTCAACACCCTATTTTCTTTTTTTATTTATCCCTACTACACGCAATATTCTGTTAGTCATATATATTTAAAAATCATGCATTTGTTACAAGTAGCAGAAATAAAATCGTAATAATATCATTTACAGCATGAATGGGATATCCATGTTTTTTTCTCCAGCTCCGACGTAAATCCGTCCAAATTTTCTTGAGTTTGGGACATGAAAGAAGGTTTGTCCCAACCACAGTAAGCTACGGAGACACACAAGTCCGCTTCCTCGTTCGAATTTCAGGCTCCATGCACCTGAAGAAAGCATATTGGAAGTATTTTGGTTTTTTTCCGATATTTGTTACCCCTCTCTCGGCCATGTTTTATTTCTAGGTGGCTACGACCCACATGATTTTGCAGTCTATTTTTTCTGGGATTCCTGTCTTAGCCCCCCATGCTCTTGGAACCAGTCGTGGCTCTAGAGCTCTGCTATCCGAGGGTCGGATCAACCTGTCGACTTTTGTTAAGTATGGGCTAGACCTTTTATTTGATCAATGATTTGTGGGGTAGGGCGTTAATGGCCTCGCAGATAACCATTTTCAGTTCTGGGCTGTAGCCAGAAGTATGCAGTCGATTGGTGTGAATTTCAGAACTTGGACTGGATGGTCGGTCAGCTAGGGAAAGACAGCATGTGACCATAAATCAGCGCTTCCCACCTCTAGGGATGTCATCTTCAATGCAGTCTAGAAAATCTATGGATGGATCCAAATCTGCTTTGTCTTTGATAGTCTTCTTGGAGTACCGTTGACCTTCCCTGAAGTGAAGGTATGATGATAGTTTTCCTGCTTCTGTGACTGAAAGTCCTGCAAAAAACGGAAAGTTATCTCCCAGCTGATAATTCATATTGTCTGCCATCGGCGCAACTATTTTTTTATCCTTGGAAAATTAGGCTGTATACTATTGTTCCAAGGAAGGGTTGTGGGAAGCGCCCTGATTGGACATTGAACATCAATTGGTTTCAATAGTTAAAATTGTTATTGTAAAGAAGATCACCACAGATTCAGTGTCAATCCGTAGTTTATTGAGAATAGTACATTCACTAGCTTTTGGAGCGCCGCTCCTTCATCAGGTGAATATGGAATGATTCGTAAAAAGCACAATTTGAATTATAACAGAATCATAGATATTGTGACATCATGGAGTGGGTGAATGAATGAACCAATTATATCAAGGTTAAGGTGAGCCCAAGAGAGAGAGAGAGAGAGCGAGTAGGTGATGGAGGTCGTGAACGCTTATGGGTAGGAGCCACTGGATGTTGAAATCCGGTTGCGTTGCCACTTGTCTCACAGACAAATTATCCGTTTCTGCTTGTTTGAGGAATTGAATACTTCAATTTTACTTTCAATTTTACCTTCAAAGCTCCTGTTTGTGTGAACTTCTCCGAGCGGTGTTCTGATAAAAGCGCCACGAGGAACGATGGCTGCATCTTCATCGATCAACGCAACAACAGCAGCGAGACGATCTTCCTCTTTCAAACGTAGCTGGGTTGTGATCACAATATCATAATTTTGCCCGTCTACAATTTTGTCTCATAGCATTTATCAAATGATTTCTTAGACTAAAAGTTGGTCAAATATCATTCCAACACAAGTTAAAAAATCTTCTTTACAGGTGCGCTGTAAGACTCTAGGTGACTTAGCTGAAAACGTACAATAACCTCTTCTTCTGTGAAGTTTTCACCGGTTCCTATCCGTTTGATCTCCGTGTGTTCGTATTCGTAAGATGGATCACCTTGGAACCTTCCATGAATGATTTTTGTCTTCTCGAAAGCAGTTTCAGTCGGTGGTGACAACAAATGCCATTCCACACAGTTCAAACTATAGAATGGAATAGGGTGATATTACGCTGTTTGTCGCAATGAATGAGTAGGCCTAGCCAGATTTAATGCCACGCCTTTGTTACTGAGAATAAAGAAACTTATGAAGTTCTGCTCCATCATGTGAGGATGGAATGGTACGATACAGTATGTGTTGAATATGGTAATAATTCTATTTCCAAGTCCAAGTAAAACACGCAACCGTGCTACCGATTACAGGTTGGGATATTAAAGTAGAATGTTAATCTAAGGGAAGCATCTCACCTGTAAAGTGTTTGCCTATTTGAAATTTCATTTCTTCCTGCGCCTTGAGCGATAAAGTAATCGTCCTTCACGCCAAGGATTTTGCCCCAAAACCATACTCTGTTGTATTTATAATTTGTTTTCAAAATTACCATCGAAGTTTCGAGGGACGATCGTTGCTCAGCGCTCAAGACGATTCCACTGCTTGACGTATAGTTCATAGAAAGATGTAGACTTTCAGCATCCATTATTTTTGCGAACGTTTTCCCTTAACTCCGAAAATAACAGCAAAAGCTCCAACCCAACGCGGCGACCAAACTCCCTCGATTTCTTCAACTGTTGTCGTTGTCATGGCTATGAAAACGCGACTTCTAGTGGTTGTGCATTTTTCATTTCTAAATAGTTACAGTAATCATGTTCAACATTGAGATTATCCACAGTAGTTTTACTCAAAGAGATGTTTTCTTTTCGTAAATTGGTCCTTACGAGAAAGATCATCGTAAAAACCTTCCTAATAATTAAATTCTTTGGCTTGGAATTCGATTTTCGTCTGACTGACAGTATCACGCCTTATCAGCCCGCCCCACCGGGACGCTACGCTCGAATGCACTTCACGCCAATTACTTGTATAGGTAAAAAGTGTATTATATACCAATAAACTGGACTGGACGTTAATTCTGTGGTGACTTATTATATTTATTTTTTAGGTAATTAACCTACGTAGAGTTTGTTAGTTATCTATAGTACTTGTCTAGTACGGATCTCCACTGTTTGCGTAGGCCTGTAATCCAGCTCATCGCTGGGGAAGCGTAGCGGTCGGCCGGTCCTGGATAGACAGCCATTTCTAATCTATTTTTATCTATACTCGTAGCCAACGAATGTGATTACAAAATTTCCGTTTTACAGATTCTCATGTTGTTTTTCGCAAAAGCTTCGACATTACTTAAAATTGAACAAAAGCGATCAGTTCATCTGCTGTTGCATCGTCTGATTAGCGCTATTTTGCATGACGATCGACTAATAGGTAACCAATTTCATCTGAAGCGTCGTCACTACTCTAGGCTCTATGGTATGAAAAAAATATCGGCATCTATGACGACGTCAGTAGATGACTCTAAACTCGATTGGGAACCCATTACAGCTCAAGAACTTGACAGTTCATCACATGAAGTCGTTGATGCAAACATGGAAAACCGTCATGAACTGCCTGAAAGCAATTGCAAGGTCAATACAACCAGTACTTCCTCCTCCCAGGCACTGCCATCGAACGAGGTGGAGGATGAAAAGGAGTCTGGTCACATAAAAGAATGTAGTACACTTTCCAAAGCAGACCGCGAAGCAAAACTTGAGAATGAAGCCGAAAACACATCAGAGAAGGGAACAAATGATCCAAAGTCTGACGGAACTGATCTGACTGAGGAGAGAGATATAGAGAAAAATCAGAATCCCTTGAAAAGAAAACGAAAATCAAAAACCTTGAATCTTCACGCAACTTTCAAGAGGCCAAAACTCACGAGTGATGATGAACTCTCGCAAACTGTCCATTATTTCGAAAACGGTCTTAGGAAATGTGTTCCGTATGATTTTCAATACAACACATTTTGCAAAGGTGTGTATCTCATTATTCCATGTTTAATAATATTATATTAATAATGAGTAATATATATATTATATAATATTTAATAACAACGTATCTCCTTGTTCATGAAAATATAATAACTGTAGTCCCCTCCCGACATTTCTTCCTCAAGGTAGATGGGTTGGCAAGACTCTCGGTCAACTATACACAGAAGAATTTCGCCTGTATCCAATTGAATATTATGAAAGAGCCGTCAAAGAGCGCAGAGTTTTGGTCAATCTAAAACCAGTGAAGTCACTTGCTCGTATTGTCAAGAATAATGATTTGATAACATCAATGTGAGTACTAGGCAAATGAAAGTTCCCTAGCCACTGCTAGTCTCACCATTAGGCAAGTAGGAAGAGTTTGTAAGTACCAAATGGTGCAGCCAATGGTGGCTGATTAGCTGGAGAGTAGAGACACCATTTCATCTGATGAAGGAGTGGTGAGGCAGGTACCCTATTGATTACCCCAAGCACCCTTACATGTTCGACTCCAAATAATTTTGCTCTTGTGTTTTTCAGATCTCACCGTCACGAATGTCCAGTCTCGACGGCTCCGATCACCATTGTTGCGGATACGGATGAGTTTTTTGTCATCAACAAACCTTGCAGTATCCCACTTCACCCGGCAGGAAGATTCAGACATAACTCCCTCCTCTCTATCCTTGCTCGAGTAAGACATTCAGTTGTTCGATTTTCAAGTATGTAGCTCAGTGAGTCTGAGACTTAGCGATTGCCTCAAACCCTAGATGTAAATTATTGCAAGAATTCAATTGCCAGATTGGTTTACTGGTTATTACTGCCCCAGCGAAACATTTATGCTGGGAGTCGTAGCTTATAAGGAAATCACGAAAGTCATGAAATTGCCAAAAGTCATGAAATCACGAAACGTAATGAAATCCTATATATATATATATCCTATCCTATATATCTACAGGACTTTGGGAGAAGAGATATCTTCAGCATACATCGTCTGGATAGGATGACATCTGGCTTGACAGTTTTCACAAAAACGAGTCAACGAGCAAATAAATGTCATACCCAGATCAAGGAACGGCAGGTAAGTCACGTACTGAACCCACCCATCATGTAACCAGAGAGAGAGAGAGAGAGACTGGTACTCCTGCAAGCTGCTACCCTTGATTCGCTCAACACTGTGGAAGTACGCCTACAATTTTTCTGCTTCCACAGACATGCGACCGGCTGAGTACTCAAGTAGCTTGTTATTCCTAGGCACTATGTTGGTGTGAGTCCATCCACAAAATATGTTAACATTTTTACAGGTTCAAAAGGAATATGTTTGCCAGGTCGTTGGCGATTTCTCAAAATTCTCTCTCCCAGACAATCATGACCATCGGGTTGAAATTGACGGTGATGATGTCACGGTCAGTGAATCTATGAAGGTTTATGACATGAAAATAGGAACTTCGATCGTCAGTCGTGAAGATGATGCAAAAGACTGTTTGACGTCATTCAAGTGTTTATCAACGAACGGCAGAACAAGTATCGTCAGGTGTAAGCCGAAAACAGGTGAACTATGACCATAGATTGGGGTGGTCAAACTTTTTGGACATTTGGTTTAAAATTTTTTTATTCTTATCAGGTCGCACCCATCAGATCCGAGTGCATTTGCAGTACCTCGGATTTCCGATCACAAATGACCCTATGTATAACACGAGTGCATGGGGTGATGATAGATTTCGACTCGGACAGATAACGAAACCAATGCAAGACGTGATGCAAGAACTTTCAACAATGAAGAAATGGGTGTCTGTACTAGAATCTTTTGAGGACACAATACGTAGCGAGGGTGTTGGGCACAATTTGACTGAAGTTCAGGAAGCCAGTGGTGCGATAAAACAACTGCCTGACTTAGTAAGTTCCATTTTTATTCATTTATTTTTGCACATGGACATCGTACAGAAGACGCTCCACTGATTTAACTTTGACTCGTCAGTGTTTAAGCCTATGCGTGTGACAGCCATTTCACCTGATTAAGGAGCCGTGTGCCAAAAACAGAGGCTG
This sequence comes from Botrylloides violaceus, assembly GCA_030412335.1. Classification (NCBI taxonomy): domain Eukaryota; kingdom Metazoa; phylum Chordata; class Ascidiacea; order Stolidobranchia; family Styelidae; genus Botrylloides; species Botrylloides violaceus. The sequence continues at coordinate 2,417,433 of JASFYC010000320.1, forward strand.
GATGTCAAAATTGCGGTGGCATTGTACTTAGTCTGCTTCTGATCATCCGAAATCGAAATTCTGGCTGGCGCAATCCCAGATTCTCTCTCTCTCTCTCTGAAGTCGTGAAAATATTTTCTTCCAGAGTCCCGCAATGTTGGAAGCTGCAGGCAAAGTTGATGGAATAGTTCCGTATCGAGCAGATTGCGAGGAATGTAAAAATCCACTACCTGATCCGAAACCAAATGAACTAGTCATGTACTTGCATGCTTTGAGATATAAAGGTCCGGACTGGGAATTTGAGACGCCACTACCCGAGTGGGCATCCTCTGATTTGGATGGTGGCGATTGATCTAATAAATCTGTAAATCCAATAATATCTTGTACATTGGCAAAGGCGTTCAGTGTGGCATCGAACAGCTAGTGCTGATTTCCTGGTCTTTTCCGATGGCATGCTCCTCGGAGATCGCAATAAAATCGCCAGCATAGAAATTGTCTGTGACCTCTACGTAAATGCGGGATACCAGGCTGCATGTCGACGCGTAGACCTTCATTAAACAGTCTATTGACAAATCAGGCGTATTTTATCAAGACCGATTCATTATCTAAAAGTCTTGGTTCGTCGCCCTCTTCCCCTAAATAAGATTTCGGGTGATACATGTGAAGAATGCGGTGAAGTACCACATTGTAATGTCCCGTAATTTGCATATTTTCGCAAATCGACTCGGCAATCAAGGCGACAATCGTGCGGCAATGTCGAAGTGAATCGACGATGGACAGCGCAGACCGGGAACAGTCGTCAAGCCAGATCAATAATAAGAAGGTACTTATATGTGTTTGTGAAGACACACAGTCAATACAGGCGTTGAAGTATTACATTGACACAATCCACAAAAAACACAACGAGATTTTACTGCTGAATTTGGAGGAGCTGAAAAACCAGCGAAGGTTCACAGGCGGTATATTTACTGGCGGTATCGGAACGGCATTATCTGACGAAGGTAAGGATGGAGACGATGACGTTTGTGTCTCACACCAGGCTGTTCTGGATGAGCGTGAACTTTCCTATGAGTTTAATAGGGTTTTTATAACATCTAACCAGAGGAAAGGAGCCATAATACTGAAATTTGCTGCTGAACGGAACATTGATTTGATTGTATTGGGTAGTTTGAGACCAAACGTATTTGAGAAAGCTTTCTACGACTCTACAAGTGACTATATTTGCTCCAATACAACAATTCCAGTGTTGTTATGCCCACCTCTTACTGAACGGGCGATGTTATCGGCTGGAACTGGAATAATATTGCCAAAAATTCGTCGTCTCTTTGGATATCAAGGGTAAACTTACCTTTTGCTTGGAAGATATCCATCCTTCATTCATATGCACTGGAACAAATTTAGGGGGAAATTAACAATATCCTATTACGTATGCAGTTACCGGTAGCAAGTTTAGCAGTATTACTGTGGCGATAAATTTTCAAAATTGTGATTATTTTTACCTGTGCTTTTAAGTGTGCCTACCTTGCCACAAATAACCTAAGGCATGTATTTTTACTGTGTATATACCGGTATCTTTTTCAAATTATTGAAATGTAGCCTACGTCTTTCCTTTTCGACAGCCTTCCCGCTCTTTCAGTGCCTTAAGAGTAGGCCTACGTGTGTTACGTTTCCAAGAAGTTTCAAATTGTACCGAATTCCAACTTATTGTTGACTTGAGTTTATGTGACGACTTGCTTTGTGACTCAGATATGAGATATATACGTCTCCAATCGAGTGTCTATAATTATTTTGTCTATATATTATTACATTTCATTGTGTAAATAGGTTGTTGCTCAGAATATATATATATGTCAAATTTGTATTTTTCTTAATTTTTAAGCCAAGAATTTTGTCATCTCCGTGACTAAATTGACTTTATTGCTTTAGTTACACACGTTCTAAATTTATTATCTATTAATGATGTATGCTCGGTTGGCTTGTTGTTGCCTAAAAAAGACGAATTCTCTCTCTAAAGCTAGACTTTAATAAAGGAGGTTAATCAAAAATCAGTACTCACGAATCTCTTTTTCTTGCCTACACGACTCTCATGTGTCCGCTTCGTTCCTTGTCACAGACTTAATCCAAAAGGCTATGCCTATATCGTCATGTCCGTGTATTTTATTCATAGGTGCATACATAAGCTATGACTCTAAAGTATTATCATGATCTCATGTCCCAGCCATGTAGGGCTGTCTACATATTTTTAAAAGCTGCAAACATTCCATTCGAATCAAAGGTCCTGGCTATTCGAAAAGGTATGGAAACTCTGTTTCAAGTCCGCACTTTATCGCTAATTGCTTTCATCTGTATTTACCACAGGTGAACACAAAGAACCTGCATATCTACAGATCAACCCTCTTGGAAAAGTCCCTGCAATCGATGATAATGGATTTTGCTTGACTGAAAGGTAAGTAGATAAGAAAGAGACCATGTTTAGACCAAGGGACAGAATATTTTAGCACTCGATGCTATCTAAGTAGATAGTAGTACTACTGTCCCTCTATTTTTGACAGTGTCGCTATACTCAAATACTTGTCAGAGAAATATGCCTCCAATGACTTGTGGTACCCCAAAAATCTTCAGATACGAGCAAAGATTGACGAATACTGTGCATGGCAACATCTAAACACCAGGTAACCATAGCATATGTTTACCAAGAAAAAAACAAATAAAAAATCGTTGGTTTTTTGATTTGGCAACTCGGCCGATGATGCGATCAGTTGAAAATGCAAAAGTGACGCGTATGATATCCTGGTATACTGGTCACACAAGGGTTACGCATCACAATTGTGTTATTTGATGGAAGCAGGAGCATTTGAGAAATATCCCTGGCCTCTGTAACATTTCACTGACTTATTGGGGTCCTATTACCAGAATGAAGGCAGCTAAAGTATTCTTCATGGATATTATACTATCGCGACCTAAAGATGAACTTGATAACCTTGCAAGTGACATGGACGCTATGTTACATGAGTTGGAGACAATGTTTTTAAAAGATAAGCCATTCTTGGCAGGTGAGATTGATAGAGTAGACAAAGTAGGTTCATGACAATTAGAATTTCCACACTTCTACATCCTTGTGGTTTACAAAAGTTCACTGTCTTCCATTTATAGGTGACAGAGTAACGATCGCGGACCTCCTAGCGGTGTGCGAGATCAGTCAAGTATCTACGACTGGACGTAACATGCTCGCGAGTCATCCCGTGTTACAAGCTTGGATGGAACGTGTTAGGTCTGCTACAAATCCTTACTTTGATGAAGCTCATATCTATGTATATCGGCTTCGTGATAAGCGCACCAAACCTAAACTTTGAAAGGCATGGACAATGCAATACTCTAACATGTGCAATTAGCCATCAATCTCTCACCCTCTCTATGCGATTCTCTAAATTCTATATGAAAATTTCCTATGATTACAATATTTCACAAATGTAATATTTGTTCAATAAACTATTGATTGAGTTATTTTGTTTCAATGTTGAAGGCGGAGGTTGTGATGCAATATAAGTATACCCTGCTTCCTGTGCCAAGATATTTATCGCGTACTAATATTCTGTTAAATGGTCAGAGTGTTTTAAATCCAGCCTACCAACGACATATATGTCGTTGAGCTTACTGAAGGGTGACAGTGCTAATAAGTAATGAGGAGCTAGGCTACCGTTCTATTTGAATACGGCATCTCAAATGGTTAACACCACCGCTCCTAAACGTTGTAATTGTATGGTATTTATCGTCGAGTGAAGTTACATGCGTCTTGTTCGTGGTGACCCTATCGTCCGGCGCGTCCGTCCGCCCTTCCATCCTGATGCTAATGGCCAGTCACGATGACAGGTGTGTGTGCACCATTGAGGTTAGTGGAGAACACCCGGTGCTAAAAGTTTGCATGCTTGACTACACTCATGATTTTGTTTTCTGTCGATATCCATCTCCCGACTCTCCGTCAGCCAACAGACAGAGCACGCCAGAAGAGCGCGTCGCGTCTATTTGATGGACAATGTATAGATATCTCTCTCTCTAGTTGGGCGAAATAAATAAATAATTTCTATTCAGAATTTCGTACTGAAGGTTTTAAAATGGCAACTAGTGGCTTACAATTCTTTCGTCAAGCGATCAAGAACTCATGTTATAAATTCAAGTGGGAACCATTGCAAGGATTCCACAATGGATCTGTAGGACTTAAAAATGCTTCACGGCAGATTCAAACTTCTGCATCATGTCAAGCTGCCGTGTCTAGAGCAAAAAAGAAGGAGTCAAAACGATTGAAAAAACCGGTGGACGACGTTTACCTCATTGATTTATATGAACCCGCCACACGTCAACTCACCGACGCTGTATCAACATTGAAAAGATATATGGAACTTGACCTTGCCGATGACACCTCAATGGTGTACTTAAATTTAAATCTTCACCTAGCTCCTAAAGGAAAAGGAAAGCATCAATCCTTCTGGCAGATCGCAGACCCAATACACAAATTCACATACAATAACAAAGTGTGTGTATTCACTGACAACGCAGACGAGATAAAATTATGTAATGAATACGGTGCATTTCTTGTTGGAGGTCACGATGTTATACAAAGACTTATATTTGGTAGAGAAATTTGTGACGCCTTTGTCTCGACACCAGAGTTCAAAAAAGCAATTTTAGACAAAAACGTTGAACTTGTTAAAATAATGGGAAAACTTGCCCCCTCAAGGTCACGAGGAATGAATGCAGACGTTGTCGGAGAGATGACTAAGCTTCGTGATGGAATGCTTGTTCATAATCAACGTGGGGACAATCATAAAAGCACTGTAGTCGTCGGTCAAATTAACCAACCGGCCGAACATCTCGAAGAGAATATTAATCAAGTGTTGGAAATGGTGAGAAAAGAACAAAATCCAAAGCATCCACCGATCGTAAAAGAAGCTGCGGTTTTGTGCTGTGATGAGTCAATTTCTTTTGATGTAGGAAACGATGATGAATAAATTTATGCTGAGTAATGTCACGCTTCTCTGCACAGACCGGCAGACAACGATATAGGATATTTCATGAGAGATCAGGGATCATCACCTTTGCTTCATCTCAAGTTTTGCGTTGAAGTTGGATGAATACATACCTACCTTTAGTGGGACAATCCTTTAGTAGCAATAGCTGGAACTATGCCAAATTTCATTGATTTCATATTATCATTACCAGTAAGAGCAACGCAGCTTGTAAGTGATCAGATAGTGGCTAGTGGGTAGGTCTGTCAAGGTGGTAGCTACAGGAAAGTCTGGCATTGATATCGACAGTTACTGTTATTCACTTTCTCGCAGACTTCCAAATTACTCATTCATTCTAATACCATACCGGTATCGTATATTTATATATTTGGCTTAGGCCTATTCAATTTACAATAAGAAAAAAATCAAGACAAGCCATCAGAAATTCAAACCATCAATGCTGTTAGATAATTTGAAATAATGGACTACTCATTAGTATATTACTTCTAATTAATATATACATGATACCTATTAAAATGTCAGATGAAATTGTGAGTGTACCCATGGTACAAAAACACAGCCAGGCCCCCGAAGGCTAAGTGAACGAACGGGATGTGGCCCGTGGCAAGATCGGCAGTCAACGTATTCAAATGTATGGCCTATACTGTTCGATTGCCACTCATTTCTCAATACAACACTAATAGAAGTTATAACCAATTCCATAACTCTTGGAATTCTTCATCAACTGCCCCATCAAATAATTTGTTAAAACATCTGCTATTAAAGGTACTAAAATGACTATATGGGTCAGCCAAATTTAACGTATTCATACATAACCAGCAAAAATAGCGTTTACATTTATAACAAGTCATCTTGTTGCAGCCACTTTGTTTTTCTATAGCTGCACCACAACCTGGGCAAGATTTGGAGTTGTTTGCAAGCCACCGTTCACTCTTAATGTTTTCCAATGTTTCACGCAATATCTTGGCTCCGTATTTGTCTTCCAAGAGCTTCTTTGTGGTTGAATCGCCATCTTGGTATTCTTGGCATACTTTTTTTAGTTTTTCTTGTTTCAATTTGCATGGCTCTACTCCGTGATATGCTAACTTGCAGTATGTACAGAATGAGTAACGACAGCGAGTACAGATCCCCATTACATCCCCTTCTTCAATCACGACCGGGTTTTGACAGAAATTTCTTGGACAGTACATGACGTCAGTCATCATATCAAGGGTTGTTTGAAGAAGAAGAGCTTCGTAACGTTCAAAATCTTTTTTGCTAACAAGATTTTTAATTTGAGCAGGAAATGCTTCTGAATCACACCCTGGTTCGGGACATGTCAACGCTTTTACGTTTCCGTCTTTAATGTGAATATCAAAATATGATTTTAAGCAACTATCGCAATAAACATGACCACAATCCTTGAATTTTATGCAGTTTCGACCATACTTTTCAGTAAAACAAATATCGCAAGGAAATGGTGTGCTGTCAAACACTTCTTTCTGTTTTGAAATATCGAATTCTTGAAGAAATGGCAGTATATCTGAAAAACGTCGGATATCTTGCATCACACGTTTGTCTAAATCTTCAGTATTTTGAGTTTCCATAAATTCAATTTGATTTAACGTGATTTCATCATTCAAATTTAAAAAGTTAAGTGCATCTTCTTTGAGAAATTGAAACCATGAATATAGAATCTCTTGGCCTTCCTGCTCCTTCCAAATATCGTCAAGCTTTTCAGCAAGTAATGATAACTTTGGCCTATCCAGCCATACGCAAGTTAAAGTAAAATTTGGTGGCTTTTTTGATGGATACTCTGATGGAAGTAGAAAGCGCAAAAAAATTGGAGGAAGGTACGACACATTGCATGTTGTAGAGACCTGATTTTCGGCTCCATGGTCGCAAGATTCTGGCGATTTTCGTTCATATTTACAGTTGAATGTGAAGGGCGGGTTCGAAATGTCTGGAGCTATGTTTATTCTTCCAGATCGTGGCGTTGAGTTGTCGTCTAGATGTTTATCTAAGGCTATGATGCCTTTATCGTTCTCAAATATGCTTTCAATAGCAAGGAGCTCATTTTCTTGGGCATCTTCATCGTCATTCATCACCTCGTGCCGTCAGCTACCTATTTATATAAATAATTGTAAAGTATCTTTACCGAAAATCCCTCATGTGTCAGATAAGTTCAACAAACCGTACAGCCTTTCTAGTCCAAAAGCTCCAGCTGCCGGGCCGCCTTCGCTCAGTTGTGCGCCCTGTTCCTGTCCTGCTGGCGGCTGTTGTGTTATTGCAACAGCGCAAATCAGCTGACTAGTGGCTAGCGATAAATACCGGATATCCGGTTGTCCGTAAAATTCCGCATCCGTTTGTCACATGTGAATTGCTATTTTTTCCATTCTGAAATTAAAATAATATGTGTGTTTGGTAGTTTATGCGTGGAAAATTTACGGAACAACACTCGCTAATTCAGGTCGAAAATTTTTAAATTTTCTCTATCTCTCTCTCTTTATTTCCAACTAACAACAGAAGAACTAGCGATTTGCCATTCTGTTTCTCCTGTTCCTGCTACCATCGAATATAATCGTGTTACTTTCCATGCTGCTACTGAATTGTTGAGGAAGAGAGGTGTTTGGAATAGCAAAATGTCAGTTCGGAAAATGTCCAAGGTAAGTATTTGTAGAGTATATTCGTCCACGATTTTTCTAGGCCAATAAACCCCCTTAAAATCAAGTGTATAGCTGTAGCAGACGGTATTTATAGGACAACACAGGCCAGGCGGAAAGTATAGACTCTCCAGAGAGGAGCTACAGATTAGGTTAGGGTTGGGATAATGAGGCAATCGGTCTTGAATGTCACCGCAAATTTTTTTTGTCTTACAGGCTGCGAACGGAAGAAATGATGATCAAGATGAGTATTGGAACGCCGGAAGTCAGTTCAAGAAATTTAATTTTGACGACGATGATGAAGAAGATTCAATCGAAGTATGCAATTGGGATGGTACACCGAGTCAGCCTGCTAGAAAGTAAGTTTTAATACACATGTAGGGTTGGCCTACCTAAATAGGAACTATTTTTAAGCTGTGAAATTGAAATTGTTGCTAGGTCACAAACACAGCCGAGCAAAACTTTGAAAGTTGGTACTGTCGCGTCAGCACGAACATTTAAAAGGCCAACAGCAAGTGCAAATCAGGTACATACATTCAATTGTCCAACATGGCTCTCGCAACATTCAAGATTGCTGCCCTTTTGCCTCACCTGACTATTATTAAAATTTTCCAGTCTGTCAAGTTTAACAGAGGTTCAATCAACAATGTATCTGTGACGCCACTAGATCAGAGCAAGCCAGCTCCAATTGAAGGTAAGATGGCCAATTGGTCTCGGTACTGATCTCTCTCTCAATTCTGCCATCGGATCCATTATATACTCTCAATTCAGGCATTTTCAAAAGGTCCCTAAACATTTTTCTAAATTCAAGGAATTCCTCAATAGACATCATCGCAATTGTAGGAATTTTTCAACATTTTTCAAACAAGTTTTCTTAATGCAGGCAACTTATCCGCAACAGCTATGGTGAAATTAGAACATGAAAAGAACGACCTCATTCGTCAGTTGAAGCAAGCTAAAAAAGAACTCTCTGTTGCACCGACCAAAGCAGAAACATTACGCAGGTTCATGGTACGATATAAACTCGACTTCTTGGACCTGTTCAGTCTTCATTTCATGTTGGCTACATCATATTGATACATTGTCTATGATGATTTAGATGAAATTTTTAGCCGGATGGCTTTGCTGCTAAGCAGGAGCGACGGACAAATATGTGCTTACACATCCCCAAAAACATGCAGAGAAATATATATATATAATGTCCATGCTTATTCAACTTTCAGCTCGGCGATCCTGTGTTACTCGAGTTGTACAAGTCTTTGGAAGATAAAAAGATTCTTTTGGATGAAGCAATAAGAAGAAATGATGGGAATGCGATACTTGCGATAACACTCTTCATGAGAAACACACTCAAAAGAGGTTGGCTTTTTTAGTTTTATAGAGAAAGTCCCCTCGAATTAGCTCTAAGCTATGTAACATATAAAAATTAGTCCAATTTATATCGGAAAGAAGATTCATGCCAGACTCAGCCTTGTTTTTATTGAGAATTATAACATTCTTAGCAAGGTTTCAGAGCTCTGCGAGTTCATACTTAACCAATTCTTATGATGATGATATGTTATTTTTGTAATTCTTGAAGTGCCATTCTTGATGCTTCTAGAGAGACACTTGACGAACTTTTGCTGTTGCAACGGTTCTTCAATTATTCATACACCAGTCCTGAGATACTTGCTGCAGCAGTGAAGAGCTTGATCTGGCTTGATATTTTTTTACTAGCCAGATCAGAGTAGGCTTTGTTCTACAGAAGTGGTGTAAAAAGGCTGAATCATGTTTCAGAATTGTTCAGTAAAGAATTGATGAGTCGCCCAACAGCCGTCAATCACTACTGTTCATATCTTCGCGGAACTGCTGAAATTGAAGAATTACACGAAATATTGACGATACTTGGCCGAACAGAAGAAGCTGCGATGCTGAAATACAGGCACTGCCTCCGGTGTGCAAAATCTGCAGAAGTAAGGAGAGATTCTCTCAAAGATTGTGTCAAGTAAGGAGGGAAATGACGTCCATATTCAGTTTTTTTGCATTACATACTCACCCACAGTGATTGTCAAAAGGAGAGATGAAACATCTATCGATATAAAAATTTTGGTTAGATTCGGTTTGTATTAAAACCCGAGACCTCCCGATTAGAAGACGGTCAGATCACTGAGGCCACGGCCAATTGAGCGCCAGACATTTTATTTGATTCTGGCCATCTACATGTACTTTAAAATTTTGTGTTATCAATAATATTCTTTGATTTTTTTCAGAAAATTTTTCCTTTTAATTTTTTCAGGTATTACTTTGATTCCGACCCTCGTCTCATGAACGAAACGAAAGAGATAAACGACCAAATCTCTCTCCTGGATCGTCAAATAATTATTGACGAAAACGACAAAAAAACTCAACAATCAGACAGACCATCTATATTCAAAACTCACCCGATTCGGGAACCTACAGTTCACAAATCATTAACGCATACCTTATACTATTGTGCGTATTACCACTGGGGAGAAGCTGAGGTATGATAGGAACAAGTACTCCTGCAATGTTCGAGTCATAATCAATAAGGAGATCTGAAAGTTTAAACAATTTCTGTGGTCAAGCTAGTTTGAATGATATTGAAAATTTCATGAAAATATTTTTAGGGTCTACTGAGCAGCCCGGTATCTCTGCAAAAAGAATTTAAAATCGGGGAGAAACAATATGCTTACATGGTGATTGCAGCTCTATGCCGAATGAGAAAGTACGTGCATTTGGAACAATCTCTGAATCTGGATGATCAACTGATCATGTTATCAGAGAAATTTTTACCCTTCGATCCACTTGGTTTGCTGAATCTGACTCTCTATCTCTCTAGATGGCGTGATTTGGAACAGTTTTTAACCGCACCGAAGACATTATTCCGTTCAGCAAAACTACATGCCGTTATCGGATTCGATAAAGTAGTCGATGTGTTGAGCAAAAATATGGCTCCACCTGATGTAAGTTATAAGCGGGGTTTGAAGTGAAAATTTGATGAGGGCCGGAATAAAAGCTAAATAATTTTTTTGAAAATCTCATAACTACGGCTATATGTTATGCGGGTTTGCCTACTCCTGAATTACTTTATCAGTATCCATTATCCTTTGGTAGAAACATTCCAAGGATATTTGTTTACCTGTCGGCTTGCATCCACTTCCCGCAATACGAGAGTAGGGTAACTATCAAATTCTACGCTCGAACCATATTTTGTGTGACTGAAAATTTGAACTTCCTCATTATCTGACCTTTTTTATGATATCATCAGAACCACTACCGATACCAAAGTGTTTTCTTTAATTCTCGTACTGAAGCCATATTTAGAGCACAGGCCGTCACCCTTTTTTCACAGGCATTAGAAAAGTACTGCGGTGAAATTGAAAATTCAACGACACGTTTACAAATTGCTGCAAAGTTCAAACTTCATAGAGTTGCGATAAATGTGAGTGGACCGTATTATGATAATTCCAATAGGAAGTTGAAATCCAGTTGCTCTATGTCTGTCTTCGGTTGTATTGAGTATCGACCGCTACAATCTCTCTCTGTTTCAGACATATGTTCAAATGAGAGACCGACAGCAGCTGAATGACTATCTGAAAGTGATCCCAGATCAAAATTTACATATGCGGCAATACCTTTTAAATGAATTGAGGAAACCGGTAAGACAATAAGAATAGGATAACAATATTTCAATCTGTGCTTACCATACTCTTTGCTGAGTATACACCGATTCACAGCAACGCTGCACCCCATCAAGATGTCCAACACTTATTATGTGTATTCCATAGCCTATAGTATGCACTGGTAGTGTGTTTGTGTGTAAATGCAACAAAAATCTGGAGCAAGTAAGCAAAGCTGTATTCCTAAGGTCATATTCAGAGCTACCTGTTCTACATGCCGCCGTCACTGTTCTTGCCGTAACAGAAATGGAGGAAATAATTTTCGTTACCATTTCTTTAGGATGTCAAATGGAAAAACTGATGATGATGTCACAGTTTCATTTTTCGTTTCATGATGACATCACTAAGTAGTGGAAAAAAAATCCTTTGCTATGAAGATGGATTCTCTATTTTTACTATAGCCTGAAAATTTGTTGCTCGAATAATTTAAATTTCAAAGTAGAAATTATCCTCTATCGTGTGCATTTTGCCTACCTCACGCACAATGTAGTTTCAATGATGTACACTGGTTAAGCCTGGCGCCACCCTCATTATATCTGGGAAACCGAAGATGCCATGTTCAAAGTGCTTAGTATAAAACCCAGGACAAAACGATTGGACAATCTTAGTAAATGGTGCCCACAACGAATTGAACTGCTTACGATAGTTGATTCTACGCGTTTCCTGTTGGATATGTAAAAGCCAACGTAACTCTACGGTTGTGAATCGAGAAATTATATCCGTTCGTCTTATGTGTTCAATCATTCGGTCAATCATGATTTACTGCTTCAGAATCATGTATTTAATTTTGCCTATTTTGAGCTAACACCTAACAGTGACATGCTTATAATATATACTGCACTCAAGTGTAATGTTCATTTCGTTGGGCGACGCGCATATACGAAAGAATCCAGCCATGGATAGAGCCACTTGGTTTATGCACATGATATTCACCTAGTACTCTAGTAGGGAACGTATTGTGTAAATGTTTTTTATTGCGTACGCCGCGTTCATCTCGTGCATTCTCGCACATTGCGTACATGCGCGAAATAGACGCACCCTTCTTACTTGGGTCTCGCTGTATGTACTTGTAAACATCAGACATTTGTCGTCGCGATCAACGGGTTGCGGAGACCTGCCGATAAAAATACTGCCCGTAGGATTTTCAAGGTAAGGTAGAAATTTTGTATCAATTTCAACTGCTGGTGACTTAAGCTTCCGTGTTCCGGGCTGGACTTTCAGTTACGGAAATTCCGGGGTAGAATCTGAGGCGGGTCACCCGTCGCGGGGAGGGGACGATGATCGGGTCAGTCTGTCAGTCTATATTTTTATAATCAGGACATCCATAGCTATTGTTAGACGCAAAAAACTTGAAAATCACGAGGTCGACAATAATTTAATGCCTACTTTACCGTCCTTAGCTGCACAAATGGCAACCGTTCAACCATTAACAACTCTGGGCGACACAAAATTTGGTAAATTCTCTGTTGTGTTATAATCGTGTTGTTGTTCAGTCAAAACTGTCATTGAATACATATAGGCTTGCTTGTCAATACGTCACAACATTGTGAATTTTCGTTCAAGTGTATAACTGTCGTCTGGTATTTCTTAAATCTGAAAATTGGCAAATAAGAAATTTTTGCCAACGAGAGGGTACAAACCTGAAAAGTGAAATGTTCACACTCGAAATCTCGACTGAACTTTCCATAGCATTTCTTGGCATCTGCAACATGATTGTAATCCATACGTCCATAGTATAGAGTAATAAAATTGAAAGTTTGTTTCTATGCCTCACTTTCTTTATCTGTTGGTCTTATTCTTGCTGATATTAGCCTACTTAACAGAGATATTTGGATGTTACAGAGAGAACCACTAATGGTTCGTCTTCATCTGCAAGTAGACGGTCATTCTTCACCACTGCTGATGCGAGCACTTGGCTGCCAAGTACAGCCACTCATACATCCAATAATGTGACAGTTACTGCAAGTCTTCCGCAAAATGGCAGCAATTTTGTGATTCTGTACGTGTTTCTGCCCGTGATCATCATTTTTGTGATTGGTGGATTTGTACTGGCTGTGAAGTATTCGAAGAAAAGAAGCAGGTGAGAAGGAGTTTTGATAATAATGTGAACTAGAGAGACTGACTGTCATTCTACTTCTCTTCTGTGTGTACTCATCTCCTCATAGCTCTTATCCTCTTACTTCTCTGGATAAAAACAGGACTGAATATGAGGTTATCATAACAGCATGTTCTATATAGGGTGGAGATCATAAACAAAATTCAGCCCGATTAAGACTTGGTTGGATCTTAACCAACTGAGTCCTAATCGAAGCTTTTATGATCTCCAGATAAAATCAGCTTAGAACTTAACTGTTAGATCACAACTTAAGTTTACTTTATGATCTCCACCCATACAAACCATGTCTCTTGCTTAAAGCAAAGCATCTACTAGGCCTATAGGCTTCACTCGGTTAGAACTATGGTGATTGGTGACAGTATATCTAGCCATCAGCCTGTCTATCATGATTAGACGCCATTAATATTAATGTTGCTTTGATAATTTAGGGTGAGGAAACTGAGAAAGCAGCTGAAACCGTATCGACAATACAATCCTGATTCGGTCCTGGAACGTGATGATAGTTTTGTTGAAATTAAGGTAAAACAATTTCCACCGCCAGGAAAGTGGAATTTGTATTATTTTTACCTGTTCTTGGAATTTTATCTGAAAGCAAGTGCTTTAGCCCAGTTTTTGAAAACTACCATGTAATTCAGGATATCCATAAAAGAAAAAAATAGGCCTTGTTTATTTATTTACATTTTACATATTTATGTAATGCTTCATTAGCTTTCGGAGCTCTGCTCCTTCATCTTCACCTTATGAAGGAGCAGAGCTCCGGAAGCTTGTGTATTATATACCAATATACTGGACTGGACGTTAAATCTGTGGTGACTTATTATATTTATTACTATTTGAATCGTCCGCCATCGGCTCCACTATTTTTCGTGTAATGCTTCAGTATGTAATATAGGAAGAGAGAGTAACTAACTTTTAGCAAGCTATGAACTATACATTGCAGTCACCATAAATGGTAGTAAACGCATCTCTGTATCATGGACGCAGCCAGCCTCGACAAAAGGAGCTGTTCTGACGCTATAACCCCCTCTCTGGCTGCACCTCTGTCTGTAGCATAGAAACCATTTCTCAGACATGCTACGAAATATCCCAACGCAACATTAAGATATTCTGTTCTTTCTCAGCTCGTTGAACCGTGCTGCAATGATCCTCTTCTCGCTTTCAAATCTCCGCGACGGTTATCTACTGAAGTTTCGAGTGTAAATTGATTTGTTTTCTTGCTGTGAAGAAGGTCGTGGTGTTGTTTCTTCACTGAATGTTGTATTAAGCGTATAACCTATCAGTAATATACTTCGGAGTTGTCGTAAGTACTTGATCTGGGCAGTAAAGCTGCAGTGGGTTTGGTGAACTACTGGGAAAAGATCTTAGCCTCCAGCCTATTGCGGCGTCGGCTGTTGTTGTTGTTCATCAGATTGGCCTGGTCGATATGCTCGAATTTTACAGTCATCGGCTGTTAGCCTAGTGGGGAACGGCTCTAGCCTTACAGTAGCCTACGTAGGCTAATATGTCTGAAGGCGGTAAATATGAAAACTTATTTCCTGCAACTACTCCGACACCAAGTAATTGTGATATCCGCCTAACTAACTCAATAAGAAATTGAAAATCGGCAACGCAGCTGCTTTTGGATTGGATGATGAAGAAGAAATATTTCTTTAAAAATTCATTTCGTCTAAAAACACAAAGTAGTATTTTATCTCTCTGGGCACGGGAAGATGCACACCATTATATTCTTCAATGATTCTTGAGATATCTGTGGTCTCCAGGCTAGGGGTATAGAGTACGGATATTATAGACAGAATTATCCCACAAATCCAGGATTAGGGATTCAATCTGCGGATTTTCATTGCCTAAACCTCTACCGGAAGTGACGAGTCAGTAAAGGTCGCGTTGTAACCCGTGAATATAGTTGGATCTAATCAGATTGAGTAAATATCTCGTCGGTGAGACTTTAGTTTCTATACAGAGAGGCTATGCTGAGACTGCAGCAAAAGAACATAGTTACAGTCGTAAATAGTTATCATTGAGGTTTACTTTACAAGTGCTCGGGAACTACAAATTTTAGAAGAAAATTTCGGTCATACACTCAAATTTTCAAGGCTGCTTATTTGTCATTGAAAGGCTTTGCTACATTTCGTTTTCCGTCTACTTTTGAAAATTCGCAATTTCCGACATTGTCGATGATTTATTATCCGAGATATTTCGATAGGGTAAAAAACGGGCGGCATGGCGCTAAACTTGTCAAAAGTAATCACGTGATGTAACGATTGAGTGCATTCAGACTGTCGTAAGCGACGAACGTGCACCGTTTCGCGTGCCGATTGCCAGACCGCAGTTTTATGAATTTTGACTCAATTTGTGCGATGATAACCGCATTAGACACGTAGACAGGCTAGGGTGAAATATTTTCAGTAAGTGTGTGTTTTGTAGCGCAAAAAGTATGGAGACTACCTGTATGCACTGACTTCGTTTCAGTGAATGCTCATTGCTCGTGTATATATTCGGTATAGGCTAGGCAGCCGTAGATCGTAAGTTTCCCAAAATTACTGATACTTTTGTTAAGACTAGACATCATAAATCTGTGTTGTGTAGATATTGGTAAACCTACGGTTATTGAAAGATTTCTGTTTGGACACCGCGCCTTCAACTATGGCGCATCCATATCACTATGGGATGATGCAGGGTGGAATGCATATGATGGGTCCACCAATGGGAATGCGACCTCCTGGCATGCCACCTCCTGGGATGCCACAGCAAGCACCACCAGCTGAACCTCCTCCGATGGGTGGTCTATCTGAAGCAAAATTACAGGTAAGATATATGATACGAAAAAAGGTTGGAGCTGTATAATATATATAAAAAAATAGTCATTTAAGCCCATCTTATAATAATGAAGCAGTATTCCACTTCCTCAACACAGAAGTCACAACAGAAAACCCTTAACCTGTGCAGAAATTGAGATATTATAACTACTCAGGCACGCTGCCAGTATGAATCATGTTCGCCTTGTGTTGGAATTTGCATTGTGACATTGGGAAACGTTACATTACCGTACTTAAAAATTCACTGCGGTGACGGTCAATCAGGCGTATCCAGTTCAAGTCTCTATTAACAACTCTCTCTCTCTTTCAAATATCAGGAAAAAGCTCGAAAATGGCAGCAGCTTCAATCGAAACGATATTCCGAAAAAAGAAAGTTTGGATTTGTTGACGCTCAGAAGGAAGACATGCCACCGGAGCACGTTAGAAAAATTGTGAAAGATCATGGAGATATGACTAACCGCAAATTTAGACATGATAAAAGAGTTTATCTTGGGTGAGGAACGATAGGCTAAATGCTGACGGTTCTGCTATCAGCTTTTCGTCCAGATCCGAGCAGGCACAGAGATTTAAAACTTTTAAGCCGAATGCCCTTCCTACAGAACAACACTGGATTTCATAGGCGATTTCGATGAGATCTCGACTGTGCGCTGACAGCGGGCAATCAACAGATATCATATAGAAGGTTTATAGCTCCATATATTTAACATACAGCCTTGGTTTATTGAGAATTATATTGTTCACAAGCTTTCGGAGCTCCGCTCCTTGGTACACAAGCTGTAAAATAGTTATGAAAATCATAATTTGATTTACCGTTCATTTCCAGAGCTCTCAAATACATGCCTCATGCTGTTCTGAAGCTTCTGGAGAACATGCCGATGCCTTGGGAACAAATCAGAGACGTCTCAGTCATCTACCATATCACCGGCGCTATTACCTTCGTCAATGAAATTCCATGGGTGATAGAACCGGCGTATATCGCACAGTGGGGGTGAGAAAGCTCCCTTTATTCGATAATATGGATGGGCAAATCATTTGTGTTTTCGAATACAATTTTAATACTTTTTCAAAGTGACTGGTGACAGTCTCCATATCATTGATTGGTGTATTTCAACCACCTTGAGCCGGTCAGCAAAATTTTTTATGTATATGTAATTATATAATATCTTCTTTCGCAATATTTTAGAACAATGTGGATTATGATGCGTCGTGAGAAGCGTGATCGTCGTCATTTTAAACGAATGCGATTTCCTCCGTTTGATGACGAAGAACCGCCACTGGACTATGCCGATAACGTTCTTGATGTTGATCCACTGGAATCTATTCAACTAGATCTCGACCCGGATGAAGATTCGTCAGTATTGGAATGGTTTTATGACAACAAACCACTACAGGATGAGCTGAAGTATGTGCAGTAGCGAAATATCGAACTTTTGAAATTTGGGTCTAGACGAGGTCTTCAGAGTACTTTTCAACACATAGCATGACATTATTCTCATATACAGTAGTAGAGGCTGATAGTATATACACAAGCTTTCGCAGCATCACCCTATTAACCTATAGTAATAGATAGATTAAGTCACCACAGAATTAGTAACAACTAGTCCAGTTTACTGGAATATAATTAGAATGCAAGACTGGGCATCGTGACGACCATTTCTTCTCGTACATTTTGTGTATCTTTATTCCAGATATGTAAACGGGACATCGTACCGAAAATGGCATCTCTCTCTTCCTATCATGTCGACGCTGTACCGTCTCGCAAACCAACTCTTGACTGATTTAGTGGATGACAACTACTTCTATTTGTTTGATCTGAAGGCCTTCTTCACATCGAAGGCGTTGAATCAAGCGATTCCTGGAGGGCCGAAGTTTGAGCCTCTGGTTAGAGACTTCACAATGCAGTGAGTACATTAGGCATCATGACATCTAGATCTCAATATTTTGAAAAAAAATTATTTCCCCTGTTTCTGCTATATAAAAACAGGAGCATATTCTTCAATCTATTCCTCGGCCTCACAAGACCTTCAAGTCCAACTCCAACACCTGCCTGCAAGTCAAGTCTGAGCCACAAGTCAAGTTTTAGTCATCTGAGAAACGTGACTCAAGTCAGTCGAGTCACTTGGGGTGAATGACTCGAAATGACTTTATATCTCAATGACTCGACAACTTGTGACTCAGATTTTTGTAAGATTTGTGTTGAAGTTGGACTTCAAGATCTCGTGACTTGTGACTCTGCATTTTCCCCCTCTGAAATCAAAAGCAGACTCTTACAGGGATGTTCAAATTTTCATTTCAATAAAATCATGAGATCCAATTTTTCTTTTTCAGAGACGAGGACTGGAATGAGTTTAATGATATCAACAAAATTATCATCCGGCAACAGATTCGAACAGAATACAAGATTGCCTTTCCGTATCTTTACAACAACTTGCCCAAGTTTGTTCATTTGGCTTGGTAAGTACTTATTCTAAATATGCTGTGAAAGGCTTCATTTGATGAAGGAACAACCTTTGAAAGCGTGTGAATTTTATTCCCAGAAAGTTGTGCTAGACGTTAAGTCTATGATTCCATAGTCTCATCTACCCTTTGGGTCGCCTGCTATCAGCCCCACTATATTTTACATGTAAATCTGCTGAAACCTAATCTGATAATTATAATGTTCCTAAATTATTTGATTTGTGTCGTTTAGGTACCATACACCAAATGTTGTGTTCATTAAAACCGAAGATCCCGATTTGCCTGCATTCTACTTTGATCCTCTCATCAACCCGATCTCTCATCGAAACAACATCAAGACAACCGAAGTCAAATTGGATGAAGATTTAGAAGCGTTTGAATTGCCGGAATTCGTTAAACCTCTGCTGCAAGAAAGTCCGTTGTACACGGACAACACTGCGAACGGAATCGCGTTGCTTTGGGCACCACGACCGTTCAACTTGAGATCATCAAGAACTAGAAGATCAGTCGATGTCCCTCTTGTAAAAACGTGGTACGTAGACCAGTATCTCCCATGTACTGCTACCAGACTATTCTATAAATGCTGAAAACTTTATAACTCGCTTACAGGTACAGAGAGCATTGCCCTGCCGGCCAACCTGTGAAAGTTCGAGTGTCTTATCAGAAGTTATTGAAATGCTACGTACTCAACGCTCTGAAGCAACGACCTCCTAAGCCACAGAAGAAGCGGTGAGTTTGCTATCATCTCTTATTCTCTTTCTGTTAAGGACCGGCCATCTTATGGTTGTTGCTGTTGCTGCAGAAACATTAATTCATTGCGATAACTGTGTTATTTCTAGGTATCTGTTCCGATCTTTCAAAGCGACGAAATTCTTTCAATCGACTAAGCTTGACTGGGTCGAGGTCGGACTCCAAGTCGCAAGACAGGTAATATGTGAGAATTCATTGTTGTTGTTGTGATTAGCCCAACCCTTCCATCTGCTTCAAAATTACAGGGTTATAACATGCTCAATCTTCTTATTCACCGAAAGAATCTTAACTACCTTCATCTTGATTATAACTTCAACTTGAAGCCGGTGAAAACCTTGACGACAAAGGAACGTAAGAAATCTCGATTCGGAAATGCGTTCCATTTATGCAGGGAAATACTTCGGTTAACGAAACTGATCGTCGATAGTCATGTGCAGTTTCGACTTGGAAATGTGGATTGCTTTCAGGTGGGTTTACCTTCTACAGATTTCGGATAGATTTAGCATGGGAGGCCTAGAGAGAGATTATCCATCAACCAGAAACTCTTGGACTTAGTATTATTCTTCGATTCTCTAGTCATGTTGCCACAGCGGATTGCTCACTTTCGTAAACTCCGTTACCTGGTATCCTCTTTTGTCACTCTGACCGATGTAGTTCTACGTCCTTCCCCTTTACAATTTTCCACCGTGGCTGTAAATCAAGCTTCCGTCACTTGTGATGCAAATTATTGTAATTAATCGACGGCACATTCATTTCAGCTCGCAGATGGTCTGCAGTACGTTTTTTCTCACGTTGGCCAACTCACTGGTATGTACCGATACAAGTACAAGTTGATGAGACAGATTCGAATGTGTAAGGATCTGAAACACGTCATCTACTACAGATTCAACACGGTTGGTATTCATTCAAAACTTTTGACTTAGGTCATGGGTCCGACCGACTCATTGGCGAAGCTGACACAATATCGCCCTCTGGTGGTAATAATGACAATGAACATTGTCTGGTAGATGTCATCCTTCTTAACGACTACATTAAATATGTCAATCATCTGCATCAAATTACTGGCTTCAGTTCGTCTATTTCAGGGACCGGTTGGCAAAGGACCAGGATGTGGATTCTGGGCTCCAGGTTGGAGAGTGTGGATTTTCTTTTTGCGTGGAATCACGCCACTTCTGGAACGATGGCTCGGAAATCTTCTTGCAAGACAGTTCGAAGGTCGACACACGAAGGTGAGAAAAGAGGTTCTTTATTTCTTTGGACTAGACGTCAGGGCAACCGCACAGCATTCTCGTCCAGGTGCTTGAGGTATTTTTTAAAAATTTTAAAACCTTATTCTAGGGTGTCGCAAAAACAGTCACCAAGCAACGTGTCGAATCTCATTTTGACCTTGAATTACGAGCTTCCGTCATGCATGACATCATCGATATGATGCCAGAAGGGATCAAACAGAACAAAGCACGAACCATCCTTCAACATCTCAGCGAAGCTTGGCGTTGTTGGAAGGCTAATATTCCATGGAAAGTACCAGGATTGCCGACTCCAATCGAGAATATGATATTACGCTATGTGAAAGCGAAAGCTGATTGGTGGACCAACACAGCTCATTATAATCGTGAGCGAATTCGACGTGGAGCTACAGTCGATAAAACTGTATGTAAAAAGAATCTCGGTCGACTGACGAGACTCTACTTGAAGGCAGAGCAAGAAAGACAACACAACTATTTGAAGGTAAGTTGTCTTCTCTTATTATTTCTTCGGACTAGACGGTCTTCGGACGATCACTTCGATATATATAGAGAGTGTCACCACTATTTTAATGTCCAGCCACTATTTTACAAGGAATTCACTGTTTTTCCCATTTCCAATTGTCCATTCATCACAAACCCACACTGACTAGCCGTGCTTTTTATATCATAGGACGGTCCATACATCACTGCTGAAGAAGCCGTAGCTGTTTACACAACGACTGTCCATTGGTTGGAGAGCCGAAGATTTTCACCAATTCCATTCCCCCCTCTCAGTTACAAGCATGACACAAAATTGCTTATCTTGGCGTTGGAAAGATTGAAGGAAGCATACAGGTTGGTGTATTGGTAACATTGATCCAGTAGACTAAGTCACTGCTTCTTTTTTTGGTTTGCAAGAGACCTATGGCAACCCCCTCTTCCCCCGTCACGGAAATAACTGAAGCCTGTTCTATTTTCTCAGTGTGAAGAGTCGTCTCAACCAATCCCAGCGTGAAGAACTCGGTTTGATTGAACAAGCATATGATAATCCGCACGAAGCATTGTCGAGAATCAAACGTCATTTGCTAACTCAGAGAGCTTTCAAAGAGGTATTCGTTACAGTACAAATATTGGGATGACAGCCTGTGAGGGACGATCAGTTATAATATAGAGAGTGTCACCACAGTTTTAGGTTTTAACTGTAGCTAAATTTATTTCAGACTAAGTTCACAAACTTGCAATCTCTCTCTCTCTCGTAGAATGAATTAATTACACATAGGTTGAATCTAGACTGTGATGAATGGGGCAACCCGATGGACATATTATTATTCGTATCGTTTTCCTCCTAGTGTGGAATCGAATTCATGGATCTCTACAGCCATCTAGTGCCTGTGTACGATGTTGAACCTCTTGAGAAAATCACCGATGCGTATCTTGATCAATATCTGTGGTATGAATCAGATAAACGACGTCTATTTCCTCCATGGATCAAGCCTGCCGACACCGAACCACCGCCATTGCTGACGTACAAGTGGTGCCAAGGTAAGACATTCGTCCCTGCCAGATTAAGAGTTTCGTTGGTAGTTGGCCAGTAAATGACGATCCAAGAGGACTGTGGACCGAGTTGGGGTTGTGATACTAAATAGTGGACTCACAGACTAATGACTTGTCTGCATTCAGGGATCAACAACCTTCAAGACGTGTGGGAGACAGGAGAAGGTGAATGCAATGTAATGATGGAAACAAGATTTGAAAAACTTTACGAAAAGATTGATTTGACTTTACTAAACAGGTAAATGCCCTATTTAAAGGAAATTCAAATTCATAAAAGGAAAGTGTCATTCTCTGTGACTCACTCTCTCTCTCTCTCTCTCTCTCTGATCTTTATAGTGAACCCCAATGTTCTGTGAATACCTAATCTCTCTTATTTTCTTTTTTCCCCTTCTCTCCTCATCCTTTCTCATTTCATCCCACTCTTTCTCTTCATCCTCTCTTTTTCCATTCTTTCACTTCGCTCTACTCTCTCCCCTTCTTCACACTGATATTCTCCCACATGAACGATGATCTTCTGCCTCTCCCAGTTTTCCAGCAGGAGTATAGTCAGTGTAACAATCTATTCAACTTTAGGTTATTACGTTTGATCGTGGATCACAATATTGCCGATTACATGACGGCCAAGAACAACATTGTCATCAACTACAAGGATATGAATCATACCAACTCGTATGGAATTATTCGAGGGCTGCAATTCTCTTCATTTATCGTCCAATATTATGGATTGGTGTTGGATTTGCTTGTTTTAGGGTTGCAGGTGACTACCAAGGGCTCGTTTTGAATTTATGAAGTTTACCCTACTATGGTACTTTGTACTCCAGGTCAATCCAACTCTTAGCCTACCTCCTGAATTAGTATCACGGCCACAACTCTACTGTTCCCCAATGCTTACTGCCAAACAGACTTGTAGGGATACCAATTTACCAAGCTTATGGTGTCGGGAATCGAACCTCGTCATCAGAAGGGGACTTGGCTTGGCAAACTAAGCCATGAAAATGTCTTTAGTTAGACTTAGGCGAGCCTCGAATCCGGTACCTCCTGATCAGAAGGCGGACAGTAATCTAAATGCAGCCATTTTGTCTTCCAGCGTGCCAGTGAGATTGCAGGACCACCTCAGATGCCGAACGATTTTTTGACGTTTCAAAATGTATCGACCGAAGCAAGCCATCCGATTCGACTCTATTCAAGATACGTTGACAAAATCCATATGTTCTTCAGGTAGGCTCAGTTTGTGGCATTAAAAGCTTTGTGATCAATGTGATTTGCTAGAATTGGAATTCTGAAAACATATATTTGGTTCATTTTGACAAATCTATTGATTTTCAAAAAAAATTTTGCCAAAATCTGGCAATTGTGGGAAAAAAATTTATTTTCAGATTTTAAATTACTTTTAATTTTGGTATATCTGGGAGTTTTGAAAATCTATGAAATATTTAGATTATCTAGAAATTATTTTGATTTTGGCAATTTTGAATCTTATTAAATTTCAGAAATTTTGAAAAATATTTTTATCCAGGTTTTCTGCTGAAGATGCTCGTGATCTTATCCAACGGTACTTGACGGAACATCCCGACCCGAACAACGAGAATATCGTTGGCTACAACAATAAGAAATGCTGGCCGAGAGATGCCAGGATGAGACTAATGAAGCATGACGTAAATCTGTAAGTGTCGGACAATCAATAGATATCGTTCTGTTTTCTGATAGCTTTTATTAAATTACGCTTATCTTGCAGTGGTCGAGCTGTATTTTGGGACATTAAAAATCGTCTGCCGCGCTCAGTGACAACCGTATCATGGGATGGTTCATTTGTGTCAGTCTACAGCAAAGACAACCCTAACCTTCTGTTTAACATGTGTGGATTTGAATGCCGGATTTTGCCAAAGTGTCGCACAACATTTGAAGAATTTACTCACAGGTGAGAAGGAGCTTCAAGCCTTCAACTGATGAAGGAACAGAGCAAAATACCCACTACTGCAGCGTAGTCGATTTTCACCTCGGCTGTGATAATTTAAACCAGGGCCAAAGACATAGGTTTGGGACCTCTCCCCCCTGTTTGGGAACTCTTCCCCCCCCCATAGTAAAATTCACTTAACACGGTGCATTCTTGCATTTATATTCCCAGGGACGGTATCTGGAATCTTCAAAATGAAATCACAAAAGAACGTACGGCACAATGTTTTCTACGAGTCGATGATGAGTCGATGCAGAGATTCCACAACAGAGTCAGACAGATTCTGATGGCATCTGGCTCCACCACTTTTACTAAGGTGAGATTTTAAGTATAACAAACAGTGGTTCTCAAGCTTTTTACTATGACAGACCGGCAAATTCTTTATTCCGTGGGACGGTATTCAAAGACATCACTCCTCAAATAAACATTGACGTATAATTACATTTGTGGGTGTCTCTATAAAAACCTCAGTCTGTGGTAAAATGGTCTAAAAGACAACGTAATTTTACTCTCTCAATGCCTGCATGGCCCAAGGTGGCTTATTGGCCTCATTATAAACGGAGCAATAGCAAGCGGTTCTTTACGTCCTTTTCCAGATCGTAAACAAATGGAATACGGCTCTGATTGGTTTGATGACATATTTCCGTGAAGCCGTCGTCAACACGCAGCAATTGTTAGATCTTCTCGTGAAATGTGAGAACAAGATCCAGACTCGTATCAAGATTGGACTCAACTCAAAAATGCCGAGTCGATTTCCTCCGGTTGTGTTTTATACGCCAAAAGAATTGGGAGGTCTTGGGATGTTGTCCATGGGACATGTACTGATTCCACAGTCAGATTTAAGGTATGGGTCTTCCTTACCTTGGGATGGTGTGTGCCGTTCTTGTCATACTCCCTCATTTTCTCAAGTTTGCGACTGGTCGACAGTCGTGCATCTTGACTTGATGTGTCTGTGTATGGTGTAGAACGTGGGTGCGCTATTGTAGTTGCCTACATATGAAATTTTGTGCTTCAGATGGTCAAAACAAACTGATGTAGGGATCACTCATTTCCGATCCGGTATGAGTCATGATGACGACCAGCTGATTCCGAACTTGTATCGTTACGTTATGCCATGGGAGAGTGAATTCATCGATTCCCAGCGAGTGTGGGCCGAGTATGCACTCAAACGACAAGAAGCTAACGCACAAAATAGACGGTTAACGTTAGAAGATTTAGAGGATTCGTGGGATCGAGGAATACCGAGGATTAATACGTTGTTTCAAAAAGACAGACATACTCTCGCATATGACAAAGGATGGAGAGTGAGAACAGATTTCAAACAATATCAGGTTTGCACCAATTTTCATCACTTCTACTTTGACATTTTCATATTTGGAAATTTATGGTTAGCAGTGAATTGAACCCATATTTAGTTGTTCACTGACGAAGGAGCGGAGCTCCGATCAAGCTCTCAATCAAGGCTGGACGTTAAATCTTCTGGTGAATCTTCTTTTGAGTGTATTCTTAATTTTGTAGGTTTTGAAACAAAACCCGTTCTGGTGGACCCATCAACGACACGACGGAAAGCTTTGGAATTTAAATAACTACCGAACCGATATGATTCAAGCACTAGGTGGCGTTGAAGGAATCTTGGAACACACTCTTTTTAGAGGTTGGTTTAACGTAATGCTTCGTTGACAGACACTAGGTGGTGATGTAGATCCCAATTCGATATCGATACGCCCATCCCAATTTTGATTCACAATTTCACGAAAAATGCCTGCCAGGTATCAAGCCGAAATGTATATTTTCAGGGACGTATTTCCCGACTTGGGAAGGTCTCTTTTGGGAGAAAGCGAGCGGTTTTGAAGAATCTATGAAATACAAGAAGTTGACAAACGCTCAACGGTCCGGTCTCAATCAAATCCCAAACAGAAGATTCACGTTGTGGTGGTCGCCAACAATTAACCGTGCTAACGTAGGTTTTGATTTTTCACTTCAAGTAGGCCTATGCAACAACGTTCTATCGTCTCCTTCATCCGTTTTACAGGTATACGTCGGTTTCCAAGTCCAGCTTGATCTGACCGGTATTTTCATGCACGGA
Organism: Botrylloides violaceus; assembly: GCA_030412335.1. Classification (NCBI taxonomy): domain Eukaryota; kingdom Metazoa; phylum Chordata; class Ascidiacea; order Stolidobranchia; family Styelidae; genus Botrylloides; species Botrylloides violaceus. Next base: position 2,443,717 of record JASFYC010000320.1, read on the forward strand.
AAAATCCCAACGCTCAAGATTTCGTTGATTCAAATCTTTAGAGCCCACTTGTGGCAGAAAGTACACGAGAGTGTCGTTATGGATCTTTGCCAGGTAAGATCGATTAACTGTCCGTCTTCTGATCGGCGATCCCGGGCTCAATTCTCAACCGAGTCAAGCCAGACACTTATCTGCTCGGCAGTCAGTATTGGGAAGTGTGTGGGGGCTCTAGTTGAGATAGTGATACAGCCAATTAGCCGGAAGTATTGACACCACTCCACTGTATCGGGTGTACAATACCTTAGTAGGGTTGGAATTGCCATGTCGAAGCAAGTATTGTTTGTATTTTATCAGGTTTTTGATCAAGAACTGGATGCACTGGAGATTGAAACCGTCCAAAAAGAGACAATCCATCCTCGTAAGTCGTACAAGATGAACAGTTCGTGCGCTGACATTCTGCTTTTTGCTGCATACAAATGGAACGTATCCAAACCTTCACTGCTCGCAGATTCAAAGTAAGTACTTAAGTCGATCCTCTCAACCGGCTGTGTTGTTGCTCTGAGAAGTAAGTACTTGAGTCGTTCCTCTCAACCGGCCGTGCTTCATACGACATCAGCTACGAAATTAACAGGTTTTGGGTTCCCATACCAACTACGGTACATTAAAGATGACACCTCTCTCTCTCTCTCTCTGTGAGCCTGTGCACTAAGGCGCATAAAAATACATCATCCTGTCACCTTGGTAAAATTATATATCAATTTCTTAGGGATATGATGGATAGCACTTCGACACAGAAATATTGGATCGATGTTCAGCTTCGTTGGGGTGACTACGACAGCCACGATGTTGAGCGTTACGCTCGTGCAAAGTTCCTTGACTACACGACTGATAACATGAGTATCTATCCTTCTCCGACTGGAGTTTTGATCGCACTTGATTTGGCTTATAACCTTCACAGTGCTTATGGAAACTGGTTCCCAGGTATGTAGAAGTCTTAAACTGACTACTGTAGCTATAATTTTGATGAATAGCAAAGTCTATAGCAAATGATTGATCTAATGCATAGACTATCCCCTGTATCCCAGACGTTACCGACCGTGCCCCTGCAGACCACATGCGGCCTGGTAAATACTTTAATTTGACTGCCAACAGTGCAAAAATCGTACGACTAAACCTTGCTATACCGTGCCTACATAAACGGATTCCCAGGTTTGACAAGGCTGGCTGAAGCTTTATTAGTATGAAATGGATGGCAGAGTAGCAAGCTGCTTTGAGCTGCCGTAGAATAGAAAGGCATTGTTTGATCACTTTGCCCAACGGCTGAATTTCATTCCTCTGTCCTCATTCCAGGATGCAAGCCGTTGATCCAACAAGCTATGGGCAAAATCATGAAAGCAAACCCGGCTTTGTACGTACTTCGAGAAAGAATTCGAAAAGGTCTTCAGCTGTATTCAAGCGAACCTACTGAACCGTACCTGTCATCACAAAACTACGGGGAATTATTCAGCAACCAAATCATCTGGTTTGTGGACGATACGAATGTCTACAGAGTCACTATCCATAAGGTAAGCAATGATATGGATTCAATATTCAATTAAATGCTGTAAGTGTTATTAGTCTCGACCATGACTCATCGAATTGGATATTTTTCCATTGCAGACATTTGAAGGTAATTTAACAACAAAGCCTATCAACGGTGCTATCTTCATTTTCAACCCAAGGACCGGCCAGCTGTTCTTAAAAATCATCCATACCTCAGTGTGGGCTGGACAAAAACGTCTTGGACAGTTAGCAAAATGGAAAACAGGTAGGAAAACTTGATTTCCCTTTTTTTCTCTCATCTCCTCTCCTTTCTCTCTTTTTTTCCTTTCCCTCTTCTCTCTTTTCTCTTTTATTTTCCTGTCTCTCCTATTTCCTAGAACAGAGCTGCTCAACCTAAACTAATTTCAATATTTTGTTATTCGCCTGATGACTGACTGACTGAGATCTTTTTAAAGCTGAGGAGGTCGCCGCATTGATTCGGTCATTACCTGTTGAAGAACAGCCGAAGCAAATTATCGTGACTCGTAAAGGAATGTTGGATCCTCTTGAAGTCCATTTACTAGATTTCCCGAATATCGTCATCAAAGGTTCGGAACTGCAGCTACCATTCCAGGCTTGCTTGAAGGTAAGAATTTATCTGTAGCCATAGTCTGGGGGTGTGGCATGGTCTGGAGGTGTGCCACGGTCTGAGGAACGTGCCGTGGTCTACACTCTCAGAGGATGTGCTGTTGGTCATCTGGACAACATGCGGCAGTGCAGCGGATATGCTGTAATTAAAACACCATGCCATGGTCTGAGAAAGTGCCGTGTGGCATGGAATATGCCATGGTTCAGATAGCATGTCATGATATGACATTCGATGGTTTAGAGACCGTGCGGTGGCTCATTTTCTATTATTCTATGTTAGAGAACTTACTTAACAACTCCTCTTGTCATTTTCAGGTTGAAAAACTCGGAGATCTGATCTTGAAGGCAACTGAACCACAGATGGTGTTGTTCAATCTCTACGATGATTGGCTCAAGACAATTTCATCCTACACAGTAAGTATTTGTTTGGAGTTTAACCAGTTTTGCCGAGTCATAGGCTCTTCGTTTAGGTATGTTTGTTAATGCAGCAAACATCAAACAAAGGACAAAATTAAGGTGTTTTGTTGTTGTTTTGGATACATGGCGTTATCTGCCCTACTAAGGTAATATATGTCAAGTCAAAGTTTACGGTACACGTGTCGATACTTCCAGTTTATAGACTGGATCGCTATCACAGTCACAACTCTTCGCACTCCCCTGAAACTGGCTGCTAAGCAGGAAAGAACTGATACCAATTTTGAAGTATTTGGTGTGACTCGCTCAGTAATCGAACCTGGAAGCTGCAGATCAGAAGGTTGACAATCAAACTCACAACTCTCTTATCAATTTTCTTTTCCAGGCTTTCTCTCGTCTTATTCTCATCCTTCGTGCCTTACACGTGAATCCTGACCGGACCAAAGTGATTTTGAAACCAGACAAGACAACGATCACCGAGCCGCATCATATGTGGCCTTCCCTGGGATTCGATGAGTGGATCAAAGTAGAAGTTGCATTGAAAGATCTGATTCTGGCTGACTACGGGAAGAAAAACAAGTGAGTGGTTCATAGAGACTGACGTGAGAGGCTTTTGAGTCCATGAATTGTGACTTGATCCAATCCCCATTTCTTCGGCCATGCACAATTTGTCGATGGTCACAGCAGATCGAACGGTTTGTGATTTGTCACGGATTTTCTACCCGTCCTGTCTTTTCAGTGTTGTGTAGGCTTGGATCGACTGTGACTGGGGACTCTCTGTTCATGCACCCATCCTGAAACCGGCACAGCACGCAGTGTGAACCTGTACGCATCAGCCAAGAGGCGCTAGCTAACATCATGTTGCCTTGCCCATTCAGTGACCACATCAGATTTAGCTGTGGTTCTTTCACGACTTCACTGGGATGAAGCACATAAACTAAACGTATATCTTTGAAATTTTAGCGTAAATGTAGCATCACTCACCCAATCTGAGATCCGTGACATCATCCTTGGTATGGAGATCAGCGCTCCGTCTCAACAACGACAACAGATTGCCGAGATTGAGAAGCAAACGAAAGAGCAATCGCAACTGACAGCAACTCAGGTTAGATAAACGGGGGTGTGGGCAGGGGTGCAGGGTGTGGGTTAGGGGGTGTGGCAAGGAGGCGTGTTCGGCCAAAATTTGGTTAAAAAACAGTATCATATGACATTTTTGCTGGTATGTATCAAAGTCAATAGAAGATTTTGTGGGGATTTCTAGTATTATATATTCAGACTGGTTCTCTGGCACTAACCGTTCTAGCGACTCTTACAAGTGCTCTGGCAGAAAAAGTGTTAGGATTTATTCTAAATTCTTCCATTTTTAATATTTTCAAGCCATTTTACTTAAATTTCAGAACATACAGTATGATATATTTATCCATTTTATTTTTGGAACCCATAATCGTTTTACAACAGAAATAAGTATATAGCTGAGAAGTTATGGTAGTGACAAATGGAAAAAGGTCAAATTTAAATCGTCGATTAACTTTAATCTAAGATTTAATCTACGATTATATTTAATCCGGGACTTAATCTGCGATTTTAAATTTGGTGAACCTCCACGCAGAGCTTGATACCAACGAGGGTTTTGTTCTTCAAAGTCATTCTCACAATGACAATTGCCCACCCAACCCTGAAGGAATCTCACTACCTGCACTCAGTACCATGATATATTATGATGTCATACCTCAGTGAGATTATGACAACACAGTAGTATCCCGTCTAATTCGAAAAATAAAAAACTTTTTAGACTCGTACTGTCAACAAGCATGGTGATGAAATAATAACATCGACAACATCCAATTATGAGACACAAACGTTCTCGTCAAAAACGGAATGGCGTGTCCGAGCGATATCCGCGACAAATCTTCATCTCAGAACCAATCATATTTACGTATCATCCGACGACATCAGAGAGACGGGCTTCACGTATATCCTGCCAAAGAATATCTTGAAAAAATTTATCTGCATTTCTGATCTCAGAGCTCAGGTACGTGTTCGTGGGGTCCTGACTACAAATTGTAGGTCATATGTGACCAGGCAAAATCCTTGGCTCTGGGCTCATTATGAAATGAACATTATTGGGGCAAAATTTTTCCCAGTGTTCACATCTACATGACCCCCATTACTGTAAGACTGAAGAGGTGGTAATTCGGTTTGATTCGGGAAAAAAAATTCTAGTCATATTCGGAAGCATAAACAATTCAATTTGCCCATCCTTATCACTAATCATGACTCTTCGTCCACCTTTTGATTTTCATTTTATAACCCACGTCCATATTCTACAGATATCAGGTTATCTGTACGGGATCAGTCCGGCAGACAACCCACAAGTGAAGGAGATCCGATGCATCGTGATGGCACCACAGTGGGGAACACATCAAACTGTTCATCTACCAAACCAACTTCCGCAGCACGAATATCTCAAGTATGTTCTGGTTTTCCATATTATCTTGTCTGGTAATTAACAGCTAGCAGACTAGATAGTTTAATCAACACATCTTCGGCACTTCTTCAACTTTTGATATCTCCTGTCAGGATGCATCAGTGGCCGGTCGTCCTGTCTATCCTATCCTATCCACGGAGTACCGGCCAACTTTGAGCATAATTAATTGTTGACTGACGTCTCCAATCAGGTTGCCAAGGTTACGTCCATAAACTCCGTGATGTAATTTTCATTTCTGTCACTTCTCATATCCTCCCAGGTACTTGAACGCTATAAATTCTTGTTTTCCAGAGAGCTTGAGCCATTAGGATGGGTACACACTCAACCGAACGAATCTCCGCAGTTGTCTCCACAAGATGTCACTACACACGCAAAAATCATGGCCGACAACGTGACTTGGGACGGGGAAAAAACAATCATCACAACTTGCAGGTACGTTATTCTATGCAGTGCTACACATTAAATTGACCACGCAGTTTCTACTTGCACTGTATTTCATGTATATCGCTCACCTGTTCATCTATACAACCCACCATTTTCAGTTTCACACCTGGGTCATGCTCTCTAACTGCTTACAAGTTGACCCCAAGTGGGTACGAGTGGGGTCGTCAAAATACTGACAAGGGTAACAATCCAAAAGGTTACCTTCCTTCACATTATGAAAGAGTCCAGATGTTGTTGTCGGATCGGTTCCTCGGATTCTTTATGGTTCCGGCACAAGGGTCTTGGAATTACAATTTCATGGGTGAGTGATTTTATTGTTTTCCTGGCTTGATGTGCACTCTGTTGACCCCTCCCTCATTTGGGGGGGGGTCACCCAGGGCATCAAGATCTCAATATTTTTGCAAAGAAATTTTGGCTTGCGACTCTGAGCGGTTTGATTTGCCGTAGCACAGCCACTAATCAGATAAAGGTCTGAGAGAGGGGTTGGAGTTTAGTGAATGTGTCAGAACCGAAGCAAACAGTCTTTCCATATTTCCAGGTGTTCGACACGATGCTAACATGAAATTTGAACTACAACTCGCAAACCCCAAGGAATTCTACCATGAAGTTCATCGACCTTCTCATTTCCTCAACTTTGCTTCGGCCGAAGACGGAGGCTGGGCGACTATGATGGCCGACAGAGAAAATATGTACGAGTAATACCATTGACCATTGACCATTGAGGCACTTGGAGTAATCTGATGGGTTGGGCCATTGAGGCTGAATTGTACATAGACTGCCCAGACAGATTGACCTTTAACCTTTACACAGGATTAGCTTCACAGTTGACCATTGAGGGGAAAAGAGTTCTTGTTACGGTTCTGTGAGTTCCTGTGCTAGGTTAGATACAGAAAATTCAAATCGTCTGTATTGAGTACGTCTCAAGGTGGCACTAGAGACTCATCTTGTTTTCAACATCGATATCCTTTTGTAATATTTCCACCTCAAGATGTCGGTAGAGAGCAGCTTTTTCGGTCATCCGAGTTTTATACGATTTTAAATATTCAATCTGGTGCCGGGCGTTGATTTGGATGTAGTTGTCACTTAAATCATTGTATTTGGTTGTGATTTATACATCTGAAACCGTGACCCATCCTGCTGCAGCCTGCACCAGTTACCCACGTCGTCACTAGTGACTATCACTCAGCAACGCGCCTACAGACCATACAGCGGACTGCAGCAGTTGACGTTTTTCAAATTTGGTTCCCTGCCTTTGAATTTTGATGCATCTCCTGATGATGGAATAAACGTAACTCTACAGTAATGAATTGGTCGCCGATCTACCTTGTTCACGTTTGAGCAGACTCTTCAAAGAGAGAGACAGAGAGAATTTTTCTGTCTCATACTAGGGTAAATGGAGCAGTGCTTGATGTGGTGATATTGCAGATATGGCAAGGTTGTCTGATTTGACTCGAAGGCGGGGCTGATGATAGGCTTAGTTGGCCGAGAGCCGCGAGAGGTCAAACAGTCGGCCTACTGAATGGGATGTTCCTGGTTCGGTTCCCAACGAAGCAAACCAAAGGATTTAAAATTCGCATCCGTTCTCTCTCACGCTTTCTCTCTATGCCTGGAGGTTAGTAACCGTGGGTTATCGTTGTTATAGTGATCTGCGTTATAAACTGGAATGAAAGGACGTTGTTTATCGACTCGCGTACCGTAAGCATTGACCTGACATTACGTTTGTAGGGTTGAAATCGCGATATCTCCAAGACGACAAAAACTCCATAACGGTAATGATCCCTCGCTTGTAACGATCGATTGTAACGTCAGAGTTGCTAATGACGTCGAAACATCGCGCCTTGATAGGATATTCGTACACGGTGCATTAATGATTATTACTATCCCGCGCCAGTTTAGCCCGCCAATCGGCAGTGTGATTTTAGCGCTCAAGGAGAACGCAGCGTTGCTTCGTTGGGCTTCAAGTTTAGTGATATTGATTTAGTAGACTAGACTACATAGTTCAGGGATCTTCCCTTTGTGTGTCACCCTTTCCCAATTTCGTTTGCCTAAGAACAGATAGTAAGCCTATAAGTTTCTTGATGGTTAGGCTTTATTTACATATAGCAGAGAAAACAACACTACGTTCAGACAGCAGTACAATGTCACAGTGACTTTCCATGTAGCAGTAGGCTTACATATAGGCACTGGCTTTATGGTGTAGGCTAATATACTAAGGCAAGATGTCCTAAGGATTATAAGGACTTCGTCTATGAAATAGGGCCTGACCGACAAAGCCTATTTTTTTAAAATTGTTACGATATAGTTGGCCATCAGTGAGGTCTTCAAAATCAATACAATAAAAAAAAGATTATTCAATCGGTGGATCAGTTATTCAATATTGAAATTACAGAAGATGTTGGCCTTATTTGCTGTCGATATAATCAGTGGTTAATTCACTCATATTTGAGATAGATACTCGTGATTTTTCAATAACCATCAGTCATATCAGTTAGGCATGAACGTCGATTATCATATCGGTTGATCACCGTTTAGTTTAATTCTACAATTTGTTTGATCTCAGCTTTTAGCCTTGACTCAAGAGGTCCTCTAATGTTAAAGGTCCTGTTTGGACAGGACCAGCTATTGGCTGTACAGGGTCAGACGCATACAGAATTTGACCATCGCCTTGAAACGGGCTGCCCTCGGCACTTTCAACTTGTTGGCTTCCAGGATTGTTAGAAAATTGAGAATTCAAATTATTTGAAGGTTGAGTTGGTTGACGTAACAATGGATTAAATGGAGCGTTACTTCGGTCACATCTGCAAGACATCGGTCGTTGTCCCGGACTTATGGTGAGTCTGCATCTTTCATCACATCTATTTGTATGGCCTATGAGGCATTTATGGTGGCTGCCGTATTCAAATAGTCGCCCATCTGATTCGCCTGCTGTCATAATCCATACATTGCCGTCATGCACTGAGACAGCTTCTTTACGCAAACATCGAAATCGCTGACTCATTTTTTTTCTAAATATGCCAAGAGCTTCTTGGACTGCGCGGAGTTTTACATTGCGAGTAAACTGTTGTCGCCTTGGGTTTGTTATAGCGGTGATTGGAACTTTGCCTGTTGGAGCTAGTTGGTCGTTGTACAAATTTCTACTGTTTCCATTAGGTGGTTGATGGTTCGGTGGTTGTGCTTGAGGCATACTACCTTGTTGGGGTTGTTGCGATCCACCGGTGTATTGTGTATTAAGCGCACCGCTTCTCATTTGGTTTACCCACTGGTTGTATTCTTCTGGGCTTTGCTGTTGGTTTGGTTGTTGCCTGATATATGAAGGTGGTTGTTTAGGTGCTGGTGTGTGACTGGGTAGGCCGAAGTTGGGGCTCCATCTTTTCTGTCGTGGTGAAGACTTTGTGCCCCATGACCAACCAGGCGGTAGTCCCTGTAAAGGAATATATTTTACAATTGAAGTTAAAATCGTCCCTAAAATCTTCCCTTGATTCCAAAAATATAGGACATACCCAGGCAGAACTCCACCAGTTCTCGCTAACCTCCCTAGCATGGCGTTGGGCAATAGACCGGGACCGCAATGCAGGTATTTAGGGTGTGTCTATTTTGAGTTAGTATGCGATACCACGTGTATCAATGCCTTATTGAGTCAAGGTTTTTGCTGTTTTGTGGCTTGTGCTGAAATAAATGTGATAGAAAATGTTAGAGGTGGACGCTACCACTTTGTTGCGCACGGATCGGGATCTAACTCCTTCCTAAATGTTTTAACTTACCGCCAGCATTCTTGGAGGATCGAAATAGCATTTAGAGATCTCACGGACGCTCTGTCTCGAGAATGGTCCTCCGTTTCTGCTCGTATCAGTAATATAATGCAAACCGGTGAGACAGTGAAGCCTTCGTGCCATTACGTTTGTGAAGGAAGTATTGAAGAAGTGCCCAGTGTTGATCGCAAAGCCTGGTAAAGAAGAAAGTAAAACTTTCATTAGTTAGAGAGCCAGGAGAGTTAGGTTAAGCACCGCTTATAAGTAAAATTTAAGACGCATTGTGGCTCAGTTAACTTAATAGTAGGCCTAGCTATCAGCAGCACCATCTCGCATTTTGTTACAAGCCGCACATGATTGCTGCTTCTGAATTCTGATCTCTGATTAAAGATAATAATAATTAATGGACTGTAATTATAATTGCTGAGATGATTAAGTTTATGTCTAAACGTCTAAGCACTTTGTATTTACGGTTCTATACAGATGTTTGAGTGATGTTTCGCCTCAACGGGTGAGCGGGGTTCGCCTGTTGGTCGCTAATGCTGAATGGTCTAGGTCTACATAAAACATCATTTTACTACATCGTTTGATATAGTTAGAAGAATTTATTTCATTTCACCAAGAACATTCTGGCATGAATATGATGTGCCGACGTAACGCGTCCGGTTCAAGTTGTATGAAATTCAATTCACTGCGCGCATCTTCGTCATTTTTTCCCAAGTTTAGGCTATTCCGAAAGGTAGTGTTATAGACGCTGCGGTATAGGCAATAGTCTGTAAGGCTAGTTTTGTGAACGTAGCGGTATAAAAATTAGTCGGCCATTGTGGGCTCACCTCTCAATCCATCCAGTCTCAACAAAGACTTTGCCATTGTTTCCATATTGCTCCGCGTATTCAAATAGGCAGCGTTACTAGCGTCGATGTAAACCCACGACCTTGATAACACTCTATTAAATATGAACGCTGTGTATAAATGCTGTATCGCACCGATTAAGCTACAGTAGTTCTGTATAAGAAGCAGGACAGGCCTAATCATATCGAGAACGAAAAGGAGAAAAATTCACTGGGATGTATATTTTTATCTCCCGTGAGCACGAGCGTCAATTCAAATTCACGCACGTCAGAGAAGCGGAGAAATACCCCTCCATGCCCCATGGTTGCGGGCCTGTTTGTCATTAGTCCTATCTCGTCGTCAAATTCAAATATAGCAGATTAATGTCCCGCTGAGCCGAGTAATTTCTCCCGATGGACATCCGAGGCTCATTGAGTTATACGCGAAAATAATTATCACAAGATTGCATTTCCGTCAGTTTCCTGCGAACTCAATCTATTTCGCTGTGTTTGTCGGAGAACTCCTCATGCTCATGAACAGCTCAGTTTTGCGAGTTGAAAAACTGCGTCAGACTTTTTTTATGGCGCTTTTCACCTACTAAGGTCATATACGCCAAGTAGATGCTGACGGTATACGTGTCAATACCTTATAGCTTGGATCCTTATTACAATCACGGCTCTCCGCACTTCCCGGATACCGACTGCCAAGCAGGGCAGGAACCAGGGAAAGAACTAGACTTACTTTATAATCCTTTGAGCTCTATGGTAGAATTGTTCCTTATATTTGTCATTTAGCCACGTATACTGTCCGTGTTCCTTTTCATAAGTCGCCATTAACAGATCCGGCTCTAAGATCACAACAGACGGAATTGGCGCCAAATATTTCAAATATGAATTCATTGTTTTATCATAATCATCCCAAGTCTCTAAGATTGACTTTGGCTTGTAATGATGCCATATTTGTCCGCTACCGGAGAGTTTGATCCCAGCGTTTGGTCGCATTGCGATTACGATAACAGGGATTCTATTATTGCAAGCTTCGACACGAATGTCAGAAATTGTAATGCGATCAAGGTCGGAATCTCCTGTAAGCCAGAATGCTGATTTCTGATATGTATCGCCGTCGTTGCTTGCCAATACACGGGTTGAAATAGTCCCTGTTCCTAGCATTCCATTAAATAAAGCAGGGTCATTGTACAGTCCGAAGGTTGGTTCTGTTCCATTTACTATTGCTTCACACATTAGTAATGCTTTCTTTGATGATATAGAATCGTAGGTTAGCTCAATTTCTGTCTCTTCAGGCTCTGCCTCTACTGTTTCTTCCGTGTTGAAATTCTGCATTTTTATAGCCACGAATATTACTGCTCCAGCGACGATCGCGACAATGATCGCCATCATCCATGCGAAACACTTCTTTGACATTGCCATGGTGATTGGGTCTTAGGTTACGTTTACTTGAGTGAAAGTATACCCTGAAAAATATGCAGGCGATTGATGGCCCCTAATTACCCAGATGAAACACTTTTTAAAAACATTGGGTCTATGGGTTACGCTTACTTATATAAAAGAATAGTCTACTGAAACTTCATGCGATTGTTAATTGCTGCGCTGGGACGCCTCGGTGTAGAATCGCCGAAGTTAATCTATAGCTCCGTTCGCTCCTTCCGCAACCGGCTTCAACACATTGACGCTGACGTATGCAGTGAAGTCCCCTCGAACAATAGCTCCGCCGGTAGCAAAATCCACGCAATTCACAATTCACGCAATTCACGCAATTCACACAATTCACGCAATTCACAATTCACGCAAAATTCACGCGCAGTGTCGCCTTTTGCAGTTGCTAATTTGTAGAATAAGTCACCACAGATTTAACATCCAGTCCGGAATCGTCTACGAGTTGAGAAGTAGGACGTTGAAGTTACCGACATGCACGGAAATCATACACGAAGATATGCCAATATTTCATCGAATATTGGGTATATAGTCCTAACGAAATAGCTAGAATAAATGTGTTAGACCAAGACCATTTGGCATATCCGCGTATATGATTTCCGTGTATGTCGCTAATTCAACGTCCTATTTCTCAGCTCGTAGACGATTCCTGAGTTCGAAAATTAGTTCGATCGAATCTACAATACTTCGGCAATCACCAAATATGTCAATTATTCCATCTATTTCGTTAGGGCTAGCGCAGTACTTCATTTCCCTGCACACACACGCACTTCAGATCGCGAATAAGACGCAGATGTTTTCCACTTCACGCTCTACTGGTTTCTCGGGGTATCGGTCTATTGCGATGCCGTGTTCATGTCATAAACAACACGGAGTAGACAAGATGTGAATGTCTTCTAATATAAAAATAATTGGCTAACAGAACCTTCTAAATATCACCTACCAGATCGGAATGCGTATGTTATTTGATTTGATCCAATTCTTTTCTCATGGGATCCCCAGGCTACCTTCTCTCTGTCTGAGTGGCGAACACAACTGCTTTCTTTTGTGAACTTTCCCACTCGCATTCTCACAAATTTTACGTAGACGTTGTGACGGGAACGTGGTGTGTTTTCACAAAATAATTTCTCACCATAAGTAACGCATTGATTCGGATTATAACTGCGACTAAGACCGTCTTATCTGCTCTGCATGGATTTTGAGGTAACCTTCCTTCCCACTGTTACTCAAGAGAAAGTCTGTTTCTGAAAAAGCCAAGTAAACGATCCTTATTCGATGAAAATGGAGCGGGAGTAGGGCTCCGATAGCTTCCCACTGTGACTGCGACTGAAATCGAACTGGGTGAATGTAAACTCTACATAGAGAGAATCGTGCCAGTTTCTAAATTACATACAGTATCTAACGGATTTAATTGATGAAGCAGCCGGCCGCCGAGATCTCGCATCGTAAAAGAAATTAAAACTGGATGTTTCGTTCTTAATGACAAAATGTTGTATGTCTGATCGTTTGCCCAACTTTAGATTAAGACCTTCGCCTATAGTAGTAGCCTAGTTCCTTTCGCCTTCATAATCAATTTATCAACTGATTTGAATAGCTTTAAAACCTCTGTAGGAGCCTCAAGGTTAAAAACATAGCATCACATACAGCTTATTATCTCATTTTAAAAGTCTTACGAAACGCTTAATACACACAGTAAAAATGTTTTTGATTTGCCCTCATCTTGCTAAAGATCTCTACAAAATATACGTTGTACGTTTCATCACAAACCGGTTTTGTGACCGCACTGGTTGATATTCTAAAATGCGTGATATAAAAACGAGGCTGTACATTGTTGGTTGCGATGCGTAAATGCCATTCGAATGAGGCATTACAGAGATATTGCAGCGAGGGTCGCGCTCGAATCGAAACTATTTTTCTCAAAAGCAATTTTCCTCTGTCAGCTCGCCACATGATTGGGGGTTAATCATACCAACAGGTAACGTGTGGCTTCCATTCGCTCGTAACTCCCGGTTTGTTGCTTGTAATTAACCTTGAACGATACGCTAATGATGATGCCTTGAGAGTAATGTCGTCGTTTTACCGATTGATATGGCTCCCGCGACCTCGTACCTAGGATTAGGTTTTTATTTCATCAGTTTGCTGCAAGTCTTGAAGCAGAGGTGATCGATTAATCAATCCGCTCGGTCGAAGTCGATATTTATGCTTTTTTCGATAATTGGGTCAGCCCTTAGCCATGTAGAAAGACAATATTATAGGTGTCGGTCTCGATAAAATCAGTTTTTCAATGATAGGCCAATGGCCATTAGTTAAGCGACTAGCGCTTTTAAAAACACTTATAAATTTACCTCCCTTTCATGCCTTCCCTGCTTATCCGGACCATACGTAGCACTCTTACTCGTCGATGCACTGGGCCAATATAAATCAAGCAGTGGCAGAGCCAGAAAGCAATCTTTTGCCGTTTACGCGAATTTAAGATCGACTACGTCCGTGCAAGCTATGAAACAAGTTCCAAACTGTTAGCCTCTAGGCCTACGATCTTATCACGCTACGTCACGGCTAGGATGCGTCACACTCTCCTATATTGGATATACCTCAGATCACGCGCGACCCCGACCTCTTTTTAGTTGGCCCAGCCCCCCAGTTTCTATAATCTAATCTGATTTATTATACCCCCGTCATAATAAATGGAACCCTACCTTGCAGATATCTTTCCGTAATACTGACTTAACCAGCTAAGCCTAGTATTATTACATAAGTATTGGCCAGAGGCGATTTTTAAAACCACAAGCACTGGTTGAACCACACGCCTAAAGCATGGCGAAATCAAAACCTATCACATTGCTGCTCTAGACTTCGAAAAGTTTAATTGCCAAACATATTCTTCTCCTTCGAAATCGCATTTTTTCCTCTACTGAAAGAAGGCGGCATTTGCAATTAGCGATAGTATCGGCTTTGTAGAGTCATAAAAAGTCTTTAAATCGTAATTTTGTGTTTAAAACTTTTATGACATTTAGAGAGTATATCACTACAGTATTAACGTCTTATCAAATTTATTAGAAATTTAGCCCACAAGCTTTCGAAGATTTGCTCCTTCATATTCTATGCTGTCATGACGAAAGAGATCCGAAAGCTTGTGAATTTTAAGTTTCCGAAAAATTTGACTGCCCGTTAGAACTGTGGTGACACACTTTATCAATCGTAAGTAATCCTCCGCCATCGGCTACAGTTGCTATCCAAATATGGCTATGAATTTGGCGGACGCTTCGGTGACATTCTATATAACTACTGTATAGTAACCGATCGTCCGCAATCGACTGCAATCAATATATTAGTAAATATTTTATTGACACTCAAAGCGTGCGTTTACTTAGTTGTGAGCAATCAGGATTTAGATTGCGGCTTCCAACGCATTACATTACGTTACAGATTCTGATCCGGCTTAGATGTTTGTGTTCACGCCGAAAAGAAGATTTCCAACGGCTTTCTGCTTTTGTATTGTCGCGAAAAGCTGATTAGAAAACGGATGACATAGATTTGTAAATAAACTTCGTTCGACCAGTGGCGAAGTTCATGACGGTTGGCCGTTTTATTGTACGCGCCGCTCATTACGTAGTAATCCAGAACCAGGGATGTCTTGACTCAGGGATGGCTAACTTGTCACGTGACCAAATTTGAAATATACCCGATGAGAACTTTTCCGTCGCTACAAGGCTAACATGTGTATCTAACTTTCTGCAAGTTTTATCTACAGTTTCTGCACGCACTTTACGTTAAAAGCTAGCTATCGGTGTTGCTGAAATACACAATGCCTTCCGCTTAGGCGCTGTCTATGTACTGCGAATTCAAGCTAAAACGGAATTGTTCCATCACAGCAAGTCGAGTATATGTATATATTATCGTGCTAGTCTAACTGTTATAATATATTTAATCAATAGCATTTATCAACATGCAGGCAATATTATAATAATAATCCATATTTGAAGATGCAGGTCCTTAATATTACCAAACATCGACGTGAGGCTACTTTGTTAATACTAAACTCCCGTTTGGTAAACTTGTCAGCCGAATGACGTAGAGAGTTTATATCGTGAGAGTCTGTGTAAATGCAGAACAAGGGCAACAATGAACAACGTCCCAGAATGGGTATGGGCCGTCACTGCGATTTTGTCAATAAATTGGAATCGCCTATCAGTAAGGTGAGGAAGCCATCTCTAATATGTATCTGATTATCTACAATCATCTGTATAATAATATTGGCGAGTTAAACAGTGACCGACCTGTTCTGATGACGTTACAATAGCAAGAAAGCATTCGTGATGAAAAAAATTACAACATACAGTCGATTGTGTTGTCACAAACACATTGGCAAATGAATGTTTGTTCTGTGAATGGTTTGATACAGATTTCGTTCAACTCCATTGAGCGGAGCCGATCCATTATTTTCAATCTCTAAGGTTCAACTATGAGGTTTGCCTCACATGAAGCTGATCCAACAGAGTTCTCCGCAATCACCTGTAACAATGTATTACGTTTTTTGTGTTGTGGCAGTTCTATAGGAGAGCCAAGTTACACACACACACACACGCACTTACAACAGTTGCGTTTCGTAGCCAAATCTCTCACCTTGTAAAGTCCACTATCAGATTCCTGGGCATTTTTCAACACAAGACGACAAAGCCCGATCACGTTCTCTTTCCAGTAATTTTTATCCTGAGTGATATCCTTGCCATCTTTATACCATCTATGTTGGATAGAAATTGTTGTTTTCATTATAAAATAAGATATTTAGTTCAAACTTTCGAACATAGGGGTGGTTCCAGTGGGTCCATGCAAGGAAGAGAGAGATTTTCAGAGAGAAAGGTCCATCATGTTGAGGGTGTGAAGTGGGTGGGGCGGCTTGACCAGCAGGTCAATGTTAGCAGACAGAGAGAAAGGTTCATGTTAAGGGCGTACAATGGGTGGGGCAGCTTGATACTGTATTGATCCACTTGGTAGTTTGTGAATATGGTTGAAGAGGAACAGTGACTTGAGGGTCACTGTTTGGGGTTGTTTGTTTGTATCATTCTTACTTGATAGTTGGCTGCGGTTTTCCACTTACGGAGCAACTGAGCGTCACTTTGACTCCAGCCGGTACAATTCTTGGTTTCATGGGAACCGTGATCTGGGGTGGAGTTCGTAAATCTTTCTCGTTGTATTTCATTTCTTCTATTTGGACTTTCTCTACGAACAAAAATTGCAAATTTGAATCAGCAGATTGAAGAATTTAGTTACAGTTGGTCAGCCAAGACCCCGACAAACTCCCATGCCGGAATAGTTGATATTGTTGAATTTATGTCTGTTTCACCCTACTTAGGTAATATCTGACAGGTCAATGCTCGATACGGTTATCGATACATCAGGTATATTGTATTGTATATTTATTCACCAGCTGAGCGGCTCGCACATTTAAGCAGACATACAGAGAAAAGATCAGAAAGGCCAGTAAGAAGGGGATGGACCAAATGCGGTCACTAATACCCCCCCTTAGTAAAATTTCACAGGTCGGTATGTAAAAGTCGGAATTTAAAGGTCGAGAGAGTGGTCGAGTCAACAACACTATGAGGCAGAGAATTCCAAGTCATTATGACTCTAACAGCAAGGGAAAACTTCACAATCCCAGCCAGAACTCCCCAGATACTGACTGCCAAGCAAAGAGCGAACATATACCAATCCTAAAGTGTTAGGTTTGAGTTATCACTTATCAGGAATTGAACACAAGCCCTGCAGTTCAACAAGACTTGAAACATTTTCAACATACCGACTTGTTTCTTGATATAAACGACGGTTTTGCTTTCAAGCGGTTCGCTTCGTCCGATCTCGTTCTCGGCAAGAATTCGGAAATAATATGACTTTGATTTTTGTAACGAATTAACAATGTATTCGCATCTTGTAATATTTTGAGCGACAGTTTGCCAATCTCTGTAAACAAAATTATATTGAAGAAATCAGCCCACGGAGTTCCGCATGTATGTATTGTTGTGAGTGCAGAAAAAAGAAATCTTGCAAAATCGTTTGGCCATAAAACAGGTATTTTGTGAGTTTATTTAAAATATCGCAACTTTTGCGTTTCTGCCAAAATTATTAAATTAGCAACCTAATTGAAAATGCAGAATTTTAAATAAGACTAAACTTCGCTATTCCTGTTCAGCTCATTTCAAATTTCAAAATTTCAAAACTGTTTGATCAGAGCTTCGGCCGAACTTGTCCTGGTTGCAGACGAATTAGGTACTGTAGTCGCGAGTCATAAAATGCTTTTGCCAGTTACAGGTGCCAGCAGAAATGACCGACCTTCCTCTGGCCTCTCTTAGTTGTATGACGTATCCTTTGACTGGTTTTCCTCCGTCGTATTTCGGTTTCTTCCAGCTCAATGTGACTCCTTTATCCGTTTCATTGCTGACTTTTAGAGGCCCTTCTGGTGGCGATGGAGCATCTGCGTGATAGCACGAGGACTTTGAGATAAATGGATGCGAATTACACTCGTATGTCTGTCATGAATCACGGAAGCGCTAATAGCGGTGTGATAGGTTACATGGTTCCTCAGTTTCTGGTATATCCACCGTCAATGATTTGGTACTAATAAAATTCAGAGCTTTAAACATTTACCGAAAATTAGGATACAGTGAGCCTATCTCCACAGTTTCACGCCTAGCAAGCCACCCTTTGCTATTTTATACAAATTAATGATATACCAGTATTAAAAATCGGTTTGTTCAAAGTTTTCTTCGAATTACAACGAGCCTGTTACCGCATTTTGAGGGCTAGCTAACCTCCTTTTGACTTACCGCTAACAAAGACGGGAACTTTCAAAGTCTCCGTTCCTGAAGTGTTGTGTAATGTAATGGTGTAAGTTCCGGAATGATATCCTCGACATTTACGTATCGACATTTGTTCGATACCGATTGAACTAATAATCTCGACCGATTCATCAACTTCTTCTCCGTCTTTTTTCCATATGATATGTGGCTTCGGACGACCCTGTGTATGAGAATTGAACTGCTTTGAGAGGGAACAAATTGACATAGAAACATATATATAATCCAAAAAAAAACTTCTAAAATACTGAGAAGTATGCATGCTAGTGCCGTCACGATGAATAGATATCGTAAGGAAGATTCACCACAGATGAAGGAGTGGAGCTCCGAAAGCTTGTGAATGTTGCAACTCTAAATAAACCAAATCTGGACGTTAAATCTGTGGTGAATCTTCTTTACGATATCTATTGATCGTCCGCCATCGGCTTCATTATATTCTTTGATATGAGCCATGTTATAGATACTCGTAATCTCTAAGCTTACCGTGTATGGTACATTGATTCTGATTGTGCTTCCTGCGTTGATGTGAAAACCATCGCGGCAACAAGCTTCCAACTCCGGTGTCATCTGGAAAGATGGGGCCGCTGAAACAAAATAAATTTGACAGTGAAGTGAATACTGACTCGGCTCGATTCGCGCAACAGAGCCGTCTGATCTATAAGTCATATTATGACTCATAATAAATATCGTTGTAACTTACTAAAAATTTCTGTTGCTGTCATGACGCCTTTATAATAATAATATTTGCTCCTTGAGCCACGGTTGACCGAACGCATTCTGACGTGATAAGAGGCACCATCTTTCAACCCTCTCAAAACGCACGAAGTTCCAGCGACCGCTCCGTCAGTCCAAAGTTGCCAATGCTCCGAATTCACCTGCAAAAGTAGCTTAGGATTTAATCGCAGATTAAAGTTAATCTCAGATTAGTTAATCGCTGTTCAACTCAACTTGAGTGATTGATGGTGATTTATATATCATATTTTGAGTTGATTCCTCCAGAGAGCTCTGAAAGTTTCTGATTTGTGTCCCAAATGTTTTGTTGGACAAACAGACAAGACAAAGAGCTTTAGACATTCTTATATGAACTAGGTGGCGACAGAGAGCCACAAGACCTTACAATCAGTCGCCATATGCCGGCGGGTTGGGCATTGTAATGAACATCTGGTATCGGCTACAATTAACACTGGAAATATTCCAATCAAGAGAAGGATGATCTCAAGCTGTGCAAGCCTACCTCTTTTATTTCAATTTCATAGCCCAACAACTCAGCACCGCCTTGCTGCTCGGTGCCTTTCCATGCTAACGTCACTGACGTGTTGGTAGAGTCAACAATTTCCATATCAGACGGTTCACCGGGAGCTTCCACCGGAGTTCTAGCGGCGAAAGCATGAGATGGGGTGCTTGGAATCCCTTCGCCTGCTGCATTGGCTGCGATTACACGGAATTCATATTCGGTCTCGAAACGTAGTCCTGTAGCCTGTAAAGCAAAAAGTGAAGGTTCAGTCACATGAAGCCAGTGGAGGTCAATTAAGTGTGTAAACCAGAGAGAAATCATTAAATATGACGTCATAATTCTCAATATTTGAATTTCCATTTGCTCTAATTCGCTAATTCATTCTCGACGAAACAATTGTGTTTAAAATTTTTCAAAAAACAGCAAGCAAAGTATCTTAATGATGTTGCATTCAGTAGTGACTGGGAGGGTACGGCATAAAATAGTACCCCCCATGCTCCTATTCTAAACAGTAAACTTAGAATGCATACAGCCACCGCAATATAATGCCTGGCTATGGAGTGCGTTGTTAATAAAGTGAAGTTAAAATCTGGGTGCTGTCAATCACTAAAATTTCCTACCTTGAAGGATAAGTCTTTACACAGAGAGTTTGAATTGCATCGGCTCCAATTTGTTTGTCCTTTCTTTCGTTTTTCTATGTAATATCCGGTCACTGGACTTCCGCCATCGTTTTGTACCTGTGAGTATTATCGGTTAGTCGCAAATCTCCTATTTTTCCGTGGCTTAATAAGGATAGGGGGCTGTCGTAGAAATTTTAGGCTGTAGACTTTCCATGTCCGAAGGCTTACCCCTTGCCATGAAATAGTTATGGAATCATCAGTTGCTGTTTCCATGTCAATGTCGCCTGAGATCTTAGAAGGAGCATCTGAAGGAGAATAAGGAGATTTTTGAAAGAGAGAGAGAGAGAGAGAGAGAGAAAGAAAAAAGGCAGGAAGAATTCAAGAAAAAAGAGAAGGAATCGGAATTTTAGGAGAGAGAGAAAGGAGAGGCTGACAGGAAAAAGAAAAAGGCAAATAGTCCAATCTAAATATGGAGAGGGGCTAGTGGACACAGCAGAAGGAATTTGGCCGATGAGTAAAATGTATAGTCACAGGCCTAATTGAATAATTATATTAGTTGCTGGAGGTAACCATTGAGAGCATGACCATAATTTCTTGACAGTTACGTTTGAATAAACACACTTACCAAATGGATCCTTAATCAAAACTGGCTCAGATTCGAGGCATTGTCCTTCTCCAATTTCATTCACAGCACGAACACGAAATCTGTAACTTTTTCCGCTCGGGATACCTTTCGTTGCCGTGAAACTTGTAACGTTTAGACTTGTGGTCTTGCCAACTGAAATAAATTAAAAACACGCATACAAGAAAAATGGAGAAACTGGGAATTCAAGTCTGAACAGAAGGAGCATTGTGACATGACTGAATGAGAGTGAGAGAGAGAAAGTTTGAAGAAGTTATAGTGAGAGTGAGAAAGAAGAAGTTATAGTGAGAATGAGAGAGAGAAAGAAGAAGTTATAGTGAGAATGAGAGAGAGAAAGAAGAAGTTATAGTGAGAGTGAGAGAGAGAAAGAAGAAGTTATAGTGAGAATGAGAGAGAGAAAGAAAGAAGTTAGAGTGAGAGTGAGAGAGAGAAAGAAGAAGTTAGAGTTAGTCTCCATCTTCTCCCACCTGAAGTCCAATTTCTTTTTCCTTCTTCCTTTTTCTCTATGACATAATGATCGATGGTCGCGCCGCCATTATCTTCCGGAGCTTTCCATGAGACGGTCACTCCTTTCGATGTGATGTCAGAGAATTGGATCGGACCTGACGGTGCTTGAGGTGCATCTTGATAAAAGAAAAAAAGACAGGCTGGGCAACAACATTCCCAACGTGCTGGGTGGCTATTGAAGTTGCGAGCCCCTTCCATAGTATCCTCAATGTTCTGGCCATTTATCAAGGAAACTATTGATACCATTTTAAACGTCTTTGGTGTGATATGGTCTCAGGATTATAACACTGGGCCTAACAATTTCATGGATAACATGTAAAACATATTCCACCATAATTAGACCATCATAAGCTTCCCAGTCGATCCCAAACCCAAACCAGGGTGATAATGATTGTTGACTATAAGCTAGAGTCCTCAAGTCTTGGGAGTTGGGACTTACCAACAATTTCCACATTGAGCGGTACTTCGATTTCTCCGGCTTCGTTTTTGATCTTGCATGTATATTTGCCAGCGTCGGACCTCTCACACGAGTGGATCAACAGCTGTGCGTTACTAACATCGCTTGCGTCTTTGACAAACCTTCTGTCACTCTCGTCTATGTAAAAGTATGATTTGATCGATTACATAGTGGTAACTTCCAACAATTTATTAGAAAGTTCTCGCAGCTCTGCACCTTCATCAAGTTAAGTTGACCATCTCATGGGAAGTAACTCTCTCCCCAGTCCAAAGGTCAGTTCACCCACCTGCCTTCTCACCACTCATCCACACTATACTACCTTGATTTGCACACCATTCCATCCCACTGGCTTTGTCTAGCCTTAGGATTGGTCAGTCGGTGTTGGATTTAATTACCGACCAAAGGCCAGCTACCAGTTAGATTCAAATCTATATACAGCAAGAACTATATTAGCCATACCTAATGGTTTATTATCTTTTGTCCATGTAACGGTTGGTGGTGGTTGACCGGACACGGGGACTTTGAGACGTCCTGTTTGGCCGGCTTTCACTCTGATCGGTGCATTCATGAGGTCATCCAGCACCTTCTGATCAATTTTCGGAGGTGCTGAAACGACACATGAGAGGTTAGATAGATATATTTATTTCAAAGTCAGTTATATAGAAAGATATAACAATTGAGCAAATCAAATAGTTTGTGATTCCGAATATGAAGCTGCTTCACTTCGACATTAGGAAATCCATAGGTGGCTCTTAAACTAAGAACTAAGACAAACACTAGGTGGTGCTGTAGATCCAGATTCGAAATTGCTCTCGAATCGATTGTGCTTCATTCTGATTTCGAATACTCGATTCAATGTTACAATCTCTAATGTTGGATGACTTACATAGAGCCGCTCCGCATGTAACCGCAGCAGTTGAGACAGCATCGCTTGATCCACGACTGTTTTTCGCTTTCACTCTGAACACATACTTTTCCATCGGTTTACATTTATCTGCAGTGAAGCTGGTTGTCATAGCATCGGTCTCCCCCACCTAAAGTATCAAGGAGCCAATCACTACTTCTCTTTCGAATCTTGATATTTACTATGGATAGCTCCTGATCACTTATGATAGATTTAGAGACCTTAGGAAGTGTCAGCAGTTTTAACGTCCCGTCAAATTTGTTTAGAAACTTTGTTCAAACCAATTTGGATATTCCCTGCTCAATTTGTGGGTGGCTACAGTGGTTCAAGACACTCATGATTGTTACGTCGAATGCAATTCACTCTTTGCTTCGCTCTGCTTCCTCATTGGTTGAAAAAGGGTTGCGATATGTATCGTATGGGTGAGGTGGGAATAATGTAAAAGGGGGAGTGGAATGGAGCCACTAGGTGGGGATAGTGACGAAGGCTTACTTTCTCCCATTTGTCTTTCCCAGCAACTGATCTTTCTATATCATATCCTGTTATCGGTTGGTTCCCAGTGTCTTCCGGTGCCTCCCATGACATGGACACTTGTTCTGGCGTCACCTTTTGAACTTTCACAGTATCTCCTTCCTTGAACGCTGGCACATCTAGGAAAATGGTTGAACGTGACTGTACAGGAAGTGACAAAAGATATATCTTTCGCCATTTCCTGTACAGAGAGAGTGTCTAGAGAGGGGGGTTTCTTTGTGACTGAATCAATTGAACAATAATACGAATTTATAACATTCACACGCTTTCAGAGCTTCGCTTCTTCATCACATGCTTATGATTGACAGTTACCATTGACAACTATCTTTGCTTTGACGAGTACTCCTCCGACATTGTTGAAAATTCTCGCCTCGTATTCTCCGTTGTCTGTTCGGTTGCATTTTACAATTTTCAAAGTTACGCTCTTGGTCGTCGATTCTTTTTTGGCACGGTGATGCTGAAAAGGAGCAAAGCTTTGTCAAGATTGCCAGGGTTGTATTCACCCGGGCCGAGTGTTTCAAGCTTTAACTTGTCGGTTGATAATTATAATCACAGATCAAAACATAAATTCAATATCCTCAACTCATTTATTGTTATTGTATCTATTTGTGTGTCAGGTTACGGCTGCAGGGCTTCCGTGGTGGCAATTTCGTACTAATTTGAAGAACAGCAGAAACTTTTTATAGAGCGCAAGCCTCAATGCTTTGGGCAAACCGGAATTTCTAATTCATTTTCCAATTACAGGTGTTGGTTGGTTGGTTGGCTGAAGAAGCGCAAGAGGTTGAAAATCAAGTGATATGTGTTACCTTCACGGGCAAGATTTCTTCGCTGTTATGCCACCAAGACGCACTCGGAGGTGGGTTCCCTTCAACAGGGATATTTATTGTTGCCGTTTCGCCGGCGTTCACTACGATTGGATTCTTCTCTAGCTGTTCGAGGATCTAGACAAAAAACACGTCTTACAGTAATTTGTTACATCGGCATAAGCTTATCTGTAAACCTTGGAGTAAGATTAATAAATAAGATTAGTCAGGTGTGTCTGGCCGATTAAATCACTTCGTCATATTTTTAGACAGAATAAGTCACCACAGATTCAACTCTAAGTCCATCTTCACTTGCTGAAGGAACAGAGCATATTCTATTTATTACTATAGTAGGGTAGAACTCTGGAAGCTCGTGCCTTATATTCCAATATACTTGACTGGACGTTAAATCAGTGGTGACGGGTTATATCTATTACCACAGTAGGGTAATTTTCTGAAAGCTGGTGAATTATATTCCAATAAACTGGACTGGACAATAAAAATGTGGTGACTTATTCTATCTATTACTATCTGGAATCTGGATCGTCCGTCATTGGCTTAACTATTTTTCGTATCGGTATCAGCCAAGTAGGAAGTCGATATTAGATAACGACCTTGATATAATCAGTTGGGAATTGACCGAAAGTCGATAATCATCTGATTCACAGAGGAATTTTTGGTAATCAGTTTGAAAGATCAACACCGGCTTCAGCCTACTCTATGCTGGTAGTTTTCCTGTGAAAATGGGATAACCTACCTTTTGATCAATATCTGGAGGTTGATCAGGTTGTAATGGTGTGACAAAGTCTGACTCGAGTGGCTCACTTTCACCTTCTTCATTTGCTGACTTAACTCGGAATTTATGTTTTTTTCCTGTTGATAATCCTGTGGCTTTGAACGAGGTGTTGCTCGATGGAACTTCCGCTACTTTTTTCCAAGTGTTGCTACCTTCCTCTGGAAAATGACGACACAGATAATTAACTAATCCTTACTATCCTGGTGGCAAGGAGAAATTGTAAAGAAAAAATGAATCAGTTAATTAACTAACCCTTATGGAGCTGGTGGCGGGTGATTAATAGATATCGTAAAGAAGGTAGCGAATAGACAAATAGTTTTTTTTGCCATACCTTGCATTTCGAGCACGTATTTTTCCAGTTCTGCCTCGTTGTTGATGGGAGCCTCCCATGAAACAGTCACCGCATCCTTCTCTATATCGGAGATCTTGATCTCACCCGATGGTGGGTTAGGCTTGTCTGGAAAATAGACAGTAGTTCATTGACACTTCTATGACCAAGCTTTCAGATTATCTTATTATTGTGGAGCCAATGACAGATGGTCAATAGATATCATTCACAACATTAGCCCTGGTTTAGTAATTCATCAGGTGAAGGAGTGGAGCTCCAAAACCTTGTGAATGCTATAAGTCTCAATAATTCAAGGCTGGACGATAAATCTGTGGCGAATCTCCTTTACCGGTACTATAATCCTTGGTACGGTTCACTCATCCATCATACCTACAATCTTGACCGGGACATCGATTTTAATTTCGCCATTTTCATTTTGAATTGTGACTTCATAAGTGCCACTGTCGGCGATCTTGCAATCTTGAACTTCAACGATTGCTTCTTTTGCTGTGTTTTTCATGTGGAAACGTCCTCTCTCCTCTAACGTGACCCGACCATTTGTCCAGGAAATGCTGAAAAAGATCAAAACAGTGATTAGTAAATTCTTGTTTAGCTGAAAATTCAATTCTTTTGTCCTGACGTAGATATTATTATTCAATGGCCAGTAGCTATTAGAAGTTGTAGTTTTTGTCAATGGCCTTCTTATAGCAAATTCTCTTCATTTATCTGTACCAAACTATCAAGGCCTCCCTCAAGCAGGAATGGGAAACTCCAATAGAATATTCGGAATCAATTCGAAAGCGATTCGATCGCAAATTTCGAATCGGGCTTACTACCAGCACATAGCGGAAGTCAAATCTTTTAGGTAAAAACTCTTTTCCTCAGCGCTCACTTCCTCATTCTCTCTCACACATTCCTTGCTCGGCCTCTTATCAATGCTCTTCACCTATTTTTTTTTATGAAGAGGGGCTGATTTCATGATTCGGTTCGATAAAATTATTCGATTCATATTCGAAATAAAAAATGATTCGATCCGCCCATTACTAGCCTCAAGCCAAAAATAGTATCCCAAATTTGGGATCTGGTTTAATATGTAAAAGTGCTGCATGATTCTACAGGTTGCTTCAAAGATATAGACAAGAGATACACCACTCACGTCAATGGTTCTTTAGCAATGATGGGAACCACAATCTTTGCTTTTGTCCCGGCCTTGAATTTGAGAGGATTCTTTCGAAGCTTTTCCAGAAAAGCTTTATCCACTGATGGAGGATCTGAGAGAGAGAGAGAAATGCCTATGGCGATGACAGATCGTCCACTAGGAAAATTGTAACCCTTGCAAGGATGTCATCAAGTTTTTTATTTTAGGGAGGGCATCTTTTTTTGTGTCCTAGCTCATGGGTTCCAAGGTGGTCGACTGGTTGTGTGCAGTCATGGTCATCAATACTGCTTCTAGAGCTAGATTGGTGCCAGGCAAAAATGGATATGTACATTGTACAAGCTCCTAACTCACTCCTGTCCATCTCTGGCTCAAGTCACACTTGTCAGGTCATTGCTTAACGTGATACCAAATACTCTACTTACTTGTACAAGTCAGGCTAGCACCAAGTTCCAAACCACGAACTTGGAATGAATAATGTCCTTCATCTTTAAACGATATATTCTTCACGACAAGAATATGCTTCCCACGACGCTGGACTATTTCGTACTTATCTTTATGAAGCTAGAAAAGGAGAGATTGGGTTGAGAACCACACACATTCCTCTTCAAGTAGTAGTCTGTATGTGGACGGCCGCAGTGATCTATCTACTCAGTGGGTAGTGGTAGTAGTTTACGCCAGATACCCTTCCTGCTTTAGCACGGGCTCGTGACCTGTCACTCCCTTTCACAGAGTGTGGGGTCGTGACTGTCACCAGTCTGCGGTGGCTAAAAACACCAGGTTTGTCCAACCTTAATTTCTTTATCATCCTTCAGCCATTTGACATTCTTTTGATTTATGTCGTCAATTTCGCATGTGAATTCTGCCTTCCCACCAGTCCTGCATTTCACATCTTCCATCTTCTTCAACACCTTGATAGGTTTTTCTGCAATATTGAAAAGAAAATTGAAAATTTTGACCTTCGGCTTGGCTTGTTAACAGGTGATATAACATAGGGGTACGTGTACTCTATTTACCCGTTGCCAATCATGATTGCTGGAAATACTCCTTCACTGGCAGGGAAGTCCACATAATTATGGAACTCTCTCTCTCTCTCTCTCTCTCAAGGTAGTCCAGTCACCCATGGTGTCATTGTTTAAACTAAGATTAGTTGAAGTAAATTTATCTCGCTTCATCAAGGGGTAGTAAGCGGCCTTATTCAGCTTGTCTCCTCTTTGCCAGTCTGTTTTTTTTTGTGTGTGTAATAGGAATGGTTTCTCGCAAGGATTTTCTTTCCTCATCGACTGGTGAATAAATATACATACGTAGATTGTTGCAGCAAATATGAATTTTGGACCCAGGGGAGTTGTCTGTTCAAGATAGCCACCCGGCTCACTTGGCACCATCATGCACATGACTCTTGATCTAATTTTTCCAAGGCCCTTTAGCAATACAAACCGAATAGTCTTCTTCATTCTTACCATTAACATTGAGTACAGCTTCAGAGACAGTGTCACCAAATTTCACTTCAACCTTCGCTGCGTTGTCGGCAAGAGTCACTTTCTCAATGAACAGAGAATGCTTATCCACAGTATGGGTGATGCGATATCTACAACGACATAATTAATTGGTTAGAAACGCTGAGTGACACAGCGATGCATCTCATTTAAGAGATATCATGATCAGATGGGTCACGATTTTTGAAATTGGTGATGGGATGGGATAACAGCGACTCAAAAACTACTGTCAATACTCAATAGTCTGTTTGACTTTAAATATTCAGCTAAGTTCAGCCTGCTCGTGAAGTTAAGCCGCAAGTCTATACGTCATTGTAAGGTGACAGCTGTTGTGGTGACTCGCTCGCAACTTGAGGTTTAACAATTCCCTTGAGATTTTAAGTCAAACGGACACCGTTGTCTACTTTTCTTTCTCTATTTCAGTATGTAAGCACTTTTTAAACGTTTCTAATCCATGGGGTGAAGGGTGATAATGCTCTTTGTCAGTGTAACAACTTAGAAGCAATGCAAGGTACATTGGTTTGGCGTCAGCGCAGCGTAAGATATGCAATGTCATACGTACAATTCCATCCTCAAGCGTATTAATGTTAAACGGCATGTTTGGTGTTTCAAATGATCAGAGAAGGGTCAACGAAATTCCCTAGCCGTGGCATTATTACAGAAGACTGATGGTTGTGAAGTTTATTTATTTCGTTCTAGTAGCGTGCCGATATTGATATCGCAAAGTTTGACCACATATTTAACGTTCATCTTTGGTTTATTGAGAATAACATTCACAAGCTTTCAGAGCTCTGATCATTCGTCCAGTGAAGTAAATATGTGAATCCATACCTTCCTGACGAAGTAACACGTTGACCATTGATGTACCATTCTGCTTCTGCTTCTCTATTGCTGACAGTGCATTCGAAAAATGCTGTTCCATTTTCCTTCACTTCCGTGTCAACGAGAAGATTACGGAATCGAACCGGAGCATCTTTGAGTAAATGTTCAAGTGTCAAAGGTCAAACTATATAGATTCTTGAGTCAAGATTGTTGACAGAATAAACGTAGTACCGTAGGTTCAATCACCTCTCAACTATACCCAATGTGTGCCCTGCCACGGATGATATTCCTTCTGAATAAAAGGTTAGTCGTGGCTCTTTTGATGCAATGTTCTGCAATCTATCTGTAGTAACATTAACCTAGTAACTACTAACGTACCATACCGGTATAGAGTGAGAGAAAATCGCTGAAACTTTACTTCTCCTAGATTGGCCAGATGATATGAAAGAGTAAAAAGTATTTTACCAGTCACTTTTAGCTCTGCGCTTGATTCCAGTTTATCCACTCTAGCAGTGTACTTGGCAGAGTCTTCTCTCTTCAAGTCCATGATGATAAGCCTAGAAGTCAAGTGATATGTAGTAGTTTGAATGGAACTTTTTACGTCCAGCTCAGGCTCAATAGTTGATACATATGAACACAGACCACACTTAGCTTAATAAGTCAGGGATTCTGGCAGGGGTCCGATAACAAAAAATTGCCATACAAAATTGCTTACTCTCAGGTTAGGCCAAGTCACACTTCAGACCGACGGTTATATTGTTCAAGCTCAGTGGTTGAATAGTTGGTTGGCGGGTATGAATACAAGCCACGTCAAGCCTAGCATCTGCCACTTTCTCTCACTACAAATTCCTATTGTACTTACTTGTGTACTCTTCCTTCGCTGACGGCCTGAAGTCGGTCCAGTCCTCCACTTTTGATTTCTTTCCCATTCTTTAGCCAGATAATTTTCATGTTACGTCTTGTGACAGTGCATTGGAAAACGCAACGTCCTTTTACTTGACATGTCTGACTGATTAACTCACTTTCGAATCCTAGGGGTCTCTCTAGAATACAAGTATCAATGAAGAAATTACATAAAATTGAAGATTATTAGCTCGTGGTGGACGATTAGAGACGAAAGTAATGTATTGTATATATATTCACCAGCCGAGCGGCTCGCATATTTCAGCCCAAGAGTGGCAGACAGACAGAGAAAAGATCAAAAAGGCCAGTAAGAAGGGGATGGACCGAATGCGGCCGCTAATAACCTCCCTTAATAAAATTCGATATGTAGAAGTCGGAATTTAAAGGTCGAGAGAGTGGTCGAGTCAACAAACAAAACTATATAAAAGGTACAGCGTCACAAATCTTATCCCAATCATAGTTTAATCAGAAATAGTCAGATATAGTCCACCATGAGCTGACTAACCTTAACACACAGTAAAGCCGATGGCGGATGATGAGATAGAGACACATATTTCTTCGGCCTTATCTAATTCATACACAGGCCGCTGATAAACATAACCCACACCTACCTTTAATTGTTAGGTTAGCTGTGAATCTCTCCTTGCCAACTTCCAACGTGTAAGCGCCGGCATCATCTGGGCGAACGTTTCGAATAATCAACTGATAAACATTGCCAATTCTTCTCAATTCATGTCTCTTGTCAATGCCAGGCACTTCCACAAAATGTCCATCCTTTAACCATCTAAACAATTAAGTTTGTAATCGATTTTAGAGCAGATTACAATTGATATTGATTTTTCAAAGTCGACAAATCAGCCTCCTCGCCTGACTGAAGGCTGATACTGATGTATTGATTGTGATGGAATACACTCGCTTCCGCAATGGTCAGCGAGGATGTGATACTGGTATCAACGAGAATCATCTGGTTAGATCCAGATTTACCTGAGTTGTCGGTCTGAATTCGCCTGTTCCATATGAATCTCAAACACTGCCGTTCCTTCATCGTTGACGGTGACGTGACGAAGCGCTCGCAAAACTTTGCACGCTTCAAATTCTGGAGCAGGAGCTTCTTCACGCTTGACTTGTTTCAATTTGTGAAGGATGTATCTAAATGTTGTGATGTCACTGATTCAGAGGCAGCACTCTATTGCATTAATACGGACAGACAGACATTGATATAACTTCTAGGCTATGCCGGTGCACAGTAACATATTTGCCTGTATTCAGCATTGCCTTCTAACTTCCCCACCCCCACCCCCTACCAATTTGTCTGGGCTTGGGACAGGGAGTGACTGTGTTACTTTCCGTGGTAAGCTACCAACCTGAAGTCAAAAAATCCATGTTCCATGCAAATTCGTTCATAATCTTTCGGGTCTGCAGTTTTCAATATTTCAATTATCTCTTTTTCTCTCTCCTCTTGAGTTTTCTTTACGACAGTTCGTTTCTTGTACTCGCTGAAGCAGAAAATAGGTTTCAAATTGCCCCTCCTGCAGTGTGTGTGTGTGTGTTTGTGTAGTACTAATAGTTGTTGTAGTTCAAAGGGTTCTAGCCAGCAAATCAGAAAAGGTCGATCAAAGTTAGTTGGCCAACTGTAGGCCCGCAGGCCCACAGCCAGAGGATAGGCATATAGAACGGTGTTCTGTAGGCGGGTGTGTTTCGATTTGAGTGTTAGCTATCAAATTTCATACGACTATATCCAGCTCAAGCAAAAATTGTAAATTTATCTTACGTTCTCTTTAATTGAACTTTGATGCCACTTGCTCTCTTGGCGGCAACTTTGATATGAAAGAAGGCAGTTACTTCGCCATAGTCATTCATAGCGACCACTTTATACTTCCCGAGATCAGATGTTCGCGCTTGCTGAAATATATCAGGATTCATCTGAATAATATGAGCTTGAGCTCAAAGGCATTTGCTGGGCTGGCCATGCTTTACTAATGGTTCCGAAAGTAGTGTCTACAGTTTCCCGACTAGAGGACAGAATGTATTACATAGGCCTGCCATACCTTGATTGCCATTGAGTAGCTGCCGGTATCTGGATCGCCCTTCACAATATGACGTCCGCCGTCGTCAATCGACAACCAATTTCCTTTTCTCCATTGGACTTTTGGGTTTGGAATCGCATCAATTTTCACTCGAACTTGAATGCTTTCACCTAAACAGGAATTGATTCAAGTTTACAAATTATATCAATCTTTCACCTATTGATACATGGCATGCACCGAATCAATATGCGAAGAAAATACTCAGAATAGAAATCTATAGTATATAATATAACATATTATGTTGCCATACAGGCACACATAGTACAACCTCTGCCTAAGAAAATGAGAATGAAGTACATTCACTATTCCATAATCTCTGATTAACTTTAATCAATAATCTATAATCTCTGATTAACTCAAGTCAGTAGTCATTAATCAATGATTAACTTTATTTAACAATCCATAATCTCTGATTAACTTTAATCAGTAGTCAATAATCACTGACTAACTTTAATCAATAATCCATAATCACTGATTAACCTAAATCAGTAGCCACTAATAATTTCTGATTAACTTTAATCACGAAGTCCAAATCTAGGATTAACTTTAATACCTGATCTATGAAACACCTTGCAATGTTTGATTGTATGCAAGTAAGCAAGAGTATATTTGAACTGCGCCCCAAGAATATAAACTACTGGCTTATTCACTACCGGTATAGCCTTATCTCACCTTCCACTCCTTCGCCATCCTCTGGTTCCAAAGTGAAGGTAGGCAGGCAGTGACCTTCTTCGGTAGGCGGTCTAAACTCCTTCTTAATGATTTTACTCATATTTCCAATCGCTTTTTGTGAGCCTCCAGAGCTATTTTCGATAATATACAGTACGTCTATAACCTTAAACAGGAAATACCGCACGCAGTTGAATTCCAATGAAGCAGGAATTGGCGAAACCCGAGTTCCCGCCATTTTTCTGTTTCGTTCCGGGGCCGGGTTTCAAGTGGCGGAGGGTTATCTGCACTCCGGAAATATTATAGGCTACGTCTACACGATTTTAAAACTCTTCAAGGGCGAAAATTGCTTTGAACTAGCACTGGCACAACACTCCTTTGGAAAATGGATATGGTTACGTTGGAAGGAGTTTCTTGTGAAAAATTAAAGGAAGACAGATCTTGATTCTTCAAGGCGGATAAGATGAGTAACAATCGCCCCCCAAGCTATCGAAAAATCATGCATATCGACTTCCTACTGGGCTGACGGGCAACTCCCGATTATCACTAAAATACGATATCCGAAAAACGCTGTGCTAGCGCGCGATAGCACATTCGATGACGTGATATGTTAGCGACAGACGATTACGTGCGCGTGCCATATAAGGATTGTGTTGGACAACGTGCGTCAGAGTTAGCGATTCTCGCGTCAGCGCATATACGTCGGACTGACGTCATATCTAATCAAAGCGATGTAGCCTAATGTTGCATTGGCTGAATGCTGAGCCCTTTTGAACTTCAATTTGCGCAACTCGAACTTATCTGGATAGTTTATTAGGCCTAAAAAAGATACTAACTCAGCCTTGACGTCAAACTTTGATCACGTATGTCGCCTACCTACTATAAAATGTAGGCCCATATATATTAGCACAGGGAATCCGGTGAAGCCCCAACCAATATCCGCTTAACGCAGCGGTATGGAACGAGACCGACCGATTTGTACCTACGCCGAAATTCGTATTCTTGCAGAACAGGACAATGCCATCGCCTATCAGTCAGTTCGGAGATTGGTAGTCTGTAAAATGCCAACCAGTGGATTATATATAGATATATCGGTTTCGGACATCAGTCTGAAAACGCCATATCGGTCGATCACTGCTCAGAAGTCACAACATTTCGCGCGCAAATATTTCGACCCGATGACAAGTCCTAATTTTGTCTTGCTCAAAAATCAAAGCGGCACCATTCTGACGCCTATCTAGCTGCCTACCCTGCAATCAGTATCTTGATAAACTTGTCAAGGCTGTTTCACTGCAAGACACTTCGCAAGGAATTCGCGTTTGAACAGATGGACGCTTTTTCACTAAGAGCGATGTACTCCCGCTGGGAATACGCTAAATATAGGTATATCTCACCACTTGATAGGGGCACGCACAACTTTTAAATCCTGCATGTAACGCGTAGGAATTGAATCTCGCCGCTTAAAATTTATTTTAAAATGCAAATAAGCAGGAACGAAACGCAGTCACCTCACAAGAAATCCCCATCTCGCGTTGCGTCTTTTCGTCTGCTCTGTGAGAAATTCCTGCGGGATTGAAAATGAAAGAAAACAAGGTTAAGCGGTGCAACAACGGGACAAGACAAGACGAACGCATGGATCAAAGGGGAACGCAAACAAGGAATGGGTGAGTCCAAACTTAGTAATTTTTTTGACGCCGACGTAGCAGCATTGTCGCTTATTTTTCTTTTTCGTACAGGCTCAGGCACATCGGCTGCATTTCCCTCTTCAACAGGAGCTCCGTCAGCGGGATCGATACTTCATTGGCGGCACCATCTTCGCCACCGCGTGATTCGTTGCCGACACCACCGTCTTGCTCGTCCCGTTCTTGACTTTTACTTCCGGAGATAAAAGCGTCCAGGCCTTCGTCGGCACAGTCTGGAGATGTCGATGTCTCAGACGGACAAGTGCTGAGCTGGGACATGCTTGCACGACAAGACAGAACGCCCGGGATCTTATCGAGGAAAACGTCGTTCAAAAGAGACACACGCTTGTGCGAAGTTTTGAAATCGTCACCCCAACCGTCAGTGTCCATAAGTCTGACGCCGTTGACTAAACGTTTGAAGACGGCGTAAGCTGTGTCGCTATCTGTGTTTTGAAAGGGTATGGGCAGATTTAGTTGTTCTTCGAACCTGCCCACTATAAACCGCCTCGACCATGACCCTGGTTCGTCACTTCTGTCGTTCCGCATTAGCTGTTTCAAGGGGTCGCCGTAGTTCGTTGTGACTATCGCGCATGTCGGGACGTTACAGTCTTTCGTCGAATGGACCTTAGCGTACCAGTGCTGATGGTACATGTTTTTTAGAGTGTCGATCACCCCAACATTTGAAAAGAAAGCCTCACCGGCATCGTCAAAAGTCATCAAGCATTTACCCGGGGCCATCTCCATTACGCCAACACCCCTTGCGTCAGTTGGAGCGGATTCCGTGATATCCCGCGGATAAAGCAAATTCAATAGGACAGTTTTCCCGCAACTGGGCTTGCCACATAGGATGAAGTATGGAGAAAAGCGACAGCCACGATTTATGTCAGCATGTCTTGCTGACCGACCCTTAACGGCGGCGCAAACAAGCGCAGTCAAAACTGTTCCCGCGGTACGGGCATCACATGTAAAGAAGTTGACCATGATAATGCGAAAATTATTTTTTGCATATTCCATGGACATCGAGACATCTTCCAATGCGACGTAACGCTCCATGCTAACAAGCACATCAACGCGAACGGTGAACGGCCAGTTGTTATGCGTCCTTCGAACCATTGTCGCCGGCACCACCAATCCCGGATGTTCCTAATTAAATACCTCCGCCAGTCGGCAAGGGATGGTCTGCAGTTTCGGTATTTAGCATGGCCAGCACCAACAAACCGGTTCAGCATGTCGGTGCTGACGCAACGCCATCCGCAAAAAGGGAGGCATTTTCTCTGAATCCTCGAGGTACATCATATGAAACCAACCGTGGTTCGTGACAGAGGGGCGACGAGGTTGTCCATTGCCGATACAGGCCTCCTCCAAATACACCAAACCTTTTTTGATAGGGCTAGTGGATGGACGGGACGCCTTGTCTTGCACAACTACGTTTGCAAAACGTTCGCGTTCGTAGGCATTTTTAAATAAGGATAAGATATGCGACGAGGGACCTAAGCAATAAATAACTGCAAAAACGAACATTACTAAATGCAAAGTGGCCTTGGACCGGCATCCCAACAAAAAAGCGGGGAACCTCAAAAACCAGACTGTGCAACTATGTATTTATTGATAAATTAAAATACCATAATAATTGATCAAACTTGAATGTAGACAACAAGTGTTGCACTATAGCCTAATCCCTACGAAGTCAATTACTCCAATATGTGTTCACCAACGAGGTGCAGAATACAATAACGCAACACAAACGAAACTCTTGTCACGCGTGCGTGTGCACTTAACCATGAAGGATCGGTGAGAGAGATATAATTAGAGAACATCACACACAGACCTTATCTCGCATGCCCTCAACTTCTTCAAGACCGTGGACAAAGCGGAAAAGATATTGGAGACCCACCGCAAAATAGCAGGGAGACGCAAGCCTCGGCAAGGAAAAAAGTAGGTAGGGTTACCTTGGTCCGACATTTTCACCAATCTGACCCGACGGGTCCGACATGCTCAGATATGGGTTCAGGCAACTAGGATTAGGGTTGACCAGAAGATCAATTCATAATAGCGGCTTATTACTCAAACCTCTGGCATGGCCGCTATGTTTCAACTCACGAACTTTGACACATCGCTAAATGCTTATTTCCCTGTTATAAGGCGGCCTATTCTGCACCACTCAACCGTACCCACCATCAGTCTCTGTTTTCATCAGTGCTCAGTCATGCGCTTAACGATATTATTGCGTCACTGTAACATAATTTTCGTCGTCTGTTATTGGCGCTATGGTCGCGTCGGTCTAGCTGTGTGAAATACGTCGGTTTAGAAGTGGATATATGGCTCATATAAGAACTCCCAAGTATAAATATGGATTGTTGGAATCTCCAATGTCGTCTTACTTCTCTAGCAGTGGCAACGAGCTGTCGACGACTGTGCTAACTGACGAAACTGCTCGAGTCGGTTCGGCGAAAAATGGACCCTCTGTTCACTCTACAGAAAAGGGAATAGTCGCTAACAAGGCGGACGTTACAGGTAAGCATTGTTTTTTTTTTGTTAAAAAGTACCAAACATATTTTATCTGTTAGCAAATGTTCACCATAGTTTTGGATGTAATTTTGCAGATTCATCTCCAGAGGTGACAAATATCTCATATTTAAGTTCCATTCCTGGTGACCTACGAGGACGCAGCACTGAAAAAACCTACACCGACACATTGCTAGCATCTAGTGAAGAAAGTAACAATGAAGGCAGTAGAGGGACAAATACCGGTACTCCTAACCATGCTGTATCATCAGCGAGAGGAAGCTCCTCGTCACACGGTTTGTTGGGATAACTACCAATACAAAAAATGGTTTTTCAGTTCCCGGTTGTCACCAGGTGTTAAAGATAGATTACTAATAAAGGTGTCACCTACTTTATTGCTTTACAGTGTTTCAATTACCCACTGGGCCAGCACCTAGGAAAACTCCTCGCTTCACTCCTAGTGCCAGAGTTCAAAGCACACCAAGGTCAAGAGGACATAACATTTCATCGTCTGGAGGGTCAAGGTGAAATATTAAATGATGTTGGCATAAGTGTGTTCAGTTCAATATGTAGTGAGGTCATTGAGCTGGCATATACGTGGCGAGAAGGCCCACGACTTGTTCACAGTCCTTGGTGGTTCGAATCACGTCAAATTTGTCAAACCCTAAAACGTCAAAATACCTGCACCGCCCCTAATCAGGCTTTCTGCATTATTAGACCCAAATGCACCCTATAAGGTTAAAGGCAATTTACATTAGTAGGGTAATATCCGTTTCCGTTTTTCTTGCAGATCTGATAGGTATGGAACTCCACGCCATCCAAAGAAGACTCCAAGAAGTTCAAGATCTGACGTAACAGAAACACCACGACTCATTGACTCTGCCAATATAGTTTCAATTGTGGAAGGCAGAGGACAAGCTAGGTAGGAGATTTTTGGCCTTCAGCTATTTACAACTTTATTTATTTATCAAGTGGTTTGTTAATCCTTGCAATAAGATGGTTTCCTCCATTTTCTCTCTCTCTCTCTCTCTCCCTCCACCAAATTTCACGCCCGGCTGAGCAGTGATGAGCGAACGAGTACAGAGACTGAGCAAATTGCTAGAGTTAGTGAATGGCATAAATCCCATCAAAACGTCTGGAATTTTGCAGTTGACAAATTCCTGTGCCATTTCTACCGCCTCTGATTCAACTTTTACATTTCAGGGGTGAAATTGGAATGGCTTCGATTGATTTGAAGCACCCAGTTGTTGAGATTTCACAGTTTGCCGATTCTCAAACCTACGTCAAAACAATCTCGAGATTACAAATACTAGCTCCTGTTGAAGTTATCTTCCCGAATACGATGTATGACTCAGGGAACATGGTCAAGCTATTTAGAGTTGTGTCTGATAATTTTCAGGTAATGTATACCTTTTGTGACTCTTCAATGCAGCTGGACAAGAGATCTGACTGTCCGCCTTCTGATTAGTGCCATTGGGCTCGATTTCCAGCCGTATTCGGATTTTGCGAAACGGCCTCGAACATCTCTCTATGTCTTACGGATATTTGATAATTTCCGTACCTTCGTAACTATTCAATGCACCGCTCAGTTGGCCAAGAAGTCAGCCTGTCCACCTTCAGATTCAGGGCCTTGATTCCAGGCTATTCTCTCTTTAGAATTCCAATATCACGACTGTCCAACGTCATTACTTCAACGAGACAAAAGGGATGGAGTGTATTAAAAACCTTGGAGTTAAAGAACATAGCTCAGTCGAAATGGACGTTCAAAGAAAGTAAGTAGAGAGAGAGAGATTAGGCCATTGAGTCAGTCAGTAATTAGCTTTATGTGCAAAGACTGCAAAGGCGAACTATGATTAGACCTACTGAGAATGATCACCGAAAAACATACATATAACTACAGAGCTGGCTCAATGGTCAATACCGATAACTGACCAACTGTCTCTTCTTTTAGATATTATTGCTTAGCGGCAACTGCAGCTCTGATCAAATACGTTGAATTTATTGAGAACACAATGTTTGCAAATCACTCTCTAAAAATTGCCTTCAAAGGAAGTGACCAGACTACCCTGATAGACTCAAGTACTGCTGCAATATTGGAACTTGTAGTCAACGGACAAGATCCCAAGTAGGTCGATGCCTATTTATCCCCGTAAGTCTCTTCTGTTGTTGGGTGAAAACAGGATTTGGTTTCACGCCTGATTCTTTTCCTACACTACTCACATCTGTTTACCTGACTTGTGCATGCCCGTTTCTGATGTTATTTTTGCTTGTCTTCGTATATCTGCGCACACTAATGCAATATGCCTTCTATTCCTTTAGACTAATCTTCTAGCTTCAAGAGTTCACACATAGATAGAAAATCGTGTTGCTGACTTGAAAATTGTCCTGCCTGTTCACAATTTCTCTTCCCAAGCACCCTTGCAGAGAAGACAAAATTATATCGCATGTCATTCCAGGAGCGCTGACTCATTATACGGGTTACTGAACCACACTCAAACATCAGGTGGTGCACGATGGCTACGTAGCAATATAATGCAGCCTCCAAATGGGGTAGAAACTATAACTCTAAGACAAGATAGTGTACATGAGCTAACTACAAATAAAGAGCTGTTCTTTGCGTAAGTTGAAATCATTGTTTGAAATCATTGCAGGATATAGAGTTGTTTGTTACTGGTATTTATGAAGCGCCGGCTCCGAGTGCCAGTGAATAATATTTCAATAAACTGGACTGGATGTGAGATCTGTAGTGACTTATTCTTATCTAGTACTATAGAAGGGTTGATTTGTGATCGTTTGTCAATAATATTTCAATAAACTGGACCGGACATGAAATCTGTGGTAACTTATCATTATCTATTACGATAGTAGGGTTGATTTTCAAACGGGTGTTACTTAGATTCCAATAAACTGGACTGTAGTGACTTACCGGTACTATATCTATTACAATTATTCTGTACAATTCTCATCTAGTTATATTTTATGCATAAAAATGATCAATTTGATTTTTTTTCTCTAAATTTTGATCAAATCATAGATATGAGATGAATATATAATATACTCTCTCTCTCTCTTTTCCTCTTAGTTTGAAAGAATGTCTTAGTCGATTTGAAGTTGATGTTGACTCTCTACTGACATCTATAGTCACCATACCAAAACAAGACACGGAACGAATTGTTGAGAATAAAATTACAGCCTGTATCATGTTGAAGCATATCTTGCAACTGATGCCAGTTCTTGAGGTAATAGCAAGATCATCCATTGGAATTTGGAATAGTAGATTGTTACGACAATGCAGGCCTATATTTTGCAACCCGACATACTACGGACATTTCTAAACTCAACTTTTCTGTGTTTTTTTTTTCAGAATATCTTATCAGATGGAAAATCTCAATTGCTACGTGCATACAATTCGGCTCTAAAAGATCCCAGGTTTAGTAAGTGAAAAATATTTCAACTAGCTCTTACCAGTCGGCACAGGTTGCAACACTCGAAATGCTTCGATTTCTATCATGGGTGCTCTCCTTACATTTTCCTGACTAATTTTCTGAGGCAGAGGTGTTACTCTGTGTGTGTCTACATGGCAGATTCTTATCGTGAGGTACTTTCATCGCCTATCAATCCTGTACATGCTACATTTTTAAAGACAAATAAATCTTAAATCTTGCTAACTACATTCCTATAAACTGGGCTGGACACTAAATCTTTGGTGAATCAGTCTTATATATTAAATATATATAATCAGCATTTTTCATATCAGATGACCTCCTTGACAAGATTCTTCACACCATCCACGACGGAGCGCAGTATCAAAAAGGCCATTTGAATATGAGAAATCAAAAGTGTTTCGCAGTCCGGAGCGGAATTAATGGCATATTAGACGCGTCTCGAAGGACTTATTCCGAACTTATTGAGGATACAAATGGTTAGTGGAAATTCTTTGTTCTCATTTTTTCTGTTTTTCCTTTCTGTGTTGATTAGCCTGCATTTGTCAGCATTCTCGCTTTTTATGAGTATGTGAGATGATATTGACCGTTAACGGTGCTATTTACTGTAAATGATTAGCTGTATTAAATTCAAGGGTAGTGAGTGTGGGGTGCTTGATATTGATATCAAACACTTGGTGCGTTGCTGGAGCCATAGATCCTGATTTGAAATCACTCGAATCATCCTGAATCTTTGAATTCCGAATATTCGATTCGATGTGCCCATCTCTTCTTGTCACACCCGTTACTCTACCTTACACAAGCTCTATTTTATTTGCAGAGATCATTGGCCAGCTTGCTGAAATGCACAATCTTCCAATTAAATGCGCGTTCAACGCTTCAAGAGGATTTTTCATACAAATGCCAATGACAGATAAAAGCCGAAAACCACCGAAGTTGCCTCCAATATTCTTGAAGGTACCAATCAAATATTTTGGCAATAGATAACAACAACAAATTTAACATCCAGTCCAGTTTATTGGAATATAATACACAAGATTTTGGAGCACCACCCTACTATAGTAACAGATTGAATGAGTCATCATATTTTAAATCCACTTTAGTTTATTGGAATATAATACACATATTTCAGAGCGTCACCATCACCCTACTATAGTAATATAGAGTATAAGTCACCACAGATTCAACATCCAGTCCAGTTTATTAGAATATAATTCGCAAGCTTGCGCTCGATAGATGTGCGATTTTCCTATTATACGCACTAATCAATTTTGATATGATCTTGAATACTGGTATATTATTTCTAGCAGTTTTGAAGTTCTTTACGTACTAAGAATCTAAAGGGAAAGACTCTGCTATTATAGGTCACTAAGAACAGAAGTACGATAAGCTGCACGACTGATGATTTGATCTGCATGAATGGGAAGATTAACCAAGCCGTTAAAAGTATTTATGGAATGGCAAATGAGTAAGTCTGTTATGGTGACTGCATGATCTTCACCTGATGAAAAAGCGGAGCTCCATAAGCTTGTGAATGTTTTAATTTTCAATAAACCAAGGCTGGACGTTAAATCTGTGGTTCTTTATGATATCTAGGTGACTGCATGGTGATGTAGACTCCATTTTAAAGCATTCCTTGCTGTCTAATCAAAGTACCTTTTTGTAGGGTTGTTTCCGATCTATTGGCAGAAGTCCGAGGATTGGTTGGATGCTTGTACAAACTCTCCGAAATTATTTCCATGTTGGATGTACTGGTGTCGCTGGCTCATGTTGCCATGATGTCTGACTATGGTAAATTGATAGTGTTACGCAAAGTGTGCTTTGGTAAAGTAGATGTCTAAAACTTTGCTCCATTTCTCTTGATGCACTGTATATCCTCTGTTCGTGAACCCCCAGCCGAGGCATATGCAACGAATCCACATCCATTGTGGTGACTGGCTTGGGGTATAAATCTTTGAAAATTTTTTTTTTATTTTGTTATTATGACAACCTATATATAGTATGTCCGTTGAACAAGGTCACTCGAAATCAAGGTCTTTTCCAAATCCCATTATTTTCATTTTCATGTATTCTTCAGTGAGACCAGAGTTCACTGACACACTTGCGATCAAGCAAGGTCGTCATCCGATCCTGGAGAAACTGAAGCGGCAAACTAATCCTGTCCCGAATGACGTGTATGTTGCTGACGAAGCTAACTTTCTTATCATAACCGGACCGAACATGAGCGGAAAGTCAACGTTTTTAAAGCAAATAGCTTTGTTGCAGGTAGGATGTGGTTTCAAATCTCCTCCCTTCAATCCCAGGATCCAAACTCTCTCTCGCTCTCTCTCTCTCTCTCCGGGTCTTGTTAATGCTTTATTTTCACTGGAATACTACAGCAGCGAATCTAATGTTCTAGCTAGTAAGAACGTTCAATTTAATTGGAAGC
Organism: Botrylloides violaceus; assembly: GCA_030412335.1. NCBI lineage: Eukaryota > Metazoa > Chordata > Ascidiacea > Stolidobranchia > Styelidae > Botrylloides > Botrylloides violaceus. The sequence goes on from JASFYC010000320.1 coordinate 2,486,107, forward strand.
ACATCTCCATATCTCATGATGTGAAATTTTTGTTCACCGAGGCTGGTTTGCCAAAGCATTCCGTCCATTTACTTCAGGCCTGACCTGTGCGTCGAATCCTACGACCCGATGTGACCCGTGAGCTAAGTCTGTTCGTTATATTTCAGGTGATGGCTCAGATTGGATCGTTCGTACCAGCTGAATATGCATCGTTCCGGATCGCTGATCAGATATTTTCTCGAGTGGGGAGCGATGATGATATGGAGACAAATTCATCATCCTTTACCTTGGAGATGAAAGAGGTTTGTCAATTAAACATGGAGGCGAATTATCCTATCGTATTTGAAAAATCAATTTCGGTCAACCTCTGCGAAAATATACTTTCAAGTCATGCTGGTCGCTGATCAAAGCTGACGTCATTTCAGATGAACTACATCATTCAAAATGTGACGGACAACAGCCTTGTTATTATCGATGAACTTGGCCGAGGAACTTCCAGTGAAGAAGGTGTTGGATTATGTTGGGCTATTGCAGAGTTTCTGCTTAGTCAGAAGGTTAGATTCCACATTTACGTTTCGTTCGAAACGAATGAAATTGTTTCTGTTGATCTGTTAACTTGTACTGTTTTGGTCGCAACTCGCAAAAAGTTTACCAAGTCTGTCTAGTTGCCAAAAATACGTCAACTACAAGATGAACTGTAACTTCTCACTTTCTAGGCTTTCACTTTCTTTGCGACACATTTTCTGGAGATATGTCGACTAGAATCTCTTTACCCAAATGTCGAAAACATGCATTTCAAGGTAAATGGATTTTTCAATCAATTTCTAGTTGTCTTGTGCCCTTTGCCACGCTTTGACTGATAAGTACTGTGTTGAGGCGTTGAGCTCAAAGACCTTATTCAGGTCATGTCAGCATCTCCTGTGTACTCTCTTAATGAACGTCTGTCTGTTTGTTGTTAAATATATCTTTTCAAGTCTGTTTGGGGCAGCAACCATGGCTATTCAGTCAATTGCTATCAAACTAGGAGATAGAGAGAGAGAGAGAGTTGACCTTGAACAACCATTTTTGCCTGCAAAAGTTGTGAAAATACAATCTTAACCACTACGTAGAGGCAAAGGGAAAATCACAAGAACTGGCTGTTATCTTGTACTGTTCGTTAGGCACTGATGTATATATACCAATAAACTGGACTGGACGTTAAATATGTGGTGACTTATTATATTTATTAATATATTGAACTGTAACAGATAGACCATGTGACAACAAAAACTGGGAACTTGTATAAAATTTTGTACACCTATGTATTATCAAGAGGACATTGCGATGAGAAGCATTACGGTGAGTCGGGAACTTATGTTGGTTTGGGAGACCTCGCAGAACGGTAAAAAAATTCGCTGACCAGTGGTTGAGAGTCACTCTGCAAGATGACTATTGTAACGGCAGAATGGTCACACGCCTACCCCAACACCCCTCATCTTGTAGTACGGAATCTGCCGATGCCATATGCATTGTATTTCTTATGACTCTGAGAAGCCCAGTGTCCATTAATCCCATACTCAGCCTGAAAGGTTCTATTTCCCATTTACTATACAGGACTTCAGTTGGCCGAGTATTCTAATCTGCCCAAGTCTATTACTGACAAAGCATGGGAGATTGCTCGTTTTCTCGACCAAGGTAAAGACCAAATGGATATGGCAATGGCCGGACGGTATCGGCAAGAAAAAGCAACTTACAGGTGAACTGTCTATATGTTAAATTTATGGTGGAAGATTAAAGTTAATCCGAGCTTAAAGTAAATCTACTATTAGTGCTATCGGATTAATAGCCTTCATGAGTGATGATGGAGATTTGAGCAAATCATGTATGAATATTTCGCACACATTGAAACTTTTTCCGTCATTTATGGGAGTGCCAGTGTATGTATTCATTTTATGGTGGAAGATTAAAGTTAATCCGAGCTTAAAGTTAATCTGGGATTGGTGATATTGGATTAAAGTTAATCAGGGATTTTTCTGTCGGTGAAAGACTCGCCCATCGATTGCTACAGATTTCAAGAAGCTGTGTGTTGGAAGGAGAAGCGTTGAAAAGTCTATTACAAAAGTGGGTACTGTGGCTGAATATTCTCTCTCTCTCTCTCTCTTTGTTTGGTGAGCTAGTGCCTATACTGAGAGACTTTACCTAAATGTGAGACATTATATATTTCAGCTGTAGAGATGAGTACATTGCGGACTTGCTTAGCTGTGAAAACGAATGCGCTGAAAATGGCCAACCTCAAGAAATGAAAAATGTCCAAAGTAATCCGACCAAATTGGCCAAAGACTCGAATAGTGAAAAAATTCAGGAAAAATCGTTCCCAAGAGAAATTTCAAATATTTGTGAATCGACCATGCCGAAGTCTAGACCTACCGGTAGTTGTAGCCTAGAGGCAATGTTTACAGGGCGGCTTTTATCTGAATCTACAGAGATTCTTCCAAAACCAATGCCGAACAAGTCAAACCAAGTGTGTGACAAGCCTGCAATTTCTCAAACATCCAACACTGTGTTTGCAAGACAACTTACACCTTCACGGAATACTGGTACTACTTCACCACACCCTATCACTTTAGAGCAAGTGTCTGACAAACTTGTAGCCCCTCAAACACCTAATACATCAGAAAGTGGGTATCGTATTGCGTTTAATTCGGCAAAAAAGACAACAGCAGTACCTAACACTTCTGAAGACACAGCGCTCGATCATCCTCCCAAAAACTATAAATTTCAGAATTCAGAAATTTCATTGACCAGTGGAAGTCCAACGTCCCATAATTCACCAATCTGTTTACATCGCAGCGGACAAATTTCATCAGACGATAAGCTGCCTAAAAATAGTCTGTCATATTGGCTGCAAAACAAGCCCAATGAGAGGAAACAATCTTTCCAGGCAGTTTCTCAAAACCCTAATATTAATACAAGTGGTAGCCATGACATAACACCATTGGGAACTAGCACCATGACAGTGCACTCGCCAGTGCTGACAGATGCCATGCTATCTGAGAGAGTGCATCAAAGCCCTTCTGATTCGTCAGGAGGTGGTACTCGTGGCCGGAAAGTACCCAGAGAAGCCATGGCATCTGAGGAAGTGCCTCAAAGTCCAGCCGTGTCTTTATCGAATAGTATTCTTGACACTGCAACTCAAAGAGTGTTTCACACGCCATATATTGGATCAGGTGACCTCAATCACAGAACGACACCCCCTACCAAAACAATGAATAGAATGCCGTATAGTATGGAAAATGAAGAGTATATCAAGGAGAGAGATATAGAGAATAGAATGCAAGATGAAGAGAACAGAATGTCTATTGAGATCTCCGAAACACGTCTTCATGTATCGGGCAGTGGTTATAGTGCTGCGACCTCGATGAAAAAAATGAACTCGGCAGTTTCAGTTGATATGAAAGGCATAATTTCTTCTAACCAGGGAAGGCTGGTGTCACATTCTTCAAATCGACCTTGTGGTAGTTCCGGATCATTGAATCAACCCAACCGACCAGGGTTTATGCTTGCGGATGTGTCAGTCCATCACTGTCTTGCCGATTTGGACTCAAGCAACTGATGCGATGAGAGGCTTGCAGGGAAGCACCAAGTCAAAGCAAGTGCCCTGGGGAATTGGTGGATTGCCCTGGCTATGACGCCCCACTGAAATTTTAATGTGAGATAGGTTTAACCCCCCTATTAATGGCAAGCGCTGAGTTACATGTCGAATATCGTCGTTAAATAAATTATTGACCTTATCACAACCGGTATTGCTGCTATTGCCGATTTTGTTTTAACGTGTAAGCTGACTCCTTAATTTCCTATAAAAGCAGTGTAGGCTATCTAGCTCTAGGATAAGTTTGTAAACTCTGGCGGCCATTCTTTCATTCATGCTGTTATGAAAGTTGAACATAGGTCAATTGTTTGTAGCAGTATATTCCTGTGTCGCAATCACTGTTCCTGATCCTATCTATTGTTAGTGATTGCCGCGTATGATATTAAATATCCTGCTCTAAACAGAGTGACGCCCCTTTACTACCCGCTCGCATTACATTTGTACATTGTATTTGGGGATCGCGTGCTGACGTTGCGGAACTTAGTAGAATTGGGTAGACAGATTGGTGTTTTACAAATCATCGGAATAGGAGAAGACAGAAGAAGTTGTGATAGGTTTTAAGACGACATTATATAGTATTATTATATTCTCTACCATCCTCGAATAGTCGGATTCTTCACCACTGTTTGTTGTACTGTGATACTGTGGTAGTTTTTACACGCAATTACTGGGTGTATTGCCAAGCAAATTTCTTTTCTCAGTGTAGCTAGCGAGCGAGTGAAAGGTCCATTTGCAGAGTAGGCTACGCCTATGAAAGGCCTTTAAATACTTCTGGTTCATATTGCTGGTACGTACAGGCCTATCTGTTGTCTAGGCGCGCCGAGCTGCGACCTCGCGTAGGTTATTGTACGTTAGGCGTACATATATTCTGCGGCAGCTATGCACTATACTGTTCGTCGAAAGTCAGTCGCTGGCATTGATATAGTAAGGCATAAAGTCCTATATAATTGCTGATTTACTGAATAGAGCTCTGAAACAGGCCTAGAAGCACTAGTAATGTTTATTTCTGGTCAAAATAATCGCGGCCGTAACAAAGGTCAACAAGGACTCAACGTAAATGGGCAAAGAGTTCAACAAAAGCAAAACGTCCGACCAAACCAAGCTGCTCCCGATCAAGCTGTGCTTCAGGGAATCAACAAACTCACGAATATGTTTGAAAAAGAAATGGTAAATCTTCTTCTTTCGTTTGGCATTATTGTTGATTTCTTCGAACTAGGAGGAGCCAGTGCTTTGGTGGGCTCGTCTAGGTTTTTCAGACCAGTCACTCCGTTGAGTGGCCTACATATTGTGTAGGGATGGGAGACGTGAGACCCCGGCACTTAGGAAGGGATGGCGAAACCGTTTTGTAAAATTATCAATTTCGTTTTCAGGATAATATGAAGGACAGAATGTCCGGACTAGAGTTGAAAAATGTGAGTATTTATCGATTTCCAGTCACAGGCTCACAGTGCCTATAGCTTACTTTTTCTGGAGGTGGTCATAGACCTACCCATGATAGTAATCTATAGAATGTTGCGAATTGCCACTCCATACACACGGAGTACCACCATCGCCTAATTTAGTAAAATGCCAGTAGAGCATTAAAGACCTTCCCACGATAGGAATCTATATATTGCGTATTGTTACACAAACACACAAGAGTATATATTTCTACCATCTCAGTCTAAAACAATAACTTCTCACAACAACCTCTCGACTTGTTTAGGATCTAGTTCTACAGCAAAACAGAAACTTGGCAGATAACGTAGGAAGACATAAAGAAGCCGCGTGCGCTTGGAAAGCAAAAGCCGAAGAAAGAATGCAGAAATATCAACAAGCTTTGGCGAGAGTTCTGCAACTGATCGAAAATAATGTAAGTACAGGTGGAGATCACGAACCACGCGGAATTACCGTTGCTAAAGTCGGTCGGGAATCCAGGGATACCCAGGAAGTCTCGATTCACTGTCAATCTAGAGCAGTGTTCGTAGGGTTTCCGTAATTAAAACTCACTAGCGTCATCTAACGGTTGTAAATTTAATGCTCAACTTCAGAACGACCTCCGCAGACAAAACGAAGAACTTCAACGACAGAAAGTAGAATTTCAAAAACGCATGCAACTCCTCGTCGACCGGAACAAAATATTTGAAGACGGAATAAAAGTCCTTATAGCAGAACATAAAGAATTGAGAGAGGATCTGACGCAGGTAGCCCAATAGTCACGATCACAATTATGCAATGATGACGTCACGAACATCGACAATTTACTATTATTACGTCATCAACGATTACTAGTTGTGATTATGACGTCATTGATAACGATAGTTATTCGATCATTACGTCAACGATTATCAATTTATAACGATTTACGATGATAGTATCAATGAAATGACAATTTTGCATGATGACGTCATTTGACGATTGCGAATTACGACGATGACGTCGCTGTTTTCCTACTATTGTCAATTTTAGGTAGCTGAGAGATCTGGTATTGATGGGGACTTCACGACGATGATGGACCAATACATGGAGGAGCAGGAGGATGACGGATGGGCGGAGCAGAAGCGAAACTCTATCAAGACAGCGATGGTCTTGGCTTATGTTGTGAACAAAATGTAAAAGACGAAGAGAGACTAAATAATCCTGAACTTTCGAACAGAAGCGAGACTCAGATTCTTGGTTATCTTGCGAATAATATGCAATAGATATAATAAGTCATCACAGTCTTAACGTTCGATATATATTATTGGAATTCCATATTCACCTGATGAAGGAGTAGAGCTCCGAAAGCTTGTGAATGATATTCCAATAAACTGGACTGAATGTTTTAAATCTGCGGTACCTATTTCTATTCGGATCGTCCGTTGTCTGCTCTGCTATCTTTCGAATACAATGTAAAAAGACGAAACGAGAATGGCAAAATTATTATGAATTTTAGACATAACCTGGCCTAGTGGATTGGAGTGTTGCGTTGCGTTTCTTGAATTTATGATGCTTTCAACCCTACCAAGGTACCCCTAGGCCTAGATCAATGCCTACGGTACACATGTCCGTTTCTTCAATGCTTATTGGGAGTCAGTGTCGGGGGAAGTGGGGATGGTTGTGGTTGAGATAGTGATCTGTGCTATAAACCAGTCGTATTGATGCATGTACCGTAAGCATGACCTCACGTACATTATCTTACTAGGGTTAAAACGTCAAAAAAGAGCGAGGTATACCTCATAGAAGATACTTTTTTGATGTCGTTGCGGAGAATATGAGGAAAGTCTGGGTCACAGAATAGAACGCTCTAGTCATGCGAGTGATTCGATGTGGCAATAACCCAGTGATATTTAGATATCCCTGTAGCAACCCAATTTGAGATAGTTTGAAGACGCTTTCAGCAATCGTTACATTTACAAGGCAACAGTATCTGCCCTGTCCTGTACGTGGTGCAAAGCGCCGTCCGGTGATAAGCGCCACTGAAAATCTTCTTTATAATAATAAGTATCACAAAACAATCGAACAATTAAACCTATTCCAGGACCCAATGATCGATCATGTTTCATTCATCGCGTGTGGCAAGAAAACAAGAGAACTAAACAAAACTGATTAAAAATACCCATTACGTATGCTGATAATGTATTGTTTTTAAACAAATGGGTCCAAAGGTTGAGGATACCTTTTCTTGGATCTCCTGATTTGGGAACACCAGATTTAAAAATAAAGGTAATCTAAAGCGTCGAGGGGACAATACATTGAGTTGTGCAATGTCGATAGGTCAGTGGCGGAATTTGAAACAGATTGCGATAACTACGTATCCTGAGAAATTGGAGCACTAGTGTTAGAGATTGCCTCCACAAACCTACTAAGCGCAACGTCTATAAGTCAGTATCCGTTACTTCAATGCTTGACAATCAGTATCGGAGAAATGCGGAGGTTTATGGTTGTGATCCGGGCAATAAACCGGAATTATTGACAAGTGTATCGTAAGTATTGGCCTAACGTATGATACCTTAGTAGGGTAGGAAACGTCATAGATTCGGATCAACAGCAAAAGGGATTATACGCAACGTCTATGCATGAATTTGCTGTTTTGAATTTCTGCCGTTTTCCACCCTACTAAGCTAATATATGTTAGGTCAATACTTACAGTTCACATATGTTAATACGTCATACCATGTGTTACATCTAATTGCTGACATTTGGATGAATTCTCTTTGCAGTAATATCAGCAACTTTTTCTCCTTTTACTAACTCGTATTGAAGTAATACACAAGCATGTACGTACGTAAATACGATGGGAATGCACGACGCAACTCAAACGTGCCTAGAAAGAAAGAAAATGAACACCAAAAGTTAGTGAAAGGAGTTGAAAATCTGACAAGAAGATTCGAAAGTCAAATGGTGAGTGCAAAGTATCCTATCAATAAAGAAGACTCGGTGGCATTGTAAAGAAAATTCACCACAGATTTAACGTCCAGCCTTGGATTATTGATAATTATAACATTCAAATTCTTTCGAAACTCTGCTCAGACTTCATCAGGTGACGTGTTAAATCCTTTTTCGCTCCTAAAGCTTGTGATTGGCTGGACGCCTCTGTGGTGAATCTTTTACAATATCTATTGATCGACCGCCGTCTGTTTGATTATATTCGTCGAATAAGATATGGAAAATTTGAACAATTTCTAAAATTATTTCAGACCGAAATGGCAACAAAGATGGCGGACATGGAGAGGAAACAGGTACGCTATACGAGATAGACTACGACAGGGACGGGGCTCAAAAGCTTGTGAATTCTAATCCAATAGACTGGGCTGGATCGCCCGCCATCGGGTCCACTATTTTCGCATTACATGTATAATCTATCAAGGCTAACCAGTCTATATTATTCTAAAATTTTCCAGGATCTGTACATGCAGCAGAGTGAAATTATGATACGATATATTAAAGATAAAGAGGAAGCCGAATCGAAATGGAAATCACTTGCTGAAGAAAGATTGAAGCGATACAGCGACGCTATGAACGAAGTTGCCGAGCTTATGAACACAAAGGTATAATATTGTCGTACTCGCACTCTAACCTGAGCACTCCTTAACAAAGACATTCCAAACGCCTTGTTTGATTTATTGTAAAATCAAAGCTGTTGGAAATACTCTTGTTCATTCCATCTTCACCTGATGAGGAAGCATTGAACTGCGAAAGTAAGCAGGATGATACATTTACAATGCCAGTTTCTAATTAGCAATCGTCCACCCTCACCCCACGACCTAGTAATACAACATCAAGCCGGTGGAAGAACGTAAACTCGATAGAGTGTGTTCACCTGATGAAGAAGCAGAGCTCCAAAAGTTTGTAACTATATGTTTCAAATAAGTTTTCTTTAATCAAACAGAGAGACTTGGAGCAACGGAACGATAATTGGAGGAGAGCAAATTATACGATCAAGAAAAAGTTAGAGACGATGGTCGATGAAAACGGCTCCATCAAAAAGAAGATTTCGCTCCTACTGGACGAGAACAAACAACTTCGTGATGACATCTTTCAGGTTGGTTCTCTAACCTCACGCTCTCAACCTCACAATGCCACTCATGCGAGTCCTGACATTTTTGAAGTCCTCAATTACTTGTAAGAGCTGATCGAGAGGTTCCGGGTGCGATTCCCGACCAAATCAAACCAAAGACTTTAAAATTGGCATCAGTTGACAGTTTTATATCGGACGAGTGCGTTACGTGGTTTTGATAGTGATCCGGGCTATAAACCGGAAGTATTGAAACGCGTACCAAGCATTGACCTTATATTACCTTAGTAGGGTTGAAAACGCCATAAATTCCTAACAACATCTGAAACGTTGGTTCCGGTAAAGCGATACCAAAATATTTAGATCAATCTCACCTCACCTCGATCCCAGCGAGATGTCGTAAAACTACCAATATCGACCGCGATATTCGGTCAAGCCTTAAGCCGAAATACGTTGCACGACACGACTCTGAGAATTGGTCACTAAAATACTTCTTGCTACGCCACTATTACTTATATTCTGATCCGTTTTAACAGGTAGCAGAAGCTCTGGGTGGAGATGGGATTGTTCTTTCTCTTGTTGCCGAAGACTGTGGGTTCGGAAGAGAAGGCGAATGGGACGAGCAGAAGATTAAAGATAAGCAAATGGCACGAAACCACGCTGTGGCAACAATCGTTATGTGCCACGTCAGAGAGATGGAACGTAGGAAGCCAGGCCCCGTTCGAACCCCGAGCGTAAAATGACAGATTTGATAAACTCTTCCACGACTAATTATAGACAAAGCCTTGTGCTTGCGACCGGGTCGAGGGCCATATTCATATAGCCTACACACAAAGCACTGACGGTCGAGAGCAGCACAAAAAACTCGCTCCTTATCCAAAAAATTTTTAGCCGAAATTTTCTTGAATTTACGACGTTTATCAACTATAGCCAAAGGTCATGCACGCCAGGTCAATGATTACGGTACACGAGCCCGGTTTATAGCCCGGACCCCCATTACAACCACGTCACTCAGCACTCCGATATTGATTGCCAAGCATAGAAAGAACGGATACCAACAGATACCCAGGTTTTTCTTATAAGTAGCACTCGTTAGTGAAATTGTATCGACTCTTTTGATCTCACTGTTTATTGGTATTATACACATTATACAAATAATATATTCAGATGACTGTATCCCTAACCTAGATCATGATATTACCACAAGTACAAGGAAATTCATCGCACCTCAGGACGAGTTTGGCCCGGTTTTGGTTTCAACCGCGTGAAGCCGTAGGGACGTAGTATCCTGTTGTGTAAGGAGGGGTTGCGTCTTGATTCTTGAATCCTTCGGTAGCTATGACGTCATCGACACGGTTCATTCGTTTGCGATAAGCTACGGATAGCAACGAGACAGAAAGGGCGAGGAAAAGGCTTGAAGTAATGGCAGTCACGAGTATGGGAAACACATTTCTCGACTTCTCTGGAGTTGTTACGTCACCTGGGATATAAATCGTATTTAATCATGGCATATCGGGTGAATTATTATTAGGGTGAGGGCAAGATGGACACCGTAACTCGAAATTTCCCAATGAACGAAGATAATCCATACGCTGTCTCAACTTATTCTATCTATTACCACAGTAGGGTGGGGAAAGATGGACATCTTGACGCGAAATTTTAATTTTCTATGAGGTTTTGAGACCGGTTTTTGCGGACACCTCATGTGTTACGAATATCAAACGATGGCGGACGATCCAAATAGTAATAGATAGAACACGTTACCACAGATTTAACATTCACAGAGTGTATTGGAATGCTAATACCTACCTTTCTTGTTTGACTTGACCGTAGCGTTCGACGCTCCAGGATAAAGCTCCACTTCCTCGACACCGATATCACCATTGATGATAGTGATCGGTCCGATCTTGGCATCCACGTACTTTTCTATACGATGAATCGATCTTGCTTGTCGACTGCTGCTCAAACATCGAAGCATTTCACCTGAAGGGCAGGGCTGCAGTAAATGAAGGCGTTAACCAAATTATGAACAGTTCGACACGGCCCAATGACAAGACATAGCACAGCAACAGACAGTCAACTCACCACTAACTCTGAACCGTGGCATAATGTGACGTGTAGATGGATATAGAATGTAGCGCAAGGTGATCTTGGTGTCTGTAGAGAAGCACAAGCAACCCGCCCTTGAGATAATGTCATGTACAAGCTTCTGTCTATTTGGCATCTATAAATGGAGAAAAGGTGCAATTTCACAGAGTAACGGGGAGATTAACTCACATATTTAACGTCCAGCCTTGAATTATTGACAAATACAAAACTGACAAAGCTTTCAGAGCTCAACTCCTTCATCACCAAATATTCAACTATCTGGCCTCGATTTATTGATAACTTGAACATTTACAAGTTTTCAGCGCTTCGCTCCTTCGTCAGGAAAGATGACCGAGTACACCGAAGCCGATGAACGCATTTGCGGTGGGGTCAGCAGCCATGGGTCAGCCCAAAAGGAATGAGGCTCACAGCGGCCAAATAAATATGAGTTTGAGAAGCTCAAAGTCTGGGCTCCAAGACACAGCGGGAGACAAAAACATTCGACTCACTCATCACGAAGTAGCGTGATACTTGTCGGAGCTGCGCCATCTTCTTCGTCACAGGAGATTGACATACCAGAAATAACTGTGACGTAATCTTCGAAGGTGCCCTGTTATGTAACAAAGTATATTAACACGGTGCAATAGCTGAGAGTTTAGTATTTGGTCGACTGTGGCTTAAAAGACGTGCAACCTAATGTGACGTATGTAGGGCGATAGGATCAGATAATCGCAGTAACTGAAACAGATCGCTATACTTACTGTAGGCAGTGCTGATATTGAGAAGTAGATTATCTCTCCGATTGTGTAGATGGCTCCGTCAGCGACGCTGTATTCAAGAGGACAAGATTGTGGACAGCTTGAGATCTTACAAAGTTCAACTTTAGGTGTGAATCTTCCGTAGCCTTCCCTCCTAATTGGCTCCGTAACGCTGAAAAATTCATACCATCACTAAATCATATTCATTGGGTGGAGGGGAGATTCGAAACCATTGCGTGTCTGATTTCAATGAGTTTGATGGCATATTAAATATGTGGTGGCCCAATAACAATCACGATATATAGGAATCTATATGTAGCGTGCTGCGTGTAGTGGCTGGCTAGTTCATAATTTATTTTTGTCATTATAGAAATTCAGCCACAGTTACCAATACTTACACAGGCTTGAGCGAAGTGACAAGTTTATATTGTCTGTGGTAGAAACATTTAAAGTCAAGGATTGGAGTCTCCACGCTAAACTTGCTGCTTCGTCTGTCTACAATCACCCGGTTACCGACAATCAAGCCAGAGGTTTTTCTGACCTTTTTTGAATCACATTTGAATGGAATCGGAATGGTTATTCTAAGCCCTCCTCGCGTCTTCACAGCTGAACACAGTTTGTTTAAAGATATCAAAAGAATGATTAGATGGGTCGAAGTCAATAAATAGATAGGGAGAGAGAGAGAGAGAGACCGTAGTCGATTTTATTTACTACGACTATATATATTCGACTATGTAGACAGAGGTAGGCAGACAGACACACATAGTTAGAGAGAGGGGAGAGAGAGAGAGAGAGAGAGAGAGAGAGACGCCAGATCTACGAAAAAAACAAATACTAATTTCAATACCTTCGCATTCAGCCGTCCTAGACGTGGCGGAGTCGGGAGAGACGTAGAAGACCGTATTCCCGACACCCTGGTCAAATTCTTGGTACAAATCATCGGTAATATCAACAGTGATGCTTCGTTCGCCACAAGTCACCTTCGGCACAGCTGTTATAAATGAGAGGTTCGTGACCTTGGAGTGTAACAAAATATTTGGCGATTAAAAATGAAAGAATATTCTACAAATAGTCGCAGATTACAGATAATAGATTACAATTAATTAATAAATAATCACAGATTAATCGTGGATTAGGAGCTATGAGATCAAGTTTTCCATTCAAATCTTTCCCGGTTATGGGTGCGAAATGATTTTCACCATACCACCCGTCCTATACCTCCGCCTTTTGTCCAGGCTTTGAACACGTCGGACCGTTACCAAAATGTTACCCTGGTCCGACGGTAACGGTCCGACGTTACCGGGTCCGACGGCAAATGTCGGACCCGGTCGGTTTTTAACCAAACTTAGCCCAACCTTACTTTTATGAGACGTCTGTTGGCGTTGTCTGTGACACCTGGAGGGTCGCTTTGGCGCAGTGATGCAATATGGTTGTCGCCTGACGTGAGAGGGAGTTTGGACTTTAATCGGTAAGGTCAAGGACACCACCGCTGATTTTGAAATTTGACGGTTTTCCGTTTCTTAAGTGATTGCGCTTTCTCAACAACGCTTTTGCACTGCCTGCGCAAGTATCAAGTCGGCGTCACGCCAACCGTCGAAACCGAAACCATCTATCGTCACCTGAATTCAGAAGTAGGCTACTTACGGACAGTACAGTTCTTTCCGGTAAATCCTCCCGTACTAGCACAGTAGTAGCCAAGTTCATGCATGCACGATTCTTTACATTCACAATCTCCATGGCAAGGATTGGGACGGCATGGAGCGATTTCCTTCGGTATGATATTCTCGCAGTTTCTACCTTCATAGCCAGCATTACATTCGCATCTAAGTCACGTGGAAATGCAAAACAAGAAAGTTCTGGCGTGACGGATGTCGAGAATGACAAGACAAAATTCATCGACAAAAAGGAGATATAGTCGATAGCAGATGATCGACCGTGATAATTAATGATTAGGCGTCCAGCCCTTGGCGAAAACATGAACGAAGACATGGCGTTATGTAAACATAGGCCTACACGGCTTGAACGAGAGATAAGGACGGAGAAACATTTTGGTACCGTGTAGTTGTTCTGCTATAGGTTGTTTAAAATTTACCAACATAGTTTCAAAACAGATCCGGAACACGAGGCCAGCTTTGAGTGGCGCTGAATTTTGTCAATCAAATATGGTAGAACCTTGTAGGATACACTAAATGAGATACTCTTACCTGTAATCATATCCAAGCTCTCTACATATTCCATGGTTGCTGCAAGTGACGCCGATGCAATGGTTTGGGTAGCAAGCAACTTTGTTACTGAAAAAAGAAATGCCTGGTAAAACTGCGGACATCCACGCTTTTGCTGTACGCGCAGAGACCGCGTGTGCGTGTATAGGCCTACCGACTGCGCTACTGTTTTGTGCGTATGAGGGCTCACAAAAGAGCCCGCGGAGCCTTTTGCTATTCAAGTAAACACCGCGCCTCTGCATAAATCTCATTGCGATGAGAACACAAGGTATATACTACAACTTACTCAACGACTCGGCATACATCTGTTTGATTGCAAGGATACGGAAACGCTGCACAAATACCAAGACTAGGAAAGCAAGCCGGTGTACCGCTGCAAAAAAAGTAGCAATTGGATAGCTTCAGTAGCGAAATAACAGATTTCACGTTCAAGGTGGAGACCGAAAGCATCGCAGCGAGGATGGATGTTGCTCAGAAGTAAGAAAAACAACCGTACTTAATCATTCTGCAAGATTCGTCTTCTGCGCATGGGTATGGTTCCGCTAGACATTCACCATGATGGGGAGTACATTGAACTTTATTTCTGAAAAAAAGCAGACAAACATTGCGAAATATGTCCGTCGAGGCATTTGACTACAGAGTGCGTTAATTTCAATGCAATTTTATACTTACTCAACAATCCTACAAGATTTCCTTGGTCCACAGGGGTACGGAACAGCCAGACAGACGCTTTGAGCATACGAGAACATTTTTTCACCCTGTCTCTGAATCGCGCGGCCGGTGATGTCCAAATCAGTCTCATTTGGGTAGGCTACGTCCGACGAGATTTGTGACCCGATAGCAGAGGTGGCTAGAGCGGATGATAGACCACTGAGTTGATATTTAGACGAGTTGGTTGCTGTTCCGTTTATATCTGAGTCTTGATCTTCCTGGACGGCAGAATAACTGGAGCGTGTCGCATTTATTATAAACTCGGTGGTTCTAGGTGAATCTTCGTCTTGCGACTCATCCAGCATCCTATTATCAAGATGACTCATCACTGGTGTGACATCTCGCGGCTTTAGAGTCGCCATCAGCGGCTCAGTGGTTAGTGATTCTGGTTGCTTAGCATCAACATACGGGACTCCTGGGGTTGGTTTGAAATTGCTAAGCGTTTCGCTTACGTTCGAGTCGCTTTGTTGGTCCTGGACGTTTACAACAGAGTAGGTTCCGGTCGTCTGCGATGTTGTTTGTAAATGGTCTTCTATGGGATCGACAGGGACCAAATTCCTCGGAGGTTGAAGGTCAATTGTGTCCTCATCGTCATGGAGGTCTGCATGCACAACCGGAGCAGTGTACTCGTCACGACCTTCATCTGTATTTAGTCTGAAATACGGACCGACAAATTCGTCTGCTACGTCATCGTAGTTCGAAGTGGCCGTTTCGGTGACCTCGGTTGAATTGGGCATCTGAACCTCTGGTTCTTGAATGGTGTTGTTCTGCGCCGCGACGTGGTGGTGGATATCGTCAAGGTCGGTGACCTCGGCCCCGTTACCGTCATGAACGTGTTCGTCTAGTGACGTCTCTGTAACATTGTATGCTACGGTACTAATATCAGGGTCTTCGTACAAGCGCGCTTCGTCCATTGCATGAAGTGTGGGTACGTTGCCTTTGTCTACCGTCTCATTGGATGCGTCCAATTCAGTGTCAGGCGAATCGGTGACGTCATAAACATTGACGCTCGGTGGTGACGTCACGTCGAGACTCGTGAGCAACTTGCCTTCTGAGATAGGACGGCGAGGTGCGCCAGAATCAAAGGTGTGATATAGGTGTAGGTGTGGCTCAGTCACGTGATCAAAAGTTGTGGGCGTGTCGGTTTCATGATACCCGCCACTAACTGCTTGAACTTCTGAAACAGAAATCACGTAACATGAGATCACATAAGCTCACAAACAATGCACTACACCTCTGGATTTCCAAATGAGACACCTAGCTAAGATCGGCGCGGTACCACAACCGTCCCCAAATGGCAGTATATTGTCTCTTTTAACAGCCTATACGCGATATGCAATGCTAGATTCTTCCCCGTTTAAGCTTTGCATTGCACTAGCATAGAATAAAATTGACCTTTGACCTACCTTCAGCAAATGCAGTCACGAAGACGCAGCAAAGAAACCTAAAAATGAGAATAAATACGTCATGATTTCCAGCCGCTAGATGACACTGTTGAGTTCAGACTTACCATAAAGAAAACCGCATTTTCGAAGAAAAAACGAAAACGTAACGTAATTTGAAATACACCTGAGAAGCACAGCAATAATATTCATATTCATTGTGGGGCCTCTATTTAATAGAGTTGTACTAACGAGTTGTAACCCAAATGATTTGCGTGCGGTGTTACGCCAAACCCCGCTTGATAGGACTTTACCGTGGCTTAAATTAATTTCGACATATAGTCGGCCGTCTTCTGCAACAGCCGCTGCCGCCGTATCCACATCGGCAAGCGACGGGAGGGTGAGATACGCAAAGGGTAGTCTGATGCTATCTCAATCACCATGCAGCACTTCATCATTATACATTGGCATCCGCAAAGAATAGGCCAACTAAACAACCTGATTCGATAAGGACGCCTCGACAGAGAGAACCGCATGTTTTCGGGTAGAAACCGCCGTAGTCGTAGCGATCAGACCACACCCTTCCAACATGCATAGAAAGAACAACCACATCTATGTAATCGCCTTTTCACTGTAAATTATCCACCTCACCCTCTCACGACCACTGTTTAACTGAACGACGACCTCGTGGAGAACGTAGGACTATGTACAAGCAGCCGCATTAGTAATGATTGCTAACCAATCAGCAATATCAGCGAGGCGTTGGGTCGGCCACTCAATTGCGTTGCTTCTGCCAATCTCGAATGATTGCGTCAAATTTCTATTCCCAGCGTCGGATATGGACTCCGCGGATTGATGCTTGAGCCACCGATTGGCCGTATTTGCCACTGCAAAGTTTAAAGTGAGCCTCTGTTGAAAATATAATAGTTTGGTAATTGGAAGTTCCCGCGTCTAAACAAAAGCACCCTAATATACCCGTTAGGTCTCAGAACTTCGCGGGTATCGATTTTTAGTTATTAAATTCTATATAATCAAAGAAATCAATCGATTTATTTTTATCGCATAATAATGACATATGATAGACCATGGCCTACTGAAATTTTTACTAAATTTTTTTTTAAATAAATTCTTTTACTAAATTGTTACTAAATTTTTACTAAATTTTAGTAGGCTATGGATAGACACGCAATCAAATCGCGAGAAAAATATCCACGATAGGAATCTATAGCGCACAATACACAGTGAGTGAGAAGGTGGCCGAAAATAAAAATGTAAAAACCATCAACGTAGTCGGAATCGGGTGATGCGTGAACATAAAAGTCCAAAAGTCTGGAACTGGTCTGTCTGAAAAGAAATCAGTGATTAGGGATCTACGATATTGAATTTCCATGACCACAACGATAAAATCGGCACAGACTGGACGTCCGATTGGAGGAAAGATAAATGGTCAAGCCACCCAATGGTCAGACCATGGCCTACTCTAGGAACTAAAGTAGGCCATGGTCTGAAGAACCTGGACGAAGCCGCAAAGCAGTGGCTGCTGACATCTAGCCCGAAGAGAAGAAAAGTCAAACGAAAGTTGTAGGCATGACGATTTTTGCGTTCGCTTTGCGTTTTCCACCCTACACGCGGACTTTGTCAGTGTCAGCCTTTTCGACATACCATCAAAAATGGTTTTGTTTGCAGTACTTTTCTCAATCATTGGATCCGAAGAGCCACTGAAAGCACGCAGACCTGAAAGGTTTCCCAGATAGGTTATTGCGTCGTTCTAATACGTCACTCCATCAGTATATATATAAAGTCACCATACCTTGAAACACCGCAAAGACCATCACAGCGAGCAGCCTGTCAGGGAGAAAACCGATATAAATATATATTCAGCTTGACTTTATGGAGGAGTGGAGCTCCGAAAGCTTGTGCGCTAAGTTTCAAACTAAATTTGAGGAATGTGCTATTACGATTCATTCCATCTTCACTTCGAAAGCTTGCGAATGTTTTAATTGGCAATAAATCAAGGCTATATCCTCTTTACGAAAAGTAAATTTGGCTATACGATGAAACTGTAGTGAGACTTTCTGCATAGCCATATATAGACGTGATAATATAGTTCAGTATAACAGTAAATTAAAAGTCTTCATATAATATTGCCTATGAAGATGCGTAGAACTGATAGCCTACTGACCAACGACCCCGTTTCATTCTTTCTCCTTTTGAAGTGTGGCAATTCAACACCTGAAAAACAAAACATGCCTCAAAACATGCCTCAAACCAGTCGTAGGTATCCACACTGCTACCACTCTCCAGCGCTTCTTTCTTGTCTGGTATTCCTTGACAACAACCCACAATCGACCCACTAATGAATTCCATAGGGTATTCTGCAATCAACAACACGAACTCAGTGGTCGATATAGATATTTGTTTTTTGTGTCACGCTTGGATGAACTTTAATAACATTTTTGATTGTATAGTTGATTGATCCAAGCCTTTGTTGAAACCTATGGTTTATTGGCTATGCGACAAGCCTAAGTGAAGCATCGTCTCGATCTCCACAATTTCGAGAGCTTTCTTGTAACGGGTGAGTGGTTATCAATTGCTCGCTTAAGTAGGATAGGATAATGACTTGTTTCCTATGAAATACATTAGGCTATGTTTAGCAATTTGAGTTTCCAATAAACGCCAGGGGGGATATAGCTCAGTGGTAGAGCATTCGACTGCAGATCGAGAGGTCTCTGGTTCAAATCCGGATGTCCCCTTCCTATGTTTTTTCTACACGTCTTTTTGAACGAAATTGGCGAAGTCTTGGTTCAAGTTACAAGGGGGCCTACGGCGTAGCCAGTGGGGATATAGCTCAGTGGTAGAGCATTCGACTGCAGATCGAGAGGTCTCTGGTTCAAATCCGGATGTCCCCTTCGCAACTTTTTGGCGCTACTTAACCTACACGGAAGTGACTCCGACACGAATACTAATATACGCCATAGCGGAGTCAATACCTATTACCGATCCTATAACGCCTTTAAATTCGAGATTTTGCCTTCATTTTCTGACGTAGGTTGACAAGTACATCTCTCTCGACGCATAATATTCGCAGATAACCACTAATTTTGACAATAAGCCACGCCCTGCAACCAGGTCGAAGCGTCCATTTATCCACTCGTTAGTTATGTATAAATTATCACACCGAAACGCCGCTCTCTCGTTATCACACCCTTTAGAACATGCGTGGAGATAATTTTCGACACAGAAGTCTATATGCTGTGTAAGCAATTTATTGCCATCGGAACATAAACAATTCATCGCATTGGGATGAATTCCGGCTCTACGTAGCAGTGACAGATCGCGCCATGGTGACATCTGTTACCGAGAAAGAATCCGGCGATAAACACAACAATAAGGCTGGAGATGAACCCAACGAGAAGCATTGCAGCGATGGCTACAATTCCTTTATTATCTGAAGAAACAGTTACAAGTCAACAAAATCCTATAAAAGATAAAGCGCACGCGGACACTGGAAACTCACGCCCTAGCTCGAAAAATGCTATAGAGCGCCCTGAAACCCACGTGGCTCACATGCACAATTGCCAAAGACTTGTTTGATTGAAAAGCGACCCGAACCTTGGCGGGGAAAATTGCTAGCCTCCGTAGACTAACATGGCTCATACGTATACACAAT
Source organism: Botrylloides violaceus (assembly GCA_030412335.1). NCBI lineage: Eukaryota > Metazoa > Chordata > Ascidiacea > Stolidobranchia > Styelidae > Botrylloides > Botrylloides violaceus. The sequence goes on from JASFYC010000320.1 coordinate 2,506,021, forward strand.
TGCGAAGGCCTTACGATTGGAGAACGGTGTCGATTCGTTTTGACAAAATATCGAACCGTACGGCGTAAAAGTTGCGGTAAACGCCTGCGAGCGTCTCGGCGAACTGAATTGGCATTTTTTGCGGTTTAAAAATGGAACAGATCCGCTAATGAGCCAGCATATCGTTAATTAAGCCCGGCGTTTACCTGTAGAAGCTTTGGTCGTCGTTCCTGGCTCGGTCGCTTCAGGCGCAATAATGGATGTTACCTCTCCAGAACCAGACAATCCATCAGTGGTGACGTTATTGCTTATTGATGACCACGTTCGTACCGTCTTACTTGTTAAAGTGCTGACGGTGTGCGTCCCTGCTAACGTGACGTTATGTGGAGCTTGTGTGCCTGACAAATTCAATAAATAATTTTGAAATTGAGCCTCGCCACTCGACCCGCCCACCCATAGACTTTCGACCGGCTTACTTGAAGATGGTAGAAAAGCGATGAAGGAAAGGAGCAGGAATCTGGAAAAATGCGTATTTAGTCAGGCATTAGTTAGAGAATAAAAGAAGCAGATCGCAAACAATCAATTAGCTAGATCGTATAAGGAAGATTCGCCTCACATTCTAACGTCCAGCGTCGGTTTTATTTATCATAATTCTAAATACTTACACGGAGAGAATCTTCATGTCGGCCGTCCGTACGAAATAAACGATGATACAACAAAAACTAAACACTCTGCAACAAGACGAAATGACCTAGCACATTAAAGATTGCGGTGTTGCCACGATGAACGACCCAGCACACACAATTTTAAAACACTAACGCCCAGACGAAACCCGAAATACTGCGAATGTCTTATCTCAAGGCGATGCTCTACAGCTTTTCGATTCACGATACACGTCGCTTAATTTTAAAATTTTTTAAAGCGGCTCCCTTTTATTTTCCACAACCTTTCGCCAACAGCCCAACGAGCGCCTCTGAAGGAGCGATGATACTCTTCACTCCACACGCTGTTACTACTGTTGACGACAGGCGACAGTATAACGAAAACGCTGGCGCTTCAGCTGAAACAGCTTGTAATAAAGGAGCAGGATGATTGGAAACACGCGTGGGAGCGCATGCTCCTTAATTATGAAACGCACCAAATAGGCGCTGCGCTTGTTCAATAATTAGAATTGGCTCGAGCCAACAGTTCAACAGCGCCAACTAGAGTCCAAGTTAGAGTAGGCATAGGCTACTATTTCCTAGAAGGTAGGCAACTTGGTCATTAGAAATCTGATATCCGATGAAACGCGGGATTTCAGACTGAGTTGATTTCATATTTCAAAGTGGCTTCCGTGGCTATGCCTCAAACAGAAAATCCGCTTAGATAAGGTCCTACTAAGCCAAAAGTCTAAATCACCTCCAAAACCGGGGCTTGTAGAAAGCTCGGAAATCGTATCTAAAGGAAAGATAGTCGTATGCTATCTGCCAACGGATAGTTTTGCCCACACGCATCAGATTAGAAGAAATATATCTATAGCTTTTGGATGTAGCGGTAAATGTAGCGTAGAGTGAATTTCGACGCAATGATGCATGACCAAAATAGTCTTGCCAGAGTTATTTCGAAGCTGCGTAGGTTACACTTAGAATCATATTACCGGTGTGTATATAACAGATACAAAATGATATATTACCTAATATATGATATTTTAAGACACAATAAAATTCATTTTGAAACATATCTGCGCGAAATACAATGCGAAAATAAAATCTGGTTACCGGTGATGGCAACTCCGGCAGACTGCCTCGTTGGGATCTTTCTTTTTATGATCGTCGTGGTCCGAGCAGCATGAAGGCGAAGGGAGAATTGCGAGAATTTAAGGTTGTGGGCCGTAAATTGCCCACAGATACTGATCAGAACCCTCCTCTTTATCGTATGAGGTTGTTCGCACCAGATTATATCACTGCTAAGAGCCGATTCTGGTATTACATCTCATACTACAAGAAAGTGAGGAAAAATAACGGGGAAATTTTACAATGCTCAAAAATCAGCGAGAAAACGCCAGGAAAAGTGAAGAATTTCGGTATCTGGCTCCGTTACGATTCGCGTAGTGGCAGTCACAACATGTACCGTGAATATCGTGATGTTAAAGTCGCTAGTGCTGTAACCCAGTGCTACAGAGACATGGGAGCTCGTCACAGAGCCCGTCCTGGTTCTATCCAGATATTGAGAGTGGAGGAAATCTCATCATCAAAGTGCAAGCGTGCGAATATCAAACAATTCCACGACTCGAAGATCAAATTCCCGATGCCAAGACAGGTTCTCAGCAAGTCAAGACAGAATGCACCAAGATTTACAACTAGAAGACCAAACTTGTTCTTCTAAATCAAGAATCTGTTTTCTCTGTCGGATTCGATCGGAATAAATACCGTAGATGAAAGCCACTTCATTGTCGTGTCATAATTAGAACGGTACGTTGGGCTATCGGTTAGGATACGCAAGTTGTAACGTGACATTTTAGTAACGGTGCCACAATGCAATGATCCAAGTGGGCTCTGATACTAAACGGCAGACTACAAAAATTGTCGAGATAGTTGCTTGAAATTGTGGTCATCTTCTCGTCACTTGTTTATTCGTTAATTAGACTTATATCACTACAAACTGAACCATATCCCCATCAGCAGCTCCTCTGAAAATTTGACATGGCCGGCAATTTAGTTATCGATAAATCCATGTTGTCTGATTTTGGCACGACCACCACAAACCAGAGGCTAATCTTTAGCGTGCCGAGATTACTCGCAGCCACTGGCTGATCTTCTCATGCATTTTCTATTGGGAATCTCACCATTAATTAAATTGAGTGACATCATTCGGCCCGAGTCCCGTCTAAAACGACTCACTGTTGGCCAGTCGGCATTTTGTAGCTAGTGAGCAACTGGCCACGGAATACGTTTTCGACTAAATGTTGTGCCGAGCGACCTGATATTTTCGACGCGTAAGAAGATGATGGTAATTCAAAAATACGTGGTTTGAGCTCTCTGTCCACATACTGTGGATAAAATAGGGCATGGGCTGCATGGATAATAATTCTTGCGCACACAAGTTCTCGTCAAGATCTGCCATGGAATCTAGTCTGGGCTGTTGGCAGACCATCAATTTCATCACAGCAAAGAGTATAATATTTGAATAATCATGATAGTCCATAAATTTTTTAGACAGAACAGTCGGATTTGCATAAATGAACAGATTCCAAACGATAAAGTAGATATAACAGTGTAAATTTCAAAACAAATACTCCCGATGACATTACGCTATTAATACAAGTTTGTTAACTCCACCTATCAATACTCAAATCTAAGAATAATAGTGTGGCAAAAGACGATTAATAGAACATAGGTAGTTGATACCGTGAGTGTGGCTCCAGGAGCTTCTGAATAAAGTTATAGTTGATGAGGCGAGATGTTAAAATCGTGGTGTGGGCGTCTTACTATACACAAAGCCTAGATGGAATTTGGGGCGTCAACTTCATTAAGAAGCTAAGGAAATTTTCAGTAGTAGTAAAACCAGGGGGGTATTGCCCTAGGACCCATGCTATTGATCGTCTGCCATTGCCTTCACTATTTCTCAAAATTGAACTGTGTAATATTGTCATGTGAAATTTATACAAAGCGCTAATACTGAGTTACTTTGACGAACTCATAAGATGGGTGTTGTTGAGGAGGATATGAGGAACATTTGAAGAGGAAACTAGATCAAGGAGCTTTATGGAGGAGAGTGATCTCCCGAAAGCAGAAGACAAACACAAAGTTATACTCTACAACAGATACAATGTGTCTTAATATCTTGTTCCATGGCTTCATGCCCATAATATGGCTTATTTTTGCCTGACTGGTACCGACATAGATGACCATGCTATAGCTAGAGATCATTCGATGTATCGGATCGACTGATATATCAAGGCCAATAATTCTCGTGTCAAAATTGGTTACGAATGACGGCAATGTAAGGTTAATATTAGATGTCGGCATTGATAGTTGACTGATTGATTATCAGAAATCTATCTTCATGATTTTTCAGCAATCGACTATGATTCAAGTGAGGAGGTCGATTTGGTTGTATATTTCGATCGATAGAATGCAAATATTCGTGTCTCTCTCTGCATTACAGAGCAGGCAGTCACTAGGTGTCATTAAACAGGACTAGGGCCAAGCCACTTGGAAACAACATAAATATACAATATAAATATAACAGTTGTGATCGGCAGCTCAATATGAAATATTAATCTCATTTGTGCAGTACAGTAAATATGCAAATTCATTGAAAACTAGAAATATTTTCTCATATTCAAACTTCAACACAGGGCATCAGGCATAAAACCGCAGCCAATTTGAAGCGCCAAAGGAAGTACGAGTTTTCCACCACCACCACCACTAAAGCAATTTGTATCTTAATTAAGTTTTTCTGTGATGGACTTATGCTAGGGAAGCAGTACTTAAGTCACAAAGAAACACTTTTTTTCGATAAAGAGTTCTTTGATTTTGTACTTCTGCGAGATCCAGGAAGCCCAAAGCAACCTTTTCGAGAAGCAATCTGAAAGAGCATAGAAATACAAGCATATTACATAACTGATGGCCGATATCGATAATCTAAAAATCCTGAATACCAGCCTCCATAAATCAGTCGGTTATCGAAGTCGATATTATGTCGACTATTGTCTGATTATTGAGGCCGATATCCAATATCAACTTCCTTACTTGACTAACGGCCGATACCGATAATTGCAAAAATACAAATATCGGCCTCGATAACCGGTCGACGCCTAGTCACGAATAGCAAATTAATTTCCCATGTCCAACATAGATAGTAAAATACTGATTTTCAAGGAAAAGACTCTCTGGCTTTGATAGGATTCATTCATGCAAGCCTGCAACTGCGGCCTTTCCAGTTTCACCTTCACGGCTGTTAAACCAGTACGTCCACACCACATAAAGTTGGTTGCATCGTGCTTGTGCAATATCCAGCATACACATGACCTTTCAGCTGTTAGTTCCATGGCCGATAACTCAAGGTGGTTGCCATATATTGTACAATGCGCTACTTGGATAAACATTATTCCACAAGCCACAAGAATTACACTCACAAACCTGTGCGTTGTACTTTGCTGGCTTAAGGTTCACCTTCAACTCTCTCAGATGTTGAGAATATCCATCAGAGAGAGACTGCAAATACAAATAAATCCAAATCACCACAAATCAAACCTTTCAGTTTGTTAGAAAGTACGGCTTTTGTGATGAATGAAATTGCAGAGACCGAAAACAAACAGGAACTTGGAGACTTGGGAGTTAACACAAAATGAAACTACGTCACTCTCTCGCTGGAAATGTTGTACATGACTGGCCCAGGCATGATTGTTTCCACAACCCAAACCACTTGAACGCCCCACCCTCGGGGTGGCTCCGACTGGAAAGTCATATCGGGCCACCCTGTCAATACCGGATACAAATATTATGATTTCATGTACTTTGTACTCAATACTTTCCTGGTTGACAAAATATAGTTCTCTCTCTCTCTCTGCTCTGGAAACTGGTAAGTCACTTACCACACATTGTGTGGATTGTTTCTTTGACATCTTCCCTATGATGAAGATTTTGTCACTTGTCAAACCGAGATGATTGTAAACTGAAATATCTTTACTTGATCCATAACCTCCTGCGTAGTTTAGCTTGCACTGAAAAGATGAGATTAGACTAATAGAAATTTGTATTTCATCCAATATTGTTTTTTTTAAAGCCAACATGATAATTGACATCCTTGCCTGCCTGACTTATCGAACATCATTAATATTGGCAGAGTAGAGATCGACTGATACTGCGTTTCCGAATCCTGTACGATAAAATCGGCATCATCATCGCCCGGACAAAGGCAGATGGCGATTATTAAATAAAAGTCAATACCTAATGACGATCTCCGTATATCAGCTGAACACGGTTAGCAATAAATACGACAAAGTCGCAGGGCGACACCCGTCTGAAACCGCGGCAAACTCAGCCTGTACGCTTCTCGAATTAACTATTGTAGCTTATAAGGGGTTAGCGCGAACGCAGACCCCACTATCAGAAATTACACGACCGAGTTACCCACATTTGGGGTAATCGCCGGGGTCAACCAGGCCGCAGTGCAATGGCTAGGCCTCACCCGGGCGGAACCGCCTGCATGATCGCGGTAACCACCTCGTCAGGTAAGTATGAGTTGGTACTACAAGCCTAGCCTCTTAATCGGCTTAACAAATATAACATTTACGGTGACCGGTATCCCACAGTTTCGTACATTATGAGCTTAATTTCCTTTATTATCTTAAATCCGAGAGAACGCCGATTCATGTATGACGTCATTATCAATCAAAGAGAGAGGCGACGCTCATCGAGCAAGAGTGAGTAATCAACTTGGTCGAATCGCAAAGGTCGATTCAGATTTAACCGCCTGCCGAAATGGGTGATAAATTATATACTGGCGATAACCGTCTCAACACCCAATGGGACTGTGCAGTATATGCATCATTAAAAGGATTTTAATATCAGTTTTCATATGGCGAAGCCAAACCGACGAAAATTGATGTAAATTCGCCCATGCCACCATTGAATACCTGCGAAATGCGTTGTAGTGCAGTTATTTACTAAATAAAATATCGCCCAGCCGTTCGAACTCCAGAGCTACGAAGTGTTTCTTGCGTGAAAATTCATAATACGTAATACGGGGCGGAGAATCAATTGTATATTCAGAAATTCACATTTAAAAATTGCGACAAATCACAAGGAAGATAACAACGATATGATTCTACAGTATAGCCACGCTACGATTTGACGCGGACACTCAGAACGAAGTATAATGCAAGAACCGCGCGGTCTGTACGACCAAATTAACAACGGGATTGAAAATAGCGATCTGCTGTGGGAATACAATCCTAGCAAAGAGTTTCACGTCAAGTATATACAGTAGATTGATACACCCAAACAAATCGCTGACGCCGCTAATAGGAATGACATACGCTTTACGTGTTACGGAATCGCACATGACCTCTAAAATCCCCATACGCACAGTCCAAATACTTGCGTGCACGTCACCAGTCTTTAAGAATATCTACTAACTTTTAATAAGGGGTTAGCGCGAACGCAGACCCCACTATCAGAAATTTTGCGACCGAGTTACCCACATTTGGAGCAATCGCCGGGGTCAACCAAGCCCGAGTGCAATGGAGTGGCCTCGCCCGGGCAGAAGCGCCTGCGTGATCACGCTTGACTGCGTCGCCAAGTAAGTATGTTTTCCCAGAACGGCCGCGACAGACACTATCCACAGATATTTATTAGAGTTTACGGTGACTAGAATCTATACGAGAGTGAGAGAACCTTTTTCTCTTCCATTCTCTCGTAAGGTGACGTCGCTCGCCTGTTGTTCTCTAATACAACAGAGCGCTTACTATCGCTATTTACACAAATGGAGGACAATTTTTGTACACAAATGCTCTTTTATCAACATTGGCTTGCCAGCCTATAATATCAATAGACCATACGTAAGTAAACGGGGTATGGTATGCGGTCGGCCAGTTCAAAATAAAACTTCTCTCTTAAATTTTTGCGCACACCACACTGTCTAGAAATGTCCGGTTGGATGAAAAAACAGCCTGAACCAGTAATTGCCAAGCGCAGAGACTTCACAATTTTGAGAAGTTACCAAAGAAGGGTGATTTTTGACAAAATTGGTTTATTGAGAATTCATATTCACAAGCTTTCAGAGCCTACCTAGCTCCTTCTATGGAGGGTAAATCTGTGGTGACATTACTAATGTTAATCTAACCATTGAAAATTAAACTAAGGCTAGACGTTGAATCTGTGGTAACTGCTTTACGAGATCCATAGTGACATCACTAACCTCTTGTTGCAATTGTTTTAACAAATTCTTTTTCTGTTTCATTGGTTCGTGCGACAGAGCGTCAGAAAACCAAACTGGACCGTGCGGAAAGTTGTGATGAGCGAGCCACGTCACGACTCGATGTTTTTGCATGTTCGGTCGGGCGGTCACGTAAATGATTAGATAGCCGAGGTCTTGCCAATGCCTGTTTGAAAAATTTAAAAAATCAGAAGAGACGAGGCTGGCGAACTAGAGAGAGAGAGAGAGAGATAGGAATCCTAGGAAGCTCATCAATGTATGTATGTATGTATATTTATTCACCAGTCGAAGAGGAACGGAAAGTAATGCGAGAAACTATTCCTATTACACACAAAAAAAGAGTTAGTGGAGCCGATGGCGGACGATCAATAGATATTGTAAAGAAGATCACCACAGATTTAGCGTCCAGCCTTAGTTTATTGAGAATTAAAACATTCACTAGCTTTCGGAGCTCCGCTTCTTCATCAGGATGAGCCAACACTACCCCTTGATGAAACGAGATAAATTTACTTCAACTACTCTTAGTTTGAACAACAACACCTCGGGTGACTGGAATACATTGAGAGGGAGAGAGTTCCATATGTGGACTACCCTGATTGCGAAGGAGTATTTCCAGCCACCATGATTGGCAACGGATAAATAGAGCTTGAACGAATTTGAGCGAGTTCTTTCATATGGAGTCCATTTGATGGGGTCAGCAAAGCATACGATCGACTGACACCCACAGACCCCCATATTTTCTGGGCCTATTAAGGTCGTCGTTAGTCATTATTAGATTGCAGGTCCAAATCGGAAATGCAAACTACCAGGACTAGACTGGGTGACTGAAGAGAGAGAGAGAGAGAGAGAGAGGAGTGGAAATCTTATAAAACCCATAAAGCATCCAAATTTATTTTAATCACACAAACCTAACAACATCTACAGATCCAGGTTGTACTTTTGGATCGGAACCCATCAATGATACGCTAGCTGCAAAGGAGCCATCGATACTGAAAATGACGCAATCTGTGTTGGGTGGTATCACAACCAGGTAACTGTCAGCGATCGTCTGATCACCCCTGAAAAAATAATTGGTAAAGTGCAAAAAACGCCTTCATTCGAACAGGTTTACTTAATTCTCGACGTCGATCTTTCGAATTTTATATTTTAATATATATTATTAAAGACGTAAACCACCATCAATTTGTGTCCTGACTTTCTCCTTCCTAGACTTTTTGTTAATTTTCTATTAATCTGGCCGTTCAGATTACACAAAGATTCGATACAATACAACAGTTTAAATGAAATCTTAAAGCAAGCACACCTGACGACCATTTTGACTGGAAAAATTCCAAGTGGCATTCGTTTTTCATCAGGAACCAAGCAGTTGATTTTTCCGTTTGAGTCAGTTATGGTTGTAGTGACATGAATCCAGGCGTCAACGGATGAACTCTATAGAATTAAGAAACTTGAAACTCAGCCATCGAGGAAAACCAGGTGACTAACACTGCACAGAATGAATATGTGAGAAAAGGACTCATGGCAGAAATCTATAGCATGTGGTATGTTGCCACACAAACAAACACCACCATCTGCCTAAGAAATATTCCAGTTCAAAACCGTTCAGTTGGCCGCGTAGTTTAGACTGTCCGCCTTCTGATCGGGAAGTTGCGGGTTGGTCAAATTGAAGACTTTAAAATTGGTATCCGTTCCTTCCCTGCTTGGCAATCGATATCGGGGAAGTGCGGAGAGCAGCGATTGTAATAGTGATCTGGGCTATAAACCATAAGTATTGACACGTATACCGTGAGCATCGACCAAGCGTACATGGCCTTAGTAGGTGAAAAACGCTATAAATTCCCAAATAAATACAAAAAAAATTCCAGTTCAATGCAAGGAAAGAGCCCCCGACAGGAACCTACTATAGCATGCTGAAGCCATCGAATAATACAAAGTGGAAGAGAAGAAAGACCAGACAGTACTCACCATATTGTTGACGTAGACGTCGACTTTTTCTCCTGATAAAGACACGACATCTAGTGGTCCATAAGTGAATCTTCCCGACAAAACCTGCTCGCCATTTTCAATTGCAAAACTGTCCTTGCCTCGATGATTGGCTGTCATGTTCTGAAAAAAGTCAAGGCCGTTTAGAATTTACAGCGCTTTCGTATCACAACAGTCTGCACTTCCTCGGATACCGACTGCCAAGCATAGAGGTAACGGACACCAGTAAGTCTTTGGTTGGAATCGATTGGGAGTACTACCCTGGACCTCCTTACCAGAAAGCCGGAAGTTAAACCACTTTTTTTCTATACAGCCTGGTATGTTCATGTTGCATGGCTCATTTTTGTACCGGTAGTTGGGAGGGGGGAGGGATTCTCAAAATCGGAGCAAACCCCGACTGGGTCAAAGAACTCACCCGGATTTTAACATGTGTTCTTCTCTTTTGCCATTTCTCACGTGGTATTGAAGGAGTGAAGGTGACAATCTGGTTCTCACAGTCAAGACAAACTGCCATGTTTTCTTGATGTACTACCTGAATGTAACATCAATCTTGGGTTAGGTGTGAGGCAGCTAAGGTTTGAACTCAAGCTTGAGGCTGTGACAGGATCATAAGCGCCATCCCATCCCATCATGTACTTTCTGGACTCGTCATCGAGTGAGGAAGCTACGGATACAATTTCGATGATTGTTAGTGTGGTGTGGTCTCAGGATTTGAACCCAGAACCTACCAGTTTCATTGCCCGACAACCTGAGCCGAGTGCATGCAAACAAAGTAACCTATGACCTATGACCTATGACCTATGGGATGTAGACAATACCATACTTGTCGTATAACAAATGCAGCCAAATCAGTAGATTCCCAAAAACTTGCGTAAAATAAATGCGGTAAAGAAACAACTGGGAACGAAGAGAGAGATTCTGGACAAAAGAGAGCGAAATCCAACCGTTGATCTCCAAACCATTTTGCAGCAACTGGAAGAAAAACGTCCGCGTATCAGAAATTCGACATCATTCCAGTACACAATGCAGAATCCACCCCGGCTAATTTCGCCTGCCATATTAACCCCCCCCCCTGTCAAGTGCGTAATACTGCCCAAAAGTGAGTCGTGGCATAGTGATATCCGTAACGTTAGGCCATTGGACACGAATTGACAAAGTTTTTGTGGCCAAATACAGGATATTATAGAATTATTAGTATATATTGTACAGTACGGTACAGTCAGTAGGCTACTTGAAAGTTGTTGTTTCACAGTCAGGGCCCGTCCTGAATGAAGGCAAATAGAGATCGGAGAGGCATGCGTCAGTTAGGGCAGGGCAGAAAACGGCTGCAGCTACCCAAGAAATCGGAGTACCACCAAACAAAAACGAATGCATTCCATGGATGATTTGCATTACCGGTACGTCTCAAGTCTCAAAACTTCAGGCGGACTTACCATTTTTATGGGGTACTATATTATCTTCAAAGACGTCACGGTACTCATCCTTTTCCATGCTTAGATGACCATGCACTGTTAGAATATGTGTGGAGTCATGCAAGTGATGATGTCAATATGCTTAGTCATGGCGATATAACGATAAAACACAAAAAACATGCAAACTGATTTGGATTGCTGGCTTAGAAATGTAGCAGCTGCTAACGAACAAATCATGATTTCTTGCCCAGAAGAGAAGTTTAGCTTAAGCCGGGGCAATGCGTCACAAGTAGGGATCGATTGACATTATTTTTTCAATCTGCACCTCACTTTACACTATATTGTAATACCTGTCCGCCATCGGCTCCATTAATATTCTATCTAGTAATAAAAATAGTAAGTCACCACAGATTTAACGTCCATCTTCACCTGATGAAGGAATGGAGCTCCTAAATCTTGTGAATTATATTCCAATAAAATGAACTGGACGTTAAATCTGTTGCGACCTATCCTATCTATTACTATTTGGGTCGTCCGCCATCGGCTCCACTATTTTTAGTATCTATATCTAGAAATACTGAGATATAGATACAAATGGGTGCGTGACTATCAACAGTTACGTAACAGTAACGTCTAATGCGTGGGAATCATGCATCAGCAGTGTTTTTATGTCACCTTGGTTAATATGACTCAGTTCCTCCCCGGTACATGAAGTCACATTGTATTCACTTCCACGACGGAAATTTCTGTCCCCTTCCAGGAATACATCCAAATTTCCAGTGAGTGCGTCACCTGCGGTTGATGTAATAGATAGATTAGAATTTATTGGCTCCACCATTTTTGGTATCTGTGGTTGATGAAATCAATTAAACAGGCGTCAAGACAAAATTAGACAATGGCTAAAACGAAATGTAGTGTATCGTTTAACACTTAAACATTTAAAGGGGAAGTTCACCATCGAAGCAAAATATTTAAGAAAGATTTGGCAATACAGTCCTCTCACAAAAAGTCAAAAATATTAGTGTGAGACCACTTGTAATATTGGAACTCTATGGTTTGGTCTGGCTTCGTTGACCCTGTCGCAGAGTTCAAGCTTAGCAGCGACGTCATACAATTGCTCGAGTCTACTCTCACTACAAATTCAGATGTCGAACAAAATATGATTAAATTAGATATGTTTGCTCGAGTCTGCTGCACTTGTTGCGCTATCACACCAAATAAAATCTCTCACCGAGTGTTAGGGACTTGCCGTCTCCAAGAGGATACTTGTGGTACCGTGGTACATTGACAACATCGATTTTGGAAAATCTGGGAATATAAATAAATAAAATGAATAAAAAAGTAAAAAAAAATCACTGGAACATATTAATGAAGGCTACTGACTTCGCTATTTAGATTCATGTAGACTTAAACACAGGAAGAAATTTTGTTCTCCAACACTGCTCAGTTTCTGATGAGGCCAGTGGTACTTCTAACAAAATTAAGGGATTTCGGGGTGTTGTGGTTATGATAGTGATCCGAGCTATGAACGGGAAGTATTGACACACGGCCTGGTGTATATTACCTTAGTAGGGTTGAAGAGTTAGTGGAGCCGATGGCGGACGATCAATAGATATTGTAAAGAAGATCACCTGATGAAGGAGCGGAGCTCCGAAAACTAGTGAATGTTTTAATTCTCAATAAACTAAGGCTGGACGCTAAATCTGTGATGATCTTCTTTACAATATCTTAGTAGGGTTTAAACACCATAAATCACAAAACAACTTTTGTCAAACACTAGGTGGCTGTATAGACTGTGATTCGATATTGCTTGTCTACAAAATGAAGGATCGAAGGGAGAGATTTCAATGCACCCACCTAGTGTCTATCAGTGGTTCTACTCGACTTGACGAGGGATCGGCCGGATAAAAGATATTGTAGAATCTCCCACAGGCCGGTCTTCTTGGGCTGTCCTGGCTCGATGTGATAGAAGATCGGAGGGCAAGACTGACACCTAGAGGACAACCTGAAATGAAAATATAAAATGGTTAAATTCAAACTACAATTACTTGACCACAAGCAACAATGGCCGACTACTGGTAATCGAATTATAATATTAGTGGTGAATCGTCTTTACGATATATCAAAGTATAAAATAGTGTAGCCGATGGTAGCCGATCAATAGATATCGTAAAGATTAACAACAGATTTTACGTCCAGCCATGGTTTATTGAGAATTACAACAATGCGGAAAACGTGATTCGAGTCTCAGGTCGAGTCGAGTCGTACACCGCAAGGAACTCGAGTCAATTCAAGCCATCTAGAAAATGTGACACCAGATGTCACCCAACAACTTACCGAAGATGAAAACGGCATAAACTTCAAAATCCAACTTTGTTGTCGCGCAACTATCGATACTCATGCCGGAAGAGGATCGACGAGAGAGTGGAGTTGCTGACATTGGATTTGAAGAACGTTTTGGAGTTGGTCTCTGGATAATAAAGTATATATCTATCAGATTGGATATTGATCTAGTATCGTGGTATACCAGCAGTTATTGTTAGTAAAGGACGGGCAAATCGAATCACGTACTGCTAGCTCCATTTTTGCGGTTCCATTTTTGCAATGGTGCGGTAATTTTGATATCATATGCACCGATAACATATGTCGTTCCGAGCTGAAAATTTTTGTTTGGACCTATCATCTCTGTAGTAAGGGTCATGTGGCATGTTTGCCACCATATATATCTCAATTTGAAATTGCCTCAGAATCGATTCGGACTGGTCAAAATGACATCATTATGACATCATTTCAAAATTGGAAACTAAAACCTACAGTCGAACACTAGGTGGCACTATACATTTCGATTCAAAATCGCCTCTCCAAATATTCGAATCAATGATCCGGAGGCTATTTTGACATTTTTTGGAGTTTCGTGTATTCAATTCGAAGTGCCCATCCCAATTAATGAGTATGAATTGATATAGAGATGAAACACAACGATCACAGATTACTGCTTGTGAACAGATTTGTTTACACTCATACTGTGCGACAATTATTTTCGAAGTACAGACGAGGACATTACGAAGGTAGACGATGGCACTACACTGGATGGCGTTAAAGAGAGGTTTTGTGTTGATTTTGCATTCCGATGCCCTTACCTACCTGTACGTCCAAACAATAGTTGGCGCTGAACCGTCGATTTTGAAGAGACGGGACTTTTAACGGGTCTAAATCTGATATATTCCTAGCGACGGGGGAGTCGCTGTTTTCGTAAGTAAACCGAAGTTTTGGGGACGACGGTAAGCTGTTGCTTGATGCGTAACGATTCTCCTCCTGAGAGAAAGACGTTGAAACAGATTTTGGACTCTCTCCATGTGTCGGTACGTTATAAATTCAACGGGTAGGGTTTTTCACTGAAACCGACAAGTCATAGTGAAATTGAATAAATTATCCACCATACCTCATGTGGCGATAGAGAGCTTCCTCTTCGAAAACTTCCATGCGATGATCTTCGTTTAAATTCCGATATATTTAACATATCGTATGCGAATAAACCACCAACGTTGTCTGCAATTATACAAACCTAGAACAAGAAATAAATGAGCTGAAAATTGCTGTTTAGGTTTTGCCGTTTTTGAATTTTATGGTGTTCCTGAATATTTAGGTCAGTTCAATGCTAATAGCATTAGAACCTGGATCACAATCCTTCGCACTCCTCCAAGAGGACGAGCGAAAACCAATTTGCTGTACGCACTTTGGATTTATGGCGTTTCAACCCTGTCTCTCCTGCGCCCACCTCAGCTGTGATATAATTGGTTCATTCATTTACCTGCTCTATGACGTCACACTATCTATTATTGTTTTAATTCAAATTGTGCTATTACTATTTACGATTCATTCCATCTTCACCTGATGAAGGAGCGGAGCTCCGAAAGCTAGTGAATGTTTTAATTCTCAATAAACTAAGGCTGGACGCTAAATCTGTGGTGATCTTCTTTACAATATCTATTGATCATCCGCCATTGGCTCCACTAACTCTTCAACCCTACTAATGTAATAGACGCCAGGTCTATGCTTAGAAAATGTGTCGATACTTCTGATTTATAGCCTGGATCACTATCACAACCGTGGTAAGCTAGTGACGTCTTATCTGTTTGAATACCTGTCCACTAAATCCTTTGCCTTCTTTAGATTGTAAGAAGCTTTGGAACGCAGAGTTGCATTGGTTCAGGGTTGCATTTACTGCGTCTCCATACTGAGCGCTGTACGACGCACAGATGGACACGAGAGTGCTTGAAACCGTTTGAGAATTTTCCCCGGTCGGACGCAACCTAAAATAAAAGTACATTGAGTAGATGCTGCAAAGTGCTAATGTCTTGTGACCAAGCTACTGATTTCAAGTCACAAGTCAATTCGAGTCGTCGAGACCAAAAGTCAAAGTCGAGTCCGAGTCTTTTAACTTCATACATTCGAGTCACAAGTCAAGTCGAGTCGCCTAGGACTTCAAGTCCGAGTCAAATTTTTCAAAACTTAAAATTTTGTGTATTGAGTCATTTAGGTAAAAAACGATAATAACTTGTTCGGTTACAACAACAGCACAAGTACCTTTTCAAGAGATTACAAGCTTCCAAGCAGATTGCCGGGCACTTGATAAGTCGGAAAGCGAATCGTCCTAATGCAGTTCGATAATGACTCGAAGCTACGATGTCAAACGTTGAAGAAAGAGTCGCGAGGTCGTCCTGTAAGAGGAAAGGAGACAATTACTTCAGTACATTTTCTTTAGCATTTTTTTTTCCATTTGTATGAGGGTTCAATGAGTAATCCTTAGATTTACCTCTTTCGTTGAATGAGTGAATCCCTCGTCATTTAGAGATTCTAATGGGTTTCCTCCGTGCAGAACAAGGAATAACGTATCAATTTTACAACGATCATGAGTCAAATGGCCGTGGAATCCAATCTAAAAGCAAATAAAGATTGAACTGTCTTCTGTGGAAGGGTTTGCCATAGCCTTGTTGTTACAGGGTGCAGGGATTTGATCACACAGTGCCTAACCAGTAGTATTTGGATAACCAACCTGGGAGAGACCATCTTCATCCAAACTCGATTGGTACGCCGTAGAAGATGGAATATCTGAAAATAATCAATAGTCTATAAAATGCTAAGGGCCAGGTTCCTTTACGACCAAGACAACCCAAGCCACCAGCTATTCTTGGGGGTAGCAGATATCGTCTCCATCAGGTCAAGGGGCGGAGCTACAGCTTGTGAAGCATATAATTCTCAATAAACCAAGGTTGGACGTTGGTGAATCTTCTTCACAAAAATGTATTGAAGGCATGTTTCTTGGTGATGTGACCGCATGTATTTTTTTGCACTGACCTCCATCAGTTTTGCCGATATCAGATGATGCATCATCGTCTAAGCTCTCTGTTGATCCCCACTGATCTTTGATCAAAGCTTGTAAACCGTGACGGACTGGTAATGGCTCGGGGAATTTATCTAAGAGTAAAAGAGAGAGAGAGAGAGATCAATATATTGCAATAGTGATTGTTATTGTTTAGGAATTATGGCGTTTTCAACCCTACTACCGTCATGTATGTCGAGCCAATACATCCGGTTCATAGCCCGGATCACTATCACAACTACTCCACAGTCCTCCGATACACTCCCGAACAAACAGGTTCATTATGAGAGTACCTACTTGATGTAGAGTGTCAGGCCTGCATAAGGTCTAACTGACTTTTGGGAAGTAGAATATTTTAGCCACAATAAGAGACAGGCCTGCAGTACATTAATTATATCATCGACTGACTCTTGAAATAAATACAATATTGCAATCTGCAGTCACCGTAAATTGCGATAAAGGCATGAGAAACTAGTACATGGACTTATGGTTAATAGTACATTTCAGTCATGAATGACAACAAAGGTATGTTTAATAACATAAGTGAGGTCCATCCAATCGTCTGTGTGTCCATGGTATACTCTGCATGGTCAAATGGATAAGATATTTACCGATTGCATCAAAGAATTCATCATCGTCTGAAGACTCGGAGTCTCGTTCGATACTCTGCATTCTCCACTCTGCAAGCATTGGTACACTGGATCGCTCTAAAATTCAAAATTTACGTCTCATAAAGAAGATTCGCCACAGATTTAATGTCCAGTCGGTTATATTTGTTTGTGGTGAACGACAAGCTATTGATTTTGGAAGGGCCATGGGCACAATTACGTCGAACCATACGGCCAAGCCAATATTCCGGGCAATGAGCCCGATCGTCTAGGTTTTGAAAAACCAAACATCAGTTCATCACCATTCAAAAAATTCACTCACTGCTTCCTCGGCTGTGAATCGATCGAAATGAACTTGTTGATAACTTCTTTGTTCGTTCTGTGAAATCACAATTGTTTTAACTGTTCAGTTGGTTCAGTGGTTTGACGGTCCACCTTCCGATTCAAGGGTTTGATCCCCAACCAAGTCAAATCAAACACTATAAAATTGATATCTATCACTTCTTGGTATTCAGTATCGGGGGAATGTGGAGGGTTATGGTTGCGATAGCAATTCAGGATAAACACTGAAAGTATTGTACTAAGCATTGACCAGGCCTGAATTACCACAGTAGGGTTGTAAACGTCATAAATCCAAACCAACAACAAGGTGCTGACACACCACCTTCAGATCAGGATGTTCTGGAAATGATGTAAGAATTGAACTGACAGCCATGACCTTAGTAGGGTTAAAATACCGTCAAAACAACAATTGTTTTAGAGAAAGCGGTAAAAAACAGCGTCAAGGATCAGTCCCTAATGAATCTGTTCATATACAAAAAGAATACAGAACAACACATGCAACATGCCTATTGCTGGCGAATCCTTAATTCCTTCATCAACATTGTTTGGAACTTTTGACGACACAACTCCATCGATAACTTGGGATAGAGGTGAGTGGATTGTAGCCTATAAAAACATATATTCCTGAATGCTAAGATGAAGCAAATGGCATGAATTCTGATTATTTAAAAAAAAAACGTAATTGATATATATAATCGCAAGGCTTATTGGCCAATGACAGGTGGCACACCAGAAGTTTGTTGTACATCTGCAGTGTCTGCACGCCAGACTGGCTTAGCACTTTTTCAATATGACGAATTCACACCCTTCCTGCTGATTCACCGACACCGACACACACAAATGCTTCCAATGACCGTTTCAAAACCTCTGCCTCACTGACATACAGCATAAGGCAGCAGCATTGCAGCACACTTACAGAGGCCAATAATTTCTTTACAGGCACCCAGTTTAAAACACAACATAACTATCAGTATATACAAGTCGACTGTTGAGCATATTGGCACTCGTAAGTGAAGCCCCTTGCTATCATCACAATTTGCTAACATATATCAAATTACCATCGTAGATGTTTGTCACGAAACAATCACACAAATTCAAACTACCCAATAGGTTTAAAGTCTCTTATTACAAGACAATCAATCAAATTTAAACTAACCAATAGACTATTTGCAATTATGAGCTAACAATGAAAGATCTGAAAACTCAGTTCAGCTCAGCTCAGCTAAAGAATGATCGATATATATATCACTGAGATGCGGCAGCTTAAAACTTTGAAGCCGTCATTAATAATTGATATAGAAACTAATTTTATGCCATGATCAGTTTCCCGGATGCTTACAGAACAAATTGTAAATAAAATGTACGTAAGAAACATTAATTGAAGACGAAGTGTAGAAGACATGTTTCTAGTGAATTAAACTTACGATAGATATAGAGAGTGTCACCACAGTTTTAACGTCCAGCCAAATTTACAGTGATATATATTGATAGTAGCTGATGGCAGATGATCACTTATATTGAGAGCGTAACCACAGATTAAATGTCCAGCAAAATTTATAGCAATATATTGATAGCCAATGGCGGACCAGGGACCATCTTCATAGTTAGCAATAGCAATATATTGTTATTGTTGTGTTGTTGATTAGATGAATTGGGGTTGCCGAAACAGCACGAGTCCATAAGATGACTTGATCCTCAGCTTATTATAGGCAGAAATATTATAACTCACCTCTCCCACGCAAACAGGGTGTTCCGGTGAATTGTCTACACTGATTTCAGCAGTTCCGAACTTCTTCTCTAAAAGAGTTTGTGTCTCTCGTTCCAGTCTTCGAATATCCTCCATCGATAAACCAAACCATTCATCTTGCCAACACCACGCTTGTCGATGAGCTCGGCCCATCGTTTTCCGTAACGCTGTGGAAATACCAATGCAAAATCGGTGTTTAGTTTTTGCCCTTCTTTTAATTTTTTTCTGCTTTTACGCAGACTCACATAATCTACACTGACAGTACAGGCAGGGTGCAAACTTTTTTAATTTTATTTAAATTGATATTGGTTACCAAAATGACACTGTTCAAATTGACAGAGAAATGATCAATCAAAAAAATACTTCAAAATTAATAAATTCTTGATGCCCTGAATCCCCGAAAATGGGGGAGGTGACAAAGGGCGCCCCGGGGCATAACAATCTCATTATTTGCAGGATTCAGAGTACAGTTTCCGACTCACCAACATCATGAATAAATTTTTCTATCTTCGATTGCATTCCCCAGTACTTGAATTCGACCTACGAAAAAAAGAGTGACTGGTCTGAAGAACCTGGACGAGGACACCAAACAGTCGCTGCTGTGTGGCTCCCCTAATGTCTAGTCCGAAGAAAAGAAAAACCATAAAAAGAAGTTACCTTGCATAGTTTATATGAACACATGATATGATGGCCTGACTTTCCGACATTTTTCTTAGCTTCTGACAACCAATCATCGTTAAGCGGACCGCGACCAGTTTTTGAACTTTTAAATATTTTCGTGTCCTCTTCTTTCGGTACTTTGTCTCCTGATTGGTCTTTCACCATGTCAATCAAATCTATACGAAAATGAGCTATAAAATATGATTTACATACGAGAGAGAGAGTCACCATGTCAATTGAGTACCTATGAGAAAATATAGCTTTCAAATATGATTTACATAAAAGAGAGAGAAAGGAAGAGAGAGAGTGGGGGTGAGTGGGACAAGTCATTCAGATTCTACTAGATTTTTACTTGATGTTGAAGGTGGAATTTTCATATTCTTTGAACCACTTTCGTATTCGCAACATGTAAATACCAACCGACAGCCCGTTGTCTTCCTGAGTTGCCATCGAAAACATCGTCTCGGTCGCCAGGATCGTCAAAGTATTTTGTTTCTATATCGATAGAAAATTTCTCAATAAATGGGCAAGTGAACCGTGTTCTTGTGTGCGGATACGCGTTCCACGCTTCTTCGTAAACAATCATCGCATTTTTTGGCAAAATCGCAACAAACCAACCTAAAAATAATACATCACAGAGTAGGAAAAATTGTGGAGCCAATGGCGAACGATGTACATTCTCTGTATTACTATAGTAGGGTGGTGTTCCGAAAGCTTTTGAATTATATTCCAATAACCTGGATTGGACGTTAAATATGTGGGTATTTATTCTATCTATTACTATAGTAGGGTGGTGCTCTGAAAGCTTCTGAATTATATTCCAATAAATCGAACTAGACGTTAAATCTGTGGTGACATATTCTATCTATTAGCAGAATAGGATGATGCTCTGAAAGCTGTGAATTACAGTATATTCCAATAACCTGAACTGGATCTGAATTTTCTATGCCTTAGAGGGAGTTTCCGAGGCATTATAGAGGGCGACCAATATTATGAAAGCAGGCTTACCTGGAATATGTGTACTGATGTGATAAATTTTTCGGGTGTACTGTCCGCTTCCTCCGAGGCCATTTTCGTACGGTCGGTTCTCCAGAATCTCAACACCGCTTCCTTCACCTTGGCTTTCTTCGCGGCTCTTTTTCTAGAAAGAAATAGTCAATTGTGAAAAAAATCGTAAGTTGCTTTTTAGCAACTGTTTTCTTTTTCCAGTAACTGCAATTATTGACTTCCATTTTCTAAATTGTCTCTTTTTCTGATATTGTAAAGAAGATCACCTGATGAAGGAGCGGAGCTACGAAAGCTAGTGAATGTTTTAATTCTCAATAAACTAAGGCTGGACGTTAAATCTGTCGTGATCTTCTTTGCAATATCTATTGATCGTCTGCCGTCAGCTACACTACACTCTTTTTCTGAGGAATTTTACAAAATTAATATCTAATTCGCTGGTTTATTTTTAGCAACTGGCTGGAGCTGAATTCAAAATATCAGTCTCAATAATCAGTCAGGCTGACAAATCAGTTCACCACAATCATAGGTTTGGTTAAGTGACTATTCTAAGTTCAAACCATCCTAAACATTACATACCGGTAGTGGAACATTGGAAGTTACCTCTTTACCTGTATCATGTAAAGTTGTGCTATTCTGTACTCCTCCACGCTCATTGGCATTGGGATTCTGTATTCTTTGATCAGCATTTTTGTATATCTATATGAAGATTAGAAAAATGGTGAGCACTGAGCACCATTACTATTTCAAAGTAACGGTAATACGGTACCGGTACTAACCTTCACTTCAGTACCGGTAGATGAAAATGTAAATTGGAGCAGCCCTTTGTGTCGTGTTTGAATATATGCGATATGTCTTCTAAAACAGCTTCTAAATAGACTAGTCTACATGGTACACATTTTCATGCCTACCGCAATCTGAAAATGCAAATGAGAAATTTAAAACACAAAACAGTCATAGAATTTATCGGTATTTCGTCTTGTTGTCTCTCAATTGGTTTACAATGCAGTGTCAGTGTTAAAGTCTTGGCTTTTTAATAATCATTGTAATTGCTTCTTTGACTAACTCAGAAATATTTTCTTCACTACAATCCATAAATCCGTTGTTTTTCACCCTGGGATACTTGGATCGATGATGCCCTGATTGAAGTCTTGACAAGCTCTGGTAGATTTTTTCACATGATTTGTCAGCGACTTGTGAATGACTTCCGTACTGAAATTTTGATTGAATTTCTTTCTCTATAGTCGTTCCCAAATCAGGACAGTAGTTAGTGAGATCTGGATATTTAGGCCATTTCCCAGCTAAGGAAAGAAACCTTTTATATAGAGACATCTAGATAACAGATGTGGCCTAATGTTGCAGGAACATACGTGTACCTACAGAAGAAAAAGCATAAATGTTATCTAGTTTATGGCCTATTCAGTACAGGTTGCTATACATAGTCTATTGAAGTAACAAGGTCGGGTGAAGAGGTTCTACAGTGGCTCCCGTTGACCTCTCTGATCCAAAATTTCGGATATTATGCCCCACGATATTCTATTTTCTGTCTGGATTTGAACCAGCAACCTACCATACCAGTTACCTAAACACTACACCACAAAGTCAGCAGACCTAATACTGGCCAGTCAAAATCATCGCTTCTTATCTTGGCAAAGTGAGCAAATCCCTTACTTTTGGCAAATTAAATCAGTTCAAATATGCAGAAAATATACATTTCAGTCGAGAGACTAACCAGATAAAGCTGGTTTTGACCTTATCAAGCCGACATCAATAATTCATATTGACATCTTCCTGCAATCTTCTTCTATTGCATTTTTGTGTTTGTAGATCGAAATGATTCGGGGTAAAAAAAATTATGGTGAAAATTGATCATGACAAAAATTTCATGCTCAACGGTTGAAATTTTCAACCTGAACCAAGATCGTAGAATTAATATGGGGTCATTAGATGACAGTAGAGCTCATTCAACATGGAATAAATCTGATCTTCTGTTTAATCTGGGTATTTGATCTCGAATTAAAGTTAATCTTTTAAAGTGTTTTCTAGACAGAAATAAAGTGTGGACATTAGATAACACCAGAGCTCAATCAACCTGAATTATATAAATTTAATCTGCAATTTGATCTCGAATTAAAGTTAATCTTTCTATAAGTATGCTAACTGGAGAGAAGTGGTGTCGTCACAAATTTAACGCCAATTCTTGGTTTATTTCAAAACAATTTCATAAGCTTTTGGAAACCGACTTCATCATCAACGAAAAGCGGCATGCACAATTGCACAGAGACAGGAAAATAGGTCTATGCGATAGGAATATATAGCATGTTGCGTGTTGCCACTCCAACATGCCGAGTATCAAGCTTGATCCCCTCATCCTTCATCGACATACTAAATGATCCCCTTCTTCTCTCTGAAGCATTTTATGATCCAACATATTACAAATTTCTGTTACTGTATCTGAATCTAGAAATAATAAAGTAGTGTCACCATGTAAAGGAAAATGTACGAAGAAGATCGACCGTCGCAAAAATTTTAGGTTTGAAAACTCTGGCCTGAACAAAAAGGGAATCCCGCGATTGGCCCAAACTAACAATTCATCACAGCCTGGGAAGAATACTATTCGCCTGTGCTGGGTGTTGGTATCAATCAATACTAGACAGGTATATACCGTATAAATATTGTTGTCAGAAAATACTCAATTAGGCAACATAGATCTGATAGATTGTAGTCTACAGTAGTATATAATATAAGAATGTCACGAATTGAATATTTCGACTCACAAAGCCACAATGACACCATACTGTGAGTTCATTTTCCTGTATGTACATAAGCCAATAGAGATTAAACAGCTACTGGTAGCCTAGACATACAAAGCGCCTTGAGCATATTAGTGAATCATGAACCAGTCTGCATCACAAGCCAACAAATAAGAATTTATCAACAGCAGATATTCCCCTGTGCACTGCAAAGCTCTACTGGGCCAAGAATGGCACAATAGTTGACTCTGATTAACGATAAGTCATCACGAACTATGAATTTTAAACCAAGTCACTTTATATGTGGTGAACGAACAGGAAGATAATGATGAATCATTTAATGCAGACTGCTCCATGCAAACATGAATAGATTTAAGCTAATAACAAAGACATTATAATATCACTAAAAGATTAACAACATCTGCATCCATTTCACCTGATGAACAAGGCTTGTGAACATATTTCTGAATACAGTATTAAGTCGCAACAGATTTAACGTCCAGTTCGGTTTATTGGAATATAATATCTATCACTACACGTCGATCATCCGCCATCGGCTCTACTATTTTTTGTATCGTGAATACCGGTACTGTATATATTATGAGTGCATTGCTCAAAATCCTATTATCATACGAAAGAGTGGGTACGCTGCCAATAGGCCTACCGTATGTATTTTTAAATCAGGCGATAAGCATTAGAGTTTGAAGCTCGTACAGTCTAAGCTTTGCTAAAGTAGCGCAATTCATTAATTCAACTCACTTCCTGGTTTGTGCGTGACTTCTACCCTTGTCTGACCTGAGTATTGTGGCATTACAATGGAATGAAGCATGCAATGCCAAGCATTTCCTTCTCAGCATGCATGATGTGGGTTAAACAGTAAGCCTAATGCCAAATGCACAGGCCTATTTACATGACACCAACAACATCGTGCAGACTATAGGCTTAACTACAATTAAATGAATTTAAGGTAGAAAATCTGTTGATTGCAAAAAATGGTGAAAGATCTAGGCACAGGTTAAAGTATTCCTGCTTACAGTAGCCTATCATAAATCATGAAATCGCAAAAAACAATAGCTTACCACCATTCTACTCATCCTTCCTATAGATTAAACCTAATAAAGCTATAGCTTACAGGTACACAGGTTTGCAAACAGGGATGTAGACACTGCTATTCTTTAATCGCTTCAGATTCCACCAAAAGCCACCCGTAACTAGGATACTGAAATATCCTAGGCTCTAAATGTTGCTTTGGGATTTTCAAATGACTGCTGAATTCGACAAAAATGATAAAAATAGGCCGGGGACTTGTACGGTCGGAAGACTGGCCACTTTTGCTTATTGCAAAGGATGCCAATAATTTGCAGGTATATGCTTTACAGTAAGTAGAAAGGAATGGCGATGGAAATTTTTGCATTTATGCATCCCCATTTACAGCCATCAAATAAAATCAGCATCTTCTGGTTCCGTTCTGGCCAAACCTTAAAAGGTAAACCACAGAAAAGCACTTCAACCAAATGCACGGCCCTTTGGCGTCAAAACAAATCATATTAGTCAGGACGTCACATTTCCCTGAAGAAATACGAAACATATCAAACGAAATCCTAAATAGTTTTATTCCCATGGGATATTAGCAGGCACAAGATTCCTTAAAAGCTCTGCAAGGTGCAGGCCAGCAGCCGGCAGACTGTCTTGCATAAATTTGTTAGAACTCAAAAGAGACTGCGTATTCATACCGCCTGCCCTTTTTGTGGGAACTAAACAACTTCTTCTCTGTCTACTCACTCTACTGCAGCCACCATACTGGATACTGATCCTCTTTGGCTGCGTCCCCCTCGACCATTCTCCTTGTTGTGCTGCTGGCAAACTGGTTGTTTTCGTTGAGCCATCTTGCCAGATTTTGCAAAAACGCCACCGAGAAATCGTAACCACAGAGACGGCTCACGCGCGTCTGCTAACAGTAAAAATATTTGCAGAAAATCTTCAACTATAGTACCTGGGAATTACGGGGCTCCACGTAATGGGCACTGCATTCTGAGAGATCCACCGACTTTCGAATCCGATAAGCCTGATTGCTAATAGTGATTATCGAAAAATCGGAATTCCTGATGGATAGACGATTTATTTATAGGCCATTGACCTCATTAATGGCTGATTCAAGGACGTCGATTTGTCAATAAGGTAGGCCTCATTTACTGATAGAGTCGCCACCAAGGCGGGCAGCAAAGCCGAAAACCAATCCTCACTTATAAGGTGGATTGTAGGAGGACAGCAGAATTACGCCTCAAATTTAAGGCACCTCATAATTATAGCCAGAGATTAAAACCCTCCATGCACTTAGACGACACGGTCAGCGGACGCCGTAAACCAGTCGCGCTTTCAAAAGTAGGCATCTCAGACGATTTTCTATCGGAATTAAAGAGTTGTTAACACCATACTGTCCTGAGTGCAACGCAATCCATCGTCATCAATAGGCCTGTGTTACGCAACACACTTCAGTATTCATATTTATTTTTACATAACACTAATATTTATAACGTCATGTTTCCCGCCAATAATTTTTATTACTGCATATGAAATGCAACACACTTCAGTAGGCCTATTCATATTTATTTTTACATAACACAAATATTTATGACGTCATGTTTCCCGCCAATAATTTTTATTATCGCAAATGAAAAGAACAATTGTTATTGTGATTTAAGAATGATGCTTTTTTCGGCAGGAGACTTCTTGGACGATTTATTTTACATCCGGGCCTTCTTGTGGTCGTCCAACAGCGATTTGATGAGGTCGCCCAAACTGCCTTGAACGGTTCCCCATTGCTTGATCTAGAAAAGATGGACAAGTCAGAGAAGAGTGCGGACTGCAGCAGAATATCTATGGATGGAAATATCGGAAAACCGGGAAGCTCCATCCAAGGAAGTCGCTTGTGGCTGGCAGAAGATTAACCCTTTACAAATGTGAGCCACTGAGCAGAGAACATGCTGTGTCGTTGAGTTTTATAATAAACGAAGGCTGGCTGGGGTTATCTTCTTAGCTGAATCGTAAGTAATATCATACTTGCATTGCTACGGCTTTGTGGCAATGCCTAATGACGGATCTATAGTACTGTATCCTACGTTGGCCTTGAGAGACCCACACTGTTTCTTACCACTCTCTCCTGTAAGAAAGGTTGTGCGTCCTTCACGTGATCAGCAATATTCTCAGCAAGTCTTTTCCTCTCGTCAGCAGAAAGAACTTTGGTCACAAATGTTGTAACCTGGATATAGAATTCGAAAATTAGTGGTAAGCTCTACTCTTGTGTACTTGCGTAACGTGTGTTGTGAGTTGCGTTTGATCGGGAACTTGGTCAAGTCAAGAGTTTCCATGGAAACATATCACATAACTATACCTGAGAGAAGTTGTCGTCGTCTTTCGAGTTGTACTTCTTGACGTCACCACTGACGTGGAAGGTGGACAGGCTAGGGTGGTCGTCCTTGCGGTCCAATCCGTCTTGTGGTCCATGGAAGCTGTTCGGGTAGTAGTTGGGTGCATTGCCTGTGACGGAAAAGAATATATATTTAATCTGAGTTTAACTTTATCCAGGATTATGTGTTTGGAAAATGTAAAATCGGAGGTTAGCTTGCCGCGATACCAAGATCGGTGAAACTTGTAGAGAAATTATATCAGTTACCTTGGTTGTCGGTGACGCATTGCGGTCCATCACGTTGGTAGTAGCGAACCTTAGCACGGTACGGGCAATTGATTGGTATTTGCATGTAGTTACTGCCCAAACGGTGACGATGAGTGTCAGGGTACGAAAATAGACGACCTTGCAACATTTTGTCAGGGCTAGGTTCAATGCCTGCGACCATATGTGAAGGTGCGAAGGCGATTTGCTCCACATCTGCGAAGTAGTTCTTCGGATTCTCATTCAAGACCATTTTTCCGACTGGAATTAGAGGAAATTCCGCTTGTGGCCAGATCTGTGAAATCATAATGCATTGATTCGCAATGTAGCCGATGGCGGACAATTTATAGAATGCATGAGCGCAGCGTCAGATTTTCCATAGGTTTACAGAAGGCTGGAAGCCTAGGATCTCGTCGACAGCGCGACTTTGAAAGTTATACTGTTTGTCTCTATATTCGAAGGGTAGTTATGTATATTCTGAAGCCCAGATCAGGGATGGATGTATGCATGGAGGGCGCGCGGTCATAAAACGGATTAGCCTGGCTACATATGGACTTCTCAAGGTTGATATCCAG
Organism: Botrylloides violaceus; assembly: GCA_030412335.1. NCBI lineage: Eukaryota > Metazoa > Chordata > Ascidiacea > Stolidobranchia > Styelidae > Botrylloides > Botrylloides violaceus. The sequence goes on from JASFYC010000320.1 coordinate 2,534,061, forward strand.
CCCGCTCAATATTCATTACGAAAGCAAATACGGCGACAGCAATTCTTTAGCCATTCCACGCAAACAATGTATACTTCTTAGGTTAATTATTACGTAACACTTACAATGACGTACCTTAGTCAAATCGAATGGATTCCAGCGGAATTTTTCGGCTTCCTCAAAGGTCATGACCTGCAATGAACGGGAAATGAATCTCAGAAGAAAACATTTTAGACGGGCTGCATTTAGTTGTCCACCCACTTCTGGCTTATGAAACGGGGCTTCGCAAATGAGGATTTTTCACTTTTTGCTTGCTAGGGGGAGGGGTGCTCCAATTGAAATTAGCCTGACGACTTTCAGGGATTAAATTCATCCTTGGGTGGAATTTACCATACCTGAATCTTCATAGTCCAAGATGGGAAGTCACCGTCAGCAATAGCGTTGAACAGATCACGGTTGGCGTAGTCGGGATCACTACCGGCCAGATCATTAGCTTTGTCCGCCATGAGATTCTTGATGCCTTGATCACACTGGAAAGTAAATAGATGTTCTCTCTAAATAACGTGAGATCTAGTGGACACAACGGCCACCAAAGTTATTTCCTAAGCAGTGACCAATTTGTTACTAGGGCTGGGCAAAATCGAATAGTATGAAACATGGGATCGAATCGAATACCGAATAGACCGCGGCTGATCTAGTTATTAACCTAATTCAATAAAATATGATTGAAAATATATTATCAACGGTCAGGAACATGCAGAGACGCAACTAGCCAAATGTCAATGTCAAGTCTACGACTTCATGGCGTACTGTCAGACTAATAGCAAAATGCACAAAAGTCTTATTCAAAACTGTGGCGCCAGAGAAAAGCAGTGCTTCTAGCTAAACCTCTCCTGGCTACTTCCACGTTGAAACGCGTATTCGAAAATATTAAATTCGAAAATAATAATAATAATATTTCGAAAATGAAAATAATTACTATTCAATTCGATCCGAATATTTTGTAATGCGATACAAAGTATTCGAATTCAAGTGCCCAGTCATATTCACGACTGGCCTGTAATGGGTATTGGTGAGGTCCGCTGACGAAGTCTGACGGGGTTTAATACAATCTGTTGTTAGCCTGTTCACCGGCTCAGCTATCAAATCAGGACTTTATTTGCAATAGGTGCTTCGTAAGGGGTTAGCGCGAACGCAGACCCCACTATCAGAAATTACACGACCGAGTTACCCACATTTGGGGTAATCGCCGGGGTCAACCAAGCCGAAGTGCAATGGCATGGCCTCGCCCGGTCGGAACCGCCTACGTGATCGCGGTTAACCAACTCGTCAGGTAAGTATGAGTTCCTGGCACGATATCCTCCGATAGTCTTTACTCAGTAAGTTATAACGTTTATGGTGAATGGGTAATAGTGTAAGCCTTTGTTTCTTTTATTATCTTATTGATAAAGGCGGTCTCAGTGTATTATATGTCAGTAAGACTGAAAAAGCTTTGTCAATTTGTGAGCGAGATAAGTAGTATACGCGAGATAAGTAGTATGCGCGACGAGAGCATATCTTATGTATTTTCATCCGTGTAAAATTGGACTATTCATCAAATAGGATCGTGTTCGAAATTCGCAAGCTTGCAACGCAACATGCGATCATAAATCCACGATTTACGCGAATTTTCGTCCAAGTTTGCTCGCATTTAGATCAGGGATTTCTAAAAAAAAAAATCAATCCCTGATTTAGATCAGCGCAGAAAGGACTTGCGTGGCGGCAGGTCAAAATACAGCCTGTAATGAAGTCAGTACACCGCCAGACGTTTCCTTCGTCGGTAGACGCAAGCGTATCGTGAGTGCAACGGAAATGCTCGCCCATCATCCGCTAAATCTGTCTGGACGTTAGTGATCACTTACCATAGGTCACTATAAATATTTGCACGGTTGCAATACCCGGCATGTTAATCAACTCGACGAATTTTTGCCTCGTCTGCTCACGTTTTGACTACGGCACCATGACAAATTTACACTACAATGATATTGCTGATTCTAGTTGGCATTGATTAAATTGTCTGGGTATATGACTTTTCGTCAAGAATATGACGACATAGATACACATTATCCGTTAATAATAGCAATTTTAAAAATCATGCTGACTATCGTCTGCAAATTAATCATTTGCGTATTTGCAAGCTTGCATGATATTTCCTAATTTTTGAATAGCCCCGTCAAATCGGGAGGGTAGTGGGCACGAAAGGCATCAGATGGACAATCAATAGCTATCGTAAACTAGATTCACTACAGATTTAACGTCAAGCCCGGGAGCTCCGTAAGCTTGTGAATGTTATAATTCTCAATAAACCAAGGCTGGACGTTGATCCTTATATGAGTTGTGGGTTGGGTTGAAAATTTCGCAAAATAAGTAGGCCAACTATATATATGCTGTATAGATTCTTATGACTGATCGGGAAAGAATGATTTGGAAGCAGCCACTAATAACCTAATATCGTGAATTCGTAGCGGGAATGAACCGGTCGATTTTTCGGCCTCTGAAATACCCACCTTCAAGTGGAACTTGACGTAGACCGCTTCACCCGCTTTGTTGACCATCTTGAACGTATGACTGCCGTAACCATTCATAAACCTGTAGCCGTCTGGTGTTCCACGGTCGCTGAACAGGAAGCTAACCTAGAAAGAGAACGGTCTGATTTTAAAGCTTCAGAAAAATTCAATTTCCAGACCGCCTCAACGCTTACCTGATGGGTTGTCTCTGGACGGAGAGTAATGAAATCCCAGAACATGTCAGGGTCTTTCAGATGTGTCTGAGGGTTGCGTTTCTGGGTGTGAATGAATGATGGGAACTGAAAATCAAGATGAAATGGTTATTTAACGCAATTTCTCAAGACTGTACGCAAAACAAAATTGAAGGTCTAACTATCTCTCATCAATTGAATTTAAATTGAAGAAGAATATAGTGGAGCCGCTGACGGACGATCAATAGATATCGTAAAGAAGATTCACCACAGATTTCACATCCAGACTTGGATTGTTGAGAATTATAACATTTAAAAGCTTTCAGAGCTCTGATTTTACATCAGCAATGATCATCCAGATCTTTTAATCCAAACTTTAATGCATGAAAGCTTATCTGTTATCCGTTGTTCCCTGTTTCCAACCATACTAAGGTAATGTACGCCACGTCAATGATTAGTAGGCGGGTCGATACTTGCGGTTTAATGAGAATTATGACATTCCCCGAGGCTGGAGGTTAAATCTGAGGTGAATCTTCTTTACGATATCTATTCTTTATAAGCATGAAGAACTTAATGCTTACGAAGATGGGATCTCGAATAAAGAAGATGGGGGTGTTATTTCCAACCAGATCCCAGTTTCCGTCTTCCGTGTAGAACTTGATTGCAAATCCGCGAGGGTCTCGAGCAGTGTCGGCACTACCAGATTCGCCACCTACGAAAAGAGATGGACTCAGAACTTTTTTTTAGCATGATTGACATCTGACCAAAGCAGAATCAAAGTGCGAGGAAAGTGACCACGATAATCCACGCCCACGTCGAAAATTTCCACGAAATTCTGCGTCTTTTCTGTAAGCACACAACGCCTCGTGAGATGATTATGACAGAATAATTCGAACTTACCAACAGTCGAAAATCTGACAGCGACTGGAGTTCGCTTCCCGACATTTTCGAAAACTTTGGCCTTGCAGTAATTTGTGATGTCATGGGTAACTTCGAAGTATCCCTTCGCTCCTGGAGTGAATAACATGGAGTCGATATTTGAATAGGAATGGGTACCGGTATTTGAATGACACACTTTCGTGACGGTGTCTAGGCCTTGAAAATTCGGGTTTACGGCTAATTAAAACTGGCCGGGTTAAACACAATTTGCCCGAAAATTAGAATTTAAAAATTAAAACTAGGGATTATACAGTGTCGCGACTCGTGGCTCACGTCTATACCTCCAGCTGAGTCGCAAGTTCGGCAAACAACCCAAGCCGCATCTGCCGGGAAACTAGGTAGGGTACTGAATACCGGTATTCGTTCGCGTTCGCGTGGGACTATATTTTGAACTGACCTCCTCCTTTGGCGTGGACAACTCGCTCTGGGATTCGCTCTCTGTTGAAATGCGCCATCTCATCGGTGAAGACGAAATCCTGTAGGAAATTATCACGAAATAAGTGAGTTAAATTTTGTTGTGTTTTTTTTTTTTACAGTACTATGATAAAATATAGGCACCACCAACGATTAAATTTCATCTTCACCTGATTTAGAAGCAGAGTTGCGAAAGCTTTTGAATTAAATTTTAAAGTAAACAAGGCATGACGTTATAAATTCAAGGTGTCTACTTCGTACTGAAAATTTCACTTTTCAGACATACCTGCATGAGGAGAGGTCCTCTTGGTCCAACAGTCAGAGATTGCAGTTTGCTGTCGACCGACATTCCAGTGCTAGCGGTCAGAGGCTCAATTGGGGCTTTAGCCAAATTGCTGGCATATTCCTTCAGCTGGTCTGCGGCTTTGCTACGGGCGGCCATGGCTCTTAGTTTAGTTAACTACCTAATAAACAAAAAAAAAAATTGAAAATTTGATACGTTACTAATATGGATAAAGGATCCCGTTGGTAGAGATGGACCTTATCGGCCTGCCGATATCCGTATTTTTGCGATAATCGGTAAACCTATCACCTGCCAGTCACGTAAGGAGCTCGAAAGATATTTCTTCAATAAATCCAATACGCTACGCGGGATAAGTCAATCGGTATAGGCCTACCACCTGCCAATAAAGTAAGGAGGTTGATTTATTCCTTCAACAAGTCCGAAACGCTACACGCGCGATAAGTAAACAGTCAAGTAGGCTCGTTGCTTCTACGAATTTGGAATCTAGGTAAACCTACGAGAAATTTCACCGAACAACACTGTCATGTGAGCTGTCTGCCTATCGCATGACGGAATCATCCTGTGTGCTACCGGAGGCAAAGTACGGAAATTTGATACTCTGAATGAAGTTATTGATCAGCGAGTTGCTAGCACGATCTGTCCTTATAGTACAGTACCTTCCCATCCGAGTCATATCTAAGACTTTAAAATTGCCATTTGTTTGCACTCTGCTTAGCAATCATGACCAAGCTTTGCAAACAGCAACTCGTGACTAAAACACAAATCCGTCCGAACCGTTTTCGTTAGTAAAACAGATACGTGTATAGGCCTACACAATTAATGTTTTCTTCCGTGCTATTGCGGCTAGCAAGCTCTTTGCCTGAGACTTTAAGATGAGTAATGTACTTAATCCTGAGACGAGCCAGCCGCAGTCGCAAACGTACTTACTGCCTGAGGAAACAAGCCTATTTCGTTCACAGCAAACGATGTTTACATTTTTACCGGCATCGTACAGAGGTAAAAATGAAATTATATTTCATCTCTGGCGACCACAGAGGCGACGATGGCTCTTGCGACAGGAGGATATGAGTGACAATATTAGTTCTACTTAATTGCATGGCACCAAAGTGCTACCTAAAATATTGATTGGTTTATTTGATTAATTGATTGGTTAATTGGTTGACTGGACCACGTTGTAGTTCTATCCGTGCATGACAGAGACTGTAACTCCGATTGCATAATACCGAAGAGTAAGCGTAAGCGTATATGATTATTTTGAACCTTTCTGTTGCAAAACTTACGCTGAATCGACTCATCTCGCTAAGATAGCCCATAAAGTTTAGCGCGCGCACTGAAATACATAATACATAATACCAAAGTTATGTAACTGCCTAACTGGTGACTTCCGGGAAGCCTTTTACGTCGTTAAGCACGTATTCGACCTCAATTTGGCATTAACATGTTGAAGGGATGCGCGCGATATTGCTATCGGAGAAGGCCTTTGGATTAGGTGTATTCTCAGAATTTAGCTGCGAATTTCCTACATATAGGTCTATACTCGCCGACCAAGAAATGATCGCCATCCCCAAGCTTCGCACTGATTGTTTTAACCTGTCAAAAGAATCCGCATGACGTACAAAATGATGCTGTGTCCCCATGTGGTTATCCTGACATGTCACAAAAACATATATATACTGCTGCGAAATAGGTAACTGCTAATCAAACCAACCGCATTCAATAGGCCTATAGGCCTACACATTAAACCAAGCAAACACTGAGCTCTATACGTCCCTGAAAGTCTGTGGAGCCGAAGTGCAATGACTCGACTGCAGCTAATGCTAAGTCAGACAAGACCCTTTATAAAACACAGTAAACGCTCTCTAGCCGCGTGCAGTTTACACATTAACGAAGCAGCTACCCTACAAATATCCAAAGTCTGTGCAGCGGTAACATAGATATAGCAGGTCTACTATATATATATAGCAAGACTGAAGCGCCCATAAAATATTCTACAATTTTTATTGGACATTCCGACCATTAGTTAGTTAGGCATATTACAATCACAGAACCGCGCTAGCCTCGAAGACAGAGCTATACACTATTCAATAGACCTACGTACCTCTTAGCAAATAGACTATAGGCCTATTCTATATACATAGAATATCCCTATACCATTGATACCATTTACGAAGCGTCACCGCCGTCAGATTATATATTAACCAGGAATGCCGTGCTTGTAAAGTATGCAATAAGTATGATCAAAGTCTTAAAATTCCCTTATTCAGCAGCATAGGCCTACTCTAGATGTCAAGCTCTTGAGGTATACTTAAGTTACGGTATAAGCGTAACGTCTCAGGCAATAATGTCATCTTTTCTCATAAAAGTGGTCACGATTTTTCCCAACAGCTGAAATGTCCAAATCGCCGCAAAATAGAACTCTGAATTATGAACTAGCTTCACGTTCATCACAGAATGCATGCCGTGCACTTTGCTTTGCCGAACTGCTGATGAATATCTGATATTTCAATATTCACCGATTTTTCTGGCTTTCCTATGATCAAGATACGCGCTTCATCTTCAGTGTTTTCCCGCAAAAGTCAGCGAATTCTGTAAATCACACCTGCAATAATACTAATACCTTCACCACAGTAACAATTTTCTACCAGTAGGCGAACATTCAACATGACCTCACGGCTTTCAACCGTGAGCATAATCGCATTCTTCTACTGTCGTCTTCAGCTACCAAGACTAAATTTAGCGAGCATTGAAGCGAATTGCCTCATCGCAGCCTAATCAACCGAATCGCGTAGTCCACCAGCCGCTTAAGATCACGCCAGCTTAAATGTAGATCTACCTTCTTTAACGCCGCCCTATCGCATACAGTGTGTTGCGCGATTTTATTCCATTGTTACAGCATAACCTTAGGCTTTCTCGCGAATAACGCAGTCTTTCGCAGTCGACAGACAAAATATACAGAAGTTGATCATCCATCGGCACTTAGTGAAATACGCAAATTCGACGCCTCTCAAAATCAAACCAGCGCAAGACCATTTTACTTGACAAGGTAGCGGCGAAACTAAGGAGATTGCTGATCAAACAGCTTACACAAGCTTTTAAGCTATTCTGAAATCGTAGAGAAATTTACGTAACCAAAAATGCTGCGTCATTGCGAACGTGACTAGAATCCGTTTGTATAATTGCAGACAACACTCGCAATAACAAAACTGATGTAACTTCCTACTTCTGTACTGAAATTGATAGGTCATATACTCTAATGAATCCCACAATGCAAAATCCCGAGACAGTTAGCGGCCTATGGATATGACGAATTACGTGAATCAGTTAAATAGGGCTGTATGTCGAGCAATTTGCAGGGTGTCCTATTTAAATGGACAACATTTCCTGGCAAGTTGAACCCCAATACTCGCGCTTTCTATCTTCAACAGGCTGATAAATCGAACAAGAGCCTATTGCCTATTATATGATAGGCTATTAATCGACCAAAATTCATAAATTTTCGAGTTTTGTCTAACCGGATTTCGAAATCCCATATCGGTAGGTAGGCCTACATCTCCTGTCTCACTATTGTTCTGAATAAGGCACGTAACCACCTTGAGCAGTGTTCTCCAGATCTTTAGGTCTACTGAGCTATCCCTTCTATCATTTCCTTTAAATTCATTCAGCAACTTTGAACAACCGGCCGTTTTATTACAAGTCCTAGATTAATCTAAGGAAACCATCAAGATTTAGAGAAATCACGACAATTGTGACGAAAAAATTTCACATCGTATCATAACTACACCATAGCAACAAGGCGACGGCAGAACAGAACCTAAACTTTCGTACTTGGAATTTTGAAATTCCGCGACTTTGCAAATATTATTGCGTAAAGTCTCCGTAATATGATATTTTCTTCCGAATTTCGCAGCCACGACTGGTCCTAAGCCCGGACAAATAGGGTAGGTTGTGACAGGAAAGGCGCCCGACGTAAAATCGCTGCCATATCGTGAGAGGTTGATCTGCCGTCGGCCCGTCACCAACCACATAATGGAACAAGGACGAATGAAACGGGAGGAGGTTTCAGGGTCGAACAAAATTAGAACGAAATAGTCAGATTCAGATCTAGAAAAAGCAGGATTGTATTCGGAAAACTGCGAGCCTGTACACCCCCAACTTTTACAATTGCTATGGTTATATCCGACCAGAAGGCAGTAAACGACCATCGCCTAGTGCAGCTACATAATGAACCTGATTATAGAGACACAGGGCAGGAGTACTCTCAACCGTGCTCAACATTGATTTTTAAGCCTCGGGGAGGTGCGGTTAATCTGCGGCGCTGACCTCCATTTCTGCAGTAACGTAATGAGAATTCAACAGTTGAAAAAATAACAGTAAAGTAACGAAATAAACAAGTACACTCAATGGTAGAAAAATGGCGAGAATGTTTCAAACATATAAAAATTAACTACTAATACAAAATGAAGGATTAATGTCAGACTGAGGGTTACCAAATCCCTATTTTTAATGACGGAGACAAATTAACCAGTCAGTCAGTCAAACGAACACCCTGCTGTAATCTCCTGAGAAATTCACTTTGATTTTTTAGCATACAACATACGAAATGTAGTGGAGTCGATGGTGGACGATCCAAATAGTGATAGATATAGTTTAATAAGTCACCACAGATTTAAATAAACTGGACTAGACCTTAAATCTGCGGTGACTTACTATATCTGTTACAACTTACAAATTTCAATTTAAACAGCCTTACGTTCCATGTTACAACCAAATTTCACACTTGGCAATTACTAACGAACAAACAAGTCCACAACAGAAAGCTTCATATTTCAAGAGAAAACAATTTCAATTCTCCATAGCCTTAGCCTAAAATTCGCAATCCAGGTTCAAAGGATGTAATCACTACAGAAGTACAGACGATCATCTCCAGCGTCAGATATCATCCGGTCGCTGGCATCAAAAGGGAACAACTGTGAATATCCTAGCCTACTATGTACATTGTACAATTCAGATTTGAACACCACAGACAATTTTCCACCCATGGTGTCATTCGCATTGTAAGGGAACAGCTGTGAAAATTCTAGTTTAAAGGCTGAATGGTTTTTGCCTTGACTTGAACTTAAATAAAAAAGTTTTAGAAACTAGGCCGTAAAAATTAAATCTAAACAATACAATCAAGAACAAGTCTAAAGCCCTACAGAAAGGAACTTGACAACATTAATGGACGAACAAGCAACAGACTACAATAACCTGTGATTAGCTACTATGGAACATTGCACATTAGTGCAGACTAAAATCAGACTGGAGTAGTAACAGTCCAGGTTTGCCTAGATCTGAGCCTACTAGACATTGCCTAGACGTCTTAGATAGTGGAGCCGAAAGTAGACAATCAAAGGATATCATAGAGAGCTGTAGCATAAGTGAGGAGTTGAACAGTCCAAGTTATCTACTGCCTACTAGACATTGCCTAGATCAAAGCCTACTAGACATTGGCTAGATGTCTTAAATCTAAGCAGAACATGGTGGAGTCGATAGTTGACGAACAAAGGATATCTTAGAAAGCTGCAGCGCAGTAATCGGTAACCTACTGGTCTTTAGCCAAGTAAGAAGGTCGATATTCATTATTTTTTTTATTAGTATCGGCTTATTATCGTATTATATTATTATCGTATCGGCTTTGAAAAATCAATATCGGTAGATCTCTACTTAAAATTACATTTAATGAAAAGCGTCAAATTTTAAAAACATTAACAAAATACTGATATAATTTCTGCAGAATAGGAGAATATGAGCAATTTCTACAAATAGCAACGAACAACAAGTATTAGAGTCGATGGTGGGCAATTAGATATTAGATATATATAATTATATCACCCTGAGCCATAACTATCCACCTAGTGACGAGTCATCAACTTTGACCTTTGACTTGTTCGATCATTTTTAAAATAACCGCTCGCAATCCATCAGCCAACTGTTGGTCACTGTAGACACGTTTTAACGGCGGAACATGAATGAAAGCGCAATATCCTTGATGTAAATGTAAGGACGAATAATAAATGTATTCGCATAGATACCTGGAAATAACAAGAGATAAGAAAATTTTGGCAATCACATGCACACTGCACAGTGGCAGACCTGCAGCTAAAGAGGCCATAACATTCTTGAGTCAAGTGATCAACAGCTGGCGTTTCGAGTATCCATTTGTTAACCAATAAATCGCATTGGATAATCAAAATTTCCTTCTAATCAATTCTTGATATGTTCAATATGAAATGTTAAGTCTAGTCTAAACGTCTAGTCCGAAGAAAAAGCCAAACGAAATATGAAGAATGAAATCTTACCTTCCGGCATCTTGTGAAATCTCAATCTCTAGTCCTGGTTGCAAGGACTTGGCTTCATCTGCGACCTTGTGCATATTTAATAAAGAATTGTAACAATCGGAACCATTTTTCTTGCAGCAATTCTTCTTCGGACATCGCCCGTTCACGTCTGGCCTGTAAAAATGTAACACCATCATGTTTTGCTGACTATTTAACTGGGATTTTCTATTTCAATTTGATCAGTCAGGCGTGAAGGTCACTTATTGGTCAATCTCTGCCACTTACGTTTTGTAACTAGAATTCCGTGCACATTCTTCTAGAGTTATTGCTCTCGCTTTCCCAGATACTCCAACGTGAACCACCAACTAAAAATCAATCACAAATTTTACAAGAGTTAGTGGAGCCGATGGCGGACGATCAATAGATATCATAAAGAAGATCACCACAGATTTAGCGTCCAGCCTTGGTTTATTGAGAATTAAAACATTTACTAGCTTTCGGAGCTCTGCTCCTTCATCAGGTGAAGATGGAATGAATTGTAATTCGTAATAGCACAATTTGAATTAAAACAGAATCATAGATATTGTGACGTCATGGAGTGGGTAAATGAATGAACCAATTATATCACAGCTGAGGTGGGCACAGGAGAGAGGGCGGGCGAGTAGGCGATGGAGGTGGTGAAAGCTTGTGGTTAGCAGCCACTGGATGTTGAAATCCGGTTGCGTAAACGTAACCGGAAGTGATGTTGGAGTGTTCCTGGTAGCAAGTCACTCGGTGGCCAAAGTAAAACCCGGTTAAAATGAAAGACCTCCCAGGTTCTTAGAACCTTTTCTATTCAAAGTGGCTCCTATTTCTCAATAAACCAAGGCTGGACGCTAAATCTGTGGTGATCTTCTTTACAAATTTTACAAGGACACTGTCGATGAAAAATAGGCTATAAACCATCTACACTGGCCAGGATACTCAATGTGTCAAACGTCTATCACATCAGTGATTCAGCTACCATTGTAGAGTGTAAAGTGAATATTTCAAAAATACGTTCCTGCATAACAGAAATTCAGAAAACACATAGGCCATATTATGCAACCTGTATATGCCTTGTTAGAGTTCTCCTGATGAAAGAGCCGAGCTCCGAAAGCTTGTGAATCATATTCCAATAAACTGGACTGGACGTTAAATCTGTGCTGACTTATTATATATTACTTGATAGAGTTAAGTAAGAGCCACAAATTTTTGTGTTGAATCTCTGTGAAAAACATATTTTCGGCAGTATTGGTGATAATTTCGCGTACCGTTCCACCATTGTTTTACGTTAATTGTGTTACCTTAGGTTGGGAATCCCTGGTGCCTGACCTATAAGTCAATCTCACAAAGAAAGGACTTTGTCATTTATGAACTTGAAAGTACCTTTGGTTTGTGTGATTTCCAGATTTTCGGAACTTCATTGTCAACAGTGCTGTATTCAACAGGAATTTCAAAAATCTCCAAATCGATGTCTTCTCCAAGCCCTCCGGATTGTTTCATTCGCTGAAATGTAAATAGAAGAATATAGTGAAGCAAATGGTGGACAATATATATACCTTTATCATAAAGCAAGATTCACCACAGATGTCAATTCCAAACAATAAAAAGCATTAGTCAGGCCTAACAGAATTTCAGGTCAGGCCTAATGTCCATAATTATATCCACGTAGTAGGTGAAGCAATTCATGGCCCAGGGAGTAGGTCTACAGTGCTAAGAGATTATTTGTAGGGGACTGATGCAACTCCCACTATATACAGGAGAGTTGAGCTCATCAAAACGTCACAAACACAGGAAATAATAAAACAAATATTCGAACTGAAGTCAACCGAATAACCAGAAAAATTTGGAGACATTTGATTGATGGCATTGCTAACACGATGAATCAGCAACTTCATCAAAAGCTTGTCATAATATAATATTGTTAAGAAGTTTCACCACTGATTTAACAACCAGCCTTGGTTTATTGAAGATTATATATAACATTACAACATTAAATTCTCAATAAACCAAGGTGTTAAATCTGTAGTGAATCTTCTTTACAATCTATCTATTGATTGTCCACAATCGGCTCCACTATATTATTTTTATAATATAGTATACCAGTATATTAGTACAGGACAACTCACATCAAGAACACCATACATGACATGTAGAATACTGCATCATCAAAATTGCTTGAAATAGTTTATTCAGACCAATGTTAACGTTTAAAAGACTTTTCGTCCGGCTCTCATCAGTAAACACGCCAGAATAAATTTGAATCAAAAATTGTAGCTAGGTGCAATCTGGTATTATGACGTCACACAAACAAAATGCTAATATTAATTATAAAGTTTGTAGGAATTGGGGTAGGCATCATCAGCACAGTATAGGCCTAGTGTGCGTATATCATTTGAGTCTGCAAATGTAGCAAAAATATTAAAAAAAACCCACTCAATTATAACATGTTGCTTTCTTTTCCTTCAGTCAACTGCAGTCACACAAACCCAAATATAAAGAGAGGTGACAAAGAGAAAAGGAACTTACTTCAACAGCCACCCAACTGGCATTGACTTTATGATCCAGAAACGGTCCAAATCCCGTGACAACAACTTTGAATGGAGGCATCATATCAAATAATGCTTCTAAAGCCTATTTCTTATGACTAGAACAGAAACGAGGCCGATACCGTCGCTCAAGCTCAAGCTCAAACTACCAACAATGCAACAAATGGTATCCATCCAATCCACGCAAGTAACACGGCGTTCGACATCCCTAGATCGGCTCCTGAACTGGAATCATAGTAAGCCTACGGTACAGTTACTTATCAGTGAGATTATGGCTGAAGCTGCATTCTGGATTCTGCCCGCATCCATCGAGGGAAGCTGCTGTGTAACTGCCTATCTGCCCTAGCTACCTCGTCTATAGTCCGGAGAAAGTCATAGGCCTACGAAAGATGGATGAGAGGAGCGACCGCAGCCCTTCGCACTGCTGGCGACCTTGACTCCAACTCCTCAACTCTATGCTCCACCCCTTAGGCGGGAGAGGAGCCTGCACCAGCCTCAACCCAGCCCAACAGCAACAAACCAAGCCAGGACGAAAGGTGATTGATCCTTGCGCAAGACATCATTAGAGATATCAGCTGACTGACAAAGGAAAAAATTATCGTAATCGCTCAAGCATATCATTGCAAAAGTGCCAGTCGCGTGAATCGTATCACTGATTTCTATATCTGTTTCTTTCCTACCGCCGTACGAATACCACCGAAATAGTCCTTACTCGATATTCAGGCATGCCTTGAGTCAAAACATCCCTGTCAATATTCGATCGGTTCCTGCTAATTCATCAACTGCGCGCAAACTGACAAACCAAGCAGATGTCTCAACGTGAAGTGAACTCGCGAACTCAGGCTTTGGTGAAATTACAGAGACATGCATTTCCCTCCGTAGTATAAATCGCATAGACGGGTTCGCAAATAATTATCGCCCCGGGCGATTATCGAAGCCGATATTTCAATTTTTTCGATTTATGGACAGGCCTATCGGCCGTTTATTCAAGTGAGGAAGTCAATATATTGGGTCTCGGCCTCAATGAATCAGGCGATAATCGTGACCGATATTCATGAAGTTTCGATTATCGAATCGGCGTTGAAAAATTCAAAATCGGTCGATCTCTAATATATAGATGTCTGATGTGTAGGCCTATAGACTGTACACGCCTTTCAAACAATTCTTACGTAATCATCGATGAATCAGATTCCTTATGAAAATGTCATCGTCAAGCGTACGAAGGACATTTGAGACATTACGCGAATGTGATAAAACTGTGTAACATCGATGTATTGCTTTCTTGAAACATCACAGATATTTCAAAGGGTTGTAGAGGAAAGAAGAGTCCATTCTCAAGTAGATCCTGCCACCGATAGACCTGGCAGAAGCACTGACGCTGAAAATAGAACAGAAGAAAGCGTTGATGCGATTGAAAACGCACCGTCAACGATGCATTAACGTGTCAATGTTCCCGGCACTAATGGGTCAGATGGATCTCATACGGATGAGATGAGACACGGATGAGACACGGATGAGAATAACATAACCAAAATGAAATGGATTTGTCGAAATTTATGGATGCCAATTTCAAGTCCGCCAATATCCTTGTCTATGCTGTATATAATGCGTAGTGTACTATCATGTTTAACCCTTTCTCTACTCACAATAACCCACGATATAGTGATAGATGGAGATCCCAGTCATGCGTAGATCATGCTATAGGAGACCTCTCCCGTATTATTGCCATAAGGCTGCACTCGTGCATGCATGATGATTATATGAGACTCATCCCCGAAAACCGACTGCCGGGTTGTGATCCGGGCTATAAACTGGAAGTATTGACACGTATTCTGTAAGCATCGACCTGACGTATATGACCCTATGTAGCTGAAAAATCCATAAATTCCAAGTAAAAAAAAAACCACAAAGTGATGCGTGAGTGTTCTATGGTTCGTCTAAAATCTCTGCCCCTCTGAGCGGCCCTGGTCAAGGGTGTGAATTGGTGATATTGATTTCTAAACTATCCAATTCCTATTTCTCTTCCTTTGACGAAATATACTTGTTTGTCTGTCTAGTACTCCTAACTGTCATATTTCGGGTTCGCAGTTTTCGGGCTTATTGTAATGGCTCATTCGAGGGTCGCCAGAGCGTATCGGAACTGTTGGTTTCTCATCATAACGTCATCGTTTGCACTCCAGATATTCTTTACCGGTTGCTTGTGCTGAAGCTGACTAAAGTCTTTGTGAGGAGGATTTTTCATGATTAGACTAGACAGGAGTACAGAAATTAGGTGTAATTGAGAAACAGATCCTGTTGAACCATTAGGATCAAAAGTTAGGGAAGTACTGCAGACTCACGGTATACCGGTGCACGGCTATAGATATGCAAAGTGCACGAGGATGGCAACTTGGTACATGCTGTAAATACATGCATGGAGACGGGAGAATGACCATCCGGCTTCGTGGTGTAATGGTATAGGTTGTCAGCCACGAAACCGGTAGTTCTCGGGTTCAAATCCCGAAACTACATCATACCAAAGATGTTAAAATGGTATCCCTAGTTTCCTCGCTAGACGGCCGCCACATTGAGGATAATGCCGGAGGGGTGGTGCCTGACTTCGATCGACTACTGGCTCCTTCTGTGCCCCCTTGTCCAGCCCGCATAACCTGCATCATGCTTCGACATGCGTAAGTAATGTTTGTCCATATCATGTGAGTCTGTAAAGGCAGCAAAAATCAAACATAGACAGAAATAAACAGTGTACGTCCTTTTCTTTCATACAACTTACAAACTTACAATCTAGTTGGGATTTCTGAGTTACATAAAAAACATTGTAATGGTGAAGCTAGTGGCTGTTTATCGGGAAGATGAAGACTATCAATATGAGACCCGGCAACTGCCTGTTAACGTGGATAAGCATTTGACGGTGGGTGCCACTAAACAGCAGACTCGCAGACTACAAAAATTGTCGGCCTGAACTGAGCCTAGTAGTACTACCGTATAGGTAATCCCATATGGTCTGTTTAATACGACGCCCTTGGATTCATGTGATATTTATATATCCCCTAGTATTCCAATATTATACCTTTACGAAATGCTACCCTCTCCTTATCCTGATTAATGGAATTTTCATTTGAGTCAAACTTTTTATAGCTGGTACTTCAACTTGATGATCCGCTGCAGTCTGGATATCGAAACAGTCATACCAAAACTGATCTAAGAACTTTCATTAAGGTAACGATAACTCATTCTCTCTCTTTATTGGCAACTTATTCTCTCTCTTTATCATGACTTTTTTGTTAAGAACTACAACATGCTTACTGTGGAAAAAGTGAAGCAAGCTTGCATGATAACGGAGAGAGATTTATCCACGTGTCTCTCTCATATTGTACCTTGCGTTGGCTGCAGACGAAGGTAAAAATAAGGGGTTGACTGATCTTTTTCAGCATCGGGCCCCGGTAGGCCTATGATCCTTCGGCGTCCCTTGTCCAGCCTTGTGTGATATTTAGCATATGCACAAGATGTGAGTCTGTGTAAATGCAGCTGAAAACACAAGAACAAAACTACAGCAAATTGTGTCATAGGCTACTTATTGTAATAAATATAATAAGTCACCACAGATTTAACGTCCAGTCCAGTTTATTGGTATATAACACACAAGCTTTCGGAGCTCTGCTCCTTCATCAGGTGAAGATGGACTACTTATGGCTACTTATTGTACTGTACTTTCTTTTTTACAGTGTAGAGCAGATGTACAGCCAATTGGCAGAGCATACACACGATGCATTGGAACCTCTGCAAGTGACTACGTCAAAGATTATGTTTATCAAACGAAATATCTCTACGAATCCGACAGCTTTATACAAGTTATTCTATCATGATGTGTATGTATTTTCGTATTAGGAATCCTTGCTTTTAGCCCAATAGCCTCGGAATATTTATGACAATGCTTTCTCTTCCTTAGATTTCATATGTATAGTCAGATTGAGAATTTATTGAAGAACAAGAAAAATAAGCGGTGCTACATTCATTCCTTGGAGATGCAAAAACCAAGACTTGGAAGGTGAGAATGATATGTAGGCGTAAGGTGTAAGCAGAGAGCTGTATTGAAGTAGTGAAGATCATTGGCGATGCGACGTCACTCCACTGGCCATCTAGCCAGGAAGCAACAGATACCATTTTAAACGTCCTTGGCATGATCCGGGCCGGATTTGAATTGAACCCTCAACCTAGTGACCTTTCACATTGAATTATTGATACACCAATACGACAGAGCTTTAGAGGATGTCAAAAACTAATCCTGGGTATTTTTAATATTTAGGTCAATGATGCAATCTGGCTCCGGATTATCAGGGTCAAATTCTAGTTCTCTACCGCCCTCTCAAGGCACAAGCATTCCATATAGTAGCACGTCTTGGATGGATATTTGGAACGATTTATCAAACGAATGCAAAGAAGAAGTCGTCGTTCTTGACTGCGAAGGAATATTGGATTTAATGGAAGACTATTTGAAACGTCACAGGTTAAAAGAGTCTAATCGTTATATATCCCTAAAACGCTAAGAAAAAGTGTGTTTGTTAGATCATCAATGCATTTCGTCACGTGGAGCTTGGAAAGCTTGTGGTTACCTTTAACAAGGCAGGGTGTTAAATTCTTCTATATTAATTGTCTGTCATCGGCTCCACAACTGTTTTAATATATTTGCGTGCAATTGTGATGTTCCAGCTATCTAGCATTGATCAGAACGTGCGGTCATTTACCTGCATTCCTGTCAATAACTGATGGGTCATCAGCCGTAGTGCCATCTGCCTGTATTGATTTGAAATCAATTTTGTACTTGGCGTGCCCTCTAAGAATTCTGCTTACATCAGCAGCCCAACCAAAGATGACCCAGCAATTAGCCTACATAGCGTCACTTTTATCTTAAATTCAGGTTTTGTAAAGATTGCAAAAGTAAAGTCGCTCGAGCTTTCGGAATCCTTGTGGATGAAATAAATCCAAGTAAGGAAAGTGGATACTGTCAAGCTCTCTATGCTGGTTTGCGTTTCTGTGGGCCAAAGTCTGAAAAAGATTTCAGTAAGCCAGAGGATGATGATGATGATTCAGGAGATTATGAAGATTCCGATGATGAGGAACTTGATGATGAACAAGTAAGTCATCACTTATTAAAAGTCACTACACACTTTAAAGGCTTGTTCATATTCAGCGTAAATCAATTGTGTGTGAATTATGGTTAAACAAAGTAAATTATCTTTCCCTCTCTCTCTCCAGGATGATGAATATGAAGATGGGGAGGAGGATGATTCAAATCATGATTACAGCGACTGTTGTGATAACCCTGAGTCTCCATGTTGTGAAGAACATGACGGAAGGAAACTGGATGACCTTGAGTAAGGAGAAGCTGTCTTCTTCATTGTTTTGTTAGAACAGTGGCAAGTTGGGGGCCCCATAATTGTAGGGATAGCACGAGCCTTTTTGTGACCGTCATGAAACTGCGATGTGCAAATCGAATCATTTGAGATTCCGAATGCGAATTAAAAATGGGCAAGTTGAATCGTTTGAGATCCCAAATGCGAATTAAAATAGTTTTCCGAAACACAACGTCTGCAGATTCACCCTACTAATGTAATGTAGACTTGAAACGCACGACTGGTAGGAATTTTGTCATTGCAGT
Source organism: Botrylloides violaceus (assembly GCA_030412335.1). Taxonomy (NCBI): domain Eukaryota; kingdom Metazoa; phylum Chordata; class Ascidiacea; order Stolidobranchia; family Styelidae; genus Botrylloides; species Botrylloides violaceus. The sequence goes on from JASFYC010000320.1 coordinate 2,552,977, forward strand.
AGCCTGTTCATTTCACAATAAACCTAGTATTTTTAACAAAACGTGCTGATTTAAACTGTTTTGTCACAAATCACGTTATTCTAATTCCATTTTGCTAACAAATTTTTTTATTTTTATGAAACACTAGGTGGCGCTATAGTTACCAATTCTAATGAAATTGCCTTCGAATTGATTTTGAATATTCAATTCGATGGGCTCATCCCTTAAGAAGCTACGGAAGAATTAATCTTGTTTTTTTTTAAACAGTGACCTTGCTTTAACCCAAACTCGTCATATTCATGTATGTTGCGAGACGAACTACATCGCTCATTTGATGACAAGAGCAGAGGCTGAGATTTCTGGAGGGTAAGTGATTTATTTCATTTTATTAGATATCGTGAAGATCACCACAGATTTATAAAGTCTAGCCTTACTTTATTGAGAATTATAACATTAGTGGTGAATTGTCTTTACGATATATCAAAGCATATCGTGGAGCTGATGACAGACGATTAATAGATATCATAAAGAAGATCGCCACAGATTTAACAACGTCCAGCCTTAGTTTATTGAGAATTATAAAATTCACAAGCTTTCGGAGATTAGCTCCTTCATCAGCAAATTACTAAGGCTTGGCATTAAACCTGTGTTGATCTAATGATCGTCAGCAATCGCCTCCACTTTATTCTACATTTTACTGGCCAAACTCCCAAGAAAATTTGCGATCGTCTGCATTGAATGTCCACCGTCATCAATTCCACTACATATCCGGGGTAGTATTCATATAAGCAATCAGTGGTTGACATTTTAAGTTTTTCATGTCCGATTTTAGTCATCTGAGAACAAATGATCTATTTAATATATTTCAAAATTACTTTTAAGGAACCGTCCTGAACGTCACGCAAAGACTGTTGATGTTGCTCAGGAAGAAGTGTTGACATGTATTAGTTTGTATCTCTACGAACGTCTTCATAAACTCTGGAGGAATGTGAAAGCAGAAAGCCAGACTTGGAGAATTCTTTTTTATGTGAGCGTCGAGACAATGAGAAAAGAATTTGAGGTGAGTGATTTTAAGAGAATCTTAATGGTCTGTATCTCAACTATCAACATGGAGGCTAATATTTTGTCACACCTCCCTCCAGGTGTTTGTCGAGGAAAAGGCCGGGATGGGAAAATTGGAAGCTCTTTGTGAGGAGCTGGAGGAAGAGGAGAGAAAGATAGAAGAGAGACAAGAGAAGAAACGACAAAAGAAAAAAAGGCAAAAGAAACGTAAAGAGGCCAAAAAATTGGAAGAAGCAGAGGTGAAAAATCTATTTTTCTCACCCACACTTTGGCTTACCGGCCAGCTACACTCTTATTTAGCCTGACTTAGCCTTCAACGCTGAGAATTTGTGGTGGTGATTGGCATTAGAGTTCTCGAATATGAGATCAGATTTATTGAAATGTATGGTGACCCAAGAGCCCTTGTTGTTATTCAAGCATGACAATGCCCGCCCATTTCAGGTTCTTTCATGTCATGTTGCTACTGAGAGAGCTGTCAATCAAAAGGCTTGTCCAAAATCAGAGCAAAAGCAGGAGACGAAATCCGTAAAGCAATGCAAGGCAAACAAGAAGCAAACTCGTAATCATGACTCAGCAAAAAATGGAAACAGAAGCACTGGTATGGCAGTGATTAATTAATTTTTTCTAATCGAGTCACCACGTCTCCAGTTTTACCCTACTATGGTCATGTTTAAAGTTTCCGGCGCATATGACGAGCACTAGGTGGCGTCATGCATCCTAATTTGAAATTGCCAATTATTTTGTTGCACAGCGCTGGCAGGGAAATTGCAAATGCCTATTTTGACATCTTAAGTTTAATGCGACCGGGCAGAATCGAACCCATCTCCCCCACTGTATTCTATAAAACAATGAGCCCTTATTCTTTTTCCAGCTGTTGATTCTACAATAGGTGACTCTACTAAGCAATTTTGTCCAATTTTAACAGTCAATCATACGCACGATCTTGGTTATTCATCTGGTTGTTGTGAAAGTGCCGCCAATTCTCAAGAGGGGTCAGAGCTCACTTGCTCAGATGGATTCTGTGACCATAATGGTAAGTCACGTTAGAAAAAGCTTAGATCGTATAACTGCAAAGGTTATACTTAACAGAACACGTCTGTGCGGACAAAGAAAATAAAGCAACTATGCATAAAGATAGGGCGAGCTGCGGAGGCCACAGCAGTATGTACTGTACATTGTACAACTCGCGTATAAGTGCTTCATTTTTGTATTTGCAAACTAGAACACTACATTAGTATTGGAAGCAATGGAGGATGATTGGTAGAACACGGATTAGACACAACGGATTAAATGTCTAGCCTCATTCATTATAAAACTTAACGCTGCTTTTTAAGAAAAAAAATCAAGTATTTGCAATTTCTCTTCAGGTTGTAAGTCTTGTGAAGTCTCTCTCCTGCCACCTGTAACAGACAGTTCTTGCAACGGCTGCCAAGCATCGAAGGACAAAGGAAAAAAGGTTCGCGCCGGTAGTTAGAAAGAACTCCACCGATATAATAGGGGTCGGTCGATGCTCATATTTTTGAGATCGGTATCAACTGTCAGTCGTGTGAGAAAGTCGATAATGGATATCGGCCTCAGTAATCAGCCTCCTATTTTCTTAAAATTATTATTATTAATATAGGCCATCAGTCAAGCCAGAGGGCCGATTATCATATCGTCCTTGAAATAAAATAAATCTCTACAACGTATTTCTCCTATCATAAAGAAGATTCACAGATTTGACGTACAACTTAGTTTGTGGAGAATTATAATATTCACAATATGTATTTTTTTATCATTCTTATTTTTCAGAATCTTGGAAGTCGATGTGGAAGTTTCAAGCAATGTCACTTTCATTCAAAGCTGCTGGAGATGTTAGGAGAGGTATGCTAGTTCTCTCATAATCTCTTTTCCTGCGCAGAAGCAATATTCATCCAACCTTTGCATTGCATAGCACGCAAAACAAATAGCCCAGTACTACATCATAATGCAGTGGGTAGAATGAGCGCTTAGCTGACGAGGGCAATGCGACGATCCCTTAGCACTCCGAGTGACATTAACGATCCCCGCATTAAGAAAAGTCTGCCAGTCAATAATTTTGAAGTATATTCCATTATTTTTTTCGTTCAGGACCAAGACGGAAGCCACCTGGATCAAAGGACGCACAGTACAGGATATCCAGGTAATGTGGAACGGGAGTTTAACCGCACCTTGGGATTTTCTCCTGATGAAGAAGCGGAGTCTTTGTGAATGTTATAATTCTCAATATACTAAGGCTGGGCGTTGTTACATCCGTGGTGATCTTCTTTACGATATCTATTGATCGTCCGCCATATATTCTTAATTTAAACATAGCTTGAATTGAGCCCAATTTTTCTCATAATAGGTTCTCTTGATAAAGGTTGCGAGAAGGATCACTCGAGCGATGACGAAGGTTTGACAGCAGAGGAACTCGCAGAGTTCAAGTTAAACCTATCTCGGATGCGTGAACAACGGATCGTTTTACGAGAAAAAATTCGGAAAGATTTTGAGCAACTATGTGGAAAGAGTAATAAAGGGCTTAAAAATGGTTTACTTAACGGTAACCATGGTGATGGCAGTAAACTGAAAGGCGGGGACTAATATTTCTTACTGTGCTTGGATAATTCATTAGCAAAGCAAATATAACATATTAATTTTGTGATGCTTTTTGAGTGCGCAACAAATCATAATGTGATTTTATGACCTGTTATGGTTCAGTAAAATTCATTGATGCGTGGAATAAATTCAGAGCTCAAATTGACAACTGTTGAGAGTGGTCCATTGTTAAATGCAATATACTGTTAAGAGGCCAAGAGGCAAGTTGACCATAGCCAAGAAGAGAAAGTCGATGTTAGATCAGCCTGGGTAAATCAAATAAGCCAGTGGATTATCAAAGCAGGTGGGCTTTATTCATGATTTTTCGAAACAGGTCAGGTAGCCCGATTTATCGCATTGCTTCTGGAATACTGATATGTGACAACCTCATATTTTGAACACAAAACTAGAAGTTATTGTCGTCAACGGGTCGGCTTTTATCAATAATCGCCTGTACCATTAATAATGATCAATAATAAACATCAGTCTCGATAATTGGCTGGAGCCTGGAATGATGGATTCTCAAAGCCAATATACATGATATTTTGAATATCAGCCATCGGTAAATAAATGGGCCTAACTTGTTGAATTGGTTCTGAAAGGTTAATAGGCCTACTGGTATCACACATTTTGCTTACAAATTTAAACAAAATTGTCATTTGTTGTCTTCATTGACTGGGCATTGCATCAATAATTGCCTGTACTCTTGATAATATAATTTGATTTCTTGATTGGCAAGATTCTTTTGTATATGGCGGTAATATATCCAACGCACCTGCAATTTTTAGCTTATTTCCATCGACTTTAACAGGTAACCTGTTCTGTTCCAACCAAGTTTTCAACCTCACTTGTTTTAAGTGAAGCTCTTCGGTAGAATATGAAATCTTGTCAGTGTCTTGGAGGAAATCCGTCAAAATCTGGATCATTTCGTTGCTTGGTTGTTGAATTATCACAATATTTTCAATAAAATGTCCAAATACGAAGGTTAACTTCGGGTTTTTGAGACTGTCCGTCTCGTATAGAACTACAGTATGTGTGATCGGGTCTATAGTATAAATCCAGCCGATTTTCGTTATCTTTTCTGTAGTTGAAATTTGCACTTTATGATGTAAAAGTCTCTTAGCTGCAGAGGCAGATTCGATCGGCCACATCTTCTTTTTGCCTCTGCGGACTGACGTATCGTCGTTAAGATTCACCACAGATTTCAACTTCCAGCCTTGGTTTATTGAGAATTATACTACTAACAAACTTTAGGCAATCAGATTATATTAGGAATACCTAGATAATCTAAAATCTCACTCCGAATTTCAGCTGACGTCCTGACGAGACAATCCAACTTGGGGTGAATTCAGGTCGTGGGTTGACTGTTGTTGTCGTGTGCACTCGTGCATGTCGAAATGCCGCCATTAATTTACGCCACGATGCGGCTGGTTTGAAATATTAAAATTTATTGCATGTGGGCGCTATAGGTAAAGACGGAGAACAAACAGTTCTCAATAAATTCCTTGTGCACTTTTCCAAAGTGCCAAAAATTAAACAATTATTGGGAAACAAGGCCTATTGACAAGGTTATGGCCCAATTACCACAGTAGGGTGAAAATAGTAAAAATTCTTTAATTGACTGTGAGTTAACGACAGGTAGACCGAAAGGAGGCCTGGCTTCATTGAAGCTGAAATTTTTGTGCGATCAGCGATTCGCCCGTTTAATATCGACAGGGTTCTGACATGGATTTTCGTTACTCACTTTGGGAACCATATCACGCGTTGGCAGCGGAATGCAAGTTTAGTTAATATAATTCGTGTTTTTCGACGAACAAGCCCGCTCTTTCAAACTTTTGTGAACCTGCCAGACGTGGCGTCAATTTTCAAACGTCACAAATTCAAAGGACCTGCCTCCGACTTAGCGTCGTACTTCATCTAAGGTCGTAAGGCGTTAAAAGTAAAAACACCACAACTTCAAAACACCATCAAACGCAAGAATATACAACCAAAGGCTGGTTTATTCGATTTATTAAAACCGGATCATCATCGGATTCCAGCCGGCAATAAAAGATTCATCAGATCGTGTTTCTTGTATCCAGAACACGTGCGACTGCGCAATCGCTTTAAACTACCTCCATGGACAGGATTTAGTTCAAGGATACACTTCTCACAAACTATGATGATTGATGATATATGATGATTCATACCCGGTTTAAGGAGTTACATCACCTTTTGTTACCCCACCCTTAGTCTTCCGCGGGTCGGGGTTTTCACGTAGGTCTACAATGTCTTTTGTTATATCGGCCTACCTCGACAGAAACTGGGCTAACAAGGTAGTAGAGGAATAAACGTCAAACGTTTCCTCCTCGTTCATCCTCTATATCAAATACCAGTTTGAATTTCAGTAGGCATCTCTTTTAAATATTGTCGTATGTTAGTAGAAAGCGGGGCTTCATCAATATGCGTTATCATTCTTCTTCTTTGGCTTGCTGTCATGATTGAAAGTAAATGTTCAGCCGCAGTCGAAACAAAGTACGGTCGATCTCTTGGTCTTTTGAGTGACTCCTTAAACAACTCGGTGAGGTCATCTAGACGCTGTAATTTGAATATATCATGCCGAATAAGAAGGTGTGATTCTGGTCGTTGTCTCTGCTTATACACGATTATATAAGTGTTTAGTAAAGCTACGATAACCTCCCAATGTCTATTAATCAAAGCCTTCTCTACCATCGCATTCGGAATCGTTAACTTCCGTAATTTTATGGTATTTAGACGCGATGCTGTCGTCATTTCCTGGATAGCTTCGTAGTCAGAAATATCAGCAAGGTAATTTTGACTTATGACGTCATATTCATCGTCACAATGGCTTCGAAATTGAGATTTATGTTGATTTTTGCGAAGTCTGAAATTTGGTAGCTCGCCACGGAAAATGTCTTGATATTCTGAGTAGAAAAACTCCTCTGCGTGCATACTTATCCCGTCAAAATGAACCAAAGCTTCGTGTGTACTATCAATTTCTTTCATAAATTTATTGAAATGTGAGAATCGCTGAATCTTTTTATCTAGAGAGGATTTCCTCAATGCATAATACAAGTATGACCTTCCTTCTTTGTCTAGTAAATCCAGTTTGATACCAGATAAAAAACTTGGTTCACGATGAACCAATGGAGTGCAGTACAGTAAATGCCAGTTGCGGCGGTCAAATAGTCTCCTCTCAAATGATCGTATCCTATAAGTTGAAATACTCCTTTGCCCATCAGCTCTTTCCATCGCGCTAAGAAAGTAGTAAACATCGAGATCTGCATCATTGAGTTTAGTTTGATATAGACTGGAAGAATTGATCATGCGTGACTGAGAAGGATCATCATGATTCAGTGTTTGGATATCTTGTCTTTCATTGGGGGATGAGAGTGCGTTATTTTCCCCTTCACGAAGAACTCTAGTTGCGACGCTCTCTATGATATTCCACATAATGCCTTTATCTTCCATGCTTTTGTAAAGCAATCTTAAAAATTCCATATCCCCAGCTATAATCGCCTTATCAATATTGGATATTAATTTTTCATTAAAGCCACTTCTGGAAGTCACAAACTTAACAAAAGATCGAATTTGTTTAGCTTCGTCCTCAGGTATTGCCATCATTAAGATCATAAAAGTTGGAATGACTGACTTGTCTTCAGAGATACATTTCATACATAACGGTATGATCATTGAGATACATTGTAAGGTAAAAGTAACTCCGATGATAGCTTCAAGTAATGGAGTGATATGTGAGCTTACGTTGACACATTTGAACATATTCGGCGAGCCCTCTTCGCCAAGTTGCAGAATATTGTTTTTAATTTCACATTCTCTGACGAGAAACACTTCGCGATCATCTTCCATATAAAGCGCTAACGACGTAACAGAACAAAATCCAGTCCACAGCAATACTACCGCACATCTAATCGTGTATTGTTTTGACAAATTTGATTGGCCGTGATATTTTTGAAGTGTGCGAACATTATCACGTAATACATGATGTTCATGTTTTGATAATGATGTCACAGGGATAGACGACCAATATCTCATTTCCTTCAAGTTCATGTTAAGTTTGATGATGTTACAACCAAAAGTTGATATTTCAATAAGCTTCTCCTTCACACGGACAAGAAAATCCAATAATTCGCCAACACATATGTCAGTATCGACGATACGAAGGCAATCAGATGAGCATGGCAAATATACCAGGGTAATGTATGAATTTTGCAGTAAGAATTCACGGCTTTCGCTTGTGGCTTTGTTAGAATTTGTTCACTGTTGTAACCGTCACCAAAGAATCGGACACAATCGAAATTCATCTCTGTTGTGAATGTGAACAGAGCAATAACAGCGAGTGAAGTTTTGAACGCGTATTCACGCCATTTTTCCCACCATGGCTTCAGCTTCAAGGTATCTAATAAGTCGTCAGTGATAGCGTTAAATATAGCAAAGAATGACATGATAATTTAGCTCTGTTCAAAATAAAAGGAGGTCCTGCTTTCAAAGTATGGCATAAAATAGACAACGTTCAGTTGACCGCGCGGCTTGACTGTCTGCCGTTGATCAGGTCGGGAGATTTCCGGGTTTGATTCCCGACCGAGTCAAACTCATGGCTTTGATATTGATATCCGTACCGGCTATGCTTGACAGTCAGTATTGGATGACTGTGGACGGTTAGTGATCCGGGCTATAAAGCGTAAGTATTGAGACGTAGGCCACATAACCTTAGTAGGGTGAACACTCCATAACTTAAAATCAACAACAAAATATTTTAAACTACACTGCGGTGACTGTTCTCTTGGATAAATAATTGATCGTCTGCCTTCGCATTACTATCGCCTAATGCAAGAACGCAGCTCCGAAAGCTTGTGAGCTAGTTTCCAATAAATCTGTCTGGACGAGCTGTGGGTACTTTGTCTAAATCTATCACAAGTGATCGTCCATCATCGGCTACTAGCAATATATCGGTGTAAATTTCGCTGGACGTTACGACTAAGCTCTCATCCGCCATTGGCTTGTATTAATATAGCATTTTCTATTCAGGAAAAAGTTTGCTGGACTTTCCACAAGGCGTGCGATACGTTTAGTCACGTTAAACATGTGATTAAAGGTGATTGCCGATGTCAAACTCAACGCATTACGGTATGGGGGATACCACAGTGTTTTATTTATAGCGTGTTGCTATTGAGAGCAACAGGGTTGAGTCATGATTCCTTGCAAATGTTGAATTGTATTACATGGAATTCACCAATGACACGGTATTATTTACCACGATTTTATTTATTGTTCATGCCAAGAATGAATTGAGTGAATGGTAACGAGCGACAGCAATGAGAAGTCAGCTTATGGTATGAAACTGCGTTAAGGCAAGGGAGTGGCGTAGGCGGTTGAGAGTTAGGTGGGCACATCTGAAGTAAGACAGGTGGACAATATTGTCATTTCAAAATTGAGGGGGGTCTCACGATCAGCCAAATATCGTGCAAGCGGTACACCCATAAAATTTTGCATTGCATTTGAGTAGCTTACATAATATATGCGAAATTGAAAATATTGAAATTTGGTTGAACTGGCATGCCTCTAAATACCACCAGTCATCACAAAATGATTGTAAACAGCAGCAATTTTAGTTAAATCCGACCAGTTTTAGGAGCTCTTCTTTCAGATTTTCTGGGTAAGTCGGATCGTTGGCAAACTGAGCATTTATAAATTCACACGCTGAAGTTTTTCTGCCATTTTGTATGACAACGCGATTACCAGGGTTGGTTTCATGCAACAAATATTGAGCAGCTCTCTCTCTAAACTCATCAAAACCGGGTGTTCGAGCTAAAGCGTAGAATAAAATATTATTCCCGAAATCATCAGGTGTTGAAATGATCCCACGGATTTGATGTGACCAAATTGATATCTCTGGTAACATATTCAACAGAATTACAATCGATTTCCATCGTCTTTGTTCTATTAGCATTGCTTCATGCGTTGCGTAGAACTTCTCCATACGTTCCTTGCCAGACATACAAGAGTAGATATACACCAACTCTTCGTCTTCAACGTTTCCGTAGAATGCGCACGCTTCTGGTATTGTGCGTTCAATAACGTTCAGAGTCTTCTCATCAAAAATGAACTCGACAAAATCGCTAAAAATTGACTTTTTAACGCCTCCATCTGTGTTTAATTTGGCCAGGAATAACATACATCGACTTGACGCTTTTATTTTATCATTTCCATTTCGTGTTTGAGTCCGTACTTCGCGTTTTAAGCGCCTCAACTCTTTAACGCCTCGCCAACTCACTTCACAATGTCCCAAAATGGCAACCACACATAAAAAAAGAACAACCAAATCAAAATCTGTCTCTGGCCTTGCACAGATGTATTCGGAAGCATTCCTAGTCTGATACAAGTGCACCTCAAGATCCACAACGCAATAGAAAATATCTTGACTGAAGAAGATTTGAAGATTACTTAAGATCAATAACATGATAGACGTAAGGAATGTACAGAATAGAATAACCGCAGTTATCCAGCCCCGTCTTAGTAATAGCTTCGTTGGATCACCGGAACTGAAACGAATCAGATTTACGAAGACTTTGCGAATCTCTGATTCTGGTGACATGCATTCTGACCGGTACAGAAGAGGTGTCACCGCTTTTCTCTTTAGGACTTCTAACGGTAAGTTGAGTCCTTCGATTGTTGTCCGTGCATTGGCAAACGCATTCACACTACACTCAATTTTCTTCGCGTCTAACCGTCTGTTAGCTACGATAGACGCTAGCAGCGCAAAGAGCAGAATCATAAAACGTACAACTTCAGTGACGTCATCGTCGTGACGTAAGCAATACGTATCAACAAAAGCATATTCGCCTTCATTCATTTCTAATGCACGTTTCTCGTCCGGAGGTAAGCAATGCGGTGATCCTGACGAATATGACAAACCGAATATAACAACAAGTATGATATATAATGTTATATAAAAGTTATGAAATCGTTCCCATCTTGGGAGCAGGTTATGTCGGGTAAATACGTTCTCTCCCAGAAGATTGTTAAAGGATCCAATATCAGACATGATATTACAAATTTTAACCAAAAACTTAACGAAATAGAGCAAAAAATGCTGAATTTTATGAATAAATGTTACGAAAAATCGTCCAAGCAATGGGGGACGATTCATATAGTAATAGATAGAATTCAAGTTACCACAGATTTAATGTCCAGTATAGTTTATTGGAATATAATTCACAAGCTTTCGAAACGTCACCCTACAATAGTAATATATAAGAATAAGTGACTATAGATTCATTATCCGGTCTAGTCTATTGAAATTTATAATTCATAAGCTTTCGGAGCTCCATTCCTTTATCAGGATAATAAGTAAATTTCAATGTATAGAGAGATTTAACGGTCGAGCGGTTATCGCCGTGGCCTATTATCGAGGCCGATATTTCTATTTAGTTAGTCAAGTGATGAAGTCGATATTGCATATCGGTTTCAATCGAACTTTCCTAATTGGAATATATCATGTATGCAGGCTTTCGATAGAATGCAGCGATGTGACCGTCGATACAAAACTTAGATTGACTCTACTGAGTTAGGCTACTCCTTATGCTGTGCGTGAACTTGCGCTATTTACCTGGCAAGACTACCCCTTTCAGCGATTAAACCTCTCCATTATCTAGATCCTTCCTCAGCTTCCTGCTATAGATAACATAACAACATGTCAGAGAGCTACTTATATTTCAATGCATTCCAACCAGTCACTCAGAGTGATAAGCCAGCAGGTCACAAACTGTCTAATCACCTTCATTTGACTCCGCGATTCGTCAATATCACGGGATGCATTACTGCAATAGATTACAATTCCGTCACCCCTGCGTATCAAAGGTAGCCCAAACAAAATTTATTACGATATTACTTATGTTATGATGCTGTGGATAGCAGAATAGATGAGGCGAAAGCGTCACCACTTCACTATAAACAACCAGAGTGTTCGTGACATTTGCTAACATAAACTTATTGTTAAGGTCCTGATGACTGTATTCTATTACTGTCGATTCATGATGGGATAAACTAATGGTCGTATCGTCCTCCATGTCTATTTGAATTTATCACGTGATTCAAGGCCTTATGGAAATACATATCTATCTGTCTATCCAATCGCCAAAAGATCGAAATCATAAAAGTTACATTACAGTCAAATGTGTCCACCTAACAGTAGAAGCGCTAATGCGCGTAAAAAATACAAAAAGCTCCATATGTGGTATATGTGAATCCGCACTATGGTAAGCAGTTATGTAGTGTAACAACTCACCAATCACTGCAGACTTCAAGCCTGAGGTAAATAGGGAAGGTAAATAAGGAACGTGAATCACAGTAGTAGGGATTTGTACTTCGTCTTCAGAAACTTATATTGACGAATGTAACGAAAGTTGACAGACCAAAGAAAGATTTACGCTCGGTGTCAAGTTATTGTCGGGCCATGAGCACAAAAATAAATAAACTTTTAGCCTACCTGGACTCACACAGCGCAAAGCTTATTAGCTTATTTTTTAGACTTTCTGGGTAAAAGGGGTCGTTTTCAAATTGGAGTTGAATAAACTCACTCGCTGACATGGTAAAGTTGCCGTAAATAACAACAGGGTTACTCGTGTCGCTGTGTATTAGTATAACCTCAGCGGCTTCAACGTTGAATTCTGCAGGGCCTGGGTTTTTGTTCAAGGCGTAATACAAGATATTATTGCCCAAATGATCCGGAATTGCAAGATTATTTCTGATAAAATCGCGTGATAGGGCCATCGGAAGGAAACGTTGATATATGCAAATAATAGATTTCCATTTTTTGTCTCGCACTAATCCAGGCAACATCGCTTCAAATTTTTTTCTTCTTTTTTGCAAAGTCGTTTCGTCCACCATGAAAGCGTAAAGTGCTATGAATCCTTCATCCGTATCACCATCATACACGCCACAAGCCTTTGTTATGCCGCGGTCCATCACAGTCAAAGTGCTTTCATCAAAAATAAACTCTACGAGTTTATGAAAACTGGACTTTTTGTCGCGGCCTTTCCGGCTCATTCCAGCCAAAAACAGCATGCATTTAGCTGACAGTCTGAACTTTTCTTTCCCGTGGTGAGTAAGATTACTTGCCTCAATTCCAATATCAAATACATTGCCTAAGTCAGTTAAGCAAATACACAAGTGAGCCGAAATTACGACGCAGCACAGCAACACTAGGAAAGATACCAACCGTGACCGAGATTCGGTACAGATGAATTTTGGTGGAATCTCATACCGATCAGACTCTGGCCAACGGTCCACGACACATTCAAATGTAAAAGAGTTTGTTGTTCTATCATCTGTTTCGAGGACAGTCACGACCAAAGTAGAGATATAAGTTACCGCGAGAATTACAACGAGCGTAATACCACGTCGAAAAAATACTGCGCTAAGATCTTCTGAGAAACCAGTTACGACGTCAGTTACGACTTCTCGAATCTTCATTTCATTTGACCTATGACCTTTGCAAGACAGAATTGGTGATGCCGCTATTTTTTTCAATTCATTTAACGGTAGTCCAAGGTCTTCAATCTTTTTTTCTGCATTTCTATACAGATTTATGCCGTCTTCTAGTTCTGTTCTCTGTAATTTCGTGTGGGAAATGACAATCGCGAAACACATCAGAAAAAGTAGGACGAGACGGATGATAGAAAACCAATTTATTTCTTGGTACTGACAGTAAGATGAACTGAACCGGACTTGTGCGTCAGTGATTGCGGCCGAGACCGCCTTCTCTACTGGCATGCATGTAGGCGTTGTAACCGTGCTTGTAACTCCAATTGCAGCTATGAAGGCGATATGCACCGCAACAAAGGTGCTGTGAAATTTATGCCACCGTGGCAACATATCCCGTCGCGAAATCGCGTCGTCATCAAGTATAGCACGAAACGAAGAACCGCCCGTCATGATAACACACAACTGCTATAAGAGAAAGCCATATTTATATCAGATAACGATTGAAATTGACCTAATTTGTATCATATATGCCATACAGTGTGAGGGTCTACGACGCATGCACGCATGGCAAAGACATTCGTCCGCCACAGTTTTGGCTCTAAGACTGCACCAATGGGAAGATTGTGGTTGGAGAGGTATCCAATATAAAATACATCACACCACTTCGTAGTTGAATTACATAATGGCCTGTTCTATAAACCGTTGCCTCTGAAGCGTAACTGTCCACGATTGGGATTTTTGTTCCGTTTAATATTGGACGCTTAGCTAATGGTGTCATATTGCACCTAAAACGCAATATTTCCACCTGTCGCTCTTCTTCTAAATTAAAGGCTATCCCTAAAACTGTTAAACCGTCACCACTCGCCTTTCACACCATACATTAAACTCGCTGAACCCCGGTGCCGCATATCTACGTTCAGAAAGAGTGAACAAATATTTACAGCCGCTTGCTTTGTGTTATCAATCAATCACATAGGCCAATCAAACAATAGGCCTGTGAATGCTTTAATTCCCAATAAATCAAGGCTGTAGAAGTGTACATGAATGCACACAAAGGCGCGACGACTGAGCGGAAATAGAGCGCGACCTCGCGACAAGCGAGTTCGCTTCTGTACGCGGAAAAATCGCTTCGCATTGATAATGCACACTTCTGCGTGACATTAAACCAGCCAACTTCCGCAAGCATATTTTCGCACTAAAGGTTTTTGACCAAATATTTCTATCTACAGTCAAATATCCTGCTTCTTTTCATGCCATTTTTCTAGCACTGTTGACGGAACAGATATATATCGAAATTGAACAACGGAATAAAGGCGGAACCGATTCTTTGTAGTACAGAACTTCAAAATTGCTTGAAATAGTTTATTCATAACAATATTAATGTTTAAAGACTTTTAGTCCGGATCTCATCAGTAAACACGCAAGAATAAACGACCTGGGTACGTGATAGAGGCAGACTCTGTTGGTTTGATATCGAATGACCTCGATAGGAAAGGTCTACATCGGCGTGTACTGTTTGCCGATCTCCGTACAAGTATGATACCGCTGTCACGGCTTTTTCAGTTTATGATGCGCAAATATATCATCGATTCGGCCTAGCAAAAGATAAATATTTGCTACGTTAATATTGTCTCTCTACCTGGCGTGACCTCGCTCCGGGTGCAGGTGTTGATCGTAATTCATTTGCTATGTGACGATGTAGGTATGCATGCATATACGTTTATTCAAATGTCCTGATCGAGCAAAACACAGACTGATTCAAGAACTTCCTCCAAGATATGCATTACTCACAGTTGCTCAGACAATACAATTCAGGAAGGGCGAAAGTCCACGTTGAAATTCCCAAGCTTAAAACACGTCGCGTTCAAAATTGTATGCATGACACTCTTATGTCACGTCAACAAGTCAGTACGGGAAATCCAATGCAGTTTCTAACCAAGTTCTGTCTTGATCAGAAAGGTTGCATTGCTAGGTTTGATTCCAGGCTTGGAAAAGTCAAACTTACCAATATCGGTGCTATATAGCAATGGCTCTAGTACCTTATTTAGCACGATCTATCTTTATCATCAGGTGCTCGTGGGAGAATTTGGTTGTTGTGTATATTGCAAGGTTTGGCCAAACCGCAGCATTGGAGTTTTACCTTCTATGTTATTGTCTGCGTAAGTGGCAGCGCCAAACCACAAGAACGTTCGAGAAAACAGGAGCTTAGTTACTGTAACGGCAATATTCAATTCAACATAAGTCAGTCGCCGGTCAATCAACACTAGGGCTACATCTTACTGGTGGGCATCATGGTGGATCTCAAACCAGTATTTTAAATATAACTTTCAGCACCGTACGTGTCGGTTTTAACCGGGTTTATTTCTAGTGCATATTGCTAGCCTATCTGGCGCGCTCGCTCTGTGAGTAAGTAAACCTCAGTGAGCCTTTGTATCGTAAACCATTTTGTATATACTAAGCAGCACAACATTCATGGCTCCAAAATCCTGATGAGAGGTGGACGAAAAGTCTTCGATTAAATAAATTTCGTAGCCATGACTGTTGTGCTGCTTAGTATATTCAAGTTCTGTACCACGAAGAAACTCTGCAAACCATTTTGTCTTTTCGCACGTTTGTTCGTCACTAGATCTATACGGTACCGTATCATACCACAATTATGAGCGTGATCGCAGATGCTATAGCCGACGATTTCCTTGGTCCTTTGCACCTGAAACCTTGGTGGGAATCAGTAAAAGAATACGCATACAAAGCCAGTATTGCTGTGATTGTGCTGTTCTCAGTGTTTGACAAGACCAAATTCAACTGCCTTCCTATTGGCAGTGACTCGAGAGACTTTAACGAAGCACAATCAGCAGTGGTAGACGCCAGGTGTGGCAGTATGTGGATACCTTGGTATATTTCACGCGGTAATCTTATCGCGTTAGCAATGACGGTCGTGACGTATGTGTTATCAAATTACTGGTTATATCAAAGCGGAATTAAAGACAAATTGACTGACCTGTCCACGTTTGGTCGGAGTATCTTAGAAATGAACATGAGCGCTGAGGAAATGCAAAACGCAGCAGTGCTCGCTGTTACATATACTTCTAGTGAGAGGCGTCAACGTCTGCGAAAAAACGTTCAAATTTTATTAAAATATCGAAGCCATGCGGCAGTATCAACATTTTACACTAGGCGATGTTTTGTCGTGATGGTCTGGTCAGGAATCTGCTCCGCTGCGGTACTGTGGGCGTCGATAGCAGAAATGCGCCATCCTTCTACCGTGCCTTGTGAAATAACTGATGGTCTACTACAACTTGGACTTGGTAACACTTCAAATTCATTTGTATGTTTGGATACGGCAACCATTCCAACTGCGATGCTCGAAATAGTGTATGCTTATACCTTACTTTTTCAGTTTTTTGCGATGTTTGTTGCGCTTTGTAGGCAAAAGACTGCAATTGCCCGTGATATCAGTGACACGATGCGAATCAACAGGCGTAATGTAACCACGTCATCAAATGTGTCTGACGCACGGACTTTTTTAATCCACATGATGGGGATCGATCGACGACAAGCCGCAAAAATTCGGTCATTCACGGAGTTTGTGATGTTTAGCGATGCGTTTCCATGCAAACTACAAGAATACGCTGACGAAGCAATAATCGCCGGCGATGTAGAGTATTTTAGAATATTAAAAAAGCGAATCTCACCGAAAGAATTTTGGCAAGCAGTGGAACGGACAGCTGGCATTGTTTTATGTGATGGAGACCGCAAGGCTGAGATGACGCAATGCAAATGGGCTTACGAAGATCCTGACGATGCTGATTATCAAGTTCATTTATTCCTTGATAAAGTATTCCGAATTTCATTTGATAGTAAAGAGTGTCAATATCACAGCGCTGATGATGAAAGCACGCAAACAGACGGCAGAATTATTAATTACGTGCAATTAGACAACCTTAACCATCAAAATGAACGTGGCGGGACAAAAACTATTTCAGAAAAAAAACATTTTGGACAGCGCTTAATGGAAGCATCGAAATGGCATTTGTTATTTTGTTGTCCACTGACTTTTGATCAACCTGAGCTGCTAAAGAATATTAAATCTGACTTATTAGACGATGAAGGAAGATCGTGCTTGTATTACGTCTTACGGAGATCTTCAATGGATAAATTATTATCAAGATTTCTACTATTTGACCAACTAATTACAGTTATCAGTGAAAAAAATATAAAGCTGGTACATTTTGATGGAAAAAGTATGACGCCAGAAGATTTCTTTTACGAAAATTATCAGGGAACTTTTCGTGGGAAATTCCCTGATTTTAGACTATGTAAATCACCTGGAAAAGACCCTACAAGCAACGAATGTGACGCAGAGTTAAAACAAATACTCGAACAGTACGATGATAATAATCACAAAGTAATTTCATTAAAATTAAGCAAAATTAAGCTTACACAACTTGACGTACCTGAAGCTTGTAAGATTGCAGAAAAGGCAGCGCATAAAAAACATTGGGAAGTTCTGGTTGCATTAATCAACACGTATATAGTTGTACAGGAGCAAGGAAACCGTCCTCGCGTTCACGGTCTTATCGGCAATGACATTTTTGGGTTGCGCAAATCTCAGTATCTTAAACAAATCTGTCAAGAATCTCTGAAAAGGCAAAGGTGCAAAGTGTATTTCACCCCAACAGCTGCGGAACATATTTTATCAATCATGGACCGGGACATCAGACGAGATATGATCAGTTGCATTCGCCGATGTCAACTACCGAAAGACGCAAAGGTGCGACTTGAGGAGATCGCCAGACAAGACTAAATGCGATGCACTGTAGAGCAATGTGGATTTTGATTTCATAAGCCATAGTCATGTATTAGCACTGTTCCCTATGCTGAACTGCTATAACTTTCTTCTGTAATGCATGCTGAATATTATTAATTGTGATCGTTCACAATCGGATCCACTATAATTTTCGTTTCGTTTGTGACAGTAATTTAATCTTAATCTTTCAAATTTTAGAGTTGCACGATTCTTCACTGCTGGAGGCATGTACGGGTCAATACTTAAGGTGTAGATCACGCTATACTCATGCTTTCGATACTCACTGCCGACACGCCCGAAATGATATTTAGTCACCAATGCAAGATTATTGAATACGATAGTTAGGTTGTATTACTTGCCCAGTAGAAATAAATCGCTCCCGTAAGTCTGCAAGCCGGAATAACAGTAACGGAAAGTTCAATTTTGCACGAGTATGGTTGCGCTTACTACATGAAATCCATTGCGCACAACACCGCAAAACATCAGAAATATCGCCGGTCGGGCTATCATTTGACAGCGCTTTTGTGCACTGATAAGAATAAGGTGATCAGGGGAGAATTACCTTCGATACGCAATGATAGGTTTTGGCAAAAATTCAATAAAGAAGATCAGCGAAGTCACTGGCCGCTACACTAATTTCCGGCTTTGGCCGTTTGAAAAAGCTCCAAACTATCATAAATTTATCCTTCAATTCATGCCCATTTCAAAGCGGATTGAAAACAGAAAAGACTTGAATGCTACATACGAGATGTCGTTTTAACGTTGACGTCATCGTAATGAAGCCGTGAATGCGCAAAGGCGTGTAGTATTGACCAACGATTACGGAGGCGAATCGGACTGAGTGCAGCGCCTGATAAAATTGAAAAAAGTATCAGCGTGTTTGTTCTGAAGAGTACAATAGGGTTAAAGAGATCGGAGTCACACCCACGGGTGGCAGCGTTACGAGTATAGAATGGGATTGCCAAAGATGTATGGATAATTTCCTGTTTAGTATTCCTGATCAGTTATAATACATCTAAATCATGGAAACAGGAAATATAGCTCTACTGTTTGTGTTAGTGATCAATTTTTCACCATGGAAACAGGAAAAATGGTGTTTTGTTTTCATGGAAACAGGATATGTTGTTATTTAGTACAACTGATCAATTACATCATGGCAACAAAGCGCTGCTGCCCATTGTCGATCTAATCGGGCAGACAGGCAATGCGCAAGAGAGACTTGGAATGAGTCGCACTCTTAGTTGCGAATATGAGCTTGTGGGTAACCTGTTATGACGTCAAAAGTTGTGACGTCACTCGTTTGACACACCCAGATGAAAATGCTAGATCAGCGCTTAATTCGCCTATGCGTTAAGCTCGTCGAGTCAAGATGAGCGTTAGGTCGTGAGCGTATGATTTAACCAGTATTGCCGTAAGCCCGTAACTATGATATCGCAAATCGCTGTATTGCGTCTGAATCATTTCGAAACTTCTGGAACGAACGTTAACATTATTTAAGTACGGTAGACGAAATTTCTAACACAGCTTGACATAAACAAGCTCAACGACTGCTTTCGCATCATTAAATAACGTCAGGGTACTTATGACGCAGGTAAGGAGAAATGACGCAAGCCCAAGACCAAATATATAGAGTTGTCAACCACCGTAAGCGCACAGGATTTTGCAATCTGTGATGCAGATGGCTAAAGATTCGCGGAAAAGGTCGACGCATCGTGGGCAGGACACCGGTTTAGCGTCAGGCGGTAAAATGATCGGAGACAGTTTAAGGTTAACGGTGAAAAGGGCGAATCTGTAGAACGGTAAACCAACGTCTACAGCACCGTACGATACCAGCGGTACCGGTACCCTACTGAATAATAACGATCACTACGCCGCCGTAAATAGTGAAATATTCCGTACTCACCCACTGCATATTCTGTTACTTGTAGATCGTTATCATTAGCCTTGCACAACGCAATCTACCTCTTCAATTTGTTGAATCCATATCCATCGCAAGCAAGCCGTGCGTTATCCAGGTACAACAGAAAACCAAAGCGTCCTACGCCTAGATCAACAATCTGCGTCACAATGAAGAATCTTAAATTATTCGCGCTGATTGGCTTATGCATCGCTTGTTGCATCACAGGTGAGTACTTGGTTGATAACGTGAATTTCAAACACACCTTGGGCGTCCCAATCGGCGATGCTCGTGGTTATGCGTGCTGATTTCGTCGGAGGTTTCACACCCTTTCTCCACCATAGCTAGCCACAATTGTCAGGGACCTGTGCGGTATATATACTTTGCTGCCTGGAAGTTAAGCATTCAGCTAGTCGGCTTAGTCAAAACTTTAAAGTTTGTGAAGCATTTTCGACATAAATATGAGTATATTTTTACAGAGTCAAACGGATTTTTCTCAAAATTGTTCAAACCACACAAATTCCCCGACATTTTCAAGACCATTGGGGTGCCAATTACGCTCCCTCCCCCATTTCGGAAGCCATTCTTTCCTTGGATCCCTGAGAAACCGATCACGACCACCACCAACGACGACAACGCCCCCACCACCACCGCCACCAACGACGGTCCCACCGCCCCCTTCAACGCTTCATCCTGATGACATCATAATAGAGATTTGCAACGAGGATATAGTGAGTAAACAAATTGTGCATCATATCATAATTTGTGACGTAATCGTTTGATCGTGCACGTCATCTGACCTATCTATCCCGATACTCTTATGCTCAAGCTTGCCACTCTGCCGTATACTACACCTCCGCTTTGCAATACAGGACTAGTCACTAGTAATACAATATTACCTATTTCAGGTTTAACATGCGCCAGCTCTATATCACTTTACCTGATCTGGGCACTATAGCAATACATTAATCCATTACCAATTTCGCGTTGAATATAAGCCGTCTGTACGCCGTCCTGCCTAATACAATCTTACCTATTACAGAGAGAATGCCCGTGGAGTACGGACGAACTAGTCTCGAAAATTATCGAGCGACAGAACATCGATACTAGTATCGAATTCAACGGAGAGGTAAGCATAGTAGATTCAGTCAGTACCACCCACGTAACGCCCAACATTTGAACTTCAAGGGAGAAGTGCAATTCCAACTTTTTCATGATATAAGAAAAATGGTCCTTTTCGCCATAGGGCCATTTGGGCCAATGGTCAATGAAAATCGATATTTCTTTGATACCGATCGACAGCAAAGCTAATTACCAGTGCAACAGCAACGCGTGACTGTGATTGACGTGGCGCGAGCGCGAGGCGTTATTTACGAGGCAGCCACCTCCGGCCATGGAGTGTCGAGTGCGATGCGAGGTGATGACGGGATTCGAACTTGTTTCGACGAATTCGCGAATACTGTAACTCTTTGGACAATATGACCACTGCCAGCCTTCATTTTAATACATTATCTTCCTTTTGAGTCAGCATCATGGTTAGAGCGCAGTGACCTTATAAGTATACAAATGACGCTCACAAAAGAAACAGAAATCTAGTACATTGAGTTGCGTTGATTGTCAACTACTAAGGTTATTAACGCCAGGTCGATGCTCAGTGTATACGCGTCAATAGCCCGGATCTCTATTATAATCACGGCTCTCCGCACTTCCCCGATGGCCGATACCGACTGCCAAGTAGGGAAGGAACGGATACCAATTTTAAAGTCTTCGATTTGACTCGGTCGGGAATCGAATCCGGAACCTCCCGATCAGAAAGCGGAAAGTCTAACCCACTCAGCCGACTGTACGGTCCCCGTTTTATTTTTTAACTTTGTATATTGCTCATGTAGGGTAAGTCAGTTGGACCCACAATCAACCCATCAAAAGTGGGTGATAGACTGAAGCCAGAAATCGGAGCGACGGTATCTCCAGGACATGGAACAGGAACTTCTGGAATTGGAGGAACAACGAATGGTGTTCCTAATATTTGCATACCTTTCGGAAAGAAAAGTCGCAGCCCAATTGCCTATATCATTAACTGCATAAACTATCTCTCTGACACCACCATACCACATTACACTAGCAGTAAGTGTTGCGGTTTTGAAATTTATAGCGTTTTCAACCCTACTAAGGTAACGTACGGTAGGTCAATACATACGGAGCATATATACGTCATTAACGATCATTAACACAACCATAAACCCTCCGCACTGCCTCGATTCTGACTGGCGTTTGCAACTGCTCAAGTTATCAGTCATGTGAATCCCTATATCACACGATCTCGACGTATCATGTTCGCAACTGCACAATGATGCACGGCTTATTCATGCGACATGTTCGCTGGGCAAAAATGACAAAGCTCCCGGACCAAGGTCTTTCCCAAGCCCGGGAAATAGCGTGCCAGATTCGATATCCTGAATAGAAACCCACACCCTCGAATAATATGTCACACTCGCATTCAATTACAGGACGGAACGCCATGCTCGGCTGCTTCAAGTGTAGATATCTCTGCGAGTTGGGAAGCTTATCCCAATATCTATAAATGCCACGTAACAATCGCTCAACGTCATAATGGATCACGACTATGACATCATTATGATAGACTTTCCTATTTATGCTTTTGTAGCAGGAAATATATATAAACAAATTAATATCCAGTTTTCCTAAAAAAATATAAAAATATTTCAAAATACACAAGAGAAAAACGCATATACGTTGGTTATTTTCACGCGTACTAGCGTAGATGCAGGTACCATAGTGTTGAATTGAGACTTGGGTATCGTACACAAACTGACCTTGCAACCTTACTACCTTAGTCTTGCCGATGGGGTCGCACTAGCAGGCGGATAATGTGGACCAAGTGGAAATACCGATACGAAACCTTGTCCTCGATCCCGCGGCGATCCGTTTACTATCAGTAATTCTGCACGGTCAACTTCCCCTCGATCCTGCGGTCAGCCATTTACTATCAGTAATTCTACCCGGTCCACGTAGTCCGCATTTTAGTATGGCTTCTTGCCTATCATCTGTCCATAGACAAACCCTCGTAATGCAAAATACAACTAAATCGGCCTGTCGCCTTGCCTCCAGCTGCTTGTACATTGCAAAAAAGCTAATGGCGTATTGCTGTTTGTGATGCGTTAGTGTCTCTTGAATGCTGGTCACAGACTGGCGTTAATTAGTTGATTACTTGATTACTTGATTTATTGATTGCTTGGTGAGCTGATTACTGTTAAACACATAAACCATAAACCACAGTCATATCGTACGCTTATTTTGTACACAGTGTGGTCACTTACGATGTGTAACGTTGTAGCCGTTTTCTAGGAGGCTAGCTATAGCTATAGCAACAGGTAGACTTGTTTTCATTTGTATTCCAATACGATCGTAAACCAAGAGTACTCCGAAGATCACGAGCACGCGTACAGCGGCATCGGGTCAAGAATCATGCGCAGTCATGCATATCACCAAAGATAGCGATACTATTTTGTTTCCAGCAGTGACCAGTACGTAGACCATGAGCAAAGGACGAATTGCTATCGGGCAGACACCCAATGATAAATTCTCACCAAAGTCAAAGGCGCTTTAATCCGCCGTGTAGGCCCGAATATTGAAATTCAAAGAGGAAAGGAAACTCATTTTATTCCAAGTGTTAAAAATATGACTCATTATTGACATATTCAATATTGATATTTAATTCCATATACATTAAAACAATCCCTGAATATTGATGGTTTCATTTGTTGACGTCAGCAGCGCAGCTCTTCATAAGTAAGTGGTCTCGCCCCCGAGCTCGCACAGATACCGACATTTAAGACAACCTATCATTGCGTTTCGACCTGTGGAAATCAACGATTGTGGGTTTACTTGATCAAGGATCTGATCTGTGAAAGCTTGTGATATTTATTCCAATAAGCCGGACTGGATGTTAAATCTGGTGTAACGGTCAAAGACTTAAAGTCTACACTACAAAGTCAGTCTACCCTACGTCATACAAACTTACGTTGGGTATACTGCGTTATTGTAGTATCAGAAAGATATAGAACGCAATCTATTCTATACCGAACAGGGTTACTCAATTTCACCCCAAACGGCAAACAGATTATGGGGACTCCGTTACTCGTAACCGTAGATCCAGGTGGGGTACCTCCTGGAGAGTCTGTTGCACCAAGTGGGGGCTCCAGTTCATACCCAACTTCATTTGGGTTAATAGTCGTCCCAACCGATTCACCCTGGAAATAAGATGCACTCGTTACTGACAATCGCACCGACAGACAAGTGTATTCCAATTTAGAAGGACTTAGCGGTATTACTTCGCCACTGAAATCTGTTGTGTCGGCTCCTTGTCGTTCTATTATCTTGGCGGTAAGTTCCTCAGCTGTCCATTCACATTGTTGCTGTGTAGTAAAACATCAGAAAATTTGTAATGTGGAAGATCAGCCTGATAGTCTGGATCTGAGCCACCAGACCTCTTGAATAAACAGAGCGGATGGGTGTGCCAGACTGTCCAATCGCTTTATTGAGTTGTGGTGCGACCAATGTCGTCCATGTTTTTTTTGGAGGTATTTCTAGAGATATACGAACGTCGCGATAGACTGCATCCCAAAACGGTAGCGACATTTTCGAAAGCAAGTCTATGGATTAATAATAAAGAATTCCAGGGTCCTCTATTGTAAGAGAGGCCTCGCACCCCGAGTAAAATTTGACCGAAGGGAGCTCAGCGTTACTATACATAATAAACATAACTGCATTTATAGTATTTCTGGTGGCTAGTAAACTGCTGAGGCTAATATTGTCTTACGATGTTTTCTAGACAAGTTGCGATCTGTTCATCAATTTCATTGTACTCTGTGTCAGGAGATGGCGGCGGCGGCTTCGTGGTCGGTATCGTGGTTGTTGGTACGGTTGTCGTTGGAGTAGTCGGCGGGGGAGGAGGGGGAAGAGCAGTCGTGTACGTAGTGCTTTGAATAGTGACTAAATGCAGAATAAACGGGGTGTTGTTTAGAATTTATGGCGTTATCAACCCTACTAAGGTCATGTATACGCCAGGTCGATGCTTTGTACATGTGTCATTATATTTCTAGTTTATAGCTAGGATCACTATCACAACCACATAGTGTTAGTATAGAGACGTAGGAGAGACGTCTCTATAGTGTTAGGCATTTGAAATACGTTGAAACATCACAGAGCGCCGACTCACGACGTAATTCGATCTGCGCACTAAATTTTAAAACATTACTCACCTGTGACGTAACAAGTAGCGTACAACGTAATAATTAACAATCTATTCATGGTCGCCTTTGTCACCAAACAGCGTTGTCGAAGAATTTACGGATACGATAACGAAGAAAAAACAAAAACGTAAAATTGTAAACTATGTTCAGTTCAGGTTCATCTTTATCCGCCCCTGTTGGTTCGCAGCCTATGACTACCTGTCTGCCTTCTTAGTGGTCCTAGCGTGAGTAACTCTGTCAGCACCTTCAAAACGGCTGAGTCGCTTATATAGGAGCCCATATAGGCCTATCGTAACGTAGAGCCTGACTTTCCAGCTTATAATGGCTCAAAAGAGACAATATGTGAACATTTTCATCGTGCTGGCGAGTGTATAGTTAACACTACTGAGCATTTAGCTCATTATCGGCGATTTGCACGCATCTGGTCCATAGGCTATATGCAGTACAAACGACTTCTGGCGACTCGGTGGCGCTTTCATGATATCCTCAGGATACGCAAGACTGATATTCTCCTAACCCGCAAACCGAGAATTGAAAATTTCACAAATAGATGTTTTTCACTTTTCACATGTGACGTCATTGAGATTATTCATCAAGCGATTATGACGACGCTAAAATATCGATTGCTGTTTACAAATGCGGCAAGGTCTCGTGAGGCTTTATTATGTAAGTTGAAACCCTGGCACCGGGCCAGAGCGAAACTCTAATTCCAAAAATGTCATCAGTTCTCTAGTAATGTCTAAATTCCCTTTATTCCCAGCCAGCCAGCCAGCCAGACTGACATTTAATCATTTCTATATACGGAGTGTACAGGAGACATTGATATGATCTGCATAGGTCTTCGAGCTCAAACCTTCCCTCAAGGTCATATCACGGATTGCAGTGATGATGATTTGGCCTACAATTGCGTCTGCTGAGTACGTGAGTAGGGGTCCTAGATGCTACACATTTACTTTCTCACTATTAATGATCCTGTAAGCTACACCCAAGCTGACGAAATGCGCTCGCCTATACGATCAGGCGACACCGAAAACTGAAACCGTAGGAAGTTGAAATTTCTCAAGAAATCGTGAATACTTGTGTGAATGAATTGAAGTAAATATTGGCTTGTAATTTCCTTTGCAGTTGACCATTCAAGTAACCCGATACTGCATGCTACCTCTTCTTCTTTCGTTTGGAATTGTTGATATTTCTTCAGACTAGAAGTCAAGGCAGACACTGCTGACTGGTGGCCTCATCAATCACTCCTTTGGGTTGTTTGTTTGGCGAATAGATAATATGGTCTGCGGTTTGCTCCTCTGCCCCACACTCGCCTACATGCTACGTGGCCACAGACCACAGCGTATCTACTGTCGTCCGTCAATCCTGTTATTATGGGCCCAGTACAATGTTATTACTAGTGACTGGTATGAAAAACCTAGACGAAGCCACCACGCAGGGGCTGCTTTATGGCAGCCCTGACTTCTAGTCCGAAGAAAGTCATGAAAGAAGGGCCTTACTGGTGATAAGCATCAGTCCAATTTTGCCAATAATAATGACATCTATACTACGAATTCTTAGGGTCTACACGTTAGCAGTTACGACACTTAGTAGGATCGATGTTCCAGGCGTGATCCATTTCATTACCGTAGCAGGAGGCGACTATATAGTCGATGAGCCAAAGTTTGATCGAACAAGCGTGCATGACAGTGGCAAAAAGCCAACAAGGCACACAATCGATACATCGTAAAGCAATGCCAACTGAGACGTTGCACAACACAAAATTATAGTATCACGTTGAAAAAGTGATTCGCTATTCGCACAAGTGATATTTGTGGAGACAGTGACGCTATTGCGCTCGGGAACTTGGCAAAAGTCTGAATGCAGAAGGCACTGATGCTGGCGATCAATATCAGTTTAGAAACCAATCCGAATCTTAATATTAAATCAGTTAACATCAGCCTTTGATCTCGCGCGAGTTCATAACCAAAAGCCTTGAGGCAAAGGATGAAATATTTGAGATTTCGTGAAGATACTTTCTAACACTGTATACGTGTATACATGCAAGCTAGATAGATACCAAACAGTGTAATTATGAAGATTGCAGGCGATAACTGTTTCGATTAAACTGGAACGCTGTGACAGCGTATTCGTGTGCTGTATCGTCTGTGGATGTACGATTGCTAGCTATAGCGGGTCCGAGATCAGGTTGAACACAGTGAGCGACGGAAGGTGGTCCAAGGTTATTACAGATTTAGCAAGGGCTTCGTACACTGTTATGTCGGCGATAAATTTCGGTACGTCAATCTCGTGATACGGTAAATTGGGTATGGCTACTAGAATTGCATTTTTCATCGAATCTTTAGACGCTCGGCTTTCGACATACGGGAATTCAAGTTGAATTGGTCCCCATTTTGTATTAACGGCTCTCAGGGAGCAATGAAGAATGCTATTTTCGGTCAAAAGCGCAGCTAAACCACAAATGCATCGAAATCGCCGTGTGTCATACATTTCTGAACAGCAAACCGCATTAACTTCAATTTACGATCAAATGAATACAAGTTTTCGTGCAAGTGGCCAGCGTTTAGTCTGTTTTTGTGCATATTTGGTTGAATTACTTCACAAAAAATTTGATGCCTAGAGCAAGTTTCGATGTCTTGGATCTTAACCTAAGGTAATAATTAGCATAACTGAATGATTGGTGATTTTACCGATTTCAAATCACATGGTTATGTCTGTGTTGGAATGCGACGATGTTTAGTTGTCAAATAATCAGGGAAATTTCCGCGCATTGCGCAAACAGCTGACTATGCGAACGTATGGATTTCGTTTCGAAATTTATTATTCTTTAGCAAATTGAAAACATGGTATGCGTAGAGTCAGCGAGGATGGTAGCCACGATAGGAATCTATACCATGTTGCGTACTGCCACACAGGGACACAGAGCACAACCTCTGTCTAAGAAAATGAGAGGGAAGCACCAACAAGTGGCATACACAGAATCAATATGCGAGGATGATATGATATTTCTATAGAATTTAGGATCATCTAATCAAAGCAATGACTTTATTTTGTCAGAGGTTACGTTACGATCTGTTAATACTTTGATCTGCAATTCAAGTCATGGCGTTGGAGTTGATCATTGTGACAGCAATTCTATTGGTACTGCCTGATGGTAAGTAGCGAGATTTCTAACGAACGCGACAATGTGTGCGGCCGATTTATCAGCTTTTGACAGATTATATCGATTGATCCTTACTTGACTGACTTCCGATACTGATGTCGCTAAAATACGAATTCATCGGGAGAGATATCGGCCAGGTCCGTTAGCTGGTCAATCTATGCTTGTTATTAAAAAGCTTTTACGTTATAGGCTACCCCTACTACCAACTAGGCCTACTGCTTGGCCTCTGCTACTTCAACTACTACCACCCGATAATTTATAGCAGAAATTGACACTGCCTTCCTATCTAGTACAAGGTCAAAGGTCGGATTGTTACAACAAGCTTACTAAGAAGACAGGAATCATTACAAGCCCTGGATATCCACACGATTATCCGCCAAATTCATTATGCGAGTACATTCTCAGAAGTGCAGGCGATTACTACATTGAACTAACTTTCACAAACTTCAAACTTGAGCAACCGTCTAATGGATTAAAGACAGATTATATAACGGTAAGTAAAGGCGTATTTATTGACTGATTACGTCCGCTCCTTGCACGGGACACGTCCCATGTTGGCTACATGAGGATCATGATAACGGTTATATTTTGGTGTTGACTGCTACGGTCTTATACACCAGAATCAAAATAAAGTAATCTTAAACAGAATCATGACGTGGAACATAAAATTGATCTGAGCAATTGCAATTTAAATTCAATGTGTGTAAGAAAATGCACTATAATGTGGCCTACTGCATTTACTCCACGGTGTAGCGATTGCGATTGTCGATTGCGCTGATTGGTTGATTGGTTGATTGGGTTGATTGCGTTGATTGGCTGGTTGAGTTGGTTGATTGATTGCGCTGAGTGGTTGATTGATTGATTGACAGAATCAGCAACAGCGACCAGCTGCGGCTAGTGTTTTTGCAGGGTGATTTGTCGAAATGCATCACGAGTCCTATTAGAAAGGAAATATCGCAATACGCAATATTTTCACACCTTCCATATATATTGCACGCACCGTGTCGGCAGGTGGCACAGGGTTACATGTTATACATGTGACTGGGTGAGACATGACCTGACCTGAATGCATATAATATACTGTAGATATTTTTGTAGGTTTTTGATGGAGGGGTGAATAACCGACGGCAGAGTCTTACATTCAACGGGTCTCATAGCGCACCGTTCACGATTCGGTCAGAAACAAACAGACTTTTGGTCACATTCTATAGCGACAGAAGATTCGCATATTCTGGATTTCGAGCAAAGTACAGACGTGAGTCTCTAACCCAGACATGGGCAAAATGACACCCGGTCAATGTTTCAATCCAGTCCCGCCGAAACACCAAAATTTTCTATTATTAACCTTGTTAGGTATAATGCGTCAATTTCATATTTTATTTTGCCCCGTACAGAAGATTCACAGCCGATTTTAATGTCCAGCTTCGGTTTACTGAGAATTATAACATTCAAAAGTTTTCGGAGCTCTGCTCTTTTATCATGTAAATTATATTTCCCTGCAATTCTGATGCTCTAACCGGTCAGCGAATCCTCACGAAAAGAATACTGTTATATACAATTTGGCCAATATGTGAATCGCATATCTTAATTTTTAGATTTGAAAAAATGTCAGCCAATCAGCGTAGAGCATGGACAAGTGGATTGTGACGTTAACAAACTCGGCTGGGTTTCACACTGTAACGTCACATGTGATAAAAAATTCACTCTGGTCGGCGAGCGACGAGTTCAATGTATGGTAAGAAGTAAGGCTTTTTAGCGGCGTGTCGATAAATGGCGTCTTCATCTACTTAGGGTCATGTGTCGTCAGGTGTCGCCAGAGGTTAATGCATCCTACGCGATCTCGATATTTTCTGTTCACACGCCAGGTGTCGCTATTGCTACCAACAAGATTGCGGCATTTTTGGGTTATAGCCACAGATCAATATTAACTACCACTCTACAACCGTCCACACTCTCCCAATAGCCGATACTGACTGTCAAGGAATAGAGGTCGAAGTAATTCTCCTTGGGTTATGAAAAGTGTCAAAATTGAGAGGAAATTGTGCGCTTAACGGAGATTTGGTCGGTTTTTGCCGCATTTGAGGCCGTTACACCAAGACAGCGGAGAGTTATCGCACACCAGTCTAAATGCTTGGTGTGTACCGCAATATCATTTACCATTAACTCTTGATTTTGTTCAGGATGGCAAATTCCCGAACAAACCAACTTGCGTTGTGCGTCCGGAGTACGCTTGCACTTCACAGAACTTTCGCGATATATTCAAAAAGACTTCTAAAACATGGTGGATAACATTGAACACGTGCGACAAGGATGAAACCACTGGTACGTGACGTAAATTGCTATCAGCAAAAGTACAGTGCCACCACAAATTTAAAGCTCATCATACTATGAGTATAGTAGAGCTGATATGGGGGACGATCGCATATCCATAACAGTATAATGTCACCACAAACTTAGCGTCCAAAACCCCTTAAAGCTGAGAACAATCAGATAAACAATGGTATAGCGCCATCTCATATTTGATCTCCGGCCTCAGTTTATTTGGAAACAAGTTCATAAGCTTTAGGAGACCCTTCTTCGACGGGTAAAGTTGAATAAACCAGAGGCTGGATGATAAATTAGAGTTAACACTTTACTCTGGCCAGTGTCTGATTATCCGCCATCGGCTACACTCTCCATTCTCCCATTGAAACCACCTAGAACAGACCTGCAGTGTTAGCTCCTTCTTTCTTGTCCTAGCCCATCAGTCTTGTCCGCTTCCCAAACAGAATGAGCCAAATGTCTTTCTTCCGCAGGCGAGATCAGCAAATGCAATTATGAGTGTGCAAACAACTACGTCGACACCGGAAATGGTACAATCGAATGCATTGATGGCGTCATTGAAAACGAGGCTCAATGCTCCCCTGATCCTGACGTCATAGAGAAATGTTTAGAGGCGGATAACACCGTAAGCATAACCCAAAATCGACTAAAATTTGTGTGCGTGTGAGCATGCGCGTATAAGGGATATGGTGCTTACAACAGTAATAGGCTTTGTGGAGAAGATCGTCACTGAAGTCATGTATATATTTGTAGTACGTTTAACAGTGTAGCCTATAGGGTGATGTCTCGCTTAATTGACAGGACAGGTTTCCCATTCCGACTATCTTTGTTTCGCTGATGGCCGATACCGATTTCATATACAGGTTGGCGAGGAGGCGGATTAAATCGTACCGAGCGATTAGGTTGACTATTGTCGTGACCTATAGCAGAAACTAGACGAAGGTTTCCTAGGCTTTTATTAACTGAAATTCCAACGTAACTGAACAGAAGACAAGACCATTATTAATCCTAAGCACGCAATCCGAACAATCGAGGACAACCGTCCCACAGCACATCCGAAACAGAATGAATGAACAAACACACCACAACACATTACAAAACACAACGCCACCAAGTGACCGAAGTACCGGAGCGTAACTACACCACAACTATCATATCGGTTTTGAATAAAATCAATATCGATCTGTCTCTAACTTGACAATGTTATCTTATTTATAGAGTGCCTGCCCGCTATCTGACCAGGATGGATTCACCGCGATTCTGGAAGAAGACTCTAAAAGGCTGGAAGAAGTCGGTATGGTAAGTATTATTTTTATTCATACTAAAGGTGGCCCGTTTCTTCAGAAGGCCTTAGAAACATGCAGCAGACATATTAAACAGTAGCTTAGGATAAGAAGAATGAAATAGTTTAGCGTTGGGTAGACCACTGGGGAAAAAGTCGTGAATATCGGATATAGTAATAGACCAATTGTTATTGGTTTTTACTATTTATCCTCCCGATGTTTGTTAGAGTGGGGATCAAAAATGTAAAGATCGGCCTTAATGCATTGGTTGAGCCGACGCATAATTATAATCAGTAGATCTCATCATTCTTGACCACGTCTAAAATCCCGACGCACAGCTCAGAGTCTAGTGGCCGGGTTGCGCTGGAAATTTCGCCGGGATAAAACATGTCTATGACCCGTGAACGACACCTTACATAAGCCCTGCTAAAATTTCAAATTTATTTTTTGCTTCAGTTTGGCAGAGTAGTAGGGGGCAACTCCGCCAGGACTTATAGATGTGACAAACAAGTCTGTCGTAGGATGCGATCAGGAAGATATTATTGGTCATGTCCTAAGTATGCTAAAGTATGTCAGTTAGTCTTCAAGGAGTCTCAAAAAACGCGTAAGTATATATTTAATTCCGAATAACCCAAGGCTGGATGTTAAATCTGTGGTGAATCGTCTTTACGATGTCTGTTGATCGTCTACCATTATATTCTTCGATATGGGTCTCCGGTTCGATTCCAGACATTGATTCTTCACGATATGCGAGGCAAACGGGTTCCAAAAGCTTGTGTGTGCATTTCATATGACGCTGGGAGGTTAAATTTGTTCAGGCTCCGAAAAGTTCGGCCCACCTAACGAGAAACGGCTTCTTCTGATCGAAATGTTCCGTGTTCAATTCCAGACCGAATCAAACCAAAGATCTTAATATTGGCATTCGCTCCTCTATGCTTGGCAGTCAGTATCGGGAGTGTGAGGAGGGTTGTGGTTGTAATAATGATCCGGGCTTTTAACCGAAAGTATCGGCGCATGCACTAAGCATTGACCTGGCGTGTATTACCTCAGTAGGGTTGAAAACGTCACAAATTTTAATTCAATCTTCTGTTGTTCACAGGTCGGCTCAGAAATACAATATGCGGGAAATGTCAAAAGAAGGGATGCCGAGGGCGCGGCTTATTTACTACCTTTTACAAACCATAACCACGTCACTACTTCCGCGTATCTTTGACCTTTGACCAGCGATCTCAATATACAATAGGATTAAATATTTGCTGTGTAAAAATTATGAAGGTTTTTCGAATCATTTTTAAAAATTAATTCAATTTCTGGTGAGGTCACTTCCGAATTTTGTAGTGACTTTGTGATGCAGCAGTCGTTGGTTGTTTTGACGCTCAGGTACGCCGGGTCAGTATTTATGCTCCGACTGGGGGGAATATAAAGTACTTAATATACATGGTCATCAGTCTTACCACGCTAAGTAGGAAGACCGCAAACCAGCCAGATACTAAAAAATTCTGACTGTGACCATTGTCACCAAACGTTCGTACCACGGGTTCATTTCGATTTTCACCACTAGGTGTCTCGGTATGAGTTTTCTTACGACTTTCAGATGGTTCAACTTTCGATGTAATCATTGTCTTGGAGGTAGTGAGAGAATTTTCACTTCCCACAGGAATACAGTCTACGGCGTAGCTGTATGTCGATATGGTACGCGTTTGTACACGACGGGTTGAAACGTTCGTCCGCTCGTTCGATTTGCTTGAAATTTTGCGTTGAGTCTTTGGGCGCGATTTGCCCTTCGATTTTGACGGAGGGTCCACTTCCTTTCTGACATCATATCCTGTTTTTTCTAATTCATTTTTATTTCCAACTGATGACGTAGTCGTTGTATTTGGATTGCTTTCTTCTCGCATTTCTCTCGTATTTTCTATTCTCTCGTTTTCAGATGTGATACCTCCTACCACTAGTCCAGTGAGTCCACTGCCACAACAACAGGCGCCCATAGATTTAACGCCCAGCCTTGCTGTATTGCTTGCTCGCAACAACTTAAACGACTCCAGATACCGAGCTGTGAAAAGTTATCAATATCAGCATAAGTTCTGACTTTGGAGAATATAGAGGAGCCAATGGCGGACGATCGTATCGTAAAAAAGTATTCGCCTAAGATTTGACGTCCAGCCTTGGTTCATGGCCAAGAGTAGGCCATGCTTGGTTTATTGAGAAACATAACATTCGCAAGCTCTCCATCTCCATCTGATGAAGAATTGAAGCTGCGAAGGCTTGTGAATGTTGTAGTTCTCAATAAACCAAAGCAGGAAGTTAAGTCTGCGGTAAATGTTCTTAGACTGTAACAAATATTAATCAATTTAAACAATAACGAAAGCCAAATCTGTCCTTGCGATCAGTCGAATAACAACCTCAGAAGCCGAGTCGGTTAGCTAGTCGCCCGATCCTCAAAGTGCCTGTTTACATTGCCTCGTTGTCGAGCGAACGCAGCAGCGTACTTCAATATACGTTGTTGCTGGTTTTGATTTAATGACGTTTTGAACTACTAAGGGTATGTAGGCCTACGCCATGCCGATACTTCTAGTACTCCTACATTCCATCAAACACAACATACCACACTCCCTCGATACTGACTGCCAAGCAAAAACAGAACTGATTCTAATACTAAAAATCTCTGGTTTGAATCAGAAATCGAACTTGTATCTCCTAAGCTGAGAATGAACAATGCACAGTTAAGTCATTGTCACACTCGGCCGACTAGGAGGTCCTTTACCGTATCGACGCGAATATCGACGCGACTGACGACTACTGAATCTATATATGAGCCTAACTGTTAGGAACGCTTTCTGGGAAAGCAGAAAGCACGCGTGATTAAAGTACAGCAATATCCGTTTAACTCGGATTCAAATTTTCCCAAACGTATCGTAATGTATATATTCCTCGCTACTTCATGCGGCATGATCTCGCCACTAACACTCTACTGAGACATATCGGTAGAAGGAGACACATGCTCAGCATGGAATTTCGTGGGGCGCCAAGGAAATTGATCACGTGACCGGTGACGTCACCGGGAATAAGAGAACTGTAGCGGTAAAGCGACAGAACGGGCTGTACGCATGGCGGGTATTTCCACCCATTTAAATGTTCTAACAACAAGCCTTGTAACTGAGTCAACAACTTGATTGTCTAGTACGTCCCCAAAACTGTAGATATACTCTCCGGCACCAATAACCGCAGCAGCACTGTGGATTTTTTAGGTCCTACCTGTACAAGCCCCGACACCATTTTGGTGACACCTTTTTCAGTTTGGCCGAGTGGTTTGGCAGTCCGCCTTCTGATCGGGCGGTTGCTGGTTTGATTCCCGGCCGAGTCAAAACAAAAACTCTAAAATTTGTATCCGTTCGGACTCTGCTTCGTAGTCAGTATCAGAGGAAGTGCCGATGGCTGTGGTTGTGATAGCGGCCCGGGCTATAACCCAGAAGTATTGACCTGACATAGAAGACGTTTTATTACCTTAATAGGGATAAATTCGGACAAATATATGAAACGGGCCTTCGTTTGATACGAATATTGACGCGCTCAAGAAATCTGTACCCTATTCAAAATCGTAAATCACCTACCGATACTTTGCATTTCCTGTGACGTAAGCTATGCTAGACTTTGAATAAGGGATATTGATGTCTTAGGAGAACTTAGTTATACGTCACAGGTTAAACTAAATAACCTGAATGGTGGCGTCTCTTCCGTATAGCTGCTATTTTATATTCCGTGATAGAAGGATAGGAGGCAGATTTTTTTTAGTTAGGATTTTCCGAGACTACTGCTATATGATATGATCATTGGTAGATTGTAGTAAAAGTCGACCGGTATTGATTTTTTTTAATTGCGATACAATAAATTGACTACCTCGCCTAACTGATGGCGATAATTATCGAAGAGTCCTTTTCATTGGTGTTATCGTTTTAACAGAGACCGAAAATTGCAATGACTTACTGATGGCCTATAACGATAAATGAAAAATTCTCGAATATTGACAAGTTATGAATATCAGCTGGTTATCAAATATCGGCCTTCTTATACTTTGCTGACTGTTGAATAGCAATTTTATTACACAAATACGAATAGACCTCCAGGTCTCAACACGCGGGTTGCGAATCGGCCCCCGAGTCTACAGCTAAAGGAGAGAGAGAGAGAGAGAGAGAGAGAGAAGTACAGAGACCTGGTCAGTTAGTATACCTATCCCTTAACCTATGATTTCCTATTTTATTCTCAGCCACAAGAAATCGTTAATTAATAATCTTGTAGAAAATAGCTCCGTGATATTGTGATTCTAATAATGAATTTGAGGATTATACTGTTGATATGTGAGTATAAGCGAAATCTCACCACAAATCTAATGTCAGCAGTAACATTCGTTTTAATGGCTTTTGCGAACTTGAGCACCCCCTAATGTGAACAATATGCATATTTCGGCACACAGTTTCTTTATTTATTTATTTTCATTTGGAATTTATGGCGTTTTTCACCTACTAAGGTCATTTACGCCAGGTCGAAGCTCACGGTACACGTGTCAATACTTCCGGTTTATAGCCCGGATCACTATTACAATCACGGCTCTCCGCACTTCCCTGATACCGACTGCCAAGCAAGAAGGGAAGGGATAGGCCTACCAATTTTAAAGTCTTCGATTTGACTCGGTCGCGAATTGAACCCGCAACTTCCCGATCAGAAGGCGGACAGTCTATACCAATCGGCCAACTGAACGGTTCAGCAGACAGTTAAATAATGGAGGACGTTAAGTTTAATCCTTGGTGTCAATTTCTAATTAATCAAACAATCGTCCGTCATCGGCTCTCCACTTCAATGCTTCTTATTTTGAAGGTATTCTACGGTACGTGACTGGGCAAGATACGGAGTCGAATAATGAAGCCACAACAAATCCTACGGTTAGCATAGACCTATGCAAAGTTGTTGATGTAGGTCTGTAAGCAATTCATCAGGGGGCGGCATTATGAACACTCCTCTCAAACGTTAACGAGCTCACTATTGACGCACGAGCTCGTTATAACTCGAAATATGGTATTACGAACTATATTCTCGGTAGCCGAACCTCGCAAACGCCCTCGTTAATTTACGAGCGCCTGTAACTGCTGGCTATGCGTGTTTTCGGAAGAGCCGCTGATGATGACTGCGTTTTTAGCAGTGCGGCAAAGCAACTGGTTTATAGCGCGGTTGTGATAGTATTTCTGGATAAAAACCGGAAATATCGACACGCGTACTAAGCATTGACCTGGCGTATCTTACCTTAGTAGGGTACCTGCTGCTTTGGGTTACGTACGCCATTTCAATGCTTATCTCCGGATAACTAACACAACCAAAATCAAAGAAAGACCGGATACCAATTTTAAAGACTTTGGTTTGACTCGGTAAGAAATTAAACCGGAACCTTTCAATCAGAAGTCGGATTGTCAAACCACTCCGCGTTACCATTATATCTATCCATTTAGAGTTGTTATGACGACGAATTCACATGTAAAAATGGAGAATGCATCGGGGAGACAAAGGAATGTGATATGATAGAAGACTGTGCGGATTTGTCAGACGAACACGAGGATTGCAAAAACTTCTCGTGTGAATCCGGTGATATGGTGCCGGAAAGGTGAGCTGTTGGTGTTTTTATGTTGTTGTTTTATTTGGAATTCATGACGTTTTCAACTTCTAAGGTCATTTTCGACAGGTCAATGCTTACGGTATATGTGTCAATACTTCCAGTTTACAGCCCGGATCACTATTACAACCACGACACTCCGCACTTCCCCGATACCGACTGTCAAGCAGGGAGAAACGGATATCAATTTTAAAGCCTTCTATTTGACTCGGTCGGGAATCGAACCAGGAACCTCCCGATCAGAAGGTGGACAGTCTAAACCAACTGAACGAGCTGATGGTGGCTGACAGGGGTATCCACTTACATAGCCGGATGCATCACCTTCATGTGTGACTCTGCTAACAACGTTTTACAGACAGTATGCCTACATCTACACATAACAATATATACGTGCCGGTAAGTGCGCGGCGTTCGTATAAAATACGCACCTTGTCAGCGGAACATCGGCAAGCAATTTATTTGGTCACAAAAATGCAGATTAGCTGATATATATATTACCGTTCAGTTGGCCGAGTGGTTCAGACTGCCCGTCTTCTGATCGGGAGGTTGCGGGTTCGATTTCCGACCGAGTCAAATCGAAGACTTTAAAATTGGTATCCGTTCCATCCCTACTTGGCAGTCGGTATCGGGGAAGTGCGGAGAGCCGTGATTGTAATAGTGATCCGGGCTGTAAACCGGAAGTATTGACGCGTATACCGTGAGCATCGACCTGGCGTAAATGACCTTAGTAGGTGAAAAACGCCATAAATTCCAAATAAATAAAGTCTGTTCTATATCGAATACTAATTACGTTTTCCCTAGATTTCATTGCGACGGTTTTTCTGACTGTGATGACAACTCTGATGAAGTTAACTGCGAAGAGTTTACCTGCACAAATGGGAAGACGGTAAGCTGAGAATATTAGGCCCTCAATAAGTAACCGCCCTTTGTGGCCCTCCCTGCTTACGGGGAAGATAAGATTTACTGCCGTAATCACTAGAGTTGCATACATCAATGACAAGAGTTCAACGACTATCGGTTTAACCCTTACTTTGGCCACGTAATAATCTTATACTTTGTTTCGTCAGGTGATGCAGAAGCAGGTTTGTGATCAAATAGACGACTGTGGGGATATCTATCGCTCTGATGAATGCAACTGTACCTACACGTTTACTTGTGCCAACGGCAGGCAAGTCACTACTGCAATTGTAGGCCGCCTTGAGCGGGAAATCGTCAGCCGCAATCATAGGTCCGAAGCGACCTATGAAAAGAGGTGCGCTATAGGCCGACTGGCCAACATCAGGCATACCCCTTCCGAAATCCTGACAAAATGCACCAAAAATCGTCAATAATTTGGGGGGTTGGGGGCTGGGGGAATTGTAAACTAAGGTTAAAGTGTATCTATTTCCATACGACTGTATTGCGACACTGCAGGCAATGTAACGCGTACACTCGTCGTTCCAGATGCATTTCAAACGACCTGGTATGTGATAAAGTGAACGACTGTGATGATAAATCGGATGAAGACAATTGCGAAACAGCTAGGTGTGTACTATAGAGCTAAAGTAGGCCTTCGTGACCCCAGCT
The DNA here is from genome assembly GCA_030412335.1 of Botrylloides violaceus. Lineage (NCBI taxonomy): Eukaryota > Metazoa > Chordata > Ascidiacea > Stolidobranchia > Styelidae > Botrylloides > Botrylloides violaceus. Next base: position 2,592,087 of record JASFYC010000320.1, read on the forward strand.
CGCAATTCAATTCAAATGTCACGAATTGAAAATGAGGGCGTAAACAGAATCGATATGCGAGGAAAGTAGTCACGATAGGAAACTATATAGCAGGTTGCGTGGTAGGCTATTCTGTTTCTACTTTCACGCGTTGGAAATGTGGAATGCACAGAATCAATATATGAAGAAATTAACCTGATAGGAATCTACAACACGTAGCGTGCTACCACGCAGACACAGAGTGCGCGCGCTATGGAACTTTATATTTCAACGTCAGATATTTTTTTTATCAGGTTCACTTGTTTTAACGGACAAGAAATTGAAGCCGACCTCAAATGCAACGGAAAAGCTGACTGTGACGACACAAGCGATGAGTGTGTGTGCATGGGGACGTTCACATGCAATAACCAACGATGCGTATCGGCTTATTTGATTAGTAAGTATAGGGTGCCTTTGTTTTCGGCGCGGATTAAGGCAGCGTGGGACTCCTTAGGCGACGTAGGCGGGCTAAAATCCATTTTTAGATGAATTAATGAAGTTTGGGAACCTCGGCCAACTAAGAAGCTCTTTATGCGCATCTTGCAATAGCCTATGACCTGACGAAATTCAGGGGTCCAACTAAGTTTGCTGTATCACCCAGATGACGGAAATGACGACTGTGGCGACGGAAGTGACGAAACAATGGTCAAACAAACAGCACCCCCACGACCAGATAATTCGGCGAAGCCTCAAAAAGAGGAAGTGAAGTCAGCTTTGGACAGTACTGACGAAAGTAGCGGATATGAATTCAATTCAACCAATAGCATCGTCGACTCGAACAACGTCACAATGGCATACATGACGTCACCGATCGTTCCGACATTTTTTTGCGCCAATGGTATGATCATCGATCATGAATTGCTTTGTGACGGCACAGACGACTGTGAAGACGGCTACAGAAGCGATGAATGCAATTGTGACGACACATTCGAATGTGCCGGGGCGGGTAAGCAATTGTTCTGTGTTTGTGGCCGTTCTATCGACATTGATCAACCAGGTCGGCGGCTTATAGTACGAGTGTCAATACAGCCCAGATCACTATCTCAACCTCCCGTACTCCTCCGATACTGACTGCCAATCAGAGATTAGCAGAAGAAGTCTTTGGTTTGACTCGAGTTACAAGCACTTAGATATGGCCGATGGCGGAATGTCGTCAGATTTTGTCACCACGAGCTCGCTCCTTCTTACGCGCTGTGACAAAGGCCGATACTCGCTTCGTACGTTTCTCTTTATCTATCTCTCTCTCTTTAGGCCGTAAGCGTTGCATCGTGTCTCATTTGAGGTGTGACGGGTTCAATGATTGTTACGACAAACTACGGTCTGACGAATGCGGTTGTGACGACACATTTACTTGCGCTGTTACGAAAGAATGCCTTCCGAAAACGGACCTTTGTGATGGAATAGAAAACTGCGCTGACGGGTCTGATGAGGTAGAAATTTAGCTATAATTTTTTTAAAAATCTTTATTGTGGAATAGTTGTTGCATATCGGCATTAAAAGCTCACAGAACGGCAATATAGGACAATTATAAGTATGCCTATTGACAAGGCAGTGGCGGGCCGATAAGCTACTGTATCCCCGAATCGGTGACCGCCTGACAGGAAAGCTATAGGATCACTTGCGATGCAAGTTTGTGAGGCCGATTTCGCCAAAATTTTTCGGGCCGATATCTCCGTAACGAAACGTATCTGGAATGAAAGAAGTAGATATTTGATACCAGCGCTCAAAACTACACAAAATGCTCTAAAGTCGTATGGACACAGACAGTAGCATATAAACTGTAGACAAGGTCTTTGTGGCAAGCTAATAACAAACTTTCTCATCTTATCGCTCCCGTGGTCACAACAACCGTCGCAGCACTCGAACATGGTCGTAATCATTAACCGTTTGCGTACCACCGTTTACCAGATTACAGAATATCCGGGTTTTTATTTTAGGATCCGGTTATATCCGGTTGTCCGGTATCCAGCCCGTGTGAAGGTGGATATTTATGTGGCAACGGGAAATGCATTAACAAGACGTTAAGTTGTAACGGGGTTGACGATTGTGGGGATTGCTCTGATGAGGAAAAGTGTACGAGGTAGGTCGTAACATTGTTGTTGAAACCGTCGATCTCGAGAGATCATAGTTATGAGGTAACAGGAGGTAATATAAGGTCTCCCGATACTCCACCCTTGGAATCAATTTCAAGTTTGAGTTCGACTATAAACCCGCCGGCAGATATCGGCCATCAGTCACTTCAGGTCTATAACTCTCCGCAGTCCGCCAATACCGGTTGCTAAGGTGCCAAGAAGGGGGAACGGGACCCAATTCTTTGAATTTGACTCGGGAATCGAACCCGGAACCTCCTTATCAGAAGGCAGACAGTTTTGAGATATGTAACGTTGTGACCCTTTTTCATATTTCTCATTTTCCAGGCCTGACAACTTATTTCATTGTAAAAGCGGAGAATGTATCGATAAACAGAAACATTGCGACGGCAAGGATGACTGTCCGACTGGTGATGACGAAGCCGATTGTGACGTCACCGAAAAGGCAGTTACAGAAAGCACTACAACGACGTCATCAACAACGAAAAATCAGTCACCAGTCCACACCAGAGAACATACCGTGACAGAGCCAGGAAATAACGGGAAGAAATTGACGCCGTTAATAGCGTCTAATATAGCATATTTCACAGCGATAATATTCATCTATTTATTGATGTACAGTAATATCTCCTAAAGTTTGACTGCACATTTAACGTCTGGCTGAATTTACTTCTGAATAAACCGGGGCTGGACGTCAGATTGTGGTAACATCATACAAGCAACTTTTAACTCCAAAAATAGTGTAGCCGATGGAGGATGGCCGTATTAGTAATAGATAGAATAAGTCACCACAGATTTAACGTCCACTCCAGTTTATTGGAATATAATTCACAAGCTTTTTAACTCATTTCTATCTATTACCATAGTAGGGTAGGGTTCAAGATAGAGAAGTTGAGGCGACAATTCAATTTTCTCAAGGTCTTGACACAGTCCTCGCTGATATTTCCTCTGGTGTTTGTCCACTCTACTGTTATTAAGCTCTGTAATATTTTTAGAATAGGCCTACCTTCGCATATTTTTCTGTTACACAAATTACATAACATGGATGAAATTATAGCAAGCCAGATTGATTTAACGCCCATGAAGTCGTCAGTCGATCGTGCTACCCACCTCTTTAGTTCTTGTGGCAGAACCGAGATGGGCGCACGACAACTTAGCGGAGAAAGGCGGACGTACGGTGACTCCCAACGTTCTACAGAAGCAGCCATTGGATTAGAGATCGAACGATATTCAGTAGCCGGGCCGTCGCCCAAGGAAGGGCGAGAATAGTAATCAGTCAATAATTTAGGTCGATGTTCAATTTTTTTGATAATCAGTATCGGCGATGCCGAAAATTATCGTATCGGCTTTAAAAAGTCAATACCGGTCGATCTCTCAATTACTTGGATGCAGTTTAACGTCGTACCCAGGACCAAAACATGTAAATCTTCGAATAACTCTAACCCGTGGCTGCTATAAGCACTCCGTTGCTGTTAGAGTCATAATGACTTGGAATTCTCTGCCTCATAGTGAACCGAAGCCCGAATCGCAGGCAGTAACTGAATCGAAGGCAGGTATCAAAACAATTTAATGACCAGTAAATAGAAAAAATTATATTACTACTGTACAACCTTTGAACTTTCGTATTGCATTTGTCATATGAAACAATGGCAATGATGCTGAATGAATTGATTGGTTGTTTTAAATTCAAATCCAACCAATAGAATAATGCATAGAGGAATGTGTCTAGATTTAAATATACAATAAACGTAACAAAATTGATTAGTTATTATTATTAAACAATGAGATGAGAAGATAAATATAATTACGACATAATGGTTGATATTCAAATCACCCAATCACAACTAGACTACGTGTTAATTCACAGTTGCGATTTCTTATTACGACATAATGGTCGAAATTCAAACTGACCAATCACAGACGACATATGTGATTACAATGCCGATTTCTGTTCAGTGACGACATAGTTCACATGTCCCGATTTCTCATCATCATGGAAACTAACTTCCGGCACCCGTGCTTTGCGACTCCCAGAGAACACAACCAAGGCGAGAGTTTGGACTATAAGTAAAAACGCTAGTATTGCTATCACAGCTATCACCCAAATTTCGACTAAAGGTTCGCTCGTAGGCTCTGCGGGTGGTTGAATATCACTGTTTTTGCTTGTGAAGAAGTATGGACGTTCCTGCAATGCAAAATACAGCGGTAATGGGGCGGAACCAGGGCTGGGGGTGGGGCGATCGTCCCTAGACGATAAATATCCGTTCTAAACCTCCCAAAAAAAAACGTTAAAAATGACTGCTTTCCATACTAATTCGTACTAATTTTGCATTTTTCACGGGGCGATATCTCCTTATTACGCGGTTTTGAGTCGAGAGACCTATATTGTCGAAATCAGTTCAAAAAGTTCTACAAAATGAGCAATAGTTGTTTTTACCTGTATGGATGACCTTATATTATATTATATTATAGATTTATAGCATAATCCATATCGGGTATCAAAGAAGGGCGAAAATCATGATATCAGTTAAATCTCAGAGAGCAATCCGCCATGGCAGCCCGATTAGAGATGCCATTAGTTGTAAAAGGTATTTTAGAAATTACCTTGGTAGGTACTTTTAAATCTGTGATGGCCCATACTGTTGTTTTCTGACCAACAGGCTCTAGCTGTAACGAAACACATATTGGCGAATTGAGGCTAAGTATTAAATACAGCGTCGCGAAAAGTTAGAGGGATAGAACTCGTGGTAACTGGAAAACTGGCAACAGATATCCCGTCGAATTGAAATTGGTGATGTTTATTACGAATGAGGCGAACAACACGAGAATATAAGAACCATCTTCGGGATTTTAAGGAGAGTGACACGATGTTGTTGCTTGATGGAGATGCCGAAAGTGGAAGACCTACCATGTTATTCCATAGATTAATGGCACCCATGGCATGTCCAATATCACTGAAATGGAAGCAATCTGGAGCAAAGTAGGTTGCATCAACTTCACCGTACTAGAAGAGAATAGATTTAGGGTTACGATTACTGTTGGTAATGTCTAAAGCTCTATTGTATTGTACAGTATATTTATTCACCAGCCGAGCGGCTCACACATTTCAGCCCAAGAGTGGCAGACAAACAGAATAGGATCAAAACGGCCAGTAAGAAGGAGATGGGCCGAGTGCGGCCACTAATATACACCCCTTAATAAAATTCTACATATTGGTATGATAAAGTCGGATTTTAAAGGTCTATGGGAGTGAATATGGCATGACTCTGATTGCCGAGGTGTAAGGTACACGTAGGCTAACTTTGTACAGTACTCACTTCTGTGTATGGCAACACTGAGTTCCTTAAGAAAGGTTGGAGTACAACTGTAAAGTCATCCCGAGTATCATATCTTCCTGAACTGATTAAAGCATCGAGTTGGACCTAAATATGGTATTCGAAACGAATTGCTGAAATCACAGACTCGCGGAGTTTCTAATCATTATGACATACTTGATACTGTCTGTTGATCTCACGAAGCTCGGCTTCGGCAGTTTTGTTCGTCATGGTCTGTACGACTGGGTCGCAGAAGATTCGCTGCATAATACGGCAAACAGCAGAACTTCCGTACCCGTACCCAACGTACGGCAGTAGGTAGATATCAAGTATATCAACAACATTCACGAACATACGAGGAACCTGGAAAAGAAAAATTTTAAAATATTATCTGTAAGTTACGAAAAATAGTGGAGCCGATGGCGGACGATGGATGGAATCTTCACCTGACGAAGGACCAGACCTCCGAAAGCTTTTGAATTATATTCCAATAAACTAGACTGGACGTTAAATCTTTGATGACTTACTAAATCTATCACTATCTGTAAGTTACGAAGAGTAAACCGCCATTGGGTAGAGGCCAGCTTCAAGCCATGGCAAATGGGGAGAGATTCAGCATGCTACGCGGATTGGCAGGCTGTTCTTTCAGGTCACGATCCCTCAAAGACGTACTGGCACGTGTACGGGTATGTGTACGATACGTACCGTAATAATTGACCAGACGTACATTACATCAGTGGGGTGAAAATACCGCAAATCCGCCGAAATCTAGTGAATTATGTCAATAAACTGGACTGGACGTTAAAATGTGCAGTGATTTTATTTTTATGTATTACTATAATAGGGTGGAGCCGAGGAGCTCCGAAATCTTGTGAATTATTCCAATAAACTGGGCTCAACGTCAAATATGTGGTGACTTATTCTACAACTAAAAACAAACAAACAAAATCATACAATCCTAAGTATATAAGGCAAGTCGTTGAAGTTCAGTCAACAGTTAATTTTAAGCCTCACCTCCTTATGTAAAAGATCTAGCGCGTCCTTGATGTGTGCGATGTAGACTTCAGGAGCTGCCGAGTCGCGAGTGTAAACGCACAAGTCGTTCCCACCAATAAACAACGTCAACACCTTCCAGTCTTCCGCGAAATTACTCCGCTGCATAAGGAAATTATACATGAAACAGAAAAGATAAATTCTACAGACATGACTGGTCTAAAGACTGGGTCAATTGCAGGGAGAGAGAGAGAGAGAAAACCAATAGAGCATTGAAACTGATATTATACGACTAGAAAAGTGTAAATTTCCCAGAAAGTGGCAACGGGCACCCACAAGCAATATCCCTGGAAGAAACTTGCCACCTTCTCTACGTTTTCCATTTATGAATACAGTTTCAATTCCAGCCATGACAGGTCTGAAGCCCAGGCTAAGAGGGCTCGTTGCGACAGGGCGAGCATCTGGTATCGACACTGCCAAGTCATTAGCGGTTTGACCCACACTATCCGCCCGTAAATGGAACGAGGCCGAAAACAAGAGAAGGATTGTAGACTCACCGTGTCAGTCTTCAGTAGTTCGATGAGACGTTGAGCTTGACCTAACATATCACTGTAAGCAAATATATATCACGGATCAGAATACCATCTACTGTAAAGAGTGTGGCCACTGACGACATTGAATCCTCGATAAATCAGGTAAACTTATTGACTTTTGGTCAATAAAGACCTCAAATATGTACTGTAATATAGACATCTTTACTTGGCTGGCGGTCAATATAGATTATTGTTTAGTTGCTTACTCTGCTCTGGCTCCAGGCACGGCCACATTGAATCCATATTTTTCACGATTTCTGGGGAAAGCCGGACCAACACCAGTCGAGAATCCATCAACACGAGAATTGAATTTCTTTAAAATGTCTAGAAGCAAAAAGATATCTTATGGTTAGAAGGGAGCTTGTGGTCAAAAGAGCGAGAAAAAGAGAAAAGCAGAGAAATACGAGAGAGAAAGTGAGAACTAAATACAATAAATCACTAAAGGTTTGAAAGAGGATTTTCACTCACTTGGCATTGTGATTGAATTCTCAACTTCATCATCACCTCCAACACTGAAGCACATTCCTCTATATTCAAGAATTAAACCAGCAACTGTGTTAGCTCCTGCGCCGTTAGCCGCCTGATAACGCAAGGAATTATTCAGTTGTCTTCACCGGTTAGACACGTACGTCATTACAGATTTGATTTTAGACCAGTTCAGTAGTGGGATAGTTGATATATTTATCTATTATGTTCTAATGGAGCACACTCACCGAGAGTGAATCTCCCATCGCTGCGACGATATCTACATCTTGCGGACGCAAACTGTGAGCTAAAAAAACAATATATGATTTCAGACATAACGTAGAAGTCAAGTGACAAAAGTCTGGTACCATAGTAGGGTAGAATAGGCTATACTGTAGGATGTTTGCTATTAGACAATGCAGGAATACGTTAACCCAGCCAAAGTAGTGACTGGTCTGAGGAACTTGGATGGTGCTATCAAGGAGTGGATGCTGCATGGCGACCCTGACGTCTAGTCCGAAGAAAAGTCACAGAAGACCTTACCTGTCGTTTCTATCTCTCCGAGGTCACTCTCAAATCCAATGCCAAAGAATGGTAAGCCGATTTGCTTAGTGTGTGTCTTGGTCATTTCTTCTGCCTGGGAAAGAAGATACATATCAACATTTACCCTACTAAGGTCAGGTACGTCAATGCTTATAGTACTTATACAAGTGTCAATATTTCCTGTTTACATCCAAGATCACTAACATATACAGTATATTTATAAATAACTCACGTTTGAATCCGCAATCATCTTATCCAGTTTCTTCATTTGCTGTTGCCATAATTCTCTCGCACCTTGAAAAAAAAAGAAAAAAATGGATTCTCACTTTTTGATGACGTCACAAGAAAACTTTTCACAAAATCTCACCCGAGTCTACTGCGTTACTGAAGGGGAGTAACGCTAGCAATACTACCAAAAACCTCATTGTTAGATCACAAAGTGGCCTATTGTGATGTAAATAATATTTCTGAGAATAGATGAAAATAATTTTATATGAATAATCAAGCGATGATTTTATTTTTACAACATAAGTACAGTGGATTAAATCTTACCGAATTGATAAGTGATATGTACCAATAAGAATTTATATAGCATGTTTCATGTAGTCATACAGACACACAAAATCGATGGAATACATATATTAGGATATGGAAAATACATATTGCATATGAATGAATAACTTAAATACTGTTGACAACAACGGGATTCCGAACAAGGGACGTGTACAATATTAGGTTAAGGATGGGCGTTTTTGAATATTTTCATGTTCGAATACGATTCGATACGATTTACATATTCACAACGAATAATTGCATATCCCGATAATGTTCTGCATAATTCGGATTATATCGAATCGAATACTTCCTCAACAATTCCTCCCTAGTAGGGTTGGCTAATGATAACATTGAGAAATCCCCACTTTCCTCGACCCAAATTCATGACTGGATCGCTCCACTGCATAGTGAGTGGGTGAAGGTAGGGTATTAGGGCCCCGATATAAAGGATGAAAATGAATATGTGTGGCCCCAAGTCGACGACAAAAAAATTTCGGCCAGAGTCCCCACTGTATAATTTATTGCATAGTGTCCGTCAACTGGTCATGACTCATGAGTCATGAGTTCAAACAAGAATAAATCAGAAAGATCCAATTAGTTTTTTCGCTTCTTGTTAATTGCGTAGAGTACGAATGCTTCGACGATCACACAAAGAGCAAGGAAAGCGATAACGCAGATCAACCACACTTCTGTTCCACTCTCTTGCAAAGTTTGTGACACACTGTTCTTGGAAGTGAAAATGTACGGGTTTTCCTAAATAGACATTATCATCAATTAAAACTCAACTTCCGTTAGTTATTTCTCGTTTATTTTATTGAACTAATTTTTTTTAGGCACTGTGTTGGGAGCGACATGTTATAGAAGCATAGATGGTTATCGTCGGTCGTTATATTACTTTCGTCGTAATTCGATTAAAAGATACTTATATTTGGAAGCTTCATAAGTTGTGGATTAAAAATAATCGCGGATTTAATCCGAGATTAAAAGATAATTTCCGATTAGGGTTATCAGATACCGACTGTTTTCGGCGGAAACCGCAACAAATATTGTTCCGATCCAATTTGGTCTCACAGGCCTGGGGAGGATCTAAAACGTCCAGCGCACGCATGTTACCTCGGGGTAACACGTCGGACCGTTTCCGTTTCAGAATGTTACCCTGGTCCGACCATGGCATGGGCTCTTATGGGAGGTAACGGTAACGGTCGTTTCCCGGTCCGACGGCAAATGTCGGACCTGCTCGGTTTTTTACCAAACTTAGCCAAACCTTACTTTTATACCCAGAGACGTCTGTAGGCGTTGCCTGAGCCACCTGGAGGGTCGTATGAGCACACTGATATCGCATGCTTACCTTCTGACGGTAGCGGGGAGTTGGGCCCCCTAGCGACAATGTCAAGGTCATCAACGGAACCTTTGTTATGTAACGGTTTGTCGGTGCGAAAGTCATGGCGCTTGCTCGACAAGACTTGTGCACAACCTGCGCAGGTTGCAAGTCCTCGTTACGCCAACCGTCCGACTGAACGACTGAACCAAACTAACAGATAATCCGTTCCCTAATGCTGTTACTCTTACGCCTCGCGGCGCTAAGCAAACCGACTGTTTCCGTTTCAAAATGTTACCCTGGTCCGACCATTGCATGGGCTCTTATGGAAGGTAACGGTACCGGTCCGACCGACCTTCTGACGGTAGCGGAGAGTTAGGCCCCCTAGCGACAATGTCAAGGTCATCAACGGAACCTTTGTTATGTAACGGTTTGTCGGTGCGAATGTCATGGCGCAGGTTGCAAGTCCTCGTTACGCCAACTGTCCGACTGAACGACTGAACCAAACTAACAGATAATCCGTTCCCTAATGCTGTTACTCTTACGCCTCGCGGCGCTGAACAAACCGACTAAGTCGTAAATAGGCAGTAGGGTTAAATAAAATACAAGTTTCAGTTGATGTAAGCCACATCGCTACTGTGAACCATCTACTGCACACACATTGGTTGCAAATTTGGAAAGCTATTGAATGTTTTAATTCTCAATAAACTCGAGGCTGGACGCTAAATCTGTGGTGATCTTCTTTACAATATCTATTGATCGTCCGCCATCGGCTTCACTGCACTCTTTAATTTATAACCTAACTTTAACCAACTGCTCTACAGATCAATGCACTTACTTCTGTAGGTACTTTTAAATCTGTAATGCTCCATACCGACGATTTCTTACCGACAGGCTCCAGCTTAAATTTAACAATTTCAGTTAACCATGCTAGAGAGCCAGGTGTGGATTCTAGATTGCAGTGACAATTCGTAACCGTTTTACCGAGACTTTTATGCCAACCTTCCTACCCTATCTACCCAGGCTAGATTTAAATGAATTTAGTCTACAGTGGATGGGTCTTTATGGAGGGGATTGTGGTAACCGGATTAGAGATCTCGAAAGTGGAAGACCTACCATATTATTCCATAGATTAATGGCACCCATAGCATGTCCAATATCACTGAAATGGAAGCAATCTGGAGCAAAGTAGGTTGCATCAACTTGGCCGTCTTCCGTGTAAGGTAGAACGCTATCTCTCAGGAAAGGTTGGATGACGACGGTGAAATCATCTCTTGTGTCGTAGATCCCGCTGTCAATCAAATCTTTCAACTGAGCCTGTGACAGAGAAAGATACGTCTCCAATCTGGTACAGGGAAGCTGTTCGCAGGGCCAGTGCTACGACAAGGAGAAAATATATTGACTTTCGTCGGAGTTTACTCATCCTGTGGCGTTTTTCAAACTGAGTGTGGGCTTTGAGACTTCAGGAAGGGTTTGGACGAGATTTAAAAATATTTAGTGTTTTTCCTAAACTTGGGGTTGCTGCGATGCCTAGCGTTACAACTATAGGCAGTGCACAGAAAACTTGGGGGTTTGCAAAAGCTGAAGTTTTAGTACAACTCGACACGAACAAACGAGTGAAAACTCAAAATGGTTTGAGAAACAAGCATACCTGATACTCTTTATTGATTGCAATCAGTCTTTCCTGTTCAGACTCATCTTCCATGGCCGTGACGACGACGTAGCTACAAAAAGATTCTTGTGCTTCCCTACAAACCGCAGTACTTCCGTAGCCAGTGCCAACTTGCGGCAGTAGATAGACCTCAAGGATATCAACAATGTTGACCAGCATTCGTGGTACCTGAAAGGTTTTAAGTAAAAGGTTATTACCGCTCTGTCAAATTTAGAAATATTTTGTCATTCGTATGGCTTTCTTCAGACTAGACGTCAGCACCCCACTGCTTGGTGACCTCATCCAGAATTTTCAGACCAGTAACTTATTCAGGTTAAGGTACTTAAGGCTCTTGCCTTGTCCAATAGCAAACATGCAACCGACCCTACCTATTTTACCCTACTATGGTAATCTAAATTCGAAACAACAGCTTTCTAGTTTCGAGGCTTCTACAGCTTGATGTCTGAATATTGTACAGGAATGGATAGCATAGTCTGTGGCTTCCTCCTCTACACTACACTCGTATGCCACACTGGGTTAGACATTATTACACAGATACCAGCATTTTACTGATGGAAATGCGCCGAATTAGCATAAATTCACAAATATATCGTGGCACGGGGCTACAGTAGTTCAAAGATACTTACATTCTGATGAAGTAGGTCAAGAGCTCGCTTGATTTCTGCGACGTAAACTTCCGGTGTAGTACCGTCAGGGTCACGCCCGATCGCACACAGATCATTTCCACCAATAAAAAGTGTCATCACTTTCCAATCGTCGTTAAACTTTGACCTCTGAAATTAAAAAAGATATCTATTTGAGGAATTTAGTGGAACAGATGGCCGACGATCAATAGATATTGTAAAGTATATTGAAAATTATAACATTAACAAGCTTTCGGAGCTCCGCTCCTACATCAGGTGAAGATGGAATCGCATATTAACACTTACGTCATCCGTCTGCAGTCGTTCGATGAGATCAACAGCTTGATCGTACATGTTACTGAAGAAAAAGCGGATGGTTTCATTTGCATGAAAAGTTAATATAATCAGCAAGAATAGTTCGCGACGCCGCACCGATCCTAAGAATGTTGGTATCCGCAGTTTCCTTGCGGCAATATGCGCCAGCATCATTGGGATAATGTTATGGTTGAGCATGGTGAAGAGCCTGCCTTGTGGTCGGAGACTCAAGTGTCAGACTCCATATAACTAGTGCCAACTACTTAGAACTTCACTGAGATCCTGCATTTCTTCTACGTTGGCGAGGCTTTCCTTCTTCGGACTAGACCTTAGGGCAGCCTTAAGGCTGGTTTACACGGCGGCGACGCGAAGTTAAGCGATTGAAGCGTTCACACGGCAAGTGAAGCGCGAGCCAACAATGCGTTACACTGCTCAATTTCCTCCGTGGTCAAAGTTTTCGTGTCGTTTCTGTTCGGACTAGACGTCAGTTAGGGCAGCCTTACAGCAGCTCGTGCACTGACCTTCAATCTACCAGCCTCAATATCAAAGTGTAGGGTTGGGCCAAAGTCTTCTCAAAGTCTACTTACTATGCTCTGGCACCTGGCACCGCAACGTTGAAACCAAAAGGATATTTATTCACAGGTCTCGGTCCATTTTCATAAGAATAACCAACTACACGGTGGTTGAATTTCTTCAAGATGTCTATAAGAATATGTGATAGTGAAAAAAGAACGTCAACCATGGATAGGAATTGATAAATAGCGTGTCACAAATTTCGCCTACAGCCTCAAGTTTATGTAGAAATATGTTCTCAACATTTCAGAGCACGGCATCAAGACATTGGACATTTCACATAGGCCTACAGCCTCAAGTTTATGTAGAAACACGTTCACAAGATTTCTATGAACTATGAATCTCATCCCAGGTTTAAAAGCTCCTAACCGTGTGACAAAAAGTTAGAGTAGATGGTAAATAAGCCAGGCGGTAAAGTTTTCGAAAGGTGGCCCACTCGGAATCGACCCAACGTGTTCGTAGATCGATAGCATTTAACCTCCCGAACACAAATATACCCGTCCCACATCTCGGTCGCAACTATTTACGTAGATATCGCCCGATAAAAATCGCCATCCCTACGGCTAAAAACATAGACGTGTGTTCAGGAGGTTAAATGCTATCGATGAGAATCCGGTTGAAGCGTTAAGCCAAGCATATCTTATGTCTCAACCCTTAATCTATTCTAGATAAACGTACTTGGCAATGTGATAGATTCTTCCAACGTTGCGTTCCCACCCACACTGAAACAGACACTTCTGTACTCAATACCGACATCAATAATTGTTTCTCCTTCAGCGCCGTTTGCAGCCTGTAATCGAAGAGCCAAATGCAGTTACGTTGAGTAGGACCAACGAGATGTGGCACTGGCTAGGGGAAAAATTAACACACCCACCGTGAGGGAGTCTCCCATTGCCGCGACGACATCGACATCTCCCGGACGTAGACTGTGAACTGGAATAGTGTTGAAGAACTTGTTAGATAATAGGCTAAGCGTACAGAGTGAGAAGGTGCGATTTGGGATGACGAGCAAATGACTACTGTACTGACTGTACTGTAAAGACTTTGAAGTCGACGACCACTACATTATACAAAGCGACGAAAACTTTTCTACTTCGTAGCTGACACAAGTAGGATAGTTCAGCCGTAAATATCTCTAACCCCTATTATTCGGGGTACCGGTAGGACCCTCTACAATTGCAAAAATAGTACGGACCTGTCAAACCATCTGAAGGCGTGTCAACAAAGTTTATATCGAAAAAGCCTGTCCCGACCTGACGTGCGCTGTTTGCGTTGGCATCCTCCTTTGGAAACTGAAAGAGAGACGTAGAAAATTTCAAAAATCTGATGTCGGTATGGCAGTGTGCTTGTGCTTGTGCTAACCCAACCTATTCAACGCTTTGATCGATAGGAGCAGTGCATTGACAAGGACCATTTATAGAAACAAAGATATGGCTTATTCACTCTACTTACTCCATACTTCTCAACAGCCTTCTGAACTTTGGCCATTTGGCTATTCCATAGTTCCTCCGCACCTGCCAAACAACACACTGATATATAACCAATTTACACCTCTATACGTCCGGCCCTTTTGACTGCAAGATTAGGAACAGCATAGCGACTTTGGGGATAGAAAAATATGAAAATCCAGTTATAGCAACAACGGAATTTAGTATTCAGACGCTACTGGGCTGCAGGTTGTACTGTACGGTACTGAAACCCCCGACTTACTTGAGTCATGCTGCAAGCCCAGAGCGAATATCGGAAGCAGTAGAAACGGTATTAGTACCGGTAGTATGGATTTCATTTTTAATACGCTATACGCTACATATATATCTGGAAGCAAGTTATCAGACACTATCCTCACAAGGAGCGAACAGCAAAGTAGCCAGAATTTTAGTGCCGGTAATAATTTGATACCGGTACTGGGTAGCCTACCTCCAGCCATGCGAAACCTGAGTCAGACAAAGCAGTGTGACGCACTAATGTTACGTGGCAGATAACAGAGCTCGGCTTGGCTCGGACTGTGAGACCGGGACTGACACCGATACTGGTCACCGACGTCCCTCACTCGCATGCTCTCTCTCTCTCTCTCTCTCTCTCTCTCAACGAAGCTCATTGCCGCAGGACAGGAACGATTTTGCGGGTTGCACGGCTCGCGTTTGCTGAAAACACTAGGCTGAGTCAGCAATTCCGCCAGAGCTTGACACTAATCAGGACGTTCAAAATCTCTCAGCGTTAATCAACTGAATGTGCATCGTTCAACTAATCATAGAATATTTCAACACTTAATAAATTTTACGACAGTGAAGCTTTACGAGGCGTGTGCTCATTATTGCAGCCACTCAAATTGAAGCCTAGAACCCCACCCACGTACGTTGGTCGTAAACCGGGTACACGAGGATGGTTAGGTCCGCATACTGCAGGAAGGCACCCGGAGAAAAATACACCCACGCCTAGTCCTCTATGACAATTCGCAGGGCCGACGGGTAATCGAGAATGGACAGTTGGATTGCAACGAGAGCCACTAACGCCAAAACTCCTCGCAAGACCGTCGGGTGGACCAGCGTATGTTTACTACATTACTAACGTTTAAGGTGACTGCAATATACCGTCAGGGCCAAGAAACAGCCATCACGCATGGACTTATTGGGCGTTAATATCCTTAAGTTTACGGTGACTAGAGATACCATATTCGCCGAAAGTTAAGACTGGCAATGTACATTATTTACCGATCTAGAGCACACGAATGCACAAATTACTGAAATATTACTGACTATATTTTGCTTAAAACAAGACGACTTATAAATTTTCAAACAAAATACTAGTGATACTGTAACCTGGCCGCTATTTTGTCATATGCCGCATCTGCGCAAGTCACAGCCGCCACGATACTCATCGCAACGAGTCTACGTCTCTGCTACTGCAGTATATGACCTCACTGGAATACTTATATCAAAAGCAACCGCAATACAAGGCCATAATTATGTCCATATATACACAGGTTTATTACCGGTCAGTGGCCTGTCATTTATACTGCATTACAATCAAATTATGGCACCTGACAGAAGTATTTCGCTGATTATGTTAACAATGTGGGCTGGAAACATGAAATATCAAAGCACCAAAACAATGTCATGTCACTCCTTTCAGTAAATGAGGTTTAGTGTGCTTAATTTGTTTGTCTAAGCGTTTTAGCCCCGCTGATACAGTAGGCGTGACAAGGTAATTTATGGGCGTGTGTTGATTAAGCAATAAAAGTAATCTCGTCGGGATTGCATAGCCTAACTGCCAGTCGTATAGGTAGCCAGCTTTGTCCTGTCTCAAAAAGTCGCAGACGAAGCTATGGCCTATAATATCGAACCGGACTTCCATCTCAAACAGCTGACTCGATGGTCGTATCGTTGTTTGACCTTACGGGATATTTTTTGGAAAATTCCTCAATGTTAATAAACTTCTCTCTGTTTTTCTCTCTCTATCATGCATAGTCCGCGAGTAGTCAGCAAAGGACAAAACAATATCTCCCCTTAATACCGACCATCTGCGCAATTCACGCCATCTGCCTATCAACAGCACTGTTTTGCCATCGTTCAGTTGGCCGAGAGGTTTAGACTGTCCGCCTTCTGATCGGGATGTTCCGGGCTCGATTCCAGACCGAGTCAAATCGCAGACGTTAAAATTGGTATCCGTTCATTTCCTGCTTGGCAGTCGGTATCGGTGAAGCGCGGAGAGCCGTGATTGTAATAGTGATCCGGGCTATAAACCCGAGGTGTTGACACGTATACCGTGAGCATTGACCTGGCGTATATGACTTTAGTAGGTGAAAAACGCCATAAAAATTCCAAATAACAAAAAATTTACCATGTGATTCTGTTAATAATTTAATATGCAGTAAAATCTTATAAAGGACATAAATATGGTCCTATTGCAGAGGAAAAACCCAACATCTGCCAAATTCAAACTCTACGCCAACCACAACCAATAGTTTCTAGCAACGACTACGCGTGCCTATGACGTCGTGACTCCGTTAATATGCAGCTGAAAACATAGACAAAAAAGAATTCGCCTTATTGACGCTATCGTACCACTAAATCACATACCTATTACAACGAATATTCATTTAGTGAGAAAAGGATGATTAGGGCATCGAAAATAACAGATTTCAACGAATTCACCTTTAATTTTTCACAAGTCTTGTGGTTGAAATTCTTAGTCTTTATTATGATGATATCCTAGAACATCGCCTCAAGCAGTAAATGACTTGGCATATAAGCAATTTTTTTCACAAATTAATAGCGTGTAGCTACGTTATTAAACGCATAGTTTGAATTGTATCAGTTATATAACTTACGTTGGATCGAACCCCATTGGAGTCGTAAGCGTTATCCGCATTTGTTTCGCAGGTGTTCTTAAACTGTGTTTATCGGAAAGAAGATCAGCGTTCTGCCTTTGTTTCGTTTCGTTGAGAATTAAAATATTCACCAGCTTTCGGAGAACCACTCCTTCATCCTGACGTTAAATCTGTGGTGATGCTCTTTACGAGAGCCTAGCTTATGAGAATATACATATTGATACTACCTTTTCAAACAGGCTTTGTGTATAGTGCCGTAAATCATGAGGGCTGTGGTGATACTACTTGCAACGTTGCTGCATTATGGTAAGTTCTACAAACTGTAGCTTCAGTAAGCCTATTGTGGGACAACACTAAAAGGTTGATCGTGGGGAATACGCAGACCGCGGAATCCACGCATAGTGGAAGGTAACCGCGTGGCCTTTGACGCCGGGTAGACCGACGATCCCCAGTCCGAAAAATGTGAGCGGCCCTATACGTAGCCTGCGTGTGGGTTGCCAAGCCTTGGGCTTGCCACGCGTTATGAGGCCCACACATGGCCTTGTTAGGGATATACCTGGCCCATGTACATCTATGCTACAGATGGCCCATGCCGTACGCACTCACGTGGGCGAGTTATGGCCTGGGTAGGGTTGTAAATGGCCCAAACACGACCAGTCGGCCACGTGTGCACGGGTCACCGATGGCCCCGCGCCATACGTGGGCCGTACGTAGATTTCTGATTGGGCAGAAACAACAGACTTGACACTGATTTGACGCCGCTTAGCGATCTGACGTCACAACGTTTACAATCATCGAGGGATCGGTGCGAGCGTAAAGACATTACGCCGAGCGCAACAACTGGTACGCTCAGTGTGAACAGAGCCTAATTACGCTCAGTGTGAACAAGGCCGTAATTTTTTATTTCTAGGGGAATGTCAATCATGTGTCAGTGGACTGGAGGGTTGGACTGGGACTTTATATTACCCTCAGATGAAAGGAAACCAACAGAATCGACCGTTTTATACAAAAGGCGAAGACTTGAAAAAGAACTGCGTGTTTTATTTGAATGCAATATGGCCAATGGAGATCCAACTCACCGTAGGAATGATTAAAGTTGGCCCAGCTAACGTGCTGGTAAGTTTGTTGTCAACCCTACTAAGGTCAGCATCCTTTCCTTTGACACTTCCCGCATAGTGTGTTGCTGAGCGTACTTAGAATATAGTGGAGGCGATGGCGGACGAGCAATAGGATATATTGTAAAAAAGATCACCACAGATTTCGCGTCCAGCCTTAGTTTATTGGGAAATAATTCTCAATAAACTTAGGCTGGACGCGAAATCTGTGGTGATCTTCTTTACAACCCTACTAAGGTACTATACAACAGGTCAATGCTTAGTACACTCGCCGATATATTTCGGTTTATATGTAGCCTGGGTCACTATCACAACCACAACTCTCCTCACTCCCACGACACTGTCTGGCAAGCAGAGAAGTAACGGATACTAATTTTAAAAGTGCGCAGCATGCATAAGACGGAATAGGTCACCTTAACTTGGTCAGTGGAAGCTCATCCAGTCAATTAAATTATAATGTAAGTACCTGGCCCTTTATAGCTAAAGCAAAGAGCGACGAAGTAGGGCCTAATGAAATCGGATAACTCTGACGGCACTTTTGTTTTTGGCTTACAGATCAAGACGTTTTCGCAAAGCACCAAGAAATGGGAGGTATTGTACACAGTAACAGGAATTATTCCATCGTGGATAGATCTAACAGCAAGAGACACAGCCTATTTGAAAATAGTTGTCCCGAAAGACGCCGGTTCATTCTTCATAGATTACAAACGTACGTATACCGCTTATAGCTAATTGCCTACGCAAACAATAGTCTCTTCGACCGGCTTCAATCTGCCGCGTCTAACGTGGACGCGTCTCAATCGACTCAGAACAGGGATGGGATGCTTCAGGTCAAGCTTCGAGTGTGGTGTTAAGGAGTAAAACGCAGACTATTTAGTCATCATTACTGTGCAATTAAGAGGGTAAGCCGATCCATCATGGATAGATCTGGCAACAGAGCTCCAACTTCCCCCTCAGCCTTGTATTATATAGCGAAACTAACGATTTTGTTTCTAAACAGTGAATACTTGTCCTCCGCTCCCGATTGGAATGAAGGTTCTAGCTTGCACCAAAGATCGACATCTCGGCTCTCACTGTGTTACAGAGTGTGGGGAAGACTACTACTCCAAGAAAATTAACGGGAATAAATTCCACACCAGATGCTTGTAAGTATAGTAACCACGCCCAGAACCAGTTTTTCATTTCGATGCGGCCGCACAATGACGTCACACATTATCGGTGCGTTTATGACGTCATACTTGTCATGATCTTTCTTTACAAAAGTGATGAAATAATACACGATGAGGTGTTTGACATTAGCTTTTCGTGACGCACGAGTTAAAACTTGCTTTTAAAGAAGATATTCGAAACTAAACTCTACTATTTGCTAGGTTTCGGTCACGTGACTCAGGAATCTCGAGGGCGACATTAGTATAATTACCTGTTTCCAGGTGAATGACAGATAAACACTCTCTTTTTCTCTCTCTATAGGAGAAAACGTATCAAAGGCAAAATGCAGCATGTATGGAGCTACACAGCGCCGGCTACCGAGAAAATATGCGTCTCAAAAACCACAGTCCACGAGCAATGCTTCAATGAAACAAGTAACCCGGTAAAGAATACCGCTTCCGCGAGTTAGAGCTAGAGATACTTAAACTCTACATAAACTGTTACCCGTAAATTGAACAGAAACCATTGCCGCGAGATGGCGCTAGAGATGACTCCAACCAAACAGCCTTAGATTATGATTTGCCGACTTTAAGAACGGGGTGGGAGGAATGACGACCTCCCGAATGGATTACCTCGAGAGAGAAAAAGAGAGAGAGAGGAGAGAGAGAGATATTTCATTTGACACTACTATGGAAATAATGTTGCAATTATACAGACATATTCCATTAGTAGGCCTACATTTCGCATGTCAGTGAACTGGGTGGCATTTGCTATTCCTTCCTTTCAGAACTGTCCATACAACTTCAACGATTTACTGCATCTCATGGGAGAGAGATATCGACTACCGAAGAGAGAACCAAGGCCGACTTTTGATTTAGGAGCAGGGTCAAGAAGTTTAACATTTTATACGTTTAGGGCTATACCTCCGGTAAGTTGAATTTTCTATGCATATCTATTGGTTCCACTATATTCTTCAATTTCTATGCCGTAATAGATAGAATAAGTCACCATAGATTTAAAAGTCCAGTCTAGTTTATTAGAATACAATTCATAAGATTTCCGATCTCTGCTCCTTCGGAAGAACTAATTCTATCCATTTACTATTTGGATCGTCCGCTATCGACTCGACTATTTTTCGAACGCTGCCTGTTCATTAACCAGGCCGATACTTTGCCTATGGACCTGACCTCTTGCACTAACGGTACAAAAATTTTCCAGAAAGTAGTGAATCACTTACTGGTTAACGTGTGCAAGGAAAAGTTCTGTGGCGTCGATCCCGATACCGAAGACTACGTCCCTGTTTGTAGTGAAATGAAAAGTAAGTCACGTGACTTGGTTTTCTCAATGGTTTGTGAACGGCGAGTAAACACAATCGGTAGATGGCGTAAGTGATCCGTTACGTGTGTGTCTCAAGCAAGGCGATCACCTTGGTCGCAAGTCGCTTCAACCGCGAGTAAGTGAAATACGGTATTAGCGGCTGCCTATAGCATGGATCACGGCGTTTTCGGGAATGCGAGGACGGGTGGTAACGACACCGCCTTGCTTGGTGTGCGTGTGTGAGACCATGCGTATCAATAATATTCACATCACGGTAAATAGAAAATGTTGCCATCCATATCAGTAATAGGATCTGATGCAACTAGTAACAAAGCAACACTTTGTAATCGCAGGACCAAAGCCAAAGCTTGTGTGCATGATGTGCCGTCACTCAAAACCGTCACCGTGCGAAGGATCGTCTGGAATCGTCAACAGATAAAGACAAAGGCTGATCACCCTCTTCCCCCGAACGCTCTTCTCTCTCCATTACCTCCCTTCTTTCTCTCTCTCTCTCTCTCTCTCTCTCTCTCTTTCTCCCTTACCTTGGGGAGTTGCGAGGCCTTCAATAGGCTATGTTGTTATAAATGATCCGCACCGTTTGTGTCTCGAAAAGTGACGCGCGACGCGCAAATGCAACTCCTACATAATACCTCCTCTCAAAATTTTTTCTTTAAAATGAATTGGATCAGAAATATTCTACCATTTTAATACGTACGATTACCAAGGGGATTCTTATTTGCAAACTAAATAAACTGTTAGTCGTAATCTGTAGTTGGCCAACTGGAGGGTTAGCTGGGCTGAAGATGTGGACCA
The DNA here is from genome assembly GCA_030412335.1 of Botrylloides violaceus. Lineage (NCBI taxonomy): Eukaryota > Metazoa > Chordata > Ascidiacea > Stolidobranchia > Styelidae > Botrylloides > Botrylloides violaceus. The sequence goes on from JASFYC010000320.1 coordinate 2,613,883, forward strand.
GGCGACTGTGAGCTGTAGTGTATTTTAGCGATTTCAAATAGCCAACTCATCGCGGCATGATCCGCCAAAGACCTTATTTAAGCGATTACGTACCAATTTCAAAATTTTAATTATCCCAAATTAAGAAGAACTTATAAACACAGTTATCGTTCAATTAGACCGGAAATTAAACATTATTATTTGTTTAAAATTGACGAAAATTTGATGATTTTGTCGCGCGGCAAATTGAAGATTTGAATAGTTTTGATTATGACTCATAATACTGCCCTTTAACACCAATTATGACGGAAATAAGTCTATTTTCAACAATTTGAGATATTCAAATTTTCATCAATTTTCCTCGGCATATCCGAAAGATCTCTACTGTAGTAGGGTTCAAGCTTGTTGAAGGTCACGATCTCGTCAAGTTGCACTTTTTATTATGCGGCCGTCAAGCTACCTGGCTATCTATACAAGGTCGCAAGATAACTACTGTTACATTGACCGTTCAGTTAGCCTGGTGGTTTAGACTATGTGCGCCCTCTGATCGGGAGAGGTTACGGGTTGGAGCCAAAACAAAGACTTTACAATTGGTATCCGTTCCTTATCTGCATGGCAGCCAGTGTCGTCGTTCGATGGTCTTCAAGACCTTGGTCATCGGAGCAAGGTCGCACGATAACTATTGCAACCTTTCTTGATCAACATACCATGAAGTGAAATTACTCCCTGTTGTCTTGTAAACAGGATCGCAAAACAACCGTTTTCATCGTCATCAATTTTATATTCTGTTGAAAACCTTTACACCTCCAAGATTACTCTCGCAAAGATGAGTGAATAGAAATTTCTACAATTGTTACCTCGTTCAGATAATTACTCGGTAAGGTAAACAAGGTCAGCAATTATCGTTTCCGCGTTGTCAATGTCATTAAATTCTCTTTCCCACTGGTGTTGTTGGCTTACCCTTTGGCACCTATTATATCATAAGTACTGTAGGTGCGCCAAATTCCAGGTCGTTTCGACGATACAGTATTGACGATAACAAAACAACCTTTGGCACTTGTTATATCGGCAGCAATGTGCACCAAATCACCCAAGTTAAGCTTCAAAATTTCAAGCCGTTTTCACGCTAAACAGTGTTAGTGAAAACATGACGACCGCGCGATAGGAGACAAAATTTGAAGGAAATTGCGAGTCTCCTATCATGGGCATGGACATATCTCCCGATATATATCTCGTCTTAGCTTAAATGTTCCCGTAGATGGCCCAAACCTGGTCGCGTGATCTTGCGTTTCCACACCCTTAGCGACATACAGTCCACCCAAGGGCACGCGTAACCGTAACCCGAATATGGAACTGCAGATTATATACTGTATCTCGTCTAGGCCTGAATGTGGCCGTAGATGGCCCAAACCCAGCCGTGTGCACACAGCCTCATGGGACTTAGCCGTTTGTGACGCAAATTTTTGATTGGAAACCTCAAGGTGCAAATCTCAATAATTGGAAACAGCATTATCAATTTTCACGCAGCAAAGATTTTCTTAATCGCTCCAGGCTAAAATGTAAAGCATGAAAAAACGCCACAAAGTTAACAAAAGACCCTTCTGTTAATCCATTTTCTGTGTTCAGTTTATCAGTATTGAAGAGTATATATAGCCTACTGTAGTGGATTTGATGCCAGACGATCAATAGATATCGTAAAGATTCAGCACAGATTTAACTCCCAGCCTTGGTTGCATTGGTATTGTAACAAATGAGGGATCAAAGAATGTATAGCGGAGCCGACGGCAGACGATCAACCACAGATTTAACGTCCAGAAATTGTCTATTGAAAATTAAAAATTTCACCGAGGTTGGACAGTAAATCTGTGGTGAATCGCCTTTACGATATCTAGGCATTCGAGCTTAACGCCTTCTTTAGAGGACTTGAATATTCATCCCATAACGTGCGTTAAACCAGGCTAACGTCAAAATGATTCATAGAAACGACGCCGCACTTTCAATGAAATTTCATTTTCACTGCGGTCGCCTTCTACTTACGTGCATAAGGTTTGGTTGGCACTACTTCACGCATTGACTGTAAATAAATGAATTGACGTAATAAAGACTTAATTTAACCTGTCGACGTACGAAAGACTTGTGTTATTAAAAAAAATCTGGAACCAAGGAGATTATATTTACAGTATATAAAGCGAGAGAGTTGGGCTGCGTTGGCGACTATTCGTTGACTGTATCAAAGCATAGACTGAGCGAAATTGGTAGGCCGCAAATGGATTAAACAGAGCAAGGAAAGGATAGTAACGGGCGCTGTATATTTTGGTTTTTGCTGCATTTACACGGACTCACGTGATGTACACACACAATACAGATAATGCAGGTGCATTTACGTATTTTAACAAGTCGACATTATCAGTGACGGGTCCGCTACAAGCTCGAAACACCCGCAAAATGTTAGGTGATATTGCGGAGAAGGTCAGAGTAAGATATAGTTTACATGAAATCTCTCTATTCGTAAAGTACTACAATTTCACAAGTGCGGGTATGAAAGGGACGTCCTTCCTACAACGGAGTGCCGGAACTGACAGGGAGGGGACAATATATTTACTCAAAGTCAAGTTTAAGTTAAAGACAAATTCCACAAAATGCAGGAGTGAAAGGGCTCGATATTAGGCCAATTATCGTCTGATTATTGAGGTCGATATCCAATACTGACTTCCTTACTTGACTAACAGCCGATACCGATAACCGCAAAAATACAAATATCGGCCTCGGTAATCGGCCGGGGCGATAATTGGTCGACCCCTAGTGTAGAACTGAAGTAGCCTAGGCCATGGTCACGCACCCCGCGCGCCTTCAGAGAGTAATCAGGAATAAATGACGTTTAAAAATATCAGTTGCGATACCAAAATAGACTAAAATATTCCAGTCATATCGAGAACAAACTTTCTAAATATTAAGAACAACAACAACAGATAGAATGACGAAGCATTTTTATCATAAGTTAAAGACGCAGACTCACAGAGTATAGCTGTTGCTTAAGATTTATTGGGTTCTCAACCCTACTATGGTAAAAGGCCTATAAGCAAGATGAATGCTTCGTTCGCGGTTTAGTCTGGAAAACACTGTCTTAACCACAACCCTCAGTGCCCCCTCAATATTGACTGGTAGGCAGACAAGGAACGGACGCCATGTTTAAAGTCCTTAGTTTGACTCGGTCGGGTATCGAAATGGGAACCACCCGATCAGAAGGCGGAAAGTCAATCGACTCTGCAAACGGAGCAAATGACTCTTCCCATACATTGATTAGGCGAGGGTGCCCTTGCCAATTAGCGAAATCCTGAAGTCCTTTATAGCTATTCACGGAACGCAAGAGTCCGCAGAATTATTGGCGACGTAGGCCTTGGAACTATCGGGTAATAGCGCCATAAGAGGTGCCAAACACGACTCGCCGCGTTTAATTTTCCAATATATAGCATAGTCTTATAAACTCTAATTTTTCAGAGCATTGTCTTAATAAAATTTCTCAAGTTATGGCTTTCAAAATATTGTTCCTTCTATGTATTCGGCTCATATCTAGTTTGGGTGAGTATCAGTTACGTCGTTTCTTGATCACTAATAAGCGAGCATGGTTAGAACCGCGTGTGTCACGTGCTCACGCGCACAATGTCGTGTTTGTATATTCTTAGTGACGCACGTCACGTGTAGTAAACGTCTTGCTATCCGTGAGCTGAGTGTTAAATTCTTGAGTGGTTTTCTGAGGTGTCAGTCGGAGAGCAAATGCGGAATGTCTTAATTGTTACTTATTATTTTTGAGGCCAATAATTCACATTTGCGTGCAAGTAACAACTAAGCGACTACTTATCAGTAATTTCGTAGCTACCAAAACACGCTTCCCTGGGGCGTTTTTAAACTTTATCTCGGTCGAACTAAATGTCAAAATTTGCGTGAGTATATTGATGGGATTCATGCGATTAAATTCCTGATATTAGGGTTGTGTTTTCGATATTAAGTCGATTAATGTAATTCGGTTCCTTCCTTTCGTCAGTTCGATTCGCTCCGGGTGGGAATAAAAAAGACATAACACAGTGCTTGGCTTAAGACTTGAACCTGGTTGAGAGTGTTCCGAGGATAAAGTCCTTCTCACAAACCGCATTCTGTTTGTTTGTTTGAAATTTATGGCGTTTTCAACTAATAACGCCAGATCAATGCTTACGTGTCAATACTTCCAGTTTATAGCTCGGATCACTGTTACCGCATTCTATTCTAAGTTTTTGTCGCGCGGTTGGAAGCTTTTAAAAATCCGCCACCCTTTTCGATTCGAAACCTTATGAATCTATTTCATTTTTCAACAGCACCAAAATTTTTGAATTCCTTTACGTCCGATGAGCCCCGTCGTCACTCAATATAACAATTAGAGGCCAGGGGTTTCGTGTTTCCAATTTAGATACCTATCAATTTAGGGGTCCGTGGATGACGACAAACCTGTCTACAGACAGTAGGCCGACATGCTGAAGCCCCACTCCTTCTCACATCAATACTCTTTCACACAACAGGCTCAGCTGAGATTTGTCAACACAAGCTGGCCGGAGAAAGTGGAATTATCCAATATCCTACATCAAAGCCGTCAGAAAAATTGCCAAACTTGGCTTTAAAAGGCGAAGATTTATCGAAAAACTGCATCTTTTTCAAAAATATAGACAAGAAGAAGTTGACCTTGAAATTTAAAAGTGTAGAACTTAATGGCGGCGTTATCAAGGTATCAAAATAAAGTATCAGTATATCAGCATGTAACCTACTTTAAAACAATGCGTAAAAGAAATTGGAAAAAATTGTACCCTTTAATAAGCATTTTTAGGTATTTTATTATCGACCACACCCACAAACCACGCCCATGTTTGTCTAGCTGTCAATCATAGTTAACCTAATTATCAGCTAATTGTTACGTTGGGTAAACAATAGTAGCATAAAGAACCGTCTAAGACCCTCTTCTTCCCCCTCCCTCCATCCGCCCCCCACCTTAAAGCTAAGCAAGGCACCCGTGTACAATTCACATCATCCCACATACATGACATCCGAAGCCGAAGCGAAATGTGGCAACCACACAGAAACAACTTGTGTGGAAAGAACCCACGATAGAAATCTACAGCATGTTGCCTGTAAACACACGGAACCCCTTGAGCGTAATTGCGTTTTATACAAGGATATCACTCGATAGATAATCTGACTAACTCAATGTCTCGCATATAGATCAAGACAACCAAGAGTAAAAAGCCAAAATGGAAGATTTTCAAGAAAATTTCAGGAAAAACTAAAAAAGCAACTTTCAGTATCAAAGGAATCAAATTTGTAAAGATTTCGGTCGAGAAAAATTACGGATCATTTCAATTGGAGTATTCTCTGACTACGCAACCAGGTTACATTCGTTACGCCCTATTTCATTCTTTCATTCATTCAAGATATTATGTATATATTTATATTTACAGTCGCGACTTGTCAGAAGTTAAGTAAACCAGTCAAGACAGTCAAATGCACGAAAGGTATCAAAGTCGGATCTAAATGCATTTTAACATGTGATGAAGGGTTCACACCGAATCAATATATCAAGAAGAATAACGCAAAGAAGTTTACAGTATCATGCAGGTACAAAAATTTTTGAAATACGGGATAATGAGTCACCGGTGATTGAACGTCTATCCCAGTTTATTGAAATATAATTATCAAGCTTTCGGGCTCGGATTCTTCATCTGGTGAAAACGGAATCCGAAAGCTTATGAATCATTTTCCAATAAACTGGACTGGACGTTAAATCTGTGGTGACTTATTCAATATATTACTATAGTAGAATGGGCTCCGAAAGCTTGTGAATTATATTCAAATAAACTGGAATGGACGTTAAATCCGTGGTGACTTATTCGGTCTAATGCTATTTGGATCGTCCGCAATCGGCTTCACTATTTCTCGTAGAATAAACGACGGATGTCCGATGTATATTAGCTGCATTTACATAGGCACAACATAATGATATACACTCACACAGTTGCATTCGCTTATCACGATACAGCAGTCAATTTCTCGTTATTCAATTAATCTCCCGCCATTCTTTTCACTACTGCTCATCAAATTCAGAAAAATAAACGCCCGAAATGGATTATGGAAACCAACTTTGAATCGACTTCTATGCGGCAAAGGAAAGAAGACATTGAAAGAATGTAAGAAACAATTTGAGGTGAGATTTGCGGCATATTTCTCAGATAACTCGTTTTACAAAGTCGACCTGTTCCCATGAACTACAAACCACTAAGCTAAGCGGCAGAAAGATTTAGATTATTGTCGCTGATGTTGTTTTGAATTCGTTGCGTTTTTACGTCGCGTCTTCAATGTTCGCGGACTGCAGAATAACAGGCTAAAACTGCCTGTACAGACCTTTATATATAATTGCTTGAAATAGTTTATTCATATCAATATTAACGTTTAAAAGACTTTTCGTCCGGCTCTCATCAGTAAACACGGCAGATATATATAAAAATACCAGATAAAACTACACAAGTCCGACGAGATGCTGCTCGCTCGACAGATAAAATCGGAATCCCTGTTATACCTAAAACACACGCTAGGTAGACGAATTCCTCGCGAGCGCTGCAGGGATGCAGAATTAGCACAAGGGTGGAGTTGCCATCATTGGTTGCCACAGCATAATTTGGTACAATGGTAGGGTGGCTATAATTGGTTGCCACAGTGCTGACATCATCAAATAGCAACCATCGGATTATCACGTGTTCGCTACACGCATAAGGTCCAAGGGCTAAATAGATTTATAAACAGTATTTCATTTCCAGCTTTGCATCCCTGCAGCAAAAACTACTTCAAGCCTACCCATGGTCTCAACTACAGAAAGTCCAAGTACACCAAGCCTGAGAAGAGTGGAACTACCAACAAGCTCAACTAGAGCACCGCTAAGCGTGACGTCACCATTAACAATGACGTCACGGTTTGAAAATAACAGTGACGCAATAAAAACAACGCCAAAGGAACAACGGTTAACATCAAGCACCGATTCAATGGAATCTACTTTACGAGAGATCGCAGGCAGTCGTTTGCAAGACCCCACGGAACGCAATAAGCCTGTAGCGCCAACTCGCGGTGCATTGATTCTGAATATCAGAAACCTACCAGCGTTAGAAGCGACATCTATAACGAAATACGATTCGAGAGCTATTACGAACTCACCGAAAACACAATCAAGCACAGCTAAACGATTTCAAGAACCCCTAGTAAGAACTGAACCTCTAGCGCCAACCGGCGGTACAATAATGCTGACTAGCTCAACGCCGAAAACTACTCAGCCTACCACAACCCTAACTGACATTCTCCATCATTCCATCATCACCACCACCACCAGCCAGTATGCAACTAGATCAAGCTCGCCCAGAACAACATCACAGCGGGTCAGGACCGAGCCTACTCCACCCCCCGTGCATCTAATATTCATTCTTTATCCGGAGCTACATCCCTCGTATAAAAAGCCTTCCACTACGAAATCCATTGACGTTTATGAAAAACCACTGAGCGCAACAACTTCAAATCCTGTCGGTCAAGGTCCGCTAATTACAACAGCGGCTACGCCTTCGTATGATAAAGATCACGCCCCTACATCTCGACAATCGGCTATCCACAGTACTCAAGCTAAGCCAGCAACTCGAAAGGCGATAAATGACGAAACAACGTCTTCAGCTCGCCTAACTACCACACAAAGCGGGCGGGACACAACTAATCAACCAGAACCAATTCCTACCTATATAAGCAGCAGAAGAATTGTTACATCAGACGGAAATTTTCGGACAGTCCACGCAGCCCCTGCAACAACAAAAAGCCAACCTCAGTCAACGTCACTGTCTCCAACCATAGAGGAAACAAGGACTACGAAAAGCTCAATAGCGCCAACAGCGGTTTCTATAACAACGACAACGCCAAAAACCTCACCGACTTCGTCGCGAACTTCTCCGATCCCAACCAAGAGAACCACAGTGAAGACTAAGGTACAATTCCGTCGATTTAATATCCAATTCGTCAAACCACCGCCTCGCATAAGAGTAACAACAACACAGTCAACTACTGGCACACCAACACCAACCTTATTAACGGGAACTTATACCACGAATCAGGTATCTATAGACATGCAACCTGCATGACGTAACCCTCGCTATAACACCCAATCGTCCTTAGAAATCCATCTCCAGAGATAGCGTGGTGGAGACTGGGTAGCGGAATGGGTAGACACGTCAGCACGCTCCAAAGCGGGCGAGGTTGACACCGAACTATTTATAAGCGCCGTCGATACATCGTACTTTTTCGCGATGATCGTTATACATTCTTCAGTGTCCCCGCGAACAGCGGTGAAACTCGATCATCAGTCGATATCGGCTCGAAGTCGATAATTACGATACGACGAAAATTCGGCACCGGCCATCAGTCAATCTTTAGGCCTACTAAAACGCATGATATGAGTCGCAGAGCTATGTTGCATGCCATCATTTTAACAAGCGACGACCATAAATAGGACATAGGCCCTAAATACGCCAGTACTAACTGAATCATTATTAATACCATACAATACCCTTTACAAAATGAGGTGGTTCGGAAGATATAATCTGCTCCCTTAGGGCTGCCTAGCTAGCCTATATATATACGGGCCTAATTCTGATTCGCGCCCTCAAGTCTAATTAAGCATAGCCTATGTGTAAAAGACACTTAGATGTTACTATGAATCGCATGTAAGCCTATATTAGGCAATCCCGCAAAATTCTTACACCTGCAGCCTCACTACACAGCCGGCGATCGTTGGGGGCAGATGAAAACACCTGCGATTATTCATGTTTTTCTACTTTTATACAGCCAGTTTCCATAAAGGTCGTTTTTCGAATATGCGCGAAGGCGTTTTGTGTACGAAGTGCCGCCACTGGAAGATACACAAGGACTTGTGCATCATATCAAAGTAAGTAGCCTAAATGCATATAAATATAGTCACAATCTGACAACTATCTCATCCGCCACGGGCCACGGCAGATACAAAACCCACATACAGATGATGGGGTGTAGACTTTTGGTAGAGCGTTGCCGCTTCTGGTCCAGTGCCTATAGACCCTCCCGAGAGCCAGAGAGGACATGAATTTTGAGATAAAGTTGAAATTTTGGGGTGTGGACGAACCTGACCCGATTAATTTCTGTGCACGCCGCATTGATGTGTGGAAGAAGGAGTAAGAAAAATGTCGACCTACCGCTTCAATTTTGCTTTCTTCATTTTCAGACGCTTCGATGAAGAAGGTGTGTAACATATGCAGATATCACCCAGCATCGCCCTGCAATATGGCAGTAGGATTTCCATGAGTCTGTGTGGCGGCAAAGAACGGTAGCAATGGCCGGTCTATACGAACCTTCAAGACGACCCTGGACAGGGTGAATTTATCAATTATCGGATTCCACGTAACTGACGTGAGAGAACTTGGTCAGTGCGTCTATTCAGCCAGCCTTGGATTGGCAGAAGGGGAACTCATGGATGTCGATCTGCGTGGCAACACGCAACATGCTATAGATTCCTATCGTGGGGACTTTCCTCGCAATTTGATTCTGTGTTACCACGTTTCAATCCATTTTGTGACCTGATGAAGGAGTAGGTCTCCGAAAGCTTGTGAAATTAAGCTTCCGCTACTTTGGTCCGTATATCTGATCGTCGGACATCGAATTCACGATATATTTCTAATTGCGAAAGAGAATTCTATTATACGGATCAATCTGGATCATGTGTACATTTTATATTTAAAGGAACTCATCGCTAGAAGCGGCACTCAGCAAGTCATCCGTAGAAGTTTAGCTTCAGGCTATTTATCAATACGCCAGACCAAACTTTCTAGTGCCAGCAAATTTAGCAATGAGTGTCTGTTGTTCCGCGGCTTGTCGTCTGGGTAGGGCGGGATGTATACAGGATAGATGCATTAGCATGCCGCGCTCTTTCCACATAGCCACAGCCATCCAGAGAGCTGGGTATAAGCGAGTCGTCAGCGGTCAAGGCAGTATAGCGGAGAGCACTAGGCCCATATACTAACCTACAGCAGGTAGCGTGACGTCTACAGTAACACATAATTCTACCGTATCGTGAACTATACAAAAGCGAATTGTTGGGTTTAAAAGAATAACTTATGAAGACAAGCCCGCCGATTTTCTTAAAACACATTTACGCTTGACTCAGCGCGCGGTAGATTGCCAGCCATTGAAGCTCATAATAAAAGGCTGGAGAAGTGATGGAACAAAAGCATGCAAAAAGTTAACGCGATATCAATTTTGAAGTGTTTGGTTTGACTCGGTCGGGAATCTAACCCGGTACCTTCCGATTAGAACGCGGACAGTCAAACCACGGGTCGTTGTTAGCTTGAGAAGGACGGGACATAAATTTTAAATCGTTTGGCTTGCCACGGATAGGAATCGAACCTCCTGACCAGGTCACTTACCTTCGTTAGTTGGTTAGCAAATGCGGATCCAGCTGCATGTGATCTTCGGCGGCTTTCTTTTGATACAGCTTACCGGTTTGGTGCTCTATCGGTACTTCGATGACGGACCTGCGAAGGAGATAGTGTTGTTGGCTGGAGAAATCATTGATTACAGGTGAGGTCAGTCTTTGTAGACTATATTGAGTATAACCCAACGTGACTCTACTTAATCGAGACTGATATTCATGATTTTCTATTCAAATGGTATCGGCCATCCGTCAGGCGAATAGGCTTTTTATCGAGTCGTTCTTCGGTCGGTAACCAGTCAACCGCCCGATTATATCGACTCCAAATATTCGTGACTTTGATAAATCGGTCTCAGTCATCAAACAGGCGAGTGGCCGCTTTCCAGACTAGCATTCGCATTTAATCCGCGTGTCGGCCATTAGACAGACGAGTAGAACAAAATTATCGTAACATTCAAATCAATACCTTGAATGCGACCCAAACCAAAGCATTTTGTTACAGCGGACAATACCGGATTATACAGTATTACAAACACCAGGGAATTCCACAGGATTATAATTATTATGTAAGTTATGTTGCATAATCTGCCAATAGTATGTATGTCAGCCTTAACGAAAAGACCGCGGGGGCTCCCGCAGGGGTCGGCAAACTTCCTACACTAATGGGCCAATTATACACATTGTCGCCAACTTGCGGGCCGTACTAAAGCCGTCTATACACGCATACGTAATATATTTGTTTTCCCGCTAGTATTCGCGAATACCGAGTCCGAATATTTGTATTCGTGAATACCAAAAAATCCACTGATATTCGTTCGGCGAATATTAGAGTTACACATCCCTAGTACGCGCATGCGCACAACGGTGGAATTATAACGAATTGTACGTACGATCTGTTTTTATTCGTAGTTGTTCGCTGGCCATAAAATAATGACGGGCGGGCCGGATTTGGCCCGCGGGCCGCAGTTTGCCGACCCCTGTTATATACGTAAACGCGGAATCGAAATAATTAGTAACACGGGAGCGGGATGTGGACGCAATTTACTGAGAACAAATGAATCCGCTATAGGCTATCACCACACTACCCTTGTATACCGATGGAACAGCTCGTAAATACATATAGGCGACGCGTAAGTTACGGAATTTATAGCTTATCATATTTGGCCAGCATCTAGTAGAGATCTGAAACTTTAATAAGTAGTACCACTAGAGAATGAAACACCAATTTACTCATAATAAATTAGCCCGCATCACAATACAAGCCCTTTACCGATTGAAAAGCGCTGAAAGGCCGTACAATGCAGGCTGGACACAGGAGTTAACGCGTAGGGTACTAAAGCCAGGCATTCCCTATATTGTTTCCTATACAACAGGAAATCTTAATAGGTGATTCATAAAATCTGGCTTTAAGCAGGATAACTTAGCGTATGCCCCGGTCAGAAAAATGCGAGCGTCCCTACGTGGGCCGCGTGTGGGGTTGCCAAGGCTTGCGTATGGAACGCCACGCGTTATAAGGCCTATACTCTTGGCCTTGTCACTTGTTAGGGCACTACTTGGGCCCATGTATGTATTTTCCACATATAGCCCATGCCCGTCTACACTCATATGTCGCAGGTATGGTCTGAGTAAGCCCCCTAAATGGCCCAAACACAGCCATGTGTACACGGGCCAGTGTTGCGTTTGCATACCTTTAACCACGCACGGGCCACCATCTGTTACAGCACGACGCCTGATTTTTTTTGTTATTTGCTGTTTCCCGATCGACTAAAATCTCTCTCTCCCCTCTATCTCTCTTTCAGGACGTTAGTATCGCGACGCAGTGTTCAATCAATCATCTTCACCATTTAGTGGAGCTAGCGGACAGATGGAAAGGTCCGATCTCTTGCAGCGTATTCGCACCAAACTTGGTATGTGTGCTTCATAGTAGGGGTCGACCGTCTGTCATTTAGTGGCACCCAACCACTTTGAAATGAATTGAACCTATTCGTTTGTGTATAGGACGCAAGTTACGCTGACGACGCGATCGATTTACTCCGTGAATGCTTTCCCAATGTAAAGAAATATGTGGATTTTCATCTTGTCTACCCAGCAGATCACCCGGGAGATATTGGTCAGGTATATGTCTCTACGTTTCCTTTCCCCTGCGACTCACGCGTAAAGAAGATTCACCACAGATTTGGACGTCAAGCCTTGTTTTATGGACAATTCTAACATTCCTATTTGACAAGCATTCGGAGCTGCGTTGCTAAGCAATATGCATAGACGTGGTGTATATTACCTTAGTAGGGTTAACATACCAAAATGACTCGGCGGCACTGCCGGTTTTAGTCCGTATCGAAGAATATAGTGGAGCCGACGACGGACGATCAATAGATATCGTAAAGAATATTCACAACAGATTTAATAACGTCCAATCTTGGCTATTGGGAAAGATAGCATTCATAAGCTTCCGGAGCTCCGCTTCTTCATCAGATGGAGACGGAGAACTTGCGAATGTTATAATTCTCAATAAACCAAGGTTGGACGTTAAATCTTAGGCGAATCTTTTTTACGATGTCAATTGATCGTCCATCATCGGCTCCTCAATATTCTTGAAAGTTAGAACTTCTGCTGATACTGATAAATTTTCACAGCTCGGTGTCTGGAGTGGTTTAAGTTGTGACGAGTTGCTTCACAGTCTCGAGAATTTTGGATATAAGAATTACGTCGTTGGGAACATCCCCTTTCCACACAACGTACTCCGCAACGCAGCGCGACTCGGTGTGATCACAGAGTTTGTCCTACTTATCGGTAAGTTTTAGGTAGAATACGGCATGGTTCATCTGTGGCAAAGATGTACATGGGCCAGATATTTTCCTAACCAGGCCATGTGTAGGCCTCATTACGCGTGGCGTTCCATGCGCAAGCCTTGGCAACCCCACGCGCAGGCCACATAGGGACGCTCACATTTTTCTGACTGAGGAAAAATAGAACTTGAAAAAGTACATGGTCGAGACCTCGATGGCACACCAGTATGGGCAGTCTTCTCTAATTTTCACTCACCAAGTATATGCTACCGGTACTTGTTTCTTTCAGACATCGATACAATGCCAAGCTTGCAACTGCGGGAAGATTTCAATAACTTCGCTCTCCACAATTCTCTCTTCCGTTTAAAATCCGACCATACAGTGTTTGTAATCCCCGCCTTTGAGATTAAGCACGGACACAACGTACCAGACGATAAGAATCAACTGCTGGCTGGAGTAAGTAGGCCTATAGCCTAGGCCTCAAGTCCTGCTTTGTAGGCCTTATGGGTAGTGTAGATATATTTGCCTTTATGGGGAGAACTGTTCGCGAAGACACGGCCCTCATTCTCACTTAGTAGCACCTTTGGCTTGGTGTGTATCGTCTTGTGTAGGTTTACAGATTGGATTATCTGTAAAACGATAGCAGATGATATGAATAGGGTGCAAAGTGGACCCCTGCATGCTGTATGGACCTTCGCCTTCACTACTAACGAGGGTGGCAACTGTTTTGCGTAACTTATTCGACGCAGAAAGCTATAGTCTTCCGGTCAGATAATCTAACGCTAGCCCATACACCAGGCGATACCGGCCGGCTTGCTGCATATTGCTTTCGCCTTCATCAACGCTCTCATATCACTACGCGATACGAGGTAACTGCAGGCGGTACGGTAGCCCAGCTTTGAGGCTTTTCAGCCTCCGCAAAATTAACGATTTCTCACATCTCTGAGCTGTCCTACCTCTCACCCAGACAACTATACAGCAGACCTCGACTTCTCTTTACAACAGCAACTGTACTCGCTGTGAACGCAACCTCCTATATGGTCGATGTAATCAGCGCACGCATTGGGTAATTAACTTGATTGCGGGAACAAACAATCAACCTCGCTGGTAAAGTAAAAGCGCAGATGCGCTTGACTCAGTCGCTGAGCCGTTGCATTTAATCTAATTTTTGTTCAGGTTAAGGCTGGGATTATCAGACCCTTCCATAATGAAACGTGTTGGTGGTGCCATAGAAGCGAAAATTTTGATCTATGGAAAAAGATACCGCAGGTATGCTATACATCTGGTGAGTGATCCGTGCCGCCATTTGGACGATTTTGATAGGTATACCATGGCCTACTTTCTACCTAAAGTTTCTACCTAAAGTAGGCCATGGTATACTAACTGACGAGGTCTCTGTATTGTTTTCTCTCTCTCTCTTTTTCTCATTATTTCGGAACAGCATATTTGTAACATTTCAGGCTTATACAACAACCAGCGCGTTTGTCATCGCGACCAGCTGCGGCGAGTATCTTAGCAGAGTGATTTGTGATTTGCCTAAAAATGCAGCGTGTGTCCTATTAGAAAAGAAGCTAATCAATATTGTCACGATTCGAAGAAATAGGACAATTTAAATAGGACACTGCATCACCACAATTTTTCCAACTCAAATCGGATTTTCAGCATTCAAGTCTCGACGTCGCCTATTACGCTGATTGGGACAAAAGTTGGGAACCATTTTATATTTCAAGGCGAAATGTTCCGCTGTTTGATGAAAGATTCAAGCAGTATGGATTTGATAGAATACAACAGGTAGGAAGATCAACGCATTTAGACAGGACAAGCTATAGGTAGGATCTCAGGAGCTTCTTTTAGAACGCTTTAGTACAGAGAGAGAGAAAGAGAGAGAGGGTAAGGCCATAAACCCACAGAGATCGACCGATCATGATTTTTTTGCAAGGGCTTAAATCAGTCATTTCAACGTCCGCAGAGGAAAATAAACAGGTTCTACCCGCGAATTCAGCGAAATGCTTTTTGACATGAGCAAGGCTAGAGGACGGGAGCATTTCTTTCTCATCCATTCTATTCTCATCAGATTTGTGAGCTCCATGTCGCTGGCTACAAATTCGCTGTTCTAAACAACGCCTTCGTCGTCCACCATGGCTGGAAATATCGCGGCAAATTTTACGCTAACAAGGATGACGATAACGCACAGAACTGGATTCTATTTAACTACCATTTCAAGGCAAGAACATGACCGGATTTATACTCTGCTAGTTCCGTGTGTAGCATTAGTGTTGGGCTGTAAACTAACAGCAAGATGTATTCTATCCTACTAACGCTGTTTCTCGCACTGTTTTTTTATGACGTTTTACACCTAATAAGGTCATATACGCCAGGTCGATGCTCACGGCATACGTGTCATGAATATTGGCCTCGGTAATCGGTCAATTATATCGACTGATTATTGAGGCCGATCCAATTTCGACTTCCTTATACTCTACTAACGGCCGATGCCGATAATCGCAAAAATACCAATATCGGCCTCGATAATCGGCCGACCCTTAGTCCGAGCCGGCGTTAAATAGGCTTAGACTTCTGCTATACTTCGCAAATATATTTTTTCTTCAGGATAATCTTCAAAGGAAGTACAACACGAATCGAACATGTTCTCCTCTGGAGTTGTGGATCCCGCCGTCGAAAAGGTCAGATTTCCCAAACTCATCTCCTCCTCTAAGCCTTTCATGGACTTCTGATCGGGAGGTTCCGTATTCGATTCCCGACCGAGACCAACCGGAGACTTTAAAATTATTGGTATCCGTTGCTCCACTTCTGGCAGTCAGTATCGAAAAAGAATAGGCCTATGGTGCGGAGGTATCGACTCACGTACTAAACCTTTGACATGGCGTATATAGTACCTTATTAGGGCTGAAAGTGCCATAAGTTCAAAATAAGAACAATCATCACAAAGGCCGATAATATCAGCGTCTTTATATGGTATAGGCCCTATGCTGATGACTCGATGACCCACAATGATTGTCGAAAAATGAGGAATTTTAGCCCATTTATTGACTGTTTTGTCGATGCTCTAGGGCACTAATAAGTCCATATAATTCACTTCAGGAGGGGAATGCCGAAGCCGATTGCGATAGGAAACGCTGTTGTTGTCAGCCGCTTCAAACCGAATGTTCTGAAGTCGAAAGGAGACAACGTTTGATATTCTTTGAGAGTGGACAGTCAAAAGACTGCTCGAATTTCTCTGCATGGAAAATTTTGAATCACTCGGCGACACCGAAAGACTACCAGATCACAGAAGACTTAATTGGCCCCAGGGGTCACGAATATGATATATTGTTCGTCGTGTGTGGAGGGAACAGCATGAGGTGGCACATTGCTGTTGTATATACCTGCCTGCTGTATATTTGTCGAATTTTCGAACTGTATAGTGTAAATCGCTATTTATACCGTCGCTGGTAGCTTATTCGTAAAATTTCGTATCTCAGTGGTGAGGAAACACATCAACACCGTCTTTTTTCGTCATGGCTGAATACATTTTCCTTGATTTCAACCAATCAGAACCGTCTCTGACTGATGACGATTCATCAAATCACACGTTGCATTGCCGGGAACGAAATCAGTTGGCAGGTTTGCAGACGTGCAGAGGAGCTCTTGCTGTCGGCCAGCGAGGTTGTCGTATTGCTGCATCCGTTAAGGAAATTGCCCTTGTCTTGTATGCGTGAAGGAAATGAGGATCATATTCACATGAGGCTATAACTTTTGGGGGCTTCCCGTACAGTACTAATGCTGGATTTATCAGTCTACGCGTAGGCCTACGGTACCGTAACTGAAAGGCATTTGAAGCCTCTGTAACTTAGAGGATTTCCGTGACGTCTTATTTTCGGCGATGGGTACCTGTTACGTATATGAATATACTTCTCATAATGTCTGCATAAACAATAAACGCTTACAGAACTGGTTGGTCATGCAATCCTGGCGAATTTGGGGAGTTATTGATAGGAAAGGTTATGGCATTGTTAGTAGTGAGATAATAGTATAATTATCTGCCTTCTAACGCAAAATCGGATTTACAAGGCCTGGTTGTTGCTTTAGCCCACGCCATAAGTTTTTTTAAAGTTGCATTCGTTTTACAGGTTATTGTGTATTTTTCACGTTAGGAAGTCAGGAATCATGAAATTAGTTATATTTAGCTGTTTGGTTGCTTTTGTGGCGGCCAGTGATGTCGTTGAACTCACAGATGCAGATTTTGAAACAGAAATTGTTCGTTTCGACACAGCTCTTGTGGAATTTTTTGCACCTTGGTAAGCAACGTAAGCCTGGAATAATGCACAATAGGTGGAGTTTAATAATAACTGAATTTGGAATTTTCCATTTTAAAATCAATTTCTTTCGTCTGACTTTTTTTCTTCGGACTGCAGTCGCACAGTTGCCACTCGACTTGGTGATATACAGACCACAACTGCAGCATGTTCATTTACTGCAGTACAATTTTTCGTTATTTTTTAAATTTCCATTAATAGGTGTGGTCATTGCAAGAGGCTTGCTCCCGAATACGAAAAAGCTGCTACTGAATTGAAGAACGATGATGTCGCAGTTACTCTTGTTAAGGTACGGTGAAATTTATTGTGCCACTTGAAGAAGGTACCATTCTTCATTGATTGCGGTCTGCTTGGTCCGCCTTACACCAAGTAAAGTTTGCAAAATGATAAGACTATACAGACTCAATTGGAACAAGTCTTAAGTGCGTAGTTGCCAAATTTTCTATATCTGTACTGATTCACGAGCCAATGCGACCTTTGACATTTGCTTGCTAAACTCAAGGTGAACTGCGTCACACATCGTACTCTTTGTAACAAGTTTGGCGTTCACGCCTTCCCGACCATGAAAATTTTTCGATATGGTGAAAATAACACGCCATATAAAGGCAGAAGAAACTCAGGTGGGGAATTGCCTTTGGGTGCAGACATGGGAGTAGAGATTGGGTATAGTTGGCGCGAGTCTCATTTCACCATTTTCTCCAAGGCCAGAGGATAGTGTTTGAAATATTTTTTGAGTTTCATCCTCTAAGAGTTGGTGGTGTTGTACAAAAGATGTAGAATAGCAGGTTATGGTTGCATTAAGGTCCTTCAAAATTTGCATGGCCATCTAGCTATATTTCATACCCCCTCCCCATTTACGCATACAAATAGGTACATACTTTGATAGTGTACATAGAACTGACTGTGCAAAGACTTGACATAAAGGCATTAGTGTTGCCCATTTTGCTGGTCCTCCTGAATAAATTCTGTCTTGAAACCACTGGCCTCACCACGATCACGATGTGGCTTGTTTTGAATCGATCCTGTTCCTATGCAAATAATCTCAGAGTTCAGACGAAGAAACATTGGTATTTTGAAATTTTATAATAATGCTCCGTATGATGTGTCATGTAGTTTTTGATCAATTGCATGAAGTAGATATTTTGCATGGGTGCAGGTTGATTGTATTGCCAATACGAAAGCGTGTGGAAAATTCTCTGTCTCTGGATATCCAACTTTGAAAATATTCCGTGGCGGCAAGCTCAATACCGATTACAACGGCCCCAGAGAAGCAGGTAAAAACTAATGTATATTTGCAAACGGCGAAAAATAGTGGAGCTGATGGCGGACGATCCAAATAGTAGTAGATAGGATAAGTCGCCACATATTTAGCATCCAGTCTAGGTTATTAGAACACACTTCACTAGTTTTTGGAGCTCCACTCCTTCATCAGATAAAGTTGGAGATGTTGAATTTGTAGTGACTTATTCCATCTGTTAAGAGTCCAAATTTTGAGGCCCTGTCTAAAATTTCTCTGGCCGATTCTGATGAGTCACTCTGGAATCTGGCAGGACAACTTGCTTTGATGACTTCCTGTTACCATTCTTCCGTCAATGAAAGCCTTATTATGGTCTTCACTACTACTGTGGTGCGTAATATCAAGCTATCATCATTAAATACCGGAGGTGTTCAGCTTGACTTCCGGTATAACCATTATGCAGAGCCATTGAATGTTTCAATTTAATAACCTATAATATGACTATAGCTATCG
Organism: Botrylloides violaceus; assembly: GCA_030412335.1. NCBI lineage: Eukaryota > Metazoa > Chordata > Ascidiacea > Stolidobranchia > Styelidae > Botrylloides > Botrylloides violaceus. The sequence goes on from JASFYC010000320.1 coordinate 2,633,218, forward strand.
TTGCTCGTCCCGTATGTCAGTTAACCAAATTACGATGAGAAAATAACCGTGTAAAAGACTAGTCATGACTTTCAATCCCTGTGTTCCGGTGGAACATGAGAATGAAATTTTTTGTAGATGGTATCGTGAAATACATGAAGAAGCAAGTGGAACCAGCATCTCGTAATCTCGATAATCAAGAAAGCTACGATAAATTCATTGGCAAAGATGATCCAGTTGTCGTAGGTGAGTTTTGAATGAATCTGATGACACCTAGCGACGAAGTTCATCGGACGATTCGAGAATTTTCATCTTATATCTCAATGGCTGTATTTACCATTTTTTGCAAAAGATATCCAGTTGTTGTAGGTGAAATTTAAATGACTATCTGTGTCTCTGATGTCACCTAGTGACTAGTGTGATATCGGTATAAACCGGAGGAATTGCCCCCCAAAAAAAAATTGAAATCTCGATAACAGAATATACACAGCATGATTCTTCATGGGTTTGATCATTCGATTCTCCCTCCCTACCTTGTCTGCTGTAGACATCAGCTTGCATCATAATTTCCATTTTCTAGGCTACTTTGAGGACTCTGAAAGCTCCGATGCCAAGGCTTTCGCGACAGCCGCATCATCACTTCGGGAAGACTACTCATTCGGACACACTTTCGATAAAGATATCATCGAAAAAGCTGGTCAGAGTGGGTGAGTTTCGAGGCTTGATGAGATGAGTCGTGCTCGATTGATTTTACTTGTTACGTCACATTCAGAGTTGTCTTGCATCGTCCAAAGAGATTGAAGAGCAAATTTGAAGAACAAACTGTCCCACTGAGTGGCGATATCTCCGCCGACAACATCAAGAGTTTCTTGAAAGAAAACTTGTAAGTTCAAGTTAAACCTTTAAACTTTAACCTAAGCCAGAAGTTATCATAGCGATGGTTGGCTGTTTGTTAACGCTACGCTTGTTACGCTATTCTGAATGTGATTCTTCACAGTTTTGGACTGTGTGGAGTTATGACACAAGGAAACGCTGGTGACTTCAAGAAACCAGTCGTCACAGCTTACTACAATGTTGACTATGTCAAGAACCCTAAAGGAACCAATTACTGGAGAAACAGGTGTGTTTTCTTTCGTATAGACGGGCAGCAGCCACTGCTTCGTGGTCTTGTCAAGGTGCTCCAGACCAGTCATTCGATTGGGTGGTTTGCACATTGTACAGGAATAGAATCAATAGATTGCATGGTCTGCAGTTTGCTCCTCTGTACCACACTTGCATTCCGTACTTGGTGTGAGACCCCACATATGAAGGGACAGCCGGAACCATCCCACCCTTGTTTTGAGCTGAGTGAGATGTGACCACGCTAGATTGAAGCCATGCATGGTCGAAAATTGAAGCCACAAGGTCACCGTGAGGTCAATTGATGGGACGTTTGCGTTGTCACAGAGTGATGAAGGTTGGAAGAGACTACCAAGACAAACTGACGTTCTCCATCGGCAACGCTGACGACTTTAGTTCTCTCCTTTCTGATGTTGGAAAAGCTGATCGCGATGACAAGCCTGTGGTCGTGATCCGTGACGGAGATGATAGAAAATATTTGATGCAAGATGAATTCAGGTAAGAAACAGTTTTTCCGTGAGCACAGTAGTTCCACGTGAGCCCAGTGTTCCCCGTGAGCACAGTAGTTCCACGTAAGAACGTGGTTGTCCCACTGTGCACAGTGTCCCCTTGAGCACGTGGTTCCTTATAAGCACAGTGTTCCCCATAAGCACCCGGTTCCCTTGAGCATGCGGTTCCTCATAATCACAGTGATCCCCATGAGCTCATTGTTCCGATGTTAAATCTGTGATGAATCTTTATGATATCTATGATTGTCTGCAATCGGATCCACTTTATATTTCAGTAAAACTTTATTGTGATTTTCAGCATGGACACTTTCAAAGCTTTCCTCGAATCTTACCTCGCCGGTGAAATCAAGCCTAAGATCAAATCAGAGGCAGTTCCAGAGTCCCAAGACGGTCCGGTTACTGTTGTTGTCGGTGAAAACTTTGACGAGATTGTCATGGATGAGACGAAGGATGTCCTGATCGAATTCTACGCTCCGTGGTGCGGGCATTGCAAAAGCCTTGCACCAAAATGGGATGAATTGGGTGAAAAGGTGAGTGAAGCATTTAGTAGTTAGTACCTATGACATACCAATCCACTCTGAAAGCTTGTGAATGTTATAATTCTCAATACACCAAGGCTGGACGTTGAAACTGTCGTGTCATTATCAGAAAGACGGCTGCTATGGTGACCGTACCATACTCGGGAAATTAGACATCCCGGTACTCAAATAATCTTTTTCTCTCTCTTAGATGAAAGACAATGAAGATCTGGTCATTGCCAAGATTGACGCAACTGCCAACGATTCTCCGGCTCAGTTCGCCGTCTCTGGATTCCCGACCATCTACTGGGCACCCAAGGACAACAAGAAGAATCCTACTAAATATTCCGTGAGTACTCGATGATCTAGCTAGAGAATGAGAAATGCAGGCTAATTCTGACCCAGTCGTACTGTCTTCTACTTCCACCGTTTGGCTTTTATCGGACTAAACGTCAAGGCAGTCACACATCGAAATTAAAAATGATTCGATCTGCCCATTCCTAGTTATAAACCAACACTAGCTGGGGTTCGTGGCGCAGTGGTCAAGGTGCTTGCACCCAAATCAGTTTCGCACATCACCTACTTGATCGGAAGGTTCTGTGTTCAATTCCTAACCGCGTCACTGAAGGCTTTAAAATAGAAATCGTTAAAAACTGCCCGCGTTTGGCAGTCAGTATCAGGATAGTACAGAGGACAGTGCTTGTCACCGTGGGCTATAAACCTGAAGTATCAACATCACGTAGCATCGACCTGGCATACATGATCTAAGTAGTTATTATTATTATTGTTTTAAAGATAGAGTGGCGCTTATCACCAATGAGGTCTGGTGCTCCACGGACGTAACCCTAAGTAGTTGAAAAACTTCATAAATCAGAACAGCAATATCATTATACGTTCACCTGCAAGACACGCCTCCTGATAGGCAAGACACGCCTCCTTCATGTGATCTTTTTGTAACGCAGGGAGGACGAGAGGTGGCCGATTTCGTAACCTTCCTTGAGAAGAACGCTTCGTCCAAGGAGAAGACCGAGTTGTAAAACGCAGAGCTTCGAAATGAGCAAATTATGCATGGAATTTTCAAAAAATATGAATCCTCTCACATCCCTCAGAAAGGTTGAACCAAAAACTTTTATATTTCAAAAATCAAATTCGCTCAGACGAATTAGATCCCATTTTCACCGTAGCGAATTTGAAAGATCCCATTTCGCTGTAGCGAATTCCGACAGTCACTTTTTTGCTGTAGCGTATATTTAGAAATTTAAATGTGCAGTAAAGCCCTTTGTAGTACCATGTCCCTCTGTTTTTGCCAGATATGGACGTACAGAGGTCTTTAATCCCCCTCCCATGCTGTCTCATGAGAAGCTGTATGAACTATTCTTCTCGGCAGGGGCTCCATAATTATGAACATGCAATAATCTTACATCCCACGGCCTGGTTGCTTTGGTGCTCGCGACGACTGCACTGCTTCCTCAAATCTATATGCGTATACACATTCAATCTAGGGGTCGACCGATTATCGAGGCCGATATTTGTATTTTTGCGATTGCCTGTACAGTTAGTCAAGTAAGGAAGTCAATATTGGATACTGACCTCAATAATCAGCCGAATATCCACTTTTGGCCGTTTATCGAGGCCTATATCCATGATTTTTGGATTATCAATATCGGCCATCAGTCATGTGAAAGGCAGATTATCATATCGGCCTTGAAAAAACCAATATCGGTCGAGCTCTAATTCAATATTGATTTGTCTCTGCGTCCTGTTTATTGTAGAATTTTAGAACAGATGAAATGCTGTTCACAACGTCTTCCGCTCCCTCTTTTAATACCCTACCTGTTATGGCTGGCTTGCTGGTAACATAGCTATGGATCTGTAAGCTGACAACTGGTATAGGCACTTTAGTGCATTAAACATCTCATAATTTCGCGTCTAGCGTGCAGTATCCTTGTGACTAGAAGGCCTTCTCTACCATCTCTTGACCAATGGTCACCAACTGAATACGTTCCTGGCATTTCTACATTTAAAGAATATAGTGGAGCCGATGATCAATAGATATCGTAAAGAAGATTTATCGCCAGCCTTGGTTTAAGTATTACCCTACCTAAGTAAGAATATAGTGGAGCCAATGGCGGACAATCAAAAGTATCGTAAAGAAGATGACCACAGATTTAACACCCAGTCTTGGCTTATTGAAAACATTTCTATGTAGTAATGGTGCACTCGTACGTCCTTTGCGTGTTTCCAACTAAATTTATAGTCAATAGAGTTTCCCGCTGCTGCAGGCAATATTTTCCACACGGTAAAATCAAGTGTTCCCCATAGTCATGAAAATTAGTACTGCTTGTTTTTCTAGTGAATTGTCAAAAACGATTTTTACGTCAAAAATATGAAGCTTCAGTTATAGACATGCTACGTAGCCGTCAATAAAATATTCCAACATTAATTTGCGATTTTTGACCTGAACAATGTCGCTAGGAGCTAGGTAGGACTCGATGGCTAGTCCTTAATTTAAAGAAAAAGCGTGAGAATTGCTTGTGGTGAGCACAGTGTTCTCCATGAGCACGTGATTCCAAATGGGCGCAATGTTACCCGTGGGCACAGTGCTCACCGCGAGCGCAGTGTTTCCCAAAAGTTCAGTAAAACTACCCGGTGAATAAAAACATGTTCACGAGTCCGTTTATATCGAGTCAGCGAGAAAGCAACCGTACACCTATTACACTTTAGAAATGTTATTGTAGCATAATTCCTCTTTACAGATATTTAACAAATCGTCTTTCAGTTGTTCAGGATAGGTTAGGTCATTATCGTATTGAAACTTCACAAATTCAGTTGCACTGTACAGGATACCTTGATTCAATACAACTCTCAGCTCAGTTTCTTTCAGAATAGACTCGGCAGCGTTCGTAGTAAATGTTGAAAATCCCGGATCTCTATGTAAAGCATAATATAAAATATTATTCCCGTTTTCATCAGTAGTATCCATGACATTTCTAACGAAAGAGAGATCGTTAAAATGTCCTGGCAATGTGTTTATTAACAACACAATTGCTTTCCAACTTCTCTTTCTCACCAACGCTGGCATCCATGCGTCATATTTAGCATTGCGATTCGTCATGCGTCCAAAAATTCTCAAATATTCTTCATCAGCTACGTTTTCATTGAATCCACAAGCTGTTGGAATCAACCGCTCCATTATCTTCACAGTTTCTGGACTGAAGATGAAGTAAACAAATTTATGAAACGTTGAACCTTTCACTCTGCTGTCCTTGTTCATTTCAACTAAATGTAACATTGATTTGCGAGCTACTGACAAATTACAAACAGATTGCTCTTGCACTCTACGCCTAATTTGAACTATTTCAATCAGACCAATCAAACAAGCAGAGCAATGCATTACAATAACGATTTGATATAAAACAACTATCATGAAATCAAACTGAGACCATGTATCGGAGCATACAAAATCAGAAAGATTTGTGTACAAATTTATATCGTTCATCACAGTACATAGATACAGATAAGGCCCACCGCCTTTTTCTAATACAGTTACATACAGGCTAATTGTATAATAAAATCCTGTTATTAATATCGCAAGAGTATATATTCCACGGAACATTAACACTATTGTTACATCACCAGCGTCATAATAGATAAGATTTTTAATGACTTTACGTAGTTTCATTTCAGGACAGTTGTGATCTGTATTAATAGTCTCCAAAATTGGTGTGACTGCGATCCTTTTTAAATCTTGTAGAGGCATATTGAGACTGGTTACAATCTTTTCTGATTTGGCGAATATGACAACACTGCTTGATCTTTTTGACGATTCCAACACCGTATTTGAGGCCACAACAGCCAAGAAAACGAAACATACTATCAAAAAACGGAGCGTAACCGGATCTGTCCCGTCGTGTCGTTGGTATCGACAATAGTGAGCAAAAAAATTCGACTCAGCGTCATTTATATCGATGGAACCCCCATTTTCATTCGTTGGCATGCACAGAGGCAAAGTCATCGGACTGATAACTCCAAAAAGTACGATGAAAACAATGTACAATGTCGCGAATGAAATTTGAAATTTCTCCCATCTTGGTAATAAGTTATTTCTTGATAGTACATTGTCACCGAATAAAACAGTGAAGGGTCCGACGTCCGCCATATCGCTTATTGAACTGAAGTGCAAAAGACCTCCGTCGCTACAAGCACGGCTATCTCTGTGATTGTGAAAATATTCAATTACGATAGGATAGTTACCGAATGATGTTCTAGTCCAGGCGGGACTCTTAAACTTTTTAAGCCGCACTAATCATTATAATTCGAGCCTCACCTAATATTAAGCAAATAAAAATCAAGCAGGTATTTACATGCACACAATTTTGTCGATGAGATGGATGTAGCTGTTAGTTTGTTTGTTTGATATTTATCAAACACCTGGTTTTTTCGGTTTTTAATGGGTTTTTTCTCATTTTTGCCTACCATACTACCACAACCCTAGCATATAGAGCTAGATTGCATAACGAAAGAGTGCCAAACATGTCGTCGCCGCGGTGATAGCAAGGTAACATTATTGACTTTTATAGTCCTCAAAGGCGCTGGATGCATCGAACAATAAGGTGGTGTTCCTACTCCTTTCTTCGCTTCCTATATTGGACGTCAGGCTAGTCACACAACAGTCACTGCTTGGTGTCACTTCTTCTTCTTCTTCACTTCTTCAACGACCAGTATATAATAACGTCGTAGAGTAGGCCGACATTTATTATGGATCACATTTCCGTTATAACTTTTTAATGACGCGTCGATGACAGCACAAGCTTGAAGCGTGTCGTGCCGTCGAAATTGGAAATACTGGCGTCGCAGAAACGCATTTAATCGCAAATCATCGTCGGCGTAAGTTACGCTCTATGCATGGCCTACTTTTGACTAAAGTAGCGAGGCCATGCTCTATGGTTTACAAATTGCTACAATGTCGGCAGGCCGTGTTTGTTATTGCTTCATCGTACAGATTCCGCCAACTCATGAACCGCCACAAGTCACAAGTCAAGGCTGTGCTGCTCGTATTTTATTTTGATGGTCCTATAATTTCTGATCGTTCGATTCCCGACCGAGTCAAACCGAAAACTTTAAAATTGTTATCTGCTCCTTCTATCACTACGTGGTAATCGCAATATAGGCCATACGGGGAGTGCGAAGGGTTCTGGAGGTGTGATTGTGATCTGGGCTTTAAGCCACAAATATTTATTCTCGTACTAAACAAAGCATTGACAGAGGTGCATAACGTGAGCTGTCGCCATAAATCAGATTCACGACCTTCCCAGTCAGGAAAATGCGGCCGTACGTGTACCTTTCGGGCTGTTACCTATCTACGTACTGAACAAGTTTAACTCAAAAGGTAAGAGTGAAATCTTAATTTAACAACACACAGGTAAAACGACCATCACCGTTTATTTTTATGGTAAGTTATCGAATCCTTTGTTCTTTTTCCAATTTAATTTTCCCGCTACCACATCGTAATATGGCGGTGGGCGCTGCATCCACTTTCACCTTCCGATCGTTTAGTTTTGGGCGGGATGCCTGAATAAAAATATGTGTATGAGATGCTGATGGCCTATCGATTTATTAAGAATCGTGCCGTAGTCGTCAACAATGCCAAGCGTAAGAAGAAGAACTTGGAATCGTTGAAATCAGCATGTTACTCACTTGCGTAGCAGTATCCTCCGTTCTCATTACTACAAATCCCGAACAACCGATAATGACAATGCATGTAATAAGGGCAGTCACGACCGTCGCCGCAGCCTGAGAAAGAGAGAGAACAAAGATAAAGAAATTCATCACCGTATTGCCGATATCATGATGAGATCCGAGGATAACTACTCCGATGGTTACTTTCTTCTGGTAGCCGGTGCTTTGAATATATGGCGTGTGTCGATGATTAGACGCAGTAGGCTATCCTACCTCTATATTCTATGACAAGTGCACATGGTAACCGGAGAGTTCTAGTGCTGATTTGTATCATTGTATACGTCCTTGGTAGGGTTAAACACGCCTTAAATGTAAAACAACAACCTCTGATAGTTGATGCATGAAAGTGAAAATGCAGAACACAGCGATGTAGTCACTTACACGTGTAACCAGCGGAAGCGACCGCCAATAGGCAAGCAAACAAGAAAATTTTCATCAGACCTTCCATCGTTCGAGAGTTATTAGTTAAGCTATAGAAATAGAAACGATGGAGTAAGAACAGAGCCGTAGCTAAGCCCACCCCAAACCCCCTCGGGCGGGGGATCAGACCATCTGGGTGGCCCAATTTCACCTCTGAAGAAGCATAATTTTCTCCGAAAACAGATATTTACAGGAAAAACATCAACACTTCTTGTATTTCGTTGATATGGCGGAAATTCCACTGGGGGCCATCCCAAGCTTTTCTTTATGGGTAGAGCGGGCTAGCTAAAGCCTTGAGTGAGAACTATTAAGGCTCGTTCATATAGAGCGTAAAACTTGGCGGCAATGAATGCGTATGCAACGTTCCGTGCACTTCGCCGTTTAGTGACTCCTAGAACAATGTTATAGCTTCTTCAAAGACTTAGAGACGCACGGCTGAACATCGTCTATGGAAGTTTGCTTGGCTACGTGTCTGTGTCACTCATGACGCAGCGCAAAATATCCGGGTCCTCAGAAATGAGAGACGCAGAAACAAACGGAGGTTTTCTACACCAAGCCTAGACGGGATTCAACTACCTTCAGCCTGTTCAAAGCTGTAGACAGTTTGTCATTTGCAGAAAGAGAGCTCCGCCATTTATTGAGTATTTCGTTTCCGGCATTCAGCTGTTTCTTCTTTCCACTCAGGCCCGCGTCACGGCTAAAATAAAACCTTGGAGTTAGTTACATCGAATCGATGATTTTATTTTACACCAGATGTCGCTAGACACTGTAACCATTATCTCAGGGCTTCGAACAGCCGCGTTGCTGGAAACTGTGTTACGTCTCTGATAAACTCCTATTAACTCCCATTATGAGTATAATGTTTTTGATTATAAAATTGTTTTCGCATTTCGCTTTTCCCACATCTTTTCACACATCTAGGTTTTCGAGACCAGTCACTTCAATTGGATGGCCTTTATATTGTGCAGGAAAAAATTGCATGTCGGAGCGATTTCGATAACATAACTTGGGCCTGGTAGTACCTATAGTCCTCATCATGATATCAAGATTAAAAATGGGGCGATATTAGACCATGTGCGGCTGGCGGCAAGTAGGGCATATTGCGTATTCAGAGCAGGTAGACCTTGAAATTCTTTTGTTTATTTTGATTCTATCATTAGACCCCTTTTCGGATTTTTTTAAGAAGAGGCAGAGATGTTACTCTGTGTCTGCGTCGCAACAGATTCCTAGGGTTGCTTATTTTCCTCGTATTTTATTAAACTAATTGTCTTAGACAGAAGTATGGTACTCGTGTATCTGATTCCTATCGCGCATAATATCGACTCTGTGCATGCAACATTTTCAATTTGTGAAATATACACGCAGTATATTTGAAATTTCAACTACTGACACGTGCTGAGGATATAGGCTGTCAACTGCCGCAATCAATCTCTATTAAAAGAAGCTAATGCTATCGTTAGTGCCCTACTTTATAATCACCCAATCATTTATCAACCTGCTTGCAAGGGGAAATACAGTATATCGACCGTTGAAACAGGAATTGTCGTAACTGTGTTCTGTAACTGTAAGGGTTAGTGCTTGAGACTATACTAGCTTACGTATTTACATTCTCTGCCGTTCACAGTTGGCATAGGGGAATAGGAATAAGTGTGCCTCAGGCCTCCTGTGCCTAGCCTTGCGCCTGACATTGACCCTACGTAAATGTCTAATTGGGTGGGAAGTTGTGAGGACTCCAATCCTATAATCCTCTGATCAGCAGCGTCTGTATCTCGAATCTCAAAAATGAAACTCCACATCGACGTTTTGTACAAAACAGGGTTGCCACTAAACGACGGACCAAGCGGGGGCCAGTGCACTTAGTGGACTTTGCGATACTAAAGGGCGGTGGACCCAGTGGACTCACGGATTACAAACATTGATAGTCGCCTGAATTGATTTCGCGGTAATTAACTTGTCAGTAACTCATTTCAAATATTTACGAGGTAAACCGCTCCTCGGTCCATTGTTTAGTATTTGTAATGCCGAGTGATCGGCGGTCCGTGTGGTCCGCCGTTTAGTTTGACTCTTTAACTGGCCTGTTCAATAATACAGTCGAAGCCAATAAACCTTGTACTTTTGTGCCTGCGACCTTTCTCATTGCGATAACGTGCCAACTCGTCACCACGGGCCACTCAGTGTACGTTATAGAATGTAATTTCGACAGATATCGAAAATTTTTGACAATTATGATGACGTCACGGTTATGATGCCGTCATCTATTAATTTCACGAATAGTAACGTTAGATCCTTTCACAGTTACTCTTCGCCTTCTGCTCTTACAGACGATTGATGTGTCAGGCACCCACATCCCATTCTGCGTCACGAGTCCTGATTGGCTGTTACGAGTGGGCGTTGCTAAGGGTGGAAGTGTCTGCATTGTCGTGTTTTTTCTGGGCCCGAACTTTGGCTTATATAAAGCCAAAGGGGGTGAGTTACATAAAGGGAAGGGGTTACGCTTTTCAATTAAAGGAATAGGTGACTTTGCTGCTGCGTGGATTACATCAGGGGTTAAAGGTGATGCTCTTCCGCTTCCGGGTTGAGATAAAGTATGTCTTGGATATCGAACAACGCAACTCCAAGCTGCCTTATCAGCTGATATCTGTCCCCTCAGAGCACTCAGTTTTGCGTCCTCACGGGCCCTCTGGATGACGTCATCTGTTGTTAGGGGTGATAACGGTTTTTCATTAGTTTCCGAGACATTTGTCGATTGGGTATTCGGAGAATTATGTTCATCGCTTTTGACGTCACGATCGTGTATTGTGACGTCACTCATGCGAGAATGCAATTCTTCTCGGATTGATGGTAAGTTCATATAGTTTGCGGATGATTGCTTTTTAAGATTCTTTTGTGACGTTTTCATTGAGTTGTCTTCATTTTTTCCGCCTTTTTCTGTTTTTGAATTCATGTCGTCTGTGCTCGACGCTTCGATATTGTCAGTGACGTGCTCGTCTGAATTTTCCTGAACTTCACATGCCTTGTTGCCTTCCTGAGATAGAGAAAAGGGAGAGAGAGAATTCAAGTAGAACTAAATTTATAATCCTGTGAATAAAGCATGCACGTAAAGATTTTCACTACGGATTTATGGTAGGCCTACAGCCGCAGTAACATGGATCATCACGCAAAATAGGGGAGCCAATGGCGGACGATCCAGTTAGTTAGTAAGAAAGAATCCATTCATCTTAACCTGACGATGGATCGGAGATCAAACTTCAACGATTGACCCAGTTAAATCTTCAATCTCGTTAATTATGAGGAAATATCAATCGGGATTTATACACGCACTGCGAGCTTTGATAAAACGCTAAGCTTCCTAACGACTGTCAACTTTGTTCATTTGATGACTAATTGCGTTCTATATCAATTATATTCTTCTCGATGTGTTTCCGGATTGCGGAAGATTAATTGAATGAAGAAGCAAAGCTCAAAAGAGAGAGAGTACCACGCTCCGTCCGCCATCGGTGAACAATATAATTGTTCGGTTGGGCAAATGGGTTAGACTGTGCGCCTTCTGATCGGGAGGTTCCGGGTTCCATTTCCGACCGATTCAAACCCCAAAGACATGAAATTTCCAACTCTACTTGGCAGTGAGAATCGGGAGAGTGTGGAGGGTTGTGGTTGTCATGGAGATCCAGGCTATAACCCGGACGCATTGTTATGTATGTGCCTGTCGTCAGCATTGTCTAGACGTGCATTACCTTAGTATATATTCAAAAACAACACCAACAAATGCGTAAACCAACCACTCACCGTTATATTGTCCGAGGCCTCCGTCTGCGACTGTTCCGTTTCTGTTGTAACAGGCACTTCCACGTCAATAGCTGCCATTTCTACCCTGTCAATTGCCCTCTTAAATGAGATTATGTCCACCGCACTTGTAGACTCGTTAAGAGCTGTTGGAGTGCTCTCACTGTTCCCATTTTTCACGCTTGTTGAAATCTCCCCTCCTTCGTCATAATCCTTTTTACGCTGCGCATTGTTACGTTGATCATTGTCGTCACATTTTGTATCGTTCTCTTCGCTATGATTGCGGATGCTAGTTATTTCGTCATCAACGCGATTGAGTAGTGTGACGTCACACTCGCTTGATGACGTCGCTGGTTTTGTTTTCGAGATAACGCTGTTCGCCTTGAATTCATTGAGTGTGACGTCATCGTTGAATGTCACGCGTTTGTTACGTTTCACTGATTTCGTCACCAGTAGAATACCTGTCAAGCATAATGCGAGTCTGTAATAAATTTTCGTAATGAAGGTTCGAAAGCTTTGGAATTGATCGGTGGTCTAGACCTTACCTTTCAATTGGTGTCTCCCCATCGGCCTTGTCCACCTTTGTCCTTTTATCAGAAGTATGGTTTGGTATGATGACGTCAGGTATGACGTAATAGCAGTTAACTTTTGTGACGTAATCATCCAAGCGACGCAAACGCAATGAATCTTACTAGAACCATCTTTCTCACAGGCGTTAACTGCACACCAAATATCCAAATGTAACTGCCTGTTTTGTACCGTATGATATGGACGACAATTTAATAACAAGCCCAATATTTGAATTTAGCAATTCTGTTACCGTTATCTATACACGATGATGAATTGCTATGTTAAGCGATAAAATATTGGATGGATATATTACTCACGATGAATCTTGCGATATTAAAATATTGTTTAGCTATTGATAGATAGAATAAGTCTCCAGAGATTTAACGTCAATGAAGGAAAGGATTCCGGAAGCTTGTGAATTATATTCCAACTGGACTGGACGTTAAATCTATGGTGACTCATTCTTTCATATTACTACAGTAGGGTGAAACTCCGAAAGCTTGTGAATTTTATTCAACTATACTGGACTGAACGTTAACTCTGTTGTAACTTATTCTATCTATCAGCATACACTCGCTCTAACTCAACGCTAAATATAAAATCACTCATAGTTCAATCACAATATCTCAATCGACGTAGTTGTCACGCAACAAAGACGGTTCCTTATGTTATCCGTCACGTCACAATGAATAGAACTGAATACGTCACAAAAGCATAATCTTGATCAAACACTATGCTTTCTCTGTCATGTCATAATAAATCAATGTACTGTTTAAATAGTTAAAAATTATTATTTGCTCTATCGTGTGTTTTGTGATGAAGTGAATGTAATCGCCTATTTACAAATGGTCAAAGCCGTATTGTGATTGTGTGGAAATACCAAAGTTCCACGGGTGAGGGGATGAGGAGGCTAATTTTTGAAGAACTGATGTAGGCAGAAGCCCGAAAACCTAACATTTACGGAAGTAGGGTAAAATATATGAGGCGCCGATGTGATGGGTGTCATACTACCACATCGCCCTTATCTGAGGACCAATTTAATCCATAGTATATATGTGGCCGTCTGTGTGTGTAATGCCTCTAGTCGTACGGAGGAAAATAATTGGCAAGACGGTTTGCCCAGAGTAAATACATAACGAGAGTTCAGGTTCGCCTAGTGATACGGATCCCGAGCGCCAACTCGCGTGAATATTTCTACGAGTTATGCCGAGAATTTTGAAAAGTAGCAGAGGATGGTTTCGATCCATCGACCTCTGGGTTATGGGCCCAGCACGCTTCCGCTGCGCCACTCTGCTGCTGCGGTCTCTTACGCAATTCCATTAAATTATAACGCAAGGAAATCAAAGCTTCATAAGATGAGGTATTGCACTCGATTGCATCAGACACACCGTCTTCGAAAGTCACTCATCCGTGTCGATGAGCTGTTTAAAATCGTGCTCGGAATGACATGGTACGGAAGAGTTTGCCTATAGGGATGGGCTTGATTTCAAGACATCCTGATTTGGCGATATTATCTTCGCCAGGTGGCCACTGATTGTAAGGTCTTGCTGTCCCCGACGTCACCTAGTCCAGACCAGAATATCTATTGTAGCCTACCCGGTGAAATGAAACAGAATTATCTGCCTACCAAAAATTATGGCGATAGATGCTAGTAAAATCCCACTCGCTTTTCCTGCCGCAAATTAGATGGCCGGTGGGTGAGCATTTCAGTCGTTGGTGTAACCGATTCCATAATTTACATTTGTCTACTGAAGCTCAACATCGGCGCGTATGCAATAGAGGCAAATGTACTAAATTCTATCAACCATAAACGTTTAAAGTAGGCTACACGATACATCTACTGTATATACTAATTCTGGAGACGGTTTTCCGTTCGGAGCCGTTCCGCTTCGATGGTTTTTCTCATCCTGCTTCATTCAGGGTCGTCTTCCTGCTTGTTTCTGGGCTACACGTTTTCGCACTCTTTCCCACATTTTCCACATCTACAACCTCACAGGACGGGGCTGTGGGGGCCTGTTCGATGCCCCTGATTTTACTGTTCCCCATGAAATTCCGGTGTTGCGCGTGAGCAACGAAATTCAGGCGATGCAGTCCACAGAGTCGATGTGCTGGCAGCATTCGTGCACTCTCACTCTCGCGGTTCGGCCGCGGAGAGTCGGAGACTTGCCTGTTGCAGAGACAGCAGCACGGATCTAGGAATGCCGATGTTGGTTTCGTTGGTCTGTTCTAGCGTTGTGTTGTTGCGCAGGTATGCCTTACCGCTGTTTCATACCGTCATGTGCAGTCAGTCTGCAGGAACATTTCTAGGGTATACGTTTGGTTTGCTCGTATGTTTTTTTAGAGTGCTGGTTGTATTTAATCCAGTCATGTATCAAGGGTTTTCACTGCAGGCATGTGTAATGGGGTGGGTGCTTCTTGCTGCGCCGTTTTGTTTGCTGAAGGCTGAAGCTTACGCTGACGGTGATGCTGTAATTTGGCGTAATTATATCATGTATGTACCGGTATATGTCATACTGTTGAGTTAATGCTTCACAGTTTACTATGGCATTCCGCTATTGGGAACTTTTCGTAGCAGCATATCTACATCGATTTCCCAAAGAACTCGACTATACCATCAAGCACGTAAGTTTTCGGCACTTTTTATGTAAATTGTACCTCCAAACACCCGACCATGTAAAATTGAAAGGTATGGCACCTGCATCATTAGATGTCAGGCATCAGCTGCCATCGTTGTAACATCATCGTTAACATTGTTACATTGTTACAGGGTTTACTACTCCCAAGAACTAAGACCCTCTGAGGTGCAGGCTTACAACGCTAACTATCATAGTCTCGTAACTCAGGATCTCTACTGATCTTTTTCTTTCGTATGGCTTTTCTCGGGCTTGACGTTCAGGCAAGCACTTCTTGGTGGCGCCGTTGCAGTAATGATAAATTTGTATTTTCTAGCTGCTATCGTTCTAACCACGACATGGCGTGGTTTAAAGAGAAATTGAATTATTACTTCGGCGATCCGTATAGAACTCACATTTCCAATGGATATCACGAAGAGATTTACGTCAGAGTAACAGCGAATAAAAGACTGATAATGAAAGAGTCGCTTGGAGGAAGAGGTGAGGTTTTGGAGTGTGCCTTAAGCAAGGACGATAGGATCCGAAACGGTCAACCTTGAAGAATATATGGTTATAACGTTGCTTATCGTCCCGTCGCTCGCTCAGCCTGTTTGATGATATCCCGCTATTCCCGTTCTGCCGATGACCTTACGTATTTTGAGATTGCGTTATTTCACTCTCCAGACGTATTCCCATATTTTATTGATGTCTCCCGCTCCCCACACATTTTACTGTTACTCATTCCCTTTTTCCTAGGCGGTGTTATCGAAGCAAAGACTTCCGCGCAGTATGAGCATGTCACTCACGGTCCTGGGTTTGTTCTGATCAAGTCAGGAGACTACTTAGGATTCACCATCACCGGCGAAGACAGGCAAGTGTTTGTCTCAATCAAATGCGATGAGAGAATTATCGCGGACAACTACGCTGTCCATAACAACCACAGCGTTATCGTTGATAAAGACGGCTACGTGAAGAATGCAAAAATGGGAGAACTTTGGACTGACACCAGTGGCAAATATCATGGGCGCACTTGATATTAGGCTACACATATTCCATATGGCTTTCTTCGGACTAGACATCAGGGCAGCCAAAAATGTTATAGGACATCTGAAATCCTGCTTCAAAATATAGGACTCGAAATATAAGCCTCCAAAAAATTGACTCGGAGTTTTTCATAGCTTTAATTGTAGCAGTAGGACAGGGAGATTGGCTTGAGTAGGCGCACTCCTCTGTGGTAAATTTCACTCCGTAAGTGGGCAGCATAACCAATTTCTATATAAGCTATATAGCGACATCCAATGGGTAATATCGATGGATATGAGATGAATTCATCTCAATGGTCTGAATGTGGTGATCGACGTGGCTAAAGGCTAGTGAAGTTAGCCCGTGAGTGAGTGGTCATCGAGATATAAGTTCTAGATTTTTTATACTTAGACGCGCGATTAATACAAAGTACGCCTACGGATAGTAATCTTTCAGCGTCAGGTCTAGTCTTGCTTGCGATACGCGACGCCTTGCTGTGTATTTATAGCGGTAGATGTGCTGTACTGTACGGCTCGAGCTAGGCCCTCAGGCAGCCGCAGCGGGAGATGCTGTTCGGTAGTTCTTATAAGAACTATAGTTTGTTGCCCATTACCCTAACACGAGTGAGCTTCTACTACTATATGAGTTGATTTGAAAAAAATTCAAAAATGCAAGTTTTTGGGATTGGCCATGTCTAACCCTAACCATTGATCCACTTGCCTAATACGGGTATATATACTGTAACGGGGTAGGTAATTTTACTTCATTTGACTCGAATTACCAGAGTTGTATAACTTGACTTGACTTGGCACTCCGGGAATGGAGGTGGAGATTTGGGCAGAGACTTTATTTAAGTACGAGCAAGTCAACAATTAGATTCTGGTGCGGCGTTCCGTTTGGCCAACCCACACTTTGCATACCGGCTCATGACACTGCCACCAGTAGAATATTTCAAACTTTCAGGAAGCTATATCGTACTTGATACAAATATGTCTAAGCATGCTAATATTGAAACACTTAAAAAGCTTGTTCGTTCCGTTTTGATGAGTTCAAAAGAAGGCGTATCTGA
Source organism: Botrylloides violaceus (assembly GCA_030412335.1). Taxonomy (NCBI): domain Eukaryota; kingdom Metazoa; phylum Chordata; class Ascidiacea; order Stolidobranchia; family Styelidae; genus Botrylloides; species Botrylloides violaceus. Next base: position 2,650,559 of record JASFYC010000320.1, read on the forward strand.
TCACAATTTCTTACGAGATTTTAAAGACTTGGCTCAATGCGAATTGAAGCCAGGAAAATATGGTTTCAGAGGAGTCCGTGACCTACTACAGTCAATGCCTGATGTCGTTAGAATTTCTTGCTCTTACGACGCTACGACATATCATGTTGTCGAAAGTAAAGAAACTGCGCACATTAAAAGTCTCGTAGCAAGACAGAATACTAAAAAAAAAAGAGGAAAAAAGCGAACATCCTATTTTAAATGCAGTAAACCACACCATACGAAATATGTAAATCCATTGATGCAGCCTCAAGTGCCAAGGCTCAGATCATTGCAAAAACTTGCAATAAGACCTATTGAAAGGCATCTAGATCAGTCTCGAAGCAAGACATGGAGTGCTGATAGAGTGACCACAAGACCAATGTCTAAAGATATTGCAGTGCCTCGAAATCAGCGTCGAACAAGTTTGCGTCGACCTGCACGACCAAGTGTTAGCCCTGTGACTCTCAATCGAGTGAAAAGCTTTCTTGGAAAATGTTCAAATGGACTACGTTTTCCCACTTTGCAAGGCTCTTACAGGAATGAATATGGTGTTGATTTGCCAGATACCTTCCTTCATACTCTCAAATCTAGCAACGGTAAAGGTCTTCCTGAAGTAGAAGAATATCAGTCTGATGGGAAGAAGACTTATATGTTATACCCACCGGATCGTGTGAAAAAATCATCATCAGAGGTTGAACGCAAAGCATTCACCATCAACTCAGATACGAGTGAAATGTCGATCAGCGCTACTATAAAAAACCGCTTAAAAACATTGCTGCATCTAAACAATCATGGTTGCACATTTTCTGAACTAAAAAATTTGTACCGATCTAAACACGGCAGTATTTCTGATTCTATCTTTCACGGATTGGAGTGTGGACAAATTAAAGATGTCGCAAGAGTCGAAAAACGTTGCATGGGTAATAGAGAGTATATCACTTTCTTTCCAATAGATTCTGTTGCAGCAAAAAATACTCCTGTTAAAATCCCAGAAAATATGGCAGAAAGGGGTCAAGGATTCGCTTCACACAGTCGAGTTACAAACATGAAGGCGGGCAATGCTGTAGACGCCATTGGTATGGTCAACTTAAGTACACCTGAGAAGCGTGCGAACGCCGAAGAGCGTTTAAAAATATCAATTTCACGAACAGTTCGCGCAAGAAAAGTGGAGTGTTTAACTCCAGACGATAAAATCAAGTATCCGAAATATCGAGCTGTGTCTAATTCGGGCAAAAATTCCAACCCACTAGAACTATGTATGGAGCCAAACTCTCTGCATTATGGCACTATTACTCATGTCTGTGATAGTATGTTATTTTACGTTAAAGTAACGGGCTATGATGCGTTGATGGAACGAATGAAAGCCAAAACTGAGACACAGAAGCAGTCGGCACGGCCTGTGAAGGCTGGCTCAGGAGACTATGTTTTGGCTAATAATAAAAGAGGGAAAGTGCTATCAGTGTTTGAGAAACACGCAGATATATATTTTCTTGATGTCGGGCATGTTTCCAGGATAGAGATCACTGATCTTGTCGATATGCCCGGTAATCTTCTGGAAGTGCCGTGTCTTGCTGTCCTCTGCAAATTTGATGGAGTAGATTCTGAAAACGATAAGGTTCGACACGCCAGCCGTGAGACACTTCGCAAATACATCGACTCTGAAGTTATTTTGGATGTCGCTTCAAACCAGTCAGAACAAGTTGATGAAAAATTGGTTTGTGTTCATATGGTGCAGTGCTATGTTCGAACAGAACGTAAGAATCTAAACTTGGAAGTTATTGAGAGTTTGAAATCATTCAAGACTGCAAACATTGAAGAAAGTAGTGACATTATACGAAGGTTAAATATGTCATCATCGACTGCCTCTTCATCTTCATACGATACGTCTGATAATGAGGAAGTTGCCTCATCACTTGAAGTGACACTTGGCACTGAGGATGGATCAATTAGTGATAGTAAAGACGCATCTTCTGAGCAGAACTATCATCAACAGGAAATGCCAGCACTATTATCTGATAGTCCAAACAAGGATACATCTCCTGGGAAAGATCTGTCAGTTATTCTCCCGAAATTTCCTTGCTATCAAGGAAAGCTTGGAAAGATGATGGTTGTTGAGGTCACGAGAGTCATCACTCCTGGGCAGTTCTATATGTTGCCCGTCGAACGCTTGGCACATTTGACGCATATCACTACTGCGATGGCAGAGTATTTTTCAAAAGAATCTGAATGTCTTTCACCATGTAAGCCGTCATCAGGTGACAAAAGAATTTATGCTACTGTGTGTGAGACTCATTCTCTACCTATCTGGAGACGCGTTGAAGTCACACACATTAAAGAAAATCGTGCATGCGTGTACTTGGTTGATCTTGGACAAGTTGACTGTGTTCCTTTGCACTCGCTGAAACGTCTTCCTAGAGATATCACTCTTTTTCCGAAACTTGCTATCACAGGTCGACTTGGAGGGATTGTGATTAAACAGTTTCTAGAAAATGGTGGGTTGAAACCCTTGAAACAATTCCACAACCTCACCGTAGGACGACAACTCATTGCTCATGTAATGGACTGCAGCTTGGTGAATGATTCTCTTGTGTTTGATGTAAGTTTGTTCTGTACTGACGAAAAAAAATGCAGAGTATGTATCAATGATGTCATGGTAGAGGATCGGAAAGTTTCGAAATATATATCCGTGACGTAATATTTGTATCTGTCCAATCTCAGAGTATCTAGATTTTCATACTAGCTCAAGTGCGCGTATTTGCTGTTAAAGTTCCCATCTCCATGTCTGTGCTCTTTCTATGTTGTGACGTGTCATCTCTGACGTTATGACGTAGAGGATTGGAAAGATTTGGAAAATATATCTGATTCGATGGTTGCATATATATCTTCTGAATCTTTTTCAGTTCCATCCAAATTTTCATGGTACTTTGAGTGTGTATATTTGCTGCTTTATGATGTTCCTTTTGTCTACTAATTATGTAACCCTACTATGGTAAATTTAGCCTTCGTGCAAAGTTCCCATTCTAATGCCTGTTCCCATGTTGGGTATGGCATGGGATCTCTGTTATACGTTGCAGTACACTTTGATCTAGTTGTCGAAACGATGTAATGGAGGACTGAAAAGCTCCCAAATACAAACCTCTGCGGCAATTTCAAACTTTTTTGTCTTTTTTTGCTGTGTTTCGCTAATTTGCTATCCTTTCTTTTGTAATACTATAGTTTTTTTCTGGCCTGTTCCTGTTGGGGCATTTTTGTGACACACCCAGGACCACTCAGAGCGTGTAAACTGGTGTGCTGCCCCAACGCCTGATGCTTTCGGGCGGATGATGCATAAAAATTTTAATTGCCCCGATTTTGAGGAAATCAATATCAAAAGGGTGCAATTTGGAAGTAACACCAGAAAATTGTAGAGGGTTGTAAAATTTTGACGAGTGGCCACAATAAATAGATTTTGTGAAGCAATTTTATCATTTTTTTTGCACTGTTCAAGAGAGACACGCACGGTTTGTCTCGGTACTTGGTAGGCCTACTTTGTTTTCGAGATGGACTGGATGGGTTCTTATCGTGCTGTGTGATACAATGCTTGCTTAACTGTACACTTTAATGCATGATTTGCTATTCGACTGAAACTGACTTGCCATTTTGTGGTTGTGTGATGTGTATGTCTGCTCCATCATGGATTAGGCCTGCGGTCTACTTTGTAATATGCAACTGCAGTCATCGATGATCGCCGATGATTGATATGGTGACTGAATTATGGGAATATTGAGGCGTAAGCGCTTGGTGATTTTTCCAACTGTGCAATGTATTCCTTATAACGGCAGTACGGACAAAACGGCGCAGCGACTGGGATAATACCGTGTGTGCGTACAAAACAAAACGCTAGACGAACGGGCCGGTCGGTGGCGTAGTGAATGAGACTACCGATTAGTCCAAGATCAAGGATATTTTGAGCCTAAAACGCCGATGCTAGGCCACGATGCTGTTTTCATTGAGCCGACGCCCGCGCGGAGTAGCCTAGACCTGTCTCCCGCACATCATGTTTTCGGAATATACGTCGAGACCCGCCACATGCCTTCGTTTTACTGCAGTAGGGCAAACAAAGTGAGCTTTTATTTCTAATGCGAAGGCTTACGGGCTAATGAACATATTTTCTTTTCGTAGGATGAGGAACTCCTTGCAGCGATGTGGCTTGCGCTGAAATCTGTAACGAGTTGAGCAGTGGACGACCAGAGTTTGTGGTATGTATGACGTCATAGTGCGTTCGGTATCGTTCAAAGAAAACTATTCTGCGAAATTTGTTCCTCTCGGCGATCTAACCCGTCAGCCATGGCGGCGTTAGAGGGGGAATATGATTATACAACACTAGCAATTGACGCAAAAACGGTCGTTTTTGTGTCGTTGGCCGGAGTACTGAGTATCATCATCTTGGCAGTGTCATATTCGGTACATGCAAAGAATCGTAAAAAGTTCTGGGTGAGTACCGGTACCGTAGGGCGTCAGCTATGCCGTTTATGCTTGCATGTGTCGCATAGATGTGCGTCTGATTACCGCCATTTTGTCTGTTTAGCATCATGCAATTCGTCTGCCTCATGATATGCGACAACCATACTGGTATCTCATTTCGTTATCTACCGGATGTAGGCCATGGGCTGGTCACGAAGGTGATGTGTTTCTTCGGCTAGAAGGTAAGTTAGCTCGGCCATTAGGGTATGTATATATATATATATGGTACGGTACCGGTACTGTGGTAGTCGTTGTAAGCTTTGAGGGAGTGCAAGATCAGGTCGTGGCAAAATACAACTTACTGATACCTGTACTTTAATCCTATTCTGCTATACCATACAGTACCGGGAACTTTTGTTTTGTAAGTTCTAGCGTAGGCCTATGGCGCAAAGGACAGAGAGGCCTACACATTATTATTTATTGATTTAGAATATTCTACAGTACCAGTAATGGCTGCCAGCTACATTTTAGGGTCGCGTGGAGACAGCAAAACATTTATCATCAATGGGGGTGTTCACCCTCGACTCTGGGAAGCAGACTCTCATTTATATGTTTACTCATCTGCATGGCCTCTTGGAGAAATTAACCGAATCTCACTCATATGCCGTCCGTCCGCTCGTAAGAAGTTGTGGTATCTGGCTAGCGTTCAGATTAAGCTTGTGACATCAAACTTGGAAAGGTTAACGGTAAGCAAAACGGTCAAAAGAGGACCCTATCCTTCAGTAATGGTTTAATAATTATTGAATTTTACCAATTGGTGTCTTTTAGACTTGGTACTTCCCTTACCATGAATGGGTTGAAGTGTTTCAAGTTCCTGTTGTATTGACATTGAGCGCTTCTGTCAGTGGACATGACCTGAATCGCAGACTGATGATCGGATGGCTTGGACGTGGCATTTCTGGTGAGTTTGACTTTTTGTTGTGATTGACTGATCATGACAGCACGGACAGTCGAAAGATCATCCAGCTTTGTGGTATAAATACAGGTAATGGTAGACTGTCGTCGGCCACAAAATCAATTGGTCCATGGTAGGAATCCTGAGACCGCATCATAATAAAAGATGTTAAAATTTCTATCTGTAGCTTCGCGGAGGGGCGGACAGCTTACCTGGTCCGTAACCGTAAGTGCCTTCATGTCCAGGCCATATAATATGCGCGTCGTGCTTGCGTGATATCTATAATACAGCAGTAGGGTGAATACAACAAAACGACCACGACTAATTATAACCTTATTATTACAGATCTTCACCTATGGACGTCTATTTTTACCCCACTAAAGTATACCACGTTTGGTCGAAGTGAACGAGTGCTTTGTATTTCTATGGAAATACTGGGATCCATAATATCCTGTTTACTTCTCAATACTATCATGCCACAGATGAGCTTAATGGTGCTTGGATTATGCAGTGCTTCTTGTGCAGTGATCCCTGTATCGATATTTGAAGCGATATTGCGAAGAGTGCAGTGGAAACAGAAAATACTGATCGAAGATGTGAAGTGGTATAAAGGTCAGTACAACTTTATGTTATGGCAGATTTGCGATGATGTCACCAAGTTGCCATGTCTGTCAGAACTCTATGTAGAGCTACTGACAATGAGACCCTGAGTATTTTTTGCGGATGGCAAAATTATTGGAATTAGTCAAAAATGAGCCATTTACATAATTTTAGGGGTTACGGTTTGCTCCTAGAGTACATATTATGTAATATATTGCCTATATTCAGTAACCGAAGATGGATTTGGCTTAATTGAACGACCGAAAACCTACAGGCAATATATTCTTAAACCGACACACAAGAAAATGAACTTTGACCTGATGTTTCACACACCAAGCAAAGGTTTGTATCACAGCCTACTGGGAACCTATATTCGTACTTCGATGATTTTTCGGTAACAGTATCGGTCGTTGGGCAAGTAAAGTTGATATTGGATATCAGTCTCAATAAATTGACCAACAGACGATAATCGAAGTCGATTTTCATGAATTTTCGACTTGTCGATATTGGCCATCTGTCGGAGAGGGCTGATGATGGTAAAATAATAATTGTCGTATCAGCCTTGAAAATATCAGTAACGGTCGATCTATATCGCTTACCGGTTTGAATGTACAGTAGGGCCTGTATTGTATGTGATGGACAACACTGGTTCTGTCTGATATAATAACTATCAGCGTACGGTAGTTAATTGTTTATTATTATTATTAATAATTATTTAATTATTTATCCAGGCAAGGCTAAAAAGTCTGTGCTGAAAGAGTTAGTGAAAGACAGGAATAAGTTTTGGAATTGGTTGGATCCAAGTAAGCATCTAATTCCCTTTTGACTTCTTCTCCTGTATGGATTTTGGTGACCTTCTTGCTCCTCTGGTGCCTCCTTGTCCACCCTGTGTCTGTATGCCTTTAACGTGCAAGTTTGTAATTGCAGCCCCAAATAAAATATATAGGTCTTCAACCACTCATCCTATGATATTTTTCTGTATAGGTATTCCTTTACCTGAGCCAGAGAAGGCGATTGAAATGATTTCAAGCAAACCAAGTTTGCCACCGATTTACGACGACCCAGCCAGTGAAGAGGAGGTGGAGGAGGAGGATGTGGATTACACTGACGATGAAAGAACTTGGGTGAGCTGTCTGTGTTCTGGCCTGCTAGGCGGAGGGTGGTAGGTAGGGATAGGCAACTTGAATCGAGTATTCAGAATCGATTCAAATCGCAAGTGAAAACACTTTTCTGCGATGCTCACTTCATCATTCTCCCTCACACACTTCTTGCTCGGCCTTGTCTCAATGCTTTTCACTTATTCTTTTGCTTATGAAAAAGGGCTGGTCCAATGATTCGTTTCGAAAAATTATTTGATTCGTATTCGAAATCTTACATGATTCGATCTGCCCATCCCTAGTGCCGGGGCGGCCAAGGCTAAGGATTTGCAAATTCCATGTACTTGGGATCATTTGTGTGGTATCTTTAAGCCCCTTGTTATTTGATATCGTTGGACTCAACTTCATTTTATATCTGCTCGGCCCTCCCCAAAATTACAAAGTTAGGTGATGTGATTAAGGGTAAGGAATTGTACAATTTTTGAGAGTTTTAAAGTGTGTTTCAATCCAGATCGAGAAGCTAATCCCAAAGATTAAGAATTTCTTCTCTATGAAAAGAGTGGAGCAAGATGTTGGTAGGTTTAACCCTTATAACAGCACTACATGCTTCAATAACTCCTTTGCTGTTAGAGTCATAGTGACTTGGAATTCTCTGCCTCATAGTGTTGTTGACTCGCCAACTCTCTGTCGACCTTCTTCATACCAACCTGTCGAATTTTATTAAAATTTTATTAGTGACCATATTCGAATCATCTCCCTATTACTGGCCGTTTTGATCTTTTCTGTTTGTCTGCCACTCGTGGGCTGAAATGTGTGAGTCTTTCGGCTGGTCCCCCCATAGATGAGCTGCATTTCCATAATTATATTCCAATAAACTGGACTGGATGTTAAATCTGTGGTGACTTATTCTTATCGAATATTATAGTAGGGCGGATCTCCGAAAGCTTCTGATTTATATTCCAATAAACTGGACTGGCTGTTTAATTTGTGGTGACTCATTCTTATCTATTACTATAGTAGGGCGATGCTTCGAAAGCTCCTAAATTATATTTCAATAAACTGAACCGGGCGTTAAATATGTGATCACTTATTCTATCTAGTACGATTTGGATTGTCCGCTGTCGGCTCCACTAATTTTCCAATTCCATCGAGATGCTGATTTTTATGTAACTTGTCCTATATCCTAACCTTGCAGAAGAGAGTCCATCATTCATGATAGAGTCACCAGAAATCGTGGCATCCATGATTATTCCTTTGCAAACCGAAGTCCAGACAGCCGCCGTGCAGTATGCTTTCGAAGATGAAACCGATGTGACGTACATTCCCCGCTCGCTATCACCGACGAGTACAGAAGGTAGCGAAGAAATTCGATTTCTATTTTATTGATATTTAAAAAATAATTTAAAACATGGAATCCACGAAATCAATATGCGCTGAAAGTAGCTAAGGGTTTGCAAACGCAAAAGTGACCCGTGTACACATGACCGTGTTTGGGTTACTCAGGCCATACCTGCCACCTATGAGTGTAGACGGGCATAGACCATGTGTAACAAATACATACCGGTACATGGGCCAAGTAATGCCCTAACAAGACCAAGAGTGGGCCTTATAACGTTACAGATGCAAGCCTTGCCAACCCCACACGTGGGCCACGTAAAGACGCTCACATTTTTCTGACTGGAATGCAAGGAAAATAGTCACGATAAGAATCTACAGAGAACATGTTATTGCTACAGGGTAGGCCACCACCTTCTGCCTAAGAAAATGTGAGAAAAAGTACCCACGGCAGGAATCTCGAGCGATTGTTGTCAATCGAGTGGCTTTTAATAATTAATTAGTGACCCCTAATCAGTGACTAGCAATCCTTAATCAGTGATTTGCGATCCTTAGTCAGTGATTAGTAAGCCCCAATTAGTGATTAGCAATCCTTAGCCTGTGATTAAGGATCTTTAATCTAGGATTAAAGACCTAGGACAGAAACGATTGGATGTTATTACCGCATCTACAACAAGAAGTAGTATATGATAGAGTCTATGGAAATGTGGCGTGCACAGAGTCAATATGGGGGAAAGTACCCACGATAGAAATCTATGGCACGTTGTGTGGTGCTGCACAGTCACACAGAGTAGCACCTCTGTCGAAGTTACGAACTAGTCGAGTGAAATGCAAGGATGGTGCCCACTATTACAATAGGAATCTAGACCATGCTATGTGTAGTCACACAGAGCACCACCTCTGCTTAAGAAATTGTAAATGAAGGCCTAACGAATACCAAAGAAATCTATGTAATTATTAATATTCAGCCTCTGTGCCACGCATCAGGCCCAGTGTTAGCCCCCTCCCAAATCGGCCCACAATGATAGATAGTATCACCACTGATAGGAATACATGCTACCTGTTGTTGATGCATTAGTAGTTAGCAAGCCTATAGAGGTGTGGTTAATGATCAGATATTTTTAATTTAGATTCCACAACAGAAGAGGAACCTTCACTCACAAAACATCCAATATTGCAAGTGGGGAATGGCTACATCGTAAAACCAGTGTCTGTTTGGAAAGTACGTGATTACTCCAATAGATAGATTCTAGTTAAAACTAGTGTTGTGACGACTTAGATTGACCCTAGGAGCCCCCCTCATTACGTAACGATCCACACTTGTCTGGGCTTGGAAACATACCATGGTTCGGGGATTTTCAGTGCTGCTGACGCCCTATATAATCCCTAGACTGCAAAGTAGGCGAGATGATCTTTAGTAGTATGTTGCCAGAAAGGCAACTATAGCGATAGAAAGGTAACTATAGCGACAGACAAGAAAGCAAGACAAGCGTTTAGTGAAAACGGCCAAGCTCTTATATTGAGAAAAGCACTAATAATTAGTATCATGGAATTGGGAGCTCGCAACATAATTAGAACGACGTCCGTTTCACCACAGTTTAGTCTACACCCGTACATTGCCAACATTTATGAGGTGCTAGGTTCACTAGATGCTCTTGTTCTACCCATCCATTCACTGACTGGACTTGTTCATTTTATTTGTTAGGTTGATAGCACCTTCTCCATCGGAAGTTTCAATACTGCTACCAATGGATTAGGTGATTTCAAAACCATGGAATCAATGCCAGCTGCCGAATTCGAAGGCCTCAAGTAAGATGGGAAATGCATTAAAATTTACTATAGTAGGGTACATGTTTTTTACCTTTTTGAAAATGATATCGAGCACTGAAATGGGGAGAACACATTCGTAGAAACACAATCAAATGTTACTTACAGATACAGTCTTGAAATCATAACACCTGTCTAGCTAATATAAAATGCAATATTGCTTGCAGGAGTCGTAAAGAGAATCTTCGAATGTCACATTTCACTCCATCTGAGCTAAAAGTCAGGAAGGTATTTGCTGCAAAGCGCCGAGGAGCTATTGGAAATATAGGTGAGAATCTATATATCTATGGTGTACGCGTGCCACTTTCAAGACAATGCACTCTCTGAAACTCTGAATTTGCTTATCATGGCTGTTACGTCACATTTCATATCGATGCGGTGAATCTCTATTGATCGCCTGGCAACGACTCTGTCATATTCTTCAATGACTGCCAAACGACTAAATTTGTATCTCGTGGCTTGAGGCTGGCATGGAGTAGTTTTACTGTGAGGTGTTCCTGTATACAACAAAGTCGGTCGGTATTTTCCGATGTAAATTTCTTGACTTATACACCAGTATTAGCCATTTTCTGGAAAAGATGGAACAAATCCATTATTATCATTGTTGAAAAGAGAGAGTGGCGCTTATCACTGATGAGGTCTGGTGCGCCACGGACGTAACACTAGAACATAAATTTTTGTAAAGTCTTTATACAATCCTGTCAGTAAATATACTTGACTTGCTCATCCCTACCTTCCAATGACATATTTTTCAGCTGGTCGGAATTACAATGACAATTCAATACCGACAGACATCGTCGTACCATCAGAGATAGAAGAAATGACAGAGCCTGAAATACTTCTGGTACCGTAGCTGAAAATATTTTAATTTTAATATCGTCAAGAAGATCACCACAGATTTGATGTGCAGCCTTGGTTTATTGAGAATTTCATTTGATTCGACGATTCTCAATAAACCAAGGCTAAATGTTAACTCTGTGGTCATTTTCTATACGATATCTGTTGATCGTCTGCCATCAGCCCCGCTATATACTTTGATATATCGTAAAGACGATTCACCACTAATGTTATAATTCTTGATAAACGAAGACTGGATGTTAAATCTGCGGTGATCTTCTGTCCGAAGGACGTAACAAGTATAACTCCCTCTCTCCTGATACACCAAGTTTGGGGTTGGGCTGGGCATTAAAACCATGACATTGAGACTGAAGCCAGCTTCTGTCTGTTATGCTGTAGGTTAGCTGGATATTCCACGACTGTTGCATGAATGGTAATGAATGGATCAAGAAAGACACGTCGTCTGCAACTCTCCTACCAAAACATCGAGACCCCGCCGCCGGTCGGAATGAGTTGACCGAGATATTTTCATCAAGACATGACATTCACACCAAGGAGCCAGTCCCCAGAGAGAGGGTAATATATTATTTTTATATAATTAACAGATTCAACGTCTAGTATAGTAATTAGTCCATTAGTATAGTTGGGTGAAACTCCGAAAGCTTGTTAATTATGTTTCCGATAAGCTCGACGTTAATTTCTATCTATTACTATCTGGATTGTCTGCCACCGGCTCCACAATATTTTGTAATATTTGACTAATTGTATAAAATTTTAATTTAATTTACTTTATGATTATTAGTCATTTCTATTGATCAGTTTTAATGCTATGTGCTAACATCAAATTCACATACGGTACATTTTTTTACAGGTTTTTGACATGTTGATATTTTCCGAGTACGCTGATAAAATTACTTTGGCATTTATTGAAATGATCACACAACCAGAAGCTTGGTCTGTTGAAGCTGATTTCATCGCTGAGTGGGCTGAATGTCGAGATGGACCGATTGTGTTCAGTGAAGCGTGTATTCTCGTATCAACAGCACACAAAGGAGAGAAGGTATCGAATATTCGAAATCAATTCGAATCGCAAGTGATTCGATTCTACTGCAAATATTGAATTGAGCTTACTACCACCACCTAGCGGACGTCACCACTTTTTTAACATTGGTATATAAAACAGTTAAAACGCTTCAAAAAAACGGTTAAAAAACGGTTAAAAAAAACGGTTAAAACGCCTATTAATTTTCAGATTGTACAGGACATCATAGCATGTGCGAAATCATCACCTGTATGGCCGATCTTGATATGCGAGCTAACCAGACGGCTCAGATACCAAGGCGATAACGTCACCAGACTTAAAGTATGGTGTTAATTGCAAGCATAGAAATATTTATATTCATTTTTCCAAATATTTGAATTGAAATTAGGAAAAGTATGGATTGGATACTAGGGGGAACGGTGGAATCACCAAGCCTGGTACGTTATTGAAAAGTTTGTATGATAGTAATATATAGAATAAGTCACCACAAATTCAACGTCCAGTCCAGTTTATTGGAGTATAATCCACCAGCTTTTAGAGTGTTACCCTACTGCTGTAATAAATAGAATAAGTCACCACAGATTTAACGTCCAGTCCAGTTTATCGGAATTAATTCGCAAGCTTCTGGAGAGTTACCTTCTGCAGTAATAGAAAGAATATGTCACCACAGATTTAACGTCCAGTCCAGTTTATTGGAATATATTCAGTTTGATGTGTTCATAGTAAGGTATCGGTATTTTTTATCTTTTTGCAGGCAATAATACAAACTCGTCTTCTCGACGACACCTCAGCGACACTCCATCTGAATCTAAAGTGTTTGATGAACTACAACTGTTACTGGAATGGCGGCAAAAACTACACGATCTGGAAATCCCATTAAAGGTTTGTGATCCTATTTGATGCTCTGGGCCCCCGTAGGCAGAGTTGTTACTTTCTGTGTCTCTGTGATATCACGCAACATGGTTTGATGGTTTCCTCTCATATATATTGATGCAGCATACCATGTGGCTTCAATCAAAATTTATGCCGAATTAATGTGCATTTATACAGCCATGAAGCATATATTTCAATAAATAATGCATTTGTATGCAATAGATTGGCAATAACTTCCAATGCCAGCGACTGACCGTATGCGAGCAACGAGCAGGGTATTCCAGTCACCATAAATGTTAGTAATGTACTGTATGTATTTAGAATTGCCCCATGAAAGAGTTGCAAGATGAAGAATTGAAGGTCCTTCAGAGGTTTTATCGCTCAATGTTGAAGACGGCGCAAGGTTGTTATCTGTTTGGCGAATTGCTACGACAGGTCATCGTTGCTGACGAGAAAGGTAAGTACACCTTTTACTACAAGCTTGACTTAACGATTTGGCAGTGATATTTATGCCTGGCTTCCTGGTGTATCGGTAGATCGTTGGCAATGGTGCCAGTAAGTCCTGGGTTCAAATCCCTAGACCTCATCATACTAAAGGTTTACAAATGGCATCCGTAGCTTCCTCGCTTCACGGTCAGTCTATTGAAAATAGTGCGAAGGGAAGCGATCATCTTCGATGGCTGGCCGGCGACTGCATTTTATGGGGAATAGTTGTGTCTAAATTTGAAATTAATTTTCCAGGAAGAAGCATGGTCTGTCGTGTTATACGTTATACTGCCGGTCACAGAAATGGTGTGCCAAGCGTCAATCAGTTGTTTCGTGGAATCGTCCTTTCGGGAGTTGACGGCAGAACTATCCTTATTAAAATCTTTTCTATGGTCAATGCAAGACAGCCCAACGGTCCACGGGTAAGTGATCAATAGATAAGAAGATTCACCATAGATTTATCGGTTTATTGAAAATTATAACATTCACAAGCTTTCAGAGCTCTGTTCCTTCAACTAGTGAAGATAGAATTATGGAGAATACTCAGATTAGATATAGTAAAGAAGATTCACCACAGATTTAACGTCCAGCCTCGGTTTATTGAGAATTTTAACATTTACATTCTTCTTGATACAGATCATTCAGAAATTAGCCAATGTGATTGACAAGTCGGAGGCCGGACGACTTGTTTTAAATGATCTTCAAGTTGATGCATTTCGTGCACACCGGCAAGCTAATGATGTGAGACAGGAGATAAACAGGCACTTGTTCCCTATAGTTCAAGTAAGAACCCTCATGGAACTTCTACGTTGCCATAAGGTCTAACCCTGCAATAGGGCTGTTCATTAGTAATTTTTTCTCTCAGAACTTTGAAACACGGTCTAAAAATGACAGGTTGGGTGAAAAAGCATCCAATACCAAATTTTAGGTAATTGTCGAGCGCAGAGACGTCAAAATTTCGCGATTTTGTCTACAATTGTCACCACATTGCTATCTTGCAGGCTTGCAAAAAGAATTTTAGTCAACTGGTGTTTTCATTGAATGACCTCGCAAAGATAATGTTGAGATTGGCTGATAACGCACGGGAAGTGATTGAATTGAGTGAAGACAGTCTACCAGGTATTACACTGTCATTATTAGTAATAAATATAATAAGTCACCACAGATTTAACGACCAGTCCAATTTAATGGAATATAATGCACAAGCTTTCGGAGCTTAACCCTACTATAGTAATAAATAGAATAAGTCACTACAGATTTAACGACTAGAACAGTTTATTGGAATATAATACACAAGCTTTCGGAACTTCACCTTACTATAGTAATAAATAGAATAAATCACCACAGATTTAACGACTAGAACAGTTTATTGGAATATAATACACAAGCTTTCGGAGCTCTGCCCCTTCATCAGGTGTCATCATTGTACTAGTTCATTTACACAAAATTTATGGCAATTTGACTCTTGACTTTTTGTGGTAACATGCTACACTACATGCCATTGGTGCTTATCGTGGGCACTTTCGTCGCATTTTCTGGACTAGTTTTCTTAGATAGACGGGGGTAATCTGTGTGTCTTTGTGGCAACACT
The DNA here is from genome assembly GCA_030412335.1 of Botrylloides violaceus. Classification (NCBI taxonomy): domain Eukaryota; kingdom Metazoa; phylum Chordata; class Ascidiacea; order Stolidobranchia; family Styelidae; genus Botrylloides; species Botrylloides violaceus. Next base: position 2,665,666 of record JASFYC010000320.1, read on the forward strand.
CAATATACGATAGATTGCTATTGTGGGTACTTTCCTGGAATATGGATTTTGTGAATTCTACATTTTCGATTTGCAAAATTGAAGTAAAACTTAGAAACTTGTAACCCATGAATAACCTTGAATTCAGAACGTGCGGCGCCTTCGTCAATACTGATAACACATGAGTTGAATCGAGTCCATAATACTTGCAACAGATATGAAACAAAGGCAAATAGCAACCTTTTAAACCGGCATATTATTTTGTGTAGATGTTGAAGGGATGCAGAAATATCTCAAATCACCTGCCAAGCAACAATATTCTAAAAGTGAACATCGTTGGGACTCGGAGAGAATCTGTTGTCGTTGTGATCAAATTCCAACAGAACCTCCCAAGCTGGAACAAACAAAACCTGACTCGAACGAATCATTAATTGCTTTATCTGATGGTGTCGAATTTCCAGCTTTTGTGATGCGAGATTTTAGACTCGATACACGAGATATAGCTGTCAGGTTCAAGAATCTGGATGACGGGGACAAAGTGATTAGCAAGCCTCCCATTAATCGTGGTATCATGTCTGGACATAACACTAAGGCATGTCATGATTACAATCCTTGTGAAAAGAGGCGATTGCGTAATCTTAACGAGTTTTTTCTCCAATCGAAAGATTTTGAAAGATTCAACATTGATTTCAAATATCAGTAAGTCATCAAATTTTTCATTTTTTTCCCCAGTTTTCTGTGATTTTAAAATGCGGGGGCATCGTTCCAATTTCCCTTTCCCGAGGAGTCCTAATTATAATGGGTTTCAATGCTGGCATCATCATCTCTGCACCACAGTCCCCTTCTTACCCGTGTGTTCTCTTGTATATCTGTGTCTACAACATGCTATAGATTGCCACTGTTGACACTTTTCACGCTTATTGATTCTGTGCATGCTCGCATTTTCGATTTGCGAGAAATTGAATCGAATCTGTATTTTTTTTTCCAGAAAGCGATATCGTGACTTAGAAACCAACACGCATCACGACACAAATCATGACAATTCTCGATGTTGGGAGCCGACACCTCAGAATCATCTCTCTCCAATCTCACCTTACGCTATACCTGGAGTGGCAAAGGAGTCGTGTGTAGTGTGGAAAGACAGTCACCGAGCCGATCCAGATAATTGGGACAACTTAAAACTGTGTACTTGCCACGGACAGTTTCTGGGCGACCAAGGGAATCAAGATGCGCTCGTTTTGAATTCTCGACTTAATAAACACAGTTGCGCTATCTGTACGATGGCGTCTGATTTGGAAAAGAAAGACTGTGATGATATTTTTGATGTGGTCTCAACGCGTTGCGAAGACACCGAGATTTTTGATGTGTCGGATCTAAAAGGATTACCCACGGTAGAAAAAGATACAGTCAAAAATATTCAACGTCGTTTTCACAATCTGAAAAAATCTGAAAAAAACCACTCCAGTCAAAATGATGGTGGAAATGTTACACCTTTTCCAAGTGGGTATGGCGGTATTGAGAATAGGTCTGGTAAAAATTTGAAAAAATCAGATGAAACATATCCATACTGCGGTACCCCGAAGAAAAACGTGTGTGAATGTATTGACGGAAAAAAGGAAAAAGATTCAAATCCAGTTAGAAAAGAGCCTCCTCATCTATCAAACAACACAGAAAATGAGACCGAGTACCAAAAGCATTCCTGTAGATGTAAGATGAAGAATCCTGCAACAGGCCAACCAGATACTGCTTTAAAACGCCGGGATGAATCCAAAAATTTTAAATCTGATGATAAGAAATCTCACTCAAAAAGACAGCAACAAATTTCACCCACCACAAATGATATAGTTGCTATGAATCAATATGGTGATAAGATGCGTCAGTCAAGACGACGGCAGCAAATTCTGACCACTACAAAGGACTATGAATTTCCTGTTGTGCCTCAAACTAGCGCTGAGAAATTATCTCATTTGACTAGAAAATTTGATCCTAAATATTGGGATGATTCGGATAAAAGCACATTTTCCGATCCCCCTCCGAATTATCAGTATATATGTGGAGAATGTGATGGAGTTACCAAGTATCAACCTCGACAAGATAGCAAGAATGCTGCGACTGTTTATCAAGGACAAGCTGACATACAGAGAGCTCATTACCTTTCACCAACTGGGGCACTTCCAAGAAATTCAGGTTTGTAGCTAAAATTCGGACCGTTAATCGATTTGTTATTTCCAAAAATGCAGCACGCACAGAATCAATAAGCAAGTAAGGTACTCGCGTTAGAAGTCTATTGCATACTGTGTTACAACACAGATGTCGTAAAGAAGATCACCACAGATTTAGCGTCCAGCCTTAGTTTATTGAGAATTAAAACATTCACTAGCTTTCGGAGCTCCGCTCCTTCATCAGGTGAAGATGGAATGTTTTAATTCTCAATAAACTAAGGCTGGACGCTAAATCTGTGGTGATCTTCTTTACAATATCTATTGATCGTCCGCCATCGGCTCCACTATACTCTTCAACACAGATGTCGTAATGCAGGATACAGATCCAACAGATGTATTACTCAATATAGAACCAAGGCGGCTTTAACCAACTACACAACACTGTTAACGCTTAGACGTCGAGATACTGAATGAATCGTAAAAAAGGGAACTAACACGAGGTCATATCCCGAAACGGAAGAGCAATCAATGTAACAAAGTACCGATTACCAACAGAATTACCACAACATACACATAGAGTCAAAGGCTGATGCTGAAGGGGGCGACAGAGAGGACTGGGTTCGGTACATGGGTTCAGCAGTAACGACTACAGAGTGGCGGTGTGACCTTGAATACTGTCCAATCCAACCCCAAACGTTGATATAATTTAGGCTGGAAGTTAGTCGTTAACGCTACGTGGGCACGGTCAATATTGCGAATTCTTCGCAGATCCAGCTGGTCATGTATAAATATTTTAATATTCCCAATTCATTTACAGATTCTATAGAAGCTTTGTCATCCCATCGTAAAAATGTGGACAATTTGACTGAGAAATCTTCCAAGGAAAGTTGGAAAAGTGCAATGGGGTGTTGTAATTCGCCTGGTTGTTACGGCCTTTCTCCTCGAAATACTCATTATAGACACAGTGCTGGAAAAGATGTGAAAAATCTTGTCGAGGTGAGTCAGCGATCCCCACAGTAGCGTAGTCGAGTCCTGGCCTATCGGAGATCCCATGAATTTTATCGCACTTAAATTGAACTCTCTCTCTCTCTCGTCCCATTCCATGCGTTTGGCTCGTTAGCTAAGTCATGTCGAAATCAGTTTAGCAAAAACGAGAGAAATGGGATGGTAGAAGAGAATGATGTGCGCAAGTCCGAGCCATCGGAACATTATCAATATGTGAACTCTCATGGAAAACTGACGAACCCAGCCGCAAAGACTCCGCTGATCAGAAAGTTCCATTATTCTATAAATATGGATGGAGTATTTGAAAAAATCTGCGATTTGTGCAAGGTAACGTTTGATATTCTTGCTAAACGCTCTTAATATAGTCAAATTGAGTTTGCTCGGCCAGCGATTCCATCAACTGCCATTAATTAGGCCTCTTCCCAGCGTCACCACAGATTTAAAACATCCAGTCTAGTTTATTGGAATATAATTCACCAGCTTCCAAAGAATCAACCTACTATAGTAAAAGATTGAATAAGTCACCGCAGATTCAGTGTCAAGTCCAGGTTAGTGAATCAACCAGCTTTCAGAGAGAATCACCCTACTATTGTAATAGATAGAATATGTTCGAAAGATTGTGTTTATATGAATATAATACTGACGATTACTTCACAGTTTCCAAAATTTCAATGTTGTGACGACGATGAAAAGATGCATCATCAAAGCGATAAACTATATTGTAAATGCAAGACCTCTCCCGTCGCCGCAGCAAAGGCAGAAAGCATAGGATCATCTGTAACGAATCTACACAGGTTGATATGACGTAGATATGAGGCAGAAAAAGAGAGAGAGAGTCTCTATGTCGGGCAATTTCTTTGTTGGCAGTTAAACCGACAAAGTCAACAGATTTTGATGAAATACCAGGCTCGTTGCGAAATGAATACCGGTAATATATATATTAAAGAAAAATATTCCTTCCACTGTTTAAGTCTAGATGACCCCCAATAGCATAAATCTAGACTGGCGATGATTTGGTTCGATTCGAAAAAATATTTGATTTACCCTGACCTGGATGTCACTGTATTTGAATACATGATAATCTTTTCTATTCCTAGTACGTGTTCTCGCTGTCATATCAGAGTCGGGACCCAACAAGCACCACCGGAGTCCCGGTACCTTCTACCTTTGAAGATTATGAGATGCTATGAAAACACCGTTGCAAAATTCAAAGGGGTGAGGATTCTTTGCTGTTGCTACTGGCGGTAGGCCTAATGAGATGAGGATGGTCTTGCTCCACTGAGGCCTAGGGATGGGTGACTCGAATCGAATATTCGAAATCACTTGCGATTCGAATAGACTGCAAAATTTTGAATCGGGCTTACTACCACCACCTAGCAGACGTCAAATCTTTTAGGTAAGAACTATTTTCTGCACCGCTCACTTCCTCATTCTCTCTCACAAACTTCTTGCTCGACCTCTTCTAAATGCTCTTACCCTGTTTTTTTTCGAAAAAATTATTTGATTCGTATTTAAAATCAAAAATGATTCGATCTGCCCATCCCTAGCCAGAGCTGTCAATATTGATGTTGATCGATGAATAAACCAAGGCTTAACTATATTCATTGGTGTTTAGAATGTGACAGACATGACCGATTCGGGTACGTCTCTCCACACTGCAATTGATATTATGGACGATAGCAATGATGTATCGGTTAATGATGATGAGAAATTGGTTATTCTGGATCTATTGGGACTATCTGGAAAGAAGAGTAAGTCAATAGACAGGTCTTAGAGCTAGCTACTATGTGACTTGCAAAAATTTAAATGTTGAGTCATTCACCCAGAAGGACTAATCCTGAAAATGTAACTAGGGTCGAGTCATTGACTTTGATACCTGACCGAGTCGAACCTAAATACTTTAAAATTGGTTCCCGTTTCTTTTCTGCTTGACAGTCAGTGTCTGGGTAGTGCAGAGGGCTGTGATTCCGAGCTATAAACAGGAAGTATTGAGTATTGGCAAACGGTCCAAGCATCGACTTGGCGCACATACAGTAGTAGGGTGATTTTGGGGCGTTTTTAACTGAAATACAGCTCTAATACGAGCTTATCTTTGTAGGGTTGATAACACCATAACCTCAAAAAAACCCAACTTTGTCTTCATTTTCTTCGGCAGACATGTTTGTGAATTTGCGCTCTTTACAAATAGGTATCAAGAAAATTCACAAAACTTGCAAGCCAAAAAAAGATGTTTCCGATGTGTCAGATGCCTGCTCAGATTGTTCAAGTCTATCCAGTGGTATTTGCTGCCATGTTAAAACGTCTCGTCTGCGACCTGTGCTTCACCTGCAAGGATTCACGTAAGTCAATGGTAACCATGTTGCTGACTCAACGGACACTCTGCCAGCTGTCTAATCTAGAAGGCATGGTTTGAGTCCTGGTCGCATTTTGAAAATGGTAACCTCAGTTGTCCAGCTAGGTATCAGGGTATCAGCCTTATGGGATTAACGTAGAAGAGTTTTTGAGTGAAAATATATAAATGGAGTCTCTCTCTTTCTCTCTCTCTGTCTCTCTCACTCGTTCTCTTGAGCCTCCTCGACCTATATATTTACTTCGCCATTCAGCGGTGTTCCGTTTAATTTGCGTTTCATTTTTCAAACAGTTGCCAGAGACCGAATGAGGTTAATCAGAAATTGAAACCTCTCGGATTTAAATGGTGGCAAAGACACGAAGTCGCGATGAAATCGATGCAAGCTTGTGCCGATGATTGTGTTTCACTATCCGTCATATTAGCAAAAGATAAAGGTACCTATAAAACTGAACATGAAGCAACATGCAAGGTAAATATGAAATAAAAAATATGAAATAGCTCTTCTGTTCTTCTTTCGTTTCGCGTAGTTTTTATTTCTTCAGTTTAGACGTCATGGCAACCACAGAGCAGCCATTGTTTCGTGGCCTCATATAGATATTTCAGACCAGTCACTTTATTGGAGAGGAAAAGTCTTTGTGGTGACGCTCTCTATATCTATTTCTAGGTATGTACTTCCACAGATCCGAAAGACGTTGGTATCGGAGATTGGGCGCCATTGCAAAGACGTTACAGCGAGTGTCTGCCGGTCATTTGGAGGCCCGCAATCTGCTCAAAGACATCGAATCGGAATTCTGATTTTGCAGGTGAATATTTGACACGTGTACCATTACTAACATTTATGGTGACTGGAATACCCTGTTGACCGAAAGTAAGTTTCTAGAGTCGGGCTTGCGGCATCCTGCGCACATTTACCAACATTTACGGTGACTGCAATACCTCGATCGGCAAATGCCAGTCGCTGGCATTTTACATCATTTGCTGATCTACTACAGACAAATGGATTCATTACAGAAATATTACAGGCCTGTACATCAATTAGACCTGTCTTTCACTTATATTACAATCGCGATAACCGTACTAGTCGACCACACACCCCCGACACTTGATGCCAAGCTGAGAATTCAGTATTTTTCAGATAGAATAAGTCTAAACAGAAGCTCCACCAGTATATAAGCAGTATATTATGTGAATGTTTTAATTCTTAATAAACCAAGGCTGGACGCTAAATCTGTGGTGATCTTCTTTACAATATCTATTGATCGTCTGCCATCAGCTTCATTATATTCTTCAATACTTACGTTAAACGTGCCTGGCCTATGCACTAGTCTGTGTGCAATACATATTGTTTCTCTTTTCATATCATACAGAACGACGATCGAGGCCAAGATTTTACCTGGAACTTATCGATTCTATCGTAAAAAGTACAAAAACTTTGCTGCTAACTCCTGATTTACAACCGACGAAGTTAAAACGAAACAGTATGATCCATCGGCATTTTTTCGGAGATACAAATCCGTCAGATGCTACTTCCGAACTCGACGTCAATGACGGGATGGATGAGACTCATCTCACTATGGTTTCTGCTGAAAGACTGTCGCATTTTCGTACTGTGATGAAATGCCTCAATGATATTCAATGTCAAGGTGGGGAGGTTTATTTTAAATCAGTTTAATAACGGTGGGGGATGAGATATGGCTAGCTTACCTCGCTCCTATCCATCTTCGTTATAATGTGACTGTCGAGACCTATTTCGTATAACTTAGTACCAGGCTTTTATTAACTAGAAGTCAAGTCATGCTAAACAGAAAACAAGGATCACACAAGTACGCCAACGAATAAACAAAACACAAACAGCCCCCGTCGTACCCGAATCGGGAATGAGCCGGTACGATATACCACGCAACACGAACATACCAGACACCACCAAGTGGTCAAGATAATTAACACAAGGAGCAATCATCACATTCATCACAGTGACAAAGAGTGTGTTTCGCCTATCCAGAATCTCTGTCATCTCCTCTAGTTAAAACCAACTCCATAGACAGACTAAGTTTGAGGATAAAGTCCCTTACAAACCAAATTCGCCGCCCATTTCAAATTTTTGTCGCACAGTTGGAAGCTTTTAAACCAGGTTGGCCTATAAAATTCGTACCCGGTCCAACGATTTACGCCACAGAAGTAGAGGTGCATTACTACAATCCTGAGTTTTGTGACCGAGTCACTAATTTGAGGTTCGCACTTTAGGTGCTGTACTACAGAGCTTGCGTCTCGTGTCTGATAAGGACGTCACTATGGCTGCTTTGCTTGAGAGACAGGGAAGAGATGACGAAGACGATGAGACTGAAAAGTTATCAAAAGATTCGAAGCAAACTCCAACATTCATTGATTTGATTCTTGATTTCATGAAGGTGAAACTGAAACTGAAAGTTTTTTATTTTTGGTGTTTTCAACCCTACTTAGGTAACGTGTGCTTCAATGCATAGCAAACGGGGCCAAATGCTTCTGGTCTATAACCCGTATCACTATTACAACAACCTCCCTCCACACATGCCAAACAGAGAATTCACTATTTTTCAAATAAAATAAGCCTAAACAGATTCAACGTTGAGTTTAGTTAAATATAATTACCAAACTGTCGGAATTCCTCTCCTTAATCGGGGGGAAGGGGGAATGAGTTTTTTTTCATATTTTTCAGAAAAATTCTTGCGGTGCTGTATTGGATTGTGTCGAAGTGTTAGAAGCACCATGGGAGCTACCTGTCGAACAACAGCAACTAACCGCACATCTCCTGCAAAAAATTGATTCTACGATCCATGGAAAGGTACGTGACTCACTGCTTTGTTCGTCAGACAAGCACATAATATGATAGTACACAGAGGGTTGGCACTTGGTTTCGGCAGCCTGTCGGTTCCTTTCTCACTGTCCACTCTCTGCAGTGTAGATCGTCGGGCATGAAAATGGTAGGTCTCTGTAATCTCTGATTCGAATCCCGGCACTCAATCATACCAAATATGGTTGAAAAATAATATCCATAGCTTCCTCGCTTGACCGGCGGATAGTGCGAAGTGCTTGGCTACCGGTAGGGATGGGCAACTTGAATCAAGTATTCGGAATCGATTCTCAATTCAATTCGACCGCAAATTTCGAACCAGGCTTACTATCAACACCTAGCGGACGTCAAATCGTTTAGGTAAAAACTCTTTTCAGCGACGCTCACTTCCTCATTCTCTCTCACACACTCCTTGCTCGGCCTCTTCTCAATGCTCTTCACCTATTCACCCTTTGTTTATGAAAAGGGAGGATTCGATTCGTATTCGAAATCAAAAATGATTCGATATGCCCATCCCCACCTACCGACTCCTTTGGTGCCTCGTTTTCCATTGCGTGTAGGCCTATTCCATGTGCGTCTGTAAAAAGGACGATTAAATGCACTGCATCATTATTATCATCATTCTTTTCTTTACTTTGTAGGAAGAAAATAGAAAAAAAACAAAGTCTGAAGATGCTGTTTGGGAAGAAACATTGGGATGTATCATTGATTCTTATCTGAATGAGATCGCTTTCAAAAGTATCGCGCAACGAGATATCGGAATTGCTATCGAAAAAAGTAACCTCGCTCAATGGTATTTACTCGAATTGGCTGATATTGCAAGGTACGTGGATAAAATGTTATCGTTGCTAGGCTGGGCACATTGAATCGAATATTCGGATTCGGAATGATTTGAGAGCAATTTCGAATTGGATCTTTAGCACCACCTGGTGTTTGACACCATTCTTCAGAATGGATTTTCATCACAAATTATTTGAGGCCAATTTCAAATCTGGATCTAAAGCTCCATCTAGTTTGTGGCATCCATGAGTGTCGTAGCACATCCACTCGACAAGTCCTTGTGATTCGTTTGGAGTCGTTGATGCTTAACGAGGGTCGTGAAAAATGTTTTTATTCGTCACAATTTGAACTTAATCAAATTTTGAAAACCAATATTTTACTCAATGTGATACTATTCGAATGTGAGCCTCTTTTAACCAGACTCACGATAGCAAGGATCGTCAGGTTTGCTGAAATGACTCAAGCGGCAACGGCCAATCTCAAGGAAGCAGTTAAAGATGGCTTGTGTGATGCAAGTTCCAGAAATTTAAGATCAAGCGACAAAGTCAAGAGAAAACCCTCTGCCGTTTTCTTTCCAAAATCCCAGGGTAGGCGTATCTTTCTTATGGACTTATATATAACGATCCTATGGGTCGTCGTAAAGCATTCTAATCGCCTTTACTATTTCTGCCCGTTGGAAAAACAGCCGAGCCGATGACGGACGAATCAAATAGTATTAAATATAAGTCACCACAGATTTAACGTTCAGTCCAGCTTATTGGAAAAACAAACATTTGTCTTTGTTTGATTTGACTTCATGGCTTTATCAACCCTACTAAGGTAATGTACATTACGTCAATACTTATGACACTATTGAATTCAAGGAAACAGCTTATTGCAAGTCATAAATGTTGGTAAATATACGTAGTACCACTTACCACTCCATCCGTCGATGCATTTGACATTTTATGGTCTTTACGCTTTTGCTACCGTACTTTTCAGTTTTAGGAAGCCAAACACACACACACAGACTCCACCTGTTTGTAAGAATCTTTTTCCAGAATACTCTCTTCGTGATGATGAATGAATGAATGTTGTTGTTTTTTGACTTCATGCCTTTTCCAACCCTACTACGGTCATGTACAGTATGCCAAGTCAATGGTTATTATATATGTCGACACTTGCGCTTCATAGCCTGGATCATTATCACAACCACTACTTTCCGCAACTCCTCCACTCCTCCACTCCACTCCACTCCACTCCACTCCTCCATACACACAGGGACCGCCTCAACCTGAAGGAATGTATTTTTAATTTTTTCCAGAATACTCTGCAAGTGAGGATGAATACTCGGACGTAAAACGTCACATCACAGCACTTCTCAAAACCGGTCGCGACGACACTCGTGCTACGTTAGATGACGTTTTGATCTCGTTTGAAAGATTACGATATAATATATACTGTGATTTGGAAGAGGCGGCGAATTTAATCAAGCTGACCTCCGACCTTGCCGATGAAGAAACTCTGGGTCTTCAGAAAACTGGGATTACAGACCCGATTGTGGATGAATTTGAGAAATCAAACCGTTTGAAGGAAGGATTTTACACCAAGGCAGAAAGTTTGAGCTGCGACTCTGAAATAAGTCAGCACGGAAAGCAAGGCCAGAAGCGATACACAACATATAATCAAGTAAGTATTTTGTCTGCTTTTTACAGCTTTTATGCCACAAGCTTTTGAAGCTCCACTCCTTCAGTTGGTTAAGATGGGAATCTTCTTTACGATATCTATTGATATTATCCGCCATTGGTTCCACTTTATCATTTCTGTAGTATGCCGCAACTCTTACTTGTTAACCTAGGTTTACCCGACTGACAAAGACGCCAGATTGAAGAGAAAGGACCCCAATCTGCAACCCAGAGCAGGACCAGCACAAGATCTCACTCCAACTTCTTCTAGTTATGATGTCGAATGTAATACTTCTTCACCAAAGTTGCTATTAAACCATCACCAGATCTCTCAAGATTATCCAAAATGTCCGGATCCGAGCGGTTTCCCACAAAATTCAAAACAATCAAATGAAAAGCCTCGAGTCAAAAAGAACATTCAGTTTCTTCGTGACAAAGTCTTGTGAGTATAGTCTCTCTCTCTCTCTCTCTCCTCTGTTTTGTGCTATGCGTTGTTGTTATACTGTATATCGTATTGAATTGATTATCGATCTCAGTAATGAACTAATCTTCTTTCGGACTGGACGTCAGGACAACTGCATATCAGCCACTGCTTGCTTGGTGGCTTCGTCCATGTTCCTCAGACAACTCACTTCATTGGGTGGTCTATACATTGTACATGAATGGATGACATGGTCTACGGCTTGTCTTCTTCTGCACCACACTTCATTATGCACTGGGTGCAAGACCCCCTTGTGAAAGGACGAATAACTGTTCTAAGACGAATAACTGTTAATATCGCCAAGAGCCAATAATCGACCATTACAGTATCAAAGCCTATATCGTGAGAAGATCACCACAGATTTAGCGTCCAGCCTTAGTTTATTGAGAATTAAAACATTCTCTAGCTTTGAGCTCCGCTCCTTCATCGAGCAAACTAAGGCTGGACGTTAAATCTGTGGTGATCTCTTCACAATATCTATTGATCGTCCACCATCGGCTCCGTTACACTCTTCAACTCCAGAGCTGTCACACCAACTGTACATATTCAAACTGTACACGTTATAATTCACCAACCAAGGTCGGGCGTTAAATTTGCGGGGGATCTTCTTCAATAATCGACCCTTGCAGTATCAAAGCCGTTATTCATATCAACCATCAGTCATTCGATCGGACGATCTTTAATCCAGGCATTGCCTAATTTTTCCAGTGCAGGACGTGACGAACAACGGATTTTGCCTCAGCATTTCCACGACGTCTTCCACATCAAGTCAGACACGGTAAATTAATATTTTCTCGACTCAAATCGTTTATGATTCCGAATACAAATTGAATATTTTTCTGAAATTGAGTCGAATCACCGCATCTATTCGATAGTTTTACGCTACTGAGGTAATTTAGACTTTTGTACGAGATGAACATTGTTCTTAAATACTTTTCATTTCACTTTGGGCCGAGTATTTTAAAAAAATCTGTTGATTTGAAATGTAAATTGTATTTTCTTGGCTAGGGATGTAGGCAAGTTGCTTCATTTGTTTTTCCGAATCCGAATCTTGACAGCAAAGAAAATGTTGACAAACACTAGGTGGCACTATAGACCCAGATTCGACATTTACCTTGAATGGAGTCAAATCTTTTTAGGAGTTTGAGCAAGAAGATCATACGCGCAAAGCTTTGCAAGCTGACAAAGGGAAGGGGATGTTACAATACATATTTGAGAATAAAATGACCGAGTAAGTATATCTACTGTAGATGCGTGTAATTGTAATTTTGTTTGTATTGATATCGTTTTTGTAAACTACGCCAGGTATGGTACACCTGCCAATACTCCGGTTTATTGCCCGAATCACTATCACAACGACAGCCCTCCGTACTCTCAAGTTAGCAAGTTTAAAGTCTTTAGTTTGACTCGGTCGGGAATCGAACCCGGAACCTCCCGATCAAAAAGCGGAAAGTCTAACCCACTCGTCCACATCAGTTGTCATATTGAAGATTTTGTTCTAGACTTGAAATGGTCGAAGCATTCCATAGCAACATAAAGACTTTACTGAGTTGGCAAAACAGCATCATTGGTTGCTTTTTCGGAGATATATTCCGCTTTCTACTTTTACTTGCTGTTGGTGAGTGATTTGTATTGCACGGCTCTGCAAATTCGATTCATACACCCCTGCTGACTCAAAAGCCATCGTGAAATGCCACTCGAGTCGAGGGTTACTGTAGTCACAGTGTTCCCTGTGGGCAGTGTTCCCCATCAGCATAGTTTTCCCCATGAGCATGTAATCAGTGTTCACGTGATCAGTGTTCCCCATGAGCACATGGTCGCAGTGTTCCCTGTGAGCACGTGGTCGCAGTGTTCCCGATGAGCACGTGGTCGCAGTGTTCCCCATAAGCATGTAATCACAATGTTCCCCATGAGCACATGGTACCACGAGGTCACAGTGTTCCCCATGTGATACCACGTGGTCACAGTGTTCACCAGTGTTCCCCATGGGGTACTACAAATTCACAGTGCTCCCCATGAGCACGTGGTCGCAGTGTTCCCCATGAGCATGTAATAAGTGTTCACGTGGTCTCACTGTTCACGTGAGCACAGTGTTGTCCACGTGCTCAAAGTTTTCCCCGCGACCACAGTGTTCGCTGTGAGCACAACTTTCCACGTAACCACGTGGTTTCTCCATGTCTGTCCGAGTCGAGTCACCACAACATACTCATATTTGTGTTCCTTTTCAGTTTCCTGTTGTGCTGGAGCCTGCCTGATGCCAATATATTATCCACCAACTGATTACACGACACTATGGTCGGTTTTGCTTGCGATTTTTAGCTGCATTGTTGTTCTAGAACCTTCAAAATGCATCGTTGTGTCATGGTTCATGTTTATGAGAAGGTAAGTATCTATCTTCTGTGTTCAATAGTTTGAGGTGAAAATAAGGTGATGTCTTGTGACTTAAGAAGCCAGAGGAAGGAAATATTAGCAGTTCGGGAGAGTTGTGGTTGTGATAGTGATCCAGACTATAATAGACACATGTGCTAAGCACTGACCAGGCGTACATTACCTTAGTAGGGTTAAAACGCCGTCGGATCATGCACTTGTGTTCCTTTAGTGTGTAACTGGTGTACATAACCTTAGTAGGGCTGAAAACGCCGTGAATTGCACAACAACAACAACAGTGTGACGTAACACCCGCGATAAACAAATGCAGAATTTGAATGATTCTTCTGTATGAGGTGACAGAGCGCGACGTTTCAAAATTGGTACACCGTACGCCATAGCGTATTAATATATAAATTTGAGCCATCACCACATGTTCACCGTAACTCTCATTCTACTGCAAAGAAGATCACCACAGATTTAACGTCCAGTCACAGTAGATGATGTCAATAACACAGATTTAACGTCCAGTCAAGTAGATGATGTCAATAATATTGTAAAGAAGATCACCACAGATTTAACGTCCAGCCTTAGTTTATTGCGAATTAGAACATTCACTACACTCTTCCATCTTCTTTCAGAGTATGGCCTGCATTCTACAGCAATCCTATCTACTTGAAAAGTAATCCGTCTTTGGTCGAAAAATCAGCGATATTTCAACCGTATTTCTGTGACGATCTCAAGACCATTGAGAATGAATCGAGCCGTGTCAAAGTATCAAAGCCGGCGAGGGAGCTTTACGGAAGATATTACAAGAACCGTACTAGTACTAAATTGTTTGATCGCAGAAGACGTGTTTTACCGATTGTGATAGATTCTGATTTACCTATTGATATATCCACAGCCCATAGCTCAATTTCTAATCTTGAAGTCAAATTTTGTGACGCGTCAGACGTTTACGAGTCAGACACAGAGAGTTCAGAATCAAATTGTGACTCGAAATCGTTCGGGGAGCACACGTCTTCAGACGACATTAACCGCTGCAAAGAGTCTGTAACTAAAGAAGATCAACTTGATGAAGTAAAGGTGGAATCGTTAAGTTTCCCGTTGACATCCGTTCCTGTTAAAATATCCGCCACCGCACAGCAAGAGGCATCATCTACGACCGTGGAGTCTGTTTCGTGTGACGTCAGCAGTGAATCTTTACTGGAAGAAACAAAACATACACCATTTATCTATTGCCGTTACAGTAATTTTCCGAAATAAAAAATTATATTATATGTAAAAGTGATCTTTTAAAGCCTTTCAAAAAACCCGCCTCAGATAGCTTAATCCACTCTGATGCAATGTAAAAGCCGCCCAGTAGAGTGACTGGTCTGAGGAACCTGGACGAGGCCACTAAGCAGAGGCTGCTTTGACGTCTAGTCCGAGAAAAGATTTCCACAAAAATGCCAAACGAAAGGTGAAAAGCCCACGAGATCTATTATATAATATAGCACAACTTGTCGTGTATAACGTATATATCTTTCGTAATAGGACACGCGCAACATTTAGTTAAATTTCTTTGCTAAGATATTGACCTGCTATAGTCGTCAGCTGGTCACGACAAAGATGCTGTTTCTTGTTACTGATCAGGATTAATACATTCCGGAAACAAAGTCTTGCCGATGCCGTCTGCTACTACAGGGCCTACCACAGTATTTGGCGTTTGACTCATGGAGTCAAGGGGGGAACCCCAATAACTGATTTTTCTTCCTCTAATCTAACTACTCACTAAACCAGTAGGCCTATATACGAGTAAAAAAAATTAAGGTTGACCAGTTAGTCAGTCGACCCACTGCACTGTGCTTTCAACACATTTTCGACAAGGACAAATATTGTTGAAGTGAGCACCCGCAACACCCTGTTCGAAAAGCCACTAGTTATCTTAAAATCATAGTTTTGACATTCCTTCCTCGAAATGCCAGAAATCCTACCCGGTTTGGGAACCATTGTTGTTGGCTACGTCAATGATTTAATTCAGTTATTCCTACTTGAAGTGATTTTAGGCCCAATTGATAGGCTACTCTGTACGCGTTATATCTGGTCGACAGATGTCTTTTACTTGATCCCGTGAAAGTAGAACGGAAGGGGAGCGTCGATCAAATACAAGATGAGACGTCCAATAGATTGATGATGGAGTTCACCATTGACTAACGCCAAGTCAAACGTTGCCGACAGATCCAAATCAATTGTAGGCACCCACACAGAAACGGACTTCCAACTTATTCAAATATTTGCACATCACGTTGCTGCAGGACATATTAAAAGAAATCGCGATTTTTCAATAACTGCAATTGCTGAAAATCTTTTGTTCAAATCTATGAGTTTCTTGTGAGCGTGGCATTTTTGTACAGTACGTAAGTTATATATAGGCCTAATAATAGAATATAACCTATTTGCTGTAGACAGGTATTTAAAATGACCTATTTGACGGACGACAGTCACAATGCCATGCAGTGTTCTCCTGATGCTAAACAAACACGCCACATTTCAATTATACGTCTATAAATGCTCAGAGACAGTCGAAAAGCAGTCAGTTTGACACATTGTGCGTCCTACAGTAAGGCATAGAACAAACAGTACCAAATTTTGTAAAATGGATGCCGAAAATGTTGGCGTGGAGACTCTAAGCTACAAGCCATATTGGAGGCGATCTGAGTTATACCACAACACTGCATTTGATAACGTTACGGCCATTGATAAGCGTCCTGCTACTCCAGAAAAGAAGTTAAATGATGATTCAAAACGAGATACATGGGCTAAGAAAATTGACTTCGCGTTTTCAATAGCTGGAGGATTTGTCGGGTTAGGAAATGTGTGGCGTTTTCCGTATCTATGTTTCAAGAATGGTGGAGGTAAGCTGAAAGGTAGGGTAGGCCTACTCGAGTGGTATGCCGCCTGTCTCTCCAATCAGAAATCTACGTACGGCCCACGTATGGCACGAGGCTGCAATTTCACATGGCTTTTGGTGGCCAGTATGTGGTTAAAGGTATGCAGGAAGGATAGTGTCCTTGAATGGTGTGACTTGTCTGTCTTCAGATCGGGTGCTTCCATCACGGGAAGTGCGGACGGTCGTGGTTGTGATAGTGATACGAGCTATAAACCGAAAGTAGACACGCGTACTGAGTAGGGATGGGCGTTTTCGAATATTTTCATGATCGAATACGATTTGGTTAATTTTTTCGGATTGAATCGAATATTCGCTAGTAATTTTACGTATTCACATCGAATAATTGCGTATCCGGATAATTTTCTGCACGATTCGGATTATATCGAATCGAATACTTCCTCAAAATTATCACCGAAAATGCAGCTCGGTTCGAAACGCCCATCCCTCGTACTAAGCTTTGAAAAGATTACATTACCTTAGTAGGGTCGAGAAGGCCACAAATCCAAAAACAACAACGTCCGCCATTCTCGTAAGTTCTCTTTCGTCAATGAATGCCTCATCATGGACTACTTTACCTAGAGTAGGCCATGGCCTCCTTTATAAAGACGGATGGACTGCCTCCCTCACTCAGTCACCCAAATTTCACCACCAAATATCTCCAGCAACTGTTTTATTTTACAGGAGCATTTCTGATACCGTACATTCTGTTTGTGGCGATCGGTTCATTGCCAGTGTTTTTCCTTGAGGTTACTATCGGTCAGTACGTAAGATGTGGAGGTGCTCTAGCTTGGATGATTGTGCCGGTCTTCAAAGGTAACTGGTGTTGTTCTTGTAGTATCACAACAAATGTAACGTCCAGTCTCTGTTCGGACCAGAAAGCTCTGATTTCCATTCAGTTAAATGCGAGAGTCCCTATGTGGCCCACTTGTGCTAGAGTAGGCGTAAATGATGACGTAGATGTATAGGACGTATATGACCTTAGTAGGATGGAAAACGCCATAAATTCAACAACAACAACAACTTTGAATTTGCAGGGATCGGGATTGCGATGAATCTGATCAACTATTACTTGAATATATACTACGCCGTGATACTGGCCTGGTCGTTGCGATACCTTGTCGCATCAATGTCATATGAGCTGCCTTGGTCTTCATGTGGAAATGATTGGAATACAGAAAGTTGTTTGGTGTATGGAACTAATTCTTCACTGAGTAATATATCGGTGGAAGATGGCGTTTCATCCGTAGTCGAATTCTGGGAGTAAGTATCCGACGTTCTTTATCTTTTTTCGTTCGTCGGACTAGACATCAGGGCATCCGTACACTGCTTGGTGGCCTCGCGCAAGTTCTTCAGACCAGTCACATTATCTGACTGTGTTGACAGTGACGATTACCCGGTTGTGATGTAAACGTTAGTAATGTATGTACAAAAGACGCACCCAAGTCCTCCCGGCAGTCATACGAAAAATTTGACGTTTTTCAGGCATGGGGTGCTGAAAATATCAGACGGTGTTGATCAACCAGGTACGATCGTATGGGAGTTGCTATTGTGTTTGCTGTTTACGTGGGTGGTGATCTATTTCTGTATCTGGAAGGGCATTGCATGGACCAGCAAGGTGGGCTTTTGGATATTAAGAAATCTACCAGCCGCCTTCATAGTTTAATAGTCAGCCGCGAAACCGGTAGGTCTCAGGTTCAAATATCGAGACTGCATCGCACCAAAGTATTAAAATGGTATCGGTTGCTTCCTCGCTATAGAGACCCAGCGCATTGAGGCTCTTGATTTCGATAGCTTTCCGTCTCCATCGGTTCCTCATGAGTGCGCATATCAAACGAAGCAGTAAACACTGGAAGGAGCCCGGTACGCTTTAGAATAGATCAAGCACCACCTCTCTGCACCATCCTAAATGTTTTGGTTATCTAGAGAGAAAATTACGGATATCAATTTTAGCATCGTTGGTATGACGCGGTCTCAAGATTTCAACCCGAGCCTACCAGTTTCACGCCACGAAGTCGTCTCAAGCCAGCTCGCAAGTCCGTACACTAGTACGTGTAGTATATGTTTTAACATCGTTGGTATGACGCGGTCTCAAGATTTCAACGCGAGCCTACCAGTTTCATTGCCAACGAGCTACCATCACGCCACGAAGTCGGTTCAAGCCAGCTCGCAAGTCCGTACACTAGTAGGCAACGTGTAGTATATGATTTACACTTCCTTTCAGGTTGTTTATTTCACGGCGACCTTCCCAATATTGATGCTGTTTGTGTTATTAGTAAGAGGAGTTACACTCCCAGGTGCTGTAAACGGAATCATCTTTTATCTCAAACCAGAAATTAGCCGATTGGTTGACATACAGGTCAGGATATTTTCAAACTTTTAAGTGTGACGTATAGTCTTCATTAACGTCTGTAGAGCGATGGAGATGGAATGAGCCACTCTCTGGTATTTTCTCCCGTTCGAGTCAAACTGACTTTAAAATTGATATCCGTTGTTGTGATTGTGATAGTGATCCGAGCTATAAACTGGAAGTATCGACACGCGTACTGAGCATTGACCTGGTGTACATGTTACCTTAGTAGGGCTGAAAACACCATAAATTAAAATTTACAACTACAACTTTTAGGTGTGGCTCGACGCGGCAACGCAAGTATTCTACTCATACGCGTTATGCAAAGGGATGTTGACAACTATGGGAAGCTATAACAAGTACAAATACAACAGTTACAGGTGACGAAAAATAGTGGAGCCGATGGCTTACAATCCAAATAGTAATAGGTAGAATAAGTGACCACAGATTTAACGTCCAGTCCAGTTTATTGGAATATAAATCACCAACTTTCGGAGAACTACCCTACTATAGTAATAGATAAAATAAGTCACGACAGATTTAACGTCCAGTGCAGTTTATTGAAATATGATTTACAAGCTTTCGGAGCTCCGCTTCTTCATCAGGTGAAGATAGATACTGTAGCTAAAGCTTGTGTGTAATATAATCCGATCAATTAGACTGGACCTTGAATCTGCGGTGATTTATTCTATCTAGCAGGCAAGAAAGTTATCAAATGTAAGCAATTTTCAATTACAACCATTGACTTTCTTCAGGGACTGCATATGGTTGGCAGTTTTGAACAGTGGTGTCAGTTTCGTGTCGGGATTTGCGATTTTCTCGGTTCTTGGATTCATGGCTGAGAAGCAGGTAACGCTACATTGATCAATTTTTCAAGTTATGATGACCCAATCAGTTCAATGTATTTCATAGTAGCATTGTAAGCGCGCCGATGCTTCATCGTTTTGTATTTACGGCGTTTTCAACCCTACTGAGGTAACAAACTCCAGGTCAATGCTTAGTACGCGTGTCAATACTTTCGGTATATTGTCAGGATCCCTATCAAAACCCTCCGGGCTCCTCCGTCGATACTTCCGACCCCGACTTATAACCCTGTACGCTTTCACAACAACTCTCTGTAGACCGACCTGAAACTGACTGTCCATGGAGAGGTCCACCAATTATAAAGCCTTTGGTATTGGGAATCAAACCTGCGGCCACCCGATCAGAAAAAAACTGCCCAGTCGATCTATACTACTTCAATCCGGCGTTTTTATTTCAGGGTCGCAATATTACTGACGTAGCGGAATCAGGTCCCGGTCTCGCCTTCATAGCTTATCCACAAGCATTGACGATGATGCCTTTGCCTCAGTTATGGGGTTGTCTCTTTTTCATTATGCTTTTCCTTCTGGGATTGGACAGCGAGGTAATTCTAGATGATAAATTATTACACATTGTCGAGATATTCCTAGGCAGTGGTGGTGACCTGTTCGTGTGTCCGTGCAGCATCACGTGACAAGCTACAATTTCCTATCCTGGGTACTTCGATATGTTCCTCATATATAAATTCTGTGCATGCCACAATTTCACTTCAATCTTTCAACAGTTTGTAGGACAAGAAACTTTGATGAGCGCTTTCGTTGATTTAAAACCAAAGTTTTTCATTAAACCATGGAGGAAGGAGATCTTCCTGGCATTCTTGTCGTTGAGTCAATTTCTAATTGGAATATCTATGGTGACAAATGTAAGTAGAAATTGACGTCGTTCGCATGAATAGTGCGGTTTAAAGCATATAGATTGATGAAGAAACGGAGCTAGAAAAGCTTGTGAATTTATCTTGCATATTATATCGTGAATTTATGGCGTTTTCAACCCTACTAAGGTCCCATACGCCAGGTTAATACGTAGTAACCCGTATCACTATCACATCCGTCCGCACTGCTCCGATATTGACTAGCAAGCAAGAGAGAATGAGTACCAATTTTAATGTTTGGTTTGACTCGGTCGAGAATCGATGCCGGAACCTCCTGATCAGAAAAAAATCGAGAAATGCTTTTTTGTATTTTGTATTTAAGACTACTAAGATCATCTACGTCAGGTCAATGCTCACAGTATATGTAGTATTCGGGACCGAGCGGTATGCTGCAGTCACTTATGTATGCGACACATTCTGCATTAGCCTCAAGCTGTCTATTTCTCACGTCAAGCAACCAAGTACACGTGGTCCTGCCTCGAGTTCCTCTATCGAAACCCAGTTTATAGCCCGGATCGCTATTACAACCACGAATCTCCGCAGTCTGTTTGTTTATTTGGAATTTATGGCGTTTTCAACTACTAAGGTCATTTACGCCAGGTCAATGCTCAGGGTATACGTGTCAATACTTCCAGTTTATAGCCCGGATCACTATTACAATCACGAATCTCCGCAGTCGAGCAATGTTATTCTCACAGGTCTGCCACCGTAATCACGAAGCGTAATCACTCAATCAACGCAACGCAACCGACCACGGAGAGAATCGAGCAATGTGGTGGTGTTGCGTCATTATATTGGAGTGTGCGTTGATTGGTTGATTACGCTTCGTGATTAGGTCTACACCACGAATGCGGTGCCAACTGGAGAGATGAGTTGCGCAGGAGGAGCGGTGCGAGTTGTAGCGTATTTTAGCAGCTTTCAGAAACCAGGTAGGAAATCTATCCGGGATTTTTGAGTAGGGCGTCAGGCCAAAATATAATCGTTATCCACCGTCAGGCCAGTTTGGTGCGAAGGTGTGTTGTTGTGCTAGTGATCCGGGCTATAAACCAGAAGTGTTGACACGCCGAAAGCATTGAGGCCGGTGGGTATTACCTTAGTAGGGTTGAAAACGCTATAAATTCAAAACAACGACAAAGGCAACGTTGAAAAGTCGATTTATCTCCGCCTTTTTATAGGGAGGCGTCTACGTACTTCATATTTTTGACAACTATGGCGCGGCCGGCTGGTGTTTGCTCGCGGTTGGTTGTTTTCAATGCATTGGAGTTGCGTGGATATTCGGAATCAATAAGTATTGGAATCGAGTTTGTGAAATGGTTGGCTTCAGACCTATACCTTGGTTCAAATATTGCTGGCTTATCGCTACACCACTGGCAACAATGGTAATATATATATATTTACTAGCAATGAATTGGCCTGTAGATATTCTCTTGTTTGACACTATCATCACCATAACCGCAACCGTAGACCAACCCCGCAGATATTGACTGATGCGGAGAAGGAACAGGTACCAGTTTCAAAGTCTTTGGTTTGACCCCACCCAATAATATCAAACCCGGGATTTCCCGATGAGACATCACAAGACAAACAGACCACACATTTTCTTTCGTATGTTTCCGTGAATTTTCTTAAGACTGGACGTCACGGCTGCCAAACAGCAGTTCTTGTTAGATGGCCTCATCAAGGTTCTTCAGACAAGTCACTCCATTGGGTGCTCCGTTTATCGTACATGAATGGATAAAATAGTCAGCCGTTTGCTCCTCTACACCACACTGGACGCGAAACCCCGCTTGTGAAGGGTAGATCTGAAGCAATCCACCCATCCCATGGACACTGGCGCTCACATTATGTAAGGATAATACATTGTACTTTACTTTCACAGACTCTGTTTATCATTAGTCTTGTTTACTACACTCCACTGACATACAGAAGGACAAACTCAAAGTATGAATACCCTCCGTGGGCGATTGCTATATGTTGGCTGTTGGCACTATCTTCAATGACATGGGTTCCGATATATGCTATATACCGCATAGCGATAGCGAAAGGTTCTTTACGACAGGTAGGACAATACTACGTGTTTGTTGCTGAGTGTCAATTCAATTTCGTTATCTGTATTTGACAAATAAAGAATGAGGACTGCAGTTCATTCCTCGCATAGCACATGCATGCACAGAATCGCTATGCGAGGAATGTACTCACAACAGTCTACACAGTCTACACAGTGCACTCACAACAATCTATGGCATTTTATCTATACTTGACAAATAGTGAATGTGGACTGCACAGAATCGCTATGCGAGGAATGTACCCAAAACAGTCTACACAACACAACAGTCTACACCAGAGATCGGCAAACTGCGGCTCGCGGGCCAAATCCGGCCCACCCGTCATTATTTTATGGCCCGCGAACAACTACGAATAAAAACAGATCGTACCATGGCCTACTAAAGTACTTTAGTAGGCCATGATCGTACGTACAATTCGTTATAATTCCACCGTTGTGCGCATGCGCGTACTAGGGATGTGTAACTCTAATATTCGCCGAACGAATATTAACGAATATCAGTGGCCTTTTTGGTACTCACGAATACAAATATTCGGACTCGGTATTCGCGAATACTAGCGCGTAAACAAATATATTACGTATATGCGTGTATAGACGGCTTTAGTACGGCCCGCAAGTTAGCGACAATGGTTATAATTGGCCCATTAGTGCAAGAAGTTTGCCGACCCCTGGTCTACAACAATCTATAACATTTTTCTTGTATCCTTGCCGCACATACACACAGACAGATAGAGTATGACACCCCAGCCTGAGAAATGAATGTAGAGCAGAGCCTATAACAAGGTCAAATAAAACAAAACGGATATTCAGCTGCATGACCGTGATAATGACTATTCGCCAGCGTACGTATCTGTCCAATCAGAAATCGACGTCCGGATCACGTATGGCGCGTGGTGGCCCGTGTGTGGTTAAGGGTATGCAAACGCAACACTGGTCCGACTACATGTGGCCGTGTTCGGACTATTTACGGCCTTGCTCAGGCCAACTGTACGCCATTGTACGTATCCGAGCGGGGGATGGCCGTTGAGTGCGTTATGTAGGATCGGCTATTTTCCCTCAGCGTCGAGCCCGTGTTTTCAATCATAGACTTATCCTTGTTCAGAGACTGCGAGAAGTTTCGACGTCAGAATACGATGACTCAGGCCGTTCAAGTGAATACAACAACGAAAGTATTCGGAATGCCTACGCTGATGATTATAACTGATATATGGTGTTCAATGTCAGCTTTGACATATGTTGGATTGTATTATTAGAGTGTAGTGGAGCCGATGGCGGACGATCAATAGATATTGTAAAGAATACCACCACAGATTCAACGTCCAGCCTTAGTTTATTGAGAATTAGAACATTCACTATAGCTTCCGGAGCTCTGCTCCTTCATCAGGTGAAGATTGACGTTAAATCTGTGGTGATGTTGCACTGTATTATTAGAAGTAGATTATCGTATTGCGTTTGAATTGAAATATACAATATCAGTGACTAAAGTATTTTCGTGGTCCAAGATCCGCTCTAAAGTATCGGTAATTCCTCGTCGCAATCAGAAATCTACGTACGGTCCACGCATGTCGCGTGGCTGCAATTTCGCGTCGAGTTTGGTGGCCCGTGTGTGGGGCATGCAAACGCAACACTGGCCCGTGTACACATTGTCGTGTTTGGGCCTACTCAGGCCATAACTGGCTCACGTGAGTGCGATACGGCATGGGCCATTTGTGGCAAAGATGTACATGGGTCAGGTATTTTCCTAACAAGGCCATGTGTGGGCCTCTTAACGCGTGCGTTCAATACGCAAGCCTTGGGGTGGACTGTATTCCGTTTCGTCCGCTGTTTGACCCATAAACGATGAATTCGTTTTCGGATATTATATCACTCTGTAAATGACATATCAAGTTCCGCCTGAGCCCTGAGGCTATCAAGCAAATATATCAAATGGTAATGACGTAGTTTGTAAGATAATACGTCTAACTAAAAATGAAACTTAGATAACTGAATCTAACTATTACCATAGGATGTGAATGTTATCTTTTTTGACATTTTAAAGAAGATTTGCCACCACAGTGCTGGCATCGATGGCGAACTATCAATAGATATCTTAAAGATCCAGCCTTGGTTTATTGAGAATCGAAGAATATAGTGGAACCGACGGTGGACTGTCAGTAGATATCGCAAAGAAGATTCGCCACAGATTTAACGTGCAGCCTTGGTTTATTGAGAATTCTAACATTCACAAAATTTCGGAGCTCCAATCCTTCAGATTTAACATCCGGCTTTGGTTTATTGAGGAGAAATGGTGAGCCATAGAGTAGCGGTGCTTACATTGCAATGTCTGCTGTGCCTTGCAGGTCGGATAGATTCAGTTGCGGCAAGTAGGTATGATGTAAATAACACTTTTTGGGTGGAACTTTGTGTATTTTCTTGATATTTTCAGCTGCTGTGCAAGATATATTGATATGCCAAGATAATACTGAGACGCTGCTATGCGTTGAAGGCAAGGTGATCTATATTCACCACGCATACTATGGACGAGCTGATGACAAAACGTGAGTAAATAAAACAATTGTATTTGGTGTTTGATCATGTCTGTAACTGCGACGTTCTGGTTGGTTGGTGCGTGTACCGTAAGCACTGACATGGCGTATATTACCACAGTAGGGTAGACACGCCATAACTTCAAAGGAATTCAAATGCAATACAATTAATAAACTGATCGAAGCTTGGTCAATCCGGGCTAGACTTCACACCCTTCCTCGAAGGCTACTATCTTTTGTCTTTCGGGCTAGACGTCAGGGCAGTCAGCCAGTCACACAGCATCATGTGGTGAATATGTAATAGACTTTATCCTTCCCCGAAGCCTATTCTTACAGTATATCTTCTTTCTTTCGGGCTAGTCGTCAGACCAGCCACTGCTTGATGGCCTCATCATCGTGTCGATCGGTGAATATGGGCTATAGACTTCATCCATCACCTTCACCCAAGCCTAATCTTTTACAGGTGTAGCTTTGGCGAAGCAAAGAATCGTGTTTGTCAAGAGGACAGTCATGTTGCTATATGGAATAAATGTGAAGGAAAGTCCCAGTGCGAGCTGACGGCGACAGACAATGCCATGAATGCTGTGCGATGTTTAGAAGAAAGTCAATACACTTACCACAAATATATTTCAGTTGTTTTTCGATGCGATGTTCCAGGTAAGAGGTTTTTTTTGTTTCATGTCGCGTGGCTTTTCGGACTGATAGGCGTCAGGGCAGTCACACAGCATGCATTTATTGATAAGTATATTACGTCACAAACTGAAAAAGAAAAGAATGTTGCCCTTACAGAATGCAGCATGCTGATGCGCTGGCGACCACGCGTCATGTGAGTGGCATGGAGTGTTGGTGCTTCTACATGGTATAGGCTCCATGCAGTCAATCCGCACATATCAGTATCGGTATGACTGAATATTTGACAGATCGGATATTCTATGATATTGTGGTTGTTTTTGCCTTGTCGTGCGGCTTTCCTTTCCTTTGGACTGATAGGCGACAGGGCAGTTGCACAGCAGTGTATTTGTCAGATCGAAGGAGTATAATCACGCGCGTATTTCTGCGCATGTCCCGTATCAGTTTGGCGGACGATCGATATCGTAAAGAAGCTTCACCACAGATTTAACATCCAGCCTTGGTTTATTGAGAGTTATAACATTAGTGGTGAATCGTCTTCACGATATAGCAAAGAATATTAGCAGAAACGATCAATAGATATTGTAAAGAATATCGCCACAGATGTAACATCCAGCCTTGGCTTGTTGACAATTATAGAATTCAAAACTTTCCGGGCTCCGCTCCGCTCCTTCATCCGGTGAACATAGAATGAATGGTAATAACGAAATTTAGTTAGACGTTAGTTAGCTAGTTAGTTAGACGTTAAATCTGTGATGTATCTCCTTCACAATATAAATTTGTGAAAGATTAATCGATTGTTGTCTGGTACAGGTACAACACAGATTGGGAAGTGCGGATCTCAATCAACGTGGGGGGGTTGGTTATCGACGGACAATCCAGCAGGGACGGGCGATGTCGAATTGAAGAGAGACCACCAGAATTTGAATGATGGTTGCCGTTTCCCGAGCGCTATCGATGTAAGTGTGTAAACTTTCGAGTAGAATGGTGGTAGTGAGGGGTTGGTCAATGCTTACGGTACACGTGTCAATCCAGTCATGCGCATGTCCGCCGTCAGTCACGCTGTTTGTTTGTTTACTTGGAATTTAAGGCGTTTTCAACTACTAAGGTCATTTACGCCGGGTCAATGCTTACGGTGTACGTGTCAATGCTTCCGCACTCTCCCGATGCTGACAGCCTGGCAGAGATGAAGAAAAGCAATCAATCAATGTATAAAGTTAGATTGCATGTAACTCTCACCTCGGCAATCGAAGTCATACCATTACCACACCCATAGCACCTTAGATTTATCTCAGCTCCCATCGACCATGATAATTCAGCTTCGGTCGGGCTACTAGGAAAGTTCGAGAACATAGCACATTTGCTATCATTCTCGCACGCTTAGCACCATTGGATTTAATAGAACAGTTACAGCCCATGTCGATAACAATAGACCTCTTGGCGATACAGCAATCGCATTGCGGTCCATAGAAACCAATAGGAGGTATATACCATGTTATCGACTGCCGAGATTAGCTGATGTTTACTCATTGTACTGTAGTAATAAATACAGTATAATGAGTCATCTTCACCTGATGCAGGAGCAGAGCTCCGAAAGCTTGTGCATTATATTCCAATAAACTGGACTGGACGTTAAATCTGTGGTGACTTATTATATTTATTACTATTTGAATCGTCCGCCATCGGCTCCACTATTTCTCGTATCATGTTTACTCATTGTAATATATGTCGCAGATTCAAATGCGGACAGGCGGAGACTATCACAATGGCGAAGACGTTCTCCAAATTGGAATAAATTTTGGACTACTTTGCCTTAACGAACGACAAAACAAGACTTGCAAGGACTACAAAGTCCGATACTGCTGCGTAAAAAGTATATTATATACCCGAGGGTGGGGTTCATAAATGTGGCGTAACCTCCTGAACCTAGTATTAATCTTAAAACATCGCCCGACAAAAACTTCGAATAGACTTCAAATTCGCTTTGTGAGAAGGAATTTATCCTCGGACTTATTCCGTCAATTTATGTATAGTTTGAAATAGACTTTTTGCGTAGCTGGCACGAGTTTTGGAAAGCAGAAACATGCTCCGATAAGTCTTTTGTCGCGTATGCAAACTAGGTTTAAAAGGTTCAAGCCAGGTACAGGCCATCTTTATGATCTTTGCCCTAAAGCCTTCCAAAAGACTAAAAATGTGAACTCAAATGAAATCTTTCTCACAGAGAGAAATGAAAGATGTCCTAATCAAGGAACTATTAAGAACGGATTCGTTACGAGACGATTCAGAAAATTTTTCCGAGTTGGTGAAAGTGTTCGGTACAGATGTAGAAGGAATTTTGAGTTGAATGGAGAAGCGGTCCTGACGTGCGGCATCGGTGCGGAGTGGTCTCATGATATACCACAATGTAAAAGAATAGGTGAGAGATATCCGTTTACGGTAGGAATGTTAGGGCTGTCCATGAATTTAGTAGGCCATCGGCTGCATGAATCGGTGTTTTTATAGGGAGCCTTGAGCTGGGCTGCCCGATACAGACAGACAAGGTACATGCTTGATTAATTTCATTTTCTTATAATCAAGATTCATCTGGTATACTTTATTGATAACTCGAAGTATTTTTCGCGTGTCTCTCGTCAGGAAAAGTCGATACAATAACGGGAATAAGATTTAGGGTGGATTGAATTAAAACTTGGAATTTGGAGAGTGGTTGGTCCAATATACTCCATGCTCCACTCAATTACATATTATCATTTTAGTTCAATGCAAGACTGTTAAAAGTCTAGAATACGGCAAGGTTTCATATCAAGGATCACGTAAACTCGGTAGCACGGTTTCCTATCTCTGTACCGAAGGATACAGCCTTATAGGAAACAGAGAGAGAACTTGTTTGAATCAAGGGAGCTGGTCTGGAGGTGACCCAAAGTGTGAAGGTGAGTGTCCGTATAGAAGCAAGGAAAACCGGGTGTTACTAAACGGCGGACCAAACGAACCACTCACAATTACCGATAAATACTAAACAGCGGACCGCAAAACTTGAGGGCCTGATAAGTGTTTCAAAGGAGTTACTGATAATGTTACGGCATGTATATATTGAGAAGATGTAGTACGGATTAAATAAAACAGTGGCCTTGTATTTAAAGGAGTTACTGATAATGATAAGATTATCGGGCGGTTTGTAGTGTAATTAACGCGTAGTGAGCGACGAAAAGAATGATTGCAGCCCTGACCATGTCACGACTAAGTTCAGGGAACTCTCCGACAATTTTTGTAGCAAGCAAGATTGCTCGGTTCACAATCCGCCTCGTCCACCGTCCTTTATTGTCACCCAGAAAAAGTCCCAAAGTTTCAACGCCTCTACCAAATCTATATTACAG
This sequence comes from Botrylloides violaceus, assembly GCA_030412335.1. NCBI lineage: Eukaryota > Metazoa > Chordata > Ascidiacea > Stolidobranchia > Styelidae > Botrylloides > Botrylloides violaceus. The sequence continues at coordinate 2,694,886 of JASFYC010000320.1, forward strand.
GTATCTGCGGGAAAGATAAAATTTTCAATAAGTGTAGACCAATATGTTCCCCGACTTGCCTGGATAGTTTCGACGTACCGAGTTTGGAGTGTGAAGACCCAGCATTATGTGAACCTGGATGCTCTTGTCCAGATGGATTCGTGGAGTTAGATAGAGGAGATGATACTTGTGTAAGAAAAGCAACTTGCCCGCGTAAGTTAATTCTATTAATCTTTTAACTACTATTTCTACCGTTCAGTAGTTGAAATGGTATCCGTTCTACCTCTGCTTGGCAGTCAGTACTGGGGGTTGGCGGAGTGTTGTGGTTGTAATAGTGATCCGGGGTATAAATCGGAAAATGGACGCTCGTACTAAGCATTGACGTGGCGTGATTTACCTTAGTAGGGTTGAAAACGCCATAAATTCAAAACAAAATTGACAGACTGGTTTAAAAATATATCTTACACGGGCTAGTACCATGCTTATTAGATCCTACTGTTGCAACAGGTCGCAAGGTATGCAGGGCTTACGGAAATTCTCATTACGTTATGTATGAAACTGCCGGTACGTTTGACTTCATGGGACTTTGCGCGTACACAATGTCAGAAACTTTTGGATTGGGTCTGGGTGACGAAAGATGGTTTTCTATACAAGTTGAAAACGGTGGCCGTCATAATGTTTCTGGTGCTGCTTGGGTCAAAAATGTGAAGATTATATTGGAAGGTGGTTTAACTGAAATATTATTGGATAAAGACGGTGCCAAAGTACGTATAAACCCGAGCTTACGTGATCAAATAATCCTGTATCACTACAGCATGGTTGAAGAATATAGTGGATGCAATGGCGGACGGATAAAGATTCACCGCAGACTTAACGTCCAGCCTTGGCTTATTGAGACAATTTTAAATGAAGATCTATGGCTCTACCTAGTGGTTGACGTTTCAAAAAATTATTTCCTCAACAGATCAATGGTGTCAATGCATCAGACGCTACAAATAGGTTGTTCGTGCTGCGTATGTCTGGACGTACCATTGATGTCACAACTACATTCGGCGTAACCGTTGCGTATAAAGGTAATGCAGTGATCATACGATTGCCGACAGCATATGGAGATTTGGTGAGCACCTATCACAGATGAGTTGTAGCAGTCGCGAACATCACTGGTCGTGGTTATATATTAAAGGTTCGAGGTGTATGCGGAAACATCAATGGAAATTTTACTGATGATTTAATCATGGCAAATGGTGAATATGCAAAAGATTTTGTTGAAATGGCAGAGAGTTTTCAAGTTGGTGACTGTGGAAAGATAACGAGTGCTCTAAGAGATTGTAGCGACAACAAAAAAGCGAAATGGTGAGCAAATGAAACCAGACGTTTGTGACAGTTTCATGTCGAATCTAGCCCACAATAAACTCGGTTAAATGTGGTCACGACGGTGGATGATTTACGGAAGTAGTGTAACGTCCAACCCCTTCTCAATCCAAGTCTGGACCGCTAAAAAAATCGGTAAAATTCGTTCCCGGTGGTATCATAGTGAATAATTTTCCGACGAACTCTCAGAAATAGTCCCGCCAGATGGGGCAAGAGCGCAATCTAAAAGGTTGGTTATTTCTGTTGAAGGAGCAACTATGAGTTCTGTGGCTCGTTACTTGACAGAACAGGAGTGTTCAAGGATTGTGTTGACGCGGTCGCTATCACACAACAATATTTCGATTCATGCATATTTGACATGTGCGCTACAAATGGAGATAATAGTGTATTATTGAAGGTAAGCATTAACAGTTCTAGTAGTGTGTAGACCTACTTGTAGCACTGTAGTATCGTAGCCAGGGATGGTACTCTCTGTATATGCGCGTGCCAACATGTTTCCTCACTTTTTACCAGTCCAATTTTCTTAGGCTGAGTTGGTATTCCGTGTGCCTGTGTGAACATGCAGGGGCCGTAGCTAGCCCGCTCTGCCTCCAACCCCTGCCCCGAAAACTCGCGATGGGCCCCTAGTGAATTTTCGTGCATATCAACCCATGCGACCTTCGCCTCTCCGACCCCACTGTTTACCATAGGTCTAACAATAGATAGCACACCGTTTTTTCCTGGTACCTGATAAATATGTGAGCAAACCTCGCGAAAATTTTGAGGTTTTAACCTTATTCTAGAGTTTTTAGTGTTTTTCCTGTAAATATCTATTTTTGGAGAAAAATTATACTTTTTTAGAGGTGAAAACTTGGCTTACAGGTACTTTTCATTGGTTCTTTGCACGTCACATTTCAATATGCTAAAAGATAATAATTGATCCGCATTCCCGTCGAGATTTTTTTCAGACCAGTCTAGAGGAAGGAAATGCCTCATTCATCCACGCCTATATTCAATAGTCTCAAGTTTTCATATCTACTTCATCATTATACTCCTTATACGTAGGCAACTATCCATCGTGCTTACAGAATCTTGAGTCATATCTTGAAGAATGCAGAGAATCTCAGATTGAGCCACCGTGCGACTGGCGCGAGCATCTCAATTTCACTTCTCCGGATTGTCCAGCGAACAGTGTGTACGTAGACTGCCCAAACACTTGCCACAACTACTGTTTCAACAACGCTAATGCTGCAAGGTACGATCCCAATATCTAGTTGCTGAAATGACAGTACAGTCTACTAGCTATTAGCTTTCTTGCTTACTCTATCTATTACTATAGTAGGGTGATTCTCCCAGTCACAAACCTGCGAGCCTTTCTCGCGAGGGGTGCCGAGGCTTGCGCATTGAACGCCATGCGTTGTGAGGCCCACACATAGCCTTGTTAGGGAAATAATCGGCCTATGTACTTGCCACAGATGGTCCATGCCGTACCGCAGTCGCATGGGCTTGTTATGGCCTGAGTATGGCCGTAAATGACTCGAAAACGGGACAGTGTTGCGTTAGCATAATCTTAACCACACACGGGCCATCAATGGCCATGGGAAATTGCAGCCACGTGCCATGAGTGGGCCATACGTAGATTTATGATTAGAGTTAGCCTACTGTCTGTAGAAGCGGTGGAATTTTCACACCTCCTGCTTTGACATTACACATATTGTCAGGTGCGTTACGGAGGTTATAGCGGGAGGTTGCTTCTGCCAAGATGGATATGTATGGGAAGGGGCAAAATGTATTCTTGAGGAAGACTGCGGATGCGAAACAGATGGAAAATATATCCCTAAAAGTATGTAGAATAATATTTTTATCTGCAGGTTCTGATAATTCTTTTTCCTGCGTTTGGCAGAGCAGCCTATGTTAGATGGTCTAATATAAATTCTTCAGACCGGTAACTCCATTAGTAGATTTGTTTAGTGTAGTTGAATGGATGACATGGTCTGCCCTTTGCTCCTCTGCACCACACTCGCATGGCGCACTAGGCGCGAGGCCCCATTTGCTAAGCATTGATATGTTATTTGTACACTACGTAGATTCAGTGGTATCCGTATCTGAAGCAGGCGTGGTCTGTAAATGTGCTGGTACACAAGAAATCACTTGTGGTTGCGAAGAAGGATTCGTAATGGACAACTCCGAGTGCCGTAGAGGTAAGCTACACCTTATCGTGAGCGGAAATGATCAGATGACGCCAGATAGAATCCGTCAGATGACGTCGGTCAGATGACGTCACACAAGTATTAGTTTTTCTGCTATAAATATCTAATATTGGAGGGGTTGGGAGGCCGTAGAATATTCACCATGCAGATTTAATGTCCAGCCTTGGTTTATTGATGAAGAGGAAGCTTTTAATGTTATAATTCTCAATAAACCAAGGGTGGACGTAAATCTTCATTTACGATATCTATTGATCGTCCCCTATATTCTATATAACCTTGAAATCATACTTAAACCAAGGCTGGACGTTAAATGTGTGGTGAAACTTATTTTAGGATATCACTTGATCGTCCGCCATCGTCTGTGACACTACGTCCATTTTTCCAGTGACTACATGCGCAAAAGTAGGATCTCTGGAGAATGGTATTGCCAGTCTGAATGGCAGTAATAGAATTGGCGATTCTGTGACGTATCGATGCGATTTTGGGTACGTTCTCCGAGGAAATTCGAATCGATTCTGTGACTCTGATGGTCAGTGGTCTGGAACGGAACCACGTTGTGAAAGTTAGTATCTTTGGTATCTATAATCAGGTTGTCAAAGCGGGTCACTCTCCATCATAAACGGATAGACCTATCCCAGTCCGACAATTTTCCTCGGAAAGTGGCCGCACACGAATTATGATCGGGCACCCTCGGTCTCGTTTGACCGAGCACATCCCGCTACGCTCGGCAACTGGACAACTGAGTGATTTGAGCTCCTCGGTGTTTTGCATGATTTTCGTGCAGCCCTCGGAATGGCCGACTTCGTTCAGCACCCGGCAATCAAGTGGACCCCGTTGCCACTTCTTCTCTCGCTATGACTTTTCTCATATCCCCTTCGAACATTGTCAATGGGCCGGACGGGCACTTAATACCTCTGATAGCGCGGAGCCAATGGGCCGGAAGGGCACTAAATCTCATAACGTAGCCAATCCCTCATAAAACACATACTTTTCAGAAATCTGTAAGGAACCATTGATATATTCCGAGTGCTTGGATCATCCTCCACCTTCCTGTCTGGACAAACATGACTTGCCTCGAGATGAAGTCGCTGCATGTACTCCGGGCTGCACATGTCCTAGCGGGACGATGATGATTGACAGATACAATAATACGTGTGTGAAGAGAAGAGAGTGTCCAAGTAATGGGTCTTGAATTATTAAAACATTGGCAACCCCACACACAGGCTACACAGCGACGCTCGCATTTTTCTGATATGAATGATGATGATATGGACGCCACGATAAACATTTTAGTTCATGATCATGTACACCTATTTCTTTAGGAAGAGGAGTCTGCAGAGCGTGGGGTGATCCTCATTACATCATGTTTGAGGGCAGTAATACCTTTGACTTCATGGAGTTGTGCAATCTAACTTTGCTGGAACCTGTCAACATTGAACAAAATGACAGTAGATGGCTTGCGGTGATTGCAGAAAATGAAATGCGACCAAAAATAACTGCGGGATCGTTCGTCAAAAACGCACAAATTCAATTGGAAAATGGGGATTTTAATATTGTGTTAGAGAAAAGTGGCCCTAAGGTAGAATTTTTGTGATATTATTTGCGAAAAACACCGCATCCGTTTGATTTGTATGACCCTAAATTATAGCTATCGTATCTGTACTGTATCTCCGTTCAGTAACACCATGTTCAACGGCGGCTGGCGTGCCGCATATCTGTAAGAAGTAAGTAATATGTCGCGGGCAGGACGATTTCGGATGGTGAGACGTAGGTTTTCGACCCTTTCCGTAGATAGTATAAGTCATCATAGATTTAATGCCCTGTCCCTGCCATAGGAATACGGTAATTAACCCTATTATAATAATAGATAAGAGTAAGTCACCGCAGATTTATTGTCCAGTCCAGTTTATTGGAATATAATTCACAAAACGTCGGACACCACCCTACTATAGTAATATATTGAATAGGTCACCACAGATTTATTCTCCAGTACTGTTTATTGGAATATAATTCTCAATTTATCGGAGCGCCGCTGTTCTGCCCTACTATAGTAATAGATAAGAATAAGTCACCTCAGATTTAACGTCCACTCCTGTTTATTGGAATATAAGTCGCAAGCTTTCGGATCTACGCTCCTTCATCAGGTGAAGATGGAATTTCAGCTTAATGGAACAAATCTTCACCTCACCATTCATCTGTTTATAGGTTAATGGAGTATCAGCGACGGATCTACGCACATCTTCGTTCAACTTACATACAACTGGTAGACAGCAAATCGTGACAACCTATCACGGAGTAACTATTATTTACAATGGAAATGCAGTGATAGTTAAAGCACCAACTCTTTACAAGGATGAAGTAAGTCATTTCTTACTCAAGTACAATTTAGTAAATGTATATTGAGTCATGGCAGCATTATCGCCATTTAGTTAACAAGCTTTTGGAGCTTCACCCTGAAATGTTTGACTTTTCTTCACTGGACGAAGCCGACAACAATTACAAGGATATTGAAGCGGTTATTTCTCTGTCGCCTCTCTTCTTCGTGAGCAGGATACCTACCCAATCAGAAACTTACGTTCGGCCCAATTATGGCTCGAGGCTACAATTGTGCATTGAGCCTTGCGTGCCCCGCGTGTGGCAAAAGGTATGCCAACGCAACATTGACCCAAGTACACGTACAGGCGGGCGTATTGGGGCCATTTATGGCCTTATTCAGGCTATGCTTGGTCCACGCAAGTGCGAAAGGGCGTGGACTACGAGGCCTTGGGAAGCCATATAACTTGTGGCGTTCCATACGAAAGCCTTACCAAACCCACACTAGCGCCACGTAGGGACATTGGTATTTTTCTGACTGTTTAATTATCGCACTCACAGAAATAACTCATAACTTACAGGTGCGAGGTTTATGCGGTGATTTTAACGGCGTCTCCTCGGACGATTTCAAAGCACGAGACGGAACTATCAAGGAAGATGTATCAGAATTTGCGTCGAGCTTCAAAATTGGAGAATGTGTTGAGGAATCGTCGTTAATACTAAGGGATTGTACCAGAGAAGAGAAGAAAAAATGGTACTGACTGTTTGCCGTCGACTCCCCTATATTCGTTCTATCCACTACTACTGAGCTAGTCTCAGATTAAGGGTCACTAATCACTGATTAGAGGTTACTAATCACTGATTAGGGATCACTAATCACTGATCAGGGGTCACTAATCACAAATTAGGGGTCACTAATCTCTGACTAATTAATGAGTAGAAGCCACTCAATTGATATCCTCCCATCGTGAGTATTTTCCTTGCCTCTATTGATGTACTGCAGGCAGAAGGCACTTCATGGGGTTGTTTTTCTCCCATTTTTCGTTGGCAGAGTTGGTTTGGCAGAGGTGGTACTGCGTGGCAACACACTCTATGGTACTTATCGGGCATATTGAATCTGTACATGCTAAATATCACTTTGTTAAAGATATATAAATTTGTAAAATTGCTAATGGTTCAACTGATCATACTTCTTTCTCAGGTCAACGACCGGATACTGCGGTTCAATGGCGAACGAGACGGGAATTTTCGCAGATTGCTTAAAATTATTGACAGCAGCAGAAAGTCTTTACGAAGGATGTTTGTTTGATATGTGTGCGACTCAAGGAGATCGGGTAACATTGCTAGAAGTAAGTATACTTGCTGAATGTTATTAGTGAAGATTGTAACCTTTCGAAAAATGTAGACGATATGCTTCTTTAGCAGAATGTCACTGTGCGCGCGCATAAGAGACCGACAGACCTTTTCAACGCCGATTCGATGGTCGGAAATTTTTAGATACGGGCCTTTATCGGCTGAATTATTGAAGCCAATATATCCAATATAGACTTCTTTACAACACAAATGAGTAACGGTCGATCCTGATAATTGCACAAATATGAACATCAACCTCGATAAACGACCACAGCTACCGCAAGTGGGCGTGTCATGTGAGTCTGTTTAAACACGTGTGGACGTGTGAATCGAAGGAAAAAAAACACGAAGGAATTCTGTGGAATTCTTTGATGAGTACTCATGAGCTTTTCAGAACTTCGCTGCCTTCGTTGATGAATGCAAAGAGGTGGATGCAGCACCTTGTAATTGGCGAGAACAGCTTGGCTTCCAAGACTTGACTTGTCCACCAAGAAGTCATTACGTTGAATGCCCCAACGATTGTCCAAGGTCATGTTATCACAGGGCAGGATCGGGGAAGTAAGTGCGTTGAATTGTCTGTTGTAGATTGAGATTCCAAGTCTACGCGAGTCGATTTACAAAAAAAAGATAAATCTTTAACAACTAAAAGCTTCAAAATTGCCCTGTCAGCTCGGCAGTCAGTATCAGAGAAGTGCAGATGGTCGTGGTTGTGATAGTGATCCGGGCTATAAACCAGAAGTATTGACACGTGTACCGTAAGCATTGACTTTGGCGTGTATTACCTTAGTAGGGTTGGAAGTCCCAACCATCAACGGCTTAAATTTTCAATTCTGAGTCACAAGTCAAGTCTTTACCGTCTTAAGTCAAGTCGAGTTTGTACCTATATATAGTAACACGAGTCTAGTCAAATCAGCAGAAAGTCATTGACTCAAGTCGTCACATCACTACTCTATAGATAGATTAGAAATTTGAAGGTCACTGGCGCAATATGCTAACAGAAATTTTCAATTTCAGAGCGTGCTCGAATCCTAATGAAGGAAGATGTGAATGTGACGAAGGCTTCTTCGTCCAAGGCACAGATTGCATACCAGAGAACGATTGTGGATGCGTTGTGAATGGCGAATACTATGTGAAAGGTGTTAGGAGAAGCTGCTTATACGTTGTTTGTGTTTGTGTTTCTGTTACGGAGAACAATTTCTCTCACTGACGGTGTTGTTATTCATAAATTATTTAAGGCTGGACGCTAAATTTGTGGTGATTTTATTTACAATATCATAAATTTCCGAATGTTTATATGTTTCTGCGCATCTGTGACATCATAATTCACCTAGCGACACAATACCTTACACAAATTTCCGCTCTGTTTTCCTGTTTAAGTTGCCCGACTTATACTGACGAGAGGCAAAGAAAAGTCTTCGAGAACAAATTTAAAATGCATGTAATGCATATAAGTTCTGAACCGCAAAGCAATTACTTATTTATTTATTGCCTATGACTTTCAATCTATTACTATTACGACACAGGGGCTATCCGAGACTACTATGACGCCAACAAATCATGCACCTGCGCTGGAGCAGGACAATTTGTTTGTACCTGTCTGATTGGATATATTGAAGATGGAGGCATATGCCGCTGTAAGTTCTCACTAAGTATATACTCAGTTTATTAGAATATAATACACAAGCTTTCATAGTCACCTGATCAATAAATTATATTCCGACAAACTGGACTGGATGTTAAATCTGTGGTGACTTATTCTATCTATTACTATAGTAGGGTGGATTTCCGAAAGCTTGTGAATTATATTCCAATAAACTGGACTGGACGTTGAATTAGTCATCACTTTTTCTATCTATTACTATAATAGGGTTGAAGCTTGTGAATTATATTCCAATAAACTTGAATGGACGCTCAAGATCTGTGGCGTCTTATTCTATATATTAATAAACTAATAATTCTCTGTAATTTTCAGTAGAATCGTGTGAAGACGATGTATGTGATATTAACGCCGTTTGCTCAGACACGGACTACGGTATTGAATGTCAATGTCGTGAAGGATTCGTTGGTGATGGCTGGTCTTGTCGCCGTAAGTACTACCATGGCCTACTCTATAAAGTATAGAATGCAAAAGGTTGTGATGAGGCGGATCTAAATGGGGGGAGTGGAGGGGGCGTGGTGAATGTCGTCACAATATGATGGTGGAATGACGTCACCACTGTGGTTTCTCCACGCGATGTCGCCACCTCCCCCGCCTTAGATCCACCCTTGGATTTAGTTCAAACCACAAAGTGACCGCCGTGGATCCCAATCAGAAATCTACGTACGGCCCACGTATGGCGCGAGACTGCAATTTCGCATGGCCTTTGGTGACCCGTGTGTGGTTAAGGGTATGCAAACGCCCGTGTACGGGTCAAAACGGCCATACTCAGACGATAACTGGCTCACACGAGTGCGATACGGCATCGGCCATCTGTGGAAAATAGGTGGGCATCATAACACGTGGCGTGGCGTTCCATGCGCAAGCCATGACAACCTCACACGCAGACCACGTAGGGACGCTTGCGTTTTTCTGACTGGGATGCATTTATTTTTAGCTTCTGTTATCACCTGCACCAAACCTCAGTCGTTTATCAACGGGTTCATCGCTCACAATATCCCTCCATACACGAAAGATAAGTTTCTAATCTACGAGTGTAACGTCGGGTATCGTCTCGTCGGCAACCCAACTCGAGTGTGTACGGATAGCGGTCAATGGTCGAGTCCGTCACCAATTTGTCGCAGGAGAGGATCAGGTTAATCACGCACAGACAAGGCAGACTACACGGACTGAACTATCACAGGCCTATAGAGTATATAGTCTATATCTATTTCTTATACGGATGTGACGTATGGTAAATCTGTCTAATACTAAGAATAAATATGAAAATACCGGCTTTAAGGAACAAATCAATTGTCAGTTTGTGTTGGTGTTTTGAATTTATGGCATTTTCAACCCTACTAAGGTCATGTGAGCCAAGTCAACGCTTACGGTATACGTGTTAATACTTCCGGTTTATAGACTGGATCAGTGTTAGTAGAATCACCAACTCTGCGTACTTCTCTCGATTCTGACTGCCAATTATAAAATGCTTGGTTTACCTCAGTCGAGAATCGTACCCGGAACCTCCCATTCAGAAGGCTGGTATTCCAGCCTTTGCCGACTGAACGTATGCAGGTACGCTACAGTACAGTATGCACGATTGTACGAATGTTCTGGGGTATATACAGTATATTTTGCTAGGCCGATTTGCAACAAGGCTCATGATATTTATACAAGACACTGAAAAAGTTCGGCAAGACATAGACAAGAATGATGAAAATAATACATTACTAACGTTTATGGTGACTGCAATACCCTGTTCGACAAAAGTCGTATATTATTTGCCGATACAAATTAATTACATTAATTAATTACATTAATTGTACATTTATTCGGTCTATCTTTTGGTTATAGACGTCACAAGCAGGCCAGTTTTCTAAAACTGGTCTAAACACATGCTCTAATATTTCATAACACTTGAAAATTTGTTGCGCGAAGCGGGTTAGCCTAACACAGCTTGTGTAACACTCTGCTGTGTAAGGAAAACAAAATTTTTGCGATAATACAATCGTGCAACGTTATAACATGAAAACAAGCTCAGCTCAAGTCGACAGTGGTAAAAATATTTCTAGTAAAGTCAGCCTAATTGATTACACGAAGTAGTCTCAATTTCTAGAAAAGCATGTTGAAGATGAGAATAAAATGGAGCCGATGACGGGCGATCAATAGATTTCGTAAAGAAGATTCACCACAGAGTTGGTTTACATAGAGCTGTTCTCTGAAAGCTTGTAGATGATATAATTCTCAATAAACCAACGCTGGATTTTAAATCTGTAGTGAATCTTTGCGATATCTATTGATCGTCCGACATTGTCCTGCCTTGGTGAAGAAGCAGAGCTCCGACAGTTCGTGAATTTTATAATTCTCAATAAATGATCAAGACTGGATGTTGAAACTGGGGTGAATCGTCTTTACGATATCTATTGATCGCCCGATACAGTTGCAATTACTAGAAAAAGCATCTTGAAGACGATTTATATATTTAATTTCCTAGTCGGCTATTGACGAGGCTTTTCAGTAAGAAAATGTCATCTTCGCGTTGAAATGGGTTGATCTGTTGCATCCTCAGACGCCACTTGTTGTTATGTTTAGTCCAAAGTTGTGAATAATCGACAACCAACGATTAATGCTATCAACTGAAATAGAGGAAATATATCAATATTTGTCCGTTACTCTGGCGTGCGACGTTTTGCTTATGTACTGTCCTTCGATTCGGCTTCTTAGATATATTTCATGCGGGTTTAGATAATACATATGACAAGTGAATTGAGGTGCCATTTTCCTTCGTCAAGAGAAGAGAGGGGCGCGTCTCACCAACGATTAAATAGAGGTCGTATTTTTCGCGTAGGGCTACAACGTCTTATGCTGTATCTTGCCGAGTGAAAGCGGTATAACCCAGCTATATGTCCATTACACAGGCGTGCAAGAATCACATTTTCATATTGCGGTGTGACCATAAGGGATCAAAAGCCAAACTTAGAAATCAAAGAACCGGCGATAATGGTGTTGTTTGTAATATATGGGGTTTTGAAATCTACTAAGGTCATGTAATCCAGCAGGTTACGATACACGTCCGGTTTATAGGCCGAATTACTATCACAGCCCTCCTTACTCCGCCGATACTGACTGCCAATCAGGACGGCTTTCCAATTTTAATGTGTTTGCTTCAATTCGGTCCAGAATCCAACCAGGAACTTCCCGATCAGAAGGCGGACAGTTTAATTCACTCAACCGACTGAAGGTAGCAAATTACCTCGATGGCGACGAAAGCTATCGACACAGCGCCAATGATCAGTTCATATTGGTTGATGAATTTCAAAATTTCGTCTTTGCAACCCTGTGAAGTAGACAGTAGCCACAAGTTACCAACGAGAAGAGTTGATGGTGGACGATCAATAAATATCGTAACGAAAATTCGCCACAGATTTAACGTCCAGCCTTGGTTTATTGAGGATTAAAACATTCATGCATGTATACGTATTTATTTCTCTACTTTGGATTCTATAAACCGCAAGTATCGACTCGCCTACTAATCATTGACCTGACGTACATTATCTTAGTAGGGTCGGAAACAGGGAACAACGGATAACAGATAAGCTTTCATGCATGAAAACTTAGATTAAAAAATCTGAATGATCATTCCTGATGAACGAGCGGAGCTCTGAAACCTTGTGAATGTTCAAATTCTCAATAAACCAAGGTTGGACGTTAAATCTGTGGTGATCTTCTGTATACGATACCCATATTATAAAAATGACAACAATAACAAATCATTACTTACATTCGTTTTGACGTATTGCTGAAAATCCACTCGACTAGGGTCCAAGCACATTTGTTTATTTATAATTCCGGAACCGTTCCTTTTGCAACAACTTTCACTGACGATGTTGCCTGAGACAGTAGTCGACATTACAACAGTGCTTATAAATGTGGTTGCGTTCCCAGCGGTAGCAGTTTCCGATGATGATACATCCATTGTGGTCGTCATGGTTTCGGTGGTGGCTGTGAATTTGAAAATATAGGATAAGGTCTGGTGAAATTGGGCGTCTGGTCATAATATACGTGACCTCGTCTCTACTTGCGCATCCCTGACGCGTCACCAACCGGGATCAACCAGCCGTGTTTAGCATGGAGGCGTCTCAATCGACTCAGAAGAGGGATGGGATGTTTCAGGTCGCCCCTACACAAATGAAATACTAATGGGTGTCGAGCGGAGTTCTGAAAGCTTGAGAATCATATGTAAAAACTGAACTGGAGGTTTAATCTGTGATGACTTATTCTGAGCTAATACTATAGTAGAGTGAATACTTGCGAATTATTTTCCAATAAACTAGACTTGAGGGTAGATCTGTGGCGACTTATTCAATAGTATATATCATAAGAACTAATAATTTTCTGTAATTTTCGATAGAATTGGGTGAAGGCTTATTTTAATGTATCATTATTATAGTAGATTGAAACTCCGGAGGCTTTTGAATTATATTTCTATAACTGTGTTGGACGTTAAATCTGTGGTGACTTATTCTATCTATTGCCATTTTAAAATATCTCCAATTTATTTTCTTTGTTTGCAAGGAATTGTTATATCGTGTGACTCCTCTTCTGACACATATTCCAAATAGTTTCTATTATGCCATTATTTAGCCCGTACTTCCTTCCTCAACTCCCCGATATGTAATGTGTGTGAGGTTTATACGTTGTTAGCAACTCACTCTATAAGGCCTATTTTCTAAATCTCTCTTCCGGGAACTGAAATTGTTGGCAATTCATTGTTTTTTAAGCTAAGTCATCATATTGAGTGACACGAAACGCGGAAGTAGAATATGCCATGCAGCAAAATTTTAATTTGCGCAATTTACGCTCAATGCCTGCTGAACTTGGCATATATTATTTGCTATAGGCTACTGTTTTGTCCATGCCGCACAACACCCGCCGATGAGAAGCGCCTGCTGATTCTACTGATGCTAACAGTGTATATTCAAGGCCATTGACAAAATCTATCTGTTCCAATGCTTGCAAGGCGGTATCGGGGTGTCCGTATATTACCTTAGTAGGGTTGAAAACTCCATAAATCCAAAATAACAATGACGGATAGCGATATAGTCCTGCTGTTGTCTTTGAGCGTCTCCCCATGGCCTACTCTAGGTACTAAAGTACTAAAGTAGGCCATGGTCTCCCGGAAAATTATATTAGGCCAGGAACCAACGGTCGGCGAACAGTGTATTAAAGTCACCGTAAATGTTAGTAAATGTTTGTAAAAGGACCTAAATGCGGTCTGTCCGACCACCGGCTGCTGGTCAACCCAGTTATGTCAATAATGAGGGCTATAGAACGGTAGTATTGTCTTGGCATTCATGGTTAAAGTAGGCGTTGAAAACGCCATAAATTCAGATTCGGCGGATGTAAATGGCCCTGGTGAGCTCTGCCCCGTTGGTTGCGAGGTCTTCCCTCAGTCAATGCATAAACTCTCACCGTCTATTAGCATGGATAATGTCGACTTTTCGTTCGTTACAGGAGAGGTTGAGTTGTCTTGAGCCGGCGAAGAAATTGTCGATGTCAAAGTAGTTGCCATTACTGTTGATGGAGTCGAATTCACAAATACGCTGTATCGAGGATCGTAATCTTGAGGTCCGTCATACCCGCAGCAATTGAACTGGAATTCAAAAATGTTATCGCATAAGACAACCGTTCAGCTGGCTGAGTGATTTGACTGTCCGCGTTCTGATCGGGAGGAACAGGATTAGATTCCTGCGCGCGATTCAAACCAAAGATATCAAAAAAAAGGCGAGCTTGGAACGCCACGCATTATTAGGCCTTGTTAGGGAAATACCTTGCCCATGTACATCTTTGCCGCATATGCCCCATACCGTATCGCAATCACGTGGGCTTGAATAGTTCCGTAAATAGCCCAAACACAGACACGGGCCAGTGTTGCGTTTGCATACCCTTAACCATACACGGGCCGCCAAAGGCCATGCGAAATTGCAGCCTCGCGACATACGTGGGCCGTACGCATATTTCTGATTGGGAAGTTGGTATCCTGATATCCTTTTTTAGCAGGTCAGTCAGTATTGGATACGCGTGGAGGGTCAAGGAATTTCAGCAGAATGCTTACTTTTTGCCCGAAAAACCGGACTTCCCCGGGAGCAACAATTCTAATTTATTTCACCAAGACGCTTACCAAACTGGGAATATCCGGAAAAATCTCTACGTCCGGTAACCCTACTGTGCGTAGTCAATTATAAACTGCCACTTACTGTCTCTTCGAGCGTTTTAACGATAGGATCGTTGGTTTGGATGTATCTCTCAAATATCTCGCTAAATTCCAGGATCTGAAAGTTTCATTTCTATTATTGAAACGAAAAAACGGGACGTCAAGCCCTCTATGAGCTTTGTGTTGGGCGGTCGAGTCCGGGTCGTCGTGGACATTAAATTGAAATTCATATTTTTTGAAATACGAAAAACCTCCTCCAGGTCGTCGGGAATCTGTAGGGGACCCTTCCGGGTCGTCGAGGAGGTTAAATAGAAATTCAACTTAGTTATTGGATCACAAAGGAACGGAGTGTCTGGTCGTAGGGAAGCCTTCGAAGGCGGTTGCAGTTACAATCGAGTGAACAGCGTGAGCGTGAAAGTGGAGAAAGTGCTCGATTTAACAAACATGCTCAATTTAACGCTTCCCGCAACAGAACAAATAAATGTCCACTCTCCGTGTGAAGTTTGCTTAATTGGCGTTCAACTTTGTCGCACTTAATTGCATTACATTGCTTTACCTTCAAAGATTACGTCATTATGACAGCGACAATATCCGGCCATTGCAATAACACTGACGTAACGCGCACTAAGCCAAGCAAACCAGTTGCTGTACATCCTGTATTTTACGCTTACGAGCTGAGTTATAACAGAAAAATGTGAGCGTCCCTACGTGGCACGCGTGCGGGGTTAACTTGAGTCAAATTAACGCAAAACGCTTTTCTCGAGTCCCAACCCAAGTCAAGTTATACTTCTTTAATAAATTGAGTCAAAGCAACCCAAAACGCGACTTTGTAATTGCTATATGGTAGAAAGATAGCCCGGATCGTGTCGAGTCATACACCTCTGGTCACTTGAGTCAAATCAACATACAAAGTCATTGACTTGAGTCGCCACAGTGCTGATATACATTTTTCTTACCTCACTCCTATAGACGAATCCAAGTATTCCGATGGTAAGCTGACCAATGAGCAGCAATAACAATACGATGCAATACTGCAATGAAATGGTGTACGTACGGTTGTTATGTGATTTGCGGCGCTTTCAACTACACTAATGATAAGCCTAAAGATTCAGTCAGAAAATTGCGAACGTCCTTTCGTGGTACGCGTGTGGGGTTGCCAAGGTTGCGCATGTAACGCCACGCTTCATGAGGCCCCCGCATGACCTTGTTAGGGAAATACCTGATCCATGTACATACTTGCCACAGGTGGCCCATGCTGTCATACATGTCAGGTCCAATGCCTAGTACACGTGTCGATACTTTGCGCTCATAGCCTGGATAACTAGCTTAACCACAACGCCCGGATACTGACTTGGCGCCTTCGTTACTAATGTACGATCCTGCAATGTCAGCGATTGGGTAGCGATAAACAGCATCTGACTTTCGACGAATACCATATTGCAGTCAACATAAATGGTAATACTGTTACGCAATTACATAGTTGGTGTGCGCGAGCGCCCGTAGATGGAACGGAAGGCCAGTGCGCGGATCGTTTTGGAATATATAACTGGTCCGTCTGCCGGAAAAGTTTGCCGAACGTGATCTGTATGGATACCCACCACGCCTATAATGCACTTGCTTTCATTCACGGCTCCACAGCATCCCACGAAGGATATAAACGTGATAAGCCCGCCAACTGCTATCATAAGACTGCTCAGCAGAGAGAGTTGAGTCGAGGATACATTTTCTGCCACAGACTGTAACGCCGTTTGAACAACAGGCAATACATATAGTAGGATCCCGATGGTGAGCGTTGCCAGGCCTACAAACTGGAGAAAAAAATGCAAGCTTTTATTGTTGTTGTAGTACCGTACAAACCGCCAAAATTTCAAAACAGCAACAATATATTCGTAGTTCTACTCATCTACGTTGAAATGCTGTTGCTGTTGTGAATTTCAACCCTACTAAGGTAATGCGCGTCAGGTCAACGTATGGTGGTTTATAAGCATAACTGAATAGATCTTCCAGATTTACAGCGTTTTCAAATCTACTAAGAACTGAGGTAATATCAATGTACTTGCGAGGCGTTTTGCTGTGAGGCGCTTCATTCAATGCTTGTTGTACAAGGCTGGTCTTATAGCGACTTTGATACGATTCACCACTAATGTTATAATTCTCATTAAACCCACCCAGGACGTTGAAATCTGTGGAGAATCTTCGTTACGATATCTATTGATCGTTCGCCATCGGCTCCACTATATACTTTGATATATCGTGAACACGATTCACCACTAATGTTATAATTCCTATTAAGCCGAGGCGGGACCTTAAAATAATGGCAATCTTCTTTACGATATAATACATTTAATCATAGTTAATTGAGTAAGAGAGGAAATGAAAAATTCAACCCACCAGGCAAGCTGTATTGAAAACCAAAAGGCATATCTTTATAGTCTTTTCATTCATGACTGTATTGTCCTGTCTTCCGTAGATATGTTCAAATGTAGGACTATTGCTAGAAACCCTGTAGAACTTAATATGGTATTCCACCGTATATGATGCTGTTGTGAAATTATGGCGATTTCAACCCTATTAAGGTCACTCTCGCCAGGTCGATGCTGACGGTTTAAGGCCACATCACTATCAAAACCACAACTCTCCTCGCTCTCCTGATACTGACTGCCATGTAGTGAAGAAACAGATAGCAATTTTAAAGTCTTTGCCTTGACTCGGTCGGAACCAAGACTGAAACTTCCCCATCACAAGGTGGATATTCAAGCCACGCGCTCAACTCAGCGGTCCTACTTTCTAAAACACCAAGAGCATGGACGCGAGGCTGTTGTCCAACAGACCATGAAACATCGTAGCTGTGATAGTGATCCGGGCTATAAACCGAAGCATTGACACCGTGTTGACGAAACAGCCACACCCACATGGCGCACGTAACCTCAGTTGATGCCGTCATTAATTCAAAACACCAGCAGCAACCGGCTATAAACCGGAAAACGCCATAAATTCAAAGCCACTACAGGTCTACAGTAACCTATATTCTGCTGATTGATTAAAGCACCTCTTCACGAAAACATATCTACCCGAAGTAGACTATACGCTCCCGTGACTTCTTCTGATATAGTTGTGGCTCAAATCTCGCAACCTATACAAAATTGTGGCCTCGATTTATTACTGCTACAGTTTCTGTTACGAGCTACTACGTTGGCTTGGTTTCGGTATTGTCTATCTGATACGGTACCATTTTGCGTCTGTGAGGAAATGACGTAAGCGAAATAGTCTGCTCGGCTATAGCACAATTTTACAGTCAAAACTTCTGATAGTCAATCAGATAGTGAATCAATATGTATCGATAGTTTTTCTTCCCACATAATACGTCCCTAACGAATTAGAGCGGAATGGTTGAAGGTTACGCGTGGTTTACAAAATTTAGACACGTATCTTATGATAATAGCCTCTAAGATTAAGTCTACGATACTAAGGATGGGAGATGTAAAAGACATCTTAATTTATTCCTCGCTTACACCTGGCTCCCATCCGCGATAGTTGCAATGTGGCAAAAGACTCGTCAGATTGTTTTTCTCCTATCCGCATCTCGTGGCGACTACGCAATAACTCTCGTTAAACTACTTCCATAGACGTAATATATGTCTGAGGATAAATTTCTTCTCACAAACCTGGTCTGCCGTCCTTTCAAACTTTCCAATCAGAATTCTACGTAAAGGTATGCAAACGCAACACTAGCCCGTGTACACGTGGCCGTGTTTGGGCCATTTACGGCTCTACTCAGGCCATGACTGGTCTACGTGATTGCAATATGACATGGGACATCTGTGGCAAAGATGTACATGGGCCGGGTATTTCCTTAACAAGACCATGTATGGTCCTCATAACGCGTGGCATTCCATACGCAAGCCATGGCAACCCCTAAACACGGGCCACATAGGAAGGCTCGCATTTTTCTGACTGTATTGCTATTGCATGATTAGAAGTTTATAAAATTTTTAGCAGATTTTAGTTACGCCATCTTTATGAGATCTACCTTTCTGCCAGCTGAGCGAAACTATGCTAACCTTAACTAACAAACAATTGAAATCGTATGCGGTTGCAGTGAGTGGCTGAGTTATCCGTCTGAAGTGGCGATGAATGGTTTAAGGTCTCCGTGGGGATGTGTGTCACGCACAGTACACGAGGTGCTGACGAATCTCTAATTTAAGTATTATACAGCGGATGTTACTCACAATGTATAGACTCACATACAAGGTAGGCTTCTATAAACGGAAATACAATATATTCATTCAGTTGTTAGTGAATTACGTTCTAATAATGTGAACATATCAGTGAATCTGTGGTGACTTATTCTATATATTACTATAGTAGGGTGGAACTCCGAAATCTGTGAATAATTCAAATAAACTGGACTGACGTTAAATCTGTTGACTTATTCTATATATTACTATAGTAGGGTGGAACTCCGAAATCTTGTGAATTATATTCCCGTAAACAGGTCATAACGTAATTCTGTGGTGACTCATTCTATCTATTGAATAAAATGACACTTATTTGCCATCGTCAGTCCATATCAAACGGAAACCAACCAGCCAGCAAGCCAGATTGTTTGGTTGTTCACAATTTATAACGACGTACCGCCGTCCTTCATGAGGTCTTCGAATTTAGTGATCGCGGCTTCGTTATGCATTGAGAACGAGTCAATCGAGTCCGACTCCATTTTTGATCTGTGATATTTCTTCCACAGTAGCAAGCCAGCTACTAATAACAAACACGCAAACGATAGCGCTATACCAAACAATGCTTCAATCGCTGCATCTGCTTGGCTTGGAGATAATTCAAGTCCGATTCCAGTACCGATGGGAGGTAGTACTGGACATGTGACAGCGTCAACCGATGGGTCTGTCACAACTACTGGTGGTTCGTCAGGACATGTCACTGTAGGACAGGAGACTTCAGACGGAATCGTAGCTGTGCCGCAATTTGTCGGTGTATCTGTGCTTGCAGGTGCTAAAAGAGGAATGAACGGTTAAGTATGTGTGCAGGATGTTATATTGACCTCTCAGTTGACTAGCTGAGTGGTTTGACTGCCCATTTTCTGATTGAGAGGTTCCGGTCTGGATTCCCAACCAGGTCAAGCTAAAACCTTTAAAATTGGTATCCGTTCCCTATCTGCTTGGAAGTCGTTGTCGTGGGATTCCGGAGGACTGTGATAGCGATCCGGGCTATAAACAGGAAATATCGATACTCGTATCAGGGACCGACTTGACGTATATTACCTTAGTAGGGTTGAAAGGCCATAAATCCCATTCTATTGTCGGTTTATCGCTTTTTCAACTACTACTCTCATGTATAGTCTATCCTCAGTATGTCTGGTATCTGTTCTGCTCTGCTTGGTTGCTTGGGTGGAGAATTGTGGTTGTGATTGTAATACGAACTATAAACCGAAAGTAGAGACGCGGGTATTCAGCATAGACCTGGCGTATATTACCTTAGTAGGGTTAGTATCACCATAAACCACACACAACAAAAGTTTACCGGGAGATCTAAATATTGAATCCCTGGTCTAAGTATCGCTGAGGAGTTGATTCCCTAGCTCTTCGGAACCCTCAATTCGTCGTGTTGGCTTTGTGGTGCCAAATTCGTGGCCATCCTTTCCTTATTTGGACATTGCGTTAAGCTCTAGTACAGTATAGTGGTACTTACAGTCGTTCGACGATATTGGGAGTACAGAGTCCCATACTGTGTTAGCTTGGTCTCGGTATCCGGACACAGTTCTTGTTGAGCTACTGTTGAATAACATCACGTTTTTTTCCAACGCATTGTACTCGCCCCATCGATTTCTCACTTGCGATGGCTGGTTTGGAGTCCTGTTAGGTAGGATAAATATCTTTATCAATTGTCCATTCTAGGTTTTTTATCATGTTAGGACGACACAGGCGGGTATTGTACTCGTTGTGGTGGCTACCTGGTCGGAGTCTTGTTAAATATGAAAAAAACCAACATCTACTTATTGATCTACTGCTGGTCATAACCTGTACAAGCTACCCAATTGAATGACTATATGGTCTGAAAAACCTGAATGACGTCACCAAACCAACATTTTGGCTTTTTCATGCCTGTTTCGAAGCGGTCCCAATGAGATGAGAAATCTACGTACGGCCGACGTATAGCGCGAGGCTGCAATTTCGAATGACCCGTGGTGGCCCGTGAGTGGTTGCGGGTATGCAAAAGCAACACTGGCCTTTGTACTCGTGGCCGTGTTTCGGTCGTTTACGGCCCTACTCAGGCCATAACTGGCCCGCGTGAGTGCGAAATGGCATGGGCCATCTGTGGCAAACATGCACATGGGCCAGGTATTTTCCTAACAAGGCCATGTGTGGGCCTCATAACTCGTGGCGTTCCATGCGCAAGCCTTGGCAGACCCCACACGCGGGCCACGTAGGACGCTTGCATTTTTCTGACTGGGGTATGGGCTACTGACTGGGGGAGGCTACTTACCCTCGGTTAGTAAATGTGCCCCAAAACTGTCGCATCATTTTGCCCATAGCTGATGTTTCATCTCCTCCAATAATTGGAAAGAGCAGATCTATTTCTTCACCCAGATCGCTCCCATAATTAATCCAACGGTTGGCTTGTCTATCGTCGGAAGGCTCTTGATAGACGTACACAAACGTGTCTTGAGTTTGTCCACTGGTATCCGCAATCCGCGAATTGACTACGTCATACATCGCATTCGTGAAACCACCTTCTGTATGATACCGAACAGCTGATCTTCTAATTTCGTTGACGTCATCAGTGTAACCCCATGGAGTATAGAAATTCTTTAACTCATCAGATTGCTGTGTAGAGTATGTTGAGTTGAAGTTTGCAAGGAAGATATCATTGTCTATAACGTTGTTGATTAATTCAACGCCGGGTCTTCCACGGTTAAACAAGAACTGCATCTCAGGGTATGCTTCTATAGTGAAATGAAACCCGGCAGCCCCGTTTATTCCAGTCAACATAGCCATTGTATTAAGCCAGTTAAGAATAGAAGAAATGGAGTCATCAGTATTAGCAATCTTCATATTCATAAAACCTTCCTTAGTGAAGACAGACGGTGATTGTGCATCGTTCTTAACGTAGACACCGAAGGGGAAGTTTGATTTCGTGTTGCCAGCAAGATTGAGCAATTTCAAAATGTCCATATCTTTTAAACATTGAACTGCTTCTTCTTCTGTATTATACACACATTCGCTGTTGCCGTATACGTACTGTAAATCTTCTTTAGGCTGTGAAGAGTACGCCCATAATGAATTTACTGTACCACTCTGTGCGATGATGTTCTGCACGGTTCCTTCTGTCATTGACCTTGACATACCGGCAAGTATCATCGCTAATGTCGATCCGAATCCTAACCCGCCAATAGATATTTTTTCTTTGTTGCCGCCGAACGACTCAATGTGATTAAAGATCCATCGTAGACCGTTTGTAAGATCCGATAAGGCAGCGTTGCCTAAAAGTAATACAGAATTTCATTGAATGAAACACACGCATTGCTAAAGGTGCTGCTAGGAAGGAAAGGACATCGTGTATTATAGTTTTTATTTGATTTTTACTGCTTTTACATTCTCTCAAATGATATACACATTCACTACTGTCTGATGCATATCATGTGAGCACAGATGATAGTTTCCTATCGCGGGTACTTTCTCAGTCTCGGTGCTACGGTAGGTTGTCACCCATGAAACCGGTAGGTCTCGGCTTCAAGTCCCGCGACCAAATCATACGAAAGATGTTGAAAATGTTTTCTAATCAATCGAAGATTCACCGCGGATTTGGCATCCAGTCTTGCTTTATTGAGTATTATAACATTCCTAAGCAGAATCTTCTCTAGGATATCAAATAGAAGGCATTAATCGGTTGCTTAGCGACAATGATATTACCTGGTAGTACTGCTGTTTCAGTACTTGCAAAACCGAGGATTCCGATACGATATTGAATTTTGACAACGATAATATTTCCATCTAATGCCATCATTCTGCCATCTACGTCACAACTCATGTCATCAGTCAGCTCTCCGTGCGGACCCATGATGCTTTGACCACCGTGGCAAATCCAGAGCAAAACCGGTGCAGAGTCTGCAAGGAAATCGTTGATTTTTTGTTGTTGTTTTGAAGTTATGACGTTTGCAACCCTACTAAAGTCAAATGTTCATAAAGGTTTTCCAATCCTTAGCGGGGCTATGTACTTATTCGGCCTACAGGGGTTTATTCGGGGTAGCCAAAGGTTCTATGGAACTTAACACTCGATTAACACAAAATTTTTACTTGCCGATTTTGGCTTTCTTGTCTGTCGGATTACTCAAATAGGCTTAGGTGCAGAGCACCTCTTATAGATACTAGTGATTTAGTTTTTAGTCCTTTTGAATTTATAGCGCAATCTACCCTACTAAGGTAATGTACACCAGATCAATGCCTCGTACGCGTGTCGATATTTTCAGTTGATAGCCCGGATCACTATCACAACCACGACCTTCATGCTCTTACTCATAGATACTGACTGCTAAGCAGCGTCGGAACGGATGCCAATTTCAAAGACTTTGGTTTGAATCGGACGGAAATCGAACTCAGGAACATCCCGATCAGAAAGCGGTTAGTCAAACCAATCGGCCCAAAATCTACGCATATTCCCGACGTATGGCGCGTGGCTACAATTTCGAATGACATTTGGTAGCCCGTGTCTGGTTAAGGGCATGCAAACACAACATTGGCACGTGTACACTCGACCGTGTCTGGGCCATTTACGGTCCTACTCGGGCCATAACTGGCCCACCTGAGTGCGATACGGCATGGGCCATCTGTGGAAAAGATGTATACATGGTCATGTGTGGGCTTTATAACGCGTGGCGTTCCATGCGCCAGCCTTGGCATTCCCACACGCTGGCTAAGTATAGGGACACTCATTTTTCTGACTGGGTTCCAGATAGGTTACTCACTAGACGCCGTTGTCTCGGGCCTCCATATATCAAGATACAAGCAGTCCTCGTCAGCAAAACCTCCGCGGACACCATTCTCTGTTTGTAGGCATCTAGGTTTTTTAATGGTTGCAGAATACACAGTCTCCCCTTCAGACGGCTGGATGTTGTCAAAATACACACTGTCTTGGAATCGTTTATTTCCTAGAGGTGGTTCTGCGTACGGTAATCCACGGAATGCGTTGTACACTCTGCCGTCTTTAACTCGATCAGCGTAGCCTCTGACTACAACGCTGTTAGAAAGCGTGATTTCTGGAATCTGTAAACTCTGTAAAGGAATACACTGTAAGGGTGGAGATCAAAAAGAAATCATAAGATATTCATGGCTTAAGGCTTAAGCCTGGTGTTCATACGCGTCTATTATAAGGCGACAAAAGACTCATCGGTGCATGCTTGCAACTATTTCCGTAGACGGAATTAGTGCAAGGATAAATTCCATCTTACAAACCGTCTATTCTAAGTTTTGATGGCACGGTTAGAAGTTTTCGCGATTCTTGTATATACGTGATCCTACCGGCTGGGTCTCACATGGAAACAGGATATCGACTGATGGAATCAAGTTATTCCAGAGGGTTGTATATTTCGGCCTCGGATATTGACGTAATAATGCAAATTCTGATTGGACGTCCAACTCTCCGTAATTTCCTTCTTCATCCTCATATCGAAGCCAAGCGTCGTCGGATGAAATCCCAAAAGGTCGCCTAAATAGGTCAGAACATAGAAAATTAGAGTACACGCCGAATACTGCATCTCAAAGGTGCAATTCTGCAAGTTTAAACTAGAGATCGAGCGATATTGATTTTTCAATGCCCATACGACAATCGGTCTTTCACATGACTGATGGCCGATATCGATAATCCAAAAATCATCAATATCGGCCTCGATAATCGGCCAAAAATCGATATTAGGCTGGTTATCGTCTGATTATGGAGGCCGATATCCATTATTGACCTTCTTACTTGACTCACTATACCGTTAGCGATAATTGCAAAAATACAATTATCGGACTCGATATTCGGCCGGGGCGAATAATCTTTCGACCACAAGTTCAAACGCCGGCGGTGCCTCTATACTAGGAGACAGATAATTTCCACCATTGCCTGAGAAACTAATCCAGCATAATCAAAAACCAAACTGTAAAGTTTCAGCGCTTCATCGAAGTAAGCCCAGTGGTTTTAAAATGTGCTAACTCTCCTGAAATTTCTGCGAATCGGCAGTCCGTCTTTTGGCATCGGAAATTCCAAATATTCCGAAATCCAAGGTTCGCAGTGCTAATTGGAATTCAGTAGTATCAGCTGTATACTCACCTCAACATTGCAAAACTTGTCCAATACGCAATCACACGGTCCGCTAATTGACTAACTTCAGTCGTCGGATTCTCCACAAACCCCCAGAACAACTTTTCAAAGCTACCCGAAGGGGCTCCAACCCACGTCGGGTAATCATTATCTAAATGGAATGGAGCTCACCGTCATGCACTTTATAGAAAAGCTGATGTCGAATGTGCCAAGGACCCGCGGGCAGACGAATGTGTGTCTTTCTACGTAAATTACTTACGTTGTGGTGGCAGACTTATAGGCCTACAATTCCGGCTTTGTGGTCGCCATTGCGGACGGTGTGTTTGGGCGTACATTTACTAACGTTTATGGTGACTGAATGTATCGTCACGGCTTAGTGGTCGCCATTGCGGACGGTGTGTTTGGGCGTACATTTACTAACGTTTATGGTGACTGCAATGTACATCACATGACCTTAATAGGGTAAAACTGTCGAGGCATTGAAGATTCCTTTTACCCGTCCCTATTAATCCCAATGGCAAACGACTTGAGCAGAATTGTAGTACATAGACTGGGTTGTTGGCCCAAATCTATTTAACTGGGGAAGTGTAGAACATATACTTACCAACAGGAGAAGTCAATTTGCAGACATAATTCCGTCGCAACGAACTGATCAGTTGAAATCTCCGGTTGGTAATGTTCGCAACAGCCATGCTTGACGCCACGACATTTTTATCGCCAATCATATACATCATAGCTCTCTGGTACTGCTGTTCTTCAGTGAGAGTATCATCATTGAAATCCATATATTCATATTCTAAGAGTACTTGGATTCTAGATGGGTTTTGGAAGTCAGTAGCCGGTGCAATTTGGTTGGCTATGTATTGCTTGTATGTATTACGATCACGAACTGAGGCGACGACGTTGTCGTACTCAGCTGTTCCTTCACTGTCTGTAAATGCTATCAAGTAGGCGTACTCGTTGTTGGTCTCCAGTCCGTTTTCAAATAGATTTTTTGGTTGATCGGTGAAGAAATTACCATCAACAACAACTTTGGGCACATAATTCTCAGCAGACTGCATAAAATCTTCAATCGATAGAGATTTCAAGCAGGATACCATCGTTGAAACATCGTCATTCGGGCAGGAAGCATCTTGGGCTAATGTCTGTGCATTTTCGAGGTCGTCACTTGCTAAATTGTCATCAAGTTGACCGACTCCACTTTGGTGGATAACGTTTCGGAAATAACCGTATTGGGTGAGCGGAGAAACAACGTGATAACCGGTAGCGATTGAGCTATCACCGTCTCCGAATAAGGTCACATCAGCAATGGAGCCTCCAAAGGATTCAATGTTTGAATTGACCCATTGTAGCAGCATGTTCTGATCTAGCAAACCAAAGTTTCCGGCTGCAGAGACGGGTTCGTCTCCTGTGCTGAGAAATCCAAGGGCGCCGACTCTGTAAACAATTTTATAAAATGCTTAACAGGCTAATCGATAGACGTCAATCGCATCCACTATTTTTCGCATAAAATCGAAGAATATAGTAGAGCCTGTGGCGAACGATCAATAGATCTCGTACAGAAGATTCACAACAGATATAAAAATATCCTGTTTTAGTTTACATAGAATTATAACAATCACCAGCTTCACTCTGCTCCTTCATCAGGTGAAGATGGAATCTTCATAAACCAAGGCGTGACGTCTGCGGTGAATCTTCTTTACGCCTCTATTTACAAACGTATTAATCTATACTATGCCGTTCAGTCGACCGAGACAAATCGAAGACTTTAAAATTGGTATCCGTTCCTTCCTTGCTTGGCAGTCGGTATCGGGGAAGTGTGGAGAGCCGTGATTGTAATAGTGATCCGGGCTATAAGTCGGAAGTATTGACACGTATACCGTGAGCATCGACCTGGCGTAAATGACCTTAGTAGGTGAAAAACGCCATAAATTCCAAAAAAAACACAATTTGTTCCATACCTGTAGTTAAATGTCACAATTATAGCGTTCCCTTTGGCTGCGATTCTTCGTCCGTCATACACAGACGCACCCTGTCCTCCAGCCATATTTGGATGTATCCAAACCATAGTAGCCGGTAATTGACCTTGATTTTCCTGTTTCCTCGGTCGGAATATATTCAAATACAGACAATCCTCGGATTGACCCTCAAGTGTAGAATTCCATGGGCAGTCAGGCATGAAAGATGTCGCATCCAAAGTCTTTGGACCCCATGAGGATGCCCGTCGTGGAGAAGAAAGTCGAAGATCGCCTTTAAATCACAATTTTAGTATATTCAATATCATACCGTAGTGTGTAATGGTATGGGTCGTCGGCCAAGAAACCGGTAGGTCTAATCCGAGTCGAAGATTTTATTCGGAGATTCTAGTTAATTCGGGTTTTCACTAGGTGATTTTAGTTAATCTGAGATTTTAATCGGTGATTAAAGTTAATCTGAGATTTAATCCACGGATTATATTTAAACCGAGAATAAATCTTCGATCATCTTCGACCATCTGGCTGTTCTGTGCTCTCGAAAATTTATGAATACAAGGCTATCAGCCTTGATAAACAGTCGAATTACCGTCTTCGATAACTGGGCCGGTGTACAATATCGACTTCCCAGCATTGCTACCATCTCTCCAATCTCGAAAATTTATGAATACAAGGCTATCAGCCTTGATAAACAGTCGAATTACCGTCTTCGATAACTGGGCCGGTGTACAATATCGAATTTCAAGACTAGCTACCGTCCGTCTCCGATCTAACTCCGACTCATACCTGTAGGCGGTTCAGCATATGGAATTCCTAAGAACGACTCCACCGTGACACCAAGATATTCTGTCACTGTGCCCCGCACATCTCCAGACGACGTTGACACAATTGAGCAGGTTTCAGGCGGGCATTCAGTATCGTTAGTGAACGTCAGTTCGTAATTTATTGAACCAAGGCCGAGAGAAGTGTTTCGTGGCTTTGATCTTCTACGCAGAGTTTTCTTTTGTCGATTTCTATCACAGTAAAAAAAATTGAGATGAAAATGGGTTCGTAGAATCCCAAACCTGTAAACTCAGGGATTTTAACCCTACTAAGGTCATAAACACCAGACTAATGCTTGTCTTCGGTTTGTGTGTTCGGCCATACCTGCAAGATATGAGTGTAGACGGGCATGGACTATGTGTGGCAAATACATACCGGTACATGGGCGAACTAATGCCCTAACAAGGCCCTGTATGGGCCTTATAACGCGTGGCCTTCCATACGCAAGCCTTGGTAAACCCACGAGCGGGTCACGTAAGGACGCTCGCCTTTTTCTGACTGGGTAGCAACAGAGCTAGTAGGCTATAGATACTCACTTTTGCTGAGTCATGTCGCTCCGACCAGAACTACATGCATTGTCATCAAGTTGGAATAACGAAGGTAGAAGGTAATTCCACAATTCTATCTCATATTGTCTGTAGTTTGTATTCAAGTTTTCATCAGTCATTCTAAAATCTAGTCTCATGTAATTTTGGTTTTCTGCTGTAAACTCGTCCCATTGAATGCCAGCAATATCAGTCGTGTTAGGAAGGTTTGGATTTCTGGAAGATGATATAGTTTGGTTAATTGAAAATTAAAACATTCCTCAGCTTTCGGAGCTATGCTCCGTCATCACTAAGCCTGCGTCACTCCTCCAGACTAACCCGATATTGCTAGCACCTGGAAAGCGCAACTGTGTAAACCATGTCTTGATGAGACGCCACCCGGATTCGGGCAGAGCCTTCCAGATTTGGTTGCTAGCCCAATCAGAAATCTACGTACGGCACGAGGCTGCAATTTCGCACGGCCTTTGGTCGCCCGTGTGTGGTCAAGGTCATGCAAACGCAACACTGATGGCCTGTTTACACTCGACCGTGTTTGGGCCATTTACAGTCATACTCAGGCCATATTAACTGGCCCACGTGAGTGCGATTCAGCATGGGCCATCCATGGCAAAGATGTACATATAGGGTAGGTATTTCCGTAACAATGCCATGTTGGGGCCTCATAACGCGTGGCGTTCCATACGCAAGCCTTGGCAACCCTACACACTGACCACGTAGGGACGCTTGCATTTTTCTGACTGGAAATGAACAAAAATCTTGAATGCAAACACACGTTTAAGCCGACTGAGCATTGTAACACCAAACATGTCGAAAGAGTTAAGAAAACGCTATTGACGTATTTACAGTAGGTACTAAGAGTTACCCCGTTTTCGCGAAATTCGTCCAATAAGTAATCATTTGCAAGCTGAGAAGATCTTGAGTGGCATTGAACACGATATCGTATTCCGATTTTCTGAGAGGTTCTCCAAACACATACGGCAATTCAAAGGCATGTGAATTATAGACCCAGTCAGCAAATATTCTTAACTTCGTCTTGATATCAAAATTGTAAACGTAATTTGCAGCGCTGGAAAAATATTTAGAGAAATATTTTTGGTGATATTACTTTGGTAGGGTTGAAACTGGTATTCACATGTATCCTACTCAGGATGTCTGTGGGGTAGCACGCAACATGCGCCATATAATTCTTACTAACTTGCTTCCAGATTGTGATCTGAGTGTTGCCTGTCGAATAGAAGGAGCAGCGAACACAAAATCCGACGACGCTCTCACTAATGATTCTTTGGCAGCTTGTGTTGAGAAATCCATATCCCAAGCTGCTGCGTTATGGAAAATGATATCCGTAATGTATTGTTGACGATCAGGGTATTTGACTACTAGCTCGGTGACAATAACACGAAAAAGGGCGAGGTCGTTTGCTGTGAGAGGTTCATCGGTGAAGAATTTTGTGACAAGGGCAGCCGCGATTACGTATACTTCGTCCGAGTTGAAGCCAACGAGAAGGTCTAAGTTTGAAGGCCTAAAAAAAGGGATCAAAAATACATCATTAAATTAAGCTTTAAACCTGGTTCACATCTGCGTCCATTAGGCTATAAGGCGAGAAAAGGCTGGTCGAAGCGTGTTTCCCCCATCCAAAACTCATGCCGACTACGCAATCGCTCTAGTTAAAACTGCCTCCATAGACGAAATAAGTTCGAGGAAAAATTCCTTCTCACAAACTAGATTTGGCGTCTATTCTAAGCGTGCGTATAGGCCTACCTTGTCAACGTTATAGCTGGGTCTTCAGTAAGAAAAACGCCGTCAATCCCAGGCCTCCAAGGGACATAGTCAGCTGGCCAGTTAAGCTGCATGAAATCGTATTCATCTCGTTGTTGAAGACATTCCTTCGCTTTGGCATAATCTTCAGACCTGCAGCCCATTTCCGTTGTCACTTGGTCTGCTAACACTCGTGGGTTGAAATCAACCGCGAAGAAGCTCAAAGAACTTCCACTGAAAAAAGATTTTCAGTGTCATGGTCAATGCGTAACGTCACCTAATGGCTTAAGCAGGCTTTATTAGGGAGGTTCCGAGTTCGATTCCCGACCGAGCCAAACCAAAGAGTTTAAAATTGGTATCCGCTCCTTTCTGCTTGGCAGTCAGAAGCCGCATGGTAGAAGGGGTCGATCACTCGAACGACAAGCGGACAGTCGGTCGGACTTGCATGTCCAGTGTACATTTACTAACATTTACGGTGACTTCAATACCCTGTTCGCTGATTCTTTGTTACGGGCAGTCGGGACTGGAGTCTCCCCGCTTATATTTATTAACATTTACGGTGACTTCAATACCATCAGTGGGTTGTGGGCTTTGGGATATTAATCACTGAAACACCGCTGGCCTGTTGCTCTTTTGCCATTCCTGTAGGCTACAGTATACAAACCACTCAATGGACTGACTGCTTGGGAGAATCTGAACGAGGCCACCAAGTAGTGTCTGCTGTGTGGTTACCATGACGACCAGTCTGAAGAAAAGATAGCCAAACCTCTCTTGAATGTGTCTCTTAATCAGCCCGTCAATCATTGGAGATAAAGCCAGTATTGCGGTACCAGCAGATCCTGCAGACTCCCCAAATAGTGTGACCTCATTCGGATCACCGCCAAACTCTGGTATAAATTTCTTGACCCATTCCAACGCAAGCACCATATCTCTCATCCCGTAATTGCCGTCCAAACCCTCGCTGGTTAGATCACCGTCGTTTAAAAATCCGAGAGCGCCGAGCCGGTAGTTGACTGACACCACAATAACCTGTAAATTACATATACTCGTTAACGTCGTGACGAGATGTTCACAGATTGGCATTGGCAAACAGCGGAACATGTTTCACTCTTTTTAGTGTCAGAGTGTCGAGCGCAGAGCATAATTAATCAATCACGCTCGTACATGTTGTGGATGGTGAGTTTAATACCCACAACCACACCCACCACACACCCCTGACGGTAACGGGTAGGTATAGTGTGTAGGTGTGTAGGTGTGAGTTTCCTGACGTTTTCAACTTAGCTCATGCAACCTCAACTAAAAACAGTTCCCAAACACATCCACATCTATACTGGCTAATGATGCGTTGTAGGCCTATGCCCTTGGCGATACTCGGGTGACCAAAGGCCAAGCTGTCTACGTGTGGGGTTGCCAAGGCTTGCGTATGGAACGGCACGCGTTAAAGAGCCCACACATGGCCTTGTAAGGGCATTTCTTGACCCGTGTATGTATTTGCCGCACATGATCTATATCCATTGTTGCGTCTGCACACCGTTCTCGACATTCGAGTCACCAAACACCAAAGGCCACGCGCAATCGTGCCTCGTGCCATACGTGGGCGGAAAGTAAATTTCTGATTCCAGGTAAAGATGGTACCAACCCTAAACTCACAAGCCTGTCTCTTCCCCCACCCTGCGGTGTCGTTGTTCAAACTAAGATTAGTTGAAGTAAATTTATCTCGCTTCATCAAGGGATAGTGTTGGCTTATCTCCTCCTTGCCAGTCTGTTTTTTTGTTGTGTAATAGGAATAGTTTCTTGCATTGATTTTCTTTCCTCTTCGACTGGTGAATAAATTCACATGCATACCTTTCCGCGGTCAGCGATAGCCGTCCCGTCGTAAAGAGCGGAGTCGTATCGTCCAGGTATTCTGAATCCACCTGCTGTACCAGTGTTGAACGATCCGCCATGCATGAACACCATCACTGGTATCGGATTTTCGTCTAAATTTACTGTTAACATAATAAGGATGAGGCGATACGATTTTGTCTTTTTTCCTTTTTGCTGCGTTTAGCCGACACAAACTCGCATACACTCATTACTGGCCTTCTTATTTTTGTTCGGCGTCAGGGAAGCCGCACAGCAGTAGCCACTGCTTGCTGGCCTCAGTATTTTTCCGATTAAGCAGATTTTGCTCAACATAAAGGCATCTGCATTCCATCCATATACTGGTGAATATATGCATAAACGGACCTTTATACATAGACAGAAATAACCTGTGGAGGCCTACAATAGACGAGGATGGGAGAGTAGGCCTACCAAAAATGTTCAGAATCTATAGCATTAGTGCAAAGTCACAAAGATACACACCACAGTATCGCTTCTGTCTAGAAAAATGAAACTAGTCAACATGCGAGGAAAATACATACAGGAATCTAGGACATGTTGCATGTTGTTACCACACAGACACACCGGAGTACCACGTCTGCTTAAGACAAAAAAAATGAAGTGGGGTATATTTTCCAAACGCTCACTCACCTCCTACATTCTTAGGAACGAATATGTGTAAGTTTAGACAATCCTCATGACCGAAATTGACAAAAACTGATTGCGTGCAGCTCTTGTAAGTCGCCGGATACCGAGCGTCCAACAAATTAACCCATGGATCGACCATGCTGAAAAAAGACGTTTTCAACTTAGCTCATGCAACCTCAACAAACAACACTTCGCCCCGGTAACGAGTAGGTAGTGTGTAGGTATAAGATAAACAATTTCGTCCTTTACTTGGGTGCATTTATGAGTTGAAAAATCACGGGATTATTGTTTAAGATTTATAGCATTCTCACCCTACTAAGGTAATATACATCTAGCCAATGCTTATTACGCGGGTCTGTAGTTAAGGTTTATAGATCGGATAAGTATATCCCAACCACAACCCTCCACACACACACTGACACTGATTGATGAGTAGAGACGGAACGGATATCAATTTTGAAGTCTTTGATTTGACTCGGTCGGTAATCGAAGGCAAAAATTCCCGATTAAATGGCGGATGCAAACAGCCAAATCACACAGTGACTGTGCATAGCAGTGAAGGAATGGATACTAATATTAAAATTTGTTTCGGTCGGGAATCGAAGCTGGAACTTTCCCATCTGAAGGTGGACAGTCAAACCACAAACTAGTTTAGGCTATAGGCCTAAATAAGTTTGTCACGTTCGGGAATCGAAGCTGAAACCTCCCGATCAGATGGAATAAAGTTCAAACCACACAGGGATCATGGCCTCCTTTAGAACTAAAGTAGGCCATGAAGTGAGTGTAAAAGCCTACCTCGGATATTCAAATCTTGAAATCTTGTTGGAAAATGGTACATGGTAGTATCCAACAGCTTGAAACATTCCTCGCTGCAAGTCTCTTCCTCGCAGAGTCCCCAAACTTATATTTTTCTCAGGAAAAGCGAATGATTCTTCAGGCTCCAGTAAATTTGTAACTGTTACTGGCTCCCATATTTCATTATTGCTTGTTAGAATGTTAATGCCGTTTCGCCATTGCCCAAGTCTCAATTGTGGGAACACCTCTTCTTCAATGTGGGGACTGAAAATAAATGCATTTCTATTTTGGTATTTTGGTTTCATTAGGGCCTATATTGCGATTTCCATCACTTTTTTTCAGTTGGTAAAGGTAGTTTGCCTACTCGGTCTTTCTGCAAAGCAAACAAGCAACAAGCTATAAATTCCTGTCGTGCTTAGCTTATAGACTTTCCTTACATTTTACTGGAATATTTTCTTAGGCAGTGGTGATACTCTGTATGTCTGCGCGCGCACGACAAGACGTAACAAGCTATAGATCTCTATCGTGTATACTTTCCTCGCCTAAATAATTATCGTACTTTAGGGCACACCCACCTGGCACAGAATTTCATCCAAAGTCGAAACAGACAGGTCGGGTTTGAGTTCTTCATGACGTCATCGTTTTTCCGCTCAAACAACGTTATTCTGCTTCCATGATTGCCAAACGCTTCCAGAAAATCAGTTGTTGCAGTAACTGTGTTCTCGTTCTTCATATGACGGTCGTACCCGACTAGTAATTCGCGTGGTGCAGGATTCACTGAAAATGCATCGAGACGTAGAATAAATCAGTAAAATGCGTTGGCCTACTAGCAACAGGCCCGCAAAACCAGCTCTTGACATGGGATGGGGCACAATTAAATAGTAGGCTTGGGTTCATACTGAAAGGTGGAACAAACACACTGCACGCGGAACACAGACAGACAGACAGACAGACATTTACTTGTACTTTGACTTGACTCGGAATCTTGTATGTTACTCAACTTACTTCTGAATTTCGAATTGAGTGAGATCAACTTTCCGAACCATCCATCGATAGAAAAGACCGTGTGTTCCCCGTACTCAACAACTCCGCGTTTGAATAAACGTTGATTTTCACTTGCCAGGCTGAGAGCTGAAACAAGTTGAGATCCACCTGGTCCAAGACCGACCGCAGTTACTTTGGTCTTGTCTGCATTGAGTTGAATCGCGTTTTTTCGTAACCATATCAGAATGCTTTGTAGAGTGTCTATGTACCGTGACTTCAACCCATTTTGGTCTAATTCTTTTACGATAGACGGTGAATTAAATCTGACATGGGCGACAATGATCGGTATATCTGGTATGGATTGCGTGATAGCTGTTTCAACATCTCTTGCGTCGCCCACGTCTATTAGAACAGCGATTGACTTGGTGCTTTTACCGCGGCTGATATACAAGTCTGTTGTAGCAACTTCATTGTTTGGTAGACTTGAATATTTTCTTACCACAACAGTCTTTGTTGATTGCAACGTTTCGTACGACTCTGACAGTCCATGGCTCAAAACTACCGCCACAAGTAGAACCAAATACACAGAGATTTTCATTGTTAAACTGTACACAGCCTTCTCGTTGTGCAGTGTGACCTGCGCGCTAATGCATGCACTTGTGATAATGCAAACGTCATGCGTTCTCATCATAAATTTGTAGGATTACATATACAACGCTGTAAATGTATTTGCTCTTCACATGTTCATTTTGACGATCATTAAAGCAAAGAAGAGTTTGTTTTAGCTGATCTCTTTCATCTTCACTCATACGGAGGTTTATCACCATGATTAATTACTGAATATATAGACCTACCCTGTAGTTACCTGCCAAAATGTGTGCGAGAAAGGTAAACAGCGTCATTTGTCCTTATCGTGTCATGTAGCAAATTAACCACAGAACCAATTTCATTGCAGGAAAACACTCGCAGAACTTTTTTTATTTTTTTATTTGGAATCTATGGCGTTTTTCACCCTACTAAGGTCATATACGCTACGTCGATGCTCACGGTTCCGGCTTATAGCCCGGATCACTATTACAATCACGACTCTCCGCACTTCCCCGATACCGATTGCCTATAGTAGGGAAGGAATGGATACCAACTTTAAAGTCTTCGATTTGTCTCGTTCGGGAATCGAACCCGGAACCTCCCGATCAGAAGGTGGACAATCTAAACCACTCGGGTAACTGAGCTCAATCGAAGCGCGGTTTTTATTCCTTTTCTATGTTGAGTATATATTAATTAATTAATTGTCCGCCATAGTCTGGACTATTGTCTCTGAAATGTGACATGGCTAAGTCTCAATTCACTTCGGGAAGCACCTGAAGTTACGACACATTTTACAGAAATCCACACAACAAACGCAAGTAAGCAGTTGCTACTTCCATGCGTTGACAAATGCCTTGACTCATAGGAGGATAAAACGTTTATAGCTCTTCTTATAGGCCTTCTTTTATATCGATGTTCTAACACGGACTGGTCATTCCACGAATGCTCATAGTATGCAAAGCATTCTGTCAACATCACCTCTTACTTACATAAAAAAGTTGCAAGTCTGATGGTGAAGCTGGCAGCTCGTTGCTTTATATATCAATGGAATATCAAGTTTTAATCTTTTTGTATTTGTCGGTGGGATGCAGGATAAGTAAGTAATGCTATATTAACATTATTATTGTTTAAAAGAGAGAGTGGCACTTATCACCGATGAGGTCTGGTGCGCCGAATCGAAGACTTTAAAATTTGTATCAGTTCCTTCCCTTCTTGGCAGTCGGTATCGGGGAAGTGAGGAGAGTCGTGATTGTAATAGTGCAAGGTGGAGGTATTGACGCGTATAATGTGAGCATCGACCTGGCGTAAATGGCCTTGGTAGGTGAAAAACGCCATAAATTCCAAATAACAAAAAAATGTCTCTAAATATTTGTTAAGTCTTTATAAGAATCTCTCGCAGGCGAGGACGTACTCCACGACCAGGGTTAGTAGCTGGGGCACCGTTATCAGGTTGGCGAATGATACTTCTCTGAGGAAGGTACGGTGGAAATCGTATTGGATCGTCGTCTGCTCGCATTCTACCGGCAGCGTACTAAGCCAAGCGACTGGCTTGAGCTAGAGTGCGTTTCAGAACTATCCGTTAAGAAATGTGGGTTCTGTGTTGTCAGGTATCATTTCAGAAAATTTACGAAGAATATATTAGTGAGGCTTTCAGAGCTCTTTTCCTTCATCAGGTGAAGATGTTGAATCTTGTGAAAGTTTAATTCTTAATAAGCCAAGGCTGGAAGTAGACCTAAACCAGTGTTGAATCTTCTTTACGATAGAAAGTTTACGTATTTAGTGAACTGCTACTTGCACATTCGATACCTGTTGCCTTACTTCCAAGGTCCGTAAGTGGCCGAAACACGGCAACGTGTACACGCACTAGTGTTGCGTTAGCATGCCCTTAACCGTTCATAGGCCACCAAAGGCTATGCGAAATTGCAGTGAGCTCTTGACAGGCAATGGTGAACCTTTGCAAGATCTTGTCAATGTATTTTCAGGTGAAACAAGCAGTACTTGTAAGAATCACGTAGAGCGTGAATATGTTCGTGACGTAAAGTCTTTGTTGCTAACAGGTAGGTCTTTCAAATTATTTTTCTCAATATGCCCTAACCTGACAATGCTTCGAGAAAGATAAAACACAAAATTGCAAGTGTCTATACACAAATTGCGATGGCGTCCTGCCCTACTTCTGGAAATACTGGAATAATAGATTAATCATGATAAAGTTCGCCTTGGTTATTAGCGAAGCGACCCGTGACGATATATTGCAGTCACCGTAAACGTTAGTAATTTATGTACAATGTCGTAGTGAGACCCGGCGGGAAAAGTTTAGGAACTCCATGGTTGTTACTGAAGCGATCACTCAACCGTGACGATATATTCCAGAAATAATGCAAAGAAGGTGATTCCACGTTCGCCTGGAGAAGGAGCGGAGCTCCAGATTGAATGTTCTAATTCTCAATAAACTAAAGCTGGACGTTAGATCTCTGGTGTTATACTTTACAATATCTATTGATCGTCCGCCATCGGCTCCAATACACTCTTCAATTTTCAGAAAGGAATGCAACTTGCCAAAACAATGTATTCATTTACGGGAATATGTTCACCAAAAGTTACGACGCTGTGGAGATCCATTACGAATGTGCTGCACAGATACGCTGGTGGGGAGGGAGATACGTAATCTTAACTCTACCAGAAGGTATACCATAGGTACAGTAACCAAAACTAAGGCTATGTGTCTTCAACAGAAATTGACCGTAATGGTTTTTTCAAGGCCGATACGATAATCGACCTTTTACATGACCGATGGCCGATATCGATAATCAAAAATTCACGAATATCGGCCTACGTATTGCGCGAGGCTGCAATTTCGCATAACCCGTGGTGGCCCATATGTGGTTAAGGGTATGCAAATTCAACACTTGCCTGTGTACACGTGGCCGTGTTTGGGCCATTTGACGGCACTACTCATAACTGGCCCACGTGAGTGCGATACGGCATGGGCCATCCGTGGCAAAGATGTACCATACATGGGCCAGGTATTTCTCTAACAAGGTTATGTGTGGGACTCATAACGCGTGGCGTTCCATGCGCAAGCCTTTGCAACCCCACACGTGGGCCACGTAGGGACGCTCGCATTGACATTTGCCATGACTTCTTCAGGAAAAGAAGTTTGCACAGACCGATGGCAGAAAAATGCTGACTGCTATTTATATACAAGGAGAAAATCACTGCGAAACTGTTCTTCGTCTTCCAATTGTACTCAAGTTACGTTGAAAAGAGGAGACTCTCTCAAAATCTCAGCTTGGAAAACAAATTTTCTAAAATTCAAAATTTGGTATAAATTGATTAAAAGCAGAAGTGAGTAAGCATATACGTAAAATAATATCCATTCCTTCCAAAAAAGACTTTGATGGACTTTGGTGACGTCAGGGCAGCCGTCTAGCAGCCACTGTTTGGTGGCCTGCTCGTGCAGGTTCTCCAGACTAGCCACTCAATTACGTGAATAGCCTTGGTTTATTGAGAGCTGCA
Source organism: Botrylloides violaceus (assembly GCA_030412335.1). Taxonomy (NCBI): domain Eukaryota; kingdom Metazoa; phylum Chordata; class Ascidiacea; order Stolidobranchia; family Styelidae; genus Botrylloides; species Botrylloides violaceus. Next base: position 2,733,747 of record JASFYC010000320.1, read on the forward strand.
CTTCTTCATCAGTTGGAGATGGAAACTTGACTCGAAGGAATGGTTTGATTGGGTGGGGAATCGAACCGTCGACCTCCCGATCTGGCCTTCTGACTTGATCCTCACCTGAACTCTGACCTTTAACATCTTCAACATGGTGACTTTACTGTTCAGACAAAGAAAACGGCTGTAAAACTGATTTTGCCGGCGTCCCTAACACTACCAACGAGAACCTACCTAGTCCAACGTCCACAGTGTCATATCCGGTGCTAAACGATAAAACTGCATCGACTAAGTGGTGTACAGGAAACCGTGGGAGACGCATACCATACACGCGGTGGGAACGGGACGGATTCCCATACAACTGCTTGAAGACCAGAGGTAAGATACTTTCTCATTATATTATTGACTAGCTGGTTTTCCCGGTTTCACTCGGCGGGATACAACATAGGATGTTACAGTAGCCCTACGCGAAAAATGCGACCTTATTATTATTATGCGAGATTATTGATAGTCCTTCTGGCCACATCGTCAGGCTATAAGCCAGAAGTATCGACACACTTAATAAGCATCGGCCTGACGAAAATGACCTTAGTAGGGTTGAAGTCGTAAAATTCAGAACTACAAGAATATGCTGACACCGCGTTCTGATCACGGAGGTTCTGGGAATGACGGCGAGTGTCTTTTGCATTGTCTTCTCCTTCGACGTCGACCTGCGGAATGTTGAGTGCAGTATCCACCTTCCTAAGGGCTAGAACCATTCACCGGGACAAGGGCGGTTTAGGGGCTGACACACTCTGCGAGCTCATCATGCGTCTAGTAATATATCTGTATATATATCGGAGGGTTGTGGTTGCGATAGATATATAGGACGTAAGTATCGACAAGTTAGCTAAGCATTTTGGGCGTATTATCTTAGTAGGTTTGAAATGTCCAATGGTTGACGCCCACTAGCGGTTCATATGCTAGTAAGGAGTCAGCCGCCAGGTGCTACTGTCCTCACCATCCGACACAGTAGGTTTGAAATGTCCATAAACCCCAAGCACCAATTAGGTTCTAAAACACCGCCTTCTGATCGGGAGGTTCCGGGAGTGACGCGCATATCTCTATATCGTTCCTTCAGACTGCCCGAATGGTTTGGTTCAAGAAACGACGGGTCGATGCGAAGAGACTTGCTTCGAAGCGTTGAACAACGTTGGAGGTCGATTTTCATGCGAAAACAAATGTATTTGTCCCCGTGAGAGCTATAGAAATGAAAACGGCAAGTGCATTGCAATGAAGAATTGCCCCAAGTGTGAGTATAAACTGCACGCCTTTTGGACTACAGGCTTTAGTGGATTCCATGGCAAAAAGTAGACCTACCAATAGGCTACAAGCAGAAGTTAGGGCAGAACATTCTGCAGTAAAGCAGTAAGCCCAGGGAATACCGATAAAAGACGATTGTAGGCCTATATAGGGCCTAGGAAATAGCTTACTGGGGTTCGTTGTATTGGGAATCGGTCTGAGTGACGCGAGTGGCGTTGAAACTTAGTTTTCCGGGAATCAGACATCTCGGGCAACATAGATTGAGACGCTTACGTTGAGTCGCGACTTTTCTCGTCACGCACTGGTAAGTTTGTACGAGCATCGGTTGACAGACAAACAGATATTTATTTTCATATAAAGCCTTGAGGATCAGGAGTAATTGTCCGTGTATCTTGAGTTTTCGTTTTCGTTTGTCAGATGGAGTGGATGTAACGACGGCTTCTAACCAGCAAGAAACACAAACAACACCAAACAACAACAACGACAAGAACATCTCCACTGAAATTATTCTGGCGATTGTGGCAACGTTTTTTCTGTTGATTATTCTTTGTTTGGTCGTGGGATTTGTATACTGGTGGTGAGGAAGTACGCCTTTAGCCTATATCGTAGGCTTGAATGGATTTTGCTCTTTGTCATACAGACCGTACATCCGCCCAGGCGGGGGGACGGAGGAGAGGGGCACGAAGGGTAGGCCTAATTACCTCGTCTGAAATTCCCGAGTCACGTCGTCGAAAGCTATATATCATTGCATGTGACCACACCGAAATCAAAAATCAGGTTTTGCCGGCCCGCCGGACCTGCCCATTAGAGAAGCAACTCTTTCCTTGTAGGCCGTATGCTCACATCTAATCTTGTGGAGGCAATATTGCTCTAGAGAGCTGGCCCTACCCAGCATCTCCTATGGGTTAAATGGAAAGCCTCTTTCTTGTATATTGTAATATATGATGGCTCTATATCGACAGGAGGAAACTAAAGCGTGTCGGACGACGTCAGAGCAACTTTCAACTTGAAATCACTGATACCACAATCACACCTTATGCTGAAACATCAGTCGCAACAGCAGCTTATGAAAATGACGTAGTTAAAGGCATTGAAATAGCCCCGCCGTACGAGAGTTCATACATAGAACCTGAGAACTTACCCTCAAATGTTGGGACAAACGTGAAGTCAGAACACAGGAATCAAAGACCCTCATCATCTTCGCATTTTCATGGCTATGAACAGATACAGCCTACCCAATCTGTTGATGGTTACTTAGAACCAATACGAAGACCGGAGGTAGTAGAGGAAGCCACCTTATATGAACCTACAGGCACAGGACATGCGGACGATATTGGATATATGGAAATTGCTAGAAAAAATTATGACTAGAACTGTAATAACGGTATAGGCTGGCCTAATGACGGTTGAGCAGCGCCGATGCAATTATGTGCTGCATAGCCTATCGTTCGTTTGACTCCTGGAATATACGTAAGTGCTACCTTGCGGGTGATCATTGGCAGAAGATCTATCCGTAGGGTAGCGTAGTTGTTCTGATCCGCACGGAGGCGTAAGCGCTGCACTTCCTTTTGATTTTCGAGAAATTTGATGCCTTTATTCAACGACGTATATGTTTATGTTTATATATCGATGCTTTATTTAACCAAATATTGAGAAATTTTCCCCTTTTGAACAAGGAATATATCAGTGGAATGCGTATCATGAAAGTAGAAAGAAAGTTCCTCAATTTGCTCCTATATCGATTACAGCATGAATATTAGTAGGAAGCGTCATGGCCCCTTTTTTTACCACCCATCCATGAGCTAGGCAACAAGATTATAGGAATAGGCAAAGACATAAATAGTATTCCCGTCTTCGCAATATGATGAGAAATCCTCCGATGAAGTATCGAAAGTCTTGAAGGGCGTAGAGCTTCAAGATACGTTACGATACATGCGATACTACGATACGTAAGATTGTGTGTAAGCCCAACTAAATAATTTCTGCCCCAGCGTCCAGCGTTCATTCCCCTACTGTCTCTCTAACCGGTCTAATGTCAGCGGGTCCAGGAATTCCAACGTTCGGGTCTGGAATTGGCTGAAGGGATATGCTAATAGAACATGAATAGATGGATTACCTTGAGAGATTAGGGTGGGCGATTCTGGTAACCTAGTCAGTCAGTGACGACTTGTTGGTTAGTTTTGTCCGGGTTGAGTTTTCAGGTTCCTATGAAGTTTGCAGTGTCTGATCGCCATGTCCCGTGTCCTGTAGACAGTAGCCCTAGATTTGAAGATGTAAGGTTGCATATTGCACTAAACTTCAGATAAAGCAGACCAGTGACAAAGTAGAAATGTATAGGTGGATTGCCATCAAGGACCCTTTGTTTACCATGTCCTTGTTAATAATGCTATTATCTTGCCGTAGGTTCATCAGCATGTTATTTTGTCTGGATCAAACAGAATATTTTGACACCGTACTAAACTACGGGCTTTGGAATTGCTGAACAGCTGATCCAGTGGACTTTCAGACTTTAAAAATTGTCATAGAGTCGACCAAGCTTGCGAGTGGGCTGCCTTCTCGCTAAACCATGTCTTAACTTTACCAGTTAAGAAGTCCACCCAACGCTTGCACAAGAATTGGCCCTCCTCGTGTGTGCAAAACCACACGTCAACAAGATCGATCAAAATATGATGCGGCTTTATCCTCCTTTTCTGCTTTTGGCCGGCATTTACTAAAAAATCCTGATTGTGCTGACAACTATTCTGATTCAATGTGTACTGTTCTTGCCACCTGTCGCTCCACTTTCCACCTCTCCACCTTGGAAGCTACATTTATAAAGCTCCATAAACCAAAATTATGCCAACAAAAAGAATTTGTTTACTCCCTCAAAATAACCCACTGATATCCGTATTTAGTGAGTTGTTCGTTGTCGGTGTTGTTTCATTCCTATTTAATTGTTTTGTATAGTCCTACCCAATTCCTGTGGTTCTACATACTTTATAATTATTATTAGCATTTTGTTTGTGTGACGTCATAATACCCGTTCTCCCCTAGCTACAATTTTTGATTCAAAATTTATTCTGGCGTGTTTACTGATGAGATCCGGACTAAAAGTCTTTAAACATTAATATTGATATGAATAAACTATTGCAAGCAATTTTGAAGTTCTGTACTACAAAGAATTTACCAGTTAACTCCTTACATGTTCTGCAAGTTTATATCATTCAGTACTGTTATCTTAAAATTTTTAAAAATATGCCTCATTTGCTGATACAGATGTATTGTATGACCTATGACCTATAGTATTCATGAATAAGGTTTAAAAAAACAGCGAATGCAATCAATTTAATGTATTATTCTCCATTGAGTATGGACGGTGAACTCTCTATAAATATGCCGAATGGGAGTGGAAACCAAGAGGATCAACTTGTAAGTACAAAGCTTATTACTGTATTACTGGCAGACCAGTATGCATTTCATGGCCAGTGAGCCAGTATGCAAAGTGTGGCAGTGCTTCATGGAACACTGCACCAGACTTTCAAAATTCCGCACAAAAAGTACGAAACGGTCCCGTGACCACTAGTATGTAAACAATGGCGTATTTTTGGAACGCGTTCTGTGCGAAAATATTGGCTAACAGGCACAATATGCTTTTTTCAGAATGACCAGAAGAGCGGCTATACAATGCCTGGGATCCTACATTACATACAACACGAATGGTCTCGATTTGAGATGGAGCGAGCACAGTGGGAAGTTGAAAAAGCCGAGCTTAAGGCAAGGATCGCTTTTTTGCAAGGCGAGCGGAAAGGACAGGAAAATTTAAAAAGAGATCTCGTCAGAAGAATAAAGATGTTGGAGTTTGCACTGAAACAGGAACGGTAATAATTTTGGACGTAGCGAAGGCAAACCGGATTATTTGCGGTTCCAAATATAAATCAAATTGTTTTTTGATTCAATCAGTCATTAATCGAATCTGTAAAGAAGATCACCACAGATCTAGCTTCCAGACTTAGTTTATTGAGAATTAAACTTTCGGAGCTCCGCTTCTTCATCGCAACCCGGGTCATATTGCTCATAAACGATATTGATACTAGACTATTTATCTAACTGGTTTCAATCGTAGGGCGAAGCTTCATCAGCAAAAATTTGGCGTCGGGACGTTGGAAGACGACGTGAATGTATCTGTAGGTAAGTGACATTTCTTCATGCAGGCCTACGACTATTATATGTGATTGTTCTTTCATTTGGCGTTGTTGTTATTTCTTCGGACTTAGCGTCAGGGCAGCCACACAGCGGCAACTGCTTGGTAGCGTTGTCCACATTTTTCAGACCCGTCACTCTATTCGGTGGCCCGTACGTCGTATAGGAATGGATGACATGGTCTCTGGTCTGTGGGCCTATGTGATGGATATCCTACTACCAGTACTGTTCAGTGTGGACCATGGTCTATTCTTATGGTGTAAAATCGAAAGCCAATGAATTTACATCTAAGAACTTTGTTTCAGATTTGAAACTTCCCGCAGACTCACCACAACACAATCCACAGATGCCATGGCGACAAGGCAGACAATTACTGAGACAGTAAGTACCGGTATTTTGTTCGTATATATATATTTTTTTCTGGTGACGAAACTAAGGTGACGATATCACCGGAAAATCAAAATGCATCGAATTTGCAATCAAGCACAATTTTTTCAATTTCAGATACCTTCAAGAGGTTGGGTATAGTGACACCATTCTTGATGTCCGATCACAGCGTGTTCAGTCGCTGTTTGGAAAGATTCATGACTCCTCTTCAACGAGTACAAATGAAAAATCAAAGAATCATAGTCTCAATGTCAGTGATCAAGAGGAGGAAATAATTGGAACTGGGTAACATTTTTTCCATGATCTGAACATACGACGGCGTACGGGCAGTGCAGAGGAACAAACTGCAGACCATCTCATTCATTCATGTGTACTGTACAAGCTACCCAATGAAGTGGTTGGTCTGGAAAACCAGTATTGGCTGCTTTATGACTACCCTGACCTCTAGCCCAAAGGGAAAAGCCCAAACGGAAGAAGAAAAAAATTCTTAAAACGTACATACTTTTACAGAGATGGAACGAGCGAAGCTGACGTTTTGAACAACTTTGACTTTTTATCTGGACAACTGCATGATGCAGACGGTGAAGTAGTAGATATCAACTTAGATCTTATGACTGTGGGTGAAAGACAAGAAATCTCTGAGGTGTGTATTAATCGTAAAGAACCGAGCTCCAAGAGCTTGTATATTATACCCCAATAAACAGGACTGAACATTAAATATGTGGTGACTTATTCTATTTATTACTATTGTAGGGTGGTGCCCTGAAAGGTTTTGGATTATATTACCAATAACTCGACTGGGCGCTAAATCTGTGGTGACATATTCAATTTAGTAATATAGTAGGGTGGAGCCCCGAAGTGTGTTCTTAAAGAACTGGACAGGACGTTAAATCTGTGGCGGCTTATTCTATTTATTACTATAGTAGGGTGGCGTCCTGAAAGCTTGTGAATTATATTTCCAATAACCTGGACTGGGCGCTAAATCTGTGGTGACATATTCAATTTAGTAATATAGTAGGGTGGCGCCCTGAAAGCTTGTGAATTATATTTCCAATAACCTGGACTGGACGTTAAATTTTTGGTGACATATTCTATTTAGTAATATAGTAGGGTGGAGCCCCGAAGTGTGTTCTGAAAGAACTGGACTGGATTTTAAATCTGTGGCTGCTTATTCTATCTATTAAATATTTTGATTGTCCGACGATTTTTTTTTTGCATCATCTATTTACTGATAATGGACCAAAGTCATTTTGGCGTTGCACGATGTATTTAAAAAAAAATATGTCTGTTTGTAGAATGATGAAGATGTCACACTCTTGATTAATGATGAATTGGATACGGACTCAGCTTTGGCTGAATTTGATTTCCTCTCTGCGACAGACGGCGGGGATGCAGGTAAATCTGTTGTGACTAGGGCTGGGCGAAATCGAATAGTATGAAACATCAGATCAAATCGAATACCGAATAGACGCAGCTGAACTAGTTATTGACCTAATTCGATAAAATATGATTGAAAATATATTATCGACGGTCAGGAACATGCATAGATGCAACTTTCCCAATGTGTAGCCATGTCTACGACTTTCATGGCATGCTGTCAGGGTAATAGCAAAATGCACAAAAGTCCAATTCAAAACTATGGCAACAGAGAAAAGGAGTGCTTCAAGCTAAATCTCACCTGGTTACGTTACGGTATTTGAAAAGAGAACAAATTGCAATTCGATCCGGTCTGAACATCTTGTTATTCGATTCAAATGCCCAGCCGTAGTTGTGACTTTTTATATCTCTTGCAAAGAATGACAATGTGTCAATTTTCAGTTGATTCTGCCATCGGATGGCATGTGGACCGGAACAAGTTGAATGCGAAAAAGGAGAAATTTATCGAACACAAGAAACAATCCAAGAAGAGGGGCATGAACCGTGAGTATCCTGCTAAAGAAGAAAAGGAAAGGGTTTATTTTTGTCCATGTTTGATTTTGTTGCATTTACACTGACTCGCATGACACACACACACACACACACGCACACACTACTAGTGCATATGCACTTCACTGAGCAGCTTACACACTGCACACGAGTGGATGACATGGTCTGAAGAACCTGGATGAGGTCACCAAGCAGTGGCTGCTGTGTTAACTGCCCGTGCAGGTCTGGTCTGCGGCCATCAATCATGCCAAAGGGCAGATTATTTATCATATCAGCTGATCTTTAATCGCTCTGTAAAAACTTTTTTTAGGACCCATCAAAAAAGATCTTCAGAGTATGCTTGAAACACTTCAAGGTTCTCCAGACGGCCAACCTCCTTATCGCCTGGGTGATTCGGACTCAAATAAAAGTGACGACTCAGGTTCCTCAACTTTAATGCTTAGTCATCACAAATTTCATGTCCAGTCCAGTTTATTGGAATATAATTCACAAGCTTTCGGAGCTCTGCTACTTCATCAGAGAAAGATGGAATCTGTGGTGGCTTATTTTAGCTAAATTACTATCACATTCCTTTAGATCCTTCACTGTTTGGTGCAAGAAATGTCTTGGGGGATGAATCTGATGCATTGAGATTGGGAGAGCTCGCTGGCCTGACAGTTGCTAATGAAGCTGACCCCCTCACATACGACGTAAGTGCTTGTTGGTATTTCGTAGTGATGGAAGCGGGCGTTTTTTATGTGAGTGGAAGCGTGAAAATTTTGCTGATTCCGTATCTATATCCAATATATGCAGATCTCCCTCTTGTGTTTTTGCCCAACGCGATTCGAGTATTATAAGTAAGCTATGAACTGAGTTCAAAATCGCAGGGTGTCGAGCATATCATGCTTCTTTCAGATATCATCAACAAAAGACACGTTTCGGAAGACTTGGACACCAAAATTCACTCTGAGAAGGTTGGTTAAGGTTGTAATCCCGATAATCTGGACTGGACATTGAATCTGTGGTGACTTATTCTATCCATTACTATAGTAGGGTGGATCTCCGGAAGCTTTCGAATTATATTCCAATAAACTGGACTGGACGTTAAATCTTTGGTGAATTACTCCTATCTATTACTACATTCAATAGATAGAAGATCACCACAGATTTAACGTCCAGTCTTGATTTATTGAGAATTAGAACATTCAAAAGCTTTCGGAGCTCCGCTCCTCCACCTGGACATTAAATCTGCTGTGATCAATTGATCTATTGATCGTCTGCCATCGGCTCCACTTCACTCTTCAATGCGTCCAGTGGATATTGTAAAGAAGATTCACCGCAGATTTAACATCCCAACTATCTTCTTTGTTATTTTTAGCCATTTTGACGGCGTTCGTGACATCGTGTTTCTTCCCGCTGAACCTGCTCTGATCACTGCTTCTGAGGATAACACGTTAAAGTTATGGAATTTAAGTAAAACATTACCGAGCAAAAAACCTCAAGCTCTCGACGTTGAACCTATTTACAGTTTCAGAGGACACGTGTAAGTATTCTAGAACTCGTACGTTGGGGATGGGCAATTCGAATCGCAAGTGATTCAATTCGACCGCAAATTTCGAATCGGACTTACTACTACCACCTAGCGGACGTCAAATCTTTTAGGTAAAAACTCTTTTCTGCGACGGTCACTTCCTCATTCTCTCTCACACACTCCTTGCTCGGCCTCTTCTCAATGCTCTTCACCTCTTTTCATCTATTCACCTATTTTTTCCCATATTTTTTAATGAAAAGGGACATATTCGATTCGAAAAATTATTCGATAACGTATTCAAAATTAAAAATTATTCGATCTGTCTATCCCTACTCGTACGGTATTCTTCTTCTTTCGTTTGGCATTGTTGTTATTTCTTCGGACTACACTTCAAGCCCTAACAACCTAATTATTGATCGTGGGTAAGGGAAGGCCCAACCAGTGGTATATCTGACTTGACATTTTGGCGTTGTTATGGCGATATGTAGTTTGCACTGCGACGTATCAACTAACCATCCTTACTGGAGCTGGTAGATCATTTCTGTTGAAGATTTCTTCCCACTCGCGCGCAATATTTCTGCCAATTTGTTTCTCGTAACGGTTGAGCGATTGAAGATTTCTTTGTAAATCTCTGTGGTTCACACAGACGAGTTCCGGTTCGGTAGTCTTTCATGCTTTTGAATCCGAATTGATCCTAATTCTTTCATAACATTTTGTAGTGGCGCAGTTTTGTCTGTGGCTTTAAATACGGATGGTACGTCGTGCTTCAGCGGTGGCGTTGACTCCAGCATCAGAATGTGGGCGATTCCAAGCACGCAAGTTGAGACGTGTGATCCATACGGTAAGATCATTTGTCGCTATTTTCAATAAAAAATCATGTAAAGAAAATGGTTTATTGAGAGTTGTAACATTCACAAGCTTTCAGAGATCCGCTTCTTCATCAGATGAAGGCCAAGAACTGCTCAGTAGATTAATGGGTTTCTGAATTTCTGAATAATCCCCACAGCGCAGTAGACTACAGTGTTTTGGATTCATGGCGTTTCCAACCCTACTAAAGTAACACTCAGTTGCCTATGTGGTTTGACTGTTCGGGAGGTTAGGGGTTCAATTCGGAGGTTGGGATCGTGGCAGGCAAGCCAGAGAGGAAACTACTGATAATACTGACTGTCATGGCATTTTCAACCCTATTAAGGTAAAGCTCAGTTGACCGTGTGGTTAAATCTGTGGTGGTGTGGTGAGAATTATTACATTCACAACCTTTCAAAGCTCAACTCCCTCATCAGTAGACGCATTAAATCTGTTGTGAATCTTCTTTACGATATCGATTGAATTGATATTCCGCCATCGGTCCCACTCTTTATCAAAAACTAACATCTCGTCATGTTTTTAGTGTCTTCCGTCACCGACAAAGTCCTCGTCGGCCACACTGACTCTGTTTGGAGTTTGTCTTACTGTGGCACAAGGCATCACTTGCTCAGTGCCTCGGCAGATACGACAGTGAGGTTATGGGACCCTCAGTCAAGCGATCCATTGATAAGAACATTCACTGCATCAGGTAACATCTTAAATGGGGACTTTAAGCTCAAAATAAATGTAAAATTTTAATATATGATGTGATGGCGTTATTTTCGCCCAAATCGCTTCCGTATTTGAGATTCCGGTGAAAACAACGGCCGCCCACAACTACTTTTTGGTGGTTTTTCGTCAACTTCGCTTGAGGTAGTCGCTAGACGACGAAGCGGATTTAATGCAGAGCTCGAAAGTGACAACGCACCAAGTACTGACTGCGACTGTGAAGCGTGACGCCCATCACTTTTAAGCTCTGCACCAAATCTGCTTCATCATCTAGCAACCACCAAGAGCGAAGTCGACTGAGAAATTAAGAAACACAAATCATTTGATTTGCCAATTCCTAATCATAATCCCTTATCCCTAATTTTCCAAACTTCTTTTTAGATGGATCAACACCGTCAAGCGTCACATTCATTTCTTGTGACTCTGGTCGAGCTGCTGTTTCACATACCGACGGAAAAGTCTTGATTTATGACTTGGAGACCGGACAAGTCCCGGTTACTCTCGCCGAGGCTGATGAATGTAAGTTGAATCGTGTGCTTTAGATCGAAGTCACCACAGATTTCAAGACAAGCCCAGTTTTGTGAAATATAATTCACAGGCTTTCAGAGCCTCACTGTTACACCGGAGCTCCACCCTACTATTATAATAGATAAGAATAAGTCACCACAGAGTTAACATCAAGACTGGTCTATTTGGAATGTTATTCACAAGCTTTTGGAACTCCACCCTACTATAGTAATGGATAGAATAAGTCATCACAGATTTAACATCCAGACTTCCTTCATCATGCAAAGATTGGACGTTAAATCCATGGTGAATCTTTTTGAATAAATCTTCATAAACGAGGCGTTCCGAACAGGTGAACGCTGAATTTGTTTTACTTTATGTCAACAAGTTTGCTTTTTTCAGGTCGGATCAACAGTATCGTGAGCCATCCAACCATGCCTATTACAGTATCAGCTCATGACGATCGATATATCCGTTTCTATGATAACGTCTCAGGTTAATATGCAGACATTTTTTTCAATTGACGTCGATTTTCGTAATTGGCATTTTAAGCATGGATGGTCGTTACAAATCGAATATTCAAAATGCAATTTTGAATCGGGATCTCTGATGCCACCCAGTGTAAGACACGACTAACTAAAAGAGAAATCGATACTATCCGACGCAATACGTGATCGGGCTTACTACCACCACCTAGCGGACGTCAAATCTTTTAGGTAAAAACTCTATTCTGCGACGCTCACTTCCTCATTCCCTCTCACACATTCCTTGCTCGACCTCTTCTCAATGCGCTTCACCGATTCATTTGTTTTTTCCTTTTTTTTTATGAAAAGAGGCTGATTCGATGATTCAATTTGAAATCAAAAATTATTCGATCTGCCCATTCCTAGCGTTACTTGACTGATTAAAAATTACTTTTCAGGCAAAATCATTCACTCGATGGTTGCACATCTGGACGCTGTCACGTGCTTGACTGTTGATCCAAATGGGTTGTATTTGCTGTCTGGAAGTAAGTGGTCTTAGGACTGAGTATTGTATTGCACTTGCGGGTGTGAGAGTTTTGGGTTTTTTTCCTTCTGTGAAGGTTAGTTGAAGGCTGTGTACGTTATCGATCGACCGATATTGATTTTTAAACCGATACGATTAGTAAATATTATAATCGGTCAATTTCAAGTGAAGAAGTATTCCATGCAAGCCCTCCTTTGGCACTCTCCCCCATTTCGACAGGCCCCAGGGCATCAAGATTTCATAACTTTAGAAATATTTTGGGGGGGTTGTGTTCATGTCTCAATTTATGCTTCCGAGTCTTTGTAAATGCCTGGCTAAAGCTTTAAACCTAGTTCCCAACTTGAGTGAAATTGAAGAATATATTCATAACACATTTGAAACCACAGCCAATTCTCGTGCCAACTATGCAATCGCTCAGTTTAAAACTACTTCCATAAATGGAATATGTCGGAGAATTAATTCATAATTTTTTGTCGCATAGTTAGAAACTTTTCAACCTGGCTTAAAATCCAATCCAGGTTTAACGATTTATTATAGTCGTGCGCATGAGTCTGTCTAAATGCAGCAGTACATGACTGACAGATAATATATTCATGGTGCAGGTCACGACTGCTCCGTCAGGTTGTGGAATTTTGATAGTAAGACATGCGTGCAAGAAATCACTTGCCATCGAAAAAAATTCGACGAATCAATCAACGCGGTTGCTTTCCATCAATCTGCCTCGTACATCGCTAGTGGAGGATCTGACGCGTTAGCAAAAGTTTTTATATGAAGAATCTGTTCACCGTTGCCGTATTTGGAAATAGAGAACGACTAGTATTGAATTTTTCCACGCCGATACCATAAATCAGCCCTTTCACTTGGCTGCAGGCCGAAAATCAAAAATTCATGAATATCATGAATTGAGGGTGGTATTCTATATTGACTTCCTTACTTGGTTAACAACTGATACCGATCGTTGAAAATTTACGAATATCAACCCTTGATTGCGGTCTTTTTGCCGTTTATCGGCTGATCTTGATTGAGGCCGATATCCAATATTGACATCTTCACTTGACTAACGACCGATAATTTCAAAATATATGATTATCGGCCAGGCGATAATCGTTTGACCGTTAATTTGAATTAGAGCCCGCCCGATATCGTCATTTTTGATGGCTAGACCAAAAACGCCGATATTATTTTATGGGATCTTGAATAGGGCTAGAGGTCGCAGCCTTCATAAATACCACCAAATGAATCGGTTTGCTTTGCCTCCAGTTCTCCCCCATACAACTATATTGACAATAAAAAGTTGGTTACATAGGACTAGACGATAAATATGCGGTTAGTTGTTCCATCTAACACAATTTGGACCGTCTACTTTGGTTTCTATATTTATCCGAATGAGTGGAGCTCCGAAAGCTTGTAAATCATATTCCATTAAACTGGACTTGATGTTAAATCTGTGGTGACTTATTCTATCTATTACTGTTTGGATCGTCCGCCGTCGTCTCCACTATTTTTGCGTATCATGAATCCATATGAAAAGTCTTGCAATAAACCTTTGTGTGACCGGACTGCAATATCAATCTGTAACATTTGATGCTGCTGATTAGTCTTTTGATTTCCATAATCTGCTACTAATCCCTGCATTTCTAATCCAATCGTCCCCAAACCCACGGGGAGTGGAGCGTGGGTCGATTCGAATCGATCCAACTCACAAAAACGCGAGCGTTCTTACGTGGCTCACGTGTGGGATACCGTCTCACACTCATGTGGGTCAGGTATGGCTTGAATAAGGCCGTAAATGGCCCAAGCAGGGTCACGTGTATACTCGTCAGTGCTGTGTTTTCATGCCCTTTGTGACACACGGGAAAGTCACGGCCGAACGTAACCGTAGACCGAACGTGATATTCTGATTGGGTTGGGCCTAATTTGAAAAAAATATTGAGTATATATTAGTTCTGTGTATTTTTCTTTCGTTTGGAAATTCTCTTCCTCAGACTGTAGACGTCAGACGGGGCGTACAGCAGCGACTGCTTGGTGATCTCGTCCAGATTCTTCAGACCATGTCGCTCCACTGTGCAGCGTCTTCTACACCGCCCATGAGTTAATAACATGGTCTGCGGGTTGCTACTGTGCGCCACACTCGCATGCCGCTTGGGGCGCAAGATCTCAATTGTGAAGGGACAAATTTCATCCGTTGGCATGAATAATTATTTGCTTATCCGGATCGAAACAACTATCTCTTCATTCTTTATCTTCTTTGTGTATTATGTATAGAAAACGTGACCGTTTTCAAGTAGTTCTCATCATATCAATTTCTACTTGGGGGTCACTTCGTTCTTAATATATAATGCTGGCTCACAGTTATGTGTGGCAGTGGTAATATTGCTCGGATGTCGTCTATTTTTGTTTGGCATTGTTGTTATTCTTCGGAGTAGACGTCGGCGACGCCACATAGCAACCACTGTTTGGTCGCCTCGTGTAGGTTCTTCATTGGGAGGCCTGTAGGCTACATTGTACATGAATGGACGACATAGTCTACTGTTTGCTCCCCTACACCAGTCAAATTTGTTCGTTTGATATTATAATTATTTCTTCGGACTTGACGTGAAAGCAGCTGCTGTTCGGTGGCATCTGGCGTCGCTGATCGGAAGCTCCGGGCTCTCTACATGCTGTTTCGCCGGGAATGAAGGACTTTACCCCGGCACCTCATAGCAAAAGACCGCGCACCTACATTGATAAGGCGTGTGTTACCTTAATAGGGCTGTATGTGAATCTGGGATATCTATTCAGTCGTGCTTATTAACCGCCAGACATCGACCTTCGTACTTTAGCATGGCATACATGACCTTAGTAGGGTCGAAAACTCTACAAATCCAAAACAGCTATTCCCGAGTGTGGCCAGCGAGCCAAATTGTTTACCCACCTGTCTGGAGTAGCCTATCAATTCAAGGCTGTCTCATTGTATACGTAATCTGAACTGTAGTAAAGTTAATAAATTCTACCGCAATTTTTGTTTTGTTACCAAGCTCTGTTGAGGGACCTGATTGATTTCAATGTCGGCCCGCAAAGGCTGAGACGCGTAGCCACGCATATGCGCAACCCAACAAGGTGCGCCACGCAGAATCGCAGCCACGTTTCGTACCGGGCGACGGGTGGAATGACAGGGAGTGGTGTCAGACATATAGGCCTGTCAGCCAATCATCTGCGTGCGAATAGATTATGATTTAACGCAGTCGGTACGGCCGTGCCATACGTGGGCCGAACGTTACTGATTGGGACGTTGAAGCTTCTTTCATACGTTTAGTCTTTCTTCGAACTAGACTAACGTCAGGGCAGCCACTGTTTATTTGGTGGCCTCGTCCGAGTTCTTCAGACCAGTCACTGCATTGAGTGGTTGATACATCGCACATGAATGGATGACAAGGTCTGCGGTTTGCTCCTCTGCATCACACTCGCATTCCCCACTTGGTGCAAGACCCTACTTGTGAAGGGACGAAGCTGAACACACCCTTATATATCAACATCACCATTCAAAATTAACGATCGTCTCTAAGCGGCAGTGAAATAAATTCTATACGACCTCGTATTATTGCTAATATTATCCTCTCGATCAAACAATATTGTTTGTCTTTCTATGATATAGGCCTACTAATTTTCAACAATCTCGATGAAGTAGCGCCGAATTGCCTACTGCTATAGTCTTAGCACTTAGCTTGTGTCAACGGGTATAAAGTGGGAAGGACAAATAATGTTGATATATTGCCTTGCTAATAACGCAGTATAATAGTTCTATCTACGGCGTGACCTCCAAGCATGAATTAACTAAGCAAAGGATATTTTAGATTAACGATAGTCATCGATTAAAATCTCAGATTAACGATATTCATTGATTAAAATCTCAGATTAACGGTAATCGCCGATTAAAATTTGGATTAACTTCTTTTGTTTGGCATTTTTTGTTATCACTTCTGACTTGACGTCAGGACAGTCACAGACACAGATTCTTCAGACCAGTCACTCCAATGAGTGGCTTGTAGCCTACATTGTACAGTATAATGAATGACACAGTCTGCAGTTTGCTCCTCTGCTACACCACACTCGCACTCTGTCACTAATTTTGCATCATGCTCGTTGGTGCAGTGAAAAATATTTATTCCATCTTCACCTGATGAAGGAGCGGAGCTCCGAAAGCTTGTAAATGCTTAAAGGTTTTAACTCTCAATTACCCGCCTGGACGTTACGTCTGTGGTGAAGCTTCTTTACGACCTGTCATCGGTTATTGCTCTGTATTCTTTTATTGTGTAGATATTAGTTGTGAATGTTTTAATTCTCAATTAACCAAGACGTTAAATCTGTGGTGTATCATCTTCTTTACGATAGCACATTGCGTTATAAATATACGTGCTATACAAATTTACCCGAAAATCTATTCTAGAATATCGAGAAAGCATTCCAACGATTGTGTACAATGCAAACATATATGAGAGCAAATAATACAAGTGTTGGTACCAATGCGTCATCGTCTATATTGTGTTTTATAGGGAATACTTGTATTGCCTATAGGCCTACTCCATGGCGTTCCAATCAATTTTTATTGTTTGAATGAATGTTAGTTGTTCATACATTACTGTTTAGGGATATGATACAATATTGTAACCTCTACATCCTTAAGTTATAGAGGAGCGGATGACGGACGGGCAAAATAATAATAGTCACTCTCGGAATTAATGTTCACTTTGTCCGCATTCTGATCGGGAGGTTGCGAGTTCGATTTCCGACCGAGTCAAATCGAAGAATTTAAAATTGGTATCCGTTCCTTCCCTGCCTGGCAGTCGGTATCGGGGAAGTGCCGAGAGCTGTGATCCGGGCTATAAACCGGAAGGCTATAGAAGCTTTAGGTGATATTTTAAATGAACAATGTACCCTAATGTTCGTAAATACAAATCGTTCCACATGGGCTGCTATGAGGCCCTTACCCGTCCTGCATAGACTATCCAATTATCGCTCGGGAAAGCAATTACTCCCTCGCCGTGTAGGACTAGTAGGCGTCTGCACTATTCTATTACCGAGCAGGTCGTTCGAAAAGGGAATTTCTACATATCTGCAAGTTTTGATGTATGGCCGCATGTAGTTAGGGTTGGATTCAATATATAAGGTGTCCATAGGGCTAGACCGATTGTAGGCCTATACTTTTGCGTTTGTTGGTTTCGGCTGTTAGTTAAGTGAGGAATCTTGATGCATATTGTGGCCGTAGAGGTTAGAGTTTTATTCAATACCTATTCCTCTTATATTATTAGGGTTCAACCGATTATCGAGGACGATATTTCTATTTTTGCGACAGTATCGGCTTTTAGTCAAACTAGGAAGGCAATATTGGATATCGGCCTCAATGAATTAGCTGTTATAAGTTGGCCGAGTGGATTAGACTGTCCGCCTTCTGATCGGGAGTTTGCGGGTTCGAGTCCCGACCGAGTCAAATAAAAAAATTGGTATCCGTTTCTTCCCTGCTTGGCAGTCGGTAACGGGGAAGTGCGGAGAGCCGTGATCCGGGCTCTAAGCCGGAAATATTGACACGTATACACTGAGCACCGACCTGGCGTAAATGACCTTTATAGGTACAGTAGTTGAAAACGCCATAAATTCCAAACAAATAAAAAATTAAAAATAAAGTAGCCGCTAATCAATCAAAAGACGATAATCTAGGCCGATATTCATGAATTTTCGATTAATATTATCAGCAATTAGTCAGTCGAAATGCCCGATTATCGTATCGGTCTTGAAAGCATCAATATCGGTTGATCTCTAATCCCTGTCTAACCTGTTCAGTGGTTATTGCATTGCATACAGAACTGTGTTTTGATAGGGTTGTTGCACAATTATTGTTAGCTCAATAGTTAATAATCAACAACTTGTGAGAACGTTTTCTCTTTTTGTCAAAACTCAAAACCAATCGCTTGTGTAATTCAGATACAGATGGTGTAATGGCTGTTGGCTGTTGACTGCGGTATGACAGAGGCGGTACAGTGGCGGATGCAGTGAGAGGGAGAGGGGGTAACAGATATAGACAG
Source organism: Botrylloides violaceus (assembly GCA_030412335.1). Taxonomy (NCBI): domain Eukaryota; kingdom Metazoa; phylum Chordata; class Ascidiacea; order Stolidobranchia; family Styelidae; genus Botrylloides; species Botrylloides violaceus. The sequence continues at coordinate 2,752,182 of JASFYC010000320.1, forward strand.
TGTTAACTATATACTGAATATGCGTACGATTTGTCTACGGCAGTATGGGTTCCAGGAGGTACTTTTCTTGTATACTGCAGCGCGCTACTGTTCAACGTATAACATAAAGTCATCTACTTAACACTGTCACGTATTTTCAGAAAACAAGGTTCATGACTGTGGTATAAAAATATACAAGGCAAATTGCGAATTGGAATATTTTTTTAAGTGAAGGTTTAGAAGGGATTCGGATCTGAAAAGTTTACTACACAAGCATGCATTTCTTCTATGGTGCGTTGACACTCCTTGTCGCTACCGTTGTAGTAGTCGACAGCCAGACTATCACAGGTAAGTTTTTCATATTTATAGTTTCCACTACTGTTTAAAGCCCAGTTATCGAAAAAGGGCATGTTTATCGTCGTGTCCATAAGTTCGCGTCTACGCTGATGTCTAGCCCGAATGAAGCTATATAGGCCATCCAAGGCCAGCCGAAGGTATAGTTTTAGCGTCGCGCCCAGCGTCCGTACGTGGCCCGCGTGTGGGGTTGCCAAGGCTTGCGCATGGAATGTCACGCGTTATAAGGGCCACACATGGCCTTGTTAGGGAAATACCTGGCCCATGTACATCTTTACCACAGACGGCCCATGCCGTCTCGCATTCACGCGGGCCAGCTATGGCCTGAGTAGGGCCGTAAATGGCCCAAACACGGCAACGTGTACACGAGTCAGTGTTGCGTTTGCATACCCTCAACCACACACGGGCCACCAAAGGCTACGAGAAATTGCAGCCTCGCGCAATATGCGGGCCGTACGTAGATTTCTGATTGGAGTAAGATTCTAATCGGTAATGCGGGGCTGTTAGACTTTAAAATTGGCACCCATTCTGTCTGTAGCTTATTTGGCAGTCAGTATCTGAGGGTCTTGATAGTGTTCCGAGCTATAAACCAGAAGTATCGACACGCGTACTAGACATTACCTTAGTAGGGTTGAGAACGGCCTAAGTCAAAAACAACCAACACATAGCCGTGTTTGTAAATTCTTTGATATATTCCAGTTTCAATTCTAGTTCAATTTAACGAAGCTAGACACACTGTACTATGACTATGAGTTGAAAGGGTGTATACGTGGAATAAGCTATAGAATCAAATGGTATCCATTTATCAATTCCGTCCTGGCATTGCGCTTTACAAACGAAACATCATTACAATTCTTGCTTATGCATGTCACCCATCAATTCAGAGAGAAAGTGAGAGAGAGAGAGGGGGGAGAGAGAGCTGTTATAACACCATTTCCTTTGCTTAGTTTTTGACACTGTTTTCAATGATCGCAAGCAGTTCATCAACTTTCGGGATTCTTCCGCTTTCAAGCTTTGACCATAACATGGTGTCGTTCATCGTGATTTCAAAGGCACCCGTTGAAAGTAGTTGAGTTTCCACAGCTTTGCAGAGAAAATACGTCATAAGTGTTGCGTATACAACGTTATTAATTGCCCAAGTGTAAATTTTCGGGGTGCTCAGTCCCATTTTTTCGAAAGGATTTAATTTTGTTAGTATTAATATGATAAAAATGAATTTAGTGATGTAAATGATAGATGCTATGCACTGATTGATGTCTGGTGGAGGGTACGTTTCTTCTTCAATCTTGATAGCTGGAAATTTTTCGACTATGATATCAGCGAATTCCACTGTAGCGCTGTTGTAACCTCAAGAGGTACACACTCGAAACTTCAGCAAATAAGTCTTCGTATCTTGTGGTTTCAAATTCTCCTTTCCGTACGCAGCAGCGCTCATGTATGCCACAAAGCATAATGCCAGAAGGTGTACAGCACCTAAACGTCTCATTTTATGCTGTTATAAACGTCTAGTTCCGTAAAACGTCTGAAAAAAAAGCCGTGATTGTAATAGTGATCGGGCCTATAAACCGGAAGTATTGAGCATCGACCTGGCGTACATGGCCTTAGTAGGAGAAAAACGCCATAAATTTCAAATAATAAAAAAATTAATAAAATAAAAAGACTGGTTATAAATGTTTGTTGTATTTATAAGAATCTCTCGAAGGCGAGGGCGTTCTGTATATCTGTGGAGAGCGAAACTTGTAAAAAATTGAAATATGGTCAATTTCATTTTCTTTTTTACAAATCTGAAATGTGGCATTTGTACAAGTACTCACGAGACACCAGACAGCAGACGCTGCCTTCAAAATTGTTCTCTCGAGAAATCATTTTCCTTTGGGATCGTAAAATTGCCATGCAACTTCTGTCTATTAGTGCCCCAACTGCCTCACATACCACGCAGTATAGGCTACTCTGGCTCATCAATTTTGTACGAAGTCGGTACTGTGTTTGATATTTCAGAGTTAAACAATACCGTAGCCTAAAACTCAAATCACATTGGCTGTTGAAGTGGTTCACAGTGTCGCAAATGTACACTCGTGACCGATATTGCAATGTTTGTCCATGGTGACTAAGCTGCCTATACTGACTACAAACACGCCCTAATCACGAATCGGTAAATATTCATGCTCAAAGAATGCAGCGGGGGATATTCACACGCAAACACGAGAGATTAATCATAATTCAAATCTCTACGGAATCACAAATGAGATTATCAGACCTTCGTCAAGTTTTCGAATTCGCACCACGTGACGTTGCATGTATCGTCGCATGTATGACGTGACACTATATAATCATCATTTGCTAAAATGATGAAACAAAGCACGGTGAGGGTTGTTATAGTAATCCGGCCTAAAATATCGACACGCTTACTAAGCATTGATCTGGCATATATTACCTTAGTAGGGTTGAATACGCCGCCCCGTGGCGCCTATTAAGCGAAACACAGATCCAATATGGCGTCAACGAAACGCATTGGCCTGACGTATGTGACCTTACCAGGGTTAAAACGGTAGTAAACAACCGAAAATGACTGAGCAGCATTGCTAAATAATGTTCTAGTTTCAGAATATAGCGGAGCTGATGACCGAAAATCAATAGATATCGTGAAGATATTTGGTTCAGCCTTGGTTTATTGAGAATTAAAACATTCACAAGCTTTTGGAGCTCCATTCCTTCAAACTCCAAAACATCAATCACTTGCATGCGGGAGTCTAATGCCACGTGTAGGCCTATCCCGTACGTTCGGAATTCATTTATCGTAATTTATGGTGGCAAGACGTATCGCAGTTTATTTTCGGCAGTCTGCCCGGCCGGCCGGACATACCTTACCGTTATAAATACTTCTTTGATCAAAAAAACATTGATGTGTACCTTATTGTTTCATGGTTTACATTTAAACATGCTGGCCTGTAGGCTTACCTCAAGCATATTTGTTTGAGCTTCATAAACATTGTTGGCCTATGATAGCGTGTTATATTACCTATTGCAGCAGGCGCAACGATTGCTATGACATTAGCCTGTGTTACCTAAATTTGTGTGTATCAATAATAATAACTATAAGTTTGCAACCGTTATCTCAGCCGATGCAGAACTTTGCCCTCGGCCACACATTCTTTTGATGCTCTAGTTGGTTTAATTAGCCTATGTTGCTAGTCGGTTCGACATAGGCCTATTTAAAGTCGAGCTACAGTAGCCTTAACCCGTAAATAACCTGACCTGGCACGTAGAAACTCGTAGATATGATATTGAGTATAAAAGTCTATTACAAGACTGACGCGATGATCGACCTTTTCGCGTGACTGACGGTATCGGGCAAATGCGGAGAGTCGTGGTTGTAATAGTGATCCGGGCTGTAAACTGGAAGTATTGACACGTTTACCGTTAGCATTGACCTGGCGTAAATGACCTAAGTAGTTGAAAACGCCATAAATTCCAAATGAGCAATCAAACAGCGTGACTGACGGCGGACATCGTTAATCGAAATTTCATGGATAGCGGCTTCAATAAACAGTCGATTATCGTCTTTTGGTCAATTATCGTCTGAATATTGAGGCCTATAAATCCAACTTCTTGACTTGATTAACGGTTGCTTAATCGCAACAAATACGAATATCAGCCTCAAATCAGTCAAGGCGATAAATCGCTCACAAGCTCTATACCCAACACAGATCGCTAACTCTTGGTACACCCTCGTCCTTGATATTGAAGATATGTTGTAAATCCTATGGTTTTGTATATGTATATTGTTACACGTGTCGTACGATTTTGTTATCAACAAGGTGCTTCAACTATCTGTTGTTTACATAAACACTTGTTGCTGCTCTAGTACGACTTGATCAAGAGTGCTCAAATGTACTAACTCTTGATGCAAAATCGTGACATCCGGGAGGACTCAGTAGTAGGCCAACCTATGAAACAGGTAGCCTAATTGACAAGGACAAGCGCGAATATACACCGGATGATAGATAAAATATTATTACACGTATGATGAAGGAGCGGAGCTTTGTTTTAAATAAAGTATGGCTTAATGATATCAAATACCAATGGCGTAAAAGCGAAAATAAATTGGAATTTTAGATTAAGTATTCATCTTTTCGTTTGGCGTTTTCTTTTCTTCGGACTGTAGGCTAGACTTAACCGAAATGCTGTCACTGATAGGTTTTTCAGACCAGTCAATACAATGGCTGGTCTGTATATTTCACAAGAATGAAATTAAATAACAATGGCATAAAAAAAGCAAATTTACATACAACGCGGAATGTCCAAACATGTAACCGCAGTAGCCTAATAGCCAACGTATGTCGTCGCAATGCTATAGAGGCCTATAGCCTATTATTTCGAGGTTTTTTACGGTTGGCCCACTTCCTCTTATATAGTAGTCCTTGTTCACAGAATTCAATTTGTTTTACAGGAGAAATATTTGCTGCGTCCGGAGGAGGTATGTACTACATGTATGTCTATCAGAATATGGCTTTATTGTCCTCAGTTTCATCGCGTGGTTTACCCAATCACGGTGCTTGTGCAAAAAATTTAAATTCCTACTATATTGGAGTTACAAATTTATTTTCCGTTACTTGAACTGCACTAAGACAAATTTTTCTTTCGCAAAATCACGGTTCAAATCGAATGTTTTGCGCTACGCCAAAGCGGCCAATACGGAGAAGCTTCTACTATTCCGCTTCAGTGAGCTCAGTGCAAATAGTCTGTTCGGTCAACTGCCGCTTGACCTATACGTCTCTGCGCTTTATCAGACTAGGCCTACCTCTCAAATTGTATCAATTTCAGGAGACTTGGATACCACAACAGATTCTGGTAAGTAGAAGCTACGGTCTGCAAAGGGCATTTGTTTGTTACGGCGCAGAGTGACTCCATACGCCGTAGACTTGAGGTTAATGCTCACCGTTAGTGGTCGCTGTGCGAGCTAAGTGCTCCTTGAATTCGCGCCAACTGGCTGACGACTGCGATGCGGTTGGGCGTAGAAGCGGTTGGGCATCGGTAATTCGTGAATGGAAGTCAGACTGTTCCTTATTAACAGAGGAGGATTCGATTTGTTGAAACTAGACCTATTGGTTAGGCGGAGTTTGGACGAGGAGAAAACGCGTTTCATTGATTTCTTGTGCAAATGCATGGGCCACTAAATAATGAACCAAGTGCAAGCGGGCTTTGGATACTAAACGGCGGCCCCAGGGGACTCAAGGAATACAAAAATTGTCAAAGAGTCGCCAAACTTATAGCCAGGGCACTGTTCTCATCGCGTCGCAAGATTATCAGTAACTCTTTTGAAATATTTAGGAGGTTCGGAAGTAATTCCGACTTGTGCGTTTGGTCCGCCGTTTAGTTCGAACCGATAAAGTGATACGTAAGATCTAACTTATTTTAGTGGATGTTACAACTGTCTGGGATTTTTCGGGAGATACGACGACGCCAGATGAAGACTTAACTACAGCAGGTAGGTGGAGAATTACTGTTTGCGTGTGTTGTAATCCGACCTCGCCATTTTCATGCAATATCAGATTGTAATAATGCGTTTATTACAATATTCCATCTTCCCCTGCAAGAATGCTAATATTAGGAGGCGATAATTCCGACTTGTGCGTTTGGTCCGCCGTTTAGTTCGAACCGATAAAGTGATACGTAAGATCTAACTTATTTTAGTGGATGTTACAACTGTCTGGGATTTTTCGGGAGATACGACGACGCCAGATGAAGACTTAACTACAGCAGGTAGGTGGAGAATTACTGTTTGCGTGTGTTGTAATCCGACCTCGCCATTTTCATGCAATATCAGATTGTAATAATGCGTTTATTACAATATTCCATCTTCCCCTGCAAGAATGGGGCTCTGAGAGCTTACGAATTTCATTTCAATAAACTTGATTGGACGTTAAATCTGTGATGAGTTATTATACCGGTATTTATTTCCGTTTTTTAGAAACCACAACTTATGAAACAACCAGCCTTATAGGTAAGTACAGAGATAATGCATGAGCGATTTATTAATAAACCTGTTCTCCCGACCTACCGGTTCCTACACAGAAACGACGACTGGAGCTCAAGCAGATAATACGACTGAATCGGTCACAGAAACGACGACTGAAGCTCAAGCAGATAATACGACTGCATTGGTCACAGAAACGACGACTGAAGCTCAAGCAGATAATACGACTGCATTGGTCACAGAAACGACGACTGAAGCTCAAGCAGATAATACGACTGAATCGGTCACAGAAACGACGACTGAAGCTCAAGCAGATAATACGACTGCATTGGTCACAGAAACGACGACTGAAGCTCAAGCAGATAATACGACTGCATTGGTCACAGAAACGACGACGGGAGCTCAAGCAGATAATACGACTGAATTAGTCACAGACACGACGACTGAATCGGTCACAGAAACGACGACTGAGGCTGAAACAGACACGACGACCGAATCGGTCCAGAAACGACGACTGAGGCTGAAACAGACACGACGACCGAATCGGTCACAGAAACGACGACTGAGGCTGAAACAGACACGACGACCGAATCGGTCACAGAAACGACGACTGAGGCTGAAACAGACACGACGACCGAATCGGTCACAGAAACGACGACTGAGGCTGAAACAGACACGACGACCGAATCGGTCACAGAAACGACGACTGAGGCTGAAACAGACACGACGACCGAATCGGTCACAGAAACGACGACTGAGGCTGAAACAGACACGACGACCGAATCGGTCACAGAAACGACGACTGAGGCTGAAACAGACACGACGACCGAATCGGTCACAGAAACGACGACTGAGGCTGAAACAGACACGACGACCGAATCGGTCACAGAAACGACGACTGAGGCTGAAACAGACACGACGACTGAATCGGTCACAGAAACGACGACTGAGGCTGAAACAGACACGACGACCGAATCGGACATCACAGGTAAATTATCTTAACTTACAATATACCACACCCTTACTGGCATGGGTTAATAAATATTGTCTTAATCTTTAAGACACTCTTTCTTTCTCATTGACGATTTCATCTCCTACTTTGCCATACTAAACATTTTGGTAATTGAATGTACAAGCCGAGTGTCATAAGATGAGTCTTTGTAGCGATTGTTACGTGGTTGCATTAGTACCTAAAGTTGCTTTTTTTGGTACTGTAGTCCGATATTGTTATCTGGTTTTATCTGTCCCTAAATTCTTCTTTTTTAGTACTTTAGACTAATCCTGCTATTTTGTTATCACTAGCCCCTCAGCATAGCTTTGTTAAATATTTTGTGAAAATCTCGTTCGTTATTGCTTTGGTCTCAAGTTCCAAAATCTGTCGCAATCCGGGTTGAACCGTAACGTTTGAAAAGCCTACGTAGTAAGTCTAGAAACCCTATAAGTTTGCCTGTTTTTTCAGGGTGTCCTGAATGTGTGCATCCCAACTCAAACTGTTCTGTGCCTAGCAAAGGATGTGTATGTGACTTTGGATTTGTTGGAGTAAACGGTGGAATTGAACCGCCTTGTAGAGGTATTTTTTATATTGTAAGCGAAGGCGGTAATGCACGACGATGTTGTAGCCTGTTGAGAATGAGATCCTGATTCGATATGGAGCTGTACCTTTGTAAATCAAAAGTGAATTTTAGAACTGAATTATGCAAACTAGTCCTTCACACGACCTAAATTCAAATCCCATTTGATAGCTTTAATCACGATTCCAAATTGCCATCGCATCGATTCGAATTTTTTGTAATTCAAAATATTCAATACTCCCATCCGTAGATGTTGCTCCACGCCTAGGGACAACAGCAGAGATGTTTGTTGGCCTCATCCAGGTTCTTCAGACCAGTCACTCCATTCAGTACCCTGTACATTGCACAGGAATGGATGAAATAGCCTGTGGTTTGCTTCTCTGCACCGCAATTGCATGCCACGCCGTCGCACGACCAGACTCGTCTAAGGACGAGCTGAAGCAACCCACCCTTGTTCAGAGTCGATTTAGATACGTTCATGGCAGATTAAAGTCGCGCGCCCGTCACTTCGTGAGACTGGGGGTCGAATGCCGGGCTCTTTACGTCATACCAGCGGGGTAGAGAAATGGTGATTTATGACGCCTTCTTGCGGATAGTTGAAATTTAATAGGAAACATTTCTTTACAGAGCCTTTCTGTAATGAGACTTGCATAGGAGCAGGTCAAATTTGTAACGGTACAAATGATTGCGTATGCGATATTGATGAAAATTACGAGGAAGGTGATGGAGTCTGTACAAAAGGTATACGTACTAGTGTTTCGACTTTCCGCCTTCCTTCTAAGATACGGTTCCTACAAAATTATGAGATTCTGACATCAGCTTCGTGGTATAGTGGTTGGTCGTCAGCTGAAAGCCACTAGCTCCCGAATCATAAGTTGGGTTGGCCGAGTGCATTGACTATCTGTCTTCCGATCGGAAGGTTCCAGATTCGATCGAGTCAAACCAAAGACTTTAACATTGCTTGGCAGTCAGCATCGGAGGAGTGTCTTGGGTTGTGATTCGGGCCATAAACCGGAAGTATCCACTTGCGTACCAATCATTCACTAGGCGTACATTACCTTAGTAGGGTTGGAAATGCCATTCAATTAAAGACAACAACATTTCAAAGATTTTCAGTCCCAACCCAATTAGAGATCAAAGGTCAGGTCTGAGAATGAGGGTCCTGAGACATTTTAAAGTCACGTCGAATTACCAAAGTCTTGAAAAATTCGAGTCATCAAAGTTCCTAAATCTGAGTGTTTGAAACCTTGAAATTCGAGTCACAAATTACATCGAGTCACGAAGTCTTGAAAAATTCGAGTCATCAAAGTTCCTAAATCTGAGTGTTTGAAACCTTGAAAGATTCGAGTCACCAACGTCTTTATGTTCGGGCTAAGTCGTAGTGTTTCAAAACTATAAAGATTCGAGTCTTAAACCGGTTAGGGGGAATACTACAAAAATTTTCTCAGTTTACTGTAGCAAAGAATTGAAGAAGCACCTCGTGTGTACTAATGTAGATACCTTTGTGCTTTACAGTTTGTCCGTCGGAATGTGGAGCGAACAGCAAATGTCAAAGTGCTGATGTTGGATGCATTTGTAATCTTGGGTTCTCATCAACTGGGAATGAAACAGCTTGTGCTGGTCAGTCTGTTGTTAAGCTTTATCCTGTCACGCGGAGGAGGGTTATTGTGTGTGATATTGCTACGAACTCATAAAAATTAGGGGTCGACCGATTTATCGTCCTGGCCGATTATATTTTGTACAGATCACCACAGATTTAGCGTTCAGCCTTAGTTTATTGAGAATTAAAACATTCACTAGCTTTCGGAGCTCCGCTCCTTCATCAGGTGAAGATGTATTGTATTGTATTGTACTTTTGTGATTATCAATATCGGGCAGTTAGTAGAGTATGGAAGTCCGATATGGATGTCGGCTTCACTAATCAGCCGATAATCGGCAAAAATTTGATAATTTAATCGAGGCCAATATTTGTATATTTCCGATTATCGGAAAAATCGTTGTTAATGAAAAGTTCAGATGAACTGTTAGATGGCCTACTTTAGAGTAGGCCATGACTGTTATATAAATAATAAACCAATTAAACAATATATTCTTACCAAAATTCAGATATTAACGAATGTGACAGGGAAATTGCTGAAATCTGTCCTGGGAGTGCACAAAGTGTTGAATGCGTCAATACTGAAGGTTCATACACTTGTAAATGCAAAGACAACTATTACTACGACACTGAGACGAAGTCATGCGAACTATGTAAGTGATGTAGTGTTAATATTGTTGGCATTTCCTATTAAGCACTGTATTGTAGATCAAGTCATTAAATCAAAACTTTTGATATGAAAAATGGGGGAACCGATATTGGACAATCCAAATAGTGATTTAACCTCCGGTCCAGTTTATTGGAACATCATTCGCGAGCTTTCGGGACTCCACCACACTATTGTAATAGATAAGAATAAGTCACCACCGTTTTGATAGCCTTCTGATTCCTTCAGTGCCTTTTTGTCTAGTCATGCTTGGATGTATATCATGTGAGTCATGTTTAAATGCAGAAAAAATCAAATACGGTCAAAAATAAATTGTGCCCTTTTCTTTCTTACTGTACTGACGTGCGCTAGTTGGAAAGAATTGAGGATTTATCTATATTCATCTCTTTGTTTTAAAATTCAGCTACCTGCGATGCTGAGGCTATTTCCAATTGTCCGGAAAACAGTGTTTGTAAAGATGGTCCTCCTGTCGAATGCATATGTAATGTTGGATATGAAAAGACAAACGATGGAAAATGCCAAGGTTTGTCAAACATGGTAGATTAAGTGGCTACTTTTCCGTGAAATCGGAAGCGTGAAAATTTTACCACTTCCAAAGCAATACAGCTTGAATGCCTATCTACACATTTTTTTGTTACTTCCGTGAAATCAGTTGCCTCGCAAGTCGTAACGCATCCAATTTTCAAATGATTTGACGTCGAAATAACTACTTATACAGTAGGCCTATTTACGTCTGCTAACTTGGTATATCATTTATTGTCGCGCATAATAAGGTGTGCGTGACCCGGTCGATTATCGTGACTTCTTCGTTTGAAGCAGAAGCGACCACTTCCACATGCCAGATTACGATGCCTAATGCATCAAATGAAGGACGGAGCTGGGCTTCTTGTTATGTGGCATACATACTAACATTTACGGTGACTGCAAACTCTATTCGCTGGTCAACTGGGGATCAACCGATATCTGTTTTTTTTTCATGGTCGATACGATAATCGAAAAAATCATGATTATATATCGACTGCCTTACTCGACTAAAGATAATCGCAAATATTGGCCTTAGTAACCGGTGTGTCTCTACTAACGACATCATCAATGACGCCTACGAATCTTTTTCAGACATCGATGAATGTGTATTAAAAATAGAATGCTTTGGTGAAGAAGAGAGTTGTGCAAATACGGTGGGGTCATTCTCATGCGGATGTATAGATGGATATTATCGTGATAACGAAAACAGTGAATGTGTCGAGGGTAAGAGACGGTCTTCTATATGCAATCTCACCATTTTCGTAGCCAAAGGCGTAGGGTCTACTCTGTGTATATATCTGTGTGACTACATGCGGCATGGTATAGATCCATATCTAGGAAACTTTCCTCAACTTTTACAAATTTTACAAATTTTACTGGGCTAATTTTCCTAAAGCAGAGGGGGTTCTCTAATGTCTGTGCGCTAAAGGAGTGTCTTTTCTACATTTAAAGTACAGCTTGCGTGATACAATGTTGTGTTTTTTTAGTCACATGCTCCGAAACAACTGTATCGTGTATGACTCTACCGGGACTTTGCTCTAGTGTGGGGAACACCGTAACCTTTCCGGAAACATTGGCTGGATACACTGCTATCACTAACGATTCGTGTGCGGAAGGCACAAGCAGTGGTAACTATATCTTAAGTCTCATAACACACCGGACGAGAACCGTTCAGCTGGCCGAGTGGGTTAGACTGTCCGCATTCTGATCGGGTGGTTGCGGGCTCGATTCCTGTCCGAGTCAAATCGAAGAATTTAAAATTGGTTGCCTTCCCTTCCCTGCTTGGCAGTCGGTATCGGGGAAGCGCGGAGATTCGTGGTTGTAATAGTGATCCGGGCTATAAACTGGAAGTATTGACACGTATACCGTTAGCATTGACCTGGCGTAAATGACCTTAGTAGTTGAAAACGCCATAAATTTCAAACAAACAAACATCGAATGAGAGTGGAAAACTACGAGAGAGTAATTTTTAAGTCACGTGATCATGAAATGTCAACAGTAGTAAGACTTTGTCGCTCTGACGTCACAACTTTTACGCTCATCGAGTCGATTGAGATGAGTCCACGCTAGACGGGGCAAATCTTGTTTTGTTCATTTTAATAAAGTATTCCGTTTTCAGCTGGTTTTCCTTTGGGAACTCGACCGTGTTCACTTAATGGGCAGTGGGGAACCCCAACTTGGCTATCTTCTTGTGATACATCATTGCAGGTACAGATCATTCTAGTTTTTAATCCAAGATTAACTTGAAACAAATATCATTAATCAAAGATTAACTTTAATCAGATATCCTTAATGCTAGATGAACTTTATCATTTATTTCATCAATTATAATTAATCATATCAGTAACATAAAAGGCTAAATTGAGGTGTATATCAAAAAATATATGTCACAAAATGAAATTCTGGGTAGTCTGCTTATAAGTCGATCGGAGTTCCAAAGGTATTCTACACTAGTGATGTAGTCCAATAAGAAATGTTGGCCATTTCCAGGATATTGCTGATGAGGAAGTCACCGATGAAAATATAGATGAAGTTTCAAATAATCTCGAAGTTCTTACGTCAAAGCCGGAGTCTCTCGATTCAGACGATATAGACTCGACTACTGCGGCGATTACGGAAGTAACTAAGGCAGAAAATATATCTGACTCGGTAAGTATCGTAGATTTGTAAATTGTAGGAGACGACCGATATCGCTCCGGCCGATTTTATCGAAGTCGATATTTGTATCCTTTTCACCGGTTCGGGAGGCCTCTAAGAAAAGGTGTGGGGTAACCAGCCGGGCCAGTTTTAATTTTGTATAAACTCGTTTTGAATACAGGTTGCCACCTCTGTTGTTACAACGATCGGTAACTTGATGGAGTCACCAAGCATTGAAGATGCCTCAGATAGCGGAGAGTGAGTTGAAATTCAAACTTCCTTCGTATGGCTTTCTTTGGTCCAGACGTCAGGGCTGCCCACTGTGTCATGGCCTCATCGAGGTTTTCGGACCAGTCACTCAGTTCGGTGGTTCGTACTGGACATGGTCTGGAGTTTGCTCCTCCTTATCAAAACCCAAGTCAAACTACCTCATCAATACATCATTATTCCTAATAATCTGCCGATCAGTTGGTTAGTTTTTTGTTTTCCTATTCGATTTGCTCATCTGTACGATTAACATTCCGTTTACTGAATATTGCAACAACAATTTTTTAGGTTGGTGACACAACTTAATGACGTAGCGAGGAAGGTGGAGTTGCCATCCACGTTTAAAAGAGCAGCTAGCGCTCCTACCTTCTCCGCTACAAGTGGAGACGTTGCAATTTTCGTACAAGAAGGTACATCTCATTAGATTTCAAGCACTAGGTGCCGCTATAGATTTCTAATCAAAATTGCCTTCTATTCTGGTCCTTATTGGACAAATTTTCGTAGTGCCTCGAAAATACCAAAAATTCAAACTCTTATGTTTTCTACAGGCACGACAGGATTTGGAGTGGCCGTTCTTCAAAGACCTGAAAATACCGGAGGTTTTCGATCCGATCAAATTGAGATAATTGAAGGACCACTTTCGTCCGGAGCAATCCGGGACAATGGAGATCGAGTAGTGGCATCTATTTATATGCCTGCGGAAGCAACCATGAAAGGTCATTAATTTCTTCTTTCGTGTGACTTTCAAGGGCAGTCGTACAGCCGCCACTGCTTGGTGGCCTCATACCAGACACTCCATCCAGTCACACCCTACTATAGTAATAGATAGAATAAGTTAGGGAGTGTGTGGATTAATAACCTCTCCTTCATCAGGCTCAGAAAACTTTTGAATTACATTCCAATAAACTGGACTAGACATTAAATCTTTGGCGACTTATTCTTTATATTACTATAGTAGGGTGGGATCGTCAGCCATGGGGCTTCTCTTTATCACTGCTAAATTAATTCTATTATTACAGGAACAAGATCATGGGTTATCGTGTATGGTAGCAATGTGTTGTTTCAAAGAAACGTTTCTAAAGAAGCCGCAGATCAACGAGACGACTTACTTTCAAGCGAAGCTGTCATTGCAGATGAAATGGTGTTGTCAGCGGTTGTTATGGATAAAAATATAACAGGGTTAAAAGAAGGCATATCGTACTCGGTGAGTCTACAAATTTGAATTATGGCTTAAGATGAAATACAAGGGCCCGATTATCGCCCCGCCAAATTGTCGAGACCCGTATTCGTATTTTTGCGATTATTGATATTGGCCGTTGGTGAGGGAGTCGATACTGGATATCAGCCTTAATAATTGACCACACAGCAATAATCGAGGCGTGAATTTTCAATTCTTTGTCGAACAAAACTTTAGAATTTCTTGAAACAGTTTATTCATATCCATATTAATGTTTAAAAGACTTTTCGTCAGGCTCTCATCAGTAAACATGTCAGAATAAATTTTGAATCAAAAATTGTAGCTAGGAGCAGTCTGGTAATATGACTTCACACCGAGTCAAATTGAAGACTTTAAAATTGGTATCCCTTCCTTCCCTGCTTGGCAGTCGGTATCGGAAAAGTGCGGAAAGTCGTGATTGTAATAGTAATCCGGGCTATAAGCCGTAAGTATTGACACGTATACCGTGATCATCGACCTGGCGTACATGACCTTAATAGGTGAAAAATGCCATAAATTCCAAATAAAAAATAATATCAGCTGATCTCTAGTTAGTAGGCCTACTAGGGATGCGCAAAATCGAATTTTTTTCGAATCGAATAGACAAGTGATCATTGTGTGACTGTAGTCTGACAAAAGCCTCATTAAAGAGGAGCCCTGTTGAAGATCATACATAATGTAATCGCCTTATTATATTTAGACTTCGAGAACATTACATCTTTAATTACATTTAATTTTTTAGCTACCAGTTTCTTATGGATTCGGTGAAGAGCCTGTATGTGCATTTTGGGTTGATACCGCGACCGAATGGGCAACTGGAGGATGCGATGTCAACGTTAGTACAACGAACGGGTCGCTGGTTTGCGATTGTGACCATCTAACAAGTTTTGCAGCACTCACGGTGAGAGAGTTATGAAATTTTTCCTTTTTTTTTTAAAATCAGGAATGTGGAAACGGTTATTCGTGATCCGCTTCCACTTGCACGTCTCCTACTGCCATTTTCGCATCCACTTCCAACAAAAAATTACGATCACCATAAATGGGTCAGGCACATCTTATTATGCATAACAATAAATGACGTACCAATAGTTTCACCCTATAAGAAGTTGCTGTAACTTAGTGAGCCCCACTTGTCAATCCAACCCCTTTGTGAACCCCCAAGTTATCCTCACCGTATTTTGGGGCGATAAAAAGGCTTTTACGTCATCCCCTACCCTTCAAATCCCCCCACCTCTAACACTCAACAGCTTCACCCTATAAAAATGTTGACGTAAATTTTGTGGGCCGCACTTTGGCCGGTCACACTTGTCAACCCCCAGTTCAATTACGTCATCTCTCTCCCCTTCTCTCTTCATCTCTCTCTCTTCTAAATACAATTTTGATGCTAGGAATCTCTCTTTTTCTCTCTCTCTCTCCTTCAAATCCTCCTTCTCCCGTTATCTTCATTGGTTACATTAAAGAGACCTTCATTCTATTTTTAGCGAGATGTACCTGGAGAAATCATAACTGATATTTATGCCTTGGATATAATCACTATTGTTGGCTGTTCGATATCATCGATTGCACTCCTGGCCGTCATATTCATCCTCTCGTTTTGTTCTCGGTAAGCAATTTCTTAGTAATTAAACTAAACCAACTATATTACTTTCATCTTCATGTGATGAAGGAGTCGAGCGCCAAAAGCTTGTAAATATTTTAATTCTCAATAAATCAAGACTGGGCGTTAAATCTGTGGCGAACCCTTCGAGTTCTGCATGTTCTTAACTACCATGAAGCCGTTGGCTCTGAAAGTGGTTGAAAGACTGTTTTTAATAACAGGATGTCTTGGCGTGGAAGACGATATCACGCTTCATTTATATTGGTTTCACTGTCAGTGGTTTTGCTCGGACTTAACATTACACTTCTTGTAAGCAAAGTGCCAGCATTCTCAGATCCTGCGCAAGCCGAAGTTTTTGATTCGGCCTCCTGTATCGTGATCGCGATATTTCTACACTTCTTCGTTCTCTCGTCATGTGCTTGGATGAACTGTGAAGCTGTGGTGTTTGGAATTGCAGTGATTAAGGTAAATATATCGCAAATTTTTAAGTCAAACATAAAGTAACTGACAGTGTGTCGGATGGGGAGGAGCGGTAGATCTCTCCACGTACTCCACAGACCGACAGACAGATATTTTGATTCAGTCATTCATGAGCTAATTGACAAACATGAGAGGAAAACGACTGGGCTGCAGCGAAGCGATCGGTCGATCATCTAGTCAGCTGCAGCCCAGCTGGTCAAATTATAATGATGGTCTAAATGAGTGGTTAAAGTGTTAAACTGGGCTGGACATTAAATCTGTGGTGGCTTATTCTATCTATTACTATAGTAGGGTGGAACTCCAGAAGCTTGCGAGTTATATTGCAATAAACTGGACTTGACATTAAATCTATGGTAACATATTCTTATCTATTACTATAGTAGGGCAGAATTCCGAAAACTTTTGATAGATATTCCAATAAACTGGACTAGACTTTAAATTGGTGGTGACTATTACTATTTGGATGGTCCGCAATCGACGCCACTATTTTTGGTGTTTGAATTACAAGGATATGATTATTTTCAGCCTCTTTACACCCGGAATAATTTAGAGAACAAGCAAGTCTTGTTGTGGTCGATTCTATGGGCAATATTGATGCCTCTTCTGTTTGTGATAATAATTGCTGCGGTGGACATCGACAAATATGTATATTCTGATCTTGGAGACTCATATGTGACGTAAGTTAACTCTTGTGAATGTTCTAATTCTCAATAAACGAAGGCTAGACGTTAAATCTGTGGTGATCTTCTTTATGATATCTATTGATCGTCCACCATCGTCTCAACTATATTCTTCTCTTGAAAATTGTATTAGTCCCGCAAGTCGATGGTCACCGGTGTCAATTGATTCTAGCTACAGTGTTTTTTTTAACTTTTCTGAGACATGGCTCAATTCTTTGATCTACTTTTTCAGCCAAGACCTCATGACTAGGGCGTTTTTATCTAAAATACGATGACTCGTCATTTTACAAACTCCGAAACGGGGTATGAGTGATGTGGGGGCATTTAGCATTGAATCTCAAGTAATTTCTTTTTAAGTATATACAGTATAGGCTATCTACCATGGAAGTAGCATCTCAAAATTGGCAATACTGAAGGAGGAGGAAGATTGTAAGTCTTTTGATACTGGTCTTATCAAGGCGTTACATTTATAGGTGCTGGCTGAGGCCTCCGGATGATATTATATATTTTGCTGTGATACCGACTTCGGTGATGATTGTTTTCAACCTCGCTGTGTATATCGTGTTATCATATTACTTATGCCGAACGAGAAAATCTGACTTGGTGAGTAGAGTTGAAATCCCGGAATTTATGTCTTTTTTCCAATCACCAGTCCCTAGATTATTTTTTTTCTCCAAGTCCCGGTATTTGGTAACTTAACTTGAGCATTGATTTTGAGGACGTTTTTTACGGGGAGGGGTGATTGACTTTGATAGTTGCTCAGCTCCGGCGCCTCTTACTTCAACCTGCATATATATCGACATATTGAACAATCATGATCTCGCGACATGGATATGCACCAGTAATGTGTGTGGGTATAGAATGTGAGTCTGTGTAAATGCAACAAAAATCAAAGAACAAAAATAAACTGTGTTCTATCTTTGCAGAGTGGCTCAGATAGTTGCTTTGCAAAAGCTATCTTTAAAATCCGAATCCTAAATAATACTTGAGATGCATATGGAATACGCGCCGTAACGTTAAGGATGTGTTCTGAAAACATTTTTTGCCGGGCGATATCTCCCGAATTACGCAGTTTTGAGGCAAATGATCTATATTACCGATATCAGAACGAGCCGAATTTGCTTTTACCGATATCGATGACCTTTAATTGTCATATTTTCAGGGCAAGTATTGGAAGAGCACAAGGTCATCACAAAAGCGGCGACTCGCGACAAATTTTACGATAGTCACCACGTTGGGTCTAATTTTGGTTTTTGGATTTTTCAT
Organism: Botrylloides violaceus; assembly: GCA_030412335.1. Classification (NCBI taxonomy): domain Eukaryota; kingdom Metazoa; phylum Chordata; class Ascidiacea; order Stolidobranchia; family Styelidae; genus Botrylloides; species Botrylloides violaceus. The sequence goes on from JASFYC010000320.1 coordinate 2,770,494, forward strand.
GCCGGCGGCTGCGTACGAGACTCCAACTGTTCTTTTTGCTTATATCTTTACTATAAGCACTTCGCTGCAAGGTAAGAGTATTCGCACCATATACATTTTACAGTAGATCTTGATGGCCTGGGGCCTAACTCTTCACCCCTAATTTTTCACCATGACGTCAATATGCCAATATTTTTTAAACAATTTTTGGGATTGTCTTTCTATGCAGCGAGTAAAGCGAACGCGAAGATCGTTACATCCGCCATTCCTCAAGCATTTACGACGAAATGAATTGTAAAATTAGACCAAATGAAAATTCAAATATAATGGAATTATGACGTCACAAAATAATAATGCCAATTTGAACCCTGTTGTTTTTGCCTTTTTATTTATCACCAGAGTATACGTACTTTATTATACATTTTACAAAAAAAAAGTGGGAGCAGATCATTGAGATTTTTGTATTTTAGAAAATTTTATGGGGGTGATTGTGTTTCTATGTAAATTTGTATCGTCTCCCTAATTTGGTTGCCGAAACAATTTAATAAAGAATTGAAATTTAAAAGTGAAGTGAAATAGCGATAACGCAATTACTACATTTAGCAAATCACAACAGTTTGTTTAACATATATTGAATTTACAGGTCTGTTCATACTGCTTGTAACCGTACTGAGAAATGCTGAAATGAGAAAGTCAATATCAAAGAAGTTGGGTTCGGTTTCGAGCGTATTCGGCCAAACTAGTCAGGCGAGACATGGATACACCGATACTGTTCGAAGCGCCAGCAACAGTTGGCATAGGTAAGCTGATACTTTTTCTGCATTCCTATTGTTAAATTGAAGAGTTAGTGGAGCCAATGGCGGACGATCAATAGATATTGTAAATCTGTGGTGATCTTCTTTACAATATCTATTGTTAAATTGTGTCGTTGGGAAGACCACAACAGATTTAATGTCGAACTTTGGTTTATTGAGAATTTTAATATGTAACTTCTCAATAAAACAAGACTGGACGGTAAATCTGTGATGATCTTCTTCATGATATCTATTGATCATCGTCCGATATCGTCTCCACTATCCACCATCTGGGCAGGTTGTTTTGTTGTCGTTTAGTAGATAGTGACAATTTCTTTACCTTTTGGTCCTCAAGCGTCCAATATTATGTTAATAATGAAAGCACACGTATCACCCCGGCGACGTCACAATTGCCATGACAACCCCGGTAGTTTTCCTGTCATGTAATATGTCACAGACGAATATTAAAATTACTCCAATTTTTATCGTTACACAGTCAATATTCTAACACGTCGTTCTCCAATCCTGGAAACCCTTACACGGCGGAGACAGAAGAGACTCATCCTAAGACGATATCTCAAAAAGCGGCAACATACAGCCGACCACCGACCAATGGCGAAACGTATTCAGGCAATCTAGTGATTGAGAACTGGAGAACGCGTCGACACTCTCATTAATTAAATTTATGTGATATATTAATCTTGTATATAGGTTTAAACTGAAAAAATAACAAACCCTCCAGACTTCAAAGGGGCGTGAAGTGACAATATGATGATGGCTTTACTGATAAAAGCAGTGGGTAGGCCTATATTTTCAGTGGCTGGACTTGAAATTTGCGGTGAATCTTCCGTACGATTTCGGTACATGTGCACGGGAAATTTCAAATCGCACGAGTACTGGAATTTAGTGAAATATACAGAAACCACTGCTCTGATGTTTTCCAGGCTTTTCTATTTTAGTTTGAGAGATCGTCCCTTTTCACGTATGCAAACCTGATTGAGTTCCATGACATCTTCACCTGTTGAATGGACAGAGCTCCGAATGTTCGTGAATTCTAATCCAATATACTAGACTAAGCAGTAAATGTGTGGTGACTTATTCTATCTATTACCATTTGGATCGTCCGCCATCAGCTCCACTTTTTTGGTACAAATGTAATGTTTCTATGTATGCATGAGTGCTTGTACGACTCAATTTTTCGTACTCATCCATAATCTAAATGATTGATTTGTTTTCGTTGCAATAATAAAAAATTACACTTCTATAGCGACTGCTGGATGAACGGCCGTGTACTATTTCGAAGTGCATAGCATTCGCTTTTTGCAAAATGATGAAATTGATTGAGTTCTCCTCTCTACGCGGATGGGTTGGACGCAGCTAGGATTGAGGCAACTAGGGTTAGGGTTAAGGTTGAGACAGCTAGGGTTAGGGTTGAGGCAACTGGGGTTAGGTAATAGAATCATCTCTAGTGCCACCTAATGTCTTTTCTCACCGGGTGCAACGGTGCGTAACGGAGTGTGTATTAAAGAAAGAATACTCGTCTGCTCCAACTGCTCCTGGATGAGCAGACCGTTGCGAAGCGGCTGCTGGATGCTGGATGGATGCGACTGCTGGATGAACGGCCGTGTACTATTTCGAAGTGCATAGCATTCGCTTTTTGCAAAATGATGAAATTGATTGAGTTCTCCTCTCTACGCGGATGGGTTGGACGCAGCTAGGATTGAGGCAACTAGGGTTAGGGTTAAGGTTGAGACAGCTAGGGTTAGGGTTGAGGCAACTGGGGTTAGGTAATAGAATCATCTCTAGTGCCACCTAATGTCTTTTCTCACCGGGTGCAACGGTGCGTAACGGAGTGTGTATTAAAGAAACAATACTCGTCTGCTCCAACTGCTCCTGGATGAGCAGACCGTTGCGAAGCGGCAGATACAAATGCAGATCGTTGATGTAAATAAATCAGTTCGGCTGTCTTTGAGAATGTTTTATCTCCGCCTTAGTAGGTTTTTAGGTCTGAACAGCTAGATTTAGTTATTAAATCTTTGTCTAGGGTTGTTTTATGAAGTTTAAATATGATTTCTGCGCGAAGCCGTACGTTGGGGAACTGCATCTGACTGGATGATCGCCCAATCGCTTCGCTGCAGCCCAGTCGTTTTTCTCTTGTGTTGACCAATTTGCTCATGAAATGAATGAAACTATAAATATATATCTCTGTCTGTCTGTTGTGAAGACGGAGACAGGACAGGTTAGATGCTGGCGTTCCGTTCGCGACCCTGTTATACTAAACGGCTGACCAAACAGACCACTTAAAATTACCGGTACTAAACGGTGGACTTTGTAAATATTTCAAGGAGTTTTTGATAAGGTTATGGCACTGTTTCTACTGCAGTGATATAATAGTGAAATTTAGGCGATTTGATCATAGCCTGCTTGGTCAGCAGTCCGCTTGGTCCGTAGTTTTGTTGCACTCGTTCAGTTCAAGATTGCGTATCTGCGGCTCTCTTTTCTCTGAATCTCTGGCACTCCTGGCACCGTAGCAGGTAAGCTATGTAGATAGATCAAATGCTAACTTTATAGATTTGCATTTTACCGGTATATATATTATGATATCTATTGATCGACCGCCATTCGGCTCCACTGTATTCTTCAGTACCGGTATATTATAAATCAGTGTACGATGCCCAGGATATCAACTATCATTGGTTTTGATTACCGGCCTTTTGCATGATGGCTGATATCAATAATAACCGAAAAATCATGAATATTGGCCTCGATATCAACCAGGGCGATAATCGGTCGAACCCTTATTGCCATGCCTTACCAAATTTGAACTAGAAACCGATCAACAGTGGCATGACTGGTGGCCGATATCAATACCCGGTAATCGAAAAATAACAATATTGACCCCTCACCCTTATTCAGTACCCATACTTTCCAAATGCTTTACTGGCTGGTAAATCTGGTGTAACACTCCGTATATTTATCGTAAAATTACCATATTTTTGGGGTTTTGCTTGGTGGTCGACCAATATTTGTATTTTTTGCAATTATTGGTATCAGCCTTTAGTCAAGTAAGGACTCAGTCAATATTGGGTATCGGTCTCAATAATCAGAAAACAATCGGCCTAATATCGACTTTTGGCTTATTATCAAGACCGATATTCATAATTTTTGGATTATCGATATCAGCCATCAGTCATGCAAAGGCCTTGGTAAAACCAATATCAATCGATCTCTAATTTTGCAAAGTTTGTAGACTCCCTTCGTTCACTTCATTTGCATATCAGACTTCTATGAACTTGATTTCTGCTTTTTCAATACTTTTATGCTACTGTTATTTAGTTTTGTCAGACCCTCTTTCATTTACATATCTTTTCTTTGGCAGAGATCCTAACAATGTCATTTTATAGACTCCAATCGTGGGTTCTATCCTCGCATAATAATTCGGTGCTTGCCACGTTTCATTTAGTAAAAAATTAAACGTGTCGAAATCGAACGAACGCTCCATATTCTAGACGTTGAAAATCTCCGTATTGCTCTCTATAATTGAATTCCGCTAGATGGCGCGACACAGCTATTCAATGTGGAGAACCAATTTACAGCGCGCTTCGTAAATTGTTTCCATAAGAGCCAATATATCACTTACGTATGTCTCGCTGCACCACAGTCAAACTTGTCCAATGTCTTGTCCCAAATTGATATTCTAATGTCTATGTCTATACAATGCGTACGTCTAGTCCAGTTTATTGGAATACACTTCACTAGCTTTCGGAGCCCCGGTCCTTCATCAGGTGCCCAATAATAAACTCTCTCTCTCTCTCTCTCTCTCTCTCTCTCTCATGCTAAATATTTATTTATGACCATCGTCACATTCTCTTGAAATCTTGTGTTAATGACAATATCGCACGGTCACCTAACACGGTAACCCCGTGCGTTGTATGTACACGCGTCCCCCATGTTTACAGACGTGGCTTGACAAGTTATTTCGTAATATTATCACAAGTTTACTCTGTTTTGTTCTGGGGGCAATGTTTCACATTGAACCCTTTTGTTGTTGTGCGTTACCTCGTTAGAAAGTACACATTTTACAAATTTCAAACGGCCGACCTGTTGAGCGATCGCGGTCGTTGACGTACTTTTTCCTGAAGCGAGTCTGATGTATCTATCCTCTGCTTCAATCGGCAATTTTACGTGTGCGGCTGTCGGTGACCGTTAAAACTGAGGCGACAATAGACACTTTTCCTATTAAATATTTCATCCCATTGCGCACGACGCACCTCCAAAATACGTCATACTTTGTGTGTATTAATTCAACTACTGAGGTGTTTACGACTTATAGCAGCTAAAATACGATAAATAGTGGAGCCGATGGCGGACAGTTTAAGTAGTAATAAATAGATAAAGTCACCACAGATTTATCGTCCAGTCAAGTTTATTGGAATATAATTCACCTATTAATAATAATTTCAACAATTCAAATAGAACTGTGAAGGGTGAACCCATTACGGCACAATCTGTCAGCCGCCGTTTGCACATTAATAGTAGGGCTAGCGTTTGTTGTCTACGTGAGGCGCGAAGCATAGTAACTCTGGCGTAACCCTTGTTTTATTCTAACCGTTGCTTAGTAACAAGTAAACAAGATTAACTATAGCATAGCTACCTGATAATTTCTTATCGTGTGAAAGTATATTAAACGTGATTTCATGAAGCGCTTGTGTCAACAACAGCTGATGTTCGAGTGGATCTGTAGTCGCTACCGTTGGCGATTGAGTGATCGACATTTGGCTATGAATAAGATTCTCGATCCTATAGATTCAAGATTTCTCTTTCACAGATCGAAAAGATTTATTATACTACTGTTTCATATATAAAAAATCGAAAAATAGCGGAGCTGATGGCGGACGATCTAAATAGTGATAGACAGAAAAAGTCACCAGTCCAGTCTAGTTAACTGAAATATAATTCTTTAGGATATCCGCGGCTCAACTCTACTATAGTAATATACAGATTAAGTCACTGCGGATTTAATGTCCAGTCCAGTTTATTGGAATATAACTTAGAAGCTTTTGAGTTCCACCCTACTATAGTAATAGATAGAATAAGTCACCGCAGTTTTAACGTCCTGTCCACTATATTGGAATACAATTCACAAGAATTCGGAGCTCCGCTCCTTGGTCAGATGGCGGACGATCTAAATAGTAATAGATAAGAATAAGTCACCAGAGATTTAACATCCAGTCCAGTTTATCGGAATATATAATTCACAAGCTTTCAGAGCTCCGGTCCTTCATCAGGTGAAGATGAAGTGGGCGTTAAATTTGTAGTGACCTACTCTACAGGATTTATACTACATTGTTCTATATGTTTTAAACATTTGGTCAAGCTATCATCATAAATTGTCACTGAGCGGCAACGCTGTCTACCTCTATAAGTAAGGGGCTCAGGAGTTTCATTTTGATATGTTTGCGTGGCCGTAGAAAGGTGGTGCGATCGTTACGCCACTTCGTCGTTATCCTCTGCCTAAATCCTCACGGTATATTTACTACGCTATGTCCGTGCTTTGTTGACAGGTCTATTTATACGGTGTAATGTAAATATAAAGAGAGATAGTAAATAAAGGAAAATCTCTCGGTGCAGTATGTTTTCAGAGACAAGAACCAATCAGAAGGCTTAGAATCGAAGAGAACATTTTCAAAATTGAGCCAGGGCACGCTAAAAGCTTTTATAACCCGTCGTCATGTCAAGTTGTTTATTTGAGTGCTTGAAAGAGGCGGGTCTGGAGAGATATTACACACCGATTCGACGCCAAGGATACGAGACTGCGTATAGTTTGCTGTACATGCCACCAGCGGAACTAAGAAACGTCGGTATAACAACAGATTCGGACAGGCAAAAGTTTTTACAACTAGTGCAAATTATAGCATCGTTTCATCAAGGTGGAAAATTTTCTCCAAGGCGGGTTATATCACCACCAAGAAATCGGACACAATCTAAAATCAGTGGTAGGCCTACTACTACAGTAAAGGGCGTGGAACATCTTACGATTTCAATGGCAAATTCAGTGGTGTTAGGCTATCACAGCTCAGACTCCAGCAGTACGTCACAAGAATATCGCAGCGACTATAAGTTATCTCCAAGGATTGAAAATAAAGCGCGGGTTACCAGTCAAGTATCAACGAAACGGAACTTACCAAGCGATATGGAGCTACCGATACCAACATCGCCAACAAAACATCGTCGGCAACAAAGAAAAAAAGCCATGAATGGGTATGGTGCTGTCGACGCGAGTAAGCCCACACGTAAAATACCTGTCGCACTGTCTCGAGGTAGCATCGAAGATCATTTACAGCCTGAAGTATCGGCGGCAACTTTCAAACCAGTCGAGTGCGAGCGCGCTAACAGGAAAGAATCGATCGATGATTATTTGACTACAAAAAGTGTTACAATGTCTACGGAGTCACTGAAAGTCCATAAAGTACTACGAACAAGCGGTTACAACTATGGTCTTCCTCGAGAATCGCCACAACAGCGTGCTGGAGCTATCAACAACACGAAAGTGGTCAACATGTTTTCATCGCCGACGTCCCAAAGAACAAGGTACGATTTATACCAATGGTTCTCAAACGCTTGTCCGCGGAAAGCGTGGGTATTTCAACCAGAATATTCAACTTAACTAATTGAGCAAGCCATGAAGTGTAAAATCTAAAGATCGACCGATACCGGTTTTTTCTAGGCCGGCCGGTAATTCTCTTGGCAGTAGTAGTAGCTATTGTAGAGTACCAACCGCCAAAGCTATTACAGCCAACCTTTTTTCAGGCAAAGCTCAAATAATGCACATTCGCGTCCCAAAATAACTGTGTGCGTCCGTAAGCGACCTCTTCTCCAGTCGGAAAGACGCAACGGGGGTTTTGACGTCATCACGTGTAACAACGAAAATGGCGGGAAAGAAGGCGACCTCGTCGTTCACGAACTTAAGCATGCAGTCGATATGGCCGAGTTTATACAACAGGTATTCTACTTTCATTTGGCTTTGGACATCAGGGCAGCATCCACTGCTTGTTAGGGTCTGGTCTAGGTTTTTCAGATCAGTCATTCCTTTGGGTGGCTTAGACATTGCACATGAATGGATGTCATTGTCTGTGATACGAGTACCGGCACTTAGACTTGCATGACAGACAGACAGACAATCTTATCTCATGCCAGACCCATTCATTCATACAACAGGTGTGTGAAACAAAATTGGCTATTTTTTCTAGCTGTCCAATTTTATTGTAAATTACGGTAGTAGGGTACTGTTAGGGGCTGTTCGCTTCATAGTGTAATGGTAGGTTGTCGACCATGAAACCTGTATCATGTTTGAAATCCCGAGACCGCATCACACCTAAGGTGTTATAAAGGGTGTCCGTAGCTTCCTTGCTAAATGGCCAGCGCATTGAAGGTAGTACGGAGTGGTGGCGCTTAACTTTGAAAGCCTATCTGCTCATTTTGTAAGGCTCCTCTTTGTCCAGCCTGCACAGTGCTTATGCACCTCACAGTTGGTGGTATTTCTTAATTTCTAGTAGTAACATAGGTCTATAATAGAAGACTCATTAGCATGATATGAGATTAATAATGATCACCTGTATGTGAATAATTATCTTCCTCCTTTAGTAGAAAATGATGATTTTAAGTACTTTGAACAAAAGCAATGTTGACTTTCCTATTCAGTATGAATTGTGCATTCTATATTTTGATGAGGACAAACACTTGATTATGTCTTAAGCTCTTAGAATTTATAGCTCAAGAGATATTATAATGGCGTCTTGGAAGTGTTGTAAACACAACAGATGCTCGCTCGATTGGCGTCCCCGGGGATAGGCTTGATTGTATAGTTGCTCTTTTGGGCCACACAAGAGCTTGTAATGCTTCGATGAATAATGAACAACCTTCATAGTGCCTTTGTCATGGGAACTAATGCTCTCTATCAAGTTGTGTACGGTACCACAATTACTTGACAACAGTAACCGCCGTCAGCTAAGTTAAGGTAGGCCATCTTCATTATTTTCGATAAACCGGTCGTCGAAAAGGCCAATTATTGTATCATGCATGGTGTCCAAGTAACTTCTACTCTGTGATCACTTGACCTAGGGTCGTAGCAAGGAAACGTCCCCGAAGAGCCCGATGACTGAACCCAAATGAGAATAAATTGTATATAAGGCGTTTTTACTCTTGTCCAACAGAGTACTTGTCATGTTTGCGATAAGAATTTATTACTTAGTTAAAGCTACTGCTGGTCAATAGAGCACTTATCATGCTTGCGATATTTTCTAAGATATTTTTATTAGTTAAAGCTACTGCTGGTCAACAATAATTCTGGTTTGGTCATCAATAGTCACCTGGTACTCTGTCCTGACTTGTCTGTAGGAGCGGTGATAGAATTGCCTACCGGTATCTATTAATTGAAACATGCCATCATAAATCAACTGACTTGGATTGAAAAACAGTTTTATTATCTATATACGAAAATAGTGGAGCCGATGGCGGACGATTCAAATAGTAATAAATATAAAAAGTCACCACAGATTTAACGTCCAGTCCAGTTTATTGGAATATTCTAATAAGCTGGACTGGACGTTAAATCTGTGGTGTCTTATTACATTTATTAATATCTAGGCTATATATTAATATATTTGCATGAGAATTGAGGTTAATTAATGAAAGTCTATCTTTTGTCTCACTTTTGAGGTTGAGGCAATCGAAATTTTGTGGTTATCTTATTTTATAACGAATGTTTGTTTATTGACAGAATGTTTTTCAATTCGATAAAGTCTTCACGGAGCAGAAGACGAATCAAGATATTTATGAGGAAGCCTTAAAGCCAATGGTTGACTGGATCATGACGAAGTAAGCGGCAACCAACCATTTAGTTCTACAATATAGTGGAGATGGTGTTATACGATCCAAATAGTAATAGATAAAAAATAAGAAGTCACCACAGATTTAGCGTCCAGTTCAGTTTATTGGAATATAATTCACAAGCTTTTTCAAACTCCGCTCTTTCATCAGGTTAGGATCAGTAATTCGCTTATCGTAATATTAACATATAAAAAAAATTGGGAAAATATCAGGGAAACAGATCCTGTTCAGTTGGCCGAGTGGTTTAGACTGTCCGCCTTCTGGACGGGAGGTTCCGGATTCGATTACCGACCGAGTCAAATCGAACACTTTAAAATTGGTATCCATTCCTTCCCTGCTTGGCAGTCGGTATCAGGGAAGTGCGGAGAGCTGTGATTGTAATAGTGATCCGGGCTATAAGCCGGAAGTATTGACACTTATACCGAGAGCATCGACCTGGCGCATATGACCTTAGTAGGTGAAAAATGCCATAATTCCAAATAATATTATTAAAATGATCTAGTTCCAGAATATCTACGACACACTGAATCACATTAGATCAGTGCCTATTGTCTTATCAAAGTATAGGTGTCAGTCTTTGTAATATGAGGCCGGTAAATCTTCGATTACCTTGTTCCCTTGTGTTCTTGGTAATATGTTACAACAATATCGTCCTGGATAGTGTGGTGGCTGTTGCCAAGGCTTGTACAATTTTTGTAAGGCAACCTCCCTCTCTTGTCACTGATTCTGAATCACAAATCAATTCCGAAAACGAGTCATTTTTCGAAGAACAAGTCTTGCCCTATTAGACTTTAGCCTACCTTCGGTACCTCCTTGTCCATTTATCCAGCCTCTACAGTATATTAGGCACATCATGCTCACATGATAGTTTGTGTATAATATATATAATAC